>OX422140.1:360491764-361813972 GCA_949129095.1 Volucella bombylans
ATTTACTTGGAGGAGTTCTTTAATGGTATTTAGATGTTTTCCTGAGACGGCTATGGCAACGTCATCCGCATAGGCAATCACTCTGCTACCACCCGCTTCCAGGTATATCAGTAGTTCGTTAACTACTAAGTTCCAGAGAAGGGGAGAGAGGACACCGCCTTGCGGCGTACCCCTACTGACATATCTTTTAGCAGAAGACTCACCCAGTTTGGAGTTGATTATCCTGCTTGTTAGCATTAGATTAATCAGCTCCCCAAGTGAGCCGTCTACCTGCAGAGTTGACAGCGCAGTCGTGATTGCGGATGTGTTGACGTTGTTAAAGGCGCCCTCTATGTCTAGGAAAGCAACCACTGTGTACTCCTTATATTGTAGGGATCGTTCGATGTGGCTAGTCAGAGAGTGCAAAGCCGTTTCCACCGACTTTCCTTTACAGTAGGCATGTTGAGCCGTAGACAGAGCGTATGACAGCATTTTCGTAATATGAAATTACTTATCGTCTATGCCTGAAGAACGCTTGTTCTTAAGACTGACCCTTAAAAGCTGTACTTTACTTGCATTACAGCTGTACTTTAGGGACCTGCATGGCGATTGATCGGGAAACTACTGACTGTCCAAAACATAGATTGGGCCAGTAGCGCAACAATCAAGTTCGTAATGTAGTGCTAGCTTTACCTCCTCATGGTGGTCCCCGGTCAACTGTAGACTAAATTGCAAGTGCAAGACTAGGTAACCTGGGCCAGCAATCCGCGTTATGGAAATTCTCCCGCTACGGAAACCGAAACAATGCCTCGGATAAGGACTGATAACTCGTTGACGACTTTTGGCTATCGTACCCGGACAAAGGTTGGTTTCTGGAATGTGAAGACGTTCCTTGACTCACAGAGTGAAGGGCCTCAGAACGCCAGATTCCTTCAACTTGAACATGCGATATAGGCTGGAAATATTGGAAGTAAACGAGATAAGATGATTAGATGCGGGTGAGTACCAATCCCCATTGCGTAACACTGTACTACTCTATTCCGGAAGCCCCCGTGGATATGGAGTGTGACTGCTGTTAACACCCACAGTAAGCAGAGCCCTAGTCTCCTGGCAACCTCACGGTGATAGGATTTTAACGGCCAGATTCCGGACTAGAGTACGTCGCGTCACAATTATAAAGTGTTACGCCCCTACGGATGGTTCGTTTGAGGAAGAAAAGGAGATCTTTTACAACCAGTTGGGAGCTGTGTTTAATGCAACACCCAAGGGGGACATGGACATAGTGATAGGGGACCTGAATGCCAAGGGACATGACAACGAAGGGCTCAAACTTGTGATGGGACGTCACGGACAAGGCAACCGCAATGATAACGGCGAAAGATTCGTTGACTTTTGCAACTCAAATCGCCTTGTCATAGGTGCCATCATGTTTCAGCACAAAGCCTGACATAAAATCAGTTGGGTGTCAACTGACAGGCAAGCAACCTCAAACCAAATTGGCCATTTTTCCATCAGTCGGCGTTTTAGAATTTGCCTTCTAGATGTCCGAAACAGAAGAGGAGTGGACATGGGGTTGGTACGAGATCATCATCTGATGCTAGCGAATGTCCAATTACGCACTGCTGCCGACTAAGAGATCCCACAGTGCGCTAAGAACCAAGGGACCATATCTCACATGGAGGGCAAACAATCAGCAGCTGCCCACCATCATACAAGATCATTGGTATGCTGTGAAAACTGTTTTCACATCAGGTGAAGAAAGGACTGTCGGTCGATCACAGCTGGATACCTGGAGAAGGATCGACGATTGTATACAGCTTAGAACTCGAATTGCAGCTACTCCAGCAGCAGGGAGGATCAAGCTAGATTCCCTATATCGCATGAAGATGAGAGAGGTACAGCGAAGCGTGCGGCGTGACAAGTGCAATTTCATCAATGCGCTGGCTACAGATGCAGAAGAAGCAGCAGCTAGGTGCGACAGTAGAACCGTTTACAGAATCACCAAAGAGCTAATAGGTGGTCGAAACTCTACTCAACACCCAGTGAAAGGCCTAGACGGTTCGTTGCTCATATCGGATGAGGATCAGCTCAAGAGATGGATGAGGATCAGCTCAAGAGACTGAGGAGTCCGTGGAAAGAAATGCCCGAATTCTTCCTTACCCTCAGTAAGGAAGAGGTCATTACCGCGATCAAAGCACTGAAAATCAATAAGGCGGTAGGACTTGATGGCATATCCGCACTTGTTGGGAGAAACTGGGAGGCCAGAGTTTTTCGGATGAATGGAAGAAGGGAATGATCGTCAAGCTCCATAAAAAAGGCAACCTAATGCAGTGCGAAAACTGGAGAGGCATCTGCGTGCTGCCTGCTCTGGCTAAGACAATTGCTAGAATTATTCTGGAGCGAATTAAAGAACACCTTGAAGACACACTCTAGATCCTTCTGTGTCGACCACATCAACACCCTGCGGATCATCATAGGGCAGTGCGTTGAATATCGATCGCCACTCCACTTGCTGTTCATCGATTTCGAAAAGGCGTTTGATAGTGTCAATCGGGAATTTATTTGGCGTGCCTTGCGCACGAGAGGTATCCCAGATAAATTAATATCCAGATGTCACGTTTTGCACAGAGGAAAGCTGTCTGAGGAATTCGAAGTCCAAAATGGAGTTAGGCAAGGCTGCATTCTTTAACCAATATTGTTTTTATTAGTGATAAGCGATGTGCTAAATGCGGCTTTATCGATGGGAAAGGGAGGAATTCGATGGACTCTTACATCTGAACTCAAAGACCTTGACTACGCTGACGATGTATGCCTACTATCTCACAGAACAATGGACCTTCACCAAATGAGAGCAAATGTGGAGAGGGAAGCAGACGTCGTTGACGATCAGCCTGGGATCGAACTCACCAACTCATACTCGCATATACATTGCTGGACAAACGGTTGAGAGAGTAGAGAGTTTCCAATACCTTGTGAGTATTGTCTCAACCGATGGCGGAACCGAACTGGATATAGCCAGCCGAATAGGTTAAACGAAGTCTGCGTTTGGGATGCTATCTAAAATTTGGCGAAGTAATGCAATTAGCTACAGCTGTTTCGTTCCAACGTTGAGTCTGTGCTGTTATATGGATGTGGTACTATCGTAAGAAAGCTGCAAACGTTCGTTAATAGGTGCCTGCGTAATGTCTTAAGAATTTCCCGGCCAAACCGTATCTCGAACGAACAGCTTTATGAGAGAACCGGCCATGAACCTATTGGCACTACCATACAACGACAAAAGTGGCAGTAGATTGGTCACACTTTCCGAAAAGGTGACAGGTCCATAGCTTACCACGCGATGCAATGGAATCCGCTTACTCAGGATGGCAGGATACACGGCGGCCCTAGAAGAACTTGGCGTAGAACAGTCGAGAAGGAAGCACGACAACTGTGAAAGAGTTGGGGAGAGCTGAAGCACATTGCCAGAAACCGCACACGATTGCGCGTAGGCGTTGTAGAGGACCTAGGACCCACAAGGGGATATAGGACATAAGTAAGTAAGAAAGATGAGACGTCGAAAACGTGACGTAACTGTGAACAGCACTTCTCTCAGATTATTACGGAAATTTTAGGTATTTTAGGTAGGAATAAAAATCTATAAATGTATTGAATTTAACCTCTGTGTCCACTAGCTCCACGCTATTATGCGTCAGTATGTCCTTTGAGAAATCCGTACCAAAAAATGTTCATCCAGTTATTCTGTCGATCTCTTTAAAAGTTTGAGGAGAAGGTCTTATTTTCTGTAGCCTTGACTTGATTTTATGATTTTACTGATGAATTTGATTCTTGACGACATCTCACGATATTCCTGATTTATTTTCCAGTTTTCTAAGCCACAGGGAACGTATTTGAATTAGATTCATTGTAAGAGGAGAGATGTTACTGTACTTAGATTGCTTAGGTCGGCATATCACCGTATAAAAATCGATACTTCTTGCCAGCGCTGAATTAATTTCGCCAATGAATGTGTCTATTTCGGCATTCGAAAGATTCTTGTCTGAGGGTATGTCTAGTCGGGAAAGACTATTATGAATATCTAGTCTGAAGGTCTGTCCGTCAGTGTTCTTAAAGCTTCTGTAGGTAACAGGCACAGGTAACAAGAGATGTGTGAAGTTCCCGACTCCTGCCTTAAGGGAAATACCATAATGGCCAGATATTGTGCTGAATGTCAAGCACAGATTTTTGTTAGCTGCACTATTCCAGGCAAGATGAGAGTAGGAAAAAGTCTAATACCGGAGAAGAACGTTGGACTGGTGGGCTATTAGCCGAAAGTAAGTCAAGATTTAAGAAAGGGGCCGTTAAAAAAACAATCATATTCTTTGGGCCCATTACCATTGTGAAGGCTATCTTCCCAGAGTTGGTGGCGATCATTAAAGTCTCCCCCGAAAATCATTGCATCAAAAGTACTTCTTATGGCATACAACTTATCGCTTTCTCTTGGTAAGCTTCGGCCTGAGTTACTAGAAATATAAAAGCTTCTTAAAAGCATCCACAAATGTGTTCCTTGTGAATTTCTGAAAGTAATTGAAGCCAAACAGATTGAAAAGTATCACAGTAGAAAGAAACAGGATTGCATTTGAGTTTTTCTTCCGGCGTGATTCCGAATGATGTTTCAATCTTCAAATTTAGCTTTGTGTCTTGCTTGTAGTCTAGTTTTAGACACAAAGAAAAGAAAATGCATTTTTCCTGCGAAATATTTTGATTTGTTGGGGACTTTCCAATAGGAACTTGACAACTTTGAATTTGATTTGTGAACACACTCTTTCACTAATCATCAAACTGTCACTGTCAATTTATTCAGTAAACTCAACATTTTCATCACGGTAAAGTACACGAACGAGCAACGTCTGCAAATTATAAAAATTTTCTACCGAAATTCGGAGTCGGTGACTGCAACTTTAAGAGCGTTAACTCCAATTTTCGGTCGTAATTCTCGCCCTAGTAGCCAGGCAATAACAAGTTTAGTGCAAAAATTTGAGTCTACATATTCGTTGTGTGATGTTGCCGTGTAAGTGAGACAACGGGTTGGTCGAAGTGCCGAAAATATCGCTGCCGTTCAGGCGTCCGTAGCAAACGATCCAAATTAGTCAATTCCAAGGCGTTCTCAAGAATTTGGCATCGCTCAGACCACATTATGGCGCATTTTGCGTGAGGATCTTGGTTTACACCCATACTAGATTAAGGTGACACAAAAATTGAAGCCGATGGACCATTTGGAGTTCACATAGACCCGATTGGGTTCTGGAGAAGATGCGCCAAGATAATGAATTTCATCGCAAAATCATCTTCAGTGACGAAGCTCATTTTTGGCTCAATGGTTTCGTCAATAAGCAAAATATGCGTTATTGTTCGAGTGAAAATCCACATGTGCTACATGAATCACCACTTCATCCACAAAAAATAACTGTTTGGTGCGGTTTGCATGCCGGCGGCGTTATTGGCCCATAATTTTTCGTCGACGATAAGGATCGTCACGTTACTGTGAATGGTCAGCATTATCGCGCCATGAACACCGATTATTTTTGGCCCGAATTGGAAGATATGGACTTGGACGACATGTGGTTTCAACAGGATGGTGCCACAAGCCAAACAGCACACGCTACAATCGATTTATTGAAGAGTTAGTATGCTGAGCGTGTTATCTCATGACATGGGCCAGTCGATAGGCCGCCTCGTGCGTGCGATTTAACTCCGCTTGACTATTTTTGGTGGGGCTACGTTAAGTCATTGGTTTATGACAACATGCCGATGACGTTGGAAGAGCTCAGAGCTAACACTGAACGCGAAATTGCGGCCGTTTCGGCCGATATGTGTGGCCGAGTCGTTGCAAATTGGGTCCAACAAATCGACCGCTGCAAACGGGCCAGCGGTAGCCATATGAACGAAGTCGAGTTCCATTCATAAATATTTTGATTGTACTTCAGCCGATAGAATTTTTTTTGAAATATCTCAAATGGTTTGCGTTTTATTTAAAAGAAAAATTGTCAAGTCGTTATTGGAAAACCCTATACTACAATTGAAGCGACAAACTCTAAGTATGTAAACATTTTTTCTTCTTTAGACTGAAGCTGTTGATACTTCGGCCAAGAATGCCTGATTTTTGCCAAAACATCGTTCAACAGAAGGTTAAATAAGTTCAACGATTCATTAAGAAAGTCGCTCAGATTGCCTTTTTGTTCAGATTGCTTGTTTGTATGGCTCGGTGCTTTTGGGTGCACTTTATTTGATGCCATTTTTGCATTTGTTTTGCAAAGAAAGCATGTGGCTTTATAAGTTGTTTAATCGTCTCATGTACATCTCTTATGCTTGTTACGTTTCTTAACTTTGTGGTATGAGACAAGGCTTCCCTTCTTTCTTTATATTTTATATATGATGCTCAGCCTACGAGGGTTGTCTGAAATGTTTCCGAACGAACAGTGATACAAGACATTTTTTCTCAAATTTTATTTTTTATTTTTCTACATAGTCTCCTTGTAACTCTACACACTTCTCCCAGCGATGCTCCCATCTCTCTAACCCGTCCAAATAGTGCTTGGCATTTTTCTCTGCAAAATAATTGTTCACGAAGGTGATTGCCTCCTCATTTGACGAAAATCTCTGTCCTCCGAGCGCAGTTTTTCGATGAGGGAACAACAAGAAGTCGTTTGGGGCTAGATTTGGTGAATAAGGCGGATGGTCAAGCAGTTCAAACCGTAATTCATGGATTTTCGCCATGGCAGCCGCTGAGGTGTTAGACGGCGCGTTGTCTTGGTGAAACAGGATTTTCTTTTTATGCAAATGTGGCCGTTTTTCCGCAATTTCTGCCTTCCTCTTGGCAAGTAGTGATGCGTAGTATGCTCCTGTAATAGTTTTTGAAGATAATCGATTAAGATAACTCCTTAACTATACCAAAAACCCGTCGCCATCACTTTCCCAGCCGAAAAAACTGTTTTTGCTTTTTTTGGAGCCGGCTCGCCCTTGTTTTGACTGAATTTTTGTTTCGAGCGTATAATGGTGTATCCAAGTTTCATCTACAGTAATTAATCGGTGCCAAAACTCGGATTTATTGCACATAAACTGCGCCAACAGAGCCTTGGAAATGTTTATTCGAACACGTTTTTGGTCGAACGTAAGCAAACGCTGCACCCAACGCGCGGACAGCTTTCTTATGCCTAAAACTTGATTAAATATGTAACAAACACGTTCTGTGGACATTTTCATAACCTCTAACACCATTTGATGAACTTTAGCAATGTTATCGTCAGTGGTTGCAGTTTTTGGACGTCCCGAACGTTCATCCTCTCCCAAGCTCTTACGGCCACGTTTAAATTCAGCTGCCCAAAATTTAACTGTGGTAAATGATGATGCAAAATCCCTATACACAAAGTCCAACTCATTTTTGATGTGCGTAGGCATATCGCCTTTCAAAAACTAGAATTTACGAGTAGTAACAGCTCGATTTTCAATGTTTTCCATTTTCACAAAAAATACTCACATCGACTCACTCAGACGACTGTCAACTAAAAACGCGCGTCCAAAATGACAGAAACTTCGGTAAGTAACTGTCAAAAGATGCACAACTAGCATTCACTGACTAGTGCCGCTATCTTTACGATGCGGTCGAAAACTTTTCAGACAACCCTCGTATATCATTAGCTACATCGCCTAATTTATTGCAGTTAATGCATTTAAGTTCTGGATCTTTCTGATTTGTTTCGGTACATTTTCTGTGAGACTAAATGCAGGACTCAGATTCATGACTTTCGCCACAGTCTTTGATAGACTCTCCAACCTCTAATTGTATAACAAATATATTTACCAGAGCTCTACGAATGCTTTCAATAGGTGTATCCCCATCAAACCCTTTTAGAAGTACAATAGGCTTTTTTGTCCCCTTGGGAGAGAATGAATGCGCGTCTATACTTCGCAAAGTCGATTAATAATTAGCCCATGCTCTCTCGCACTATTTACATATATCTTAGTCTTATGATAACCTAAATTAACGACCTTATACTGAATATCAGAAGCATTACACATTATTTAGGATTAGTCATTGTAGCTTGCCAACATTTAAGACCAACGTACAACGGTACCTCTCGTTTCTTCTTCCCTAAGTCTCCTTTACCACGCTAATTATAAACAAAAAAAAACCAAATGGGCTAGTTATTTGTCTGATTGCTCTGCTTCAACAGGAAAAAAAACGCGTCCTTTTGGCGGTCCTTACTATTGTAATGTTTCGATTTCAGCTTTCGCTCATATTTTGATTGACTCAATGCTCTGCCCACAATGTGGTCAATTTTATTGACAGCGTTTTAATCCGAAGACTGTAATCTTCTTGTGAGTATTAAAATGAAGAGGATGAACTTCACTCTTTCTTCAACCACAATATGACTTGATGTCGCCTAACCTGTCTTATGAGTCAGAACTACGTAAAGAAGGCATTCAAAGGATTAAATATTGCCAGTTTGACGTAGTTAGTAACACTCTTCATTTTAACAAAAATCTATTACACCTTTCCACCTGTCTCAGAACGTTTGATTGTCAGATGGTGGTGATGTTTTCCTTGTCCCAATACTAAAATCTGTCAAGCTCTTATCGCTGATACTTACTTCTTATGTGATATCATTTCTTACAAAAATATATTATACTTACGCAAATCACTGGGTTTCCGATCACTGCTTCGCATAACCGCTATACAAAAAAATCAGAGTACTTCACACAATACAATATCCGGTATCGTTGGAAAGTACTCGTACTCATACTCGTACTCGTATCTTTTCATCTCGCTGTTCCAATTGAGGCCCCAGTAAAAAAAAAAAAAAACTCTCCAAAGGCACTTGCATGGATTCCCTGAAATATAGCTTCAAACTAAAATAAGCATTCTTCCCCTTAAATTAGGTCACAAATTCCTTTAGCATTTGTTGTTGTCTTCCATTGAAAAGCACACTTTAGTCAATTTTCATTCCCGGGAATCTCGACCCAATGTAGTGCATTAACTAAAAATTAGTTTGACACACGAGCTAGTCTTTGTGTCAAAGATCTCATTCACTAAACAGCATGAGGAGAGATGAGCCATTTCTAATTTTCATAAATCACTTTACGGGTTTATTTTAGGAAATTGCCACACCGGATTAGTTGGGTCTTAGGGAATTGAGGACAGTCTGAGAGGTTTGTGAAAAGGATAGAACTGTGGCAATCTCTAGTATCGAAATGACTTGAAATGACTCATTTAGTGTGACAGATGACGTTAAATACCAGCTGATTCTTCCAAATGTCAAATCCCATTCGTTGGATACGGATACAAGAAAACGTAGGTATTTTATTTTTCAGTCTTAATACATTTTTATTTATTGTATATTATTTTTAATTTTAAATTTGTTTTTGCAAAATTAAATAGTCCTAACTAAAAATAAATTAAATACTACGATAATTGTGACAAAAATAAAAAGGAAACAATTACTATACCGAAAATAATACAGGACAATAGTTAATCTAAAAATAATTGCAAGAGTCATAAGTGTAAATTTAGGTAGCTTTAGGTAGGTTTAGGTTTAGGTTTCACATGCCAAGTGCTCGTAGGCAAGGACTCATTTGATTGTAAAAATTGTCAAAATTCTTTAGCTTAGACTTTATTAAAAAGTCGAATACAATAAGCAATGATTGTATGATGTTTTAATTTTTATTTTGTTTTTTTTTTTTAATAAATTTACAATTTTTGGTCAAAATTTAAGGTACCATTTAAGTAGCTCTAGGTTTACTGAGTATCCTTTCTTATGTAGGAATTTATACAATCATAACTCGAATGAGATTCATAAATTCGAATATTTATTGAAAGCATCCGAGTTTGAGGACTTAGAGGAACCATTTTGTTATCCATAATATGAGGAATATCTTCCACAGGCCAAGGGGTAAGCTAAAAAGAAAATTTCGAGGGAAGAAGTATTCGATCAATTTTAAGTTACTTTTATTTTAAATTTAAAAATTTCGAGCATTTTAAAAATGATTTTATTTTTAAGTTAATTTAATGAAACCAATCCAAATTGTTCATGTTCATGAAATAAAAGTAAAAAAAAATATTGATCAGTCAATGCATGCACTACTCGTAAGTAAGTTGGGGTTTCCATTCTAAAAGATATGTTGATCATGCAATTTGCAATCGATAAAATAGCAAAAAGGCTTATATACATTTTCTTTTTATATATCTTGTTCTTAAAGTAAATAAAACAATAAACAAACTGAAGCCAGTTGAATGCTTTAGGGGCGTTATAAAATTGGTATGTTGTAATAAATTGTGTAAAGTTGAGATTTTAATTGTCAAGCGACACCTTGAGCATATTGACTTTGGCTATGACATCAGTCAACAGACAAATATGCTTTAGGCTTAAACTAGGTAGACGCTGTAAATCATCATCAATGTCTCGTTAAATTTTTAACCTGAAAAATATTATTCTTGCCTTTTGCAAAGCACCGCTTATAAATTCCTTTCCTGAGTTTATGAAGCAATTTTATCGTGATGTTAGAAGAGAGCTCTAAGTCGGCTAAAACACAAACTTTCCAATGGGTTTTCCAATAGGGACTTGATAACTTTGAATTTAATTTGTGAACGCACTCTTTCACTAATCATCAAACTGTTACTGTCAAATTATTCAGTAAACTCAACATTTTCATCATGGTAAAGTACACGAACGAGCAACGTCTGCAAATTATAAAAATTTTCTACCGAAATTCGGAGTCGGTGACTGCAACTTTAAGAGCGTTAACTCCAATTTTCGGTCGTAATTCTCGCCCTAGCAGACAGGCAATAACAAGTTTAGTGCAAAAATTTGAGTCTACATATTCGTTGTGTGATGTTGCTGTGTCAGTGAGACAACGGGTTGGTCGAAGTGTCGAAAATATCGCTGCCGTTCAGGCGTCCGTAGCAAACGATCCAAATCAGTCAATTCCACGGCGTTCTCAAGAATTGGGCATCGCTCAGACCACATTATGGCGGATTTTGCGTAAGGATCTTGGTTTACACCCATACAAGATCAAGCTGACTCAAGAATTGAAGCCGCTGGACCATTTGAAGCGACGTACGTTCTCCGATTTTGTTCTGGAGAAGATGCGCCATGATTATGAATTTCATCGCATGTGACCAAGCTCATTTTTGGCTCAATGGGTTCGTCAATAAGCAAAATATGCGTTATTTGTCGGGTAAAAATCCACATGTGCTTCATGAATCACCACTTCATCCACAAACAATAACTGTTTGGTGCGGTTTGCATGCCGGCGGCGTTATTGGGCCAAATATTTTCGTCGACGATAACGATCGTCACGTTACTGTGAATGGTCAGCGTTATGGCGCCATGATCACCGATTATTTTTGGCCCGAATTGGAAGATATGGACTTGGACGACATGTGGTTTCAACAGGATGATGCCACAAGCCACACAACACACGCTACAATCGATGTATTGAAGAGTTAGTATGGTGAGCGTGTTATCTCATGACATGGGCCAGTCGATAGGCCGCCTCGTGCGTGCGATTTAACGCCGCTTGACTATTTTCTGTGGGGCTACGTTAAGTCAGTTGTTTATACCAACACGCCGACGACGTTGGAAGAGCTCAGAGCCAACATTGAACGCGAAATAGCGGCCGTTTCGGCCGAAATGTGTGGCCGAGTCATTGAAAATTGGGTCCAACGAATCGACCGCTTCAAACGTGCCCGCGGTGGCCATATGAACGAAGTCGAGTTCCATTCATAAAAGTTTTGATTGTACTTCAAGTCGATAATAAAGTTTTTGAAATATCTCAAATGGTTTGCAGTTTATTTAAAAAAATTTGTCAAGTTCTTATTCGAAAACCCGATAGTTTTCATCATACTAAAACTAAGAGTATTTCACGACAAACGTGCCCGTACGAGTGTGGGTCAATACGTCCACGATTTATGCTGTGAAAAAGTCTGATGTCTCAACATCGTCTCGCTCTTTGATCGCTTACAAGTAACGAGATTTGTCGATGTCCTCAAAATAAGTATTTATCTGAGCAATGGTTTCATCGTTTGAGCCGGATTTCTCTCCGCCGAGTCATTTCTTCATTTCTACAGGAAATAGTTACAAAGTTCGAAATCCGGAGAATATGGCGGACGAGAGAGCAATTCGTAGCCCAATTCATGACATTTCGCAATAGCGAGTATGCACTTGTGCACACGTGCATTATGTTGACGGAAAAGCACTTTCTTTTGGATAAATGCTGCCGTTTTTCCTTCAAATCTTCTGTGAAACAGTCCAGTTGGAGTAAAATTCGTAGTTGATTCATTGTCCTGCATTATGCTGCATGCATCCCAATCCCATGTCCCCATGATCTTGCTGGAAGACAGACCTACCTTTACCTTCTTTAGCGGAGAGACAAATTGTTTCGACTGTTGCTGGTCTTCGGTGTGTTGTTGTGGACTCATGCTTCATCCACGGTTCAACAACGCCAAACACGCCTTCGAAGTGGCCACAACATTCAAGTTGTGATCTGCTTTCAATGGTTGTCACACTCAACTTAATCAACGCAGCATGCTCATAAATTCACATAAGTCTATTGACAGATGAATGGTTTCGTACAACTAGAATCTCCCGACGGATGCCGATTCGGTAAATAACGTTAAAAAGCCTGTGTAGCCTGGAGCTCTGTTAATAAGACCTACATGATGTGTCTTCATGGCGCCGTCTGGGAATCTCTGCTGAGATTGCGATGTGAAAGGAACATACGGCGAGCTCCCTGCACCATAAATCTGGAAAAGTGCTGGAGAAAGATCTTTTTCGTATTAACACTGACCACAGTAAGGTCTTAATTACGGCATACTGGACAACCAATTTGACACCTATAGAGCTGACGCTTGTAGTAATCTGATACCTGAGTAAGCGGGAGTGAAATCCTGCTGAAATGGCTTTCAGGCCAGTGATGCAAGCGCCCTCGTCCTGTATAAACTTGGCAGGCCTTAAAGAACGGTCGATATCTCACCACCATTAAGTTTGTGGTGTAGATCAAGATGTAATATTCCTTTTTAGAATTGATCTGGCTCTAGAAGAACATTTCATATGGGCCTTTATCCACCCCCGCATGGCCTCATTGCTCGTATAGACAACCATGGGATCCTAAGGTTCCAATACATCCGGGCATCGATAACGACTTTGAGTAGGGACCCAAAAACAATGAATACTATCAAACAAAACAAAGTAAACGAAGTTAACGAAGACGATGGAGATAACCCCTTTTCGATAATCCAGGTGTCACTCGAGTGACAGTCACAAGTCCTTCAGAAGAGTACGGATATAAGCCGCCACCCGATCAGAGACGGCATCGATAGGATCAAAGCGCGTTACGAACTGTCGGCAATGGAGATGCACGACGACGAGGCCAAAGAAGTGATTCGGAAAAATATTGTCTCGCAGACATCTTCATGACTGAAAACGGTAGCGGACCCGAAATGAAGACCGAATCCGAATGAGGAAACCCCAAACTCGAAGTGGAGGCAAATACCAGCCTCAGCTGATGGGAGTAAAGAGCCTCCCAGCAAAGCGGGCATGAGCCCTCAAAAAAAAAGAAGCAAACTCAAGTGGTAGTGTATTGGCTTCCCAATCGGATGTTTTGGGGTTCAATACCAGCCGTTCCCGAAAGACATTCCACGAAAGAAAAAATCAGTGAAGCTAAAGAAAAACGTGATGTTATAGTCAAAGAGAAAAAGAGCGATCTAACCTATGCTGAGATTCTCAGTTGCATGAAAGCAGACACGAATTTGGAAGCGATTGGAGGAGCTGTATCTAGAATCAGAAGAACACAAAAAGGAGAACTCCTAATCCAGTTCAAAGAGACAGGAGACAACAGAGATTAATTTAAAAGCGTTATGAGTACAGCCTTGGTAGAGCAAGCAAAAGAACGGAATTTCACCCGTTGTGCTGTCATCGAACTCAAGGATGTCGATGAGGTCACCACAAAGGAAGATATCAGTGAAGTTACAAAGAGGCGATGCAGAATTGAAGGTATGTCACCCCCAGACGTTGTATCGCTTAGGAAAACTAGTACTAACTATCAGCCTCCCCGCAGGGCACACGAAGTTATTACTTTCGCCGAGTTCGCGAAAAGAAGTTGCTGAAAAAATGTTTTAAATGCCTTGAGTTCGGTTACATAGCTACAAGTGCAGAAACACAGAAGATCGTTCCAAGCTATGTAGGAGATTTGGAATATTGTAGAACGCTACATAACGAAGAACTTTAGGACAAGGAACCATCCTGTATGTTCTGCAACAAAGACCATTCGGAAGATATAAAGCACGTAGCTGGCAACAGCAGTTGTCCAGTCTTCCAGAGAGCTAATGAAGCTAATGTAAATAAACTTGAACCACAGTAGAATAGCTCAGGATATCCTTGTACAAACGCAAAGGACAAAAGGGCAGACAATATCATGATCAGCGAGCCCTATAACTGGATCAGTAACAATTCAAAATAGACAGCGGTTTGGACATGTGGAGGCTATAGCTTCCAAGAAATAAGCGAACAAATAGAAATCTTCATGCGGGGGAAAAAAATGGTGTCCACTTTTACCGCTGCTATGCAAGACCCAGTTTAATGGCCAGCGAATACCAACTGCTAAATAATCTAACTGCGGATGCGCTCCAGAGATCACCAGTGGTTATAGGAGGCGACTTAATTGCATGGAGCATAGAGTGGGGCAGCAGACCCACTAACATTAGAGGACAGCCTCTACTGGAAACATTCGCGCCCCCAGCAAAATGTACATGTCGGTAATGTCGGTAGGGCTAACACTTATCGGAAAGTGGAAGTAGGCTCCATCATTGACATCACATTTGCGAGCAACTCTATGCTAGGTACCATCACGTGGAGGGTCATTGAGGAATAGTCTCATAGAGACCATCAGGAGATATTAATGGAAATCAAAGAAATGAACTTACGGGGCTAAAGTGGTATGATAGATCTTTTGATAGGAATTCTTTCGAAGAGCTGTTAAATGGTGATCCTAAGTATAACAGCGTGCTTCTCCTTTCACTGCTATCATCAAAAGAGCGTCCGATGCATCAATGCCTAGAAGAGCAAATGGCAGGAAGGTGTTGCTGGTGGAACGATGAAATGAAGGCGCTCAGCTCAAAATATTTATAGGCACGGTGCAAAGCGTGCAAGAAAGATACTAGACTTCCAAGAATGGCTGGAAACTCCTACACTGGTGAGACGCAGCGTAACTGGAGTCATCAAAGACAGCAAAAACACATGTTTCAAAAGTCTTTGGCCAGAATCCGACATAAATGCACTGGGCTCAGGATGTAAAATGGTGATGGTGAAACTAAAAGTCTATAGGACCCCCCGATAACATGATCGAAAAAGCTGAGTTCCATAGTAGAGCACCTTTTCCCGGTATGCATCATAGGCGAAGTCATCCCAAATGATATCGCACTACTCACCCTGGAGGAGTTACTAAGTTCATGCGACAAGGTACGACGCATAGGCCTCCCCAGGTAACCAAGTTGGCTTCAGAAAAGAGCGTTCAACTGTTGATGCCTTACGAGTGGTAGTCGATATCGCAAAGGGTGCCATCGATAGTTGGCTCTACGGCACAAAGGAGTACTGTGCAGTAGTTGCGCTGGACATTAAAAATGCTTTTAACTCTGCGAGCTAAGGATAGAAGGACACTTGCTAAGATGGAACCATCATGCTATGTGCTGAAGATTGTGATGAATTATTTCAACAAAAGGAAGCTGAAGTACAATTCGCTTAAAGGCGTAAAATACTACAAAATCACTGCGGAGGTCCCACAGGGATGGCTCCTAGGTCCGCTGTTATGCAACTAAATTCATAACGCAGTCTTACGATTAACACCGCCCACAAGAGTAATGATAATTGGATTCGCCGACGACATTGTCATTTTGACAGTAGCCAAACAGATTCATGAAGTGCAATCAGCCACAAATGAGGCAATCGCTCAGATAAAAAATTGGGTTATCTCCGCCGTATTGGAGCTGGCCGCTCATAAAACTAAAGCTGTCCTCATAACAGATCCGAAACGCCTTGAATTCACCAATTTTCAGATCGGTAACCAAACCATCACGTCCAAAGAAATAATTCAGTACCTTGGAGTTATGTTGGACAACAAACTGCAGTACAAAAGGCACTTGGGTTATACATAGATGTGGATAAGCCTCAAAAGTACAGGCAGCTATGCCGCGAATATTGCCTAACATCAGTGGACCTGGATACAGTAAAATAATTATACTTTCCTGAGTAACAACATCAATCCTTCTGTATGCAGCTCCAGCCTGGGCAGAGGCACTAAGAACAAAGGAGACTATCGTCAACATACAGACTCTGCGCCGCGCTAAGGACAATTAGCGAATCGCCTTTGTTATTGCTGGAATGGTGCCAAGTGATACTCCTGCAGACGAGACGCTCAGAATATACAATCGAAAAATCTAGAGCCAGCAAAAGGCCCACGGCATCAAGACGATTAAAAGTGAAGCAGGCCCGTTGGACGAACAAATGGACATCTAAATTAATACCGGCAATCAAGGACAGTGTAAGTCGAAGACATCAAAACTGTAACTACCCCCTAATGCAGTTTCCATCTGATCCCGGTGGCTGTTGGAAATATGTGCACCGCTTTGAGCACGACAATAAACGTACAAAACGACCTACGAAGGATCGAAAGAATTAGTCGCCTAGATACAGCAGATATAGGAGATATAGCATAGAATTTTCCCGAACTATTACCAAACGGTAGTCCCGCAGAAAGAGTTCGACCGTATAGGGAGTGGTTTAGTACGTAGGCGCATTCCTGGAATTGAGCAATCATCACGATAGTGTTTCGCCTCTGTTCGTCCCTTTGTAAACATTGAGTACCCCACTCAAAGGTAACATTATGGTATATCACGTAATGCATCAGTGAACTGGCCAGGCCGTGCGATTTGATGCCAATATATTCTTGATAGCTTACCACGGAAGCGTCGCGATGTTTTTCTATCGTCATTTGTAAGTTTTGAATTGGGCCCTATGTCGAGCTGCCTCCCACACATCCGCTTTGTCCGCCACCAACCATACTAATGGTACGATGCCATGAGAACTCCGTAAGCTAGAAATGATTTTGTAAGCAGTAATGCACCTACAAGCGCGAAGACCACTCCAAACAATGTGCTTTTGTGGATGGAATTGAGTCCCTTGTGTCTCAAACCTACCGACACAAGAATAAACGTCGTCACTAAACACGATAAGAATTAATATTGACTTCAAGCTGCGCAGGAACAAAATCCGAAAACTTCTGCCGCAACCCATGGTCAAGTGGTTGTAGTTCCTGCACCAGTTGTATCTTATACGGATATGGGCTGACACCTTTTCCAAAAATTGTCCACAAAATGAACGGTAAGAGGCCAAACTGCCACATCTGTTGATTGATAATGTGAATGCAGATTCGGATAAACCAATATACCCATATGTATGTGTGTTATCATAAGGTGACGATTAAGTCGCGCATTTCTGTTACAAATTGAACAAGTTCATTACAAATAGTCTTGGGCGGTTCATTACAACCGTAACATACTCGTTACAGTTTGACATTTTTTTGACAATTTTTCTGCCACCAAGTGGAAGACCTGTTTAGATATTTTTGCAGCGAAAATCAGTCAGGGGGAGGCCTTTTGGTGCCAGCTGCATACAATTATATCAACGAATAAGTAATCATATATCGTCAATTATCAGGATGAATAAGACAGAATCCATACGGCTTCTTTGGGGTACGCCGGAGATGGGGGTCTATGGGATATTCTAGTGTCTTTCATTCAATAATTCATATGAACTGTTTGTCAAGTTTATGGACAGTCACTCAAAAAATCTAAGGGCACCTACACTGAGTCGAAAGCAGAAACTCTCCATCTAATGCTTGAGGCTGAATTCCCAAGTATCCTAATCAGAAGTAGCTCACAACCAGCTCCTATTAATCTCATTATTATCTCATCGTTTGCAGTGATGCATGAGACGTTAAACATGCTGTTGTTTCCTTTGAGGCTTCAAGTTACCTAGCACCGATGGCATATACTCAGTTTTGTTACAAAAACGTATAGATGAGCTGAGAAAATCAGCTTGGCACTGGCATACATATCAAGACCCTGGCGAACAGTGACACTAGCCCTTATACCGAAAATCGGAAAAGAGGACTACACGATCGCCAATACCTTCAGACCTATAAGTCTGACCTCCTTCATGTTGATGAGCATGATGAGAATGGTCGAGATACGAGATACCAACGCGGACGATGTCTCGAGAGAGCACTTCAAAATCTGGTAGGCAGAATTGAAAACGCGCTCGACAAGACGGAATACGTGCTGTCATTTCCATCGGGATTGAGGGTGCTTTCGACAACGCAATTGTGAAGGCATGCCTAACTCGGCCAGACAACATGGCGTAGATGAATTACTAGTTCGGTGGATAAGAGCAATGCTGGTGATTGATTGCGGATGCTGATTGACGCCTATATGTAACGGCGGGTGTAAACAGTTTTGCCCGCAAGGCGGCGTCCTGTCTCCGCTGCTATGGTGCGTGTTGATCGACTCTCTGCTAAACGCGCTCAATAGTTCTAAATTCTATGTACAAGTATACGTCGATGATGTATCTGTACTGTCTGTGGTATCATGTCTTGTGACTGCCTGCTCTTAACCACATTCATCCCCAGAACGTGATCGGTGAGTGGTGTACTAGGAATGGGCTTTCTATCTCTCAAAACTGAGAGCACTGACTGCCCTGAGTCGTCTAGTGCTTAAAGGCATCACCGTCCAATTCTCCAAAAAAGCTTAGAATTTGGTTATCATCCTGGATAACAAACTTCTATGGACTAAACGTGTCACGTCGAAATTCTTTAGGGCGCTGGCGGACTACTGGCAGTGCAAAGAAGATATCGACAAGACATGAGGCCTGCCACTGAGAAGAATCCTTTCGAACTACACGGCTATGATAAGGCCAGTTGGTTTTAAAAAACTCCGAAGAAGGGTCTGTCTGGACTGCATGGTGGCCTTCTCGAGTAAGCCTGGCTCCGCTCTATATGCATTCATCAATCACCTTCCTCTTGATATTCACATCACGGGCTGAATTCAGAAAGCCATCTTCCGTTTAAAAAGAAGTGGTCTTTGGTACAAAACGGACTAGAGCTTTGATGATTTTATGAGTCTTATGTATTATGAGTCTGGTGCTACCGACATTCGGTCTGATGTAATGACACTAGGACCCCCGCTACAGAATAAATACGAAATCGGCTTTCCCTGTGCCCAAGACCGATTTCGGCCAGAATCTGAACCAGGAAAGGAATGAAACGGAGGTCCCGATCTAGAATGCGGCACTGGTGTATTTCCGGAGATGACAATATTCAATTTCACTCCTCGTTAGGAAAACTTGTGTCTGTATTTCAAGCGGAGATTTACGCATCCTGAAGGCAACGAATTATTTTATGAAGTACCAGTGAAATAACGCTTATAGCCTTGGTGAACCCTCTTAGTACTTCCAAGCTAGTTCGAGAATTCGAGACTTCAGTCATGTCTGGGTCCTAGGTCACAATGGATCACGGGAAATGAAATCTCCGATGAACTTGGTAGAGGAGAGTCTTTCACAACCCGAAACTACTTTAAGTCTGCCTGCGTTCTTGGTTAGGGCTTCCATTGGCAGTTGGCTTTTATATGAGCAAAATTGCAGATGGCATGACTCTGCAGGTTGCCGGCAGTCCAAACGAATGATTCAAAACATCTCTATGAGGGAAGATTGTAGGCTATAGTGCACTGCAGTGCTGGACATAGCTGGTGACGACACAGCGGACCTCTGTCAAAGTCCGGCGCTCCCTCGAATCTGGCTGTAGGTACTCGACGTTGACGTAGTTGGGTGCTGGTACTGTAAGCAGTTTAACACTGAAGCGCTTACTCATCTTTCTTGAAAGACTGAAAGATTCCTTTAAAAGGAACTTACAAGGAGTACAAAGGACTAGCTTTTTGTCTGAGTGCACTGTTCCGAGAGAAAAAAAAACTTCATATTGAAAGTCAAGAACCTTTCGTTTGAGGAGCATAACTTTATGCAAAATATTGCCGAAAGCTTTGCTGAAAGAGGTAGTAGTTATATTGACTTCTTTATCCTCTTCAAAAGTGCACAGAGTACTTGATAACAATTCTGTAACCTTTGTGGTTATTGATCTACCCTGTTACAATTCACCTTGGTTCTCCGAAAAAATGGACTTGCAATGGCAAAAAATTGAGTCGTATATAACGCTCTCGAAGAGATTTGGAATGACGGACAGTTTCTCGATGAGTCTTTAGGATTTCGTTTTCCAAAAATCATTGACTTGATTCAACGATATTATATCGCGAAATGGACCAGTGGGAGTACCCCCAGATTGTGCAATTTAACGCCAAGCGATGATTTAATGTCGGGGTTAATTAAAACCTTTGGGGTTTTACGCCATAGGCGTATAGTATAGAGCGAAAATTAACAGTTTACATGATGACTTAAGTAAGAAAAAGCTATGGGTGCCGAGATTTCTCTAAATAGACAACAATCAGATACAGCTGTCAACTTCGAGGCAGTGCTTGGAGCTCTTTAAGTTAATTTCGCAGGATTCGAAGGGAATAATCCTCATGAACTCATTGACTAAAGGACTACTACGATGACAGCGTAGTATAAAAATGAATTATTGAACCGATTTGACAAAAAATTGACGGAGTTACGACTCTATTTAGCAATGACAAATGTCCCACAATGACAATTCACCAACTCACTTATCCGGAATCGCTGTGGCCAAACTGCATGATTTAGGGTACGAATTGCTGCCCCATCCTCAGTGCTGGTTCTACCCGTCTGGCTGCAAATTTTTGTGTTGCTCCACGTGACTTGCAGGAAACCAAATCAGCTACGACGATGAGATCGTATACGAGATAGAAGCTCATTTTTAAGAGTTAGGCAAATAATAGTTTAAAAAAATTGGAAGGACCGTCCATTATCCACTACTGCTTTATTTACTTTTAACGAGTTTGATGCGCTGTCTAACTCCATTCAAAGAATTGTATCCCTATATCCTCATACTGAAATCGTTATTACGGGCGACTTCAATATACACAATTCTGGGTGGCTTCGGCATTCTGGACAGACAACACCCGAAGGACGGTGTGTTGATAACAACCTAACGCACTTTGTACGCGAATACCAGCCGTTGATAGTCATACCGCCAACACCCTGGACTTGTTTTTAACTTCTCACCCTGATAAGTACACCATTGATGTGCTTTCACCTCTAGGCTCGTCGGACTATTATGTTATATCAGCGAATTTCTAGTACACCGACCACACAGTTAGAGAAATAATTCCTAAAAGAACCGTATGGCAATACGAGAAAGCCAACTGGAGCAGTCTTAACAGCTTCTTTAGGAATTTTAACTGGTCGTTATGCTTCCTCGATAGCGACGTGGATGCCGCTGCTGAAATGATTACAGACACCATTCTCTTTGGAATGAGATCCTTTATTCCTCATCGGATGAAGAGTATCAAACCAAAAGAAAAGGCATGGTACGTCTCGAGCTGTAAAGAGGCCGTCAGGGTTAGAGAAATGTTTTTTCGGTCCTACAAGATCAAACCGACAGAGGAAAACCGAAAAAAGTTCAAAACAAGCCAGGAATGACTTCGAAAGCGTGTGAAATTTCAACACGTCCAACAACTGAGGCAAAAATACTACAATATCCCAAAGGCAGTAAAACCTGTAGGTCGTTCATCAAAAATATCAGAAATTCTGCCTCATCCTCCATCCCAACGCTCATTTACAATGAAATTCCAGCTGTCAGCTCTTTGGATAAGGCCAATCTGCTTGCTGCACACTTTGCGGCCAGCTCAACACTCCCAGATTGTGCTTTGTCTCCGCCTACACTTGAGTGCGTCGAATCTTCAATTTGACGAATCTACATTCGCACTCGTGTAGTAGCAAGAGTACTTAAAGATCTCAACATACATAAATCCGCTGGTCCAGATGGTATATCTCCCCTTCTTCTGAAGAGGTGTTCTTCCTCGCTGGCAAAACCACTGCGTAAGCTTTTTCATCAATCCTACTCCTTAGGACTCTTCCCGAGCAGATAGAAAACAGCATTTGTCCAGCCCGTCCCTAAAAACGGCGAATCATCTTCTCTCCCCTCCTACAGACCCATTGCACTTACGTCCCGTCTTTCCAAGGTCAAGGAAACGCTGGTGATTTGATGGCATTTCTTACCGAAAAGTGGAACCAAAGCGTACATCAATCTGGCGAAAGCAAGATAGTTGCACTTGATATTTCTAAGGCATTTGACAGAGTTTGGCATCAAGCTCTTTTGTCGAAAATGCGTGCATTTGGGATCGACGACTCTCTTCTTCAATGGATTAGAAATTACCTTTCGGAACGTTCAAGTCAAGTTGTCTTGGACGGTTTCAAGTCTGATATTCACAAAATAAATGCTGGTGTGCCCCAGGGCTCTGTTCTGTCGCCGACAGTCTTTTTTATTTTCATTAATGATCTCTTGACTGCTACTTCTAATCCAATATATTCCTTTGCTGATGACAGTACTCTCTGCTTTTCTTATTCGTCCCCGGACTCACGGCCCTGCTCTTCGGCTGTAGAACGACAACGACAGCGTATGCTAAGCTCATTAGATTCCGATATGAATAGCATAACCAATTGGGGAACTATCAACAGAGTGGAATTTAATGCTTCCAAAACACAATGCTGTCTGCTGTCGTTAAAGCGAAATTTAAACACCCAGCCATTATCCATGAATGGCACTTGCATCGTCGAAACCGAAAAACTTTCCATTCTCGGTATGTGTGTCAATGACAACTTACGTTTGAATGACCACATATTTGATGTCGCCAAAAATGCTGCGAAATGTCTAGGTTTCCTCAAGCGATGTAAGAAATATTTTACCCCCTCTGATCTGGCCTCAATATATAAGGCCAATATCCGCCCAAAATTGGAGTACAATGCCCACATCTGGTCAGGTGCTCCTAAATAATCCCTGCACATGCTAGATAGAATTCAAAACCGTGCGATAAAACTTATTGATGATACTAATATCAGTCAATCAATGGACACCCTAGAACACCGACGAAATGTCTCGTGTCTCACTTTGTTTCATCGCTATTTCTACCACCAGTGCTCCACTGAAATCGCCAGTAGTATTTCGCCCATTCAAGCTTTCAACCGTAACACCCGTTTCGCTACGAATGCTCATCAGTATACCCTCAAGCCCATTTTCGGACGTACTCTCAAATATCGTGATTCGTTCCTAAGCCGTACAACTCGCTTATGGAATGCCCTGCCGATCTCTGTATTTCCTGGTCGCTATAACTTGCAAACATTTAAAAACAATGTACATCGGTACCTCTCTTTTCTTCCTCCCTAAATTTCCTTTGCCCACGCTGTGTACAATCACCTTAAGGGTACTCAAACCCCTTGAGCGCGCGCTCATTATAAAAAAAAAAAAAATTTATTGATCCTGCGCCGTATGTTTGATTCCTGTTGTTGTAGTTTATGAGAGAAATCTATGTATATCTCCTATAAAAAAAACACGACTTGTATGATATAAATATTATTCCTGAAAATAAAGAAATTTTAATTTGAATGTTGATTCCCAAAACGAGTTTCCTTCTGAAATGACCTGTTCAAAATGTATCTATGTATTTTTGTTAAAATTTTGTTACGTTTTTGAAACTTTCCATCATGCTGTTAGGAATTTTCCATGACACAATAAAGATGTTTTCCAACAAAAACTCCGTTTACCAAACCAAAAGAATACAAAATAAACAAAAAACTAAAAAAAAAAAAAAATTAGATAAAATAAAAACTAAACAAAAATTTGTGATTTTTCATAAAAATTTTTAATAGTTACATATTTTTTTGGATTCATTTGTTTTTTTTTTTTTTTTTGCTTATTGTTTGCACAGACGAAAAACAAAATTAAAAATTATCATTCTTGGAGACGACTTTATACAAAGAAACGAAAAAGAAAAAAAATGAAAGATAATCTTCTCAGTGTATTTTATTAATTTTTTTTTTTATTAATTTTTCCTTAACTATATATATAACTATATACTGTTAGTTTGCCTTTTTATTTCTCTTTTTTGTAAGGATATACATACATACTCTAATAATGACTATTTTGAAGTTACTTCTTAAAATTTCTGTTGTGTTCTTTTTTTTTACAATATTGTTTTTTGCTAGTGCTTTAGCTCCATGTACTCTTTGTTTAGGGTTTTTTTTTTCTTTCGAATCTGAGGGGTGAATGTGTGAGAACGTGAATATGTGTAGGTGATGTAGGTGGATGGGGTGGTCTGGACAATTTAAATAAATTTTTCTTATTTTTTTTTTCAGGTTTGTATTTAAAAAAAAAAAAATAAATTCACAAAAAGGCGCACATTAATGAAATCTCTATTTCAAAAATTGCTGTAGATTGATTGTTTTATCTTTTAACTTTATTAATTAATATAAATTAATAGTTTTTTCTTATTATTTTGTTTACTTTTAAGTGTTCCCGTATATAATTGTAATTGTAGATTTATTTTTATTTTATTTTATTTTATTTACCGAGAGGCAGCGAGGTTTCTTAAATGTTATTCATAAATATTTACAATGTTGTTACATTTAGAAAATTTAAAAATAAAATTAAAATTTAAAGATTACAAGTAAAAAGGAAAAAAATTATACACAATTCTATCATATTTTATTTATTGATTTATTGATTGTAGAAGACATTTGTTTTATAGTAAAAAAATGTCGGCCCATATGTAGCTATGTGATTTTATTTATATATGTGTATATAAATTACAATTGATATAATGTTTCATTACATGTGATATGTATACGTAGTGTTTGATTAGCATTTATTTGTTTTTTTCTCTCAATGCTGCTGCTGCTGTTATAGCTGCATTTATATTATTTCTTTTTAATTAATGTATAAATTAAAATCTGTATTTACTTCTTTTTTTTTGTTGTTTTTGTATAGCTAAGTAGTATGTGACTGTAGTGTGTGTATGTGTGTTTGTGGTGTTTTGATTTTGATTAGATACAAGTGATTTGAGATGCGTTAGATGAAAAGTGAACAAATATTACAGATGATGCGTCGCGTGTCTGATGCTGCTCCAATAACAGTGAATACATAGTCGCCTTTGAAGTTACAGAAATCGTGGCAATACTGATACGACTTCCGAGATAGACTTAACCACTTAAGCTATTGTCAAGATTTTCTTAGACTAAATTATGATTAGAAGCTGTGCTAAACAATTTTTAGTGTTATCATTTTAAATTTATTAAATTTTGATTCTGTTCAATTTCATTTTTTATTCGAATTCAAATTTTTCTTTAGTTTTGAATTAAAATAGTTACAGTTACCAAAAGAAAAAATAGCCAAAAAATATAAATTCCAAAATAAATCCAATCCAATCTACTTGTACTAAAAATTGCCCAACTTAAATTTATTGTTAAACCAAAGCGCAAAGTTATTAAATGGAATACAACTGAATGAATAAACGTTCTGACCATAAAATAATTGTGTAACCACTGACCAACTTGTTAAACAGAATTAAGTTACCATTGCTATAACATACCTTGGATCGTAAAACCGTATTTTAAAACATAATTCGCTTGTCTATAGCAGGCAGTCATTATACAAATGTCTTAAATAATGGAAAATCTTTAATTATCGACTAATTTGCTTGTGTTCATTAAAATGCAGATCGCCACAGGCACCTCTTAAAAATAACGACCTTATGATGCAAGCCATTCTATTTTCTTGTCCATGATTAAACCAAGGCAAAGACAAAGCAATTGTTAGCCAGGTGCTGGATGCATTCGAACTCCATCGTGTTGTTATTGCAATAAAATTATTGAGCACTTTATTTTGTAATGTATCATTTATGAACCAGGTGTCACGAAAATGTGAAACTTCTACAAATACGTATATGATTAGATTTTTACCAAAAAAAATTACAGAGCTTGTTTGAATGGAACAAAGGATAAAACGTGGCATAGCCATTTTGTTTAGTTTTTATTTATTTAGTGCAGATGCATTCAAAATATCACTAGGAATTTACTTAATAAAGTTATTCGCCATCGCTTGTCATCTGATTCAAGGAATTCTTTCAAGTTTGGAAGAAATGTTTACATAAGTTCTTGAGTAAATTTTATCAGGCGTGGCGAAGATTGTATTTTCTAGGCGAAGGTACCATATTCTACTGTGAAAATTTAGCTCAACTTTATTTAAAAAAAAAATTTGAGTGGAGGGTATGGAAATATAGCAGTAGGCGTGTTCTTCAGGAAAACGAACACCTAACTAAACTAAATACACTTTTGTTGTCTTCTATACGACAAATTGGCAGTTGAAACTGTCAGGGAAAATGCTTATTTGCTTATTTGAGAACGTCACGGAAAGTGTAACGCCATTTTGATTTTCTGTTCCTTTTAATCGAGTCCTGGTTGTTATGTTGTTTGTAATAAAAAAAAATTACAGGAAAATTGCGAAAGTATACAAGTATACAATTTTTATCTGAGTTGATCAATCGACATGTCGACCACGACTACGTTTTAAGTGGTCCATACGGAGAGTCAAATTTTGAATCATTCGTTCGAGCATATTGAATGGTATATCGCTAGTAACACGTGTAATGATGTCTTCCAACTCTGCAATTGACGCTGGTTTGTCGGCATAGATGAGTGATTTGACGCATCCCCATAAAAAATAGTCTAAAGGCATCAAATCGCACGATCTAGTCGGTTAATTCACCAGTCTAAACTCAATTCGCAATTGGTCCATCGATTCGCGTGCTGTATGGCATGTCGAACAGGTTGGACCCATGCATTATGGGCAAAAAAATTATTGAAAGATATCGGGCGCTATTGACGGTAACGTTGTTCTCTTGGTCATATTTGAAAAAATACGGGCCAATGATTCCGCCGGACCATAAACCGCACCAAACAGTGCATTTTTCCGGTTACATTTACAACCCTTGTATTGTCTGAGGTTGCTCATCGGACCAAATGCGGCAGTTTTGTTTATTAACATATCCATTCAACCAGAGATGAGCTTTGTTGCTGAAGACAATTTTTCGTTAAAAAAGCGGATCTTCCCCCAGCTGTTTTCGACCAAGACCCTTGCGTAAAATCCTCCACGTAGTCGAGTAACACAATCCCAATTGCTGCAAACAGCGACGAATGGACAAATCACGGTCTTCATTAACACTGGCGGGTACAGTAGCAATATTTTCCTCTATACGAACTCTATGCATAAGGGTAGGTGGCTTGATGGCCAACAGCATAAAATTGTTGCGAAATTTGTTGACAATGGCTTGAATTGCTTGCTCCGTATGTTGATTATGACGAAGTTCGCGAAAAACATTTTTCACAGATCATGAATTTTGATAATAAAATTCAGTAATTTGTAAGCGTTGTTCGGGTGTAAGTTTTTCCATGATTGCATGGCAATGCTACAAGTAACATGTTTGACTTTGACACATGACACGGATCACGCGTGAGCTGTCAGAAATAGAACACTGAAAAACCAACGAGCAAACAAATCACCCTTTATAATAGGTTACCGCAGGACAGCAAGAAACGGTTCAGACTTTTGTCATGGTACTGTTAGGGTGTACAATTTTTACAATTACAAATTTTGACAATTTGTAAATTTTAACTGCTTTTACGTGTATGGTCAAGATGTTGGGGATATAGAAAACAGAGAATGTGCCGTACAATTGGCTGGAGTCTTGTAACGAGTTACGCTATCATATGCCTCCTTCGATCTTGCACTATTAGGGGCTAGAAGTGCTGAAGTCTTCATGACGTGCATCGACTTTTGGTGACAAGAGGAGATATCGTTTGACTTCTTCAATATGGAAATTACTATTTTCTCTAAATCGCTAGGGCTGGATACCGATGCTCGTTCCATGCTTAGATATTCTTGTCTATTTCCAGCCCTCAGAGACCACTAAAATATGTACCAGCTGTCAACTAAAAATAAATCTGTCACATTCTCAAATAAACTTTTGCTACTTCGGACTACCCAAAAGGAGGTCAAAACCGCCCAACTTAAATATGTTGAGTAAAAAATCTTATGATGCCTGCTGAATATAAATAAATGTCGAACGATAAATAAAACAGCTGACAAAAACGGCAGCGAAAATGCTGCGCAATGCTGTAGTTAGGTGATGAAAACATCGGATCGAGACAATAGAATTTTTGGTTTCTTCCCGTTTCCAAGGTTCAGTATGCTGATAAGACTAAGTAAGAAACTAAGAAAATGTTTGGGACTTTTTTTGGAAGATACTCGTACAGAGTTCATCTGATCATCATGATTCATCTTTTTGCTCGGTGATGGTGATCAATCCTTCATTTAGACTAGTTTTTGCTGATAGATATGACAATTGCTTTCGTGAGTACTGTACGCCGTACTAAGCGACATAAAGATACATGTCTAAGACACGAAACACTGAAATTAGCCCAAGGTTGAAACGTACGACTTTGTAACATCTTTTTGACGAGGCATGAGTTACATAAGTGGTTACAGAATAAAATGTCACCCGCTCTTAATTGATTCTGGCAGTACATTTTGAATCGAACTCTAATTTGATGTAAAATACTTGTGACAGAAGTATGATAATAACGAACGCGTTTGAAGTACTTGACATCGTTTAGTAACTAAACTTTAGTTGAAGTAAGATTCTAAATGCCAAAATTACTAAAGCCGGTAAGTGGGTCTATGGCCACGAAATACATTTTGACAGGTAAGTTGATTCCAATTCCAATTGAGTTTATCAGGTTTTTTGTTGTTTTTTTCCTGCCACCACACCTCAAGTAATAGACCCAGACAAACTTTACCTCAGAGCGCCAAATTGACTTGGGCAACTGTGAAAATATGATTATCTTGTCACTTGTAATGTAAATTGACTGAAAACAAAAAGGCACAAATGTTCAGCTCATTATTCCTTTTTGAGATTACTTGAAGTTGTTTTACGTTGCAGGTGGTATTTGTTTGTTTTGCAAAATTTGACGTTGAAATGCAAGCCCTCGTATGGTGGGATATTATGAATTGTTAGTTGTCACTCAACGACAGTATTAAGTGGTGGTCGGGCAATTTTAAATGTTCCCATTCAGAGCACGGTCACACAAACTGAACATAAATTGACAGCACATTCTGAATAGGGTCCACAAAATCAGAAGTCACCCTGAAAGTTGACAGGATACAAATCAATGAAATGAGAGCTCACCATAACATATAATGGATATGACGGATAGTTGAGTTGATATCACCAAATATTTGCTGTGATTATCAAATAGAACTCTCGTTGTTATTTTCAGCTGTCAGTTGGATAGCGACTGTCAGATAGACATTGAACACTCCATATTTGCAGGGGATTTTGTGTCAAAGGAAATGACGCTTATTATGGAGGAAAATGCAATTACTTGGTCCAATAGATGGCTTGCATACGCGGGCAATGGTAAATTCAAGATAGGAGGTGTCAAAGGTGTTAGAGTTAAATTTGAACTCGGGATACCAGTCTATGTGATTAAGGATTAAGATAATTTATGCTGTCGTTTGAACACTAGGAGGTACTTGGAATACCAGTGGTAAGTGTATTATTTATTGAATATATTAATCAATTTCATGAAAGCCGCGACAAGAGAAAGACGAAATTTTCGTTACATGCAATGAAAGGTAAACAGTATGAGAAGAAAGGCAACAATTTGGGGGCAAAAAGATGAATACGTACGAATTGTAATGAAACACATATGAAGATTAAGAAATGACCTGCATTTGCGCTTGATCTGGCCAGTTTCTCAAGTTCTTAAGCAATCTAAATTTGCTTTGGACAAGATTGCACATATCTAGGGGAAGTCTGTTGTATATGAAGGGTGCTATAATGATTGCAAATCGTCTGTAGTTCTCTTTGTTCACTCTTGGCAGTAACCGCCTCGCAAATAAAACATTCTCAGCACTTTATAAACAAATTGGTGTCTGAGTGGCAATATATTGAGAGATTGGAACAATGGAAATGATGAACTACCTTCTTTTGGGCGGTGATAACAGGTTGTAGGTTTTTAGCATAGGCATTGCCCCAGCACGAAATACCATATTCTAAACGAGAGTTGACAAGCGCATAGTAAATAGTGGTCAGTATTTTTTTAATATTTTTTAAATACCGGCAATGTGGGCTTTCCAATTCAGTTTGCTGTCAATGGTCACACCGAGATACTTAAATTCTGAGACAGATTCTAGTTGTATACAAGTATTTGTGCAGTTATCATTGTTACAGTTAGAATCGTGGAGACAAACTCCTTCGATGATCAACTGATTACAAAGAGAAAATGACATTACTTTGGATTTGCTGCTTAAAACGATTTGGTGGAGCGTAAATCAGTTCTTTAGTATGGAGAGGTCAGTTATCATTTCTGTTTTTATGGTGTCCGCACAAGTAGTGACGTAGGAGAGAACCAAATCATCAGCAAATGCTCTAATACTTCCCTTTAGTGTTAATTTAAAAATCGACTTTATATAAATAATGAAGAGCAAGGGCCCAAGAACCGATCCTTGGGGAACGCCAAGCTCGGGGCTATCTAAAGACGCGCTTAGAGTAGCGTTTACACGCACAATCTGTTTACGATTTTCAAGGTACGAGACGAACCATTTATTAATATTGCTTCTGAATCTGAATTTTTATTAAGAGCTGATGATTGACTAGATCAAATGCCTTTGTTAAATCAAGAAAAAGAGCAGCAGTTTTTTTTACTCTTATCGAGTCCATTCGGAGCTAGGTCAGATAACGTATTTTTTTTTTTATTCTATATTCCATTTTGTACCAAATTTTAAAGAAAACTTTTTGACAATTTCAAAAATCTATTTTTACCAATGCCAAATCCCCTTCAAAGCAACTACATAAACTCACTTGATTTAGCTATTTCTGTTTTGTTTTTTTTTTTGTAGCTCGTTTTTTTTTAATATAACAATGATGAATATAGGTACAGTTAATGAGTATTTAATTTGAATATAATACTATGTCAACCTTCACAAACAAACGAAACAAAAAAAAAAAAAATGGTGAAGTGAATTTATGAAGAAAAAAAAGTATGTGCAAGAGTGTATGTGTGGTATATGATTTAAAATTAAATGTTTTGTTCCTTAAAAATTATTAGTAAGACTGATGAGATAACTTTTTTTTTTTTTTTTTTTTTAAGAAAAATAATTACTTTAAATAGAAATTAAATAGAAATTATAAAAAAAAAAAACTAAAAATAAAGTGGAGGCGAACGAGAGGAGTTTTTTTTTAAAAAAAACATTTTTGTGTCTTGTAACCGCATTGATGTTAAATTTTGATAAAAATCCCATGCGGTTATTGTTTAGAGTTTTATTGTAATTAATTATTATTATTTTATTTATTTTTTTAAATGAGACAGTCAGAGTGTTTGCAGTCAGTCCTGAATGTGAGATTTTAAGGGACAAAAAAAATATTTAAAAATTTATGTATGACATAAATAAAATAAGTGCAGAACAGATGAGTTGATGTGTTGACAAATCCATGTTTTGTATGCGCATTTTGTTTGTTAGAAACAAGTGTTAGTGGTGAGAGTATCTTTAGTGTTTTTTGGTGTGAAATTTAGTGTATAAACAATTTTTTTTTAATTCTTAAATGCTTTTTAGTTTAGTTTCAAAATGTTTGTCATTCGTACAATTTTTTTTTGTTGGTTTTTAGATATCAAGTTCGTGTTTTCGTTTTTACAATTTTTGGTTACCTGAGTTACGAGTACTTGGAAAAAAAAAAATCAAAATATTTATACATACAACGAAAATAAAAATGCACAAAAATTATAGTAAACTAATGAAAAAAATAAAAAAAACTATTTATCCATACACAACAAATCATGAATTAAAATTGAACAAAAGAAAAAAGGAAATAAATTAAAGAACTATGTAAATCAGTTTGTTTATAAAGTTTTGATATCTATCTGATTGTTTTTGTTTGTAAACTTGGAATTAGGAAAAGACTCACAAATCAAGGTCATCGTCGTAGAGGAAGTCATCAGCGGCTCCCACCAGCTGAGTGTGTTCGCCAATAAATGGCAGATGACTGCTGGTGTCGTCGTCTTCACTGGCTGCATCTTCATCATCGGCTTCAGCTTCGCCAGTTTCTTCAGCGGCGGAAGTTTCTTCACCGCCAGATTCATCGGCTTCAACCGACGTCTGATTGAGATTTTGATTGACTTGACTGCTGCTAACAGGTGTTTGCTGCTGACTGTTGGCAGCTGGGCCTGATGGTTGTAGCACGGATGGTGCTACTGTTGCCGCTGTTGTTGTTGTTGTTGCTGCCGTTGTTGTTGTCGTTGTTGTTGTTGTTGTTGTGGTTGATCGCATGTTTAGCATTCGCATTTGTTTTGCGTTTGTTATGGGATGTACTGTCGTTGTTATGGTGGTTCGTCCGCCTCCACCCAAGCCGTTTTTTGGCTGCTTACCATTAATTTTCTTATGACTATTTTTATTGTTGTTACCTCCTTGCTGCTGTCGTCCATTTTGATTGAGTTTTTTACCGCCTCGGCGTCCTTCAGCACCAGCTGGAGCAGAGCCATTTTGCTTGGCACCGCCATTGTGCTTTGAACCACCACCACCACCGCCGCCGACACCGCCATTATGTTGTTGCTGTTGCTGTTTCTTACCACCCTTCTTGGGTCGTTTGGCACACTCAACGGCAAATGGTGTACCGGGCACTGCATCTTTGCATTTCGGCATTCTACTATTTGCCGGGCGTTTTTTCATCGCCTGTGGGCCACCGCGCTGGCAATTGTGCTCATCTTCTGTTTCGCCTGGCCGACATCGCCGTTTTTTCTTTTTCTTTTTGATTACATGGTTATTGTTGCTATTACTGCTAGTATGGCCATTACTACTACTATTACTAATGCTACTACTATTACTACCGCTACTCGTACTTGTCGTCGTACTCATACTACTACTAATAGTACTACCACTATTTGTTAGGTTGCTATTGCTAAGTCTAGATTTATCATTGGCAGCAGGAACGTTCAATTGGCCATTCTTATTACTATTGTTACTATTGCTATTGGTATTACTATTACTATTACTATTGCTATTAGTTGCAGTGCATTGGGGGCGTGCTTTTAAAATGTTGTCGGTTAATTCGACGAGCGGTTTGCCAGTATCACAGAGTTGACGAATACCGTGCTTAACACGATTGGCGCCAAATTTTTTCGCTATTAGCTTTTCGACACGATCTTGTGGTACCGTTTCGGTAATGGCTTTTGTATATGTTGCCAATTTACCCAGCGATCGACTGGGCGGAATTTGTAATTTACGCGGTTCACCATGTCGATTTAATGCTAAATAATAGATGCGACGTGAATTGGAATTATATGTGGATGAGTATGTGTTGTAGTTGTGCTGTTCCATCGATTCGTTGAAGACGCAGTCGTCGGTGAATTCTTTCTGCAACAAAACAACTAGAATAAGTTATTTTGGTTATTTTTTCAAGAAAATTATATATATTAAATGAATTAGAAAAAAACATTCAAGACAGGAAGGTGATGACATGTTTGGGAGTAGAAGGGAGAAACTTGGTGGCAGGCCCTTTAGCAAGACACGGCATATCCCCGTATCAATCAGTTGCAGTTCAAGTATAAAAGTCTGTGGAAATACTAAGAACTGGTGCAGGTATCAATGTTATAAAGACCTAGAACCAGTATCAGTAGTACCAGCACCGGTAGCTCATTAAAGTCAGAAGATTATCAGTTTCTAATATTGAGGAAAATTTGCACCAGAAATGACACTAGTAACAGCATTCCACCATAAGCCCTTGAACTTATACAGATATCAGTACAAGTACCTGTAATTAGAAGGTTTATCGCTGGCCGGTAATAATAAAAAAACAGGAATGACGCGAGGGGCAAAGTTCTTTTAACGATAACGCGCAGTAGGCATCTCTTGCACATGTTACAATGAATTTTAAGTAGCAAGCCCCATCTGTGCAATAAAACTTCATTCGCTTCTACCACAAGGTGCGCTGTAATATGTAGTAATATGTAATATGCAACCAAATGCTCGCTTCCCGCTGATAATGTCCGATTCTAATGTCCACCTAAAACCACCAGCCAGCCCAAACAGCCCGACTTGTATCAACCGCAGAACCGGCGCAAGATGAACTACGTAGTTTCAGTTGGCGCTCTAAGAAACTTAGGTGTTTAGGTATGATGAATGCGCGCCGCAGATACAGTATCCTTCAGAGTGCACCTCTCAGTTTCTTAGCCACGCAAACCGTCCATCGGCCCTCTAAGAATCCAATTTTGTTGCATGTAAGAGAGGTCTTTTATACAGTCAAACATAATGTTAAACAACATGAGTCACAGGACACACCTCCAGTTGCTTCGTACTACCTAATTTTCTCGTAAATGGCTTCGATTCTATTCGCAAGGTAGCTCGCCCGGCCTATCTATAGATCATTAAATCTAAACATCGTCAATCCCAGCGGTCGCCCTTAAAGGCCCAATTCTGAAACTACAGCGGAATTGAGTCATTGGATCTCTGAAGAAGTGTTCTCGCGACAAGCCTTGGATTAGTTTAGGTAATAAAGGATGTCCTAGTCCCTACGGAACAAGCATACACGCTGGTCTGTTGGTTTATTGTGAATATCTGGTGATGTTGTAAGGTGTGCCCTACCTAGATTGTGTTGACTGGAAATCAGCCAGATCTTTTAACAAATTTAAGGAGATCTATCAGTTTTACTTTGCTTATGTCCTCAAGTTATCCCAAAAGTCGGTACACCAGGTGTTTGGCACGGCGTATTAGGAGTTAAGAGCAGTCACACATCTATTTCCTCGTCGTTCGTACAGTTTTTAGAATAATCTTGAGAAGAGGCTGCTGATCTGCTGGCCACCTTGCCAATGAGGCAGTGGCTATTTGGGTCACTTTGTGCGATGCGGATATATTCTTTCTTCAGTCCAAGGAGGGTTCGTATTCTCCCGCTGTCTAGGTTTGGCCAAAGAGGGCGTGATGGCCCCGTCACCCCTTGAGATCCATACTTTCTTGGTTCGTTCTATGACTATAAGTTCTATTTTGCGTTTCAGGGTACAGTTTTAAGAATAATTCTGAGAAGAGGCTGCTATTCTGCTAGCTTAGCTTCTAAGTAGCTTATTCGCTTTCTCATTGATTGTTTCACTTGCCAAAGCTTCTATGGCATCCACAAAGAGATCTCCAAGGGACCACATTCCAGGAGTAGTACTTCTTGTGTATCTTTACGAATGGCATATATTTCTGCCTGAAAAATACTAAATTCGGTCAGATTCGTGAAGGACTCCTGGATCTGTAGTATTTCACAGTAGACTCCAGTTCCAGTAACTTACTCCATTTTGCATTGTTGGAGACAGTGTTAGTGTTAGTGTTTACTGCTAAATTATGAGGAGACACTCCTATCAAAGTCCAAGCTTGGCACCATTTAGTCACTATGTTTCGTCAGTTTTGATGGTTCGTACTCCTGTATTATAGACGCGTGTCTTAAATTGCGTTGAATTCAAAGGCCAGATTCTTTTAATCTGATCGATCTTTTGGAAGCCATACATTTAAGGAATTCATCTAAAGGAAGAAGGTTGAGCATTATCTCTGGTACAGCTTGAGGAGCAGACCTTAATGCTCCTATTACTGCGACACACGCAAGTCTTTGCACTTATGTGAGTGTTTTGAGATAGCTAGCGCATCATAGGTAAGAATGGATCTAACTATGGCGATGCACACACAGGGTCTTAGTCTCTAATGTTTACCAAAAATTCGTTGGCATGTGTAGAATGCTCCTAATGGTTTGTGGCTCCTTCTTCGCTATTATACTTCCAATTGAGCTTGCTGTCTAGGATGATTCTCATATATTTAGACTCGGATGAAAGTTGTATCCAAACACCGTTAATTCTGGGAAGATTAAACTTTTCTAACTTTCTTTTTCTGTCGAGCAACACTAGTTCGGTTTTTGATGGATTTATCTCTAAACTGTTTTGTATTGTCCATTTTGCAAGCTCAATTAGTTGCTTTCCTCCCACCAGAATTTTCGTAGACTACTGCCTTAACACCCTTCTGTTCGAAACTTGTGAGGACGTCGTTTACAACAAGAAACCATTGGAGAGATCACTCCACCTTGTGGTGTTCCTCTTGCAACCGTTTTCCTGACTGTGTTCCTTCCAAATTCTAAATTGATATTTCGTTCTCAATCCATTGTGGTATCATTGTTTCTACATGGAACACGTCCAACGCCATCCTTAGAGATCCGGTGTTTACATTACTAAATGTTTCTTAAATATCTAGAAAGGCGGCCATGGTGTACTCGTTGTAGTTCATATTCTTTTCTATGGTAGCTACAAGCTCGTTTCGTGACTGCACATTGTGCAGGTGCCAACGTAAAACTCTGACCTACTAAACCTAACCTCCGCAAAAAAATCATCTTCCTTGTCTCATCCCACAGAACCGACGTAAGGCATAACTTCGGGGGCTGTTGGTAATTTATGCTTTTCTTTCCGTGTCTGCCATTCTTTGTTCCAAGAAAGTTGTCAGGTTTGGTTGCTCTTCCTGATTCTTTCCCGCCGTCAAAGTTCCTTCACGATTATCGCTGCAAAACTTACTGCTGGATGTTAACATATGGTTCACAATGTTCCCGGGAGTCGATATCTCTCCAATTCTTTCTTCCAGATATCTACGCTCTATACGAAAGCGTGAGCACTGAGAAAATAGTGTATCATCTCTGGCCTCTCCGCAATTTAAACAGATAGAAGATTCAGTTCAAATCTATTCAGATAAGCTTGGGAGCAGCCATGACTGGTTGGGAGTTGGCTGCGATAGAAATCTACTTATCCGCGGTGCTGGTCTGACCGTTTTTGGATATCCAGTATAAGTCGATGAGTCCACCTTCCTTTTGAAACCCGATTCCATTTCTCCTGCCGTGTTCTCATGCTTCGCTGTCTTCCTCCCAGTCTGAAGCTGTAGTTCGCTAGAAAAGATATCCGCTAGACAAGATATCCGCTGGTAAGCACAGCACACTCTCAGCGCATATAGACGGTTGACGGGGTTAATCCTTCTTGCATAAGACTTAATTTTTACTCTTTTGGCCCACATTGGTGCCGTATACATTACTATGTATACATTACCACCCTTCACAGAATTAGTCTTCTTTGTGGTCTAGATCTTCGAATATTCGTCATTATTCTGAATAAGGCAGCCTCACCCGAGCAGCTCTGTCGCACGTTCTTTCAAGTTGTTGCTTGCAAGCGAGCCAAGCGTCGATCATCACACCTAGGTATCCGATCACCGATTTTGACGTTATATTTTTGTCACCTAGACTGATTGCCTGTGATTATGTCCGGCGAGCTCTAACCCGACTGCTATCGTCCACCGTGTAACTTTTCGGATATATTCGTTCCCAATGTCCTCTATTTCTTCCAGGTGTTTCGCCGCAACAACGATTGCAATATCATCGGCAAAGCTTATCATTTTTATCACGTTTCAGATTTCAAGCCTTAGAACTCTGTCATACATAAAGTTCCACATGATGGGCCCTAGTACAGAACCTTGTGGTACTCCGCCAGATATGTAGTACTACCTTACTCCATCGTTAGTATCTAAGAGCAGGAACCGTTTCTCAAGTTTTATTTTAATTAGGAACTCTTGCACCAACATTGCTCTAAAGGAGTGCACTATAATCGTACGTCCCCAGACGCATTTTTGGCGTCCAGTGTTATTACAACACATCTTCTCCATCACCCGCCCTGAATACCTTTCTCCAAAATTGTGGTAGCCCTCTGTGTAGCTTCTATTGTAAAAGATCTTTTCTAAATTCATACTATTAGTTTGAGAGTCCCCAGCTTCATTAATTGCGACCTCATACATATGATTCGCTCCAGTATTTTACCCATTGTGCCTTCTATATGCCTGGAAAGGTATGACTAGGGTTCATATGGTGGTTGTTTCCCTGCAGCAGCACCAAAAATTGTTTTTTTCATTGGTCTTTAAAAAACCCCCCAATTAGACATTTGTTACACATTTCCACAAATGGTTCTGTTTGTTTTGATTTCTACTGGCTAGCTTAAGGCATTATTTGTTATGTCATCCAATCCAGGTTTGCACACGTCCTGGAGTTCCAGATCTATAACGGCTGCAATCTCCTGTAGTTCCTGAGGTGCCTCTGCACACTCTGTTCTACTGATTTTCTTTTAAGGTAAGAGTGATGGTTCTGTTTGTTGAGGTTTTGTCATATATATTGATCTACGATTCGCTCCAGCTTTTTTAACAGAAACAAGGAGAGACTGTAGTCCTTAGCAGAGAAGTCTTACTTTGTAAATGAAAACTACATTTATTTTTTTCCAGTTGTTTGGGACGTAGCCTAGCTTTAGAGAACCGGTAAAGATAATTTTAAGTCAAGGTATGATGTAGGGAAAAGCGTGCTGTAACAAGGCTGGGACTATCTCGTCTGTACTCGTCGATCTGTAGGGATTGAACGATTTGATCGGCCGTGTTATTCCATTCTCGGTTCGTTTAGAGTTGATGTTGCGGTGCCAGTTAATACCGGGAAGTGAGTTTCCATAAGAAGCAATAGTGATTCTCCCTTTGAGTCTCCATTGGAGTCTCTCAGATATCGCAGGGCTGTTAGATCTTTGGATAGGACTTTCCTTAACCTAGCTGATTCGTTGGTACTTTTATATTAGCTCACTATATTAAATTATGATGTTATCATTGGATGGCACAATGAAGGGGAGATCGAATTGCAGACTTGTCAAACAGTTGTATTCCGAAAAATATGACTTTAGAGCAGACACCGACAGTAGTTCGATGGGAAGTTACAAGTTACAATCAGTTTTCATGCAATTTATTTTTTAATCGTAGGAATTAATTGTAGCCGCATGATTAACAATTAATTTAAAAAAAAAATACAAATTGGTTCACTAAGATCCGGTGCTGTTACTAGATGAACAGCATTTACAGTGCGGTATCGACAATTATTTTACTAAAGCAAATTTTTGATGGCAATTTCAGGAAGAAAATTTTGAAAATCTCCAGACGTTCTTACCTGCCTGTGACTCAAAAGATCAATCCCAATTATTTCGTTACAACAACGTGGAGCAGCCTCCGAAAATCGGGTTAGGATCAAGAGTTCCTTTACTTGTACAAAAATCCTCGTCCAAAACATTGTATCCTGTTGAATATTCATCGACTGTTCCCAAAGTCAATCGCCATCGAATAACTTTTTCGCGGTCTATCAGCAAAGATTGATTTCGAGCTACCGAAACATACCCCATTGCTGTGACTAGATTCAGGTCAAGATCAACTCTCTGAGCCTAAAAGGATAACAGGTTACCGGGTGAAATCAAGAGCTAACACAAGTCGTAAATTTCACTTCTTTATGAGACAACCGCAACTATTTCGACATTTTATACCCTTGTCGACTGCTACCCTCTGAAGATACTCTTTCATCTTTCATCTTATCCCAAAACAAATCGTTTGATTTAAATAAAAAAGATTTTTATCAACGATCCACATGAGTTCAGTAGTTTGCCTCTCAGATGTTTATGCCTACAAGTTGAAACGACCTTCAACTGCATCCTAAATACTCGTATCTCGAATCTCTCTTTCATTAGGCGATTTCAATTGATACGAGTGCGATTGAATTGAATTTGAACTAAAATCCATCTCTGCCTAAATGATGTTTTTATTCAAATACTGGCCAAGTTAACCAGGCCCGCCAACGAAGTAATTTGGCGCATTCCAATGCATTGTAACCAGTCGTGGGATACACATATCGAGATATAGTAGCAGATATAAAGAAAATTTCGATAATAATAGACAAATCAGTGCATTCGCGCGTCGTTTTCGAATGACTAAAAATATCATTCAGTCTCGATTCAAAGATTCAGAGGCAATTTAGCGGTGACGGATGTGCCACCTCGTAGGGAACGTTCGAATGCGTTATACGGTGCGTGCAATTAATGAACCCTCAAGATTACATTCCTACCTGAGCAGTGCGCTCTACTAGTATGTACGAACCATGCTGATTACTCGTATATACTCGGGGATACATTTGTTCTCGAGATCTTCCGAGTGTATGCACGAATATTTGTATGCCCGACCAGTTGTTGCTGCGGATGATGTTAAGGATTCCTCTTCCGCCTTGAGACGCGCTTGTTTTGTATGCAAGTTCTACTACAACACATCACTCAATTAAAACAGCAGAAAAGATATAAAAAAAAATAAACAAAATCGCAAGTGAAATGAGGTATCTGCGGACAGAGACAACGACATGGCTGTTGACGTTATCAAAGCTTAAGGATGTCAATTGCTTAGCTGCGTGTCAGGCACTTGATTTGTTAAAAAAAAATTTTTGTATCTTTTCGTTGGTTCTTCTATCTTCAGAGTGTCTACTTGAGGTGGGATATTTTGAACAGAAATAAAGTTTCAATGTAAATTGGGATCAAATTTAGGAATTGGGCTGAAATTGACATTCGATGTAAACACGAGTGTTAAAAATAGAAAGCGGTGCAGTGCACACGCACCATCAGCAATTAATTGTGAGCGTGATGTAGATGGAAGGCAATGCTGGTTCTTTAAGCAATCTTGGGGTGTTGAAGATGTTCTTTAAGAAGTTGTTCTTCACGATACCGGGGCTAGGAATAAAAGCATTAAGAACTCTGTGTCTCTCCAGAAAAGTGGTTTCATGTGTGTCAAATCTTCTTAGGGAAGCCCGACATTCTACATTCTGCAGCAGTATGTCCTGGATTTTATCAGATCTCCGTCAGAATGTCATAAATTTGAGGACGAATGCAAACAACCGCATTGTGCGAACTAGAGACCTACCAGAGCTGGAAGTAAGCTTTGCAATCAAACAAGTGGTCGACCAGACCAGGTGAAACATCGACTTTTTCAAAGAGTGTGAGTGATGCTGATGAGGAATATTGAAAGGTGCTACTCCGGAAAGTTGTACCAAGAAGTGAAAATGCCATGTCAACGGAAGCAATTCTATAACGACCCAAAGTAGCACTGGGTGCTAGGTCGCAGCACAGACCAGTATGACAGCAGCAATGATCATTCTTCACTGTTAGTTAGAGAGACGTGTCATATCTGAATGACGAAAGCCGACTCTTTGATCCACCGGACAAGAGTTAAGTGCGGATAGCAACCTGTTTCATGGCAGAACTGCGCCACAGCATCTGATGAAGATTTGCCTAGAAAAACGAATGGCTGATGGAAAGAACCTCGGCGATATACAAGGGATGTGCTAAACTGTTGGAACCACAGTTCTGGAACTTAAAACGGTCTCCATTATATGGTTTTCTATATCATGCCTTGTATACGGTAGTATACTCCTTACAACCATTCAGCAATTGTCTGCCCGATGCGGTTTATTCATCATTAAAAATTGGCGCGTATACATCGTTTTCATTCCCCATATCTGTTCCCCATATCGGTTGAAGCTGAGAAAAACGCTGTGATTTTGTCGCTACTGCAGCAAGTATTGAATGAAACACTTAGCTGGGAAGCATTTGTACAACTTGGCCAGTGTACTTATTGAAACCCTGGCAGTATCGATGTGATTGGGCAAGTTTACTCAAATTTAATTTGACCTTTAAAAGAAAGTATTCGAAGAGGCCTAGGGGAGAGCTGACTTCCTTCGCATGGGAAATGTCAAGGGCTGACACACGTAGGTCAAAGCTTTTACATTAATATCTTTGCCACTGTATTACGAGTGATACTTAACCAACCTCTGCACTAATATACCAATTTAGAGAATATCATCGCCCAGTTAAGAGTTTTGAGTACCTACAGCCCAGCCTTCAGTGCTTGTTACTGTGTTTTTTATGAATGTGGGATTGAGACAAATTGTGGAGGGCCCAGCTGAGACCATAGAATTTTTCAGATAAGTACTGTACTCGTAGGTAGGTAGGTTGTCTGGTATGGGCCTACCAGAAACAGAAGTAGCGCGGATGTGCCACTTGATATTACATCCACACAACACTTGACTTGGATGTTGAAGGCTGTTGCTAAGAGCGTAGATTTCAGATCCATCCTATAGTGTTTAGAAAATTAACAATATTGCAGAATGTTTTCTTGAAGACGGGTTTGCCAAAGTGTGCGATGCCTGGTTCTACCTAGTACCGGGCAGTCACACTGAAAGTTGAATAGTTCCTTTTCGTGTGAGCTGTTACAGCTACGGCAGTGCGGTTTAAAGGAATTCCTTACTTGGCAGCGTGTGAGCCAATTGGCTAGTGACCGGTGCTAATTGCAGTGATTCTTGCTGTCTCGGTGCGAGTTCTGTTGAATAAGCCCATTCGTCCCGTTTTTATTATATCAGTCTGGATATGGTACAGTGTTATAGAATTCTACACTTGATAAGTCCCATTGGGCTGCAAACTGACTCCGCGAGAGAGACATCATCGGCTCTCTCATTCCCCCTAAGTGACTGTGATCGGAAACTTGAAGGTGAGTGATATTAAACCGAACGCTTACCTGGGTGATAATTTCCTTGCACTATTCCTTATTTTAGAGGATGAAGTAAGTGAGTGGAGCACTTTGATGGAAGCCTGGCTGTCAGTAGAGATGCCTATGTTATTTATGGTAATGGAGCTGAGTATCTGGCAGGAGTCTTTAATCGGTAGTACCTCCGCCTGAATGACACTCCAAGGGTCTAGAAGACGGTACGATTTGGATACGTTCAGTTCCGCTGAGAAAACACCTATCTCCAACGCCGTCTTTCATCTTGGAGCCGTCGGTGAAGATCGGTACTTGGTACTTCAATAGGGGTAGATTATTGCTCCATTCCTTTCCAGAATGTGAACTTGGATATTATTACTAAAATTTAGTTTGGGTAGTCAGTTACAGTCGAAGCCAGATCCCTACGCAACCAATCAAGAGCTTTACTGTGATAATAGGGTTTCACGACGAGAATTCAGATTCTCTGAGTCTGATAGCAAGTGCAAGTGCAGAGGCAGTACATTGAGCAGCACGTTGAGAGCTTCTATCGGGCTCGATCGTAGTGCTCCTGTGGTCACAATACTAGCTCTTCGCTGGGCTCTGCTAAGTATTGAGATGTTGTAGGCTTTCCATGACGCGAGCCACCACACGAGTGATCCAAAAGTAAGAATGGGACGAACTACGGCAGTGTACCAGTACATACAGAGAACCATCTTAGCTGAAGTCCCTACCTTTTATCAAAGGTCTTGTTGCAGGGGCAGAAAGCGACGCATGCTTTCTTTACCATGTGTTCCATGTTTTGTTTCCAGATGAGCTTGGGGTCAAGGATGACGCCAAGGTATCTTGCACTGAAGGATAGAAGTAAGTGTTTGGTTATCAAGAAATGGAAGCTTGAAAGTCGGTATTTTGTAATTGGTGGTGCATATTGTAGTACTCGTATTACGAGTAGTTAAATTTTACTCGGATTAATGTCAAGTCGACAACTTATGGCCCAAGCGCTTAGGTTAGTCAGAGCCCTCTCTGGGAATTCACAAATAACTGAGGGGAACATCCCTGGTTCTAAAATAACCACGTCGCCCGCGTACGCGACTGCCTTGCTTCTAATGTTATCGAACTCTGTCAAGGATTGGGTTATGAGTCTGTTTCCCAATTGTGACTGAATGTATGCATGGATATGTAAGGGTATGATCCAGTTGCTGACGAAATCTTCCCTGCCAAGCTTAGGGAGAGATTTTAGAATAGGGATTCAGCGTGCAGAATATTGAAGACAACTTCTATATCTAGGAAAGTGGCTAACGTATGTATACCTTTTATAGTGGACAGATTTCTCAATCGTCTGCACCACCTCATCCAGAGTTGTCTCCATCGGCTGTTGGCATGTTGGAACTTTGAGAGAGGATATCTTTTGGAGAGTCCCGAAAATGCATGTTCAGAATACGTTCTAGGGGTTTGAGTACGAACGATGTAAGGCTAATGGGTCTAAAATCATCAGCCAGCTCATGGCCACTTTTGGCCATCCTTCATATCGAGAGAGTGTGGTTGAATCGAGGGGAGCCACGATAAATGGTCTTTAACCAGAGCCGAACTTTCTCCAAGTTCTTTTGGAACATAATCGGTAAAATCCAGTCAAGGGCATGGTTACTTGTAGGGGGAGAAATTGTTGATGGCCCAGGGAATCGTTTCCTCGGTTATTAATGAGCTGACTTCATTCCAGGGTGAGGATTGCGTGACTGCGTTACCTGCACACCAGCGCCGCTATTCTTTCATTCGAGGAAATGGGTGTTCATTAGAAGCTCCAGTGATTCTTCAGTGGAATCCGTCCATGTTCCATCAACGCGTTTGATGTATTTCGGATCGAAATGTTCTTTAGACAGGATTTAGCTCAGTTTAGCTGAATTCTTGAGAATTTCACTAGAGTGGTAGAACTCTGCACAGCCCATATGCCTATCTTAAGGCAATTCTTGTATGGCTTCCAGAATTTGTGTTTGTAGCAGCTTTCTTAGATCAGAGACATTTTCATTCTACCACGGTGGGAGAGTTTTCTTGCTAAATTAGACAGGACACGAGGTGTTGAAGGCTATTTCCATAGCTTTTCGATTCACCTTCACTCCCTGTGTTTTCACCGATTAAATACCAGGATCGGGGATGCTCCTAAGTAAAATTTTTTTGATCCAGAGGCAGAAAATTCTAGAGAGCATTACATGTCCACATGTCACCCACAGCGTTTTTTTTTTCTCTCTAAGCTTTATGGAAGATCATTTCGTTGCTTTGCTTAAGGTAAGTCCGGCAAACAATAGATCCGAAAGTGAGAATTGGTCGAACTATGGCCCTCAATCTTTGATTGGGTTTCCACATTTTGCCTAGAGTTCACATATATACCACCTTGAGCAAAATGTTCCCGGAATAACAATTGGCGCTCCAATTGTTCCGATTTGAGTTCTGTTTTTTCTGTTAAGTTGGTAAATCTGTTGTTGACTTTTCCTCGAAATCTTAGCATCATAGCTTGAGTACATCTATCTCTGTGTGTGTTGGCGACTTTTTACAATTTTAGAAATGGATCTAAATTTGCAACAACGAACTTGTATTAAATTTTGCGTAAACAACGGATTTAATGGTGCGCGAACGTTGGAAATGTTGGAAAAGTGTTTCGGCAACGATTCTCTAAGATCGGTCGTTTACCAGTGGCACGAGCGGTTCAAAATTGGGCGTGAGTCAATCGAAGATGATGAACGCAGTGGCAGACCATCGACATCGAAAACCGACGAAAACATTGATGGAGTAAAAGAAATGTTGGTCAATAACCGCAAATTAACCATCAGAGAGGTAGCGGAGGACTTAAACATTGCCCGTCATGGATCCGTCCAAGACATTTTGGTTAATGATTTGGGTTTCCGTCGTGTAGCAGCAAAGTTGGTGCCAAAAGTCCTCAATTTCATGTAAAAAAGAGATGATTTGCGAGGCTGAATCCGATCCCACATTCATCAAGGATCATTACTGGAGACGAGACGTGAGTTTATGAGTACGACACATCAGGCAAGTGAATAGCGTACACCAAATGAGCGGAGACAAAAAAAAACACGTCGTTTTCAGTCCAAAAAAAGGCAATGTTCACGGTTTTCATGGATTACAACGGTGTAGTACATCATGAGTTTTTGCCAGAAGGCCAGATAGTAAATAAAGAGTATTATTTGGGCGTTATGAGACCTTTGCGTGAAGCAATTTGTGGATTTTGCACCATGATAACGCACCGGCGCACAGTGCCATCACTATTCGTAATTTTTTGACGCAAAATGCAACAAATACCACCCAACAGCCACCGAATTCACCTAATTGGCTCCCTGTGACTTCTTTCTATTCAATCTACGGGGAACGCGTTTCAGCAGCCGAGAGGAAGTAATGGAAAAATCGCTGATGGGCATACCGAAAACCGAATATAAGATACGAGGGTGGGTCAATAAGTCCGTGACTTTTTGAATTTCTGACCTCTTTACTGAAACAGCAACACTGCTCCTGTCAACAGGCATCTGTTAGTTGACTCCTGTCAAAATTTAAACTTGCTGCGTCAGCTAGTTTGTGTTTGACAGCTAATTTTATCAGACTACTCACTAATTTGAGGAGAAAATGGAAAAAAGTGAATTTCGTGTGCTTCACTTCACAGGAAGGTTTGGCGTTGTTTAATCGCAATATGGAGGAGTTTTTGCGCCGTTTTGTAACCGTGGACGAAACATGGATCCATCACAACACACCAGAGAACAAACAACAGTCAATACAGTGGGTGAATCGGCGCTAAAGAAGGCCAAGGTGGGTTTGTCAGCCAATAAAGTTATGGCGACTGTTTTTTGGGATGCACGCGGGATAATCCACATTGACTACCTTCAAAAGGGAAGAACAATCAATTGGGAATATTATGCCAACTTATTGGACCGACTCAATGACGATTTGAAAAAAAAACCGACCTCATTTGGCCAAGAAAAAAGTTCTTTTCCACCAAGACAATGCAAGGGTGCACACATGTGCAGTTGCCATGGCAAAAATCCATGAATTGGGCTATGAATTGCTCCCTCATCCACCCTATTCTCCAGATTTGGCTCCGAGCGACTACTTCTTGTTCCCAAACCTGAAGAAATGGCTTGGTGGAAAAAGATTTGACTCCAATGATGAAGTCATCTCGCAAACAAAGGCCTATTTTGAGGACCTCGACAAATCATTTTTTTTGGAAGGGATAAAAAAATTGGAGAAGCGTTGGACAAAGTGTATAGAGCTCAAGGGTACTACGTTGAAAAATAAAATTATTTTTTTATCAAAAAATCTGTGTTGTATTCCAAAAGTCACGGACTTATTGACCCGCCCTCGTATGTTTCGAGGATTGGATCAAGCGCTGCCATAAGTGTGTTGCAGTCGATAGGGATTACTTTGAAGGGGGCAATATAGATTTAGATGAATAGACTTGTATTTTTAACTTTCTGAATAAATTCCTTTTTGATCAAGGTTTCATGGTTATAGTGTGGTAAGTTATCTGACCCTGCAAAGTAGTAGTAGTAGCAGCAGCTTTCCGAGCCATAAGAGTTTAAAGTTCAGTACCTACACCAGAGATCGTGATTGAGGGAAAAATTTCTTGTATTTAACTAATCACGTCATCAGCATACGTGACAACTTTGATTTCATCTTTGTCGAACTCAGACAGGATTCAATTGAGTCACTTTAGTGCGTGAGCACGAAGGCGAACAGTTAAATTGGCCCAATTCTGGAACATGACTCGGACATTTTTGATTGTCTTTAGCTAAAGTGTGGTCAGAGGCGAAATGACACAACCAGATATTCGTTCAGAACCATTATATCCATCAAATCTTTGTGGGTAACAGGTAAAGTAGCTATTATTGGCTCAGAAATGCTTCCCTCGCTTACCACTGGTTACAATTTCATTCCAGGGTTGGTACCAATCTTTGCATTCCATGAAATTGACGTTCCTAAGGACCGCTAGTCAGTTTTTTTTTTATCAAATCGTTCAGGATTCGGCATAAATGTATTGTAGTTGGATTTCAATTATACAGCGTCTACACTTCTCCTTCAACGCTTGGGAGCTCGTAGACTTCTTGATACACAATATTGGCTCCAAGGCGCCATAGAGAAAGAAGCGCAAAAACGTTAAATAGCACGATCTACGCGGCTATTACTTATAACCCAAACGGAAGACTGCTCGTTCAAAAATGATATTGTTTCACGTGATGTATGGCAAATTGCACTGCCCTGTCTGAACCACATGTCTTCGAGGTCAATACTATCAATTTAACACACAAAAATCTGGGTTATCATTTCCGGAAATTGTTCGATATTGACTTCTATGCATTCTTCACGTTTGGGAAGCAGTTCACTTGACTCACTTGAAATGCTGCAACGCAACTATCGATAGGAAAATAGGGCTCATTCTTCAAGTAGATTTTGTAGAAGAAATCACCGTTCAATTTTTATTGCCAAAAAAAAACCGGCCCTGCCTATGGTCTGTGGGACATTTTAAGTAAGTTGGATCTTTTAAGCAAATCTTTCGTGACTACAGTGCCGAATGGAGATTGCCATTCTTTAGGCTACATTCTGGCTAACAGCTGTGATGATTTCTGCTGAACGACCTGAAGAAACACATGTTAATGATCCAAGTTCAGCAAGCTACCTTCGACATATTATTCTTTTCATCTATACTCGACTTAAAATATCTTGACGCCAAAGATAAGACGCAATTTCCGAGTCAATTTTCGAAAAAATGTTTAACAATAGGAAATCGTTAATGAAGGACCGTCTGGCATCGAACGGCTATAGCGATTTGTCTGTTAAACCACTTCAGTAAAAATGGAGCCAAATTGAAATTTGTTTGGACACCTTTTAGGTATAGGGTTTTCCAATAAGGACTTGACAACTTGACAACGCAACCCATATTTCAAAAACTTTATAATCGGCTTGAAGTACAATCAAAACATTTATGAATGGAACTCGACTTCGTTCGTATGGCCACCGCGGGCACGTTTGCAGCGGTCGATTCGTTGGACCCAATTTTCAACGTCTCGGCCACACATTTCGGCGGAAACGGCCACTATTTCGCGTTCAATGTTGGCTCTGAGCTCTTCCAACTTCGTCGGCGTGTTTGCATAAACAAATGACTTAACGTAGCCCCACAGAAAGTAGTCAAGCGGCGTTAAATCGCACGCACGAGGCGGCCAATCGACTGGCCCATTTCTTGAGATAACACGCTCACCATACTTACTCTTCAATAAATCGATTGTAGCGTGTGCTGTGTGGCTTGTGGCATAATCCTGTTGAAACCACATGTCGTCCAAGTCCATATCTTCTAATTCGGGCCAAAAATAATCGGTGATCATTGCGCGATAACGCTGACCATTCACAGTAACGTGACGAAAAGATTTGGCCCAATAACGCCGCCGGCATGCAAACCGCACCAAACAGTTATTTTTTGGTGGATGAAGTGGTGACTCATGAAGCACATGTGGATTTTCAACCGAGAAATAACGCATATTTTGCTTACTGACGAACCCATTGAGCCAAAAATGAGCTTCGCCACTGAAGATGATTTTCAAATTCATCATCTTGGCGCATCTTCTCCCGAACCGAATCGGAGAACGTACGTCGCTTCAAATGGTCCATCGGCTTCAATTCTTGAGTCAGCTTGATCTTGTATGGGTGTAAACCAAGATCCTTACGCAAAATACGCCATAATGTGGTCTGAGCGATGCCCAATTCTTGAGAACGCCGTGGAATGGACTGATTTGGATCGTTTGCTACGGACGCCTGAACGGCAGCGATATTTTCGACACTTCGACCAACCCGTTGTCTCACTAACACGGCAACATCACTAAACTTGGTATTGCCTGTCTACTAGGGCGAGAATTACGACCGAAAATTGGAGTTAACGCTCTTAAAGTTGCAGTCACCGACTCCGAATTTCAGTTGAAAATTTTTATAATTAGCAGACGTTGCTCGTTCGTGTACTTTACCATGATGAAAATGATGAGTTTACTGAATAAATTGACAGTGACAGTTTGATGATTAGTGAAAGAGTGCGTTCACAAATTAAATTCAAAGTTGTCAAGTCCCTATTGGAAAACCCTTTATAAAGGCAAGTGCTTCACGAGGATCTGTAACAACTTCTTTTCGCTGAAGTCAAAGTCGCATCCAAATAAACTTGAGAGCGTGTCGTCGGCTTTGAATTATTCAAATTCAAATTTGAATTAGTCAAATTCGAGAGATAGAACCCTTTGAAAGCCTTGACTCATTGCAGAGTCTTAAAAAATCCGCGAAACGGAGAAGATGAGATATGAGAATAATCATCGATATGCACCATGAACTCAAAAGTAAAGTAAAATGCACACTGAGAGCCGACAACAAGTACGACAAAATCATCAGCACCATCTGAGTATGTTCGTTCACCTTGTTTTTACTCGAAGCAACAGTTTACTATAGAATATTTACAAAGATACATCCAACACTGGGCATGACTTAAAGACATTCAATACGTTTCATGTCAGTTTCACCCTGAACCCAGGATATAGTTTCTATCAAGACACAACCCTCTTAAACAAATACAAATAAAAGATGAAAAAAAAAGAAAAGCATCCTCCCACTCATCCAAAAAAATAAAAAAATTTTCTTAAAAATACAATGCGTGCCAAATTTTGAATTTTTAAAAATAGGAACCATCGTCGTAAAGCTATAAAGATAAAATATTGCGTCGATAGATACTAATTAAATTCAAAGAACATTATCAACTCTTCATAAATATCTTTAAATATTGGTTTAGGAATTTATTTTTTTATTTACTATTTATAGAGGATATAGAGGATATTTCCATCCGTAATCGAGGTAAAATATTTTTGTATCTGTGCATTGGATTGCGAGTTTATTAACTGAATGAATTATGTGACGCTCAGTGGTCCTAAAAATATGAACACACACCATTTAGTAGGTTTTCGAAATTTGTTTTTATTGTTTTTGTTCGTGTTTTGTTGTTATTTTTAAATTTAGACTTTGGTTTAGTTTATTTGGCTGCCAAATACTCTGTCCTAAATGTCCATGCCGATGGGTGAAAACAGTCAAGAGGGCGTTGTAATACTTGAGGAATGGGAGAAGCATCGTCTTTACATTTCTGCTTACTAGGCAGACATGTCTTAGACATTTTTTTTTTATTTTTTTTTTTGTTTTGTTGTTTTTAAATTTAACTTTAACACTATTTTTGTAAAAGTAAGTCTTCTGTAGAATTGGATTTAAAAAAAAAAAATGTCTCCAATTAGGCAACGTATTGTCTTGCGTAACTACATACAGAAATGTAGAAAGACAATTGTCAACAGAAAAATACAAAATCGTTGAGATTCTTTGTATCAGAACAAACATGATCAGCGTGTTAACAATTTGTGAAAATATGGCCGCATTATTTCAAAACAATAAAATTTTGAAAGTTGCTGAAATGGAATGCTTTTGATGCCAACGTCTGTTGAGAAAGTTGTAAATGCTTCTGCATATGAATTTGTCGGAATTTAATTGGGCCAATGTCGAGGGTGATTTATGGGTAAATTGGAATTGTACGACAGAATTAGTAAACTCAATCTAAGAGAAGTTTTTTTCCTGGTCGAAAAGTTAAAAATGAGACCAATGGGAGGAAATGGGCGGCAATAAGTTTATGAATGCACTTCCTGGTGAGTTGGCATAGAATAGGTTTCGGGGAATCATAAAGTGTCAACATGCTGATGATTTATGTACGTTACCTCTATAAATTCCATTAAAATCTGACCAATTTACAGTCCCGACTCTGTTTAGTGCTTTTCCTGTAGGGCCTTCGGGCTAATTTTTATGTATTTGTGATGATCTGATTTTTTTGAGTTTTTTGTGTACGCTGTGAGGTTCTATTGACTCGATGTAGCATCTACATATGTAGAACCATGTGCTTTTATATACATAGATACCACCAAATATTTTATTCATCGGCCAGGAGCTAGTTTCCTGTGACATGAACTGATTTTTCTATAAAATGATGGCTAATAGATATTTGATTTGTATAATGTTTAAGTACAATGTGCCCTCTAAATCATCGGTCTATTTTAGAACAAAGTAAAAATTCGTTGAAAGTTAGTTAACGATTTTTGTAGCGGCCAGCTTGAAAACCGGTTAACGCACAAAGTACTCAGTTAAAAAAAAATTCAATCAAAAGCTGGTAAGTACTTCCCAGAAGTTTCAGGAAACCTAGTCCACTCAGAGTGCACCATCCTGATTGAAGTCCTGCAAACAATTCAGGTGCTGTTTAACTCATGTACTTTGTTTCCTCTACAGCTATTCTGCTCTATATTTCTTAAGGACTACTTGTCGGAACGAAGAAATTAACTTTGTAGTGTCAAGTGGGTACGATGTGATACCAATTCCCCGCCGTGTGGCTACAAAAGCAATATCAGTTTCTTTGAAGAGATGTGAGAAGATGCGAAGACAATCTATGATGGGCGTGCGTGGTGTAGTGGTACTAGCAATCGGTTCTCACTCTGAGGGTCCAAGGTTCGAATCCTGCCCATGGCAAGTCAGTTTTTCATTTGTGTAATGGGAACTCAGACAGAAAAATTCTGCGTGTGAAGGCATAACACTGACACGTAGATTTGGCTGTTGTAGAGTTTCAACCACAAAAAACTAGTGCGAATTATAACTTCGAATCACTCTGAGAAAGAACTCTCCGTCCTATTCGGACTCCCACCCCTGGAGAGCTAATATAGAAACCAAATACACCTGAGTTTCAAACAATTTTCCTTTCTCCTCCTTCTACCTCTCCGCCCGCGCCCTGGCAACAGTAAAAGGGTATCTAACCCCTTAGGCGCGCGTAAATCATAAAAAAAAAAAAATTATAGTCAATGTCGATGACTTAGGAAGCGTTTTGCAAATAGCTTCAGCTTTGCAGAATCTATCTTACTGTTGGTTGTAGGAGTTAGAAGCATAGGGTCCTTCTGCTGCTGTATTCCACTTTAGCTTAAGTACACAGTCTCCATTGTTTCATGAAGAGAAAGAGCGAAATGCGTTCATTATTTAGAAAAGGCTACAAAAAATCGTTTGACTAGGCTACATTTAAGTGTTAGTAGAAGCATTAATCAAGTTGTCCCAAAGACTATTTCATTCTAATCAACCCAAGATCTTGAGCAGAGCCAGAAACGGATGTTATTATAGTGTAAATTTGAAGGGTTGTCGTCGACTTGCAGGCCCATACCTCGCCGAATCCGCCAGAAAAGCGACAACACGGTTCAATCCGACGTGTGGAGTCCAGAGAAGATTTCTATCGAAGATGTTTAGTTTCATTTGATGATGCTCTTTACCAGTAATTGAGTTAGAACTTAAGTTTTAAAATGATTTATGGGAAGCCTCATGGATCAGTCTGGATTATTTCTAGGGCTGTTTGCTTGTTGCCGTAAAGTTTGGATCTATTCCCTGTACAAAGTCCTCTTTTTTTTAGTGGAAATACCGAGCTCAGGCGGAGGTAGAGAGCAGCCATGGTCCATCAACCCCAGACCTCGGAAAACAACCTACATATGTACGGGCGGCCTTCACCTCAAAGGAAAACAAGGAAGTTCGGTTGGTGAAGCCCAAGATAAACCGGGAGCCCAAGACGCGACAAGAGGGTCCGTTGTCGGAGTCCGTAGGGTAGACGGGTAACATCAGACAGGACGTCTGAAAGTCGCCGAGGGGTGAGAAAGTACCGTCTTTTCAATCCAGGCACCTTAATACGATGAGGAGACTTGAAGCTCACTTGCTTAAGTCAGCGGTGGAATTTTTTTCATGTAAGGCACTAAATTGGGATAGGGCGATTAAATTGTCGGTCTCTTCATGATGAAGAACTATGATGACCTCCTACTGGAGCAACTCAGACATCGACCCTGCGGTAGCAAAGCAATGAATCCATGGGAGTTAACGTGAGAGTTATCTAAAACATGTTCGGCTTTCGGAACTACTATTGGAGCGGCGTAAGCTTACAGTGGTACAGTGAAACCTGGCCTTCTTTTACCAGCAATAACTTTAGCTGGAAGACCCGAAGAGTGTTGCAGATTTGGTCAAATTGGGTCATAGGTTTGAGACACTACGGGTCAACGTAGAAACGCCACACCTAATTCGAGGTCCCGTTTATTACTAGAGTTAGATTTGGTATTCGTCAGCTGGGAGCTACCCCAAGCTCCGGTTATCAGAGAGGACAACCAAACGCGAGCATCCATTGGGTGCTTCAATTGTAATGGCGAAGTCCATTTTTCGAATGCGTATTCCGCACTGGAGAAATGTCGCCGCAGCTGTGTCACGTCGGGAAACGCTCAACGGACTTCCAGGCCAGGAGGACGGCGCGCACTTGGGAAACTCAATACTTAATTTAGGTCTTAGTTTGGAGGCAAACGTCCATAGGGGCTAGTATTTTTGGAATAAATATGTTAGGTCTTTCAGATAGTGGTGCTTCTCGTACTATAGTAGGGGATGATAGGTGGAGAATTGTCAAAAATGTAGGACTTAAATTAGGCAGTAACCAAATGAGGTCCGTGTTTCTACCAATTGAAGTTCGAAATCGGTCTGTGTTAGTAGAATGTCTCATTATCCCAGCGATACCACACACAGTGATAACTGGTGCTAATTTTTGGGCACTATCGGGCCAACAGGGCAGTTGGAAGCTTTGATCAAAGGTATATTAAAGTCAATGCCCGAGGGATTGGGGTGTACACATTTGGTATAACATAAGATTAGAACGTCTGCAGAACTTATTAAACAACATTATTACCAAGTATTGCCTGCGAGAGACCTAACAGTCCGTGGACATCTCCAATGGTCCTTATCAAGAAAACAAAATTGGATAAGCTTTGGGATGTCAAATATTTGTCATCATTAGATATGAAGTCGGCTTACACCATCGAAAAGATATAGCGCCCACTCATAGCCTTCACGGTTCCGAATAGAGGCCTGTTCCACTTTAAGAGTATGCCTTTTGGGCTACACAATCCGCCTGCTAAGTGCCAACGATTTATAGGCAGCATCTTAGGTGCTGATCTAGAGCCATACGTATTTGTGTACCTGGACGATATTATCATGGTTACAAATACATTCGACCACACTTCGGAGGAGTATTCAAGGGACCCCAAAACGGAACTGGTTCAGACTCCTAAAACTCAACGGAGTGGATTGTCCGCCGCAACGAAGTGTCTAGGTGAGATTCTGGGCATTGGAATTGGAATCTTAACGTAGCGGAAATGTCAAAAAGGCGGAATATAATCCTCTTTTTATCTGCGCCCCGTTCCACCCGAACGGCAGCATTGGACACCTTTCTGCACCTAACACCGTCTGATTTACAAATTAAAAAACTTGCTGGCAACAGTGCGATACGACTTACTAATTTGGTTTACTTCAAGAGCAAAGAGCTACTGTCAGGCAATCCAATTCCAGCGGATGAAATTCCTTTCTTGGTCAACTTCGACATCCCGTATGATATAATTTATCCGGAGAGGGAGGACTGGCAAAAAAGTGCAATAATCAGTTCAAATGAAATTGCAATTTTCTCAGACGGCTCGAAAACAGAGCAAGGAACAGGCTCTGGTATACTCTCAGAGGACGCTGGACTAAGAGTTTCCACAAGATAAATGGACGCAAGAGATATCGCTATCTACTCGTACATCGATACATCCAATTCTGATATAGTCGGGGGCTGTCGCACTCTGCTCAAAATATTATCCTGTCAGAACTGGGTGAGAATGTGCCTGGTGTCAGGACATTGCGAAGTAGAGGGAAATGAACAAGCGAATGAGTTTGCAAGAAGACCACCACCCCTTTGCTTAGTAAGGGGCACATAATAAAGTTAAACAGGGATAAGCTTAGGACAATAATAGGAATCCTAACAGGATACTGTCTTCTGCGGAATACAGATCAAGATGATAAAGAGCTACAGAGCATCAAAAGCTCCTGAAATCTTGAGTTTACAATGTTAAATAGAGCCGAGTACCTCCGAAAAGACGTAAGGCGAGTAAATCCGTCTGCATTAGCTTCAAACTCACCTAATTTATAGACAAGAAAATAGATTCAGAAGATCATCAAGAGTTCCTTGAGCCCACGGTTAGACTTCGATTAGTACCAAATAAAGTTGTACGTAGGCATAAACTTCACTTTTGTTAGAGGTCAAGCCCTATATAAGCCTCTGTCCTTCAAATTTCATTGAATCTGGTTGTGTTTTTACAACTCTAACTGACGCCTATTAAGACTTGTGCTAGGTGTGAAACGTGACACTCCCACTCTTCCAATCCAGGCAACTAGTCATATTCCCACAAGTCTCAGAGCGCTTACGGAATGCAGCTAGTCAAATGCATTGAGGTTCAGTGGGTGTAAGTCTGACCCTTTCCGTCAAACGATAATAATCTTCTTCTGACTATTATGAACCTACGCACTGAAACGACGTATTCTCAAAAGGCCATTGTACAATTGAGGCGGATTGCCCTGATAAACGAGAAATAGAACTAAGTGATTGGCAAGCAATTTATTATGTAACTACTGGCTTTGTAGTGGATCCTTTTACTGTAAGCAATGTGCTACGCCTTCGAGATTAACATTGAAACTTTATTACTAGATATTACTGATAGATATTACTGAACTGCTCTCTAATGACACAACCGATCCGCCAGCGTTTCGACACCACACATGCAATTGAAGCGGGCCTTATTGCATCCTTGGCCCTAAATGAATATCGAGGATTCACAATCAGTTTCTGTTCTTTTGATCGAATTGGATCGCAAGAAATATTCCTGGCCTTTTCGTCTTGCACACCAGCAGAATAAGTGAATGTGATCTTCTAATTTGTGCTTCTCATTGTTCTTCTGAGCCAACCTCGAAATATTTCCCGCGTATCAGTCGGAATCTGAAGCTATTAACCGTTAGTCCAAATTTCCAGCATACAACAAATATAACTCGACAATTTCGAATAAATCTCCAAGCGTACATCTAAAATCGTTGGCAAGTTAAATTTCAGCGCAAAAGTTCCTTCTTTGTGATTTTCACTTTTTTAAAGTACTTCATGAGCTAATTGTTCCGAGTCGATAAAGTGGCAAATTTGTTGTATTAGTTAGAATTTGACAGTATTTCTAAGTCGATTTACATAGGATAATTTGCTATTTAAATATATGTAATGAAAATATCAAAGTAGAATCAAAATACAGAGTGATACATGCATGTGTTTGCTTAAATACCCTGATAAGTACAACGTTGATGAGCTCTCCCCTCTACGCTAGTCGGACTATTATCTTATATCAGCTAATTTCTAGTACACCGACCACACAGTTAGAGAAATAATTCCTAAAAGAACCGTATGGCAATACGAGAAAGCCAATTGGAGCGGTCTTAACAGCTTCTTTAGGAATTTTAACTGGTCGTTATGTTTCCTCGATAATGACGTGGATGCCGTTGCTGATATGATTACAGACATCATTCTCTTTGGAATGAAATTCTTTATTCCTCATCGGATGAAGAGTATCAAACCAACAGAAAAGGCATGGTACGACTCGAGCTGTAAAGAGGTCGTCAGGGTTAGAGAAATGTTTTTTTCGGTCCTACAAGACCAACCCGACAGAGGAAAACCGAAAAAAGTTCAAACGCGCCAGAAATGACTGCAACGCCTTTCTTAAGCGTGTGAAATTCCATTATAACCAAAAACTGAGGAAAGAAATATTTCAATGTCCCAAAGGCAGTAAAAATTGTTGGCCGTTCGCCAAAAAAATTAGAAATTCTGCCTCATCCTCCATCCCAAAATTCATTTACAATGACATTCCAGCTGTCAGCTCTTTGGACAAGGCCAATCTGCCTCCACTTTCGCACTCGTGTACAAGAGTACTTAAAGATCACAACATACATAAATCCGCTAGTCCAGATGGTATATCTCCCCTTGAGAGGTGTTCTTCGTCGCTGGTAGAACTACTGCGTAAGATTTTTCACCAATCCTACACTTTATGACTCCTTCTGAGCAGATGGAAAACAGCATTTGTCCAAACGGTCCCTAAAAAAGGTGTATCTTCTTCCCTCTCCTTCTACAGACCCACTGCACTTACGTCCCTTCTTTCCAAGGTCATAGAAACGCTGCTAAACCGTCATCTAATGAAATATCTCGAAACGCGGAAAATTGTTAATGACCGACAGTATGATTTTCGTAGCAACAGGTCCACTGGTGGTCTGATGGCATGTCTCACCGAAAAGTGGAATCAAAGCATACATCAATCTGGCGAAAGCAAGATAGTTGCACTTGCTATTTCTAAGCCATTTGACAGGGTTTGGCGTCAGGCTCTTTTGTCGAAAATGCGTGCATTTGGGATCGATGAATTTCTTCTTCAATGGATCAGAAATTACCTTTCGGATCGTTCGATTCAAGTTGTCTTGGATGGTTTTAGGTCTGATATTCACAAAATAAATGCTGGTGCACCCCAGGGCTCCGTTCTGTCTCCGACACTCTTTTTAACTTTTATCAATGATCCCTTGTCTGCTATTTCTAATCCAATATATTCCTTTGCTGACGACAGTACTCTCTTCGGCTGTAGAACGATAACGGCAGTGTATGTTAAGCTTATTAAATTCCGATATTGACAGCATAAGCAATTGGGGAACTGATTTATTGCTTTCAAAACACAATGCCGTGTGCTGTCGTTAAAGCGAAATTTAAACACCCACCCATAGTCCATGAATGTCACTTACATCGGCGAAACCAGAAAACTTTTCAATCTCGGTATGTGTGCCAGTGACAACTTACATTGGAATGACCACATATTAGGTGCCGTCAAAAATGCTGCGAAATGTCTAGGTTTCCTCAAGCGGTGCAAGAAATACTTTTCCCCTTCTGATCTGGCCTCAATATATAAGACATTCGAACATCTCTGCACCTGCTAGATAGGATTCAAAACAGTGCGATAAATCTCATAGGTGATGCTAATATCACTCAGTCAATGGACACCCTTGAACACTGACAAAATGTCTCGTGTCTCACTTTGTTCTATCGCTACTTCCACCACCAGTGCTCCTTAGGAATCGCCAGTAGCATTCAACCCCTTCAAACCTCCAACCGAAATGTTGATCAGTATACCCTCAAGCCCACTTCCGGCCGTACTCTGAAATATCGTGATTCGTTCCTAAGCCGAACAACTCGCTTGTGGTATGCCCTTCCGACCTCTCTATTTCCTAGTCATTGTAACATTCAGACATTTAAAACCAACATACATCGGTACCTATTATTCTTTTCTCCCTAATTTTCCTTCGCCTGCGCTGTGTTCACACATTTTAAGGTTACCTTGAGCGCGCGCTATTATAGAAAAAAACTGTTGCACCATCTAAGTATGTAAGTAAGTAGTACCAAGGTGTCTTAGTAGTGAACCCTGTGGAATTCCATATTTTACATCAGGATTTAGGTGGACTAAAAATTATCAGACGAATTGTTTGTAACACAATACTCAACAATACCCATTTCTATCCTGAATATGAACGTAATATCAGATTCAGGCACAGCATTCCCAGACTACCCTACGTCATAATAAATCATCGTCCTCTCCAGTGTTATGGAAGATATCTATTCTAAAATCTAACTGGGTCACTGGAGCTTCAATTTGCTCGACATCGCCTCTATAGGAAGTCATCTCATTTACTTAAAATAAGGTACACGTCTGATTTCCTACAATTTTCCAAAGCATCTATTAGGGACTGGTTCTACATTCCTGCGAGTACATCTCCAACGACACTTCTACTGGACTTTTGCCCAAAGTAAACCAAATTCAAGACTAGTTCGTTGGGTGAGAATCCTTTGGTTTCGAGAGCATACATCACAAGTTACTCTTTTATGGGTGAAATACCAGCTATCGTCTTCGCTTACTTTGAATAGTCCCAGTTGGATAAGGCGCACAGTATCTCCGGGAAGTGAAACTATAGGCCTGTTTGTAGCTTTGTACTTGTCTTTAGGAATTATTCTCACAATAGTTTATCTCCTTTAAAACGAATCAAAAGGATTTCAGAGTCCATGAATCCTGAATGGAGAGAATTTCATCAGTCTTCTGACTCATTCTCTGCGCTTTAAGCTGTCATATAAACTAGGTATCTGACCAACTCATCATAACTAGACGGCAATGACCTAGTAAGTCGTTGAGTGTGATTGTAAGTTGTCAAGTGTACTTAAAACTAAGAACAAGTCATGCCACAGACAGCAGAAGAGCATATTTTGTCCAAAATAAACAAATCTTGACATTCAATTGTATCCCTTAACCATAAAATCAATCCAACTCATGAGTCTTTATCTTCACCAACTAAACTCAAAAATTGACGTTGAAAACCCCTGAAAAAAAAAACATGGGAACCCCCGCAGTCATCGCATTTTTCACAACAACACACGTCCTCGTAAAAGGGATTCCCTTTCTCCTTTTCACTTGGTATTTAAAAAGGAATCACCAAAAAGGAGGTGATAAGTGATTTTGGTTGTCGTCATGGCCACAATGGTGAAAAGGATTTCTCATTAGGGAAAGGTATGATATCCTGCAGTGCCGAGCGCGCCTTTTTTTTCCTATTTTCTATCTCAACTTCTGATCCTTTTCACATTTTTCTTTGGGGACCAATTGTTGTGTTAACGTACTAATATATGTGACAGGTCCTTAATTTCCTGCGGAGGTTTTTATATGTATACTCGTGGCTTTATATCTAAAGGCGCCGTGGTTTAGGTGACAAGGATTTGCCTTGGAAATAACGATTGTTGTATTAGAATTTAATTTTTATTGATTGGGGTATGGGAGGAGTTTTTTGTGTTCTCTCTTGGCGTGTCGTAGAGGTATCCTAACACACCAAGCAAATAACATTTTATATTTGGAGCAGATATGGCGTTTTTTTTCGATTTTCCGAGAATCATTTCGCTGAAATAAAAATTTTGACAGTTCTCAGGACTGTCAGAATGACAGAATGTTGAACAATATGAACACTTCTGCTCTCTGAAGACGTTTCATCCTTGTTCTACTATAATCATCTAGAGAGATTCGCCGTGATGCACCATTTCTATTTCTCCTTGAACTGATAGATTTCCATCCCACCTGCGTCATTAACACTTGCCATCAGGTCACACAAACTCCATGGAACTGAGCCTAAATAGATTCACTTCCCTTCTACAAAACGTCTTTGGTACCACTACATTGTTCGTTGAAAAAAAAACACACACACACACGTACATACATCAGAATTAATTAAAGCCGACTAATTACAACGTTGAGCGTCAAAATTGTATAATTATTTATTTACAATTGAACCACCATAATTCAATCGTCAGTGAGTTTTTTTTTTTTTTTTAAACGAATTCCATTGCTACTCGTATGTACTCTGAACGCTCACGTGCGGATGCTTTCAATCCAGCAAATTGTATCCGAATTCATTCTAGCGGAAGATAATCATTAATATCCTCCACCTTCACCATTTAATGCACTCGCGCCCCGTTTTTACGAATACTCCCCTGAACACACTCTTCATCTATACGATAAAAAAGTCGAAAAAAAAAAAACAACGCCGAACGCATTTAGATAAATAATCTCTGGATGTGTTGACAGTTGGACGGGTGTGCACGTTTTTGGAGTATTTTTAGCGCACGCTACCGTCAGTCGCGCGGCTGATTGTGATTGTGAAACTCCAAAATAGAAAATAGTTGCATGGCATAGATCCTCGCATTAGATACGAATACGAATACGAATATGAATTTGAATTCTTTCGCTGTCGTGTAAAATTCGAAAATGGAAAGAGCTGAATGGTATGCGCTCTTGGAAGCTTAGTTCTGGCATTTGAAAGAAAGAGTTTTGACATTTCAAATTCATTTGTCACTTTGACATAGATGATGACATCGATGATGACGTTTTTTTGTTTTGTGTTCTGTGTTTTTGGTTGCGTTCAACTGGTGCTGAGTCGTGTAGTCACGCGGAATGGCTTAGCCCTAAAAATAGTTAGCAATTAACTTAGTCCTAATGGATGGGAACTTTTGAGGCGAATGGTGGTTTTGGTTTTATTTTGTTTTTTATTCGCCGGTGACAGTGAGGTGAGATGATATAACCAAAGACGCATGGCGTGAAATTTGGTAGAAGCCGGTGACAGATTTGCTTGGTTTGGCTCAAGATTAACGGATGGGTTGGAAATTAATGACAGCATACATCAGTGTCTTAAATATTTTCATGGAAGCTTAAAAATGCCAAAACAAATGCAACCGAGTGTTGGAGAATTGATAGTTTTCTGAAATGAAAATGACATTCTTCGGCTCCTAGATAGGTTATCTCACTTTTGTTAAGACCTTTGGTTTCAGGTTTTGTATTTTTAATGAACTGAATACACTCACTAATCAATAGAATGCCTAACTGAACTGCAATGTTTCTGTCGAGTCTTGCGAGCAATAATAAAGTTGAAAGTACGAAAGTAATGTTAGGTCCCTTAATAGGCCACGTGCAGCCGAATAACTAGCAGATGCTCTGGACTGCGGCAAAGCAGATAATACCTCCATGCAAGAAATGCGATGGAATGGACCGGACAAAAAGAGGATGAAAAACTGCCACATTATTGTCGGCGGCAAAAACCGGATACTGATTTATTGTTAGAGTCAGAAGTCTTGTGTTTCCGACATGTGAACGAGTGCCTCGCAACAATAAGCCTTTATGCGCGCACTCCAGGACAGAGGAGAAAGATGAGGACACCAAATATAACTTCTACTAGCTCTTGGACGAGATCTACGAGCAGTGCCTTAGCTAAGACATTAAAATTGTCTTCGGCAATTTTAAGGCAAAACTAGGAAGAGAGCAAACCTTTCGTAGTACTGGCGGAAGATACAGTCTGCACGACACCACCACCATCTTCATATTAACAAGCAGAACTACTGATTAATCAACCATCAATCCGAATGACCACTTTGCGATCGACGCAAGGCACACCTCCAGTATTATGGATGTTCAACACCAACTCGACCTCGTTGTAACCAAGGTGCGGTTGCGGATATCCTTAACATAACAGGCCAGCTAATACTGTGAGGACGTAAAAACGAAACGAAACCCCTGGTTTGATGACGAGTGCCACCATGCACACGCACCTAAACAAATGCATATAAAGCGGCGCTGCACAGAATGAGTAGAACTGTTCCCGACTTTTACGAGCAGAAGAAGAGAAACAAGCACCGGCTTCACAGACGGAAAAATAAGGAGAATGAGAAACGCGGAGTTGAGGAAATTGAAAGGTCCTACTACAGGAATGAGATTCGGAAATTTTACCAAAAGTTAAAAAAAAACGTGCCACGGACACAAATTCTGAACCGAAGGTTGTAGAGACGAACAAGGGAACATAATAGAGACGTAGTCGATGCTGACCATTTCTGTAGACTGTATAACGGCGATGACGAACCATATACTGCTGTCCGGCAGAATGGACCATGCAACTAGGACGGTATAAACCAACAATCCGTCCACCCGACCCGATGAAGTGAAGATAGCCATATTTAAACTTAAATCCAACAAATTTGCTGAAGTAAACAGCCTGATTGCCGAGCTCTTCAAAGCACAAACCAACTCAACTCTAAAATATGGTCAGTCAAAAGTATGACCGATGAATGGAAGCTCAGCTTTGTTTGTCCGATCCTCAAGAAAGGAGAACCTCTGAACTGTGCTAAATACAGAGGCCTACAAGATCTCTGTGAACCGGTGAAGCCGTTCGTCAACAACCTAATTGGTCCATATCAGTGCGACTTCAGGGCAGTGAAGTCCACCATCGACCAAACATTCACACTACGGCAGATCTTGGGAAAAACCCTGGAGCTCTAAATCGATACCCACCACTTATTCATCGATTTTAAGACCGCGCGTATGACAGCATCTATATATACGAGCTATACAGAGCAATGTCTAGTTTTGGTATCCCTGCCAAATTCTTCGTTTGTGCAGCAAGATGATATAGATTTAGACAAGGCGATGCGTTGTCATGAGATTTTTTTAACATCATACTAGAACGAATTGTTCGGAACTCACAATCGAACACTGGAAGCACAATCTTTCAAAAGTTCTTCCAATTACTCCCATACGCCGGATCGGAATCGGAAGAAAGCAGCGTGATGCCAGTGGCGTTTTTGCGAGTATTCATACGGAGGCGTCGAAGATGAGTTTAGCGGTCAATGAATGCAAGATCAAGTACTCGTATATGCTCGACGTCTCTGACAGAACGTCACCCTCAACAGATATAACTTTGAGCTAGGTAATTAAGGACTTTGTCTACCAAGGTTCCGCTATTAATTCAGATAACGACTCCAGCGCTGTGATCAAACGGAGAATAACTCTTGCCAATCGCTGCGTCCTTGGGCTAAGAAGGCAATTGAGTAGCAAAGCCCTCTCTCGAACAATCAGTGTGACCCTATATAAGACCTTAATAATCGCAGTCCTACTCTATGGCGCAGAGGCATGAACTTTATCAAAAATGGATGAGGATACTCTTGGCTGCTTTGAGAGTAAAATTCTTCGGGTAATTTTCGGTCCCGTCTGCATAGACTGTAAATGAGGGGGACATACAACGACGAACTTTACGGGCTGTACAGCGACATCGACTTAGCCAGAAGATTGCTGGTTTAACGATTGAGGTAGCTGGGTCCGGTCCGAAAAGTTTCCAAATCCGCCCCGAAAGACAGCATAGTAGAGGAAGTTCGGAGTATTTTATGCATCGTGGGTGTCGATGTTGGTATACTACACCTTTGTCTTTACCTTCGCACGTACGTGACGGACATCTTTCAACCTACCCATCAGTGAAGTTTAAGCTTGTCACTATCTAAGAAGACACAAGTGCCGTATTTGTAATTATTTTTTTGAGCTGTCTTTGCAAATTTAAAAAATATATATTTCTCCAATCATTGAGTCAGATAACACAGAGAACATCAAAAGACAGTAGGCGTCCAAGGTCACCAAATCTCCAGTCACCAAGGACTACTCTGGTTTAGCCGAAATGTGGCTTTGAGAGTGTAGTGCATGACTAACATAACTCGTAAAATTAGAATTTACCTATGCATCTAGAGCAGATCCCGAAGTCCTCTTCAATCGATACGACCGCACTTTGGAGTCTAGTGGAAGCAGTAGAGTCATATCTAAGTGTCTTTACTTTGTCAAGCAATCGACGGATTGGAAGGACAAGCCCTATGGCTTAAAACTCTCTAATGCTGTCGGGCAATTGACAGGACCTTGGTAGTTTGTGTCACGACAGGTTTGCTTACTATTCCGGATGGTCACGCGCTTTATCATCACTTGAATCAGATTAGTCAGCTTTCTTCTTAAGAGGGCTCCCTAAACGTGCATTATTAATCCACAAATCGTTGATTTTTACAGAGGATCCCTGTACTTTAGAAGTAAAGAAATAAAATCGACAAAACGTAGTCACCAATAATAGCCAGAAACTGTAAGGTATAGCGTAATCTTATCGACCTGCATGCCTTCTAATGATCCCTTTTATGTGCTGTTTAATTGTATTGAAAAGCGCCTCTCCAGGCCCTGCTTTCCTACAATTTATCTGAAATGTAATTTCCTTTGATTTCTATATAGAAACCAGTAGAGCTACATATTGTCAGTAATATACTCGTACCAGGACAAAACTGTTTAGAGATCCACGTAGCCGTTTTATTAGTCCCCACGCTGATGGTGAATTTCTTTGCACCACATTCCGAAAGTATCCTTAAGGGTTATATCTAAAGAAATCTCAAAATACAGCCGGTATAAAATGTACATGAATGCATTTAGAATGCATTTATCACTTAACCACTTAACCAACGATTTGCTCGTTGAATACTAGAAACGATGAGAATCACGAAGAGGGAACTTTTTTTGTTCAAATGTTTTTTGACGATGAGTTGGAGTATGAGCTTTGCAGATTTGCTTGAATTGCGGAATTCTAGTTTTTCTATAGATTAAGTGTAAATTTAAGACGAAGATATCGCCCCTAAGAGGTGGGTTCTACGCGTAAATTTGTGCGGGGCAGATTTGCATTTTGGATGGCCGATAAGAATTTATCTTGAGATCTATTGTATCATAATGTAAAGGGTCGACCTATAGCGCTCGCCATTGACGGAGATGGCCTGGCCAATGTCGTTCTCAAATAAATATGGACCGATGACGCCGCCAGCCCAAAATCCACACCAAAAAGTGACTTTTTCGGGATTCATTGGACGCTCTTGGATCTCATGTGGATTGCTATGGTCCCAAATTCGACAATTTTGTTTATTGACATACCCGTTCATTCAAAAATGGGCCTCATCGTTGAAGATGATTTTTCGATAAAAATTAGGGTAACTGTTCCAGAGCCAATTCAGCGAACACACGTCGTTATCTACGGTCGTTTACCTCCAGCTCCTGGGTCAGTTGAATTTGGTACGGTTGCAGGCCCAAATGACGGTGCAAAATTCGCCAAGTTGTGGTCTGCGAAAGGCCGAGTTCTGGTGAGTGACGCGAAATCGACTGCCTCGGATTCTCCTGCACACTCTCACGGACAGCGGCGATGTTTTCCTCAGATCTTGCGTTCCGTCGACGTACGGGTGTTGGTTTATCGTTTACTGAACCAATGGACTCAAATTTATCCTCCACAATGCGAATAATCCTATCGGTAGGACGATTATGGCGACCGTAAAATGGGCGAAGCACACGCCCGTCCATCCTGTGTCCATCCATGGTGATTTGGCCAAAACAGACTGAATAGATGACAGCCAATTTGACAGATGTAGCTTCAACAACTGTCAAAGTTCGGAAGTACCTATTGGAAGACTCTTTAGAAATATATACGAATATGATCTCGTTGGAGAGAAAACAGTTCCACAAGTGGCAAAACCGACTAAGAACCGTGAGAACTATATTTGAAAACACCCTGAGGATCTGTCAAAACGAATTTACTATCAGAAATTCTTCTTGGGCAGAAAAAAATATTAAATATTCAAATTCGAAATATCCAAAGCACTGACAGTGTTCGGACCCCGATCAAAATTCAACCACAAAAGTCAATAACAAGCTTAAGATCTAATTCCACTCGATTAGGAATCAATTAGTTTACCTCCTGTGGCGCCCACTTCATGAATTGGTTCGAGCCCATATATCTCTACTTTTAAGGCCCTGATCTACTCGTACATAACTCGGTTAAAAAAAAAAGTAACCAACAGAACTTCAGTTCATTAATTAACCAAAATTTCCAGATACTCTTTCGGATACATTTCGTATCTTGTCTGTTGGGCATTGTTTCCAAATTTAACACGCGTTCCCTTTATGGAAATGTGTTCTTATCTCGTCGGCCACTTGAAGCGGCACAGGACAACTGGAAATAATTAAAATATATTCACTGCAGGGTGACTTTTCTGGGATGTTAACATAGGAGTGTATGGGGTTTGCTTTATCTTGTCAACACGGTCGGAGTCGGAGCCTTTTTTGGAACCCACAATCATTGAGTCGGTTAGGCGGTTATCAATAACCGTTGATAAGAACGGTGGTCTAATGAATTGGTTGACCATGATTATTCAAGGCTGGCATGTACGAGTAGGATTAGTGGGCCCTGAAGGTGTGGTGAAATTTCGATTTCCACTGTTTAAGGCGTGTATAGATAGACCACACAAAAGTTGAGGAATTTGGACATACTCGTAGTATTGTAGTTTGGGAAACATTTTCAACGCCACATTGCTTCATCTACTCGGCTTTCTTCAACTAAAATTGTTATTCTATAGAAAAGAAATTGAATTTGTTGCACAGTTGAGAACAAGCATAAAAACGTTCACAAAAAAAAAAAAAGCAAACAAGAAGCACAAACATTTCTCAATGCATCTCAGCAATGCCTTTGATAAATTGTCTAGCTGGTGTGTGCATCTTCAACATCTGCATGCGACTAAATTGCATGCGATCTAGTGGATTCTATCCCTTTTGATGACGATTACACGAAGTATGTCTGTGGCGACAAGACCATCCTCGTCTTTGTATTTTTAGTTCAAAGTCTTAGTTTTGCTTAGATTCATCTCTGTGCGAGCTTGTCCGCAATGACTACGAGTATAACTACGACGACGACGCACGACGGCACAACGACGACGGCACAACGACGACTCCTTTCAAATTTAATTAACAACTATGAACTAATTTCGCCTGTCACATGGATACAGATACAGATACCCGTACACACCGGCATCCCTTTTGGGGTGGCTAGCTTGCCGCTCAACGGTACGAGCATTACTACGAGTATGTGCGCCCATATTCAATCGAATTTGCAATTTTCTGTAGTATTCAACCGTTCCACTCCAGTCGACACAGTTGAAGGAATGTACAAATCTAGTCTAGAACCCTTGAGTCTTGAGCTGCTCGAGTCTACTAACACTTGTCTTTGAGGAGATTAATTAGTCGAGAGAAGCAGAACCGGTGGGGAATTTATTTGCGGGCAAAGTCATTGCCGATTCTAATGTCGTTTTATCATTTTGATTGGAATACAATTGGGTAATTAACATTGCACTGTGTTGATAGTCGATGTTTGGTATTTTATTTATGGGCCAATGGCATTGGGTCTGACTGTATATATTGAGTTTTGTTGTTGTTTTTCCTTCTTTCGAATACGAAAGTCAAAGTGAAGTTTTTCAGAGTTAGAGTGTGTTTTTGCACCCCGTCGTTTGGGTGAAAATTACTTGGAATCGGTTGAGTTGTCTTGTAATTGTGGCGTCAAATGGCACTGGTATGACACTTGCTAGTCAAAGGCGTCTAGACTTTGTATATGTTGAATGATGAATTTATGATGTGGGGAATCGCTTTTTTGTTTTTTTTTTTGAAAGAAAGTAGGATGATATGTGGAAAAGTATGCTTTTGAAGTAAATTTAAGATGAAGACAGAAACAATGTCACTAAATACACTTTTTCTTGGAAATTCTATTGCGCGCACATGTTTTTTAAACGCTCGTAGCGGCTGTAAAATGGGTTATGCACATGCACTTCGGTGATTTAGTATCTTGTGTCGACATTGCGCCCAGCTCTCGTAGAATTTTAGCAGAGTTTGACACAGTCTCCTCAGGTTGACAAATGCAATTCCGTTGTTCAGTTACTTTGTTGTTTCTTAATCGATGCGCACGCACATGATTTAACGTAATTGTAATAGTTTTCAAAGTATCGGGAGCGTTTAACAAATCAGTGTGACATCAACACTCTATTCTTCAATTTACGTTGATTCGAAACTATGTAATCGATATTCGAAGAGAGTGAACCGGCTCCCTTTTAAACAAGATAAGACATTCATAGCGAGACGGGTGTTACGGTTGAAAGTTTGAATGGGCGGAATGCTACTGGCGATTCCTAAGGAGCACTGGTGGTGGAAATAGCGATAAGACAATGTGAGACAGGAGACATTACGTCGGTGTTCGACAAGTTCTATAATTTTTATCGCCCGGTTTTGAATCCTATCTAGCAGGTGCAGAGATGTTCGAATGTCTTATATATTGAGGCCAGATCAGAAGGGGAAAAGTATTTATTACATCGCTTGAGGAAACCTAGACATTTCGAAGCATTTTTGACGACACCGAATATGTGGTCATTCCAATGTAAGTTGTCATTGGCACACATACCGAGATTGAAAAGTTTTCTGGTTTCGCCGATGTAAGTGACATTCATGGACAATGGGTGGGTGTTTAAATTTCGCTTTAACGACAGCACACGGCATTGTGTTTTGAAAGCAATAAATCAGTTCCCCAATTGGTTATGCTATCAATATCGGAATTTAATGAGCTTAACATGCGCTGCCGTTCCAGTTCTACAGTCGAAAAGCAGGGACGTGGGTCTGGGAACGAATATGAAAAGCCGGGAGTACTGTCGTCAGCAAAGAAATATATTGGATTAGAAGTAGCAGACAAGGGATCATTGATAAAAGTTAAAAAGAGTGTCGGAGACAGAACGGAGCCCTGGGGTACACCAGCATTTATTTTGTGGATATCAGACCTAAACCATCCAAGACAACTTGAATTGAACGATCCGAGAGGTAATTTCTGATCCATTGAAGAAGAGATTCATCGATCCCAAATGCACGCATTTTCGACAAAAGAGCCTGATGCCAAACCCTGTCAAATGCATTAGAAATATCAAGTGCAACTATCTTACTTTCGCCAGATTGATGTATGCTTTGAGTCCACTTTTCGGTGAGACATGCCATCAAACTACCAGTGGACCTGTTGCTACGAAAACCGTACTGCCGGTCATTGAAAAGTTTTTGTGTTTCGAGATATTTCATGAGATGACGATTTATCAGCGTTTCCATGACCTTGGAAAGAAGGGACGTAAGTGCAGTGGGTCTGTAGGAGGAGAGAGAAGATGAATCGCCTTTTTATGGACGGGCTGACAAATGCTGTTTTCCATCTGCTCGGGAAGAGTCCTAAAGAGTAGGATTGATGAAAAAGCTAACGCAGTGGTTTTGTCAGCGAGGAAGAACACCTCTTCAGAAGAAGGTTAGATATACCATCTGGACCAGCGGATTTATGTATGTTGAGATCTTTAAGTTCTCTTGCTACTACACGAGTGCGAAAGTTGATTCGTCCCATTGAAGATTCGGTTAACTCAAGTGTAGGCGGAGACAAAGCACAATCTGGGAGAGTTGAGCTGGCCGCAAAGTGTGCAGCAAGCAGATTGGCCTTGTCAGCTATCACAATTCACATTTCATTGCCTAATGAAGGCATCTGGCATTTCTCTGCTCAATTATGATGAGAACCACTCAAAAAGACGGAGGGAAAATAAAGCAGTTCTGTACCGCTATTGAGTCACCATCAAGTTGATTTACCAGGACAAATAATTCCTCATATTCGTTGCCCTCTCCTCAGCAGATTCGAGATCTCTAGATGAATAAGGCACTCGAACACTAAAACCTATTAACCCAACAATAAAGAAGGTAAAAAAGAGCAAACTAAACACTGCTTAGCCTTCTCGTTGCTCTCCTTTGTAATGGCGGGAAGGCTTAAGAGTCAGAGATTCATCGAGGTAAACGATTAAGACGTCCTGGCACATCATTGAACCAGCTAAGCGAGTTTGATTGATTGATTTTACAAAGGGTGTTCCGGATAATGTGTTGAAGACTATAAGGAGAGGTTCCTTGACATATTTTGGCAAAAAAAAACAAAGTTAAGATCTTTTTTTCCATAAAATAAGTTTATCATTGCGCAATGTAGATCCAGTGAATATTTTTTTAAAGGTTCGCTTTAAAACACCTAAAAGGACAAAAAGGGACCACCCCGAGTAGGTACGTCTCTTTTTTTATGTCAAAAAAACAAATTACAGGTCATTTTTCTGCAACGGTAACGGTCAACGGGCGAGGTTGGAATATCTGAAACGATACCCTGGGAGGACTGTCCCAAATAGAATATATTAGAATATTTTCCAGGTTGAGGGGGACAGGAGGAACACGGAAATCGTCGAGAGACTCCCATCCTCGCAGAACGTGTTCGCAGCTACGAAGACGTTTTACATTACGTCGGAAACCATCCAAATACCAGTCTTAGGCAACTAAGGAAACATCTAAACAGGACTTACGTCTGGAGAATTCTACATTCAGAAGTACAAGATCTACAAACCGGGGACTCAGAGAAGCATTTGGGATTCTGTAACTACATTCTTGAAAAACACTTTGCGAAAGACAACTTTAGTGACCGAATTCTATAGACGGATGAGTCGCAATTCATCAGTTGCAAAAAGCAACCCCCCCACTCCATGGAACACAAAGCTTTTCAGCATAAGTTCAATGTCAATGTGTGGGCAGATATATTGGGTAACAAGCTGATCGGACCCTATCAGCTTCCTCCAAGGTTTAATTCGAATCTCTACCTGAAATGTTTGCGAAACAAATTACCGGAATTATTAGGTAGTATACCATAGAACAGCCATTGTGCACCAACAGGATGGTACCGCCGCAGATTAATGAGGCAACAACGAAAGTCTGAGAAGAACTGGAAAGAATGGACATTGTTAGAGCCTTGGTGTGCATACAAGGTTTGATGAAAAAATAAAAATACAAATGTACAATCAGTATTTGTATTTTTCTTTTTTCTAAAATTGCTAACAATTTCGTCTTTAATGTTTTACCAATAAGTTGGGTCGTATCTTGGAAGCTACATACTGACTTGAGGTGAATTGACTTGACTTCTTTTTGTTTGCAAATACTAGGTACAAGTTTCAAAGTTGCAAAAGATGGGGAATGAATCCTCACCACCAATATGATTTTTTTTTTCCAAAATATATGAAAGAAACTCCGCTTAAAGTCTTCGACGTATTACCTGGGATACCCGGTACAACTCAGATTGTACGTAGCAGCGCCAATCGTTCCTTGATCATATGGATTGTGAGAGTGGTTCGAATTTTAGATCCATGGAGACAATGATATCCTGGCTGGCTTTGTCCCATTTGACCCAGGCTGTGCGATTGCTTGATGGCACATTGATTTGCAACGATGGAAAAATAAATAATTCGGTTGGAGCCGATAAATCCCTTCAGCCGTTGTTGCCTCAGATTCAAGACTAAGAAATCAACTTTTCTCTCGATGTATCTGGAGTAAGAACGTTGCTACTACCAGCAACACTTCCTCTTCTATTGGCAGGAAATCGGACGAAACGACTGAATCCAACGATGAAAACAACGCTATTGGCGGTCTTCTCGCATACGATGGGGTTTGAATAAAACTGACACTGAAGCCTGTCATGCTAGGAGGTGGGCGGATATCGGCTGATAACACTTTATTCACCAGCGAAATAAACTGCGGTTTTAGCTATGTAATGCAGATTGAACCTCTATATTCTCCGAAATATGTAGAACTAATATCTTGAGGACTAAGCTACGGCTGTTCTGATGCATTTTATAGAATCCTTGGTACCACAAGGTGGCGCTAAATTAATCACCCTATCGGAAAATGATATAATTGTTGAGATTTTTTGAACTAGACAGCTGCAGTGTACAAACAGACAAGCAATAGTGCGCTATACTCCGCACGAGCATGGAATAATTCTGTTGATGTTTTTGACCAATAATCGGGTGAGTGGTGTTAGCGCAGCGTCAATTTCGACGTCGATTTGCAAACATTCCGGCGCTTAGCTACTCGACTCGAACAGAGTGGAACTACAGGAGACCATGCAGGTCATGGCCGCCACCGGACTGGTCGTTCGGCGGTGAATATCGCTGCTGTGGCTGTCGATGTCGCTGAGAACGAAGAAACATCAACCAGACGACGGGCCACGCAATTGGGCATCACCAGACGAACCATACAGCGAATTTTAGTAAAAGACTTACACATGTTCCCGTATAAAGTGCATACAGTGCATCAGTTAATGCCTCCTGACCGTCAGTCGCGTGTGAATTACTGTCAAGCCATCCTCAATCTTAGCAACGAAGAGGACGATTTTGTGTCGAAAATCATCATGAGCAACGAGGCGCATTTCCACTTAAGCTGTTACGTCAATAAGCAAAATCTACGTTTCTGGGTCACTGAAAATCCGCTTGTGATGCACGAAGAGTCATTACATCCACTCAAAGCCACTGTGTGGTGCGGCGTATTTTTTTGAGGACGCCATCGGTAATACGGTCTCTGTTACTGGCGAACGCTACAGGGAAAAGATAAACGACTTCTTACTGCCGGAATTGGATGAGCGGGACTTGGTGAGCATGTGGTTCCAACAAGACGGTACAACCGCATACACTGCGCGAGCCAAAACGGATATTGTGAAGGAAGAGTTTCCTGGTCGCGTTATTTCCCATTTTGGCGATTTTTATGGCCAGCAAAATCGCCCGATTTAACCAACTCAGACTTCTTTCTTTGGGGCTGCTTGAAGTCGCGGGTTTATGCCAACGAGCCTCAGACAATCGCAGCCTTTACGGAGAATATTCGACAGGAATGACACATTGAAGCAAATGCTGTCTCCTGAGATAGACACCATGCCAGAATGAATTGACAGTGTCGAAACTTTACTCGATTAGCATCTGTTCTCAGATTGCGTACGACATTCAGGCATTTTAACATACCTACTTCATAGATAGATCCTTTCATGTACTTACAATTAATCACAACTCTATAAATACGAAAACATCGAAGGAGTTCTGAGGAAAAAAGGTCCTTAAGACAAGGGTATACACAGGGTACCACATAATTTATCAAAGGCATATAACAAGATCTTTCTCCACGTCAGTTTGTGTGAAAGGACACAGAGTGTCACTTTCCTTTTTTGTATCGTATTCTGCTAGCGCCTTTAATAATGGTCATACTCTCGTGTCCATTATTTTGACATCTTCACGAAATACGAGTATCTTTTCTTCTATTTTAGGACAAACAAAAGGATTTGGTTTTTTTTTTGTTTCAAGACAACAAGGGCCAGGAAAACTCGAAAGCCAATCAAAAAAAAAAATCGGATAAGTGTTGCATAAGAATATTACTTACCGAACCATAGACCGCACCACATTGATCCATGCATAAGTATAGGCATGTGGCTACTCCCTGGATTTTGATTCGCCCAACATCAACAGTCGTTCGTTGTAATATTGCTGTAAAGAGAAAATTTAAATAAATTACTTTTCCATTGAAAACATGTCTGAGTACGTTATTTGAATGTCGAAAGTTTGACACTTGCGATCGGGGGAACGACACTCGTAATTAACTGTCAAAATATCATCAATTGTTGCTTTCATTCGAAAGTTGTTTATTGATGTAAGGAACCAACTTATATTGGAATTCTTTATTCCACTAATTAGCCCAAAGAACTTTAAAGAAACAGGCACTAATTAGCAAGATTTTTCCACAAAATTAGAGACAGCTGAGACATTGACATCTCAAGTCAATAACTCAAGGATGGCACAATTCAGAGAAGTGACGTTTAAAGTGACACGTGCTGTCAAACGTGTGAATGAAGCAACTTTCCAAGAATAGTTTTTACAAAATGACACATTTTAGCTCGATTTGAAATTCCAATTTTTGATGTATAGGTGAATGTGTACCTGTCAATGGTTTTGTTAAAGAATGGTGACCAAAAGTGAACTGAAAAGCGGATTTTGCTTATAGAAAAACTCATAAGAAGAAGCTGATTCAACTCTGATTCCGACATCAGTCTGTTTAATAGGAAGCGTTTTAAGATTTTCAAAAATCAAAGAAGGCTATGCCTGACGAAGAGTGCCATGACTGACACATAGGTGGCGACTCTAATAACATATCCATACGATCTTTACCAACCATCAAAGGATACGTGTTCAAATTTGACGACATTGCGACCAATAGTCATTCGAAATATTGAAGTTTTAGGGACACACATTTTGATGTTTTCCAAACGATGGAAAAAACGAGTTTCGTACGTCAAAACTCAAAAATGGCTTGAAAAGTATTATAAGAGATCTCCTCCAAATGATGCTCAACGCTCTAGGTGCCCAAACGAGGCTATTACGCTGGAAAACACCACAAACATACACAAAATCGGTTTGAACAACCATAAAGCGAAAGTGCGGAAGATACCTGACATCGTAAAGATATCAACAGGTGGTGTACATCATATTTTGTAATTGTATTTGGACATGAGGAAGCTGTATTGAAAGTGGTTACCGCGTTTGCTCACAGTTGACCAAAAGAACAATGTGGTGATGATTGGAGTCGTTTTAGGGATTTTCATGCGATTTGTGACAATATATGAAACATGGATTCTATTATCTGCTTGCAAACATTATAAAAAATGCTCGCCGGAAAGAGACACGGCTCCAATGAAGAGGTGATTCCCGAAACTGAAGCGTATTTTGAAGGGTTGATCAAAAGAAAGGCATAAAAATGTTAGAGCGGAGCACGAATGATCGTATCACTCTAGAAGGAGACTACGTTAATGAAAAAGGTCAAATTTTGTCAAAAAATTGCGACCTGGGGATGCATAATTTCGAGTCAGGAGCAAGACAGATTAACCATTAAATAACCAGTTTTATCAGGAACACCGGGCGAATGATCGCTTGATTTACGTCATTACCATTTGGTCTCCAATGCAAAATGTGACCAAACATACCCGACTTTTAGTGCCATATTTCAACTCAACACTGAATAGCTCCGCTTTAGTGAAGTGTGACTCTATTGCTGATTTTCAAAGATAATAAGGAGATCTCGGTACTGACGGTAGTGGACGATCTATACGATCACACACTTGGCTGAGCATGTTCCACTGAGAATTCAAGAAATTACCAACGCCGCCATAGTCGAACCCGGAGACCTAAGGAGAAAAAGGTAACACGACTCTATACCAGATACCAAGTCTGACAAAGATAGTGAATTGAAACTCTCGGACATGTTGCTGAGCTTTCGGAAGAGGAATTCGTCAGATTCCCTCAATAGCGACATCTGCGGTCAGACCAGCTATAGCCTTTTTAAGCCACTTCGACATATTCAGAGACTAAGTCATTTAAAATTGTCCATCATTTTGCCATCGAAGGAATTGTAAAAAAAAACACAATTTTAGAGGTTATACCGCCATGTGCAACAGGCACTTTTGGGCTATGGACTTGGTCCTCCAAGTTGGTGGTTGTACCATATTTCATCTCTTGAAGGAACAACAGCGACAATCTCAACAAAGGATAACATGTTTCGGCAATAAAAGCGCAATGATCGGACCCTTACCAATCCACACGCAGTGGATTCCAGAGACTCTCGACCACTAAGCACAAGATATCACTGCTAATCAAAAAGTGAAATGGGATCGGGCAAAAGAATGATATGTAAAGTGAGACCCACAACGGTCAGCCATTGCAGTGTCAGTAAGCTTAGGTAAGGAGTTTTGTGAGTAAACGATGAATTGTCCAATATAACTCTTATATGCACTCGTGCCGCGATGGGAAAGGAGGACTAATTTCCCAAAGATCACCTCTATAAGGTCCATTGTACTAATTATAAGTTCCTTTCAATGGAATCTTTCAGTCTTTCGAAGAAAGATGAGTAAGTGCTTCAGTCATAAAGTGCCTACAGTACCAGCACCCACCAGTACCTGCAGTTTGATGACAGCGTAAGCCGAACATTCACAAAGGTAGAGCTCTGCGGTGTCATTACTTTTAGAGCAAGCAGGATGTTGTTTCATTTATTCAAAGCACATTTAAGTGCCTAGAAACAGTCTTTCCTGCTGAGAAACAGCACAAAGGCCGCCGACCTCTTAGAGGGTCATGCTACTTGCAGTTGTGCTCATATGAAATCCAACTGCCAATAGAACCCCTAACCGAGTACGCAGGCAGAAGCAACGTAGGTTCGGCTCCTGAAAAACTCTCCTCTGAGCCTTGTCTGGCAAATTCATCGGCGAATTCATTTCCCGCGATCCCACTGTGACATGGTACCAAGACAAGACTCAGCGAATTCAGCCTTCCGATTACGTTTAGTGATGCCTTGCTTTCTCGATCTAACTTGGAAGTCAGAAGAGGGTTCAGCAAGACTCAACGCTTCACCCTCTTCACCGGTTCTTCACAATATACTCGTAGTTCGTCGCAATCAAAATTGTGTATATCTCCGCTTGGAAGACAGAAGCAAATTTTCCTAACGAAGAGTAACACCTAATGTTGTCGTCCTCCAGAAAGACACCAGCGCCGCATTATATATCGGTTTTCGCGCCATCCGTAAGGACCCGACTAAATTCCCTTCCTGGCACAGATTCTGGCCAAAACCAGTCGATTTTGTATTTCTTGTACAGACAGCATGTCCATAAGACCAGAGTCAAAAGACAGCCGGTGCGGACCCATCAAAGCTCCTATTGTACCAAAGATCACTACTTTTTGAACGGCGGATGGCTTTGAGAATGCACTCCATGATATGAATGTCAGGAGGAGGGAGATTGAACAATGCATCTAGGGCGTAGCCAGACGAACTCGGGAAGGTCTCCATACATTCGAGACGGACGATGCTTTGGAGTCTGATGAGTGCTTGTTCTACCAGACATCCCACGCATTTAATTTACACTGCCAGGAGGCCGACAGCTCCTTAGACGCTTTCGACGTAACGTGTCCAGTCCATAGAAGTTTGTTATCCAGGATGACACCCAAATACTTAGATTATTTTGAGAATTGAACAGCAATGTCTTTAAGCACTAGATGAGCCAGCCAGTCATCTTCCTCCTTCTCGTAAAGAGAACAACCACAGTTTTGAGAGGATTGACAGAAAGCCCATTCTTAGTATACTAACCGTGGATCACGCCAGTCGCTAGACACGATCCAGCAGACAGCTCAGCTACATTATCCACATATGTTGGTGCATAGACGTCAGGACTATTGAACGTGATGCGCAGTGAGTCGACCAACATACACCTTAGCAGTGCAGACACAACGACGCCTTGCGGGCAATATATATTTACCCCCAAAATATTGGCCACAGTCAGCATCTGCAATCAGTATCATATTCACCAGCATAGCTTTTATCCACAAAACTAGTGATTCGACTACGCCGTGTTGTATGGTCGAGTTAGCCATGCCTTCAAAATTGCGTTGCCGAAAGCACCCTCAACGTCGATGAAAATGCCCAAGGCGTATTCCTTCTTGTCGAGTGCGTCTTCAATTCTGCCTACCAGATTCTGAATCGCACTCTCGCAGAATCTTCCGCGTTAGTTGGTGTGTTGCATCCTCTACTAAACCTCTACATGGCTCTCGACAATACCACATCTTGTTAAAGCTTATACCGTAGATGCAGCAGCACAGACAAAGTACTAAGAATCACACATCGAAAGGCTCCAATCCCAAGTGTCTTTTCGAGCCTTTATTGATCGAATCTCCCAAAACCTTTCAAAGAGATCTATACTAGTGACATCAGCAGAAAATCAGTGGCGACATTGTCAACAATCGATCAGAGACACCACATTGTCACATCTGTCTGGATTTCATCTTCCACCACGATGAAATCCCTGGTGAACGTCGGCAATCACATGAGGCAATGCAGAAGGGTAGGAGACAACGTAAGGAAAAGCAGCGAGACCTGCAAACGACCTCCACGAAGTTCAAAAGGCTTCTCCGTAAGAAAAGTCAAGACCTGGAGATGCACGAAATCAACGCTATAGAGAGATAGTTTTATAGGGAACGATGCTAAATGATTTCCCAGATGGTAATAAGACCATATAAAGTATACAATACAATTGTAGAAGGGTAAAAATAGGAACGCAGACATTCCACTATTAGATAGAATGAACAATTAAGCGGACGATGGACACCAAGGCCATTCACCTTACCTAAAACATGCTTGGAAGGCAAAAACACTCACCCTAATATCTCATACTATGATAGATTCTATCCTCTATATTGTGTGAAAGGCCAAAATCCCTCGTCAACAATCGATTAGGTCGTTATCATAAGGGTCTCTTCTTACAGCAGATATTGGAAAGCAAAACAGAGCTCCAGAACGAAAGTCACCAAAATTTAATGAATTTTTAGACCACATAGACAGCTCGGGTATGATACCATCGAAATGTCATGTCGGAAATTTCGGAAACATACGACGTTGTTTAGAAACGTTAGAATTCATCAGCATATGTGGAGCGAAAGAATGCCATCGGCTTGGAAGGCTAGTATACGTGAAGCGAAAGAATGCCAACACTGCGACTCACATAGTCTTCGAAACTAGAGACAACACAGTAAAGAGCACCTCGCTCAAGATGGCATTTTCAAGTGGAAAGCACCCTCATCGTACTTAAAGTTTTGCCACCAAGGACCACTCCAGACAATAAAACAATACAATGAGTTGATGCCGCCACCAATCTGAACTCAGTCTCTCAGATCCCAGTGTTTTTCATCTTGTCATTTTGAGCACAGAACGACCTTCTGACTTCCAATGGCAAGATAACGAGTGACACTTTCAACGCTTTCATAGGCAGACGTTTTCATATTCAGATTCTCGAAATTTCCTCCTAAATCAGAAATTACTTTCTTCCATTTTTCGGTGTATGGATTGGGTATCGAACCCAGAATTCTTCGGTACTACAATAGTAGACGAACTATCCAATGCGCTCTAGACTATGGAGGAAATCCAACAAACTATTACAGCTAGCTTCAGTGGTCTCTACAGCACAGATTACCATCTGCTATTAACCGTCCAACTATTGTGCTATAACCAGCACCAGCCATCTTCAGGTAAGAGCCTGATCTGAGTTCATTGCCTTAATCCCAGTATAAACGATGAAGGATCAAGAACTTAAGGTAGTCGATAAGTGTCAAACAATTTTCAATTTTTACCTTCGACATCTTCCTCTGCAAGGTACTTAAGCTCCTGACATTGATTAACATTCGTAAACATTTAATATGCTTAAATTTCTTTCTGCAACACCTTCCAAAGGTACAGAAAAAAAGAAACGAAAACCAATTCCTTTCGCACCTCATCATCACTAAAAATAATGTAACCCGTAATTAAAATTACCGAACTCGTTTAACCAATCACTTGCAACATCCTTGCAGGCAAACTTAAAAGTTCCTCCACTAATCCCCGAAAACCTGTTCAAACTACATACAACGAGCAAGAGAAAAAACAAAAATGAAAGTCGCTCAACTTCCCCACTGGCACTGCAGCGCCGTCACAATTAATAAATTTACGAAATATTAACTCACAAAGTCAAGCATAAACGTGCCGGCACCAAACCGTAAACGATTCGCACATCGCAAACATTGCAAACATCGAAAACCCCACCGTTGCACCTTAAGATATTGGCTTGTCCTTCTGGACCACAAGAAAAACCGCCAACACCACAAGTAATCACCCAAAGACTTCCTGCTTCTGAGCAACCAACATTCCATGACCAGAAATCATAAAAAAAAAAAAACAGATTTTCCAAACTGCGGGACCATTTCTTGTTGAACTGTGGCTGTTTCCAGTGCCCAGGCCCAGAAGGAATCCTATTAAACGGCCAGTCTCGTAAAACGGATTTGCACCCGGTTTACCGCGAAGTGTATCCATAATCCGTATGCAAATCCACATGACTCGTACCAGACTATCGCAAATAAACTATTAACTCTACACAAGATGTCACCGACATGTCGTTTTCCAAATTGAAATAAATATACATACGAGTATATCTCATAGATACTCGTGGATTTTTCTCAAGTTCGAGGAAATCGTGATCGCCGATCATGACGGTAAATCTATCCAGCCTGCAATTTCCAATTTATGATCACTCCCCTGTCCAGCGACGAATGGTAGCAGATACAAAAATATACTCACTCGCAGATACTCAAATTATCTTTCAGATAATTACTTTGTGTAAACATTTTGAAATTCGCCTGTCCAGTAGTGGGTCAGCACTGTGGATTTATGACGTCTGCTCGGTGAGAAATTGCAAGCTGGATTGGACAGCTGGGCAACCATTATTTTCGGAATCAGCGGGTGATCTTGAATAGATATACAAATACGTAGTCGTACTTCCTTTTGTTTGGATGCGGTAGATGAATTCCATGGTCTCTGTGGTGTGATCAAGCCCGAGACAGTTGTCAGACAATTTGACAGATAGCCGTTCAGGTTTAGATACAAGTAGACGAATGAGAATGTTCTCTTGAAAATTTGAATGCTGAATACAGTGATAATGGAACAGCAGGAATGAATTTGAATCGTGGGTGGGTGGTTTTTGGTTATTTGAACTAATCTCTAAGGACCATGACATGTATCGAATCTAAAGCCTAATGGATGACCCCCGATTTATCAAAATTAAATGACTTCGTTCGCTGGAAATGCCAACGAAAATCTGAAGGATCGGGTGCGTGACATATGTATATGTGCCCATGCCCACCATAGAGTTGCTGGAAAAACATTTTTCAGGTAACACACACGACTAACAGGTGGTTGGATTAGTGTATGAAATTTTGACCTGAAAGCACGAACTGCATGTAAAATTAGTATGCGCGTAACCAAACACCTACCAACAGAGATCAGCAGCTGGTTTTCAATTTTAACAGATCTATGGGTATTTGTGGTCATTCGCCTGCTATTAGATTCGTGACTTGCACAATAGATACCCGTACATTGGAAAAGTACAAAATAAAAAGAAAGGAAAAATCGGTGAGTGCGTATCATATTAAGGCGTGTGCTTGGTCGAGAGATGATTTAGGGGCACTTCCAGCAGACTCAGATAACTGAGTCTGAAATTAACTCGTATTCCTTCAACAAGTGGATCACTTGCGTCTTCAGATCCGGTTCAATATTTCGCTCATCTTTTTTTTTTTTGTTAATCGAAATTCACCTTACGAATGCAGTTTTGCGTGCTGGGCCAAAACCGTACGAGATCACAGAAAATCAGAATCCTTGCGGTGGAGATGGTTTTTTTTTTTTAGTTCAAAAATTTATTAATGACAGTCACGAATAGTAGTCAGCAGCCGCCGCGACAGCGTTGCGTTTGATGGCGCGTTATAGATACCATGCAGACTTATAAATGAGATTGCGTGGTCATTCTGGCAGGTCTTTTCGATCTTTTCGAGGTCAATGGGCAAAAATCCACCAGAACAGCTGTGGTGTGTAGAAAAGTGATAGTGGCAGTGGGACTAAGGAATAGTGCCATAAGGTACGTGATCATAAATTTTATGATCCGGTGACTACTTAGTGCTCGAGGTGAACTTGTTTGAGTATACTCGAAAGCCGGCTTTGATATTTAATGGTCATAAGATTTTCCTACTTTTCTGACCTAGCAAATTAATGGAGTGTTGAATATTGACATTTGATTGATAGATACTGTAGATCGAACAGTGCCATTGCAGTCTTGATTGGGAATTAAAGATTTTCTATCAATTTTCAGGACTAAAATACGGGCATATAGCCACTGGTAACCAGAGTAAATACAGCTTTCTATCCATGTTATCGAGCATAGTGTACAAAATTCGGTCCTTCGAGCGTGTATGACTTAGAAAATTGTTGAATAGCCAATGATTACTTTAGATTATCATCCTCCTGTTCCAGTCAAGCGAACTATGGAGTTCAATAAGTTGAATGATGTCGTTAAAGAATGAGTCAACAGGAATTTGCTAGTCGCAGTGCCAACGTTTGGTAACAGTTGACTTGGTGCACCTTAAACGATCGAAATCCGTGTATACCCTCGTGATAGATACTTGTTGCTATGATTATTGGCCGTTTGAACTCTGAGAAAAATTTAATTCCGCAACCCAGTCTCTATTAATGGGTTTCAGATGAATTTGGCGCCCAACGGGGGGTCATTTTCTAGTTTTCAACTGTAAATAAGAAATCTTCTTAGGCCTAAGTCTGCCATTTCAGTCGAAGATACATGTCTTTTCCAATCTCCAACAACATTCTCGTTCAACATGTACTCCCGGCTGGTACTCAACCCTTAAGTAAGACCCAGCGACCACAAGACATCAAAGTAGTGTACAAATCGCCTGTCACGTACGGCTTGTCAATCTCATCAATAGCCAATCAATTGAATTGACTGGCCCCAACAATTCAAAGACCAACTTCGGCATCCTTTCATACAATTACTTCTCAATCGCCTGGATACTGTTCCTCTGCGAAAGAATGACTAATCGTGACATTAAACAACCAATCGATCACTCTAAACTACAGAGTACACAACAGTTCGTATCCATCTATTTAACCCATTTAACGTGTTAATAGTTTAAGAATCCAATTCTATACTTTACTATACAACAAGACGCATTCTCTATCCGACAATAATTGCTGTCGGCTTTGGCGTTTGTTCTCATTTAATATGCAGAACGTGACGCCGTGCATGGGGTGTTCTTCACGCTCATTGCACTGTGTCTCTCACTGTTGTCTGTTGGGTTTTCTTCTCTTCTGTTCATCCGTCTGTCTGTTTGTAGTCAGTTGCCAGTGTCTAGTTTGCCAATTTAACCATTAACCATTGTGAACATGATAATTAAGCATAAATGGTAGATCGGTAAATGGCCACTAAATCAATTGATATTCCATACAGAAGTCCTCCCTCACAGACAGAGTGTTGAAAAGACATGCAGATACATTCATAACCAGACAACCAAAAGAGGACCCAAAAACGAACAAAACAAAAAAAAAACAATTCCAAAGGCTTAAGAATGCAAAATCGGTTATTCAACTTGCAGAGGATTACCAGCACCTTATAACGGAAAGGAATTTCTCTGGCATCTGACCAAAGTTGCAACGTTTCAGCAAATTGAGATATTACTCATAATCCCATGAAATTGGGACTATTACGAGGTATCCTGCTGTTTAATGGTTCGCTCGAGTTTGATTCATATGAAGAGAGAAACTTGTTGACCATAAATCATCTGATTGCTTCCACCTGAAGGAGCTCTTTCTCGACTTTGTCGAGTGAAAGATACACGAAATGCTCCCAACTGACCAAAAAAAGACACCCAAAACGAACATGCGAAACTAAACGAATGCGAATTCTCAGTCAAAAAATATCTAAAATTCAAATTCGACATGATGGTTGGCCCGATTCATCCACATTCGGTTGTTGAACGTTAACTGGGTGACCCACTGATGGAAGAGAGCCAGACCATGGTGGTCCTGACTTTGGCTTCTGGGCATTTGGACCCCTGCGGGAGGCTGCATATTGCATAAGAAAATATTCTGTAATTTTCTTCTGCATATATGCACATGTGTGATCCTGTTGTGTGGAAAGTACCACTGTCAAGGGCAGACCTGTAACAAGCATATGAGATGTGCTGTAACAAGTCAAGTGAATATGCGTTGTTAACAAGTTTTTTTCACATGATCAGTACGATCAGGACAAGATCAACGATCACTTCCTTGAAGTACTCATGTGGATTAACATCGCTCAATTGGCGAAATTTGTTAAAAATTTTTAAACATATAAAGCAAGTCTCTATGACACAACTAACACAACTCAACTGACAAATTTCTCTGAGCTTGTTCGATGCGTCTGGCTGGAACTTGAGCCCACCCAAGGTAGTCCCTTTGCCCGTAAATCACTTGACTGTATCGCCCTGTCAATTTGTAGATAATGATGACACAATCTGTATGATCAATCCCTGCTCACTTGTCTTGCCTAATGAGTCAAATAAAACAGAGGCCTTCGAGATTTTATCGAATCTCGTCATTTGTTTGAACACATTTTGACACATTTCGTGCTCTGCATGAGTTATTTTTTGTGAACCCTCATCATTAGCTGATGTCAGTAGTCAAATGTGGGGCACATACGGGTCACACCATTTGTATCTAAAACGTTTTCGTTTGTCTAACATGACATTTCGGGGAAAAGATTACTCAGAGTTCATAAGAAACAAGATCACTTAGGCTCAAGATCGGTCAGAGCAAACGCGAGTATCTCTTAGAGCAAAGATCAAGGTTCTACGCGTATGTTGTAAAGTATGTCTAGGACTTGGACTTAATCATGTGCCACGATGGAAAAGGTTTGTATCATAAATGAATGTAGATAGAGCCAGGAAGGTCAGCCATCAAACGTATCTTTATTGGGTTGATCGTTGAAACAGGTGTAACTTTAAGTGTTTTTGAGATGGTGACAGATTTGGAAGTCACTTAGAGTGAATTTAATTATTCATAGATACGGGTATCTTTATGAGGTTGCCATTTAAATGGACTTCTAAGACACAGATGGTCGCGTGACAAATACTAAAAAATGGTAAAATTCGTGATAAAAGAGAAATAAATTACGAAAAACCAAGGATCCATCTCTCTGCAGAACCTGGCTATTCTTAACTGTAGGCGCTAACAAGAGTACAACAAGTTACTCATACAAATCTCACAAAAGTTAAAAACGCAATGCAACATCAAAAAACCAGCGTTTCCGCCCGACCATTCCTGTATCATTAGGCCAAATGCTAATTTGACATGTCAACCTCGGATTTTCGCTCATTTATCATTGGAATCCCCTAATAAATTCACCATTTCATTTTGCTTCAAATGTATGTTAAGCCCTAACCCAAAGCGCCTTTAATTTATGCTAATGGCTGCAAGACAATCGTTCAGACTATAACCGACGAATGCATGACAAATCTTTTAATTAGCAGTAAACCATCGTAACCACGATTACCCGATGACTGACTACTCCTAAACATCGCCACAGAATTTAACTGTCCAAATGAAATAAAAAAAAATTCACCTCACGTTTGAAAAAGTGTCGATTTTGTTACTTTTGCATTTAGTGTTGTGTTTGAACTGTGTATCTACAAAGAGAAACTCCGTACCTAACTCCTTGCGGTCAAGATATATTCAAGACTATTGTATGCTAATTCCTTTCAACTGCGCATACCTGACTTTTTTTTCTTCGTTTTCTTTTTTCCTTTTTTTTTTTTGGCCCCCGAAACTCAAAGATTTATTAGGCTTGACCATACGATTTGACACAAATGTGCAGTATTATATGTAATTGTGTCTTCAGTCGTCATTTTCGGATCTGGGAGGACCATGTTCTGGTTTCTGGTGGTGACTGACTGGTGGTGACTGACTGGTTGATGAAACGATTCGACGAGATTTTTATCTATTTTGCTAAAGTGTGGCTACAAGAGATTGGGGTTTTTGGAATTTGATGATGAGTAGATTCGTAGATAAATCGCAAATTTAGGTTTTTATATTTATTGGTTGAGACTTGCTTTTGGTTTTATTTCCAAAATAAAAGTATCTTTTAGCCTTTAAGTGGTCATAAAAAATCAATTTGGAAAAAGTATCTAATTCAATTGGTTCACACCGTGAAATTCATGTTATTTCTGCGAGAATTAACAGAGCAAATGTTGGCTAAATGACAATGAAGTGATACCCATTAAACAGGTGCTGACGAAGTGAGATTTTGCGAATATAAGCCAAATGGATATGTATTTGTAGATGTAGCTAGCGTCATGAATACGGCTAATCTGCTATAAAAAGATAATGAGCCAGGATTCTTATTTGGAAATTATTTACTGCGGAAATCCCTCCCACAAATCTCAATTTGAAAAATAAAATTTTGCGTAATCTGCATGCATGCCATAAGGAATGCCACGTGTACCTGTAGATTTATGATCGGCCATCTTTGGTCTTGATAATCTCTGTGATTTGGTACTCAAACCAATACTTCTTAGCTAGATACTACGGGAAGAGCTTTCTTTCCTATACTTTGATCCCTCAACGATGATGTTTAAAGAGCTCTTGATGAACGAGCTCATCTGTTTTTTTTTTTACTTCTGTGACGCAGAGATACTCATTAAATAATTGGAGTTTTATGCTTTTGACTGGCTTAGTCTTTCATTCTCACTGCTAGGACTTGTGTATCTTAGTACAGGGTCTTTCAATCAATGAGTCCTGATTTTCAAATAAAAAGACCAGTGTTTAAGGCATCAATGAATTTTTTATTCTGGATTGGAATACGTAATGCAGGAGGATCATTGGAATTCCATTGAAAACACTGACGCGTTTCCTGAAAGTATAATTGGCACTTCAGAAGTGCCTGCACTATTCGCGATGCCAAGAAGCTAAGACCGAACAGAAATGGTTGCCAATAATTGGGTGAAGTGATTTGGAGCTCCAATGCAAGAACAAAATTTCGAACCCAAGGCATTCAGGAGGCCTGCCAATTTCTTGGTTGACCAGCTAATACATTCCCAATCGGACAGAATGACGAAATGATTCAACAAGTTTTTGAAAGAATGTCTGCTTACGGGCAACTGGTTATGGGGCTGAGACTGCTATAACTTTCTGTTCTCAATGGTCAATCGAAATGCAGTATAACTTCATCCGAGGCCTTATGTGGTCTGCCAAGTGAAGCAAAATTTAAATTCCCTTTCACGGTACTCAAAGATGTTACAAAATATGTAGATAGCATTCCATTAGCTCAGCAGACCCATGCAGAAATAAGGCACTGCTTGTTATTCCTACTTGTATCTGAGATTTAACTGGACAGGAATGTAATCATCTTTTGGTATTGGATATCTGCCTGAGTAGGCATTATATTGTAGAACCCATGTAGTCCAACATTATACACTAAGGCAATGGGCAGTCTTTATCTGTACTATGCGCCGACAATTAGTCCTTACTTACTTAGATACCGCTACAGTCTGCAGTGGACTTCTTCAGTAATTTTTTGCCATCTGCCTCCAGTTTACCTCTCTGATTTGGCAGTGATGACACTGATCTTCTACGTTTGATGATGGCGGCATTGGAAGTCTCGAGATGTTAAGGGAGACTTGACTTTGAACTTCATTGCAATGGTTCACTGTCTTTGCGCCATTACAGATATCCGCATCATATATCCGAGATGTGCCTCAATAGTTCATACAAGACATTGGATCGTCCTTCTTGAAGATGGGGTATATAGAGCTGATAGTCTAGTGATAGGGCATGGCTTCATCTACGCTTAATAATTTGGCACATACACCCTGCCAAAATATCATCTCCATGTTCCACCATAACCATCAGAGCCGGCGGCCTTGTTCATCTTCAGCTGGCAATGGCTTCTTCATTGATTGGATATAGGTTCTCTTCTGGCTCTATCACTCTCTCTACCTGATGCCAATGGAAGTGCTTAACTTCCCTGAAAAAACATCCGGACTTGCTTCTTTTTGAGGCGTACGTGCTCATCAACATACTGAGGGCTCATTTTCGCTGGTGGCTAGTAGCTTAGGTGGTCTAGGCTACCTCTTTGATGATATTGCGATACTAGTTCCATAGATTGTTGGCTTTTCTGGTAAATGCACATCGGAGAGTCTTCGGTTCAGGTGCTCTCTGCAGGCTCTGGCTGATAGGGCTTCCAATTTTGAATTTCTTTTTCTCAGCGGTTTGCAACTGGCTGCAACAAGAAAATGGGCAGAGTCGACGTTTGCCTATTTGAATGTTTGCACATTCAGAATGTCTGATGCGGTTCGTCCATCTTTAGTGCTCCAAGTTACGAATTACGAGCCGGAAGCCGTTGTTTGTTTTTGTATTGGCATTGGAGACCCCAAGTACAATTTTGACATCATACTCCAGACAGACTCCGTAGGATCCATCCGTGAGGTATTAGATTTCCTACTTGATAGGGTCTCCAGCTTCATCGATAGGAATGTGTGCACATATTTGGCAGATGTTTCGGAATGATGCCTTGATGCGGATCAGACCTAGCTGATCTAGATCCTATCCATCGTATCGCCTTGTACTCCGTGAGCGCAGACTCAAGGTTTTGAGCAGCAACAGGGGTGGACAGTGTGCATACGTTTCAGGTGCATACTTATTCCCAATTCATAGTTCCTGAATTTTGCATGTTGTGGTCTGAAATGAAGAGGACCGTTGGCATCCGAGGCTGGTGTCTTTTTCATAACTAACAGCTCTCACCCGTAACGAGGAGGACCAGTGCCATTGTTAAAACCCATACAACGAGGTATCGGTTAAATCAATGTCAGTAACTCACTTCGAGAATGTGAGCGCTGCCGTTTGCCTATTAAGGGCTGATCCGCCATCATCTCTTTTCCAAGAACCCGACTTGTTCTTGGAAATCTTTATCGGCCTGAACTCCAAAATGTTGAAGTACCGCAGATAAACTTTGCTTTTGCGGACATTTGAAGCTGTAGCACCAGCGTTGATTCCGTAGAGGAATTTGGTTTATAGTGCTTTCGCCTCTTGTTTAACACTCGCGCTTTTAAGTTTAGCAAGCCGAGTCCGGGTGGACAGCAACCAGTTCCCGATGGCTACCACTTGGAGGTAAAATAAGCACAGGTTTGTAAAGGTCTCTGCTTAAAACATTGTCATTTCGAAACTTCCCGATGATGGGCACCCAACTTCCAGGTTTTCACACCAAGGTCCGTTTTCTGCATTCGCGTTCAATTAGCCGGATAATCGATATTATTTTACATCTCCAAATGCTGGGCTTGGGACCCCAAGACTCTCTTATCTTAAATATTAAAACGTTACATATATTCGTATTTTGTGACTGTCCATGAGGTTCGATGTTGTGCCCTCTTATTCATTAGCGAACCTCGGACACAGGATCTGGACCTATGCGAGTAAATAGTTTTTGCTATCAGCTTTAAATACCCTTGAACTGCTTGCACACAGCGCGGGCGAAGGAAAATCAGAAAGGAAAGTGAGGTGCCGATGAACGTTGGTTTTAAATGTTTGATGGTTATAATGGCTAGGAAATAGAGAGCTAGGAAGGGCATTCCACACGCGAGTTGTATGGCTTAGGAACGAATCACAATATTTTAGAGCACAAGTATGTCCAAAAGTGGGCTTTTGGACATCACCCTCATAGTGATGAGCATTCATAGCGAGACGGGTCTAACGGGTAAAAGGTTGAAGAATCGGAATGTCACTGGCGATTTCTGTGGAACCACACTGGTGATAGAAATAGCTATAAAACATCTGCTTATCTAGATGAAAAGCTATGCTAAAATCTAGAAATGGCAGTTCCATGGATTTGGTGGAGAATTATATTGGTTTTATGAGTTGAATTCAGTTGTTTCGCCAAACCTATGATCTCCACCAGAAGCGAATTGTGGAAATAAAATTTGCTTCATGAGAGTATCCTCAATGATTTTTCCCTTCATAGGATAAGCAACGGTTCCTTTGCATGCCACCGTATTAGTTACAATCACACCTGTCCTTTTCGTCTTTTCTTCAATTCGAAGGCCAATGGTGTCTTTAATGACAGTGCTTTTCGTGCTACCATTTGGCCTTTGAACTTTATATTACAGGTCTTAATTGAGGATGTCACAGGATAGCGCATGTCTGGTTATAGACGGGTTTCCAAGCCGCCCACTATGCTGAGGATTTGCAGCATTAAATTGGTGATTTGGATTAGATTTTGCGAGATACCAAAATCAGCTTTAAAAGAGACTGTGTAGCGACTTATAACTAAACAAATCTCTGGATTTATTCAACAAGTTCAACATTGGGTTCGCCGGTATTCCGGTATCTCTATGAGGTTGACTGTAGGGAAAACTTAAATAAACGTACGAGTGCCTTGTACAATAAATGGTGATCACTGCATTAGAGGAAAAAAGCGATTAGTGTATGCACTTCAGAGAAGTTGATTAATTAGACAGCATAAGCCACTGCGGTCCCTTAACCATCCCTTCTATTTTTTCCAGGACATCTTGTGAACACATCGAAATACTAGAAACAGTTGTTATGACCTAGGGACAACATACGTAGTACACTAAATTCTGCGTAAGTTAGTGCTGCTACATAGGGACTACCTTATTCAATGCTACTTTAGCGCTCACATCAGACGACGGCCAGTTCCTAACTATGACTGGTTTCCTTTATAATGTAGCATGACTGCATTTCTTCAACTCAAGACATACATAGATATATCAGTTTATTAGGGGCTATGAGGAAGTTCTGCGCCGCTGATGACATGGACGCCTTGCTTCCACTTCCAGAAAACAGAGAGGCCCTTCCTGAATTATTGTGATGTTTTGGTTAAATCAATGTCAAAGAGAATCCCCAGAGTGGAAGACTTGTAGATCAAAGTGGCTTCCTCTTTATCTTTTGAATCGCCGATTGCTGGGAATAAAGTTGTTAACATAACAAGGACAATTCGCAGGCTTATACATCATCGAACGCAAACAGTTGTAATGATTACCTCTCGATTCTCTATAAGACAATAGACAGGCGTTAGTTCTTCAACGTCTGCCTGGGGCCTTGAATATGTATATTCATGGTGCTGAAAAGTCGGCAACTTTTCCGGGAATGAATCAGTGATCTACTTTATTAAAAAATAGGAAAAAACCAACGTGTCCAACCTAGTGAGAAAGTATTCATTCATTCTGACATTTTGACAAAAAAACAAGGAGTGGGACTCAAGCTCAACTAACCCGGCCAGAGAGCTTCAGTTAGATTTGTTATTGGGTAAAATCTACAATCGGACTTGTCTTTAAATTCCTTCTAGAGCTCATATTGGCAAGAAGTTTTGCATCGAATCGAAATAGATATATCTTGACAAGTGTTCCCTGCAACCATATATCTCCAAATCGAATATACTGGACAGACAGCCCTACCTAAACAGAATTATGTTATGGATAAGATCCTTTTAATTATACAAGATATACAAGCCTCCCTTCTCAGCACCTCATACATATGACCCTGACATTTTAACAAAGAACTACCTCTTGCGTTAGTCAATACTATTCTTGGAACTGCTACAAAGGGTGAAGAATTTAGAGAACTTCCATGTCCGTCTTAATAAATTACCTTGACGTCATTACATCCATTCAATGTCAATCAATCTTTTATCCCAGATAAACAATTACCACCGCCGATTGGTTTACATTACATGGACACGCGTTCACGTCCAGAAAAATCAACAGGACAAACCAAAACAAGCCAGCTACAAAGAGATTTGATCGCAGATAGATCTGTGGTACCTCAGTCTTGTTGCCATCAAATCAATCAACACAAAGAAGTACTTGATGCAACTTGACCAATGTTTACGCAATTCTGTCTTCGATCTGTGGCACTTGAACTGCCATGAATGCACCAGAATTATTTTGACTTCTCTGATGAATTGGTTCTGATCTTGAAACTTCTACCACCTTGATATTGTCAAGGTTTTAGTATAAAGATGGGAGAAATAGTCTTGGGATAATCAGATACCTAAATTGGACGTCAAATCTTGTACGTAACATCAAACACCTAAGACCTCCCAAACTCCAAACCAATTAAGTCCTCCGACATTGTTCATCGCTTTGGTATTTCGAAAAATCAACACCCAACTTCCTCTGTCATCGACCTCTTAAGTAACCGCCGGCCAACCCTCTCTCATTTATTATACAACCCAAGCACACTGGCATACGGTTGACCCATTTATCTTACTTACCACAGCCTCTTGAGAGCATACTCCATCATTATCCAGTCAATTTTCATAATTCCCATCCTCGAAAGGGAGGGTAACTTAATCCACCAGCATGGAATTCAGCTCCAAAAATGTCAGATACACACATACGCACACAGATACTGAAAAACAAACAGTCTGCGGAACTATAACGAAGCTTTTCCCATTCAAAACTGACCACTATCTGTCATCGATAACCACCAGCGATGCCACTAAACATCAACAATTGACGTTTCGCTGTGGGTCCACTCCCAGAAAGCAATTGAAAATTTAACATGCGGTAGGGCCTTGATCAGAAACACCCGCCGTACATTATTCTAATTACAGAGGCAAACTGATGCGTCTGTCATTATTCCAAGGCTCATTTGCATTCAGTGCTCGGTTAGAGCACGCGTACGCGTTATCTTCCATGTGATACGATCGATTAATGATAAAAGCTCAAACCTTACCCCATTTATCATTTAAATGAGTAGAATCCCTCACGCGAGTTGTACTCGTATCTCTATTAATTATACCGTTAGAGAATGCTTCATCATCATCACTAAAGGACAGGCCATAGGGTATGATACGAAATGCCACCATGCGAGCAAGCCTGCTCTAGAAATAACATATCTTGAACCCGAAGGCCGCTGGGATCATGTTGTGAGAGTAAACAACATGCCAACCTGCCAACCTTTGACACATCACCTCGAACGTGTACATAGAATTAGGGAGGATTAACGCGGCACGCTGGCAACCTCACTTTACGAGTATGTCCATCTTAAGTGGTTGGGTCAACATGGAAGAAAACGAAAAAAAAAAAACAGGAACTTGGCCTGCACTTGATCTCGACTTCAGACTCATGAGATGACTTTATTACGACAACGTCAAGATGACGACGACGGTGCTTGTTGACATTCACCATGATCGAGATTGTACCTATAACGCGTCGTGTAGATGAAGTTGTTATCACCTTTTTGGTTGGTGCGGTAATACATATGATGAGTACGAGTATGCAAATGGCCAAACGCACCACATTCCATCAAATTCCTGTCAAACTGTCAAGTGATCGTAGAACTAACAAAACTTACGATCGTTTGACGTTCAAGTGGCAGCCTAGGTGATGAATGAAGATCTTCTGGTTTAGTTAGCTGGCGGCGTTGTATCAATTTTGAAAGAATGTGTTGGTTGTTGGTTGTTGGTTTTGGAGGCGGGTGGTAAAGGGTAGTACTCGTATTTTGAAGGTAAATATGTTTGCTTATCACGAGTGTGAGTACTTCTAATTTTTACAGATGGATAATGACGTGAAAATGTTCTAATAGAGAGCTATGTGGAGCGAGTGATGTAATCATTTTCGTTTCTTTCTTTCAATTCCCCTACTTTTGAGGAGCGACTGCGATTCAAAATACGAGTAGAGTTAAATGGGACAGATTATGATGGAATTCTGGATGAAAATAACAGATACTATTGGTCTTTCTAATCAGCACTCTGGTGTTTCATTTTTCGATTGACGCTAATAAAAGTTACCTCAATCTCTAGCATGAAACTTCTTTGAACAGGAACGGTCTTTCTATCCGACGGTGGTTGTTAGTCGTTGCAAATGATACCGATATCTCATCACCTTCATCTGTTGATACAGATGAATCGCTAACCGTTTTCTATGATTGGAGATTGGCAAAATTGATGATTTTAGTTATCATAAAATGGGGACCCTAGCTGAGACCCTAGTGGCACTCCATCAATTTTTTTTTTATCGGCATAAAGACACTTCCGTAGATCTAGAGTATTCAAAATAGTGTTTCCATCCCAATAAAAGTGAGAATCATTTTATGAGGATCATTTTAGGTGTGAAACAAGGTTGTGTCTTAAGTACTTTGCTGTTTATTCTGTTCATCGATCATATAACTGAGCTCATAGGAGGTGGCATCGATATCAGAAGCACTAGAACCGTTCTGCGGTATGCAGACGAAATTGTTTTCTTCTCAGAGTCGATAAATGTCATGCAGCTTATGATGAACAGACTAGACTCATATTGCAAACGTTGGAACTTAAATGTTAACTTGGAGAAGTCAAAAATTATGGTTTTTAGAGGAGGTGGAGGCAAATATTCTCGAAATGAAGAGTGGACGTTTCAAAGAGAAACTGTCGAAATAGTTCGTGAAAATAAATACATGATACATAAGAAGAACATAAGAAAGCATCTTGAAGGTAAATTAGCTGAAGCTAAGCGAGCAATTTCATGTGTGTGGGGCCGCTGTTTCAACAATAAATACATAGCTCATAGCGTCAAGCAAAAATTATTTCGCTCAACCGCTACCTCAACTCTTTTGTATGGTGTTCAAGTGTGGGGATGCCGCTCGTTCGATGAAGTGGAGAAGTTTCTTCGTTACTTTCTTAAGCGCACTTTTCGGTTGCCAATAAGCACATCCAATTACATGCTGCACCTCGAAACCGGTACGGCACCACTGGTTTTAGAAACCTTGAAGATGCATTTCGACTATGTCGTTGAAGTGATGGCGATGGACGAAGAAAGGTTGCCTAGGATAGTACTTACATATATCCTTGCAACATGCGGAAACCTCATCCAAGAATGGAGGCACCTAGCGTCTAACTGCGGACATGAACTTTATTGGAGAAATTTAGTGTAGTCACTTACGAAAAATATGCGGCTGAAGTTCGAGATTCTCAATATCGGTTGTACTATATCCGATTGAGCTACAATCTTCAGGATAAGTCTTATCTCTTGAACCACAATTCAATTGACAAAATAAGCTTTATATTCAAATTGAGAGGGGTGCTTTTGAATTTAAATTTCATCCCACACCAACCCGAACTTCCAATTTTGGGAAGTCTCTGTAATCAGAGAGCAATAGAGAACGTCTTACAGTTCGTCTGAGGAGAATGCCCGATCTTAAAGGAGTTTCGCGGTCCTGTCTGCTGGCGAACTAATTAATATTTTGAACGGACAACAAGGCTGGGATGTTTTTTAAAGGGTATTCCAATAGAGACTTGACAACTTTGAATTTAATTTGTGAACGCACTCTTTCACTAATCATCAAACTGTCACTGTCAATTTATTCAGTAAACTCAACATTTTCATCACGGTAAAGTACACGAACGAGCAACGTCTGCATATTACAAAAATTTTATACCGAAATTCGGAGTCGGTGACTACAACTTTAAGAGCGTTAACTCCAATTTTCGGTCGTAATTCTCGCCCTAGTAGACAGGCAATAACAAAATTTAAGTCTACATATTCGTTGTGTGATGTTGTCGTATCAGTGAGACAACGGGTTGGTCGAAGTGTCGAAAATATCGCTGCCGTTCAGGCGTCCGTAGCAAACGACCCAAATCAGTCAATTCCACGGGGTTCTCAAGAATTGGGCATCGCTCAGACCACATTATGGCGTATTTTGTGTAAGGATCTTGGTTTACACCCATACAAGATCAAGCTGACTCAAGAATTGAAGCCGATGGACCATTTGAAGCGACGTACGTTCTCCGATTGGGTTCTAGAGAAGATGCGCCAAGATGATGAATTTCATCGCAAAATCATCTTCAGTGACGAAGCTCATTTTTGGCTCAGTGGGAAAATATGCTTCATCCACAAAAAATAACTATTTGGTGCGGTTTGCATGCCGGCGGCGTTATTGGGCCATATTTTTTCATCGACGATAACAATCGACACGTTACTGTGAATGGTCAGCGTTATCGCGCCATGATCATCGATTATTTTCGGCCCGAATTGGAAGATATGGACTTGGACGATATGTGGCTTCAACAGGATGGTGCCACAAGCCACACAACACACGCTACAATCGATTTATTTAAGAGTAAGTATGGTGAGAGTGTTATCTCAAGACATTTGCCAGTCGATTGGCCGCCTCGTTCGTGCGATTTAACGCCGCTTGACTATTTTCTGTGGAGCTACGTTAAGTCATTGGCTTATGCCAACACTCCGACGACGTTGGAAGAGCTCAGAGCAAACATTGAACTCGAAAAAGCGGTCGTTGAAAATTGGGTCCAACGAATCGACAGCTACAAGCGTGCCCGCCGTGGCCATATGAACGAAGTCGAGTTCCATTCATAAATGTTTTGATTGTACTTCAAGACGATAATAAAGTTTTTGAAATATCTCAAATGGTTTGCGTTTTATTTAAAAAGAAAAATTTGTCAAGTCCTTATTGGAAAACCCTATACAACATCCGCTACAGAAGGCGTATCATCGAGGAAGATTGTTAAGCTTTATTTCCATTTTCCACTTACCTTAAAATAAAACACAAACAGCTGTTAATCAAGTAGACGGCGTTATGCCAAACCAATCAAGACTATGAAGCTTATTCTTCATGTTAACCTTTTAAGTGAAATGCAATATACATTGCTCACTCTATGGTCTAGTTTGACAGCTGTCATTTGCCTATAATGTAGTAAAATAGCATACAGTGCACAGAGATATTTGTTATTAGCATCTAGTACTTGGCAATCACATGGAACGTATCATTCACAGGGTGCTCTAGAATTTTCTTCAATAGGCCAAGTCGTTAAAAATATACATATGTACATCCTTGTAGTCTTGACGATTACAGTGCACCATTTCATTGCACATGTGATGAATTCATTAAAAGTTCTAGACCCTAGTCTCCGGAGAACTCGTAACTCTTAAGAGTCTGCAAAATAAATTCATTTTACACTCTCGCTGACGGATAGTGTCTTCCTGGCTGTCATTTCAATGCGATTGAGTTGTTTGTATACACAAGTGCATCCACACTATTTGTTTGTATCTCTTTGGAACTTTTATGGTCTTCCTCAATGTGCAACATCTTCAACGAGCACGAGAGAGTATATACGAGTATGTATGTATGTATTTAGTAGATAGTAGATACATCCGACTTATGCAATCCACGTGGTTTCCTCATATTGTTTGCTAAACGCTTAATTTTAAATTCATTTCGTCTTACGAGTATAATAAACCATATCCATCCACACATGTAATAGATGAAGATACATTTTCACGATTCTTCTTCGGTTAACCTGTCGTTAACCGTCCTCGTCGGTCGGTCCTCCGCATGTGAATATTTCCTCAAAGTACAGGTATGCGCGGTTGCGTTCGCGTGCCTTGTTAAGGCTTCCTCGTGATTTTTTGTTGTTTTTTTTTTTCTTCTTTTATATGATCGGGATCCTCTTAAAGTTTTCCCTCACTTTTTAATTACGTGAAAACTGCAGTATTTTTCGTTATAATGTAACGGTTTGTTGCATAAATCTATACTCGCAGATACCCACTAAAGATACTCGTGCTGTGCCACCTTTCCACACGGCTTCTTTGTGGCGGAGAAATTTATTTGTTCTCCATTTCCAAGAATCATCAAAATCAACGAAGGTGAAACCAAAAAAACAGAAAAAATAACAACATAACCGGAAAACTTAAGGAACCGCAAATGAGAATGAGAAGAAGCAGTACCTACGTTTAAAAATCATAAAAATCTGAGACAAAGATAAAACGTCGCCTGTACAAGATACAGTTTGGAGAAGAAACATCTCAAATCGCATCAAGCCGAATGCAATATTAATTTGATTATGACACCTTGCTGTGAGCGATAAGAGGTGAAGATACATTAATGCGCAAGCATGATGAGAAGACTTGAGCTCGTTGTTTTAGATTTCTTTTCGCCTCATTTGGGATGCAGTGCACTGTTCTGTTCACGTTCGGATAGAGTGCTTAAGTTCCGAATGAGATTAAATCAACGAAGATGATACTGTTTCGTTGATTTTTGGTTGTTGGTTGCTGGTTGCTGGTTACACCTTGATCATTGCGTAGCGACCAGACCTTGATAACTCGTTTGAATTTTTGTGGAATTTCATTGGCATCTTTTCGATGGATAATGATGACCCACTTTCCAAGTGACATGCAGTTAAAATGAGAGTGCAATGAAACAAAAAGAAATTGCAGACAATGTACTCAGTGGGGAAGACACGACGATGATGAGTGATAAGATGAGCTAATGTTCTGAACTCTCATGAATGAGAGTTTATTAGTTCCGGCTACAGATTTTTGTACAATCCTTTTTGATTTTAAAGAAGTCGATCATCTTGTACTTGTTACAAATATAATTGTACGAGTGGATATCAATCGAGAGGGACTCAACGAGTTTTTTCCAAGAAACTTTTTCAAACAAAAAACTGTGATATTTCTGTTCTTGCTGGCGCCATCTGTTGGTAGTGTCACATGTCGATCATGGATAGTTCAGACTACCATTTCTCAAAATTTAAACGGAATGGATGGATTAATTGAAAAGTTATTGCAACTTTTCTAAGAGAACTCTGCCATGTGCTGACTGAAGTCCATGTGTTCATCAAAATGTCAGTCCGTATCTTTTCCTTCAAATTTTAATACAGTGACCATTTAAAGGGTCAGAAATTCATTTTAAGGTTTGTTATAAGCCAGAACCTTCACACTATATTCACAAAGGGCTTAAACGAGCAGCTGAAAGGATGTAAAATGTGGAAAACGAATTGTTTGTTGTGCTCGTCCTCCACTGATTATATTGGTCTAAATTCCAGTTAGACTTGGATGGCATAAAGTACGCAAATATTCAAAGTCAAGGTTTGAAAGAGGCTTCCGCAGCAGTCGTCAAGGTTTTTAAAGTAGAGACGGTGGCAGAAGAATTCAAAATAAGATCGCTCACATCACTTGCATGACATTACATCACAGCTACTGACACCAATGTAGCGTCCTTTTTATGCACAACAAGAAGAGTTACTGATCGGGTCGATTCCCCGGAAGTATAGAAACAAAATGTATTCTAATAAAATAAGCGCAAACCTCTGATACAAATGCTACTAGTGCTGACTACCCACGATACTCGAAAAAGGCCAACGATCTTCGGTACTCTACGTGGTTCCATTACGTGCAATAGAAGAACTCGAAGAAGCCCTAGGTTGCTATGAATGGGATCTAACCATCATCCAAGAAATGCGATGGAATGGATTGAGTGTAAGAAGAATCAAAATCTACGACGTACATGTATGATGATGATTGCTACCGAGAAGACAAGAACCGGCTACTTGGGTGAGGATTTGTCATTAGAGACGGACTTAGGCAAGAAGTCTTGAGTTTTTAGCATTTCAATGTGTTCCTTGTGACAATTTTTGGCAAAGCCAAATCCGCCAACATCAACTTAATATGCAGGCATGTGCCAACGGAAGATAAAGACGATAGGACCAAGGACTGTTCTTATGAGGTCTCATTGTTCTACACACTCCCGCGTGATTTTAGTGCAAAACAAGGAAAGGAAGTCATTTTTGGTAGTATTGTCGACACCAACTCCGATAGCGGATTCAGGCTTATCCACTTTGGAAGGAAATATCGTCGTAGCAGTTCCCGAATCTTCACATTCATAAGAGGACCTGACGGTCTCCCGATAAATTTACCACGGACTAGATTGATCACACTGCTATAGACGCAAGGCGAAAGGTTATAAATGCTAATATCCTTAACGTTACTGTAACAAAATTTGAAAGCGCCTTTGCCGTTCAAGTACTCCAGAACCTCACTCGCCGTCCTGCGCCGTCAGTATCTTATCCTATAGCAAACCTGCTAATAACGCCTTAGAGATGCTCCCTCTGATGAGCAACAGAAAGCATATAAAGTGGCACTGAAGAGGAGGACTAGAGCAGCTCGTAAGCTCTAACAGCAAACAAGAAGGGACGTGCACTAGCTTCTTAGAACGAGGAAGAAAGACAACGAGAAGCGCGAGATCAACGAAAGACGTTCGGACATATTACCAGAACGTAGAAAGAACAAGACAGATCAACAAAGTTTGCAGTCGTCAGTACTGATAATGTGAAGAATAATTTTTATAGACTCTTAAACGGCGATAACGATCAACATTCCGCTGTCAGCCAGATGAATCATTCAAGCTGAACAATTATGAGCAACAATTCCGTCCACCCGACATCGAAGAATTGAGCTTGTTTTCCTGTCGGAATAGAGCACTCAGACGAGGTCTTTCGAAGAAAGTGATAAATTTTCTGCAGTACCAGCACATGCAACCTGATGCGAACGTACGCTGATACACGGTGTTGTCATCACTTTCACCGCAAGTGTTGCAGGATCTTGTACCACTACGCCCACCACATTCAAATGCTTAGCAAAAGTGTAGGACCACGTCACGACGACAGTAAGCAGCGTGTAGTCTTTAATACTGATGGATAGCTGACCTCTTAGAGACGTCGGGAAGTAGTAGTTTGATCTGCCGGCAAACTGGAGAGTCATGACATCTGCAGTTGTGCTAATATGAAATCCAACTGTCAATGGAAGCCTTAACCGACGACACAGGCAGACCTAACGTAGCTTCTGTAGGGTCCTGTAGAATTCTCCTCTGAGGTTTGCGTAGCAACGACGATTTCATTTCCCGTGATCCCAGTGTGACCTGGAAGACAAGACAGTGAATTTAGCCTTGCATTCTCGAACTAGCTTGGAAGACGTAAGGGGGTTCAGCAAGACTCTAAGCGTAGCTAGCCTGTCGCTACAGATACAAATGCTTCGCCCGATAGGTTCAAGAATTGAGGATAGTTATGCCCAAACTTAAGTCCAATAAAGCTGCCGGTATTAATGGCCTAGCTGCTGTTGAAGTGGCAGAAGATGTCTTTGCAACGGGCATGTACCATATCGTCTCTCAAATACGGTCAACAATCAGCATTATATGCCAGATCCCGAAAAAAAGGTGATCCTCGGTGATCTGCGTCAACTACAGAGGCATAACAACATCGTCTATAAAATCTTCTCTTCCGAATTATGCAATCACCCAGAACCTTTTGTCAACCAACTAATTGGTCCTTTTACAGAATACCTTCAGGACATTTAAAACTATTGAAGCAGAAGCAGCGAAGATGGATCAGTTGGCAAACGTAGGAAATACGGAGCTCATGCCGTCAACGAGCAAGAACATCGACAAATCGGACAAAGCGTTAAAATATACAAAAAAAAAAAACAAGGACTATAAACATAAAGTTATTATAAACAACGACAGCATTTTAGAGATCATCTGAAGAGAAACTCTTGCCAATAGCTACTTTTTGGTGGGCTCAGAAGGCAATTGAGAAGTAAAACCCTCTCCCGGACAACCACAAGCCGTCTTTAAGCCCCTGATATTCCCAATGCAGATTATGAACTTTATCAAATTAGGATTGGAGGCTTGATCATTTCGGGCAAAAAGTGTTTCAAAAGATACACGACCCTGTCTGCATCGGAGAAGATAGAGGAGAAGTTTTAACCAAGAACTTGACTTTAAGATTCGCTCTATTTTGTATACAATACATATATCGACTTTGATGACTGGGATATGTATAGTAGATGAACACCAACGCTTCAGTTCATTAAGTCTTTGATTGGATCACGAAGATCACGTCATTGACAACTTACGTTGGAACGACCACATATTCGATATCGCCAAAAATGCTGCGAAATGTCTAGGTTTCCTCAAGCGATGTAAGAAATATTTCACCCCCTCTGATCTGGCCTCAATATACATATAACGCGTTTATCCACCCAAAACTAGAGTACAATTCCCATATCTGCCCAGGTGCCCTAAGACCTCCGTGCACTTGCTAGATAGGATCGAAAATCGTGCGATCAAACTCATAGCTGATGCCAATATTACACAATGATTCGACATCCTTACCTTGTTGTATCGCTATTTTCACCAGCAGTGCTTCACCAAAATTGCCAATAGCATTCCGCCTCTTCAAACTTTTAACCGTAAAACTCGTCTCGCTATGAATACTCATCAGTACACCCTCAAGCCCACCTTCGGACGTACTCTGAAATATCGTGATTCTTTCCTAAGCAGTACAACTCGCATGGAATACCCTGCCGAGTTCTTTATTCCCTAGTCATTATAACCTTCAAACATTTAAGACCAACGTACATAGGTATTTTCTTCCCTAAGTTTCCTTCGCCCGCGCTGTTTGCATACATTCTAAGGGTACATAAAATTCCCTTGTGCAAGCGCCAATTATAAAACAAAACAACGCATCAGAGGAAGACCCGCACAAGGTGGCCGTACAAATTTAAAGGGATCTCTAAAAACTTGGCTACGAAATTGGAAGCTAACAGGATTGACTGTAGAAGCCTGTTGATTGAGGCCCAGGTGTACTCCGGACTGAAGCGACACCTAAGTTAGGGAATATGACTAATGATAAAACGATCCTTTTGAGCCAGTCAAAGTTATTTTTTATAGAAAGCACCATAGTCTGTGCTTGGTGAGCATTTTAGTCGATGTCTTATTTTTATATTGGATCCCAATTGACGCTTTGATATCGATAGAAGGATCCTGACAGACAGTAGTGAAAACCATTAAAATCCTTTAAACAAATATATTCTGAGAATAGAGCCAGTATCGAATCGGAACTCGGCACTTGTACCAAGCACTATCAAGATGAACCTTCCACAAAGGCAGATAGACGATTAAGGAATCCGTCATCGACGAAAGTTTTATTTATTAAATTTGCATAGGAGATATGAAATCGCTTTCATACGAAAATATTTGATGCTGGTTATAATTATAGAAAATCATCCTTGCTCGTTAAGCCATAACGAGCATGCTCAATGCTCAATGCTCAATTAGAATTATCGTTATCGAATCATCTATAATCAGACAGATACCCGCAAAGGTGCGCATCGATGAAAATTCAAAGAACTAGTTTAAGTTCATTTCCCGCAGATTGGATATCATAGACTCACGGGGGCTTCAAGCGGGCATTGACACTAAGACTCTAATCGTAAGTTATACAATTTTCTGAATTAAGATTAGCGACTCAATGCGACCTGTTCGGTACAGGTTGTCGCTAACTCATGCCCACCCATCTGAAACATATTATTTTACAATAAATTGATTCATTTAACGTTCTTTAAGCTCGAATAGATTCCAAAGAGCCTTAACAAATTCTTTTATGTGACAATTTTCATGCTGTTCACCATAGAAAATCCGTTGCTACCTACTTAGTTCAGTTCTTTTCAACAACCACACTTACCTGCCCATTCTATAGCGAGCATTAATAATGAATGAGCTTCTGTTCGATCGCCTACCCAAACTTGACCATGTACATATACTCGTAGGTACGTCTGTGTCTTCTTTTCAGCTTACAGACCAGTTGTTAACAACTCTCTTGAGAGCCTGTTTTCTGGGAAAATGTCGATAACATGTCAATTAATTTCCAACCAATTTCAATTAACATCCATAGCTCCATATGACAAGCTCCTAATAGCCGACATTACAAAGGGAACCGCTTTCAAGAAACAACACTCTAAAGACCTTTCTCTTAATTAGTCCAGCCAAGTTCTGTAAACTGTGACACAAAATGTCTTAATTACAAATGGTAGGCGTTGTACTCGTAATAACAACCCAACAGAAACAAGATCACACAACACCAACAACAACAATTCATTTAACAACTAAACGCTCAACAATAAAAATGTTAATTAACAGCTCGGTGGCAGCACAGAATAGTTAAATTTAATTACGCCGCTCAATTGAGTCTGCAATCACAAAAAATGAGTAATTGTAGCTGTCAATGAATTGTGACAGTTGAATCTGTGTGACAGTTGGATTTGTGTGACATTTGTGTTTCACAAAGAGTATATCGCGCAATGGGAATACGATTACGTGTAAGTATGATACTTGCTGAAGACGATTGACATTCTGTCAGTAGGAAATATAAGTAGTCAATGTGAATGTCAGTTAAACGTCAAAAAACTGTCAAGTCGGGAAACGTCAAAGAGTTTTCCACTTATTTCACGTGGAAATTGCTTTCGATTAGGTAGATCTATGTCACACATACTCGTATTTGTTGCAGCCCAACTGGCTATGAGTCGGCTTTTGCTGGCATCTGGATCAAAGGGTCCCGTCTTGTTTATCTTTTACGGTTTCGTGAATCTTCACTAGATTTAAGTTTTGAGGTCTCAAAATGAAAGTTTACTTAAGGCCATTTGCATTTGGAAACTTGTTTCTGTTCTGTTTGGAGTGGACGAACTGCGATCGAAGATGCACTGATCACAGGTGAGTGGCCATTAAAAGCCCATAATGCATGGATGGCTAGAAGTCTACTCGTCTTGAAAATGCAAATCGAACGGATTCTCTTTGGGTTTGGAGGGGGTACCATAATAAATTAAATGATTGGTTTGGTTTTTGGTATTTCGATTTACGGTGGGCTGCATATTTATGAGTCCTGTGGGTTGGATGGGCAACCACAACATTCTGTTGGAGTGCGCAATGGCCGTCAGTCATATTTATCATGTGCTAATGTGAGTTATGAGCCTATAACAAATGATTGCCGAACGTGAGATGGATTCGAGATTGAATTTCTCCTGTTTGAGTGGCCATTTGTGAATGCTAAAAGGTTTGATCGTAAATTTACCCTGAGGCAAGGATTTGTGGGAGGTCACAAGGAGTTTGCTTTGTGTTCAGTTAGGGTGATGATCGCTGTAAAGGAATGAGTGAGGTTTTGGTAGAGGAAATGTTTTTTAATTAACGAAATTTCGATGATGGAGTGTACAATTCAATACGGAAGTCGTTATATGTATTTATGGACGAGAACCTTTTTGAGATTGTTTATTGATCGTACGGTCTTGGATGTCCGAGGGAAGATTCCTTCTCTTGTATTTAGGGATTACAAAATGTTAATTAGCATGGGAACTCAATCGCCTAAGAAAGTGATAAACAGTCTGGTAGTCGACAAGATCAGTAAAAGTTTTGTTATTGCAACAAATCCTGACAGAGATGGTTAGGCCCATCTGATGATCGTTTTCCTCAAAAAAAAAAAACTCCTGCAGTAGCGTCCTTACCATTTAAGATCAGGAGTTTGTATCAGTAATCGAGAAATTACAGAGCAACGATCGAACAATGATTGTCCATTGCTGGAACAATGACAAGCATTGATAGAATAAATGATCGAGCATTGATTGAAGATGGTGCACTAATCGCGGATTATAGTGCAATGATTGTCCAATGATTGTGCAATGATCGTCTAACGATTAAGTAATGCTCGAGTAATGATCGAGCAATGACTGTCCAATGTCCTATGATTGCCAATGATTGCTCAATAATCGAAGATGATCGAGAAATGATCTACCAATGATCGGGCAATATTGAACAATGTTTGAGGAATAATCAAGCAATGATCGAACGATGAGTGTTCAATGTTGATGCAATGATTGTCCAATGTCCTACGATTGCCCAATGATGGCTCAATAATCGACGATGATCGAGCAATGATCGAGAAACGATCTACCAATGATCGCGTAATGATTGAACAATGATCGAGGAATGATCAAGCAATGGTCGAGCAATATTTGTAAAATCATGATTGATGATGATGATCGAACAGTGATTATTAAATCGTCGAGCTATGATCGAGCGATGATTATCCAATGATTGTACAATAATGGTGGAATGATGATGCTATGACAGAAGATGATCGAGCAAGGATTACCCAATGGAGTACCGAGCAATTATTGACTAATGAACGAGCAATAATCGAGCAATGATCAAACACTGACAGAGCAATTAACGAGCAATGATCGGAAATGATGGGAATAGTATCTCGTAATAGGGAAAAAAACGCTCACTAAAGATCAGCTGAGGAATTAAGCCTACGATTTTGTCATCTCATTATTTTACATCCAGTCAGTCATCTATCAGAGGAAAATTTTAATCGATTTTCACTATCAGATGGATGACAGAAAAAAATCAGATGATGGACGGTCAAATACCAAGCAGTAGCCGATGAGTAGGTTACACGATAGACTTCTCGCATGATCTGGTTGATTTTGCCTATGAGAATGCAAGCTTCGTGCCAGATTCTGACGTCTAAATTTTCTAAAATTCCAAAACACCGTCACATTGACTGATTTATGATATGGAAGACGATTGCGCCAATTATGATTAAAAGCGGCAGACAATTGAGAGTTGATCAGTCTATAAAGCTGCAACCCTTTTCACATTGATTACTGAGGTCTTAGATGGATAGTTTAGGTTTCATGCTCATTTGGCAATTCTCTTCGCCGATCTTATGTAGAATTCACTGATCTTCAACTACATCTCGAGACTAAAATATAACGTTATACTCTGGATTACATCAGCGTTGATTCTAGCGATTCGATTCGATTTGGTAGATCACTATACCTTTCCCACAGAACTCCAATAGGGTCCGATTTATGTTCGAATCCCAAACAAACCACTAAACTTCGACTCGTTTACTTTTGAAAGTCAATTAAGTTTTCCGAAATGTTCGTCTTCACGAGAAATGCATCCGACCACTTGGACGATTCACATTTCTGGGTCAATAAGTGCATCATGCTTGTCCGTATCTTTTTATGCATCGGATCGGAGTCAGCCATCACTCACAATCACATGACAGTTGAATCAACGAACTGAAATCGGCTATAAATTTTATTAGCAGCTAATAAACGAAACGAGAATTCCCCGAATTTTCAGTCCGCGTAATTATCATATAAAGCTGTCCCACCATACTCGTAGCATGAGGACGAATGCGAAGGTACTCGTATCTGCGTATCTGAGTACGTAAGCATCTGAGTATTCGGCTATTTGAGTATAAGTTTGGGGTGTCCACACTTGGAATAAATATAAATTAAGCGCAGCAGTGCAATTAAAATAGCTGTGAGGCTTTATGGGCTAGGGTGCACTGATTTATATGACGCCAGACATTGATGGCTTGAAATTCTCGGTTAATGCGCGGTTTTTTTTTTTGCCCCACCTCTACCGCCAGATTTGGGCTTATATCTATTTTTACCACCAACGGGGATATTAGTGACAACCAGACAAATCGACATGCGGAAAGAAAGTTTCGACAAAAGGGCCCGTGTTTGTTCCATAGAATCTGGGGAGTGTGGCATGGGTTTGCCTATCCGTAGGGCCGTGTAGGTCTCTTAATCTTAATTGGACGAGTGTGTGGGAATTTATGATGTGAAAAAGACGTTAGATTCCATTTTAAAAGGACCGGAGAGCGGTTGACATGGCAATGATCTAAAGTACGATCGATCAAAATAAGCACAAGAATCTTAAATGGAGGGCATAATTCAATGTCAAGTCGGTTGATAGGTTTTTTGTTCGTTGGTGTGGGCACTGTTTTTGACACACTCAAAGGCAATTTCTGTTGTAACACCTACAAGTTCTGGAGAAGAAATTTATTAGCTGTGCTGAGTAAATATGTTGTTTTCGGTTTTTATCTTTGGTTATGTCGAACAAGTGACATTGCAATTAATGATACACTCCAGACGATAAAGGGTGACGTTTTGTCTTTGGTGTGAACCGATCCGTAGGTGGTCCTAATTGAAATTTAGGTGATACCTATGGATTGTAGGGTTTCAGTTTTCCTTCCTGGTGGAGTGAAAGTTTTGACATGATCTAGGTGACTAATCAGTTTCGTAATCCTTGTAAGGGTTTGATTGGATTGAAAAGTGGGACAGCTACGAACCTAAAATTGATGATGATCGATGTGTCAGATCCGGATTGGATAGGAACTGTAATTTAGAGAGAAACTGAATATTTGTTTCAAATTTCTACTAAAGTTCAAAAGTGAAGGAAGGAGCATTGGTTTTCATCCGAATCTATACGACCCAACCACTTCAGTTGCTGGACCTTCACTCTTCTGGCTGAGTATATGTCCCTGTACAGCCCGTACAGTTTTTCATTGTATCTCCTCCTCCACTCACCGTCTATGCGGACATAGAAAATGCGGATCGAAAATCACTCGAAGAATTTTCCTCTCAAAGCAACCAAGAGCACCCTCATCCATTTATGAAGTCCATGCCTCTGCGTCATGACTCCTGCGACAGGACTGGGATTATTAAGGTCTAATTTGGGGTCACTTTTGTTGTTCGAGAGAATGCTTTTGCTAGTCAATTACAATTGCCTTCTTAACTCAAGGGAGTAGCGATTGTCAAGGGCATTCTACCTTTGATCTCAGCGTTATTCACGTTACCTAGGTAGACAAAGCCGTCAACTACCTTAAAGTTATATCTGTCGAGGGCGATATTCTGTCCCAGACGTCCGTGTTGGATCTCAGTTCTGGCTGACAGCATATACATGGTCTTAACTTCGTTGGCCTTTAAACCCATCTTCTCTACTCCCGTCTCAATACTTGCGAACGCGTCACTGAAATCACGCTGCTTTCTTCTGATTATGTCAATATCATCGGCATATGTGAGCAATTGGACGGTCTTTTGAAAGAGTTTTGCACTATCTTCCAAATGTGATGTTAAAGAAATCGCATGAGAGCGTATCGCCTTGTCTAAGTCCTTTTTCGTCAGCAAAGGTGTTGGTGAGTGCTTTATCGAACTTGATGGAGCAGCGAGCATTTTCCATGGTCATCCTGCACAAACGGACGAGTTTAGTAGGGATGTCAAAGCTAGACTTTGCCCTGTATATCTCGTCTCTATAGATGATGTCAGACGCGCGATCTTGAAATCGATGAATAGGTGGTGGGTATCGATTTGGAGATCCAGGGTTGTTTCCAAAGTTTGCCGGAGTGTGAAGATTTGGTCGATTGTGGACTTTCCTGGTCTGTCAGGAACTGATAGCGGCCAATCAGGCTGACGAACGGGTTCAGGGGCTCACACAATACGGCAGATAGGGTTTTGTAGGCGAAGTTAAGAAGACTGATGACTGTGTAGTCGGCCCAGATCAGAGGGTCTCCTTTCTTGAGGATTGCACAAACAATGCTAAGATTCCTTTCATTGAGCATACTTTCGTCAGAGCGCATTTTGCAGACGAGTTGGTGTATGCTCCTTACCAAGTCATCACCTTCTGCTTTGCCGTACTCGGCAATCAGGCCGTCCGCTCCAGCCGCTTTGTGGGACTTAAGCCTAGAAAGCACTATCTTCACTTCATCCTGATCAGGTGGGTGGAATTGTTGGTCCATGCAGGGTTTATTCTGCCTGACATTGGTATTTGGTTCGTCATCGCTGTTATATATTCCACAGAAATGGTCTTTCCAAATCCTCAGCATAGACTGCGACTCTACTACTATGTTCCCTTGTTTCTCTCTACAGGATCTCTATGAGGTTTGTGTCATGGCATGTATTTTTTACCTTTTGGTCAAACTTCCGAATCTCAGTCCTGGAGTAGAATCTCGTAATTTCGTCGATCGCACGCTTCTCATGATCCTTCGTTTTCCTGAAAAGCCGGTGTTCGTGTCTCTTCTGCTCTTAGAGCTCGTGAGCAGCTCTCGTAATTCTATGTAGCGCCCCTTTATATGCATCTTACTTAGCTGCATGTGCTTACCAGCACTCGTCGTCAAACCAAGGATTTCATTCTAGCGGCCGAGTGAAATTCACCATATCAGAGGCGGCATCTTTGATGGCTTTTTGGCCATTTGGTCTTCGACACTTAATGCTGGCGGCATAGAACCTCTTAAAAAATTAAGGGAGACTCGATCAAAAAAAGTAATTGGGGATCGCTTGCGATTGTAGAGGTCTGTTGGGGATATCTGCAACCCTTCCGAACGTTCGGACATCCATAATTCTAGAGGAGTGCCTTGAGTTGATCGCAATGTGGTCAATCTGGTTGACTGTTCTCCAAGTCACCTTGTTAATATCGAAATGTGGGAACCAAGTGCTAACTATGGCAATGTTTCGCTCCGTCGCAATGTCGATTAGCTTGTATCCGTTATCGGAGGTGGTGTCGTACTACCAAAGATTCCCTCTCTGCACTGCTCATCTCCAAGAGCTTGTACATAGAATCTATGTGTCATCCTTCTCCTCTGGGGGCATGTGCCCCCAGACACATGGCTAATGTTGGCAAATTCAACCTTAAGACGGATTGTTACGAGGCGCTCGTTCACATCCCGCAAACTCAAGGCTTTTTACCTGAGTCTGCCTCTAACAACGAATCCGCATCCAAATAGGCGCTGCTTTTGCTATCGATTACAGTCGCCGTAGTATAGTTTTTGAATGGCGGTAACATTTGCTTTGCATCAGATCAGGGTCTATCCTAGTTGTTCTGGTTCACGTGGCCTAATGTTAAACGTGCAGACGCGTGTCCTTGTTTCATTTGCAGGGGTTGTCAACAGTAGATACGTGCGTATCTTAGGGTTGTTGTTGCTTCGTAAGTGAGTTTTTGCCATGGCCGGGCAGTTACCCCAGCGGAACAACCCCGAACCTGGAGGAACAGTTCCATTATAGATACCCTTAAGACGTGGGGTCAGTTAGACCGAAGGCAGTAACCCTTTCGGGGATGTGAGCATTGTCGTTACTCCATTTAAGGCTCATCCGCCACCATCTCTTTTCCAAGTGCCTCCTTACCGGCCTGAGCTCCAAATATGTCGGAGTCGCCCGGATAAGGTCTTATTCGTTTTTTTTCGGGATTTTACTTCACCGTTAATTCTATCTGGCGAATTCATTCGCTGCCCCGTTTATAGTGCCGCTATTTTTGTCTGATAGTCACCATTCGCGCTTATAAGTGTGGTAAGTCTAGTCTGGATGAACATGGACCAGGAGGTAAAATAAGCACAATTGATGTGTAGGAAGCAGTTGCAATACTGGGCATCGCCAAGTTGACACCTACCCTATTTCTACAGCATCCAACCATCAGCGGAGATTGGATTTTCAAGCGAGCATTACTTTTCGAGTTTATGATGAATGCAAAGTAGACAGAATCTTTGATCACATCGGTGTCATTGTCCGTAGCAAGGGGGCCCCCGCCCAATTATCAAGGCTTCGCCCATCAATGACGTTATCTAATAAAAAGCGTGGGCAGAGCAAAGTTCTGGTCTTGTCGTAAACATCTTCAGATGACGCTACCGAAGGTTGCTACGATTTGATCAGTTACAAGTTGCCGGTCATAGGTCTTGTTGGCGGTTGGACCACCGGTAGTCCCTACCAGGACTTAAAGCACGATGGGTGTCAGGAGCCCCGGGTTCTCGGTCCGGGCCTTACTAGTAGTAGTAGCTAGGTCCCCTTGTGGGAGCGTCATGGTGGCTGTGGTTTAAACCCATATCGCGGGAAGGGTCTTCCTGTTGGTTTTGACCCAACGTAGAGTTGCAATAAGTACTGGGTGCTGTGACGCTAAGAGCAGTAAGAGGTTTTAGGTCGGCCGCGACTCATACCAAGGGTGGAACTTGTGCCGGCAACACAATTTCGAATTTTTATCAAAGGAGTGAAGGAGAACGATGGCAAGGCGTATCCTAGCTTCCATGGATGTATGGGGATCCCGTAAACATTCTACACGACAGGTGGTTTACGTTAAAAATCAGACACTACTTGTCCACAGCAAGACGTTGGCGGCGAGATTCTTTGTTCGTTGGCACAACGAACTTTGCACTTGCCCTAGCTAACTTCAGAGAGAAACTATTCTCATCGGATCCAATAGGACCAACACTAAGGACTCCAAACTTAAAGATCAAATTTGATGTGAACCAAGGTGCTCGGCAAGTTTGGCTCCTTATATAAGTTGCAGCATACTTATAGGGCGGAAAATATGGCAAGAGCTCAGTTATCTAGCCAATCGTTTGATGGTTATAAGTTTCAGAGTCCTCAAAAAATTCCCACAGAGGCTGTCAGAAGCACTGGTGATATAAAGCAGATCCATGAAATAGCTTTGGGAACTTTGCAGGCACTTCATTGCGGCCCTCCAAGGGGAAACCAGATTTTAAACTATCTGGCCTTGCAAAGACACTTTTACGAGCATCATCAGTTGACAATTATTCTTTATCAGCCAAAAATTTAGACTTACGGTGCGTTATGTCAAAATGCTACAGAATTGCCTATACAAACCACCCCTCCAACGATTTCAACTTGAAGCTTTGATAGGTTTCACAAGCGCTTCTACTCAACATCACACCGAATTCACTTTTAAAATAGAGAGTCACGTATCTTTCCGCTGATTACACGCGCAAAATAAACTAACAATCCTAAAATCCATTCAATTTCGTTGCTTTTCCACTACAGTTTATCAATTTTTCACTCTATCTGCGAAAATTTGCAAATTTAACTCACTGCAGGTCAGCTTTGTCAATAAAACTTAGCCTTTACGCGATCGTAAAACCACTGAGATTTGATTTTTTTGTTTCGGTTTTTGCAAAACAATCCCATCATTCTAAAATAGATTCGAGCAATCTTTTATCGACCCTAAAGTTGATTGACCCTCCTTTCGGTTAAAAATAAATTATCGCGCAAAATTGCTTTTCAGCATTCCTCATCCCAGCAACGGGAACAAGAAAAACCCCTCATCCTTCACCACATATGAGAGGATAACCACAAAAGTAGCTAAACTCTTATCCTTAATATATTTTCAATTAGTTATTTATTGCGACCCTCAGATGTTCTCTTCAAAAACAAAAAAAAAAGAAACAGATACACTATAAGTGGTCATAAATTTTGACTGAAAACTGACAACCCCAAATAACAACACAAACAAATTGACACAATTTCAAGTGGTGGTGTGTGCACGCATTCATTTTTGAGTAAACCACTGCGAGGATACGGATACCCGATCTAAATGTCATCATACAAAGTCAATTCAACCGTGATAATCTGCTCATGGCAAAAAAAAAGAAAAGATACAACGATACACGAATCCAGATTTTGAAAAAGTACATACTCGTACATACGTGTATTTTCGAGTATAAACACCCTCTTCCCATAGACAAAACCATCCATTGCCTTGCAATTCTGGAATGGGTCGGCTTTTGTAGATGGTTTGAGTTATACTCGTATCTTTTTATGAAACTGCGTATCTGATAGAAAAGCGTACGTTTATTCTTGGTTCCACACAGTCTGAATGGAAAATTGAACTGACACAGGGAACGTTTTTCATGAATTAGATGACTGAAGGTAGAGGGAAACTGGGAATTCCCCAGTAGATACGCAACAGGGCATGAAATAATATCATAACCGGCGAAAAAAAAGAGCAATGAAGGTTGGATTCTTCATCCTACCCTCGAGGGTAAAACATTTTTTTCGAAAGCGATTTTTTAATTCAAACATTGAGTTTGTGTATTTTTTGATTGAGTAAAGTTTGCTGGAACAGGGAAGAAGAGCAGGTGGTTGGGGTCGTTAAATGTGAAATTAGGGGAGCATTTTGGGGAGTGTTTAGGTAAGTAACAAAAGCCGAGTGTTCTTTAAGAGAAGGAATCAGATGAAATCCAAATCTTCGTTCCTCTGTTTGCCCTATAAAATCCAGAAAAAACTGTCAACACTGCTGTCGCCCTATTGATTTTACCTCCAGATGTCTTCAAGATACATATATCTTTGCCTGGATCATCAATTATCCACTTTGTTTTTATATCATTGTCATTGTGGTCCAGAATGGAATTCACCTGGGAGGGTGGCTGGATGACTGTATTATGTGACAGCTGGTCCCAAGAGATTATCGGTTTCAGTAAAAGACACAAGACAAATGAGTAGGAGTACTTTATGCCAGAAGACTGTTATTATCTTATCGTTAACTGCGTAGTTGGATAACAAATCAAAAGTGTGTTTAGAGAACAATCGCTTTGTATACAGTTTCCCAATAAACTCTATTTTCATGGTAAATTTTAGGTGTACAAACATGTGCCTGAACCTAGAACACTGCGGTATCCCACCGCCTGCCTTACGAGCATATATTTGAAGGGGTTATTTAGAGTAAATTCGGTATACAAGACGTCAACTGTAAAGAAGTTGGCAAAGTCAAGAGCAAAAACGGCCAGTGTTTTGAAATACGTATACCCACTAAATACGATTGGATGTTCAAATCATCGGACGGCATACCAACCTCGGAAAAGATGGTCATCACCCAACGGAAGGATATGGTAGATAATAAGTTTACTATTAAAAGAAAACATAGCCCGAACAATTCTGCCCCATCCCATCAACATCCCGACTCAAACTGGTCATTTAAGACCAATATCTTTCCAAGATTCTCCTCACTCCTTCCCCCTTTGCACCATCTAAAAAGAACACCAGAGTCGCTACACCAAATTCTCTCCCTCCCCTCACCAAATCTTTAAAGCCGCTTCAAAACAGAGTTTCATTTAACCTCGCTCCTGCGCCTTCTACCCAAGTTCCAACTAACAATGCCCCATCCGACAAATATCCTAATTTTATTAGCTCCCATATACTAAACCCAACCACCTGATCCAACCCCCCTCACTAGTCAAGATTCTAGTTCCGGGGTGCTTGACCATCCTGTCCCTTCATCATCCGCTGCCACCGATTCTCACCCAAAATACCTTGACCCACTCCTTCCACCAACTGTCAAACTCACTAAAAAATTTTCTGATATGAATGATGACAGTCGTTATGTAGTATCTCGTTTGAGAGACCGCCGCATTTATGAAAATGTTCGGCTCTACCTTGCCTACTTACACGACAAACCCAACTCCATTTGCATTGATGGCATAACCAAAACCAACATAATGGTTTCGATTCAACGAGAAGGTCTTCCTATTAAGCCAGCGGAATTAATGCAAATTTTCGTTCGCTACCATGAGAGTTTCGACATCTCTTCCGACGAAGTTCATAATGATCTTTCTACGTTGTCTTCGCATGTCAGCTCCAAACGTCTTTCCCATTTGCAAAGAACTCGTTCAAATTTTAAAAACTATTACAGTTCCTAACAAACTGAAATCTGTATCCTCCAGTCCACAATGCCTGTCCATTTACTACCAAAATGTAAGAGGTTTGCGCTCTAAAATCTCCTCGGTATATCTCAATTCTCAAAAGTTTCCCTATGACCTAATTGCTCTTACTGAAACAAATCTAATTCCAGACATTAAAAACCATGAGCTGTTTCCTCCAAGTTTCAACGTTTTTCGAAAAGATGGGATTTGAAAGAGCTGATAATCCTTATGGCCGCGGTGTTTTACTAGCAATCCGGAACTGCTTTCACGCAACTCCTGTCGATATTCCACACACTGACAACTTGACAACTTTGAGTACGCTCCCCAAACGATGTCTTTACGTACTTTGTTGCTACATTCACCCATCTCAACCCATTGAGTCTTATCAACCTGTAGTTCACGCAGTTGATTTTTTGACTGAGGATGCACAACCTGAAGATTGCATTGTTCTAGTAGGAGATTTCAACCTCCCTCACCTTATATGGGAGCCTTCCGATGATTCGTCTCATTTTGTCTCTCGTAATTCGACATCTGAAATAGAAATATTGATGGTGGACTGCCTAACCAACTCAAGTCTGCATCAGATTAGTGGAATACCTAATACAATGAACAGACAACTCGACCTTGTCTTCACATCCGATTCAGATAACTGTGTCGTTTATAGGAGTGATCATCTTCTTTCTACCCTAGACCGCCTTCATCCCCCCTTGTCAATTATATATTCATATGAAAATGGCAACACATGTGTCGATTCGGAAAATTCATTCTCATTTGACTTCCGTAGAACCGACTTTAACAAACTTAAAAACCTCATCAGCAACATTAACTTTGACTTTATTGGTGAGACAACTAACATTGATCTTGCCCTATCAACGTTCTATTCGTTAATTTTCTCCTGCTTTGCCCAATCGGTTCCGTATACCGTCCGAAAGGACTGCATATCTGCTCCTCCCTGGTACAACAATGAGTTGCGCTCTCTCCTCGATCTGATTCCGACTACAGTAATTATCGATCGGTATTTAATCGTTTTTCTGAACTTTGTGAGTCTCTTTACCTTGAGTACCTCTACCGCATGCAATTTAGCTTAGTCTCTGACCCTAAACGCTTCTACCAGTTTATTAATACCAAAAGAAAGTCAGACGGCTACTCATCTACTCTTAAATTTCTTAGTGAATCTTCTGCCGACCCAAAAACCATTGCAAATTTCTTTGCCTCTCATTTTAACAAATCCTTTTCTGAGAAAACAGCTGAACCCGATCCTAGCTACTTTAGCTATATGAGAAACTATCCTGAGACGTCAGCCATTTCACTAAATATAACAACAACTTTGGTATCTGAAAACATTACCAAACTTAAAGATGATTTCCCGTCCGGCCCTGATGGAATTCCGGCTATTGTAATAAAAGAGTGTGTTACCCATCTCGGTCCTCCTCTTGCTGCCCTATTTAACTTGTCTGTCTCAGCAAGTACTTTCCCTTTCCTATGGAAGGAATCTTACATTATCCCTATTCATAAAAAAGGAAGTAAAGCCGAAGTCGATAATTATAGGCCCATAGCAAAACTCTCTTGCATACCCAAACTTTTTGAAAGCATAGTCTATCAACAACTGCTTCCGTACTGTAGGCCAACTATCTGCACAAATCAGCACGGCTTCATGAAAGGTAAATCAACGACCACTAACCTAACAGAGTTCGTCTCTAGGACGCTTCATGCTTTAGAAGACGGTGACGAAGTCGATTCAATTTCCACACATTTCAGCAAGGCATTCGATAAAATTTCTCACCAACTTATCATCTTTAAACTAAAAAAAACTTGGCTTTTCCCCTCATTTTGTGGCATGGACCAAATCCTATTTAAAAGACCGAGAATACAGGGTCATCTTCAGATCTTCAATATCCGAACCCATTAAAGCAACATCTGGTGTCCCTCAGGGTAGTCACCTTGGTCCAATCATCTTTATCCTCACAATTAATGATATAAATTTCATTTTAACGAGATTTCCAAAGTCATCTCATTGCCTTCTGACTCCCATTGCCTGCAAGATGACTTGAATAAGTTTTCGGTATGGTGCAAGCAAAACTTTTTGGAGCTTAATGTCAGCAAATGCCAAGCGATAACCTATTCCCGTAAACGTCTACCTCCCCCTCCAAGAAACTACTTCATCTGCGATGAGCCTATTCCTTCTACTACCCAAGTACGGGATCTAGGTATAATTTGTGATTAAGAATTGAATTTCGACTCACATATTGACAGCATTATAAATAAAGCTAACTCTTCACTCGGCTTTATCAAACGCTGGTCAAAAGAATTTTCCAACCCTTACGTTACAAAGCACCTGTATATTACTTTTGTAAGGCCTCTTCTCGAATACTGCAGCCAAGTTTGGTCACCCAAAGCAATCCAACGCAGGTTTATCCGTTTTGCACTTCGTGGTCTACCTTGGGCCGATCCATATGGATTACCCCCCTATGAAAATAGGCTAAAACTAATTAGAATGCATACCCTAAAAAACGTCGTGAAGTCGCTGATGTTACTGACTGGAAATATAGACTGCTCGACAATAACGCAAAATATTTCATTCACTCCCAATCCCCGTAATCTAAGATCTGTCCTACTCTTCCTGATCCGAACTCACCGCACCAACTACGGTCACTTTGAACCCATATCCAGAATGTTGCGTATAACGAACAGCTACGCCGAAGTCTTTGACCTAAATAGCAGCAAACAGGAAATAAAAACAGCGCTGCTCAATATGCCACTCCCTTAACATCTCCCCCGTCCACCATTTCTCCACGCCACATTAGGTTAAGTATATCTTTGTTAGTTTTTAAGTCTAGTTTTAAGTTTGGCTTGTTAATAAGCTTAATAAAGTTGTCCGGGGTAGACCCGGGCCAATAATAATAATAATAATAGAGGCTAACAGCTAAGAAAAAATCAGAGCAACTTTCGGTAAGGAACCGAAAGAATTATCCAAAAATCAAAAGCCACTCAGCTGTTAAGATTGCTAATGAGGTTACCATGGCCTAAAAGACATCAATTACCAGGAAGTCGATTATCACTTATTGGGCGATAATACTCGTATGCTGGTGGAATGAAGGGAAAGCGAACAATGTGTGGAAACAGGGTTAGAAGGAATACCGAAAGGAACTGATACATTAAGCTATCCGAAGCATAATATAAAAATGGAAAGAGCGGTTTTGTAAGGTATTCTCTGCGAGCCGGAGACACTTCATCCGATATGTCCCATTTTTATGTGCAGCTCAACCTTATTTCCTACTCAGAGAAGTGTCGCACTAGTCGGAGAATTCTCAACGGAGGACAAGACATCGAATGTTAATTGCCCAGCAGTCAAAACAAAGGCTGAGCCGCTATCGGAAGAAAAGGCTAAGGTCGAAGCACGAAGGTCCATCGTCAATATCTTTCACAATGCCATCAAAGCCATCAGTCTTCTAGAATTTTATATTTGAAACAGTTTTGAGAGTAGCAAACTACTACATTTCAACCAATATACATATCTACATACAGCACAGACCGAATTGCCGAAGATGGCCTTAATTAAATTAAAAGACAAATACTTAAAAGAGATCTTATTATCCATAGAGGCTGCCATGTACTCTTATTAGGAAAGCTTTTGACAGCGTAGATACAGTGATAATCCAGCTTACCAGTGGATCAAACCATTTCATGAAAGCCGACGAATTAGCACCATGTCTGGAGGTGTCTTCGAAACGGTGTCTGTGACAAAAGGTTGTGATTAAAATCAGTTTTTGTGTTTTGAAATGATATATCCAGCTAGAAACCAATCTTGCAGATCGCCCGTTCTTTCGTGGAACGCAGATTTGCAGTGACAAAGCCAGAAAACTTCTGACCAAATTGGAGGAAGATTAGAGTCCTTACAGATCGAAGCAATAATAATATTAGAAGCTAATTCGGGTGCCGAAATATGCCACTTATAAAGCTCTCAAAAAGGGAAGATCAACAAGGCTGGAGTCACTCATAAAATCCTACACTGAGTCGAAAGCAGAGTATCTCCGTCTCATGCTTGAGGCTCTCTTCCCAAGTAACGTAATTGTGACCAGTTCACATCCACCTCCTATTTACAAAGCTGCTAGAGAGCATATCTCATCGGTTGTGGTGACGAATGTGGCCATTAAACATGCTGTTGCTTCCTTTGATGGCTTCAAGTCACCTGTTACAAAAAGGTATAGACCAGCTGCTGTTAACTCTGAACAGAATCTTCACTGCCAGCCTGGCACTGGCATACATATCGAAACTCTGCCAAACAGTGAGATTTTATATCGAAAATCGGGAAAGCGGACCACACGCTCGCCAAGGGCTTGCGACGTATAAGTCTGACTTCCTTCACTTTCTTCGTTGAAAACCACATGGAGAGAATGGTCGCGATTTATGTGGGTCAACCTGCATTGCGAATGCATCCTCTCCGTCAATGTAACACGAGTACCAACGGGGAAGATTTTGTGAGAGTGCGTTTCAGAATTTGGTAGGCAGAATTGAAGGCGCACTCGACGAGAAGGTATACGCCCTGGACATTTTCATCGACATTGCCGGTGCTTTCTATGACGAAACTCTAAACGGCATGTGTAACTCGGCCAGACAACACAGCGTAGACGAATCACTAGTTTTGTGGATGAAAGCAATGCAGTGGCCATCATTAGATGATAATGCTGCGATCTGTCTCCACTCCTAGGATGCATGTTGGTCGGTTCATTGCACAACGTATTAAATGCAATAGTTCCGACGTCTATGCACAAATATTTGTGGATTATGTAGCTTAACTGTCTGCTGGATCGTGTCTAGAGACTGGCTGCGCTAAAGCAGAGCATGCCCTAGACGTGATCGTCGATTGGTGTGCAAAGAATGGGTTTTCAGTCTTCTCAAGAATGAGGTTATTCTCTTTACGAGAATGAGGAAGATGACTGGCTGTCTCATCTAGAATCTAAGTATTTGGGTGTCATCCTGGATCACAAATTTCTATGGACTAGACACGTTACGTCGAAAGCCTCTAAGGCTCTGTCAGTTCCCTGGCAATGGGAAGTCATTGCGCCTACCACCGAGAATATTCCTTTAAATCTATACAGCTGCGATAATTACAAATACCGTAGTCTGTCTGGTGGAATAAACTCTCACAAAAATATGGCATTGCTGCTTCTACTTACCAGACTGCAAACAGTAGTCCATCGCGACTGCATGGGGGCTTTCCCTAGCATGTCTGGCTCCGCTCTAGATGAATCTCCCTCCCCTTGATATTCTTATCATAGGCTGCACTCTCAAAGCCATATTCCGTTTAAAAAGAAGTGGCTACAGTGGCACTGAAGCTGTAATGACTTTTCGTGCAATCTGTCTTTTGACTCTGGTCTTAGAGACATGCCATCTGGCGCAATAATACCAGAACTCCATTTACAGGAAAACTACGAAATCAACTTTCTCTGTGCCCCAGTCTTGTTTCAGACAGAATCTGAGCCAGGAAAGGATGTCTCCAAAACTGACATAGGATGCGGCGCTGGTGCCTTTTTGGAGCACGACATCGTTAGGTTTCACTTCCAGTTAGAAAAATTTGCTCCTGTTGCAACGAACTATATTGTGAAGAACCAGGTGAAGAACCAGGGAAGGGGGCGAAGCATTTGTATCTGTAGCGACATCCAAGTTGCGCTTAGAGCCTTGCTGAACCCTCTTACGACTATCAAGTTAGTTTAAGACATAACTGAACGCAGACGGAAGGCTGAATTCACTGGGTCTTGTCTGGATTCCAGGTCACAATTGGATTACGAGAAATGAAATCGCCGATTATGACAAGTTTTACAGCACTCGCACTTACGTTAGGTCTGTCTACGTCCTGGGTTAGGATTCCATTGATAGCTGGGTTTCATATGAGCACAACTGCAGATGGTGTGACTCTCCAGATTGCAGGCAGACCCAACGAATGCTTCACGTCGTCTTTAAGAAGTCAGCGGCCTTCCTGCTGTCCCTCTGAATCAAAGACTTCAGGTTGTTTGCTGGCTTCATAACGAGGCACTCCATTTTTGCTAAGCAATTAAATGTTCTGGGCATAAGTGCTACAACATTCTGCGACACCGTGGAGCACTACCTCTGTGAATGTCCAGCCTACACTCGCATCAGGCTGCAGATATTCGGCGTTGACGAGGTGGATGCTGGTACCGTAGGCACTTTATGACTGAAGCGCTTACTCATCTTTCTTCGAAAGACTAAAAGATTCCATTAAAAGCAACTTACAGGGAGTACAATGGAGTAGTTCTTTGTCTGAGTAATTTCTTAGGGAAACTTCCATAAAATATTCCTTCCTTGCCCAATTAGATGTAGTTAATTCTAGGCCATAATCTTGTACATCAGATTTGAATGCTAATGTGGCAATCTAATGATAGGTCCCATTCCACCCACATCTTTCAAAATTACCCCAAATAACCGCCAAAAAACAATTTAAGCCCTCTAACATCGGCTATCAACCCAGTAGCACTCCCAGCAACCCGAACACAATAGAAATTCGGAAGCCTTGGTTTCCTATCCATTCTTCTTCTCCAACCACCATCACACTCATGTTTTATTCATTTCAGATTGCGCGCATAATTGCAGTTTCCTGATCATAAATTTCCATGTTTACTTTGTTGTAATCACAAATTTCCAACACGTTGATACAGTTCCGCGTCGAAGACACCAATTTTATTATAGCTCCAATAAAACTCCCCCTTCCCAGATAATAAATGCATCATTTTAGCTCCCCCTTAACACTTTTTTTTTATAAACAAATTTACGAGTTATACGCGCATTCTATGGATTCGGTTATGGCCGTAACAGTTTTCTCAAAATTTCTATAATGATTTCATGCATATACGCGTGGTCATGACGCTTGGTGTTGATTAGCTGTAACGCGCGCGATTTGCCGCCTAGAAAATTGACATCGTAATTTTTCTCTTTCACACAAATTTATAGATAATTCTTGTGGCGTTTATGACTTGAGAGGTTCCATCTTTTAAATGTTTTCAAACATAAATTCACGCTGATATAGTCGTAATTAATAGTTGGAGAGACACTTTTTGGTGAAAACTATAAAGCTGTTGAGAGGGTTCTTTTTTTATGACAGACACTCTTTGACATGTAACGGTTAAACAAAAGATTTTCCCATTAATCTGCATGTAAAATTCAGATTTTCTCTCATTTGATTGCGCGTTAAATTGGTGATCGGTTGTTCTTGGCGGCTGTCTTATGGGGAATTCGTTATTCCAATTAAATATCCGAAAAAAATTTCCATAAATTATGATTAAGGAACACTTTGAGCGAAAAACCGAATCCATAATGAGGAGATAGAGTGCTAAAGATACACATTTTCATGTAGAGATATTTTTATTTTTTTTTTAAATATTTTCTTATCGGCGGCGCTGAGTTATTTTTGGAACCTGATATGATGTATTATAGTTTTGTCAGCAGAATACTCAAGTGTAGTTTCCACCCCCATAAGGGTTGCTGACATACTTGCAAGAACACCATGTGGACAGGTGGCGCCGTGGCTTAGTTGGTTAAAGCGCCTGTCTAGTAAACAGGAGATCGTGAGTTCGAATCTCGCCGGGGCCTATCCAAGAGAAGAGGATTTCTTTTTTTTTTTTAGTTTTTTCTTGATTCTTTCAATTAAAATTCTTAAAGCTAGCAATCGTTGCAATTACCGGTGCAATAGACCGGTAGTTCTAAATGCAATCAACTTAGTCAACTTCTATCAAAAACTCACCTCAATTTGCTTCTTTTGGCGGTGAAATACCCGCACAAAGAACTCTGACCGGTTTTATCCTTAGAACATCTGGAGCACTTTAAAATATAGTATGTACTCCTAATACCACACCTATTAATGGCCTACCATTTCAAGCCAGATGGATTGTTCTTAAATGAAGAAAAACGTAAGAAGGCTTAACCATCCAATCAATACAGAAAACATGCTCTTCGTTGTGTCGTCAATTTATAGTCCAACGAGTAAATATCGCCTAGAGATACTCGGTGCAAGGAGTTTCGTATTCATATCCTACATATACGACAACTAAACGAATTTAACCTCAATCCGAGTATTTAGAAGATACAAATGATAAGTGAGTGTGAAACATGATTTGTTGCATCGAGTGTTTTCATTCCTTTGCAGGTGTTCAATGGAAAGATACGAATATCCGAAGATGATGATGATGACCAAATGTAAGATCTAATGGAAGGCTAAGTGGTTATAAGTGGTCGATGCGATTTTTCTTGAAAGAAAGTAATTTTACATTCGGCCGCTAGTTTGGATTACATGCAAATAGGGTCCATAGATGAACTTGTGTCCTCAATTTTGGACACAAATATTCCAAAAGTCATGGTAAAGATGTCAATGGAACAGTTCAACTTAAAGAGTGACCATAAACTTAGCGTAATTGTGCGATTTTGGCACTTTTCTTATTTGGTATACCACTGACAAATATTTTGACTTTTAACACTTGAATCTTTGAAGTCCAAATATCTACATTCAGTCATGACTGATAAGTTAAGCGAATGAACACAGACGGTGTACTTGTGGTTACAAGTACTAGTTTGCTGGTGAGATAGTGGTTAACTCTCTCACTCAAGACGTAGTAGCTTGAAGTGTCTCAGATATGGAAGTTCTATTCTTAAATGAGTGTCAACTTACAGATAAAGACCAGCAAGCAGTAGCAAATGCTCCGGAATGAACTTAGTTTTCACTGTTTTGTGAGGAAAAACATCAAGAGTAGATGTGAACTTTGTTATTTGAGATATTAGCCCAAGTTTAGAGAATTTATTGGCTTTTTAGGCTCATTAAGGTGATAGATACTCATATCATTCTTGCCGCTGACACAGACTACTAGAAAACTAGAAATCGGTATTTAATGGGCATTTGATGAAGTATCCATTTCGGACTATCGGTGCACACGACTCATATTGATCTTCCGACGAGGAGAATGTAGTATTCTTAGGAATCTTAGAAGGGATCCTCTCCATGACAGTCCCCAAAAACTAGGCAGGGCAGAAGATTTAATCAACAAAACGTCGACCAAGCTCTCGTAGGAAGTCTCAATGGAACACAGAAACAAGTTTAAAGCGAAAGGAAGTAATAAAACCTTTCTACACATACATCACATGGAATGACCACAGTGAATGCAAAAAACGTTTGCGTACTTAGTTTAGCAATCTAAAAGGGTGTGATGGGAAGAGTTCTGCGAATCTATTGTAACATGTGAGCTCCTAAAAATGGCCAGCGTTCCTAGATAGCATAATGACAAATTACGGAGGCTGCACCGACAGAATTTAAGAAGTGAACTTTGAGAGAAACTTACTCTCCAGTGTCTGCCATCTATGGGACTCAGATATCCAGGAACAAGCAGAAGTCAACAGTTTCTACCAATTATGCTACACAGACCACCGGACAGGGTATTACAACAAATTACGAAAATATTAATACCAACAGTCTAGCAACAGCTTGGAGGGGAGAAAAGGTAGTTTTCATACCTTTAACTCATAATCAGGGACACACAAGACTCCACAAGACGATAGAATGAATAATATAGTCTCACTTCAGAAGCAAATGCAGTAATCCTTCTTGAGGAGTCAGAACATCTATACATGGAGCATAAAACAGTAGAAACTCCTCTACAGCTTGCATCTTGACGAATTTTCTCTGGTAGCTTTCCTTAATATTATTCTTAATAAAGGTCTTTGTACTGTAAACATTGCTTTTTCACACCTAAACACCTTAAATCAACTTAAACAGCATTTGCCTTCCCAATTCTACTACTAACATCGAGTTCGCTTCCGCCATCAATAGAGATGGTGCACCAAAAATAGGGAAATCTCTGCACTTTCACGACCTCCTGTCCAGCATAGCCCCACTATGCTGATTCATCTTGTGTAGATTCAAAACTCTGTGCGCCGGCAAGCAAACATCATCAGCGTAGTCAGGATGTTTCAGGTAAGATGTCATTGTCCATTGAACACCTCTGCTTTCCTCCGACAGTGCTGCGTGGATAACATCGCTTATTATCACCAAAGAAAATAAGCGATGGTTAAGCACAACCCTGACGAACTCCGTTTTGGATTTCAAAGGCTTCTTATAGCTTACGGTTATCGTACTCTACGAGACATTTTTGAATTTCGTACGCAGCCTTTATAATAAACAAGTACCCTTCCTGCGCAAGGCTTTTCATATAAACTCCCGGTTTACGTTACCAAAAGCCTTCTCGAAATCGCTAAAAACCAGGTAGAGCGGACACCTCTACTCATGATCAGCAAGGGTTTGATGTGATCGGTAAAGGAGGATCCATAGCTAAAGCCTGCTCGTTTGACATCAAGAGCTGAGTCTAAATGTACTCTGATAAGGTCCAGAATTATCTTTACTGTTATTTTGGCCACTGCCGGCAGAACGCATATCCTAAGCCAATTTCCGCACAGATTGTCCTCCACTGTGATTCCACTCCTCCGGAAAACGCTCATTTTCCCATGCATTAACTACATAACTCTGTCGATGTACTCGTATATGGCGCAGCTTGGTAAAATTCTGCCGGAATTCCATTAATGCCTGCCGCTTGGCTTTTCTCGAGGGCCCGAACTCTGCCAGTCGTCTCTATGGTTCAGTGAGGCCGAGAAGTGCTCTCTCCATCTTCTGAGCTGGTCCTCATCCGCTATAAGTAGGCAACCGTCCGCATTGTTACAGGATCCTGTTTGGTACTGTATTCCTCTGTGAATTCCTTAGTAACAGTATAAACGGTCCTACTGTCGCACCGATTTGCTGTCTCTTCGGCTTGTGCAGCTAGCACATTGATGTGGTTGCTCTTATCGCGTCTTAAGCTAGCCTATACTTCATTTCTTTTCACACGGTTCTGGGCATCAATTCCACATTTTTAAGCTACTAGGGGTGATGCAATCTGAACTTTGAGTACTGTGATTTCTCTGCCTTTTAACGATAAACCTCTGCGCTGCGTATGTGAAAACACTTTTCACAGATCTCCAGTGTTCATTCACAGTTGTCTGCTCAGATCTGTTGATCGTTGCCGCTTCTAAGCTAAGATGGGCCTTGAATTCTTGGCGTACTACGGGATCCTGGAGTTTGTCAATATTGTAACTGGGTAAAGTGAGCATGTTGGCAACGTTTTCATTTCATTTCATTTATTCAACTTATATATTACTTACAAAGGAAGACTGAATAATCTTATACAATAATTTGTAAGCCTTTACATTAAAAAAGAAAAAAAAATTACAGAGAGAGATGGCAAAGTTAATATTAAAAATAAAAAATAAAATAAAGTAAGAATTAAATATTTTAAAACAGAAAAAGTAGTTAGAGAGTTGAAAAACATGTTCATATTAGATTGTAGCCAGTAGTGCGAGTAAGGACGACTTAAAATTTATTCGTGCTTGTCATTCTTCTCAGGTCAATAGGAAGAGAGTTCCAGAGCCGGACAACTTGAACAAAGAATTGACGCTCAGAAGTAAGACAATGGTATCTTGGTTGAACTAGCGAGAACGATCTATGCGATTGCAAGAACTGAAGCTTATTAAATAGGTAATCTGGCTCTCGAGTTTTTATACGGAAAAAACATAGCAAAAAATATAGCGATTTGTATTTTAGTAGGCTGGAGAAGGAGCAACCAGTTATTTGTTTAGAAAAGTGTAAGATATGATCGCGCTGCTGGATGTTGAAAATATATCTTGCGATATTGTTGAAGACAATGTTAAGTTTTCTGAGACTATTGTGGTCAGGCTTGCAAAAGATCTTGCATCCAAAAAGTAAAGTAGGTAATAGAAGAGTTTTTGCTAAAATTAATTTAGTTTTCGTTGGTAGAAGATGTTGAGTAACCCATAGAGTACGAAGCCCACTATAAACTTTGCCGATGATAGAATTAATGTGAGTATTCCAAGAGAGATTCGAATTAAAAATCACACCAAAGTATTTAACGGAGACAGCCCACTCTATGGGCACTTGATTGATGTGAACAAGCTGAAGCCTGAGAGAAGATCAGGAGCTCTACGGTGAATGAAAATTACTTTAGACTTATCAGCATTAAGTCGAAGGTCGTGTTTAATTGACCAGTCATAAATTCTGGCAAGATCTTCGTTTAGGAGGCCTATAGCAGAGTTTGTTTCATCAGTGGGGTAGCTTATCAGCGTATATATGAATTTTGCAGTGTTTAACAATGTTTGGTAGATCGTTCACGTATAAGGAGAAAAGAGTGGGTCCCAGGATTGATCCTTGTGGCACTCCACTACGTACACTTAAGAAATTGGAACTATTCTCACTGTTTTCTTCCACTTAAATAAGACTTGATAAGAGCTACGGACAAAGAAGAAAAAGCGAAACCGTCTTTAAGTTTACTACAAATAACCGCGTGGTTGACTGTGTCAAATGCCTTCGAAAAGTCGAGCAATGCATTACGAATCTCTTCTACCATTAATATCAGGGCAGTGTTACAGATCCTTTTAGGCCGAAAACCAGACTAATGTATAGTTAGGAGATCTTCGTTATTTAAGCAGCAACGAATTTGTTTTAGTGCTAACTTTTCGAAGGCCTTCGACAAGTAAGGTAGAATAGCGATTGGCCTGTATTCAACCGTATTCCTCATTCTTTTCTTGGGGACCGGGACTATTTTTACTCTTTTCCATTCAGAGGAAAAGGTAGAAGTAGTGAATATAGTATTAAAGAGGTGAGTAAAGTGAGGAAGTAAATAAGGCAGAAGCAGTTTTATAAACTTTGGGCTAAGACAGTCTAGACTACTACCAATACTACTGGATTTTACTGAGAGGAGTGCTTCAACAGCATCTACTTCGGTGACTCTATTGAAGCAAAAAGCCACTTCAGTGTCATTTTCAGTTCTATACTCTGGGGAAGCAGGGCTGCAAGAAGGATTACCATATGAGGAGATGAAGTTCAGGTTCAGCCGGTCACGGTTAACATCATACCATATTTTTCCTACTGATGCCTAGTTCGCGAAGATTCTTTCACATGTTCGTAGAGTTTCCCGGGGTAGACAGGTTGAACTTATGATTATAAAAAGCTTTTTTGGCAGATCTGATTTTCAGGACAACTTTGCTGTGCAATAAACGATATTCATTTCGGAATTCATCAAGACGAAACCTCCTCCACTTTCGATATGCAGTGTCACGTTGGACTATAAGTTTTTTAATGTAAGACTTTTTTAACCATTGACGGGACTTAGATGAGCGTACTATTGCTTTTAGAGGGATATTGTTCTCATTGCTGTAGGAACATAACTTGGTCATCGATAGAGGGCATGTAGTAGATGCTATCCGAAAATATTCGGTTAACGTCGGAAAGCAGATTAGTATAGTCTATATTATTATAGTCACGGTAAAATCGTACCGGGGTGCTGCTAGATACGAGGGGCGTTCGACATATTATCGGTATCGGGGTGAAGCTGTGGTTGTATATATAAATTGACTTATTTATCAAGTAATACTATTATTTTAGTGCATTCATGTAAAATTTCATATAAATGTGGTTATTAATTCGCGTTTTATCTCTAGTTAAACAGAATCATAATGGCAACTGAGACGATGATGGTGAAAATTGAGCATCGCGCTGTAATTAAATTTCTCACTAAGCAAGGAAAAAGTCAAAAAACTATCCATCAAGAGATGGTGGCTGTTTACCAGGGTTCCGCACCTTCATTATCAACTATGCAAAAGTGGTTAAGTGAGTTCAAGAGAGGCAGAGAGAGCATTGAAGACGACCCCCGCTCCGGCGCCCCGGCTACTGCTTGTACGGGAGAAAGCATCAAAGAAGTCGAAAAACTTGTTCTTGAGAATGCCCGAATAAAGGTGAAAATGATGGCAGAGATCACCAAGCTTTCAATTGGTACCATTCACACCATTCTTCATGACCATCTTAGCCTTTTAAAGGTCAGTGCAAGGTGGGTGCTACGAATGCTCACAGCGCCTCAGAAAAAAGTGAGAATCGCATGCTGTAGAGAGCTTTTGGAGATGTGTAGTGAGAACGCGGACGGTGTTATGGATCGAATTGTTACTGGGGACGAAACATGGGTCCACCACTATGACCCTGCAAGCAAACAAGAGTCCATGCAGTGGCATAAAAAAGGAACAGACCCCCCGAAGAAGTTCAAAGTCACTCCGTCTGCCGGGAAGCTCATGGCCACAGTTTTTTGGGACTCAAAGGGAATCTTGCTCATTGAGTACAAAAAAAGGTGAAACCATCAACGCCACATCCTACGCTTCCACTTTGCATAATTTGCGGGAGGAAATTAAAAAGAAAAGACGAGGTAAACTCGCAGCGGGTGTGTTGCTTCTTCATGACAACGCTCCTGTTCACACGGCGCGAGTTTCCAAGGCTGCTGCGCGAGATTGTGGTTTCGAAGAAATCCAACACCCACCCTATAGTCCAGACCTTGCCCCTACTGATTATTTCCTGTTTCCGGATTTGAAAAAATGTCTTCGTGGAAAAAGATTTTCGGATGATGAAGAACTCAAGTCGGCAATAAATGGGTATTTTGCAGAGAAAGAGGAAATTTATTTTTTTGAGGGTTTAAAAAAGCTTATCTCAAGATGTAACAAATGCATTGATGTTAGGGGAGGTTATATTGAAAAATAAAAACAATTTAAATTGAATTCGCAATTTTCCTTCATATCGATACCGAGAATATATTGAACGCCCCTCGTAGTCACCAGTTGATTGCTTGTCACCAACAAAGAAAACGTTACTAGGGAAGTATGCAGTACATAGGCTCTATTCCGATGTTGGCTACAAGATTGTTACAGACCTTATAAAAACAGCATCTGAATCGACGGCTAATAGTGATGTGGTCTATCTGGTTTGATATTCTCTATCAAATGTGACAGGTGCGTTGCCAAAATCAATTAACCGCCCACCATTGTCATGAACACCCATGTCTGAGCGCTGTATTGTCGCTTGCTACTTTGGCTTTAAGATGGCACGTATTTTCAAAGTTACTTATCTCAATGTTTGCATCAGAATGCAAGATGAATTCCCTAAAAATAAATGGTATTTCTGCGACCCTATTTGGAGGAGGTGACCTAAATTTAGAATTATTTTGCGCTTAAGATAGGATGACTTCGTACCATATATATGAGACAATATCACTGAGGTGGATCTAGCTTAGGTAATGTCAGGTTAAGAAGGGATTTGAGCCGTCAAAAAATTCCATAGCGATCAGTGCAGATCCAATTGAAATGAAAAGAAACCGAAGCACTTCTCTTTAAAAATACACAATTTACTAACAGAAACTGAGTAGCCCATATGCTTCCTATAGTCTTTACATCTAGAAATATTTGCGTAGCAGTTTCACATGCACATGTAGGCAGTAAATGCGCTATATATCCTCCTCGGCTTGCAGGTCGCCGCAGAATCTGCAAGTGTACGTTTCTGTCAGGTTGAACCTTTATTTGTAAGACAATGTTCTGATAGTATCCTCACCCAAGTCCTGTGTTCTCTAGATAATTTTTGATCAAACAATGGCCTTGGTTACTTTGTGCCTAGTACGATTTTAACGTCATACTTCAGACGTTGCTCAAATGACTTGCCTATGTGTATGGTAGAGGTATGGGCGCATATTAGGCGTTATAGAATTCAGCCTTAATGCGGATTGTCATAAAATACTCGCTCACGTGTCGGAAGCTTAAGACTTCTTGCCTAAGTCTGGCGCATATGGAGAAGCCGCATCCGAATAAGCGCTGTTTCTTTTCCCTATAGCAATCATCATAGTAGATATCACAGTTTTTCATCCTCCTTATGCCCGGCCCATAACGTCGCAATTCCTAATTCGCGGTGATATCAGTCAAGGGCCTCTGCTAATTGTTCGGCTATAAGTGTCTGCTTAAGGGTCCGAGTATTTCACGTGCAGATCCGAAGATGGTTGACCTTTAAACGTTTGCCATGGTCGTCAACAGCGAGTCCATTTTTATCCGAGGCCATTAGTTGGTTCGTCACATCTTTTTAATCTCTTGGGTGTAGAGTTGTAACCCTTATGACGGTATTATGCTACTCTTACCATTCTTACCCGCATGAGTAAGGGTTTACTCATTCAATTACCGGTAACTAGCACTTTGAGATAAGGCAAGCACTTCGCTACAAACTTGATTGTTGCACTGCTGGCTCAATATAAGTTATAAGATAGTCAGCAGTTTACCTATCAATTGCCACGCATGTCACCCATCAAAGTATGTGAGCTGAATGATAACCAAGCTAGCAGAACTAGTTTGTGCCATATCCGAAAAATCTTCATCGAAATGACAGGTTGAACTGACGTAATCACGCAACCAAAAACTCTGCTGGATCGGTTGAAAACAGTATAATTGAGCTTCTCAAGTAACAATGGGGTATATTTCTTGATTCTAATCTACGACTTAAGCCGATTCGACCACGGCTTTTCAAGTATTGCTATAATCTGATTAGCACAAAAAGCTTTCGAAAATTTAACACATTTACGATGCGATGGTACGAGTATTTCATGTGGTTGAGTCAGGTTGAGCAATCTGTCTGGGTATACCATTTGGCTAAATTAAAACGAACTACTGCGTAATGAAACGTTGACAAAAAGTGGTTGTTCAACATTGAGACAGATAGAGTCAATCGCCTATACTCTGATTGTACCATCACTTACCAAGTCCAGGATGCGCCAGCCGGATTTTTATTTTCCTTTTACTAGAGACCTTAGAGTCAGTAATACTCGGATTCTGCAGAAGTCTGAGGACTATCTAACATACAAAACTATAGGTAATCTATCTAGGTCTACAGCTAGGTGGCAATTTAACATGAAAGTTTGAAAATTTTTCAAGCAAAACTTGATCTCTTATCGCAGAGTTCCTGAGCATAAATCAATGGATAGAGGTTCATGAATCAGAAATAACTCGTAAACTATGGAACGTCGCAAAACCTTAGAATTATGTAACCTCAGAGCAGAGCTCCATAACTATTACTTAAAATGTTCTAAATAAAATCCTTCCCAGCAAACACTTCTTCAAAATGCCCGTCCCGTGGATATTATTCAGACTTCCATGAGATTTATCTCCTCCCAGCTTGTGCAAGAAAACTATCAACTTTCCTAACAAATCGTTTAAATCAATTTCCTAGCGATTACTGCTCAAATTACATCCAATTACTAATAAAATTTAACAATATCACTTAAAAGTATCTCATACCCCATACCAGCCCGCATGTAATCCAAAATAAAAATAAGCTTCACAACAACTTACCTGAAAAGATAAAAGAGAAAAAGAAAAGAAAATTAATTAGGATTATACATATTTTGTTGTCTTAAAAGATACAAGAATCTCTATAATTTATTATCCCCACGCGCAAAAGATACTTATTAAACGAATGCCTGTCATCCTATTGCCGCCGCATTTGCAAAAGACATATCTAACAAATAGGAATTGGATCTCAACCTAATAATTTCCATTCGCAAGCGTAAGAGAAAGTTCAAAGTTACAATTCATGATACAAATCAGTACAACCAGGCTAAAGACATAGAAGATACAAGTACATAGATTTTCATTGACCATTGGACAGAAAAAAAAAACAGACAGACACAGTGGTAGCCGACTGTCATTAGTATGGCAGTATTCATAGCCAGCTCCAGACATCTAAGCTGCTGTTACTTGAGATAATGATTATCCATCTTTTCCACCGAAATTGGTAGCGGATACTAGGGAGTCCGGATACTTGGACTAAGGCTACTCGTTTACAAATGCTGGTTTGTTCAGTGATGATGGTAGGCGGTGGCATGGCATGTTAATCCAATTTGTACACTCGTATCTTGTTGACTTTTCAACAAGCTACATACAGTTGTTGTACGAGTAGTGTTTGTATGATAGCTGATCCCCAGCATTTAGACGAACCACTCGTCAAACAATCTAATAAGACATAATGATAAGTGATGGGACAGTCATGGCATTTAACATGGCAAGAAAGCCTCTGCTCTAAATGGGATAGCGCAGCCGCCTGTCCATCTTGCCGCATCCGATTGTGGATTTGTGGAAATTATTAATTAGACGATGAAGGCGGCCATCGTTCTAGGACAAATTTTTATCACTAGACATACCACACTCTGATTACAAATACAAAATTTATTATCTAAAGTTAGTTACATGCACGGGTATGTTATGTATCTAGGACTGAGATTTTGTACACGTACGAGTATGTATGTACGTAACTATGATGTTGGTTAGAGCTTAGTGTGTTTTTTTTTTTGGGTTTTGCCGGTTCAGTAAGTATACAAATTCCCATGACCGCATTTTCACGACGGAACAATACAGTCAGACAGACAGACAAATCGAATCAATTGAGATAAAACAAATAGACGTCCGACCAGAGACTGACGACGCCCAACGACTACCCAGACAACAACTCTCGACTGCAGGACGGGGGAAACAAAAAAGGTTTCGTTTCTAGGTCGCCGGTAGAGTGGTACGGATTAATGTATCTGCTGCGGTTAACATTGTTAATAGTCAGATATTTATTTGAAACTTTTTTAACAAACATTTTTGAATTACTAAATTAGTTGCTACCAATTACGAAAAGTATCACAGTAGCAAAGTGGTTTCGAATTGCCATAGATACGTGCATACTTTCGAAAGAAAATTCGGCGACGCGCAAGTAATCGTTGTAAGTGGGCCAAAAATTGCATGCGGTTTCGTATTGATAGAATCCACAGGCAATATGAGTGAGTTTGAGGTTTGAAACCTAAGAACCAGAAGATTTCTGATTAACTTGTCGAAGAAACCAATGATTGGAATGTTATTCGTATCTATACCAACAACGGTGTAGAAAGTGCCACCACTTTTGTAAGGGTTACCTGATTTCGTTGGTTTTGAATGTTCGAGAACAGCAATGCGAAAGAAAAATTGCATTTCAACTGAATGATTTCTCACTGAAATCATTTCCAATCAATAGGAAATACAAATTCTGATTTATTTTTTAAGAAAGCGATATTCGTTCCCTTATCGCTGTTCCTACAAATCGATCGTAAAAATTATGAGCAATGTCAAAGATCGCCCCAATTATGCTGAGTTACGATGTAGACGAAATATCTTTCGAATGCGCCATCATGGCATATGTAGAGAATCTCTTAACACATTCGACAACAAAACAATTCCATTGATTAATTTTCGATGAAGAGAATAAAAAACAAACTGAAGAAGAACGATTTTATGAAGAGCGTGAAAATTTTATGATTTCCCCATTCCACTGGAAAAAAGAAGCATCCTCCAGACGAACTTTCGTCGATTCGAAATCAAAGTACGTTGGTCTTTCGTCTGTTGTACTCGGTATCTCAATTTAAATATTCGGGTAATGGTTTGTGGATGCTTTTTAATCGGATGATATTCGTGTGTAGCATTTTGTATAGAAGATAAGATGATGTGAACACAGCAGTGCGTATTTTAAACAGAAAAGTTTCTTTTGAAATTTTTGGAATGAATCGATCAAACTCAGCTGGATTTGCGCGGTCATTTTCAGTTGAATTTTGTTGAAAATTTAATAAGAACCGATTTTGCAAGATTACAGATGGATTTATGAGAATGAATTTTGTAGATGATTTGGGGTAGGATTATTTGTTTTTGATTGAGTGTGAAGCGGCATAAAAAGGGGTCATGTACACTTTGTAAAACAGTCAAGAAATACGTCATGGTAAAAATTCTCTTGTTAACAATCAGAATCAGGAGGAAAACGAGTGAAAATAGATTTAAAAGGATTCGGTAAGCAATAATGTGAATTTGAATTGCCTGGGGAGGACAAGTGGCATTTGTGTGGCTGCTCATATTTATGCCACAGAAGAAAGTGGGTCAACTTACCTAGTTCATCAAATTGTGTCCCATTTGGTCCGTAAGACCATATTTCAGGTGTCTGAACTAACAAGTTCCGAGATAAACAGCTTTGGGCGATATTTATACAAAAATGGTCCTTCGAGCGAAATTTTTAAATATTTTGTGTTAGTCAGTTAATGCAACTCCTCCATTTATCCGATCAAATCATAAGTAATTTCCTATGTAGATGTGAGATGCCGAGTTTGTCTGGAACGTCGCATTTGCTGCTGAGCTTCCAAATGCTAAATATTGTACAGCTAGACTCGCTTGGACATCTCCATCGATTACGTTCTTATCTGGTAATGCTGATGATCGATCAACCGATGGAAATCTGTATCCATAAATAGCTTCAAAGCTCAATACAACACTCTTGGAAATATCTCTATAAAGGGTATTCCAAGAGGGACTTGACAACTTTGAATTTAATTTGTGAACGCACTCTTTCACTAATCATCAAACTGTCACTGTCAACTTATTCAGTAAACTCGACATTTTCATCATGGTAAAGTACACGAACGAGCAACGTCTGCAAATTATAAAAATTTTCTACTGAAATTCGGAGTCGGTGACTGCAACTTTAAGAGCGTTAACTCCAATTTCCGGTCGTAATTCTCGCCCTAGTAGGCAGGCAATAACAAGTTTAGTGCAAAAATGATGTTGCCGTGTCAGTGAGACAACGCGTTGGTCGAAGTGTCGAAAATATCGCTGCCATTCAGGCGTCCGTAGCAAACGATCCAAATCAGTCAATTCCACGGGGTTCTCAAGAATTGGGCATCGCTCAGACCACATTATGGCGTATTTTGCGTAAGGATCTTGGTTTACACCCATACAAGATCAAGCTGACTCAAGAATTGAAGCCGATGGACCATTTGAAGCGACGTACGTTCTCCGATTGGGTTCTGGAGAAGATGCGACAAGATGATGAATTTCATCGCAAAATCATCTTCAGTGATGAAGCTCATTTTTGGCTCAATGGGTTCGTCAATAAGCAAAATATGCGTCATTGGTCGGGTGAAAATCCACATGTTCTTCATGAATCACCACTTCATCCACAAAAAATAACTGTTTGATGCGGTTTGCATGCGGTTTGCATGTTATTGGGCCATATTTTTTGGTTACTACGAATGGTCAGCGTTATCGCGCCATGATCACCGATTATTTTTGGCCCGAATTGGAAGATATGGACTTGGACGACATGTGTTTTCAACAGGATGATGGAACAAGCCACACAGCACACGCTACAATCGATTTATTGAAGAGTAAGTATGGTGAGCGTGTTATCTCAAGAAATGGGCCGGTCGATTGGCCGCCTCGTTCGTGCGATTTAACGCCGCTTGACTATTTTCTGTGGGGCTACGTTAAGTCATTGGTTTATGCCAACACGCCGAGGACGTTGGAAGAGCTCAGAGCCGACATTGAACGCGAAATAGCGGCCGTTTCGGCCGAAATGTGTAGCCGAGTCGTTGGAAATTGGGTCCAACGAATCGACGAATGTATGGCTACGGGTGACGGATACATGGAGAAGAATCTGGTTCATAACCTGCTTGAGCGAGGAGTGATCATTGAACAGTGAAAGGTGGATTGCTCCTAAACGAATAAGTAGCCTAAGATTGTTGGAATGAAATACAATACTGTAAGCAAGCGTCTAGTGGCCGGCCTGTTTAGTAGAACGAGTCAATGGTGTTTTCGACAGCTCGACAACGGAACCGACTCAAGCTATTCACATCGAATGTGTCATCGCCTACTACAGTTTGCGGAGGAAGCTATACACCAGCAAAAAGTTGGTGCTATTTCCATACGCAGACTTCGCCAAGAATGTGTTTCATTATGTCTTCTATTGACATGGACTAAACTCCACAGCGGAACTTATGTACTCGTACATAGATAATGATTCGAATTTTGAACTTTTAACCTAAGCCACTTGATTTCGTGTACAGATCTAGACCGTAGACTTTGCATGGCATTCTTGGTTGCTTTGCCTAATTAGAAACCGTATTGATTAATATAATTGTTGTGTCTTGTTGCACTGTCTACTGTCTACAATTAGATGGTAAATTTTCAGGGTATGCGATATTTACTTCACAGTTTGTTAATTGTTACATTTTCTCGTGTCGCTTTTGCCTTTATAAAGAAGAGCGAAAAATCTTATTGATTACTGAATAAGCATCTGCTCATTTACACTTTTTTCCTTATTGAAGTTGCTCCAGGTATCTTGCATGTTAAATTCTTCGCTTTAGCTTAGGCGTTTGGAAGCTATATGTAAATTCCATATCTGTGTCGGGGCATTTTAACTTTTCCACTTTCGGGTGTCAAATAATCAGGAAATAATTCTTACTTCCATTGACATCTGTCATGCAATGGTGACATCTTCTGTCACCATAATACAGCAATGTACAGCGAGCTTATAATAGTAGAGCGTTACTGATGACCTTGAACAACCTTTTGGCAGTAATGATAAATATTTAATGGCCAACTTCCCATTCATACTGGCTGCAATAGCATCGATTTCAGCGCAAATCTCAAAACCGCTCAGTAAGAAAATTTGAAAGTCAAAAACGAAGGAAACAATTCTCACCACCATGAAGTCTGTCATCCGATACATCATCTGTCATCATGATACCAAGTGACAGTTGTCGTTCAGAGAGCTAATGATGTAGACTCTTAAACGACAACTTTAAATGCGGCACTTTGCCACTCAAAAGATCAAATACAAATGATCGGCACTCAATATTTATAGGAACCCAGAAAATGACCAACTTTCGGGCAGGGTCTCTTCAATTTGCATCTACAAAGAGCTCCCAACCAAGTGCCGTGTGAAAATTGATTGATCGGAGATTACAAAATTCAATTGAATGTACCTGCACTTAGCTGAGAAAGTTTACACAGAAGTGCTTTGTTATGGAAATTGTTGGCCCAAAAACTTAAAAAAAAAAAAACGAAGTACAAAGCGATTAACTCATGATTGCATGAGTCTATATTTGTTTACAATTCAGAATGAACCACAAACGAAACGAACGAAAAAAAGAAGGTTAACACAAATATTTACATAATCTCTACAGAGATCCATCAGGCGAGTAAATCACCAGATACAAAAACACGGATACAAAACCAATTATACCGCCTTACGAGTGAGTAACTTAACCGAACCGTCGCGTCCGAAAACCACATTTCTTTTCTTTTCTTCTACTTAAGCTTGAGTTTGACTTTGAGCTTAAGTTTTGTGATAATTTTTTTCCTTTTTTGTGTGAAATGTTTTCCCTCTTTTTTTCGGATTCCCATAGACACCTATTGTGAATGATACTACTGTATCAGAAGTGTGTTTACACGGTGTGTGGTTACCATTCACACCATCCAGCACCAGTTATAGCACCGGCAGCGTTCAGCGCTAAAAAATAAAAACGAGACAATAAAGAAATAATCATGATAGAAGTACCATACTACTATTGAAGAAGGGTACTTGAGCATGTATAAACACTAAACAGTAAAGATACATGGTAAAGATACCACCGATGGACACAATGTGCAAGTGCGAATAAAATGGCAAACAAAACTGATACTCAGTGGGAAAGGAGAACGGTCAGCATAGCAATTGTATCTACCGTCAGTTGTCGTTGACGAAGATTATGAGATGTTATACCCACTGCCCCTTTGCTGCACCCGGGGAACGTAAAACAGATTAAGTGGTGATTACAAATCGTTTTGTGCCGTGCTGTGTTGCAGTATGTCAAGGTTACTTTATGCGAATTCGCTGTGTAAATGGATATTTTGTCCGATGATTTGTTTATTTGTTTTTCTTCAAAATGGAAAAATAGAAAAATCATATAAAAAAAACACAGTTAAGTAGCTTGGGAATGACATGGAATGGAATTCTGGGATATAAATTTGCACTGTCAGCTGTGAGGTTATCCTTTTTTTTTTGTTCAAGATAGGCTATTGGTCTCAAGTTCGAGTTCTATATAATTTGGTGTTTCAATTCAGCTGACAAATTCAAGATATCAGATCAACGACAGATACGTCAAATGGATCAGATATGTACGTCAAACAGAGAGATTTTCTTTCTGATTGCTGGCCTTGATTTTTAGGAACAAGAATAACTTTTCCATGACACCCCTTGTTTGTAAATTTTTATCTCCTGATACTTCAACAAAGATTTGCCCTTTCACAGCCACCAATGCTGTCATCCAAGCTTTAGTTTGTTGCATCATTTTATAAAAGATACGAGTACATACTGTCGCCTTCGACATTACCACCAGTTGAACTAAAAACAGCTTTAAGCTGAGTGTCATTGGATATCTTACAAAAGATTAGTGGTAACACTTCTGGAATCTGTCTGACATGCAACTATCTCCCTCTTATTGTGAAGTTGATATTAGTTTCAATAGATGGCGACACGCTTCCGGTAAATCTATTCCCAGTTCCGAGTAGTTCCTAATTACAATTTTGCTCTCCAAGTTTTATGGTTTACTTTCACTCTCTTATACAAGTAGATAGACTTCACAATTAAGTCATAGATTCAAGAAAAAGGTAATTTAAAAGCACTCCCTATGGAATTCAGTTCAGTTCTTACTTAATCGTTCCAATTTGCTGATGCAGCTTGTTATCATAAAACTGATGAACTACGAGTAGTTAGTGTTGCACTCATTTTATTTGAGTAACATAAGTTACCACATTCTTAGTAGATATTTGTCATTCTTATTACTGGTATTCTTATGGTACAAGGGACTTCCAGAGAGATCTACAGATAGACAAAATATATGTACAAGCCGCGGGCATACGCATTGTATCCACCACCCTTCCCAGATTCAAAGTGCTTCTACAAGACTGTAATTCAAAACCTTGTGGGAAGCATTGAGTCAGCCATCGATATGAAAGATTCTCATCAATATTGAGGGTGATGTCGAAGATATATGGTATGTATATGTATTTTGAAGAATTGCGTATCAATACCCAGGACTTGTAGATAACATCGGCTCGTGTCTAGCATCTGTGTGATATGATCCGCACAGGGCCATAGGCATGGTGGATGATTACTGCACTAGATGTCTCGTTTTAAAATGAACTCCTGACAAAATAAGCCTTAATTCCAAATACGGTGGGAGCAAGGATACGACTTTCCACCGCTCACCGTCAATCTATTGATACAAAGCAGAAGTTGCGTTGGAGGCACAAGTTCCAGCCTTGCTATGAGTCGAGGCCGATTTAAAACCTCTTGCTGATCCTAGGATCACAGCACCCAGTACTTACTGCAACTCTTCATCGGGTCGAAACCAACTGGAAAACCTGCGATTTTAAGTTTAAACCACAGCCACCATTCCGCTCTCATTAGGGGGCCTACTTCTAACAAGTCAGACCCGTTGCCCTGATTCGGATGGTACCGTGATTTAAGTCCTGGTATGGACTACGAATGGTCCTATCACTAAGAGCACCTATGACTGGCCAAATGATAGCAGGCTATAGCGTTATGACCAGTATTTGCTCTACCGTAGCTTTTTATTACTAGATATGCGATTTAAGCACTTCCCATAGGTAATTAGGTAGAAGTGGTTGTCTAGTAAGTTCCTACCAAAAGTAGCGCAGATGCGGCGTTTTGATACTACAACTCATGTGACCTAGGTGTTGAAGGGTGTTGCTAAGAGCATAACATTTGCGAGGAGGTGTGCGATGCCTGATTCTACCTAGTGCCATGCAATCACAGAGAAAAGTGTGCCTTTTTCGTGTGAGGCACGGCAGTGGCCTAAATTAACAGCGTGTGAGCCAATTTGCCAGTGACCCGTAGTAATTGCTGTCTTGGTGCAAGTTCTGCTGATTAAGTCACTCAGGACGAGTGACCCATATCTGTCGGGATACAGTAAATATTTCGAGACTGTTCCACCTAGAGTTGGCAATATAAAGAAAGTGTTGGAGAATTCTAAACTGACTCTGCGAGGGTAGAGCCTGGCTAGAGCGTCGTGTCTCTCATTTCCCTCTATGTTACTGTGGCCGGGAACTCAGAGGAAAGTGAAGATCGATACTTGGTATCGATAGGGGTAGATTCTTTTTCCATTCCATCTTTTCCGGAATGTGAACTGGGATATTATTATTAAAATTAAGTTTAGGTGTCGTGTTATGGTCGAGGCCAGATCCCTTCAGATTCCCTGAGTCTGATCGTACTATACGAAACGATGTATTTGATGTGCAAGTTCAGCGACATTATATGGATCAGCACGTTGAGAGCTTATGTCTGTATCGATCACAGCACCCCTGTGGTCTCAATACCAACAATTCGTTTGACTCTACTAAGTTGTCTGATGCTATGAGCTTTGCTATGAGCATAAGTAAGAATGGGATCTATAGCAGTGTACATCAAGAGGAACATCGGAATCCTTCGACGATGAAGTTCAATATTTGGGAGTTATCTTGAATTTTAAACTTCATGTCATAGCGAAAATCGGCCTTTTCTTGTCAGAAACTCGTCCTTGCAATTACGATCAGTTTACTGCTTCGTATGCTTGGCCCTAAAGAGCACGTTTTCCGGTTTGTATAGGGACTTTTGCACGCACGCTTGGCTCTACTCTAGATGATTTGATGAGCCTCCCACGTTGATAGTACATTTACAGCATAGTATAACCATGGGTACTACGGTCACTGAATTTTCATCGAGTCTTTTCAAATAGCCCTAGAACTGGTCGGAAGAACGATGTCTTCGTGGCGATATATAAAATAAGTCTATTTACGTATGACTTTCAAATGAAGGTTTACGAAATCTCAATGGCCATGCGCTCTTATTTCGGATATTTTGGATAAGTGGAAGCGAAAAGAGGATATGCAATTTGAATCAACAACCCAGGTGCACTTGAAAGTCCTCAAGATCTCTCTGAACCTGGTTTGTTAGTTATTTCCTTGATCCCAGCAAAGACAACAAAGAAATGTAATCAAAATGAAAGTGTCCTCAGCTTATTTTTGATTCTCTTCCTGATTGAGTTAGACTCCGCGAGCTGTTCCAATATTTATAAGAAATTCATGACCTTTTTCTTCGCCTTTTCATCTACTTCTTGCTTATAGATCCTTATTTGGCCTATTTCTTCCTTTGTGTATTGAGCCTCTTGAGCCCCTGTGCGCTGATTTTTTGGATCACGCGCACTGTCAACTGAATTTCTAGACATTTCACTAGAACTACCTTCAGCTTTAACAATGCATCTAAGCCGTCAATCTACTTGGTTGTACAAGCTGATTGTTGGCTTTATAGTATCAATGGTCTGTCCAAAATACATTGCTTCATCTAGAGTGATTGGATGGATCACTTCCATCGCTCGAAAACTGTTTGAATGTCGTCGACGTAACGGTGGACGTAACAATGAGATTAGTAGGCAGCATTTCTATTGCCAAAGCTTAACCCCCAATCTATGACCTTTCCTTAATAGGAAAATTGCTACTTAGTTACCATTATCTCCGGTTACATGAGCCCCTTATTGTTTTTCACTTAACCAGCACACGCTTCTTATTTTCACCTCCACCAAGCAGCATTTTCTCCTTCGGTTTATTTTTTTATTTTTTGAAAGTGAAACCAATTTTCAGTCAATCGTATCGAATTATCACATCACTAAACCACAGATACTTCTGTTTTTTTTTTTCCTTTTACTCCCTTCAAATTCAAGCCAAAAGCCACAAGAAACCGGAAAATGCTTCCATCAGCAATCATTAACCAGTACACTCAGTCATATTTCCCAAAGATAAACACTATCCGATAAGTACCGTCAATGTTTCACCAATCACAATATTTACAGTCAAAACACAACAAAAACCGCTTTCGACGGAAGTACGAGTATTATGGTATTTGTATCTTTTTATTTCAGAAACAAAAAATACGAATAAAAAATTCCCTCTAAAAGGAAATATCATGAATCATGCTCGTAGAGCAGACGTGCGTTACCAATCGTCCATAATCCGGTACATGCTCATACATATGGATCTCTCAGCCAATACGTCTAAAGAATTTCGCCTGATTTACGATTTCAAATTGGACCAAGTACATACTCACCAATTAAAAATGCTAATTCTCCAAAAAATCAGTGAAACCGAGAAGATACATCTTAACAACCGGCATGCGTCCCTGGTAGACGCCACTCAGTTTCGTTTGTGAAATCATTATTCCTGTCGAAAGTGAAAATTCATAAGAATACAAAAGTGTTCACAGCTTGGAGTGTGATGAGAACTTTGTGCATTGTTCGATATAATAAATTGGGATACTACCATGGCAAGGGGCTACACCCGTTGGAGCTTTTTTCTTTCGAACAAATTTACCATTTACCTAAACAAATCGTCGAGAAATATCGCCCACACAATTGAGGAGTCGTTTTTGCCGGGCATAAGTGATAACATTTTTGTTACGCTTAGTGTAACATAAATTCAAAATTAAAGAAATAGGAAAAACGGACAAAACCGGAGAAGAAATTACAACATAAACTGGTGGAAGAAGATGTAGATAAATAAACATTCTGTCAATCTGACAACCACGCACAGAAGATGAGATAATTTTCGAAAATTTTGCAACATTGATGAGTTGAAATTCTTGTAGTGGCTGAAAAATGTTTGGAGCATGAAACATATTTTTTGTATGGCAGAGATTCGGTAATATATGATTTTAGTATACTTGATCGATACAGTGAAAAAAGAGAGAAGAAAAGAGGCAGGAGAACCAGCGAATCACCAAACCAGCGGTGTACCACAAGGCGGAACTATTTCTCCCACATTATTGGTACTGGTGGCAGATGGATCTGTAAACTGTCTAGAGAATTATAGTTGTGCTGTACAGTTCTGCAATTTAAGTGGAGCGCTAGACAATATCATATTGCAGATAAACACTTTCCTAGATTTTAAAGTCGCTACCTAACCAGTATTCCCCAAGAGCAAAGAAGGACCAACGACTAGTTATCAACAGAGAAATCAAAAGTCATTTGCCGTATTTATGAGTTATTCCTTCTGTACATAGACTCCAGTGAGAGAAGATCTTCAAAAACTCAAGCGATACTCTTATGAATATGTCGAAACCAACTCCATCAAAAACTCATCGGTTAAAAGTAGAGGAATAACCTGGGTAAGCACAGCTGGGTATATTTTAGAGTATAGAATCAGTATAAATAGAATTATCCAAATGGAATCAATGGTGATGTTTTAAGTCGGTACAGCGGTAACATAATTTGAGTAACTTTCCAAAATAAACCTGACTTGTCCTGAAATAATGCAGAAGACCGAAGAAAATCTTGGTCAGCAAGTTTGAAAGACCTAGCCTGGACGATGCCACCTTCAAACACGGACTCAGGCTTACCGAATTTGTGGAGGCTGACGCAAGGAACTATTACATTGTACAATAAGGTAGCAGCAAGAATATCCACTATGCCAAAACATTCAGTAAGTTATGCAGATTTGAAGTCCGACAGCTGAAATCGATAGATACTGAGCCTTTTCCGACTAAGTTGTATCTTAAAACCTCTCAAGAAGCAACAGCGATAGCAACAACTTTGCTAGTAAGCTGAACGATGAGTTTTACGCGCTCATAACGAAGAGATTCCTGGTTTGAATAATGTCTACAAATATATGCAGCAACACAACAAAAACTGATCCGGAACTCTGCAATCAAAGTAGATGGGCCTTAAATTCACTTTTCTGAAACAAAAACTAAATTCAGGAAGGCACAATGGCTATGTTTAGATGCTTACAAATTTGTTCGGAAGTCTTAGCAGAGGGTAAGAAATCCGCGATAAACTTGGCATCAACCAGCAAGTTCAGCAAGGACAAGGTTGCGTATTTCAAATTATTTGGTGTTTCCTTTAACTTATGCAACTTTAAGAAGAGGCATTCCTTTACCAGACACTCCAAAATAGAGCTGAAAACCCTTCGTGTCAGACTATTGGTATCAATCCGCGCCTCGCGTTCACAATTTCATCAAATAGGTCGATAGCATCCAGAATCATAAAACGCAAATGGAACTAAATATCTTCCAAAGAATTTTTCTCTCAAAACGACCGAGGATATCTCCTCAAGTCAATATCATCTGCGCGTTTCTTCAGTTTTTGGCTATTTTGGTAATCAATCAGAGCCGATAAAATATGTAAACAATTCTTCAAACCACTCTCTATTCCTTCAGGTCCATTTCGGATGATAAAAAAAAAGAAATGTGTAAAGTACAGGTTAAAATATTTGCTGCATGTTATTACTTCCTCGGTGTCCCTACCCTGTGCTCGTCAGTCTGAACGAGCATCATAGAATATCAGTGGTGGAGGGCACAAGTAGAATATTTCGTTATCTGGTCAACTACAGAGCTAATGAATTCAGAGTCAAAATGTCAACTAGGGGCGGTCTGATAGAAAGTGAAACAAATGGACATTATCCATGTACTGTGCCCGTCAGTCTAAACAAGCACAATAGAAAGTCGGTGCTGCAGGGCACAAGTGGCATACCTCTAATCGGCAAAGACTGCAAAACTAGTGAAAATAGCCAGAGTTACAATGACTAACTGACAGAATCTGACAGAAAATTAACCTCCTACCCGATGCTTTACCGATTGTGTTCCACAGTCTTGACAAGCATAAACGCCGAATAGTACTGTACGATTTGAATAACTCATTATCTACATGGCCTAAGAAGATCGTAGGCTCAGCTCTCAGAGTCACGATGACTTCTGACAGAATCTAAGATGAATTTAATCTAGTAGAAGGAGCATCACAACTGTGGTCGTTACACTTAACGAGCACGACCAAAGGCAAGTCCTAAAAGACACAGATACGCTACAATCTGCTCTGGTTGTTAATCTCATGAAAATAGCACTTAGATTTGGAATGGCTCCATACAGAATCCAAACTGAAAAACGTTACCACTACCATACACTGTGCTCATCAATTTGAACGAGCATGACGGCAATAGGGCACACGTGAGTACAAGAACTTCATAATTTTCTCGGACTATGAAGCTGCTGAATTTCATACTAAGGGTTAAAATGACTTTCAACAAAGTCTGAAAGAAGTTTTAACCAGTGGCTGCTCCTTATATTCGACGAGCACGGCAAAAGTACCACAGGATCTTCTCGGATTCGGAGTATAGAGTTAAAATGAATTTAAACAGAATCTGACAGGAATTTAAACTACTACCAGGGTAGGCTATACTCTATTTTCCAATACTAATGAACACTCCTACAGTGGATACACTGATCCAGATGATCTGCAAACAACTTATGTCACAATAACTTCTGGTAAGTGATACTTCAGCCTCTTATACCTATGAATGTCTTGACCACGAACATATGAACAATATAGCAAGATGAAATTGCAGAAGACTAAATTGCCGTGTTGTCATTTTCTTTTTAACAAGGCTCTGTTTACTTTAAAAATAAGAATAGAAGTAATTTCCAGCTACCGCCACGAACCCGATTTCGAAATGAAATTATGACCAAAAATATCCGACCAGAATTCGTAATTCTTCAACAAAGTGCCTCAAATTTATTTTACGACGGATTACAACTCCAATAAATACCAAATCCACCCAATTTCCCAACTTTCCTTCCATTTAAACCAATTTCACGCAGCTTTTTCCTCAAATTATACCCTAATACCAGACCTTTCCGCATGGTCCAAAATCACAAAATTTCAGATTAACTGGTCGAAATCTCATAAAATCCGTCATAAACTTTTAATTAAGTGCACTTTATCCTCGACTTTAATCGTTTCGAATCCATTAGCATGTGATGTTACATGTTCAAACCATCACATACATTTATAATTCTTAATTTGACAATAGGTAGCAAGGGAGAGATTAGGCTCTAGAAATACAAAACAAGAAAACCTACGAAATGAAGGCATCCGGATGGTAATAAAAAAAAAAACATTATCATGCTCTTAACCTAGAAAAAAAGCTGCTTCGTCGTTGTCATTATACATTTTGACATATTCCTAGAAGTTATCTTTGTCTTAGAAGCCATCTCTGTCTAAAGAGATCATGAGTCAGATTCACTTTTCAGCATCACTTAGAAATTCCACCAATTGTAAATATATTTGTCGTTCCTGTCACTATCGTCGTCTCTGACTGTCAGCCCAATTGTCATTGCAAGCCAATTGCATTTGACATTGGCGCCAAAAACGAATGTCAACTCTTACTCTTTGCTCTCTCGGTGTCGGTGTCGGTCTCTGTATCGGTTTCTGTTTCTATTTCTATTCCTGACCAAATGTCATATGGCGCAATGTCAATTCAAAATTGTTTCCCATTTTCACCGACATTTTGTTGGTTAATGTCATGTCATATCCATACCAATTAAAAGTACACTGTTCGCTGCATGTGATAGTCGTACTGAGTATCTTTGACAAGTCCTCCTTTGGTAACATACGGACCATTTAGGATGCGTCTACATTTAGTATCTGGTGTCGGAGTTTTTCTTCGCTTTTTCTAGTGCAATGAGTACGCGCATTCATAAAGTTAATGCAAGAACCAGCGCAAGGAATAGATAAACGCGTCGTCTTCATGGTTACACTGCTTTCACTACAATCGAAAAATTCACCCGTACTCGTACAATCCGTTAGTAAGTGAAAGTGACACATAGTCACAGTGTTTACATAGATTTCACTTCCCATTTTCTTTCGCTTCATTTTCCGAGTGACGCTACTTTGTTAATTTATCGAATGGAAGGGTGACAGCTTAAAACTTGGAGCATTCCCTACCATAAACAACGCTAGCTGTCATGTGCATGGGATTACCCATTCGTCCTGGGTTTGAGATTTATCTAATGACCCTTTTCACAGCTCTGATTTTTAAAAGGAAGGTGTTGCCCTAATTGGGACTCCATTCAGGGGTTGATTAATCCATTTGTTGCACCTCCACTTTCTAAATGTCGTGCAGCTGATGACATTTTCCAAATGTCATTTGGGGATTTCGAAGGGATTTTCAGAGGATTTTGAGGGATTTTGACACTTTATCAGAGGATTTCATGTACAATAATTGAGGCAATTTCGAAGGTGTGTGTGTGTGTGTGTGTGTGGTGATTGTTAATCTGCGAAGCCAAACCGAACTTGACAGACGTCAGTAATGGGGTAAGTTGCAAAGCAATTTGCCATTTTATTGCTGGCTGACATGACGCCAATTAATTAGTACTCCTTATCACTTGAGCGTGTGAGGTTTTGTTTCGTTGCACGTTGGTTGCTTCCTCCTATTAGTGATTAATTGCACTGGCAGTTAACATGTGATTCCGCAACAGCATGAATAAATCACTCACAAGTCACGGTTACAGCGCCATTGTGACAGGGAGCATCATCTGCAATTTGTATCTTTACAGTCTTGTCTGACAGCTACTAATCGCGACTAAAAAAAAAAACAGAAAACGCAAAAAAAAAGTAAAAGAAACGAACACAAAATCTCTATTGAAACATTGTCTCGGCGAGACCAAATAAACACCCGACACGGAGGAGGGTATGCTTCAGAAGCAGATGCAGAAGTACGGCTATCTTTGCTCGTAGTCGTGCCTCAATCTGTGAGATCTTCGAATCGAATTCGGCCGTTCTTCATTTGGTCAGATGAACATGTTCTACGTTCCACACCACTCATGCCAACAAGGAAGTGTGTTAAGATCCTTACCTTGTGACACGATAATATCTTGATTAGTTAGGGTAAGGCTGCGTCTTAAGCGCTTAATCCAAGGCTAGAAGCACCGGTAAGTTGTGTGCGGTTATTCAGCGGCGGAACATGTACTTTGCTGATTAATAAGTTGCAGATAGTACATGGGCAGGCAATTTAAGAGAAGTGGTGGAGTATCTGCATATTCAGAGAGCCGTTAGATGGTTCTGTTTACACGATTACTGGTAGACAGAAAAATTTCTGTGTTAGTTTTGGAGGAATACTGAAGAGGTTATAGCCACTTCTCTATTCCTTGATGTATGAGAGTTTCATCGCAGGGCAATGTTATGCTAAAGAAAGGTATTGCAGACGATGTACGAGTACATGATTGGTACATTAGCCTTCTTATGATTGGAAAGTGTAAGGTTCTTCGTTTGATTGGAGGAATTTAATTAATGAAACATTAATTCTGCTGTTAGTAGTATTTGTCAATAAATGGCCAACGAAAAGAAGGAATAGTAAACGCCGTGACATCGAAATATTTCCTTGTTCTCAACTTCATTTGTACTTTCGTTGTATTACTGAACATAAGATAACCGAGGACTAACAACACAAGGAAGTCAGATGTCTTTTTGTACAACTTCATTCATACACGAAGAAAGAAAGTGGTACCGCATTTGGTTGGTCTTGAATGTTCGTAGGATTGAATGGATTTATTTTATTTTGTTTTTTTCGGATAGTTTTGTACGACACTATGTTTGCATCACTTAAGACTTAAAAAGTAACGGGTTTAACCATATTCCCGTCAATACGTCAGAAAGAGTGTTTACCCCAATCAGTGCTAAGTGCTTTTTAATGATTATACTCGTGACATAGAAATACAAAGTAAAGATTCTTATTTGGGGCACATCTGAGTTACCGGATTTTTTTTTGATCGAATCAACAAAAAAAGCAAGTGATTTTCGCAACACCGATTTTCCCAGCCATTGAGTCAGACAGACCAACAGCAATACAGATATTGGGACCACACAGTGGTATAATGGAACGAGCCCCGAATACATTTGTTACGTTCTTAAGTAATTTCTTTTGCTCCGACTTGTGATTCATGGTACCACAAAAGTAGATCAGGGAGCATTCCAAACAGGTTTCAATTTGTCATTGGTTTTATACTCTCGAGTCCATTAAGTTTTTAATGAAGTAACGACTCATGACCACAATAATAAATGGAAATCTGCCAGAATACAAAGAATCGGTAGTTAATGGATACTTAATAACTGTGAATAACTCTTAAAAGTATTTGCGTCTATGTGGGCAGGATAAGTACGAGTAGAATGAGTAACATTCTGTCAACATTAAAGTATCTTTCTTGTTCCATGTGCATGAGATGGAATTTCTCATATCGGGTCGACTGTGGCATCAACTATCATCTGATGCAGACTTCGAATTTTTGATTTGGTCGGCTATATTCTGTATAGTCTCGCATTCAATGTCTTTACACTGTTTATGTTTAGCCAAACGACTTTTTATGTTATTTCTACGTAAGCTTCAATTGTGTGACGATCTGTTGTCCTGTGTGATTCTAATTCATTGCAACATAAGACAACATTGGCAATGTCATGTGCCCTTCTATTCAATGCTCAGTATAGGGATAATTGTGATGGTGAGATTATGGTCGACAGAGGAAGATCCAGAAAGGAAATCTTACTGATAGCGATTAGGTGAACACTTCATTCTTAGTTGCGAGACTCCATTTGGCAAGACAATACTCTCCCAATAGCCTTTTTGACAGCGTCAAGGCCATTTTGTATTGTTCATTGTTTTCGAGATGGCTAAGCCCTTGATATTATTTTGACATTCAATATGGATAATTCGGACATCCATGGTAGAGTTATGAATGAAGAATCTGATCGACCTCATCAACCACCAACGAAGGAACACTGACTAAATGGAACAGTGTCTCGATGATAGTCGTAGTCTAAAGACTGCCTCTTAATATGGAAAAAAGTGTCAATTCAGCACTTAAGAAAGATAGGTGAGCAGTGAATACAGAAAACAGCAGTAAAAAACTAACGAATAACATCAGAAAGGATAGGTGTTCTAAGCCTACTCATTTACTAAGTTGAATAGTTTTATAGGACAGGGAATACCAGGGCCTTAACCAATAAACCTCTCCAGGCCAAATCGTTGGCCAAATGCCTCCAATCGCACAATCCAGACTGACCAAAGGTTCCCTTTCACTTGTTTGTGTCACATAAAGTCAGATCTAGCTCTACTGTGTTGTCCCTTTGTGTAGGAAGTGAAGACTCTTCAGACTAGAGAGTTAAAATCCATTCGCTCTACATCACCTTGCCATCTCAGGTGACTGATTCGAAATTTTCTAAACAGGTCGATGAGTATCTGTAGCTCGTAATACCTCATTGTTTTATCTCCTCCTTCAAATATCGCTAACACAAGCAGGACTAAAAATCGGACGAAGAAACTTGCGTTCAAGACGATAAAAGATATCTTCACCCGCTTTCTTTAACATCCATGGTTCTGCGCTATAGATGATGTGAGTCTTTCATAGAACCTCCCTAGTATTTTTTGACAAGGCTCAAGGACTCACTGTTGACAACCCAAGCAAACGTTTAAACCACACCGAAATTTAGATATTCACATGGAATGTTCGGACTATTAACAGGCCACGCGCGGTCGAACAATTAGCAGAGGCCCTTGCCTGCTATTACGTAGATATCACCGCCAATCAGTAAATGCTGAAAAACTGTGATATATTACACTAATGCGATTGCTATAGGGACAAGAAGTCTTGCGCTTCCGACATGTGAGCGAGCGTCTTATGATCATCCGCGTCAAGGCTACATTCCCTATGCGCACATGCAACTACGAAAGTCAAGCACGACGCCACCAAAGAATTGAATTGAATTGAATAGGAAAGCATGATATCTTTGGTGTAACAGCTGCTAAGCATAGCCTACACAATACCACGTGTGGCACCGGACGTTGGCTTATTGACTTTGCGCAGTTTCACGGTTTCCTCATTTCAATACACGAGGGGATATGACGGTCTCCGGAGCATAAAGCCCTAAATCAAATTGAACAGAATGCGATAGACGTACGGCATACTTCTAGTATTCTGGACGTCCGAACGGAGAACTCAGCAGGCTGTTGCCGAACGACTAACTATACGAACTGTAAGGTGGCATTGACCTAGTCAGAAAACTATGCATCAGTCACCTGACATGGCTACGACATGTAAAGCGAATGGACACCAATGATCCGGCCCGCAGAGTCTTGAAACCAAACCCGGAGGGAGAATGCAGTAGAGAAATACCTCACCTTAGGTGGCCCGCACAAGTATAAGGGAACCTCAAACGACTTGCAGTGCGCAACTGCAGGCAATTAACTAAAGACCGGACTAACTGGAGGAGTTTATTAGTTGAGGCTCAGGTTCACCCCGAATAGTAGCGCCACCTAAGAAGAAAAATAAGAACGAAATTCTTGGCTTCAAAGTACGGGTCGAATGGTTCGTTTAGACTGATCAGGGAATTCGTGTCGTTCTTGAAGTTGAACAATCAGCAAAAGTGACTATATCATATCCTGAACACTGACTACTAACTTTTCATCTCTATTGGCCATACATATTCCAAATGTTATACCTAGAGTAGCACGTCTACATTTTCTAGATCACTTACTTCTCATTCTCTTCTTTTGATCCGGAAAAGCAAAGTTCGTAGAGCGCCGCTTCATAGGCAAGTTATTTTGCTATATGTGCTTGCCTATATCCTTCGTCAAACCAGAGATTACGAGTATCGCACGACCCGCTTTGGTTCTCCTATGCAGCACCGATTCATAGGTGAGTTGTTTTGCTACACGTGATTGTCTACACTCACCAGTAATCCAGAGCTTTCGTGGAGGTGGAAAGATGAAACCGAGCGCATTAATTATGGCAGTCTCTTGGCGTCGTGCTACTGATCAGCCCTTGACAGAGTTGACAGCAGTTGAGTTGTCGAAATGTTGAGAGACACACGATTGGCAAAAATTCTGACAGCCTTTCAATGTCAATCTCTTGACAGTATTTCTCCATTGTTTTGGCACCTAAGATATCAAATCTTGGCTAGATCCGATTCTATGTTGAAGATGCTTTAACAAGGTAGACTAAACTACAGGAAGCAGCAGCAACATTGTTAGCAAAGACTTAGATATGAGCACCAAATTAGAAGCGAATACCAATGCGCATATCGCTGTAAAAGTGAATCAAAAGGAAGGGCTTGCACTACGTACAAAGTTGTTAAGGATTACCTTCATCACAAAGGCGTAGAAGGAGTCTTCAGCAATGAAGATCATCAAATGAGGTTTAAACAACTTGCAATAGAAGTAGATTCCTCACTAAAATTTTCACAAAGTCGATATTCAGGGCCACTCTGCAAAATTGAGTCTTAACGGGTCGCCGTAATAAGCAAATTTTTATGCAATTTCCTTCTTTAGAAGTAGGCACCACTGTGTGAATTTGTGATAATAGTTCAGGAAAAGTTCTGAAACATTGCAACCAAAACCATGGCAGGTTTAGTTCCTTTACTCTAAGCCAATTCAATAAAAACACAAATTGTCCTCCATCCATCAACCCCATCCCAGCGAACCACAGTCTTCTTAGGACGATAACAACAGATAATCTCGGACTTATGAAGATAGTGCGACCATTGCAACAGAGGAGGTGACTAAAGTGTCCTACAAAACATCTGGAGTTTCACGAACTTGAATTGATGTTTTGATCTTATCGGCGTAGTCTTAGACCAGAAGTAGACTTTTAAATTGCCAGTTGCCACGTTACTCACTGTTGATACCGTTTCTGAGACATAAACTATTTTGGGAGCGAATGTCTCCAATTTCACCGCGCCCTAAGTATCACTTATCAACATCTCTCGTTTAAAGAGCTTCAGCCGATGGAAATAACCTTGTAATTCCGACTTTAAAGGGGAGAAAATCCGCATATAAGTCCGCCAAAAGACTTAGGAACAAATTCCAATTTTCCAGCACTTAATGGCGCCAATAGTATTGCGAAGCCCCACTTAATTGGGCTCCCCTTACTCGTGCATAACTCACACCAAAGCTAACCACAATTTGAATCATTTAAAGAAAAAAAAAAACCATCCAAACACAGAAAGAAACTGATCGAAATTAGATAACTTTATCCTCCACCCTAATTGCAATTGCGGGTGGCTTTCTGTTTTATTTTTATTTTGTGACCGCAAAAAGAAAACAAACCTGGCGCCACATGGTTAACATTTGTCAACCCTTTGAGTACTTCATACCGCAGCACCTAGTTTACACCCCTATGGCCAAGCCCGAACCGTAGTTGCACTAATAGGAATTATTTTTCCCACAAATAAATAATGTATGCCCATTCGTTGGACAATAATTGAAACAATTGTTTCGACTCATTTTACGATATTTTTGCCTCTAATCAGTTCTACAGTGTCGGCGCCAGGGTGAATTATGTACGCTATCATATGTTATGTACTCGTACAACCAGCAATCAGTGTATTCTAATATTCGATCGACCACACACAGATACGAGTACCACGATCAGATACAAAAATATCAAAAGCCAGCATTGATTTCATTCAATAGTTTCATCGTCAACCGACCCACCGACCGGCAATTACAAGCTCACCCTGTGTCTATTTGTGCTCTCTGTACTGTATCACCGTTAAAGCACAATCGATAAACGATGACATAAGCGTCATCGATTGCACATACACTATCTATACAAAGCTTTCTGTCAGATTTCTGTCAATAAGAGGGTACTTACAGTCGCCGCCAGGGTAGCGGCTAGGCGGAGGGTTGAGCTGTATCTATTCATATCATGTTCTACTTGTTGATGTCGATTGATCGCCACGTGACTTCGAAATACCTTAACGACAAAAAAATCATATGGATACCTACAATTTTCACCAACTGTCATTGTTGTGATTGTTCGAAACGCAGCTGTCACTTTCAATGCAATGACAGTTGGGGTAGGTCAGTGCCTTTCGCTGGCTTAGCGTTTACTTGGCTTTTCTTTCGCTCGTTTTTATGGTTTTTTTAATTGTTGCTTCATTTTACAACACACAGATAACAGATAAACAAGTGTGACAGTGAACGCGACAGGGAGGCAAAGACAACTGGAAAATGTACAAAGAAGCACTAGTGGAAGAGGCACTGAGGCAGAAAAGTACGTGTTCTGTGCAAATATTTTCTGCTTGCATGCACCCGTATCCCTTCTCCAAAGCAAATTATATCATCGGATGTAGCCAAGCGGTAGGCAGGCACATATACATACATATGTACGTAGGTGTATGCACCGATTAAGTGTATCTGGAGCAAGAGAGGAAGGCAATGACAATTTGACAGCAAGTGTTATCGTTGCATAAAACGAAACAATTTATCGACTTGTTATCAATGGTGTATCTAAAACCTTCCAGAGTGGCATGCAATGGAAGTGCGAAGTTGAAGGTGATAATTCTGGCATATGTCATCAATAGACGTCAGAAGAGATACGGTCTAAAAGTCACATGGCAAGTGGTATGTGATTTTTTTCTGACGTAACATAAAAAACAAATTCGTTGACTTTTCGCGGTCTTATTTGAAGTTGCTCGTGCAAACAATTTATACGGTAGTTGTTGAATGAGAAGCTCATGAATAGGAGTTTGTTTAGACAGTCGTTTAACCATATTGTTGGCAAATTGGTGTGATGAATGGGTAGGCCTTAAAAGTGATTACAATACATCTTTTCGAAGAATGCCGACTCTGACTCATTGAACCAATATTCGAAAATAACAAGACTTAAACATGATATGAAACTTTGTTGATGACAATGCAAGAAATCTGAATTATCAAGAGTTCTTCAACGAGGCTAGAAAAGAAGGACTACGCCAGAGTGATGTCCAACAGCTGATACAGTTTGGACTAAGTACTATAAGACAGGACGCTGGTCAGTACGAAAAAAACGTACGAGCTGCACAGAATTTATGCTTACAGCACAGAAAAGTTCCAAGTCTTGCAAATACCGCGATGAAAAAATGTTGATAATCAAAAACCCACCATCATACAGTGATATGCTCAAACAGAAATGTACAACTAAGACGGGACGTCGTAAATAAGATTGGTGATCTCAACATAAAGTTTGGAGCGATATTTCCTCACTCAAGCACATTTTTAGTGAACACGATCGCCAAAAGGACGACTGCTACGTGTTTAACCGAAACTCATCCGACAGACAACGACAGTTGAAACTGTAGAATACTAATGGCTTTCGAGTATCAAGGCATCGTAATAGTAGCCTGAAGAAACATTTTTTCCGTTGTAGCAATCCCTACTTGAAAGCCCCTTGAAATTTCGTCGGAGATTCCAATATGAAGAGGACGAATGGCGGGCCTATCGCTCCCAAAAATAGAACGGACACGGACGGAATTTGAATCGCTTAACGTGGACACTGTTATCTACTTTGATAAGATAACTGGAAGCGTACGGAAGTCCTGCATATGGTATTGTAATACCATAAACATAGAGGAGGTATCGGCCAGATTCCATAGTGAAGAAAGAAATATCACCGTCACACGGTCCTACCTATCAACGGGCACCTCGACTGAAGGTAAATAAGATTGCTGTAAGGATCAAGTAGTTACCGATACGACTAAATGTCTTACGATGTTAGGGAAGCAAAAACACCTAAACATCTTCAGCAAATTCAACATCAATTGAGTCAAATATGTTGGACAAATTGAATAATTTTCAACCTCGCTGTAAGGAGCTGGAAATGCGTATTAAGTCTCTGGAGTGAAGAGAAGTAAATGCAGGCGTTGTACTAGTAGGTGTTCCAGCTGTAGAAAATGAATAGAGACTCTAACCAACATTTGCTCCAGATATCAAAACTTCACCCCTGAAGAAAGTGTGTAGAGGTAAATCTTACACAATAGTTTGTTATTCCGAAACATGGTTGAACCCTGATATGCAAAAAGAAATTCTTTAAAATTCGGGGCTATCCAATGTACCGTGCTGGTCGACTTAGTGAACCTTGTTGGGGTATAGTAATCAATGTAGAGGATATTCTAAAGCCTGGATTAGTAAGAAAATCAACCACATTAGAGTGCCAATAGGAACTTTGTATATGGCACCTAATGTTTCTCACTGTACGAAAGTTAAATATCATCCTGACGAGTTGGGGCCTCTTAATCTCTTTGATCCGTAAAAAAACAAGTCAAGCTCAGCGTTTTGGAAATCTATTCGCCAAATTGGCATCACTAAAAGTGACTGTGACAACTGTAATATTGACTTTAATGAGCTTAATCAAAAACCAGCAAGCAGCAATCAAATTGGCTTCTCCTTTTTTGATGGCTCCAAACCTTCCTCTTTTCAATGTGTCCGTGAGACAACCGTAGATGAGGCTATTCTCTCTGTAAAATCCACCCGAATCAAGAACACAAGAACCGCGTTTGATGTGCTATCCAAAGTCCGGACTTGGAATCGATTCAGCACTAAGACCAGCGACATTATTTAGTTTAGTGAATACCGACCGAGGAATCACAATCCATAAAAATTGTATTGCCTGTTCTTTTTAAAGATATGACACATTTTTTTAATACAATTATAATGACCGGTATTAACCCGGATACTTCCTATTCCCAAATCATGTGATCACAGGACACATTTTCCTACATTTCTCAGCAAAATGTGTGAGAAAATCGTTAGCCAACAAGTGAAGATCTTTCTGGCAGAAAAAAACTTAATAACGAAGCAACAATCCGGTTTTAGATCTTAGTACAGCTGCAGAACGGCCTTGTTGAAAATTACTGATGATATATTATATTTACGTTCTACTATTAAAAAAGTTATGATGTCACTCTTGTGGTTTTTCTTGACTTCTCAAAAGCATTTGATTCATTAAACCATAAAATTCTTCTGTATAAATTAAGAAACCAATATGCTTGCGATGGTCATGCGCGTCAGCTTGTGGCATCACCAGCCGGAGGATTAATGACCTATTAGCATACTGCCGTCCGTGTCTGTCTAAAATGTTTGAGATTATGTTACAAAAAAAAAAACAAAACAAAACAAATCAATAAACATATAAATTCAAATAAAATGTTATCTGCTTTTCAAACAGGCTTTCGAGAAAACTTGTGCAACGGCCTTAATAAAAATTCTAAATGATTTGAGAAAAGAGTGCGATAAAAGCAACGGATCCATTATGTGCTCATTGGATTTCTCTAAGCCTTTTGATAGCGTAGACAATCAACGCTTGATTGAGAAGTTGAAATGACAATTCACTATGAGTAACAATTCTACAGCCCTCATTTTAATTTTTTTGAAACCCAATTTCCTAGGTGTGTATTCAGCTGTACCGCAAGGGTCGAGTTTAGGACCGCTGTTGTTCTCATTATTTATCAATGAATTGTCTAATGTCATTTCCCGATCGGTCTACCTTTCCAGACGGATTGTCTTAATGGATAATTGTGTAGTCTAAATAAACTCTCCTTAAACCGCTCTAAGTCCAAGGAATTATCATCTGCAACGACAGGAATGATTTATGGAAAAACTGATTCCATATGAAAACCAGGTAAAGAACCTAGGGATATACATTAACTACAAATTGTCTCCTTAGAGTCATATCAATTATGTAATTCAAATAATATATGTTTTCTGCATTATCGTTAAGCAAATTAGAGTTAGCATTTAATTCAGCGATTCGCTACCTATACGGTCTCTGAAAATATAACCACATTTCCAAATTTTCTCAGCAAGCCACCGGATGTACCCTTAGATACCACATAAATCTTCTAAACTGCAGACTTATGTATAAATTATTAATTATTAAATTATAAAACTAAGAACAAATCCCTTCGAGAAACTTAGCTTGGCTCATTTAAAAGGTACCCGAGTATTGACGTCCCTAATTTACACTTCTTAAACAGTCAACGTTTACTTGTTGTCCATACTTTGGAATTCAATAGTAGATACAGACGACATTCTAGTTCGCGTTCCATGTTTAAAACTTTGCTCATCCCATTTGTAAAAAATAATTTTAATGACCAGATTTTCAATTGATTGTTACTTTATGTATGATCGTAAACTTCGCTCTTTACGTAACAAGAGAAACAAATTGTGGGCAGTTTTCCTCCGATCCAACTCTTTTGCTGACTATTCAAATTATCTCGGGTCATACCTTCAATTCGCCCAGCTTTATAACGTTCTCTACCAGCGATACCTTGATAGTGCGCAATCAAGGCTTATAAACGATCCTAAGTTTTTCTACCAATTCATTAACTACAAAAAGAAATCCGATGGTTTTCCTCCATCCCTCTCATACGAAAATATATCATCAACTGATCCGCATACCATAGACAACTTTTTTTGCTACTTTTTTAAGCAATCTTTTGCCGATAATTTCTTCGTTCCGGATCCCTCTTATATCAAATACCTGCTTAACTTCCCCATTGGCCCCTCTATTTCTCAAAGTTTTGATCATACAGTGATAGAAAATAAATTACAACAATTTAAAGATGAATATTTACCCGGCCCAGATGGTCTTCCATCCATATTTCTTAAAAAGTGTTCCGCAACACTTTCCCAACCCCTTTCAAATCTCTTCCAGTTATCGCTCTGTCAAGGTGAATTTCCACAGATATGGAAATCTTCTTTCATGACACCGATACACAAAAAGGGATTAAAGAGAGAAGTCACTAAATACCATCACATAGCTAAACTTTCACATATACCCAAACTCCTCGAAAACATTTTGTACGGAGCCTTAAGCTTCCAGTGCAAATCTCTTATTTCTCCTAATCAACACGGCTTTCTTAAAGATAGATCAACTACCACTAATCTCGTCGAATTCGTGTCCTCTGTTCTCTCAACCTGAGAAAGCGGTATAAGTTGACGTTATAACAACTGATTTCAGTAAGGCTTTTGACAAGATATCTCACAAACTAATCCTTTTCAAATTGTCCGTCTTGGGCTTTGAACCCATTTTGCTAAAATGGATATCTTCTTACCTGGATAATCGCTTTTATAGTGTTCGATTCAGGACTGCCCTATCAGCCCCTTTCTTGGCCACTTCAGGTGTTCCTCAAGGTAGTCACCTAGGTCCACTCCTCTCCATTCTAACTATTAACGACCTTCAAAGACTCATTCAACACTCAACACTTTCTCTCTATGCTGACGATACCAAATTTCTTAAACCCATTTGCTAACAACATGACGCCAGGCTTCTTCAAACAGATCTAAATAGTTTTTCCAAATGGTGCATCAAGAACTGGTTAGAACTTAATGTATCCAAATGTCAATCGACATGTAAGTGCAAGAAGTCTCCTCAACGAATTTACCATCTCCACAGCCAACCTATACCCCTTGTTGAATCTATTCGCGACCTTGGCATATTATGCGACAGGCAGCTTAATTTCCGCTCGCATATTGATGAGAGAATTTCTGAAGCAAACTCATCACTCGGCTTCGTTAAAAAATGGTCCAAAGAATTCTGCAACCCGTACGTGACTAGATCACTATACATCACTTACGTTCGCCCCCATTCTCGAGTACGCGAGCCAAGCGTGGTGTCACTTTCACCGAGTTCATATATCCCGTATTGAGAGCATCCAGAGTCGTTTTATCCGATTTTCTCTTCGAGGTCTAGCTTGGAATGATCCTCTAACCTTACCTCCCTATCGAGATCGTCTCAAGCTCATTAACCTGAATACCCTTGAGGAACGAACGACATTCTTTTCATTCACCGACTGCTCTCAGGCTCCGTCGATTGCACGTCTCTTTGCAACTCCTTTTACACTAACCCTCGTAATCTACGTCGCCATCGTGTCGTTTGCCTACCAATCCATCGCACGACATATGGCTCTAAAGAACCAATCTCCCGTATGCTGCGTAAGGTAAAATCCAACCTTTAAGTTTTCGATTTTAATCGCAGCACTCTCTCCCTCAAATCCGATAATTAAAATTAAAATTGTATTTATAAGTACAATTAATAAGAATTTAATTGTTAATGTACAGTCCAGATACAAAAACAATCATATCTTAACAAGCAGAACCAAGCTGTGTATCACAGTGGCAAAAATCGTCGAGTCTGCCAGTAACTTTCGGTGTGCCCCAAAGATCTCGGCCCTCTTTTGGTTACATTGTTTATAAAAATATTGTTTATAAAATATATACAAAAGAATAATACACAGCCGGTATCATGTTTATGCGGACGATGTTCAACTACTAGTACATATTTAAAAAAAGTAGCCAAGCCTTTGGTACCCTCCTGTGTAACCGATTTCAATTCAGGCCTTCATTCACATAAAAGTTGCTTAAGCCCTAGTTCATCCATTCGGTCTGTCGTCTCACGCTGTAAATGGTCGACCACGTCCCAATAATCGTGACGAAGTATATTTGAGAGGGGTCTCGCCTCAGTTAACCAAAAGAACCATTCTTTGATGAATTTATAAAAAACACCAGCGCTCACCAGCGATATCTGACTCACAACTGTGCAAACTGTTGACATGTTATAGAAACTTGGAAATTTTTAATTTGCTGCCTTATCTTAATCATAATCCTGTTGAATTTGTAATTAAAATCAAAAATCAAGGAATCCATTTCAACCAACATCTTAACTAGATCGATCACATAAACAACATTGTCTCCAAGATACGAGTATATGGCATTCTTAGGGGACTAAGTCCAACAAAACAGTATTTGCCCAGCACAGTAAAGATGAAACTAATCAAGGCTTTCGTTCTGTCCATCATACTACACGCATGTGAAGTGTTTGGAAGATTAGACTTGTCGTCTTAATTAAATGTAAATGTTGCATGTAACAACTGGGAAAAATACACATTTGATCTAACACGGTATGACCACATATTAGATTTCGCCAATCAAATCGCTGGATGTTCATTGGGTACACTCTTGAAATGTAGAACTGTTCTCTCATTATACAAAATAAAGTTGGTTCGCTCTTAAAGAATCTTAAAAATAATGCCTCGCAGGCACAAATCTCTGAACAATCTTCCTATTTCCTATACCTACGTTTTTCTTATACTCGTACCTATCAAATTTATTTTTTATTTAAAGGTTATGAATTGTTAATTTAAATTTATGTAAACTTTATAGCTGTTCAATATAAGAACTTGTTACAACTTAAATATGTACAGAGATGCTATGAATTAAATAACGGGTGACCTGACAGCAATGAGAGTTTTTTCAATTGTTATGTTTCAGCAGCTGTCAAAGTTACCAATGACATTAAGCTGTCAAAATATTCAGTAAGGTTTGCCATTGTTTTCCTATCATTCTAATCTGGTCACCCTGTAAATAAATAGATTTCAAAAACACACTGGGTAAGCTAGGTCTCATCTCAAAGGCTGCGACGAACAGAAGAGAGAACACACTGCGATTGGAATATTTCCGACGAAAGCCAATATGGAAATGAAAGGAAAATCCAACCTCGTACTGGAACCGTCCACAGCACCTGTGTCAAGACCTAACAATTCAATTACAATACCAACAGATTTCACGATCCCAAAAATCCTAGGATCACCTCAACCGAGAAACGAAAAGTTGACCACTGCAAATCTGGGAAAGATGTTTTTCTTCTGAAAAGTAGTGTGTCACTTACATGCAAACAAACTACAGAGGTCGTCAAAGAATATACTTTACGCAAAAATTCACACCGCAGCCACTTCAGCAACCCAGAGATCTGATGTTCAAGCCCAATTCCGCCTATGATACTTTGAAGGATTTTACCACAAGACATAGCTCTAAGCGAAATCCCGCAAAAATCCTAGACGATCTACTGCTTAAAGAAGGTAATCTGTCTCAAAGAAGTCGAGAATCCAATGGGCAATTGAGGATATCTGCGACCAAAGATAAAGATGAATGCTTCCAAAACTATATAGAGCCCTTTCGCGTATCTGAGGAGTGATACAGGGTGAGGTGTAGAATATTATATCCTAAGTCGGATGCGAACAGAGAGAAAAAGATGTATTCTGGTTAGATTTTCACAACCTCATCAAAAACATCCCAAAGGATGAGCTTTTGTTTGTTGGCAGAGATTTGAACCTACATGTTGGGAAGACAAACGAAGACTATGAAGACTGCCATGTTCATCAAATTAAGCCGGCACCCGATCATTTATAGCAGCGGCGGAAATGAGATCCAGATTGATCACCATTTGGTAGCCAGTTTCATAAAACCCTGAGTTAAAGATTGCAAAGTGAGAGGCAATCGCCCTGCAACACCGTCTCCCCTTGACAGAAATTTTTATGAAGACGGGGAAGAAAACAAAGAAGCAGACAAAGATGGTTGAGAACAAAGAAGCTAGACAAAGGAATAGGGGAAGCTTTTATTAGGATTAACAATTACCTCTTTACCATCATCGATGAGGTCGGTGATGAGGATTGCAGAGCACAAGATATGTGGGATTTTCTACAGCGATCTTGCTTGGAGAGAAGAAAATCACGGCTTGCAACGTCAAAAGGCCCCTACCAACACGCCAAAGAAACATGGTGGCGGACAGATGAAGCTAAAGTAGTGTCACGGGAAAATAAAACGGCTTTCGAGTCTTGAAGTCTCGAGTCTCGAGTACTAATAGAGATGAATAACTCGCCTTGAAGTGATATACAGATGTTTCAAAGATCTCGCGAAGTATGGAAGTTTCTGTAAATATAGTCTTCGGCGTCGATAGGACACAATCTATCCAGGAGCTTCGACCAAACAGCTTGAATAAGGGAACAATTATCTTCAAAAAAGCCGCCCAGAGAAGGACAAATGCTCAGAAGATTCGTTCCCCAAAGTTCATTAATGATGTTCAAGGCCAGCTGCTTGTGAAAGATGACAAAATTCTCCACAGATGGCGACAGTATTGTTAAAGATTTTTGAATGAACTGTTTCCCTGGGTATACTTTCCAACAGCCGCTCCTAATCATGACGAAGTATCCGACATTACCGTGGAAGAAGTTAGGAATGCGGTCAAATACTACAAAAAAAAGAAAATCGGTTGGGTCAGTTCTGGAAAAAGATGGGAGACATCGGATCCAGATAGTTCATGATTCATATCTCCAAACTTTTGAGCGGCGATTCAATGCCTAATCAGTGGAGGGAAAGTTATCTTCTTCTTTTGCACAAAGGAAAGGCCGATGAAACTGCAATAACTGCGATCGTTGAGCTAGTGTTAGACGTCCGTGAGGGTTTGTCTCAGGCGACTCCTTAAAGACGTGATTTCTTAAAGGCCTTGCATATGGTGTTCGTTGATTTTGAGAAAGCCTTTGATAGACAATCAAAAGATCCTCTATGGGTGGCGCTAAGACAACGAAGAGTTCCAGACACCTACGTGTGCATGATCATGGACATGTATACGAGTAAGTGAGCAAAGACAGGAGTAAGATGTCCTGCAATGTCAAAGTCGGTGTACACCAGGGAAGCGTTCTTAGTCCTTTGCTATTTACTGCATTCCATGATTATCTGTTTGACGGAAAAGTGACGGACCCCATAGTGCATCAGTTATTCTTTGCTGAGCACTAGATGTATGTGTGGATGTTTTGGAAGGAAATGTGAACCGTATTAGTTCAAAAAGGCAGAGTATCTATACTGCCCAATCTCTAATCCACATCAGCCTATTCCAGACATTTACTTGAATGGAAAAGTGCTTCCCAAGTGCGAAAAGTTCAAATATCTGGGATCTATTATCAGTAGCGAAGCAATTTGTGATAGTGACATCAATCAGTTTGGCTGGAATGGCGGGAAAATTCCGCTAAAAGGAAGGCTCTATATCGGAGTTGTACGTCCGGTTCTCATATACGGTTCACAATGCTGGACAATGTACAAAAAGTATGAGAAAGACAAGAAGTAACAAGTTCGAAGATTCGAAGAAGTCTTCATGCAAAAGAACCCATCGCAAGTAAGATTAAGCACGACCGACAGGTTTACCCACCGCACCGAACTCGATGTCGGCAGCAAAATTAGAAAGATAAAGCGGCGTTTGATATGCTCTCCAGGGTCTGGATGTGAAATGTATTCAGCGCATTATTTAATTGGAAAACCGACCGAGATAGTGAGCGAACATAGTTGATGCACTATGTCCCATGAGGGGATGCCTTAGAACTAAGAGCACCAATCTCCATCCTACACTCTTACAGTTCGCAGTCTCATTTGCTCTAACTTGCTTCCATCGTTAACTCAGTACTTAACCCACTTAGCAAATGGGAAACGATTATGAATGGAATTCACTTGGTCTGCCGCATATAGCGAAGGTACTCATACCAGACCATCTTCAAATTAATCACTTAAAGTCATCGGTTTATGTTTTATGTGGTGCACATACTCGTACTTCCTGGAGGGCCATAAAACCTCACAGTACCGATTCGGCCCACAAATCTTGTCAAATTAGAGACTTTATTACCTTCCGTGTTGAGGTCGTAAAACTTTGTTTTGTCGCACATTGCACACCTAATCTAGTCGGCGTCGAATGTTCATCTCTTTTGCACTATTTTTGATTAGAACACACGTTGGATGTACAATATGCAAGTTCCCCGTGCGGGTTGGAAACACTCTCATAAACAGCATTCCGATGGGATTCTCTTGGCACATCCGAGGGGTGCATAATAAATTTAATCAAGAGCCATACAAGTAGACGAAGATGCAGACATTCATTTAGTGTGCTGCCCTGTCGGATTCCCTTTCATCGAGCTAATCCCTGAATAAGGAAGCACTTCATTTGAAGGATTAACTTAAATCCCACTAACCCCTTACTAAGTCTTTGAATAAAGGAGTTAAACTTATGCCCATAAAAAGCCTTTTTTAGTTAAATACCATTCCACAGATACTCGATATACGAGTAGATACCAACAGTAGTACATTTCTTCTTCGTCGTACCGCAGAGGGAAAGGAAGACGACGACGTTTATCTATCGTTTAGTAAACATCATCTTTTATTTCCTGCTCATGATGGTTTCGTTGACAAATTTAATTGAGTGTGAAGACAATATTTTGTTTCTGTTTTTTGTTTGTTTCACACTTATATGTATGGTCTCGTTGTTCCCCCTTTGGTTTTTTGTTTCTTTTGTGTGTGTTTGAATAGTTTATTGAGCAGCTCGTTTTGTTAGGCTGCTTTGAGATGCCGAAATATGCCGGTACGAATCGATTTGCTACACTCTGTGGCTGGGATTTCGTTGTAGTATCGTTTAGGAATGAGTTGTCTTGAGTCCCGATTTGATATGGTGGTTACATCCAGAATGTATGGCTGTGACAGGGTGACATAAGTCGCCACAAACGTGACAGAGTACAGGAGATTGTTTTTGCTTGATTTTCATTCATTTGAAGTTGAAGGGCTCAAATAGTTGTGATAAAAAACTGGATATGCTAGGTTAGGTGCCACGGCTGCTGAAGCCAAAGTCAAAGATCAAACTATTGGCAATATGAGAATCGCTACTTCGCAAGCTTAGTCTAAGCCCTTTTGGCCTTTCCTATTCGAGTTTGCCTATAAAAGTCAGACGGAGTTGCAATGAAACATATTACTCGAGCTGACATTGGCTTTGATTACTTCGTTTCCTATTTCAATATAATTGAGATCATACAGTGAAAAGGTACGATGTTCTGGCTAGTGCTGCTTTTACCAGAGGTGCTCTTTCTGGACAGTTAATCGGTCAACCAATTCCCTGTAATGACACAGTTAGCAGGAACGCAAATTCACAGCCCTGTCGTTTTAACTACCGTAGAACAGTGCTGGATACTAGTGATCCACACCTAAAGCCAAATTGAAGGCTGATGAATAGCCAAGACTTCGGCATCCAAGACACTGCAATAAGTGCAATGGCTGATGTTAAGGTCTTTAATGAAGAAATTGACAATCACGTGTAGGTATGTTCCAAGAATTTGACAATATTGCCAACAGCCTTCGTCGAGTGGTATGATATGTTTGTTCTCGATGCTTACTAATGATTTGGAGGAAATAGATCCGTTGACTTGGTAAAATTACCTTACATTTTCGGCGTTCTGACATACTCTACGTCCGGATCTCTTCCTGCTCTCTGGATGCACCGAAGCCTCTCAACACATTAAAAGGCGAATTGTTATAGACAATATCAACCGCAAGTGCAAACAGAAAGGTTTAAAATGTTGCCAGTAGAGGAAGACCTAAGTGCAGCCGAGATAATCTTACAAGAAGGTCGTTGGATTTGCAATTTATCTTTCTTGGAGAAAGGACACAACGATCGGTTCGTTACAGAAGATAAGCAAGTGATATCATATGCATAATTCGTAATCTATCACCAAGGATTCCCCATTTTCTGAAACAGATCATTACAGATAAGGGCTTGGACTCATTGTGGCTTGTCAAAAGCCGTAGGTGGATTAGGAAAGGTCTGGTCGGGTGCAAAACTCAAGGTTGTAGCTAAGAAGGAGATCTCTGGCAGACCTAGAACTCGCTTCTGGATTCCAGCTGAACCCTCCTCCCAAGAAAATATTCTGGAAGTCATTAATAGAAAGTCGGGAAACTAAAGGAACTAAGGGGCCCTTAATTCTCTGATGCAGACTAAAGGCATGATTTGATTCAGATTCGAGTCTATAACCCTAAGAGTTTACACAAAAGATGATCTGAATGCTGATAAGCAACCTCCTCCTCCTGTAACTGAAATAGTTAATACACCCTCATAACTTGGAGCGTCAACTCCTTTCCTTAAATTAACAGCGATGACTGCAATCCTTCCGAGATGACATGCAAGTCGACGGTCTCCAATGGAAAATGGAAACCAACGACGAATCAAAACGAGTTCCAACACGATCAGAGGATAAAGATGAGCTTTGTGGGACATTTTCGGAGCCGGAGGACTCGAAATACATAGTGGCGGAGGCTTCTCTGGTTGATTGCAGGAATGATACCGAGGTTTCTCCAGTTCAACCTCCACCACTCCCAAAAATCCTCGGAGACACTAACATTTTAGAAGCCTATCCAAAAACGCAGACAATCCAAGAGCCGTGGATTGTACGAGTAGAAGCCTTAGTTTGCGGACTTCTAATATCTGAATACGTTTCGCTCTATACAAAAGACGAAGGTAAGTTCAGAACTTGTATATTAGGGAAACCTAGCCTTAATGTACTCTTACTTCGTAATCTCAGCAAACTCGACATAACTGTTTATAGTTTGGAGACTGCCAAAGGTACCTACTTGCTGGCATATCTTGGCCACAACTATGTGGGCCTTTTCCCTGGTGACAATCTAGAAAGAGTGGTCTTGGAAGCTGGAATGACAAAAACTAGCCTCATCATTCGGTGCGATGCCAACGCACATCACACGATATGCGGCAGTACCCACGCTAACGATAGAGGTGAGTCACTTTTTGATAACAAAAAATCGACAAGAAGTGCTAGATATCACTCATATCTCCGACAGCATCACCTAAATGATAACGAAACGGATGGCAGCGTCTGAAAACTCTTTTTCAGATCACCGATACATCTAATACCATCTGAATGATACTCTACACTGCCAACTAGCATTCCGCAATTATCGGAAAACTGATTAGCCAAGATACAGAAGAATACTTTCAAAACTGCTCTCCTCTGAACTCTTAAATCCCCCATGTAACACCAATGAGTTCGGCATGAAAGTCAAGGATATTAGCCTGTCTCTCAATCAGGCAATGGCAGCTTCCTGTCCAGAGGCAAAAAACAGCCACCCATCTGGGCATTTGCACTGGGACCGTTTAGAAGCGTCTGCGGGAAACTTTTCAACAAAACAAAAAGCACAAGAAAAGTGACTGACTGGGACTCGTGCAAAGAATCACTCAAAATATATAAAAAAGAACTAAGGAAGGCAAAGCGACAATCCTGGAGATCATTCTGTGGCAAAATAACAGAAACCTCGGAAGCATCGTGGCTAAGAAGAATCCTACGATGCCTAGCCGTTGAAAAAAAAAACTGATTACAAGAGACAAGAGACAAGCTGAACTGGGCGTTGCATAGCTTTAAACTATTCAAGTCTGATGGGCAGGATATCATTCGGCCGACGTTAGTGAATATTATGAGGAGCTGCGTAGAAAAGTTTCACATTCCCTTGTCAAGGAAAGAAGTTAATGAAGTTGTCATTTCCAATGTCGGGAAATGTTCTCAAGTTGTTCCAAAGGACCTCAGACCTATAAGTCTATCATATTTCCTTCTGAAAATTCTGGAACGACTGATCGATATACATATGGCTCGACATGCCTACTGTAAAGGACAGTCAGTGGAAACGGTTCTACATTCACTGGCTAGCTACATTGAACAATCCCTGCATTATAGAGAGTACACAATGGCCGGCATTCCAGGCCAGAGGATGCCTTTAACAAGGTCAAAACATCAGCAATCCCATTAAACAATGAGTTAATCGGTCTTATGTTAAATATCAGGATTATCTGACAAAAGATGTATCAGCAGAGGTACGCCGCAAGGCGGTATCCTTTCACCCCTTCTCTGGAACTTAGCTGTCAATAAAATGCTGATATACCCTGCTACACCCGGGTGATTTCCTATGCAGATGAGGTTACTATAGCCAGATAAGATAAGCATCTTAACACCACCAAAGAACTCCTACAGCCAAATTTTGACAGATTAACCCGTAGAGCTGATCGCATCCTCTTTTCTAGGAAGTAAAAAAATCCAATCGTAGACCCTCAATCAATCAACGGTATCAGCATTGTCTTTTCCGATACCGGGTCTTATTTTTGACAGGAAACTAAACTGGAAATCTAATCTCCTTATTCTTTTGAAAAACAGCTATTTGGAACAAATAGGGCCCGCAACCTCACATTATCCACTGGGTATACGTCTCGGCTATAAGACCTATAGACCCCTACCGGTTGTTTATCTCGTAGATGGCCTTAGATAATGCAGCGGTTTGGATATTCCGTTTCACACCCTTCCATATTTTTAGCAGGCAAATGGCTGCTGCAGTGGACAAATAAAGCATATATATCGACTACATTTTGCCCCAACATTTATTTAGCAAACACTTTCATGTGAGCATCCCCTCCAGATCTTTCTGTGAGAAAGGTGCTTTCTTGGACGAAAAGACAATCCATTTGTACATAGATGGATTCAAGACTGATAGCGCAGTTGATGGCAGTTTTTTCTCAGATAAGCTTAACCTACGAGTAAAGCGCTCCTTCCGCCTTCCAAATCACTGTAGGCGGAAACATTTTCGATTAAAGAAGTCCTGTTCTAGCTGAAGAAAAACGTCATACCTGGCAAAGAAAAGCCGTAACTTTTGGGATAGCCAGGTCACTATCAAATTCACGGATTCAGTCTCATAAAACTTTAAAAGCGGCCTTGTCTACCGATCATTTCTCATATGCTGGGTGCCAGGCCACAGAGACATTCCGGGGAATCGTAGGCGCGACGAACTCGCCAAAATTGGAACCACTCTATTTAACCAATCAGTATACCAATCGCTACGTGCAAACTAATATTGATGCTGGATGCTAATAGAAGCACAAATCTTAGATGGACTGTTGGGTCAACATGTCTAGCCAAAGCTGCATTTTAAAAGCTCTACGAGTTTGAGCTTTCAAAATAGTAAAAATCTCAGTGCTATCATAGGTGTCATCACTGGACACAGTCTTATAGGCATACATGCAAAAAGGCTTAACGTTTTCACAAAAGATTTCTGCAGAAGATGCGTTGACGAAGAGGAAACAATCCTCCACCTACTCTGTGCATACCACGCTCTAAACAATATGACAGTATCCTACGCTTCAAATTGGTTCCATAAGTAAGAGGATCACAGATCCACGTGGCATCACAACGAGCCAATAGACCTAAGTGGGCAGGTTTTTTTAACAGCCACACTAACTTAACTCAACCTAAACCTTCACTACTCTCTTCATTAATGGGTGCCCCTTGATGTGGGGTGCTGGCGAATGTTGGCAATTGCCTGACTTTCTCAATGTTTTTTAGGTTTCTCTCTATACCCAGAAAGCATTTCTGGCATTGGATAGCTCCCTGCATATGCCCTGGAAAATCGTCTTTCTATCCTGGAGATCCAGGATTACTTATTGCAGATGCATCGAGAACATCGAAGGTGTTGATTAGAGATTCTCATAGGGAACTTAACACGAGGGATTTGCCGATCCTGGAAGACTCAGTAGTACTCTTAATTTTCTAACTGATATTGTGCCTGCTTCGTCAAGATTTCAAGTCTGGGTTGTTGAAAGTTTTTCTGCTACAACGAAAGGTACTACCAAAGTGAGTACCTCTCGTGATATGAATGCTTTGGGGACAGCGAACGTAACACTATTCTTGGGTTTATCAAGGTCCCTTTGCGGACAAGGAAAACTGAAGTAGATAGGATAAAATTACGCTTAAACTACATAGTTCCTCCGCCACCTGTTCCGATAATACGTATCGTGGGTAGGGAAAGCACAAAGTTCAAGACTAGATGACAAGAAAAGGCAGTTCCACCTGGCACTTCCGATCTGGGATTCTCATGAAAGTCTAAAAGATGTGTCAATAGTGCGTGGGTTTCGGTTACTCCGACTTCAATCCCAATGGAATGTGGTAATGGGAACAATATAATAGCATCCATATTTTGGACGACATCACAGCTACCATGGTCAACTGGTCTGTTCCTGCTCAGAAGAAGAAGAGAATCGGTCCCTTCCGATTAACTCGAGCTCGGACATAAGCATGTTCTCGAATGAGGTTCATGAATAATGCAGAGGCTGAAAGGACTCTATACAACTATACAATCTGTAAAAATACTCTTGAACCCCCCGAAATCGAGAGTCTAAAACAACTCAGGTCTTGGGAACTTGTTCTAGAAACTTCTGACACGAATCGTAAACAATTCGAGGAATCGACTATCTGGCGTCGTAATTAAAAAGAAACTGCATCGGACTGCAGTCGACAGGACTCTCTATAGCTATTGGGCCGAGTCAGGTTAGATGGGGCAAATGATTCGTAAACAAGAGAGGTTATCAATGTATCACTTGAGCGACAAAGAGATGCGTTCGTTTATCAAAAATTCAATGTCCACAACTGTCTATCTCTTGTTCGTCCTTCCAGAAGTAAACTTCCTGAAAGCCCCTTGGAAGAAGATTCATTTGCGATCTATTCGGCTTTTGGGAATGTTCTCGCATCTTTGAATGAAAAAATGCGAAAATCAAGCATACCTGGCCTTGAGGTGTTATGAAATGTCCGAATCTTCTAAAGAGTTGTATCATTCTACGAGGAATAAGACAAGGCTTCAACGACTCACTAAACAATGTCCCAAAAGCCACAAACTACTTAAAAGGACAGTCGAACATCCAAATTAGCTGAACTAAGCCTAGAGAATAAGTCCCTATATATCTCTCACTAAACAAACGAGCAGTAGAGGGAAGGCCGTGCTACGGAAAGTGGAAATCATTTCTAAGAAGTCAGAATCTGGATTATCTAGGACTAATCCACTATGCTCATAGAAAAGATGCCAAATAGTAAAAACCGTGTCTACAATCATTGCTCAAGCTTTAATCAGTTGACGGCTAAGCTACTTATATTGCACATCACTTTTTCCAAATCTTTTGTGAAACCCAGAAAAGTTTCTTGATATCTCTGTTTGCAAACCGACTCATCTTCTAATGACTACTATTTTTACCCATTGAATCCATTAGCATTCCCAGGTCCCCTCTCCAAACATCCAGATATTCGTACAATCCATCAATTTCTCTAAATCGTCATAAGCCAGCGAACCGATTATCTCCCGGAAGTATATCATTCCGAAATGTTGAACAAAATCTCGCTACAACCGCACTTAAGGTGATTTCTCCATCCGTTGAGCCGCAGTTTCATTTAAATCCCCAGATACAAACTTAAACACAACTCCATAAGCCAAGCCAACTCCAGTAAATCATTTTTAGAAAGGATTTCGCTTAAAGCTAAAAACAAAAACAGCGAAGAGGCCTTGTCAATGCTTTTAACCTCAATCGCTGCTCCAGTTTCCCCGTTTTTTTTTTTGTGGTTTTTTGTTCAGATAAAACATCACCGCCGGACGAGATCGAACCGAACCGAACCGAACCGTTTCAAAGTCACACCATCAGCATCAGTGGGAGCACAGCTCCACAAGCATATGATTGCGTGACACAAGGTCGTATTCATGTACTGATCATTTAATATTTAAATTTCAAGATAAATCGTCAGCTATGGCCACCTACATTCTGGCCAACACCTTGTGCTAAGTGTTAAATTCTACGCCCAAATATAGACACTAGTCTAAGCTTGTAGACTAGCGTCGTCGGTCAACTGCGATCGAAGCAACATTTAACCATGGTCAATGTCGAACACACTGTCTCAATCTTATGTCCAATTAGTTGAGCGATCAATCTGGACGGATTCACTAAGAAAAGATACAAGGATTCGACCTTGTATACCCGTAAGCGACGGTAGTTTCGTACTCCCTTGGCGCCGTACAATTATCTACCGCAAAACTCATCCCGAGCACGCGATTATCTGTCATCACAATCCGAGCGAACAACAACACAGCTCGTCCTGTTCGATGGTGTGGTGTGGTGTAGTGTAGTGAAATGATGTTACCTTGTTCGCACAAAGGTAGGACACGACTCAAATTACCTTCCTGACGCGAATTATCAAAAACAAACTATCGGAAGGAAAATTATAGCCCACGGCGGCGTGGTGGGTCCTTATCGAGTGGCAACAATCTCATGTTGGCCATGATGTTTCTCTGATGGTTTTCAACCAGAACTCATCCATCTCGTTCCATGCAGCCAAAGTATAGTAAGTGACGAAAGTTTGCACACGCAAATTAGCAAATTACCTGGACGTGTAGTATGCAAATGTGTTACAGATACTCGTACTTGCGGACGGATGGTTGGATGGTTGGTTTTCCAATTTTTTTTTCTCTCTCATTTTTTTTAAATCAAATTAAAGAAGAAGAAGAAGGTAAAGTGTGTGTGCTCTGTGCTCTGTGCTCTGTGATGTGTGATTTGTGATGGGTGCTCGTTGCTCGTTGCTCGATGTTCAGTGTTCAGTGTACACTGTTCATTGTTTAGTGCTATGCCACCTCAATTGGGTGGCAAAGTGAAAGCGAACGTGATAAAATATTTTTGGCCCAATTTGTTGAAATCTAATTATGGTGGCACCACCTAAACAGTCTACAGTTCAAACGCGCCATTTGAAAATCCTCTTGACGCGGTTGGTAGTTAATTAGAGGCCATGTTCATTGCAGCGTGATGTGTGTGTCGTTTTTCCTCGTCCGAATTGTGTGTGCGAATTGAATGCGATTTGCGAACGATTGAGTAAATTGTCGCCGACTATTGAACTCTGGGTCAGTTGGTGGTTTCTTACAACCTATAACTGTTAGATGGACGGCGAGTATTAGAGCAGAACTAAGAAACTTGACGGTTTCTGGGTAAAGATACGATGCAACATCGATTATTTGAATTGTAGGCGAATGTATTGAATTGAAGCACTAGAAACTCAAGAAGAAGAATGATGATCATGGAGGATTTGGGCACATCAGACTTCATAGTTATATATGCTCGTCGAGCACGAAGACGTAGCTCTAATTTTAAACGGCAGATCCTTTTTTTTGATATCGGAACGACGTAGAATATTGAAAGATCTTACAGATTATAGGGATGTACTCATTTCTATATGCAAATTGTTGGCCCCTTTGCTGGCTTCAAATTGACACTAACGAAGATTTCAAGAAAATCTTTGCATTTTATGTTGAACAGGTTCACACCCCGAAGGGTGTAGCGAAAGATGTTTATGGAATACCAAGAGCAGAGTTATAGTAAGAGATCTTATGACAAATATAAGAAGGTTCAACTACTGGAGACAAATATACTACCACCACATACTGGCGGCGATGCCAATTATCGATTTCTGTGAGGTGCCACAAGATTCATTGCTCAGTACTTTACTATTGAGTTTTATATATGATCACGGGGAAAGTTCTGTGTCCTATAAAACTATCATTGCTCGACAAATCGTCCGATTATCATAGCTAGAGCACAACCATTTGTACGACTCCTCAATGATCATGCTCTATCGCACTTTGTAGTAAAGCAGAACAAGTTTATGAGTATAGTACGAACACATTAAGCAGTCATAAGTCGTCATTCCTCCAATATCTAGAACCAGGTTGTAGGTAAGAACGCATATGAATTCTAAAGAGTTCGCCAACAAACTCTCTAGCACCGCAAGCCTTCAAGGAAGCAACTTCGTTTTTAAGTCTCTCCTTGACCACCAGGAAGTGTACACAACTCAAAAACCATGTCACAGTAAATTATCTGCGATTCAATTAAAGAAGTTCAATTCATAAATCAGTGACGTCCGCGAAAACACTGTGCCACCACAAATCTTAGCCATCGTCTCATGAAGGTCATTAACTTCACGCACACGCATGCGATTTGAATGCATCTGATGTATGTTAACTGGAACTTGCTGCTGCGCTTTCATACCCAATAACCACAAACCCAGCCTGACCAAGACCAACAGAGTCGTCTCCAATAAATCATATCCAACCAAGACTATGTGCATATTTCTATCGAAGGCACATCTATCCATCCCCATCATCTTCAATTAATAACCAACTCCCCGGATGAGTAGTTAAAGTTTTTTTTTCTTGTTTTTTTTCCTTTTTAATTCTTAACATGGATTGCTTAGACAGTCAGACACTTTCGAACGCCACCATGTGTCCAAGTGTCCAAGTGTCTAATGCTGGCGTGCAATCTTTTTAGAATTTGATGAATCGCCCTGAAACAAATACCAACCGTCAGACTATATACTCGTATCTATCAGAACACCGAGAAGACCCATCGCTTGCTCTCTAATTGAATTGATTGCTGATTGAATTTGTTGGATGCTGATTTGTTGCAATAAATGTTTGGGTCTTTGGAGAATTCGTCTTCTTCATCTTTAAGGCGGCAAAGGCCACTAGGAAACCAAAGAAGTCGATTGAAGAACCTATTAATAGGACGACGGCGGTATACGTAAGTCTTCCGCGTGTTGTAGATTATAACACGTTGGACTTTTGCAAACGCAAATTAACCAGGAGATGCAATTTAAAAGAGATTCATCTTTAACCAGCCCCGCGGTTGGTCCTATTGATTTATGGATTTTACTTTGCTTCTTAAGCTTCCTGGGCCTCCAGTAAAGTCCTTTTGACGGTTAATTATTTGTTTGTTTGTTTATTTATGTTGAGTTATGAAAGCTCGGTAGTGAACAGAAGTCATAATTGACCCGATCTATTCGTACGTACCATGTAGATGGTTTGTTTTTTTAGCTGTGATTCGATGGAGTTTGTTAGGTAATGGTACGGCAGAATACACAGGGGATCCATGAAGTATGGCCAAACAATGCTCCTACGTGGGCTATCCAATTGATTGCTTTTTAAATGAAAACAAACAGAAAATTGAATGAGTTTGGAGGTTATTTTTAGCAATTAAGATGGGCCATTTGCTGGGAATTATGTAGAGTATTTATAGAACTCCCTTTGAGAGTCAGGTGGAGATATTGCTAGACGAAGTGGAACATCAAAACAAATGAAGGCAATCACGATTTGCCGGAATGTATATAAAGTTGATTTGTGACTTGGAAGTTGTTTGAAGTTACTGGAAACAAGAGAATATTTTAATCTCGAAAAATATACAATACGTTAACGAATTATAGCAGTTTTTTTCTCGAGACCAATGTGCACTTGGCCGATCTACCATATCAGAATTCTACCGTATGGTCTTCCTGTTTATAAGGGTAATTCTAGACATTGTCTGCTATCAAAATTTGCCTGGTAGATCGGTATGTTGGGGATCGGTCCACTATTTTACAGACTTCAAAGCTATCTTACTTGCAAATATTTACTGCTCGTTATTGTGGCATTATTGAAAACGTGTTCAACGATGATTGTTCATATCAGCTTAGTAAGTATAAGTGTGTAGCATATATTTTAAGACTCAGTTCTTTTTCACGCCCTTATTAGTCACTGATCGTCACTCACCTCTTGGTAGTTACATGTAGCCCTACAGACAAGATCACCTAAAGGGATTTCATCATACACTTACGTTTTCCGATCTACCATTTCATATTTCCTTCTACTAATCTTCCCTTTCAACGGAGTGGTTCTAAATATGGTCAGCTAACAAACATTTTCTGGTCGATCACCAGAACATAATGGGTATCAGTTTATGGATAACATTTTCCGCTCCTCTATACATTTCTCAAGTTTCATCTGATCTAAGAGCACTTTTCATTTCTATCGCATATGCCCCTATAAACAAGTTTTTATTGGCATACACAAACATATATGTATCTTGCAACTGACTTCGAGACCAAGTAAAACCAACCGATCTACCTGCTCATAATATTTATCTCTAGGCATCTTCTTCATCACGAAGTTTTCAAACATCGTCTACTATCGAACAATACGTGGTCGATCACTGATAACTCTTTTGATTTTTTACAGATGGGAAATGTTTCTAATAATTTCGGAGTACGCTTGATCTTTAGCGTTCTTGAAACCTTGTATCCACAATCAAATTACAAGCTCATCACTTTCAAATCCTTGATTGCTATTTACATCTAAAAACGTACGAGGAATTAGAAATGGTCTGGATGAAGGGTCGTCTTTTATTGCCGGTTTGTTGAAAGCAAGAAGCAATTTTTAAGTGTTTTGCATTTGGATCGCTGCCTGTGTGCTTCCTATGCCCTTAGGCTCTCCTTTATTACTTCTATGCGGTAGAAGACTCGGGAGTGCCTGAGTGACATTCAGAAATCCGCTTCAAAATCGGCTAGTTAACTGGATAGAATAGCTCAGCGCTATCCAAATGGGATGCTCACCATAACGATGTTTTCGAAACGCTCAGAAGTGCTTTTACGAGGTTATTTGAGAAATCTTGCACAGTCAGTTGCAACAGTGGGAGGAATCATTCACGTGCTCAAAGAACGTGGATTAGCTCTTCCATTTAAATGGGAGGGAAAAATTGTTGATCTATTTGAAAAGGCGTCTGTCGCCTTCCACATGAACTTTCAGCAATGCATGTTATTTTAAGCCCACTGTCGGGCACTGGATGTATACGACAGTTGTGAACCTAATCTTAACGTATGAAAGTTTGGTGGAAAGCATTCAATAATAAATGTCATGTCTCCAAACTCTCTAAAATGCAGAAAACATCTTGGGGTCACTTAGAGCAACACCCGCAGCAACGATGATGACTAAACTAGGTCTCATCAAACTAAATCACTTCCCAGGTAACCTAATCAGAACAAGCTCACAACCAGCTCATATTAACCAAGCTGCTGGTGAGCTGAACAACACAGCACGCCGTAGCTGGTACGAGCATATCTCATTGGTTATGGTGACGAATGAGGCCATTAAACATGCTGTTGCTTCCCTTGATGGCTTCAGGTCGCCTGGCACCGATGGCATATACCCAGCTACGTTTCAAAAAGGTATAGACCAACTGCTGGTAACTCTGGCGAACAGTGAGAGTAGGCTTTATAGCGGAAATCGGAAAAGAGGATTGCATGCTCGCTAAAAACTTCAAGGTCTGTAACTGCCTTTCGAATTCATCCTGTGTCTGGCTGGCGGAATTGAAGGCGCACTCGACAAGAAGAAATACGCGCTGAGCATTTCCATCGACATTGAGGGTGTAACTCGGCCAAAACTCACTAGTTTTGTGGATAAAAGCAATGTGATGGTGGGAGTTTGCGAGATTTGCTCGCAAGTTGGCGTCCTGTCTCCACTGCTATGGTGCATGTTTGTCGACTCTCTGTTCAACGAGCTCAAAAGTTCTGCGCAAGTATACTCCGATGATGTAGCTATATTGTCTATTGGATCGCATCTAGCCGTGGTCGACGATTAGTGCACTAGTAATGGGCTTTCGGTCAATCCTTTCAAAATTGAGGTTGTTCTCTTTACGAGAAGGAGAAAGCTGACTGGTCTGACTCATCTAGTGCTTAAAGGAATCACCGTCCAATTCTAAAAAGAAGCTAAGAATTTGGTTATCATCCTGGACTGAAAATCTTACGTCGAAAGTTGTGCAAAGAATCTGTTGACAAGTCATGGGGCCTGATACCGAAAAGACTCCTCTAGATCCACACGCCGATGATAAGGCTAATTATGCCCTATGCATGTATTGTCTGGTGGAGTAAGCTCTCACAAAAATACCTCATTGCTCCTTTTGCCAGACTCCAAATATCAGTCTGCCTCAGCTACATGGAGACTTTTCCTAGCACGCCTACTTTCCCTGTACCCAGGATTAGTTTCAGCCAGAATCTGAGCCAAGAAAGAAACGTAGTCGGGTCTTCACAGATGTCTCCATCCGATTGAAGATAAGGCGCTAGTGTCTTTCTAGAGGACTACAGCGTTAGATTCCATTCCTCGTTAGGAAAACTTGTGTGTGTCTTCCAAGCGGAGATATATGTATTCGCAATTCTGATGGCAACGAATTATCATATTTTGTGAAGAACCGGAGGAGTGACGAAGTATTTGAATATGTAGCAACAGCCAAGCTGGGCTTATAGCCTTGCAGAACCCACTTACGACTTCCGGGGTAGTTTAAGAAAGCATGACATCATTGAACGCAGTCAGAAGGCTGAATTCAATGAGTCTTGTCTGGGACCCAGATCACAATCACATGAAATCGCCGATGAACTTGCTAGGTAAGGCTTAATTCTTCAGTTCTTCAGGACCCGAACTTTGGGCCTTTCATTGATAGTTGACCCTTATATGACTACAACATATAACAAACGACAGACCAAACGTCTGTAAGATTTTTAGACGTCTCTTAGGGGGCAGTGGCTTTCAGGAAAGTCCCGCAGTAACAAAGACTGCAGGCTGCTTATTGGCTTCATGACGGTGCACTACATAAAAAAGAACCAAGAAAACGATATTAGAAAGTTCTGAGGCAGACTGTTAAATGCTGAGAATGACTAAGAGTCTGCTGCAAGGTAGAACAAACCTTCCATCTTGGGCGATTTCCGTCAAGCCAATCAATAAAACTGACGGACCGATCAACCTGCCTGTTGAGCTCTTTAAGGCAACAGGAGATGTCTTGAGCATACAACAACTCACTTCCTAGATTTAGCCGAAGGAAAATATGTCTGAATGTCAACATTGTTTATCTGATCTGCAAGACGGGAGACCGTCCAAGATGCGGCACATCATTATCACTAGCGTCGCAAACAATATATTGTCTACCGTACTATGTAAATGGCTGAAATCGTTTGACAATGAACTGCTTGGCCCATATCGATGCCGCTTAAGCCCGAGTAAGCCCACAATTGACCAAATCTACACACTGCTGCAGATCTAAGAGATGACCGAAGAAGTCAACTTTTTATCTTCATATTCATCCCGCCATCAAGGGAGACGAACTAATATATACAGAGCCATGCCTGAATCTATTGTAGCATCCTTATCAAACTCGTCATGCTGCGCAAAATGGCGATGAAAAATGCGCACTGCTCCATAAAGCTCGGAAGCCAATCTTACTTCGGTGATATCAAAAAAAACGGCTAGCATCAGAGGCACTCTACAAGCTGTACAGAGGAATGAAGTAAGAAAGGGTTAGACCTCATGGCCGATCTTTGATAACAAAAAATTACATGATGAGCACCAGTACAAGTCGTATTCATGCGAGACATCTCGGGATCTTGCTTTATGACTACTTACGTTCCTCACTTGAAATTTGCCTGTCCTGTGACTTCCCGGTAAGTACTTCTTCGGCGAGCTTGCGGGTTTACACAAAATTTCTGAGTTTTATATGTCACTGGTCCCAGTGAGCTATGTCTATGGCCTAAAGGTACCCATCTATCTACCCAAATCCATGCCATCTGACCACGTATTTTGTGCTTTCCGTTCCTTATTTTGGTCTTAACTGATCAGTCGCTGTTTTCTGATACTTTGCATCGAATCATACCTGATCGCCGAGATCCTTCATTCCATTTTGATCCTTAACCTCAAGCGCACGATTGTGTACATCTTCTGCGTTTTCTAAAACATGATCATCTATGATATCTGATATTTCCAGCCTCGACCCTTACTACGTTGTACAACTTGATCCCTTTCTGACGTTTATCATTCTCTGTTTAATCGCTTTATATCAGAATCTAGTGATAGGACCAGAAAAATCACTTAGCTTACTTATATGACAAATGAATCAATTACCTTTCAGTAGAAAGATGATTTTAAATGAGACACCACAAGGTTCGAGATTGTCACCATAATCTTTTTAAGAAGCTCAAGCATTGCTATTTTCAAAATGAACTCGTGCCGCTGCCAGAATGACAAAGGCTTCTCGGTCCTGCTGTTCAACCTAAGACCATCAAGAAAAACACTTCAAACGATTTTCTCCAATTCTAAGGTGTTAACTAACTAACATTTGAAACACGACTCCATCCAATTCAATAGTCATTTCCATCAAGATGTGGGGAATTCTTGTCTTTTTCAACAAAGGTTGTCATAATAAGTAGCCCTTAGGTGACAAATCTCAACTGCCGTCTTCTGACATGTTCATTACCAGCGGAACGTCATGATCACATAAACTTTTATGTCCAATACTTGTCCTACATTCCCGCCTGACCAATTCAGCAAAATAAAAATCCTCTCTAGTCCACCCATCATACGATCACCGTTTCATTTGATGTAACAACCCATCGCTCATACGAATCACTTCCTGATTAGGTACGAAAACGATAAAAATGCAAATTTAATCCCCCATCCGTGTGTCATTCGGAACAAACGTAGATCACTCTGCAGAATCTAGGAAACTACTCATCGTTTAAGATGGAAGCCATCATAGCCGCTGAATAGAATTTGCATAACTAAAGCGTATGCTCGACGAGCATTTCTCTTCATCCACGAGTATTCGTATCTGCTTTTTTCGTCTGTTAAACGTCGTGTGCATAAAATTTGCATTTTTATCAAATAAATGAGATTTGCATACACTGACTGGACTGGCTTCTTTTCACCTAAGACTCTATTCGAACGACAAAATACAAGACCCACATCGCAACGTCTTACCTACGATTAAACATATTTTCTCAATTTAACCTCTATGCAGTTTGAGCAGACTGTACAGTCCATGTTTACGTGTGACGATCATAAAAAAGTAGTAAGGTTCACTCCTCAAGATGGCAAGAAACGGACCACCAAAAACAAAATAAGAAAAAAAAAAACGACCACAGCCAAAGCAAGTCATCACATCACACCAGCAGTTCACATTCCACGGATGGTATATGACTTTCGTGCTCGTGGAGCACAAATGAGCTGACTATCTCTGCGGATGTTCTTCCTGAGTGTGGCGTGCCTTCTAACATAGAAAACTAATTCGATTGGGTGTGACCTTAGACATCTTTCTGTAGTGTACGCCATCTCAGATACTGCGAGTAGTATCGACGAAGATGAAATTTTCAAATTTAATTTTCGCTACTCGTAGGACAATGACGGCAGAGTACTGACAGAGCAAAATGGGCACTATACGATCACCATGTTCACTACAGATTTCTGTTAAGTATGAAATGGGCATATATCTATGGTGGAAATGAGGAAAAGGGGAGGGGTATTCAAGTTACTACCGCATGTTTGTTTTGTGGAGTTTGCTAAATTGACCTTGGGATCAAGTCGGAAAGGAGGTGACTTCCATATGAAGTGTACGAATTGGAATTCATTTGTTGCTGTCAATGCTCGTTTAGATTACAGTGTGGTGTAGCGAATCCTCAGAAGGCCAAAATAAATAGATTCTTCTGATTGAGGAGCACCAGAGTACTTCCTTGATGTGATCAGGTCATAAAAGACTTTCAAAAGTTATTACTCAACCGAAAAAGTTTCTGTACCAAAATCATGCTTTTTCTATGGTGAACCACAAGGCTCTGTGCTTTGACCTTTACTGTTAAGATTCTAATGTTCTCAAATGCTCTTACAAAATTTAGATATTTTTTATTCAAAATCAGATTTTCAAATGGTGTGCCATAGAGTGGCACGCTAGTACCCACACTATTGAATTGAATTACCAATGAAACATCTTATTCCATGTGCCAAGATCCCTCGATCAGTGACATATTCTCAGGCCACAACGAATGAGAAGGAATTTATCTACCGCCCACCATTGATAGCAAAATTAATTACATAGCCCACAAATTGCGCGTTGTCCATTGTTCCACAGTCTCTAACTCAACTTAGATTTCAAAGATTCTTGCAATCACATTAAGATACGACCTAGATAAATCAAAGATACAACTTTATCTACCGACTACTGCCCAACTGCAAACCCCTTTTGCTATTCGAATTCCAAGTTGTTGTTTTTTTTTTCACGGCACTTAACAATCTTCTGCCTTGCCTTAGTATTTATCCGCCTGTACCTGCCTTCGAAAACGCCTTCTCAACCCACTACTATCTACGTAGACAATCAGAGTCGATGATAAACTATTCAACATCGATATTTCAATTAATTCTGGCCGCCCTTCAATGTATTGCCAGTGTATCTAACATCACATGTGTATTTGTACAAAAGCGGCATAGCTTTGTGCCCGCTATAAAAAATCCCACCGAGCATAAGTGAATAAGTCATTCAATGTCCTCTGGGGCTAGAGTAACTGACGCGTACCAAACAAGAAAATCCAATTTAAATTCCATAAATTAAAGTGCAATTGCTCGTGTTAGATACATGACTACAGGGAGGAGTAGTGCTTCAGTAGTTAATCCTCAAACCGCAAATAGATGAGAGGGAGCATCCCAGAAAAATCAACCATTTTCTAGGTGGGAACCCCAAATCCCGATCTGCACAGTCGAAGACGAAGATGAAAACGACGACGGACCATAGCGAAGATTCATTATGTTTTCGTTTACTAGCGGGCGGGAATGCATGGTTACTCCGGTATCAAATAAAGATTGCGTGCACACCTGCTGCCCGAACTGAACGAGCATGCTCCAAGAGCATCAGTGACTAGAGTTTTAAAACAGCACCAGAGAAACAGAGAGTCATGCGAATTTTGTTTTTTTCTACCAGCCCCCAAACTTATTAATTGTGTTCGCTCAGGAAGAATTGTCTATTCTTAGAATCAAGTCAGTCCATCGAATGGTGAGTGGGAGACTTGCAGTGGATACATTTAACTTATAAAGTGGCGCTGAAATAGCTACTCCTGGTGCATGTTCAATGACACCTCCTCCTCACTTTCGCTGTCGCATTGTTATTGTACTTACTCGTATGCAGCGATACTCTTTAGTCGTATCATTCGAATAACCATCCCGATCGAGAGCAGTATTTATGTGGAAGCATTCTCAGTAATTTAGAGGCATCGGACTCCCTTCCATCCCTTCCTGCAGAGCATCGCTGATTTATTTTCATTTCACAATCACACTGCGAGGTAATTATGTTACTTGGGCAATCGATATCGGAACATGGCTTTTGGCGCGTTCGCCTGTCATTTTCATCTTTCTGGCCAAAGCAATTGCATCCCAGACACCGATGGGCGACGTCGCCGCCGACAACAAAAACGACGACGCAACTACGGCTTACTGGGTCTTTATGTAAGTGCGCCAATGCTATTTGCTTTGTGTGAATCTGTGTATGACTTGTCAGAGCTCAGAAGGACTGATGACTTTGCTTGTTGGACCTTAATGAAGGTAGTTAAGCAGAGCAGCAAGAGGTTACTATGTACATATATCTATACTCGTAGGAAGGTGTATTTGAGATCAATTCGATCGTGATTGGGAGTAGTTCCAATGTAAGGGAACTTCTATTTATGGAGGATTGGAGGATGTGTAGTCAGCATTGTCGCGGGTGAAAAGATTAATCACTGAATGAAATGAACATGCAAAGTAGAAATGAGATCACATTCTTCATACTTAATCGAATAGACGGAGAAGTGGCGTTTAAGCGAATGAATGTGCTGAAAGGGATAATGTTGCAGCTACTAGGTGAAGGAGGAATGTGACAACAAGCAGCAAGATGTGCAGAAAACTCCTCAGGGCGTCTAAGGTAAGTCTCATATCGAAAACAACACATCATTTTTCGTTTTCATGTTTTCTCTACTTCCGCCCAAGAGATACGAATTTTCTTCATGGACACTACATATTCTAGGCAATATCTTAATCCATGTAGGCTGGTTATTACATCCCAACCCGATGTTCCAAATAATTTTTCTAAGATTTAGACGCCTATTAACGAAGAGATATCTGGCAACACATTGCTAAAGACTTAAGAACATTTGAAACCTTCTCGTCTAAAGTTTCTTCAACGCCAGTTTTAAAGATTCATGGTTATGTATCTATATATCCTATATGGATCATCTCGTCCAAAAAAAAAAAAACTAAATTGAACTTAATAACCTAAAGCTTGTTTCCGCGAAGGTACCAAACGAATTTAACTCCAAACTATCGTTGAAGACGGGTTGACGTTGGGCGCCACTTTGGAAGTGACAGAAGAAACATTTGTTAAAAGACGTCAGCTTGGGGCTGAGACTTTATGCCTCCGAAAAGACGAACAATTTACAGTAGAGCTTTACAGAGGCAATAGGATCTTAATTATATTTAGTCAGAACCAAATAACCTTTGTGCGGCTAGATGACTAGAAGTTTCTTCTTCCCAAAACATTACTCTACCTTTATCGATGCTTAAAGACTCGTATCATAAAGCGATCTCCTAAAACCTAAAGCTAATTGGGCAAGATCAGATCCATCGGTCACAACCAATGATCAATGTGACTATACTGTCCTGCGTGGCGATTAATCAGGAAACTAATGAGTATCCTATAACGTTGATTGGTCGAGGAAAGCGGCAATCAAGTTCGTAGCGAAGTGCTTGCCTTACGTCCCAGTGGTGGTCTACGGTAACTGCTGCTAAAAAGGCAAGGGAATGCTCGGCCGGTAGCATTATGTTGGTACAAGCCATCCTAGGGCTCACATTCCCATACGAAAAAGATGTGACGAACCAGCTAATGGCCTCGGATGAAAATGGATTCGTTGTTGACGACCCTTGCAAACGTTTAAAAGACGACGACCTTTGGATCTGCTCGTGGAATGCTCCGACACTTAACAGGCCACGTGCAGCCGAGCAATTAGTAAAAACCCTTGACTGATATTATGCAGATATCGCCAGGAAGTGCGAGGATGAAAGACAAGAAGCCTTGAGCTTCCCACACATGGGCGAGGATCTTATGACAGTGCGCATCAAGGCTAAATTCGCTAATATAAGCATAATATGCGCCATGCTCCTGCTGAAGAAAAGGACGACGTTACCAAATATTGTTTCTACGGGCAACTCGACAAGAAATAAGAGCAATATATGGTAAACATCCGACAACGGATCTAGGCTTATTCACATTGTGGCGGGACAAAATACTACTAGAGCAAGCATACGGTTTGCACATCATAACAAAGAAGAACGACTGTGAGAAGATATAACCTAGAAAAGCTGATATAGCGATGGGTATCCCGAAATCTCTGAACAACTCCTATGACGCCAGCATCAAGTACCGAAGACCAGTGGCAACGCTGCCAACGTACCATCAGATACGCCGCGACTAATGTGCCGGGTTTCACCCGACCATCATCAAGAAATTCCTAGTTTGATGAAGAATGCCAGCAAGCACATGCAGCTAAACAAGAAGTCTCTAGTGAGCTCTACAAGCAGAAGAGAGGCGAAGAACATCGGCTTCTCCAGAAGAAGGAAAAAAGTACGAAAAGAGCGCGATCGGAGGTATTGAGAGGTTCTAGTACAGGAATAACGTACGAAAGTTTCACCAACAGGAAAAATGAACGAGTCAAGCCAAGAAGGCCCCTACAGAAACCTGTAGATCTAAAGAAGGAAACTCTTCCTGCAAACTATAAGAGTTTCAAGCAATGAAAAAAATACTGGGAATTATATCTCGAATCACTCTGAGTGAAGAAAAACTCTCCGTCCTATTCGGACTCCCACCCCTGGAGAGCAAAACATAGAAACCAAACACACCTGAGTTTCAAACCACTACAAAAAACAATTTTCCTTTCTCCTCCTTCTATCTTTCCGCCCTCGCCCTGGCAACAGTAAAAGGGTATCTAACCCCTTAGGCGCGCGTAAATTATAAAAAAATAAAAAAAACTATATAACGACGAAGAAGCGCAACATGCTGCCGTCAGGCAGAATAGACCATTCAACTTAGACGATGACTACCAAAACGAAGTAGAGGTAGCAATATCTAAGCTAAAATCATCTAACAAATCAGCTGGACCTGACGGCTTAGCTGCCCAAGTATTCAAGACTGCTGGATATGACTTTGTGGAAAGCTTGCCCGATCCACAAAAAAAGTGACCCCCTCAACTGCGCCAACTATCTCCATCGGATACAAGAGCTTAGCTGTCATATAGTGCGAACGTCTGAAACCCTTCGTCCACAACCTGATTGGTCCCTATCAGTGTGTGCGGTTTCAGACCGGGAAAGCCCAAATCGATACCCACCATCCCTTCATAGATTTCAAGGCCACATATGACATCATTTATACAGATGGGCTAGATAGAGCCGTACCTAGCTTCGGCTCATCCGTCTGTGCAGAATTGAGAACGCTCTTCGCACAAGTAAAAGGGGACCTTAACCGATTTGAAGTACTAACTGGAGAGACTTATTAGTTGAGGGCCTGGTATTTGAGTTTTAGCTTGAGCAACAAACTTCAAACTTCAACTCCAAGAATCTGTCGGCTTGTTGACAATGTAAAAAAGTTTTTAGCAAGACATTGGCGTCATCACCAAGAAATTGTTACTGCATAAATAAAACACTTGCTTATAAGATTGGTGTATTCCCAGGTGCACCAACTCGACCATTGCAACCAATTTGAACCAACACAACTCGTGAGTCTTTTCAGACAGCAATGTAAACCATCAACCTTGTCTTCTTTGAGATATCATTACTTTGGCATACTAGCACTTGACATCATCCTTTCTTTATAAAAATTCCATCCTCATGCATCTAGGATAGCATCTAAAATATTTCACTCATCAATCCCAGCCAGCTTCACTTGTCTCACCCCTTTTAGAAAATCAGGCCAGGCACAAAAGGAAGCAAAAACCAGTCTATGTATTCTCAATTCGATCGAACTCAAGTCAATTTGAATGACAATACCAATTCACTCAAGTTGAAGACATTCAACAGACAAGTGTACCATTGTCAGACAACAGACAACAAACAGGAGGCAGCACTTGTATCTGTAATTCATATCCAGGGCCATTGTATACGTACACCCGCAATAACTTCTGCACACATCGATCATGACCATCAATCGACGCCTGATTCCTATCAATATTCATCAATCTGTCCGAAATTAGTTAACTTCAATACGCGCAAACGCTTGACATTCAGTCATTCAGTCATTCATTCACTCAGTCATGACGGAACATACTCGTATGTATTGTCTGAATGGTAAGCGACTACTTGAGGCCCAGACATTGCACCCTATGCACTTTAACACACAACGGTGCATTTTTTGATTAATCCTCCCGTTGAGATATGTAAATGACTTGATGGATAGATCTGACAAACAGACAAAAACACCAACAGACAGCCAGATCGATTGAATATCTTGTCCATAGTACTTAAGAGAATTAATTCACGATCATTGGCACGATCACAATTTGCTTCACTGATCGATGACGTTTAGATGCTTTGTAGGGTTATAGGCTGACGATCGATTCATTTCACAGCAGGGAATCCTCAATCCAGAAACCAACAAATTTAGAAAAAGTCCATAATCGATAGAAAATTTATACAAAACTCTAATGGGACTGTGGTATTCTACTTTGCTACACCTCGTCTTCGAGGTTTTAAAATGCAAATTTCGATCTTCTACGTGATCGTCGTCACTGCTAATTTGACAGCTAGTTTGCTGTCATTGTATAGCTGGTTAATTAAAGCTGTGAATTAGTTTCTGGGCCGTTTCTCATTATCAAAAAATTACCGCAGTGCCGAGTCAGAGATCGGAAGTACATTAGCATTAGCATTTGCATGGATTAAGTAGAGATGATTAGTCATGTTTGAAAAATGTGATTGAGCCGCAGTAGGTTATCGCATGCGGAAGACATTAGTTACTTAGTTGCGCCAGTGATATAGTTTAAGTCGTTCCGAATGAAATGATTTAGAAGATACTTTGGAAGGTGTAGGGAACGCGTCATGCGAAAATGATTTTTCAGTAGACAAATAGTTAAGGGGAATGGATACTTAGTCGAGTAGAAAATGTGCCATTGGAGCTTGGGAATTTGATCTAATATATAAGAGCTGTACGATTTTTTCTACGAAATATATACGGATCTTTCAAAGATCCCAAACCAAATTCGGATCTTTGATCGACGATCATCTTCCACAGATTTCATCGATCATATTGGAAAAGTGAAGAAGAAACTTCGCGTATTTTAGCTGTAGACGAACATCAAAGCATACTACGATAGATACCTACTTGACAAAACGATCAGGACGCCCCGCAAGGAACGTTATGTGATCACTACCTTGGACAATGCCAATCTGCAAGATCACTTACGATCCAACTCGCAAATTCCTTCGAACATAAAAGGACGTGACAGGGTTTGCTCTAAATAAGCTCACAAAGAAGGGATAACTACAGAAAAAATGTAGCACGTTCTATGCTTGTGCATCAATGTCCCAGAGACATTATATACAAATTAGGATTGAAGTCTTGTTTGGGTTCAATATCGAGCTCAACGTTGACTATCGAGCTCAACGAATGAATACTCCAACCAGAAGAATCCCTAAACCAGAACCTAAGAAACGACGCCGTAGATAAAACGACATCCAACAAAACGCACAACGTGCTTGTCCAAATCATTGCCATTCGATTCAGCACTCGGTGCCTTTCTCGCCCATTCACTTTTGGTTTAATTTTAAAGAAATCCATTTGTTTCGCCAGCATTCACTGCGCAACCCCTGACTTCAATTCGTCAAATTAACACTGCTGCCAAAATCTGTGTATCCTCACAGGCTTGAACAAAAAACTTACATTTCCACACACCGCAGCACGATCGTTTGAAATTATCTGCCGAAAGCAATTCGAACACGAATTGGAAATAAATCTTTCTTCCTCATCACTTCACCGTTTCATGCGTCCCTTCACTCCAGAAGGGAACAGCTTCTACAGATACACCCATAATGCCGCCCATTAAGCCTACACCATGGAGAAATACCGCAACAACAGCAAACAGTAGTTATTCAGCGAAATTGAATATCTTTTCCAGTGCGAACATAGCTACTTGCTGGTTTCTCTTTCACCAATGCTATACCACTGACTGTAACCATTTGAATGTTGCACATCTATAATAGCTGAAGCCGTCCATCTATCTGTGTATCTGCAGAATCAGTGAAGTGCATCTAAATGCGTTCAAAAGCACTGCAACACCATACCGAACCGAACTGAACTGAACTGAACTGCACTGAACTAAACTGAAATGTTATTGATCTCTCGCATTTGGTAATACTACATAGATGTGGCGTAGGGAAGTGTAAATTTGAAATGCAATAGTTTAAAGAGTATAGAGACTATAGATACTTTAGATACCGGTAGACCATAGGTCTTTTGCTTGAGGGGGAGGTTTAGCTTCGTGCCAATTTAATTAGCAGCATCTAGTGAGTTCAAGAGATTTATGAGTTCACGCATAAATGGAGCAGAAATTGAGTTGATTTTCTTTTGTCCCTTGCATGACATGGTGCGACTGAATGAGAATTTGTGAAGTGCGCAAAGTGTTATAAGTTTCGAGTTGTTGTAAGGTTTGCGGCATGTGGGATGGTCAATGTTATGGTAAGAAGTTACGTAATCTTCAAGTCCTAAAGTGGCTGGTTTGCATAAGACAAGCCGTTTCAATTAGGACAATAATTGAAAAGCGGTAACAACATTTGTTGTAATTTTCTAAAATTGTACAATATTTTCTTATTAGATTATATATTGAAAATTGAAGTACGTACAGGCTCAGACAATCGTGTGAAATACCTCTCAACCGAATTTCAAACCAATCGAATCAGTTTTGGCTAAATTCCTAGGTTATGGATAACTTACTAAAGATTAAAGAGATGAACTTTAGTGGCAATATTTAGCTATGACCGTAATTCGAATTAATATTTTTATTTGAATTACTTTATGCACTATTGGGAAAGTAATTCTAAAGCAGGGAGGACAATCAATAAGACTGTTGGACTGTTTACAGGTGTGAAAAAGCAATGTCTACAGCACTGTGACTAAACTGCGACTGCTTGGCTCCAATTTCGAGCCAGTACTGCTGCATGCGTGCAGTACTGAGATTACATCAATCACTCGGAAGCTGCAGTCTTTCGTTAGCAGATGTTTGCGCATTATTGTGAAATTATTTTGGTACAAACAAATCTCAAGGGTAGTGCTCCATATTAAAACTGGACAGGAGCCAATCAACATCACTATGAGAAGAAGAAAACGATTGGTCACATCTTAAAGCGTGAAGACAATTATATTGCGAAACACGTCATGCAATGGAACCCGCTTACCCAGTCAGGAGGTAGAGCTGTCCACCCAAGGTAGACGTGGCGCTGATCAGTTAAAGAGGACTCGAGGACACTTGGAAAAAGTTGGAGAGAGCTGAGCGCAGGCGTTATTGACGCCCTCTGACCCCCGAGATGTCACAAGAACAAACTAGCTAACTTTTTATACTGCGTAATCTAACGGATCACAAATACGGGGCTCCTAAGATAGCTTCTGCGAATATCTATAGAAATGAGCAGTGTCCCGATGTAAAAGTCGTCTCTGGTAATTTCGACGTCAAAATAGGAAAGGAGGGCATCTTTAATAGTGCGGGCATGCACAAACTGCACGACATCCGGAAACGAAAACTGGCTGATTGGTTTTGCAAGTTGACGGAACATTCTGGCTTCCTATGACCCACAGGGACATAGTGGGCTCCTAATCGATATTCGATAAGTCAGATTGATCATATTTCAATAGACAGAAGACAGCATAAGGTATATGAGATGTTCGCACATGCCGAAGTGTAAACTTTGACTCTGGCTAATGAGAAGTTTTGATGCGGGACAGTCACAATCATAAAGCTCACAGAGCTTTTGCCAACTGCATTTCTTTCAATCTCTCGCATAATGTCGCAACACCAGCATTAAGTGCGGAAAACCAGTAGCGATTCTGTCAAGAGAGCATCAGATATACCTGCTTTGACTATGAAAGCCCGCGGCCAAAGGTAAAATTACGTATCAGAGCATTAAAATCTGAACTGAAGACGGGTGAAAATTTGGAACGACAAAAAGAATGAACATATCCCTGACGATGACCATGCAAATCTCCATCCATCCTTCTAAAATGAAGTGAGTATGATAATATTCAAACTCAAACCTCACAAATCCATCTGCATGAGGCAAAAGCCTAACCGACGAACTCTTTGAACCCGCGGCAACTGTTCCGGCGAGGTGCAAACACAGCTACTTTATAATATTTTGTTGGAGGAGCTTATGACCAATGCATGGAATCTCATCATCATTTGCCCGTTGCTGAAGAAAGCAGATTCCTCAAAATCTACCGACTACAGGGAGGTAAGTCTGCTAAGCATCATAGACAAGATCCTTGTTGCAGTATTATTTAAAAGTCTAATCCCGCCTGTCGCTGTTAAGACAAGCTAGAGCAATGTGTGCAGGATGTCGATGGAAAACTCTCATCGCTCTATTAAGAAGAAACATCATGTCAGAGTGATCACGGGAGTTCTTTTAATATGTTTTTGCAAGAATTGATTGCAACCCACAATATCACACCAGAGGAATAACACTGCGATAAAGGCGATAAAGGAATTCCAGTAAAGGCATCCAGTAAAGTACTCGTATAAATCTTGCCAACCTCTGTTCAACTCTGTTGAACTCCTCCGTTTGAACATAGGTTCCGTCTGCGGTGGCAGAGTGTAAAGGAAGCGATTCAAAGAAGAACTATCCGACGGAATAGAGACATGGTTCTCAGACGGGAACGCATGGACACTAGTCTTCCAGCTAAAAGTATCTTCGAACCAAACCGAATGGAATGGCATTATAAAGAAAAATATTAATTAAGGTAGCGCAAATTTGGAAGAGGACAAATTTCCAACTCGCAATAGGTAACTAGACGCTGCTAGCTAAGAATCGATCTGGCTGGAGGGGGATATGGCTTATTACTTACCAGGATCTTTGATCCGTCCGTAAGCTGTGACCCAAAGTAAAGTAAGTATTAAGGTTCAGCATCGTTCCACTCGTAAGACATTTCATCAAAAAATAAATGAGACTGCCTTAAAAGATCCCGGATCACGTCTTCTTCTATTTCTTTGAAACAGTTTATAGATCGATGTACTCAGTGATCAGCGATGTCAGATCTACGACAGACCACTACTGTCGATCAGCGACAATAAGAATTCTTTAAAGTCCCCTAAGTTTAGCACCAACTAAGAATCTTCAGCTAGTTTAGCAAGCGATCGTCGCTCAGGGATCACCACTTAGTGTTGTGAATCTAGCAGTGAGCTGTATTGAGAGATCTACTTTGTTTTTCTGTCACAGCAGAGATAGAGATAGAAATTGCCTACACTATAAGGGATTAGGTTTTGCAGGCCGACACGAACGGAATTTCTACAAAAACTGAGATGTCATTGCCATGCTGACAAAGATTTTTGCGGTAATGGTGACGCTTATGTCCACTACATCAAAGGCCACATCAAATGGGTAACTAAGGCGCGTATATGCAGTGAGTAAGCGATGATGTCGAGTACGAGTATGTTGTTAATGACAACTTTAATGGATGATCCATCCAATTTGATTCTAACTAGTCCTCATCTGGGACTTATCGTGCAAGGCGATCTCTTTTCTCGTAGTCCCTCTGTGTAAATGGGGCGCTGACACGACTCAATGAATCAACCTTTCCAATTACTTTAGAGACGGTTAGATGTAGTTCATCATTGTAGTATAAGAACTCGACACAAATCGACTTGTGCTTCTTCACAACATGATTCCAATTAGACAAATTCATTGCGGTGCCCCTTCAACACAATGTTGCGCACCCCTGCTCAAATGATTGACGTATGAAACTATTTCAAATTCCATATGGTACAGCTAATGAGGTCGTTTAGTCTATTGTGGTTATTTTGAAATAGAATACCGAACTTCGAATGTACCCGTATCTATATCCGAAGTACCTAAAAACAGAGACTAACTAACTTTGAATCATAGAGTAAACATTGAAATAGAAAAAATAAAACAAAACAAACTGAAGGCCCAAACATCTGTCCAAAGTCTGGAATAATGAGTTCTGACCTACATAGGCTCAAGCAAGCTCTTATTACCCAGATCAACTCAAACGATCACAGCAGATACTTGCTCAATAATCACTCTGAAATCGAACAGTAATTTCACAAATCGAACACAACTCTGCTCGACGAATTTTTCTTTATTTTTTTTTTTTGTTGAAAAACATTCCCAAGCTCTTGCTGTTCGAAAATTGAAACAAGTTTCCTATTTTTCAAAAACTGACAAGGAATTGCTGAACTTCCGTTCTGTCAGACAAGGATTGCCAGTCAATGATGTGCCAGTGAAAGCTTTAACGTCCAATGGAATGACATACTATCGCTGAAAGATTTTTGATCTTCAATGGTGATGATAGGATCCCTTCAGAATTGAACATGAATGGCAGCCGACCATATATGGGGAGCTTCATTTAGAGAGATCACTCTAAAAGTAGTAAATATACATTCAGCTACTCATGCAGGAAGTATCATTTAGATCGTGTTAATTGAGTAATGTGTGCAGTTGCTTGGCAAATGCATTTCGAGTAGATTGACTTATTAATAGACTCTGCCGCGTGTATTCACTTCGATATATCATAGATCAAACTAAAGGGTGTAGACTGACGAGTACAACGAGCAGAGCTGTATTTGCCGGCTGTCTGTGTTTACAAAGTTTTTTTTTTTTTTTTTTTTTTTTTTTTTTTTTTTTTTCGGTACCTGAATACTAAAGCTAGGGTGTACTACTGTAGTACTCCGCACCCGTGCCTGTATAATTCTTTAACAAAAACAAACCTAGACTCCGATCTGGGTCAACGAAATGTGCAAAGTTGTAGAGAGAGAGAGAGAGAGAGAGAGAGACATCAAAATGTCGTTGCGCTTTAATTTGCTGTGCAACAACTCATGAGTGTAAGTGTATCTTATGTTCACAGTCGCATTCGTTGTGGATTTAACCAAATCAATTGATAAGATATACGTTTGCAACATTGTTTCAAATCCAGTCGCATTTGGCGACAACATTTTTACTATATCGAATTTTGCGCGCGCAATTTAGAATAGAACCCAATAAATGATGGCACCAAGAGTCGCGGCACGCACTTTTATGACTGGATTTTTGTAGAACCTACGAAGTATTTGATTTGGAGCAAAGATTAAGTTTGAACATATTTGTAATGAATTATCTTTTTTAATAGTGCAGTAGCGATAGATCGAGGAAATGGTGTCGATTTCATTGAAATACTTGACATTTTATGGGTCCTAACGAGGCAACTGGATCGCGCCCGGCCCACTATCACAGTTTCGTACTGTACATCAACTGAAGAAAACCAGTATATGATCGAATGGTCTTACTACCGGGATGATATTCGAGGAAACCGACGATCATTAATTTCTAGATGAGTGTTCGTTCGTTTCAAAAGGCCAAAGGATCACTATTATGTTAAACAACTTGTCTCTGTACATTTAGTGATCTTGGCTAAACCTGAACTTTTGCAATGATCACATCTTTATGCGTCAGCACGTCCATCTGGTATAGATACACATGTGCACTTGAGAAGGTAGTCTACCACGATCAGTGAAATTCATGAGTAAAATAATGAGTAACCGATCGTTCTACCATAATAATGATCTACCATAAGATCTGCCCCGATCAGTGATCCTTACAGATCAGCAAAACGTTTGATTGAATATTAACATTCACTTCTTAAGATCAGTTCTTCGTGACATTACCATTTTGATCAGTGATCTTCAAAAGGTAACAAGTGTGCGAAACAGTTAAACCTCAAACCATAGAAATCTTAACTAAGAAGTGGTTGATCAAGTCAAAACAGAGTAGCTAGTGATTATAGCTGCAGAATAATAGTGAACTTTTTGTACAAGACTACGATCAGTACATCAATTGGATTAACTGTCTGTTATAGTTACTCGTATAACAGAATTATGAGAAGCTCGGGAAAACTCGTATGGATTGGTTAAATCTGATAATTCGTGATCCGATCTTTCATTATCACTATGAACTCTTTGCATTAATTGTTTATCTACTTCCAGGGCTTTGCTATCCATGTTCCTGTGATGCGGGTCATTGATCTTAGCTTTCTAAAATCCTCAGTAGAACTGACCACCTCGACTGCAGACATTTCCAGACAACCTCCATGACACTGGATTCTTCAAACAATCTTTAAGCTGTCTTGGGAGAATCGAACTTTTATGAGCACGGGCTGGTCATTGCCAGCTCATTCCCTTGTGGTATTGTGGTTTCTAAGGTTTGAGATCCTCGGCAGATGTTCTAAGCTGTACAAAATATATAGAGAAAGAGCAGACTTTACGGCCAGAAGGGAAGACTTCGTGGCATATTTGATCCTCTAAAGCTTTCACAGAACAATGGTTAGCAGAGTTACTTGATTTCAAGATAAGACATGAACGAATTAAGTTCCCAAATTTCAGGATTTGACCCCGTAATGGGGTTCTGGGACTATCCTCTGAAATATCTGAAAATATGCCAAAGATTATTCCTACAATCTCTTCGACCAGACATATGAGCAATTTCCTAAGTACAACGTTAAAGTGCAACCTAGAACATCTTTGGTGCTCATCACAGCTATAATCATCATATATAGCGCACGATTCCCAAATTTAAATATCCACAAACAGACCTGGCAGTTCCATGATCGAAAAACCGTCAACCAAATTGATCACAATAAGATCTGAGTATAATAAACGAATGCCCGAACGTCTTGAGGAGCCAACATCGTCACGGATCACAACCTTGTTGTAGTCAGGACGCAAATACGGATATGTCGGATGCCTAATACATCGAAGCAATACAATATGATCGCAAGAATCCACTAGAGCCCTTTCTGATCTGCCAAAACCTCTCGGAAAAGCCTTATGCTACCAGCGTCAAAGACAGAAGACGAGACTAATGGTGCCATTGTCAGAAAGACAGCAAGGCCGACGCATCTGTTGTATTAGGTTGATGAAGAATGTTGACAAGCGAGGAGTTAAGAGGCATACAAGGCGGTTCTACAAAAAAACACGAGAGCTACTGGCAAATTCTAACATCAGATGAGACGTGAGAAACATCCGCTTTTGAGTTGGAAAACAAAATTTAGAGAGAAGTACCCGATCGTTGGCATGGAGACGGCATCAATTTGGAAGTTTGCAAGTTTTACCAGAAATTGGCAAAAAAAAATTCGAAGGCTAACTCCGGACGGTAGAACAACCAACCAAATTGAGCACATGATGATTGACTCCAGACACTCGTCACACATCAAACATGTACAAACATTTAGAGGGACAAATGTCGATTCTGGCCACTATTTAGCTCGACTATTCAATGAAAGAAAGCTGCGCCAAAACACAAAAAGGAAGTAAAACACTGAATCCCTGAGCACACCGTAGATAGCCAGAGACTACAGAGAACAACTGGACGAAAGACTCTGCAACATGCCATTGCCTACCACAAATGCCAATAACAAGTGGTTACAATGCTGCATTACTATTCAGGAAGTAGTATAAGATACTATCCAGCATACAGTGTGAATGACTAAATCCGTTTTGCACCACACTCATCGGCAGCTACCAGTGTGGCTTCCGGCCTGGAAAATCGACCATAGACCAAATATTCACACTGCGGTAAATCCTGGAAAATACCAACGAGTTCCAAGTCGATGCTCACCATCTCTGCATCGACTTCAAGGCCGCATACGACAGCACTCACCGCACGCGATGGTCGAATTCGGGATCCCTAGACAACTGGTTGGGTCGCACCACGCTACAGAACTCGTAAAGCACCGTGAAGCTTGTAAACAAAACCTAAACCGGAAAACATGCACTGGATTGCGGCAAGGAGACGCGCTGTCGTGCGATTTTTTTAATCTTGTGCTGGAGCAGATAGTGCGAAAGGCCGGCGTAAACACAGAAGGCACTATATTTAACAAATTCGTACAGCTGCTGGGCTATGCAGACGATATCGTCTTCATCGCCCGTTCCCAGAGTGCCATTATTAAGGCTTTTACTGCTATAGAAGCCAAACGAGTTAGTCTCATGATAATCCGATCCATCGGACACCTATTAGGACAGAATCCACCAATCGAAAGCTTTAATTTTGAGGTAGTGAAGGAGTTTATCTATTTCGGGGCAAAAATAAACTCCATAAATGACACTCTAGTGGAGATTCGTCGAAGAATAACACTAGGCAATCGCTGCTACTTCAGTCTGTCGAAACAACTTGGGTCGACACTCCTAACTCGAAGGTCAAAAATCATGCTCTACAAAACCCAGATCTTGACAATCTTGCTTTATGGAGCTGAATGCTTGAAAATAAGCAAGACAGCGGAGCAGATCTTGGGATCCTTCGAAATTCTAATTCTAATTCGAATAGTTGGTCCTGTCTGCGAGGAAGGCGAATGGAGGAGAAGATATAACAGCGAACACTACGAGCTGTATAAAGATGTGGATGTACTGCACTAGCTCGAGCACATGTGCGAGAATACTCCAGCTATGAGAATCTTCGAATCCTAGCCACATGGTTCACGAAGAAAACGAAGACCGAACCTCAAGTTTAAAGATCAAGTAATAAACCAAGAACGCCAGAAGCATTGGTCTAGTGAACTTGATGCAACGTGCACGGGACCGTGAAGGATAGAAAGCGGCATTAGCTCATACTCAGACAGATAAGTAAGTAAGTTAGTACGAGTATATGCTGTTGACTATAAGGGACACCGAACACCCAGGACTTTGAGCTAGTAAAGGATTATCTAACAAGGTTTTTCTAGTACTGCAAAGACATCACAGTACAGATCAGGCATCACATCACTCTTGCCAAAGACCGTTTATTATGACTAAAAAATAAATCCCTCTTACGAACAACGAAGGGAGCACCGTATAAGGACTTTATCGTCCCAGTTCTACTATAAGGCGAGAGGCATGGGCATGAGTGGATTAAAGTGCCCTTGGTCGTTTCGAGAGACAATTTCTTCTAGAGTTTCTCGATTTGAAATTTGACCAATTTGACATTGTCAGAAGGACCAAAATAAACGAATAAACATCTTCGTTCTCGCCCGGGGTGTCTTCGAACTCAAACCGGAAGGACAGTACGATAAAGAAAGTATTCTCCGTATGTGATTGAGGTGATATTCGTGATTGGAGCTGATAAACACAAGATCGTTCTTATTGAAGACAGCTAATAGTTGAGGCCCAGATCTGTCCTAAATTGTGGCCCCACTTAAAGTAATCATTTATTAGCTTCCGAAATTACCATAGTTGTTCCAACTTCACACCATCATGCAGGTGTGCCTCAATTTATTGTGCTATGACCGCTTGCAGAAGTATCGATCACTTTCTAGATTTATTGAGATTAACTCGTCTCAACTTGAGTTTAAATGCGCCCTTAACCGCTTTCTCGAAATCTCAGCGAAATTACAACTATCCAAACTCAATCACAGGAAGTTAAGGTTTCATCTCATGTTACTGAAAAATTTAAGATCAATTATGAGACCCCTCGTGATAAGTAAATTTGTCAATCTATCATATGATTGGATAGACTTATTAAAAGTTAGTCTAAGCCATGGAATCCAAGCAGTGCACCACACGATCAACAGCACAAGAAAGAAAGCCACCTTCTCACGGTCCTCTGCGCTCTGAAAATCCCCTAAATATCTTCTTATTTCTCTATCCAAAAAAAGACATCTTTTATCCCACAGTAGCTCCATCCAAATGAAATGTAAACACTTTTTCCCATTTTAACCAGAGTTAGATACTAAACTGTAATCAAATGTAAACAATTCCATCATGTTTAGCCCTACGAACCCCAACTTAGTCTAAGCTCCTTCTGCGGAGAAGGAAATCTTATTCCCACGGTTTTAAGGGAAAAAACCCTGCAGACGAATCGTCCAAAACGAATTTGTTTCGCCCTGAATCCGTTGCTTTGTTCTATTGACTTATTGTAAACAAATCAACGCTTGATTAAGATAAAACAACGTACCTCCACCCATATCTCTGTCTGAATTCCATAAAAGTTCCACCCTACTTCAGGTCAAGACCGCACCAAATGCATTAATCTGCACCATCTGCATACTCGTACAAGACAAAAACTAAATAATCTACATTTCACACGTAATAAAAAGCTAAAGTGCTAACCTGTTGTTTTCACTATACTTCACACCGAGGTGAGAACTGAAAACCCAGAACTCAGAACTCTGCTCATATACGACTATTCGTACCTCCATGTCAGGTTGAACTCTAAAAAATTCTTAAGCAAACATTGGAGTAGTTATGCATTCAAATCTTCAAACATTCAAAACCACGCGCACTTTTCTCAAGGCGGTTCCCACACGTCAAACAATGGAAACCCATAAAACTTCCGTTTGAACTTTAACACCCAGTGTTGCCACTTATCAACTCACTATTCTGATAGTTTTGTATTTCAATCCCTTTTTTTTCTCACATGCGTCACCTGGGATACTCGAGATTCGTAGGTCATAAAACTCAGAACGGAAGAAGTTGTATCTATATTGTGTTTCTGTCATGCGTGTAGGCCCTAATGGTTATCCATCTCACCGAGCTAATTATAGGGTTCATATGCGTTTTCTTTGATACATAGGATTGTTTTGTTTTTTTTTGACAACCGTCATGTGAGGTCTCAGAATTGGAGTTTTTTTTTATTAGCGAATGACAGTTCTAAAGTTTCAAAAATTTCCTCCAATTCCCAACGACCATCTGACACAAATGTTCTGTGGTCTTTGGTTGATGATCGATGCTCGATGATCGCTGCTCGACGATGATGGGGCAAGGGACTGTCACAAATTATTCGCATAATTATTGTGCGTGAGATATTTGTTGGTTAACGATTCGGTTGGATTAATTGTTGTTTCTTAATTATAGACACAAGGAATTTCTGCTTTGTTTTTTGTAAAAATAAATAAATTTTCGTTTAAATCTCACGTCTATGAGTTTTCTATATGACGAAAGGAGAGATGTGTAGGCGGTTAAGTCTATGGTGGAATACATACTCGTGACAGATTCTTTTCAAAATGCCATAAATTTTAGTAGGTATTCGGTTAGAAATAGAAGCGTAGATACAATTTGTCTAGAGGTGGACGGAATTAAGTTGCTTGATGTTAAATTTAAATGCGAACAAATTAGAAATGCTTCGAAATTAAATCTTATCTTAATGGCGTGCGATGATGCTCGTTCAAATGGCATTGTACTAACAAATTCTGGGGTGATACAGTTTCTAATATCACTAGCCATATAAATCACAGCTACCACAGGTTATCCAACATCTGTCAAACTATACAAGACATAAAATCTTTTAATTACAACACTTATGTAATCCACTTAACGACTTACATGTCACTTCCAAAGAATCTTGTTTCTGTCATGCACGTTCCAGGTCTCATTCTGTCAATCGTACAAAGTAAACATGACGTTTATATGACAGTCCAGGTTTAATGATTTTATTACGAAGTTAAGGCAGACCAAAACACAGTATGTGACCTGATTGGAATCTCAGAAATCTTTAAGATCTCTAATCTGAATTATGACGTTTAAACGAAGCAAAAAAGCTACTTCGAACTCAACTATTTTATAAGTGCTCTAGGCAACCGATACATGGAGTCCTTAAGCCTTATTTTATTCCATCGACTATGATATCTGCACATGTAGGGCAACGTCACTTAATAACGCACGTCTCGTCGGAGCCCATATACATTATGTAGCTTACCCAGTACACTCAAAGAAGTTTTTATATTGCCTTCATGAGTTATTTCACCAATTCCTTCTTAACGGGCTACCGCTCTATAAAGAAGAGGAAGGAAGGTGGGCCTTTAGAGTACTCGTACCTAATACTAGAAAATCTTTTAGTACACTTTTGGGTCACTCAATAGCTACAAATTCTAGAGCAACTTATTCGAAATGACCCCCATTTGCATTCCGGCGAAGTCGGCCTGGCTACTCATCGATTGTAGTACGCACCTCTTGCATTGTTAAATTTTTCAGTGCTCGGATAAGGGCGCGCTTCACAAACTCAATACTTGGATGTCGAGTAGTGCAAGCCATAGTCTCCAAAACAGACCGCGTAGTTTGTAAACTAATGGATTGGCTAATGGATACGTGATGGCCGATCATGTTTTGTAGTTTTTGCCCTATGAGCTGGAGTGGGTTTTGTTGAAAGGTTCACGGTTTATTTGCGGTGCCTTGTTGTGGGGCTCCACAGCGTTCTCTAAAACGTCCGTTTGATACGCTTTCGCAGAGGTTTTGACACTTTTCTCGCAGAAAAGGAACTTGATCCCATTGTAGGCGATTTCAGAAAATCACAGAAACTCTCGAAATGAGTTTAGATGCATGTCGTGATGACAGAGCATACAATCTATTGGAGAAGATTGACGAGAGTTAGTAACAAGAATTCATCTGTGACCGTGCTTCGCGCATTGGCGAAGCAAGCCTTTTGATATTGACTGACGTTTCTGTTTCAATGGTTCTGTGAATAAGTGGCGCGACATGTTGTCCTTTCTGTTCTCAGCAACTTCGATGACTTGTGGCGTTCGCACAGTGCGCGGAAGACTGACTTGCACGGTCGACTATTCCACCAGTATCCTCAAATAACTTCACGGCACAAAGTTTCGTGTGATTGTCAGTGGCCGCAACATCCGAAAGATTTCGCCTTGTTAGTAGCCGCATTTTTGCAGACCAATTACGACAACACATTCCATGATTGCAAACAACTGACGTCAAAAACACTTTACGCGGGAACTTTGCTTAAATGTCACTTGACAAATATCCGTTAAGATGGTGTGGATGCGTTCATTGGTTTTTGAGAATGGATGTGTTCATTTCGTGTACCAAAACGTTTGCTAGTGCTACTTATTTAAGTGTCAGAGCCTTAATCGTTATCAACATTTTGCGTGCTCGACATATCCCTGAGTCTTTCAATCAGCCGCCGATTACGTCAAAAAAGATGATTGTTAAGTATTTGGATAGCGATACTTCTTGATATGTGAACATTAACTCCATCTTCAAATCGGCAATCTCGCTTCTACAGATAAAAGAGGTTAACAGGTTATCTCATGAAATGCGTCGTTCAGCATAATCATCTAGATGATATGGGTTTATGAGATGATTAATGCTTAGAAGCTTATAGTGTAACTTTAACAATATTTGACAGGTACAAGCAGGTGACCTACTTTGATAGCTTTTTCTATTATATGACTACATATACTACCTAAGCCCTACTTGTTAAGCAATTCGTTGTTGCAGGAAGAAAAAGGTGCGCAAATTATAAAGAAAGATCTGGAAAGGTGATAAGCTACTAGTGTTACCAGTCACATGGAAGTCATGTCACTTTTGACATTTAACTTCTGATGAAATGTCAACTGTCAAAAAGACTAATGCGCGAGTTTTCCAATACGTCAAGTGATAGATGTCACTTAGTAAACAAACTCCGCAATACTATCTCAATGAACCGTTAAATTGATGACATTCACACGGAATCTGACAGAAATTCAACAATTTCTTGAAATAATCTTCCCATTTCCATAATTATGTAGATCAATCGCAACACGTAGATAGTTTTCACCTTCAAAATGAAAACATCAACCAAAAATCGAACTCGTTTAACCTGTCAGTTAAGCTTCACGTCAAAATATCGACTGCACAAATGAAGGCATTTACACATACCGTCAGTCACCAAGATGACCATCATAAATTAGCAGCTGCATGATGGTTTTAGGTTTATTTTTATTTTTATTTTTAAGGTGATAATATGCGCTCCTGGAACTGTCAACAAATTTATTCCCCCCGCGCACTCATTCACAACGAATGTAAACAACTTTTCCAAAATAAAAAAATTAAAAACAAACCTCAAACATGGGTGGTTACGAGTATGTGTCAGTGGTGACAGAGTTTTGTCGTTGTTGTGCCGTTGTTGCGACTGTCTTTTTCGCTTTCAATCATCTAATTACGTACGGATTTGGAATTTATTTGAATTATGTATGTAAAGAGAGAAACCCACTGAACTTATGCACACATTTTCCACTTCGAATTGATTAGACTAACAACAACAAACTGAAGCAAAAATGACCACAACTCGGACAGCACAAGTGCTCTATGGTGCTCTATGCATGGTCAGTATATAAGTTGCGTATGCACTTAGTGTAAAAAAAATCAAAAAAAAAAAATACTGCAAAAGTGTCCGGTTGAACTCTATCAGTGCGTAACGAGGTATTGGATCACTTTTGAAACAAAACAAACGAGAAATATGGATACAAAGTTACAGAAACGAAGGCAGAGATGGAGACAATCTTGTGCTCGTTGGTCTTGCGCCACATTTCCAGTTTCAGGTTGATAAGTTTGTGGAGCACACTTTAAATTTTTATTTATTTAATTTTTATTATTTATTTATTTTTTTAAATGACTATGATAAGCCATTTAGAGAAGACATTAGGGACGCCCTCATTGGTCTTCAGACGGTGATAGTATAAAACAATCATCACATGGTAGAGGGTTATTTGGTGGAACTGTTGGTGTTCATTTACGTAGTAGGTACACCTCCGCAATATGGGGATTTTCGTCAATTCGGTTCATTTCCTGCTTCAGATACTTCAATGCAAAAGATTTTCTAATTGAGAAATGAATAACATTAGCACTGTGATTATGGTTCCTAGGGGCATTAGAGCCACGCACAGCATTTAAGCATAAGAACGCGACGGTGGTTTGTAGTGATTACGACAAGTGTAAGTCTGAGAAGCGAGTTAATAAAACTTACGCTGTCGCCAGAGGTAAGTGGGTTGTTCGTGCCTAAGGTGGTGATTTTCTCGTCGAGTTGTGATTTACGTGAGAGCTTAGAATGAGTTACGGTGATTACACTTATCAGTTTGACTGCATAATTCGCTCTTGTGGCTTACTGAAAGCATAATCATGAAAATTACTTCGTTTGGATACTACTCTGTGAATTAATCTGTCAAACAATTAGCATAACATGCTTTGAAGACATTGAATATCAAGCATGACATCGAGCATACAGTATAGTATCGCGCATGCAACATAACGAGCATAAATCATCTCTTCAAATATGAAGCCTGATAGTTTGAAATCTATATCTAATAGATCCAGCAAATAATTTCGAAAAACTTCTGTAAAAAGTCGGCATCAAACATGACAGCGAGCATAAAGTGCAATTTGGAGCTCGATCATCGAGCACATAATACCATAGTTCAAGAATGATACATTGTACAGACACATAAGTATGAATGCATGAAAACGCAAGCTGAAATAAGCTACATATTAGGACCAAATATGATATGAAGCACCGAGCAGAAAATCGGGCATTAGCCCATACATCGAGCTCCGATAACCAAACACTTACATATATCAAAATCAAAAATTAAACGTTGCGTATGCTCGATATTACGCGTTATGAACTATTCTAGAGTATGCACGTACAACGACTAAGAGTTTTATTATATATGACATCAAGCACCGAGCACGATATCAAATGTCACGTGTAGGTATGATACTTTAGGCAAACTAAGCTATATGTTAAAATTAAATATAACATCGAGCATCAACCATAATACCGAGCATAGAGCTGCAGTTTCAGGAGAACAAAAATTAATACTAATATCAACGACATAGAAGCTAGTAAGTCAGGCAATGATCGACTGTTAAATGGAGCAGGAGTCACAATGTTAAAATTTGACAAGACGTAAGATCATAGTTTTTCTAAACCATCAAGCATCTTGTATCATGTAAGACACTGTATAACATGATCAAGTACGAGAACGATCATAACAAAAGCCACTAAACAGCAAGCATAAGATCAAATTTAGGCATAGAAATGATCAAGTACGACATCCAGCAAAAGAACTGAGAAATACAAAAGTCTGATAAATACGCATTGGACCATAATTATTTCATAGATCGCCGGATGTAGGATAAACCAACAAGGCAGCCAAGAACAGAGTGTTCATCAACCACCATCCACCACCCCAACTACCTGCCGACGGCGCGTATTTTCGAAAACGAAACAGATCAAAAAGTCTTCTTCAAACTCTCACCGAGCATGGAAATTATGGAGCTCAAATTTAGGAACTTCCGGGACTCATTTCATTACTTTAATGTTCTTGTACTTGATATTATTCGTTCCAGTTGAAAATGGAAAATTTTTAATTTGAATACAACCCTTTCGACAGTTTAAGTAATTCAGCTCAGCCATCAATATGACTCGTCAAAGTCCATAGCCGTAGATATTTTCGTATCTATAACACAAAAGAACAAAAGCTTTACAGCAACTACAAGTCATGCCGAATCGATTAAAACTCGTTAATCTAATCTCTGACTACAAGTCGCTTGATAACATGCAAACAACTATTGGATAACATCTCTTTCATGCCTCTGTCGGGCCTATGTTGATTTTTAAACCACTTTTAACTCTCGCTGATTTCTCATAAATTGTTCCTTATGTTCGTACGTCCAATCTTCGAACATAAATAAAATGAATCACAACACTAAAAGAGAGTTAAACATATTTAACACCATCCACCGTCCAAAAATAAAATAACAGTTCGCCTGAAAGAGATAAATTTATTCGAACACGTACGTTTACTCATTGGCAATCTATTGGACAAGTGCACTTGTAAAAACGTCCCAATTGGAATTCGAGACCACCACTATGCTGTATGACAGTGCCAGTGCCACCGGATCATTCTCTAAATTCAAACCAGCTCTAAAAGTACCAATTTCAAGACCGGTAGTCACTAAAATCACAACGGCAAAAAAAAAAAAACATCACCGACGACATGACGAGGACAGACACCGGTGATGGTATCTCAATCCACTCTCATCTTGTTGCCAAACAGCAATGCATCAGTAAGCTTGGCGTATCATCAGCTGGAGTAGAGTACGCATTACCACCCGACGACCCATTATTAGGTCACAACCATCAGTAACACCAGTTCCCTCTGAAATCTCCTCCAAACTTCTGACGACGTTATTCACATTGAGCTGAGTTGATTTCTGATTTCACTTCAACCAAGCGTCATCCATCCGTGTGCTCGGCGAGCAAAATAAAATGAAAAAAAAAAAAAAAACCAAATTCAATCGAAGCGAAATGTATCTATGCACTCGTATCTCTCTTAAGCTGTAAGAGTTTATTGAATCGAATCTGAATATGAAGTGAGCTCAAAACAATCGATACAAATGTCTGTCTACACTATAACCATACGTAGATACATTTTCATTTACTCAACGAGCATGGTACGCACAAGGAAATGAAGCACGGCGCAAAGAAGTAATTTAATCAGAGAGCTTGTCGTTAAATGACTGTCAACGCGCAGAGATACCACGATCTGATCTTTCTCATTCGCTTGAGGACTTGTTTCTTTATTTTGTTTTTTTTTTTGTGTATACCGAGATACATTAACATAACGTGATCGGTTGTGCTGGACTGATCATGCGAATTGGATACTGACAAACTCGAAGCAACAGCAGCAGCAATATTACTTACCGTTAGTGATTCGATGGACAACTACAACGCACAGGTGATCGCCTTGATAGATTTTAAGCAAGTTGAGCAGTTGCTATGGGTACATTCAGATTCAGAAAGTCAGTTGCCGAGATATGGTGTACTAAACGGGCGAGAATTCCCATCAGAATATACATATATTCAAGTGATGTCAATTATTTCATGAATTATGCTCTTGAGAGCAAAGAATTGGGCAGCAATCGAAAAAGAAAAGAACCTCACAATCGTGGCAAGGGATATTTAATTGAAAAATTAGCTCTACGATGGCTGATCATAGAATTGACCGTTGACTTTTATTAAAGAAACTCCATTCAAGCTGGAATGTCACGACTAGAAATGTTTTTTTTTTTTGTTAAGAATGTCAGCTTGAATTGCGTGACAAATGCATTTCAAATGGTTTTTCATTTCGGCAGGGATATCTCGAAATTTTAAGAGACTTTACTAAATTGGCTTCAGAGAAACATTCTTGAATCTAACAAAACACCAAATGGCAGTCATCATGCATGACATCGAACTTGAAATCGACTTTCATCAAATTAGAGAATTCAGCTCAACACCAGCTATAATAGGGAGCATCAATCACACCATCGAGCATGAGGACAGCTTGATTTCGAACTGTAAAATTGCCCTAGAAGTAACATACACTTGCATCAAAATATAATCCATCACAAGGTTGTAGTACAAGCAAAACACCGAGCAATAGGTCAGGCTTAAGCATTGTATCAAACTCAGCATTTCATCGAGCTTAGTATGATGTAAGGATAGTCTGATTAGACAATGAAGTCTGGGACATGAACGAAAACATGCTGTGAATATTTTAAAATTCAAAACATCAAGCAAACGTCGAGCATAACATCGAGCAAACGTCGAACAAATCACGGAACTCTAACACGAAATTAATCACCAAAAAATGCGAGGTGTGTATTTACTAACAAAATATCTGGCATGCGAATGTCGTTAACATCGGTTATCAAGCATATGTAAACCAGCGAGCATGAAGAAAACTATATCCATTTCGGTAGATTGCGTGTTTCCGAAAACTAAAATCAGGGATAAAGCATAACGTCGAGCACAAGCATGGCATGAAGCACAAGCATTGCATCAAACATAAGACTGGCACCGAGCACAAGCGTCCACAGCATACAGTCGTCCTTAAGCATACCATTGTTACATAGCCAGATGATTATATAATCGTGTCGGAAAGCTCTGACGCAATTTGAATTGAAAAGACAACCGAGACGATAACAGTGACCAGCAGATGCTGCAAGGATATCGATGTCGATAAATTTGTATTCGCTATATACAGCCACAGGCACGACTTGAAGCTGTCAATGAAAACTCAAATAACCTAGGGTTCAATTTAACACAAATCAAAAACATAAATCAGATGTGCAGTACGTGCGTCAAAGGGGTGACAGCTTAACGCCATCAACTTTGAAAACCTTTCCCAGTGGGGAGAAACAAATATAGTGAAATCGGGGTTCGACCCTCAGGTAACGTGGCTCATACGGAGAAGCTAGGTTTTTGTCATTAAATTTAGGAGCAGCGATGAAAATTGTGTGAGAAATCCTTAGAAGCTCGATGAAAACTCGTTGAGAAATCGTTGATTATTAATAAAAATATCTTCTATGATTTTTTAAATACAATAGATTGCGTTACTTTGTAGGGCCAAGATAAACCCCGTAGAATTAACTTCATGATAGGGATGCTACAGCAACTTACTGCTGCTAATCTTATGCGCATTGCAATGGACTTTAACCAGCATTCTAATGGAATGTTTTGCGAGAAATATAGTGTCTCAGACCGTAGAAAAAGCGGAGCTACTTGAATATGTGTATTTATCATGAAGTGATCTCCAAAAGAAAGTTCTACTCTGAGTGTCGCAGAGCGAGCTTGTGGACCGAAACTACACAGAGCCTCATTGAAATCGTTCAAGTCTAATAGATCCATCAATTGCTCGGTCAATGCGCTTCAATTTGTTCTAAACATCACTTTCGTCGAACCGCTGCTGTTTACACTTTCGGACCTAAAAATCAATGTAAACTAGAAACCGGATCTTATAATCAATCTTCATCAATCTCATCAACAACTCCATCCGAAATCCAGGTCTAAAACAAAATCGGGGTCAGCATAGATACTCGTACCAGCAACGAACCTTCACAGAGGCCCGAAATCGCCTATCATCTTCTTCTAGATAAATTACAGCAATGAGCAGTCGCTAATTATAGGTCTTAGGTCTAGGACTACTGCCTACCGAAGCTCAAAGATTACACCACCATTGTTTTACGGAAAAAGATTTCCTCCTCCCCATCCCCTTCCACACATCGACATCTTCCACTTTGAAGTTAATGCTCCCCTCTTCATTGGTTGTGGTATCTGTAATTTGATTTATTAACATTTCGGGCACCCCAAATTTCGTTGAGATGTATTCCTCAGATACCCTCTAATGAATGTGTCATTTAATTAGCAACCAAGGGCGATCTCACCATGCATCGGGGTGGGCCTGCCCCCAAAAAAAACTACAAAGTTACCACCGAAGATAACTAGGGAGGAGCTCACTGAATTTGTTTTCAACTTCGTATCTACTACTCGTAGATCTGGCCATGTACGAAGTATTCGTAACTTACCATTTAAAGTCACGCGTAATTTACACACTTAAGTGGTGATGAATTTTCACCCAATGACTGTTATACAGTAGTGGCTTTCTCACCGTCTATATGCAAATAAGATACGATTACCCGTGCATTGGAAGCCAATGGAATAAATTTAAATTTTTGGTCGCATGGTGACTGAGGTTTTGGATTTCTTTCTTTATTTTCCCGCCACAATTTGAAGGCTCAATTCGGTGGCGCATATGTAGATACGAGTACGAGTACTCCAAACAAAAGTAGATACGCGGAAAATATCTACAAAATATCGTGCAATAAGAGAGTGGAAAATGGAAAACAACTCAGAGATATGGTAATGCATTGCACCTGGAAAATTAAAAGGGAAATCTCCGGCAATGCCTGGTCGATGTTTAGGCTTTTATGGGTATTTGAAGGCTTGAGGGCAAGTTTTTTTTTTTTTTTTTTTTTTAGTTTTTTGTTATTCTGTTTACTCAGGTCCAGCGGTGTGATATATTACGAGTATGTGGCGTGAAGTTGCGCAAAAAGATACATTATTCAATTGAAATGTTCAAATTGAACATCCGGTAAAGGAGTGAATGGAGAAATCCATTATAATGTTGAAGGCTTCTCCGCCTTGGGGAGTTCGAGTAGATGGCACAGAGGCTTTAGATGATAAGCTGCACAGTTTTTCTCACGTATGTTTATCGCTTTAGGTGATGCGAAAAGAAGTGAGTCGCAGTAAAAGCGAAATGCCTATGTTGGAGTTATCTAAGAAATGTCGGTTGGTTTGGGTAGTTTGGGGTCATCTAGTCAAAGATACCGGCGGTAGAGTGAACGTTATAGGGACTAGGTTTTTGGTGACCCTGGGGGCTGCTTTAGAGTTTGGCATGAAAGCTAGGATTGAAGACAATGATTGACAGAGTCGGCTTCTAGATACAGTTTTTCTTACACATAAAATCTAACAATAAAGGCTGTTAGTGCATCGCATTCGGGATATCACAATTTATAAGAGGAGCATCGAATAAAAATTTCTATTTTCAGTCTCAAGATGTTTCTGCGAGTCCATAACGTTCATCTCTATGTAATAGGTAAATAAACGCAGCGCCTAAGGAAATTCAAATCCTCCGCAAGGTCGGGGCAAAAATAGACTTGAAGTAAGAGCCGCCTAAATCAAAGCAAGAAGACGAGGAGATTTAAAGACGAAAACCTTGTAATGGAGTCACAGTCGGTGCTGAGAATATGGAAAAACTTTTTCTGTAGACCGTATAACGGCGAAGAAGCCCAACATGCCGTAGTGAGGTAGAACAGGCCATTCAATGTAGAAGATGTCCACGAACATCTGACCAAAACAAAGTAAGGATAGCAATATCTAAGCTGAAATGAAACAAAGTAACTGGTCTTGAAGGCTTACCGGCCGAGGTATTGAAAACTGGACATGACTTTGTGGATACAATGCATCAACTCATTTCTAAGATCTGGTCAAAAGGGTGTATGCCCCATGAATGGAACCTCAACACCGTTTGCCCGATTCACAAAAAAAAGAGTAGATCCCCTCAACTGCGCCAACTATAGAGGTATAAGTCTCCTCACCATCGGATACAATATCTTATCTGACATATTGTGTGAACGTTTGAAACCCTTCGCAAACAACCTGATTAGTCCTTATCAGTGGAGCATCCGACCAGGAAAGTTCACATCCGCCCAAATTTCCACACTCCGCAAATCCTGGAAAAAACTCAAGAAGTCTAAATGATACCCTCCATCTTTTCATCGATTTTAAGGCCGCATATAACAGCATTTATAGAGACGAGCCTAGTTTTGACATCCCTGCCAAACTCATCCGTCTGTGCAGAATGACGATTGAGAAAGCTCGCTGTTCCGTCACAAGGTCGGTAACGATTTTACCGAGACCTTTGATGTAAAAAGAAGGTTTTAGGCAAAGTGACGCGCTGTCATGTGACTTCTGTAACATCATGCTTCAAATAACAGTGCGGAACTCACAAGGGTACACTAGACGCGCAATCTTTTCAAATTCTGTACAACTACTAGAGTACGTCAATGATATAGACATAATTAGAAGAATTCAACGGGCTGTCATTGGTGTGTTCGCTAGTATTGCAACGGAAGCTGCCAAAAATTGGTTTAGCGGTAAATGAGGGCAAAAGCAAGTATATGTTGTCAAAAAGAAGTGACGCACAACATCGACCAATTGGATAGAACCTCCGAGTCGACAGCTATAATTTCGAGGTAGTAAGGGACTTTGTCTACCTGGACTCTGCAATAAGTTCTGACAACAACACCCAATCGCTGTTTCAAGTCAATCGCTGTTTCTTTCGGTAACTGAGTAGTAGGCATAAATCAGCTGACATTGACAGATCAGGTATATGAATCGGGCATAATCGCATAGCACGGGCTATTGGTATCTCAGGAAGATCACTCACACCCTCTGGCGCAACCACTGTTTGACGGCCCGCCTGAAACGTGTACAATATTTCGGCAACAAAATTGGAGACTCTAAAGATACATCGTCACAAGCAAGTATTTCTGCTATTTTGCAAAACATCTGCTTAGGGTTTGGATTGGATCTTTGGCTGTGAATGCTTCAGATAAGGAAAATATGAATTCAAGTTTCAAATTGAAGCAAGGAATATTACTAAGTGAAAGAGTACAAGAATTGGCGAATACCTTGAAGTCTTAGGCAAATCACCTCTGTACTCGTAATTTTAATCTGGAAGTTCCCTTCTCCAAACTATGGATCCACTTCACCCAACTCGATTTCGGAGACAAGTGTGTCCAATTTAAGCCACTTACTAATTTGAGCAAGATTCCAATCTCTCAAAACAACTTCATTCGTCATTTTCCAATCCACAGATGCATGTATTAAAATTCTTTTTTCGCTTACAGAAATTCTGTTTATCAGTCGTTCCATGCCACTAATCGGTGAAAAATTACACGCTCCCCTTCTGCATGGGTATAATCAATTCATTAATTAGTAGTACTCGTACCAGGAGCTACTTTGTATTTATTGAAATCACATTCCGCTTTTTGTTGTACAAATCATATAAAAGAAAATTTAAAGAAAAACAAATCGCAAAGCAACCTTTGGCTTATGGTCAAACAAACAGTGACTGCGACGGTGATTTTAATTCTGACTTACTCTCCAACTTAGACTGAGATTGATGTGATAAATTTCTGCTAGTTACACTCGATACAATGTCTTAACTTTGCATATGCAATATCGTGCGCATTTATAGCTGGTTGAAGAAAACAAATGTGCGGTCGCTCTGTCTCAAGGACAACACCAGAACATAACCGTGATTGGTGAGCAGAGTAGGCTTTTCTTCACTCACGTGGCAATAAACAAACATGGAATTTGGACAAGTGCGTTAAAGGCTATCCGGAATTGGCAGCCTCTGAACCGGAGGAACAGGTTTCAGACGAGGAAATCTTGAGACGAGAGGCCGAATTTAAGTTTCGAACGCCATCAAATCAGACCATAAAACTTTATGAGTTCTTAAGGGACCACTAACTGACAGATTTTTGATAGGAATAGTTTGAGAAAAGAGTTGTCTCTAAGCCTGAAAGCTGGATGTCTCAGAGACCTCCAATTTTGACTGCAAGCGGCGTGCTGTACGATCAAATGCATCCATGAAAAATACTCGAAGAGCAAACAAGGAAGTGACGCATATTTTTAAAATTTTTCAAAAGAAAAAGAACCCCGATATGAATTTCGAGAGTAGTACTACCTATACGACAAAATTGATCGATGGAAGAAGTGGACAGGAAAAACTCGGAGAGCACGTAACCACTTTTCATCATTAACTCGCACTACCTGAACGTGCGTTTACGTTTACGAAAACCTGGAGACAAAAAAATGATTCTTTCCAAGATTGGAGCAAAGTTTAAACCCAAGCTTTCAGAAACACGCCCTTTGATCGCACCAATAGAGGACGACGATCGAAAAGACAACTGGAGAACTGCTAGCAAACGATAAGGGCATGCTACTTAAAATTTGTAATCAGCACCGGGGGAGTTTCATGTGCCTTCGCACTGCAATCTTGCGAACAGACTTCATGATCCCACAGTGTGCCAAAAATTCATGGATCATCTCAGCTTAAGAGCGGTAACGTTCAACAGATCTAAAGGTACGATCAGACGGTCATCTGAACTTGTCATCCGGAAGACATGGTGACATCAGAGAACTTTTGTAATTCGGCTGTCATTTGCATGTCATCCGCTAGATGACACTCGATCACACAGTGTCATCCGTTCGGTCATCCGAGTGTCATTTTGTCCCAAAATGGATGACACGCTTGCTTTGTCATCCGGTTGACATGCGTGGATGACATAGCCGGATGACAAGCGATCACACGAGATGACACTAATGGCACGGATGACACTAATGACACTGATGACGATTTGTATTTAGTTGTTTGCGAAAAACGAAATCGAAACAGAAAAAGTTTGTATGATTAAAAAGTACTGCAAAAGAAAAAAACATAATATTAAGTAAGTGTTTTAGTTTTACTGCGAAAAAATTGAACAATAAATGCCGAGGATTGTTCAAAATACTCGTAAATTGGCAAGAAGTGTGGGAGAATTGTGGCGGAAGTTTTTTTATATTGTTATAGTAAAATACGAATTTATATTAAATATTAACATAATAAGTAATTACCAATGAAAAGACAAGTGTTTATTTAATATATTTGAAAAAAAAAAGAATGGTCATGCGATCCCTGTAATAATAGAAAAATAATCAACTACTTCAGACGGAATGAATAGAAGAAAAATAAAAACCAATAATCACCCTTATTTGGATTTCATTATGTGGTAGTGGAGGATGTAATCCCAATCGGCGGGATATTAGTCGATGGACGGCCCGCTGCTGATTCGGTGTGGAGTCTATCTGCTATGGTGTAATATAAGTAGTCGTCATGGTGTTCGGGTCGGTGACATTTGTGCGTGAAGGCGCCGGCTGAGAGTAAATCAATTGCATGATTCTACCCTCCAAATTGAAGGCAGCGTCTTCTGGAAGTCTTCACAAATGTGATGCGACCAGTTCACCGAACACACCATGCCGATCATCTTGCCTGCGTGCTATATTCCCCAACACTTCAGCCTCCAAATTCCGAAAGCTACCAGAATTGGAATTGGAGGACAACGATAGTGATAGCGTTGCTGTTGACGACGGCGTTTTCGTTGTTTCTCTCTTTTGTCTTTTTTCGGCACTGGTGTTGGTTGGACAGCTTCGATTCAAATGTGGACGTCGATGGAAACGATTGTGTCACTTCGGAAGACTCCAAAAACATCATTTCAGTCAGATGAGGCCACGATGTTTTTGCAATTTCGCCTGTCCTTTGGCCTGATTTTCTGGCTCGAAATTTACCCAAATGGGCCTTAAAATGGCTGCGAAGTGATTGCCATTTAAGGCGCACCTCAACATCGTCAACACCCTCAATATTTAATTTGACCACCACCTGTTACCAGGAATCAATTTTCTAGTTAGGATTTTTATAATCCGTCCGCCCACTATCCCAAAGGACAGGATTTATTTGCACAGCTGCAATTAAAGACTCTGTTTCACGGTCCCAGGAAAATAATATTTTTCTGCATCTTTATTTTCCTGAAACCGTGGGTGTTTTATTTTTAGCCACAATATCACAGTCGTTATTACTCTTTTTTTTAACACAGAAACAAAATTAACTTAACTTTTTCAATTACTATATGCACACGTGTCATCCGATGTTAGATGACAATGAGGAAAATCAAGTAATGTCATCCATGGGACATTGTCATTCGGATGACACGCTGTCAAAAAAATTTGGTCATCCAGTCCCAATAGCGATGACAAGCGATCACACGGTCAACCAAATCAGTCATCTGGATGACATAGAAATCGTGTCATCTGGTGTGTCATCCGGTTGACACGTTCAATGACATGCCGGATGATGGGCGATCACACGGGATGACCACTTTAGGACAAATTCTACGTCATAGTGACGTCAGCATGTCATCCGGATGACAAGATTGGATGACCGTCTGATCGCACCTTAAGCAAAAAACACTGGAGAACGGGAGAGGTTTATCGGTAAAAGACAGAGAAACTACAGTACATTGTTATCAAGTCTCTCCTGCGGATGGATCGAGGAGCATATTTCACTCAAAGTTCAGCTTGTATCAACGACCGCAGCAGAAAAATCTGGACTTGAAGCCCAAAGAAAGGAAGTGCAGAGTAGCCTAAGATGCGATAAGCGCAACCACATCAATGTGCTAGTTGTACAAGCAAAAGAGGCAGCAATCCGGTGCGACAGTAGGTCCTTACAGGGGAACGCAGAACCAAAGAGCAACCTGTAAAAAAACAGTTGTTTACTAATAACAGATGAGGGCCAACTCAAAAGATGAAGATGAAGCACTTCGCGATGGTATTTAACCATATAGACGACAGAGCGAACGATACGAAGTAGCAAAATCGCAAATTCGCACTGGCCCCCCTAAGACGGCCCCGCACAATTTTCAAGACTTCTTCCATTAATGCATTTGTCTAATAAAAAGCGAGGTTAGAGCAAATACCGATCTTATCGTAACTGACCCCACTGATGGTGGCTACGATTTGACCAGTTACAGACCACCGGTCATAGGTCCTATTGAGTGGCAGAACCACCGGTAGTACATACCAGGTTTTAAAACATGGGAGTCAGGGCCCTCGAACTTGTTCAGGTAGGCCCCCTAGTGGGAGCTTCACGGTGGCTGTGATTTAAACCTAAAATGCGGGAAGCATTTTGAAGTTGCTTTCGAGATGCAGCAACTACTGGGTGACGTGATCCTAAGATTAGCAGAAGGTTTTAGGTTGGCCTCGATCATACCAAGGCTGGAGCGTATGCCTTCAATATCTGGCGATGGCCAGACGTATCCTGGCCCCCATGGATATATGGGTACCCCATGAACTTAAGTTGTCTATTATCAGGCGCTCATGTAAAACCCCAGAAACATTTGGGCTTATGGGAAAGCCTTGCTTGGCTGTTTACCAGTTTGTTGAATCGTATCTACGGATGCATTGCACGTGTTGGTGGGGTGCCTCGTCTTGACTGATACGACAAGGAATTGCCCACAGGATTAGAAAGACTACCGCTGACAAAAGCTGTTTGTTTCTCTTCGACGGAGGGGGAAGAATTGTCCCGCAGGAAGTCTAAGCTTCAGCTTTCCTAATGTGTCTGGTCTAGATGGCAATCTATTGTAGATAGAATATGAGCATTAAAGACAGGGTTACTTAAAACTGTCTGTAGGATGTGTGGACCATGAGCGGGCTACCAGAACTGAGCTTTAACCTTAATCTGAGCTTTCTACTAACCGGGCATGGCTACTTGAATGCGCTTTGCATAAGAGAGGCTACGCTCCCCTTGAGGACTTGATGCATGTTCTGTGCGTGTATCCATCCTACTCAGATGTTAAGGATTTAGAAACTATGGGCATCACCTACTATGGTGTGAACTGGGATGTCAGGGGGGTCCTCACTGACCGAGCACAATTCGAAAGGATTCGTAACTTCGCAAATGGGATTTTCCGTCAGAGATGGTATAAGTAGTTAGCTGGTGGAAATCATAGATTAGTCCTGGAATAAAAAGAAGTAAACGCAAGGTTGCGAAGCTCGACCCGAAGCTATATTCTAGTACAACGGTAGAACAGGGAACTCTAGAATTCCTTGAGGGAGCATAGTGGTGGCTATTGAATATACCCAAAATCGCGGAGAGGGTAGACCGATTGGAGCTTGGACATGTCATGGTTCAGCACATGTTGTAGCGTGCTAAGGCTTGTGTTCAACCATTTGATGACAATGGAACGGATCGGTGTGCTCGATGTGCTGAGGTATTAGGTAGGCCTCGACCCTTCACCAAAGGAGAAATTCGTATCTCACACGCGACTTCGAATTTGGTATTGGTGGTGGTACTTGTACTACCCGAAAGGAGCTAGTCAATGCATTATTTTGATCTCTCGTGTGAAGACGTACCGTAGGAGTGAGCCTTCACGACAGGTACCTACGTAAAACACTGGTGAAATCTGCCTCTCCTACCAATACAGAGACTGCAACCACGAGAGAGCCAGAGCTACTGAGGATTAAATGCATAGGAAAATGAGCGTTTTCCATAGGAGTGAAATCAGGGGATGACTGTCAAGTTGCCGAAAAAGGGCAATCTGATGGATTGCGGAAATTGGAGGGGGATGTGCGTTCCAAGGCTACGTACGAAGGTGCGAAACGTCGTGTCCTACAGAACGGTCACCTGTCAGAAGCCTTTGAAGTCGAAGGCGCAGTTCGGCAGGGTTGTATCTTATCACCACTTCTTTTGCTGGTTATAATCAGCGATGTTATCCGCCCAACATTGTAGGAGGAAAGCAGAGGTGTTCCAAAGATAATGACATCTGGAAGCTGAAGCCAGCAGAGTGGAGCTTAAAATAAATGCAGCTAACACCAAAGTCTTTGGTCTTTCAATCTCTTTCTCTCAACCTAACATCACTGGACAGGAGGTTGAGAAAATGCAGAGTTTTCCTTATTTGGGAGGCACCATCTCTACTGACGGCGGCACCGAACTCGATGTTAATAGCAGAATCGGGAAGGCAAAGTAATGTTTACAGCACTAAGACCAAGCTGCGACTGTTTCGCTCCAATGTCGAGTCAGTACTGCTACATCAGTACAGAACATGGAAGGAGACCTCAGCAAATTGCAAATATGAACAGTCGAGTTTCCTTCGCGAAGCTTTAAATATAAGAGTTCAGTAATAAAGCTAGCAGGGAACCATAAAAATCACTTTTGATTTTTTTAAGGCTTCAAAAACTAAGCATGAAAAAGGCTTTTATAACTCCAATGACGCACAAGAAACTCAGCCGAACTTGTGACTTAACCATGTCGCTGAACGGCCCTCAACATCCTGGTTGAAACCTGTTCAAAATATGTACTGCCATACATTTGCCACTGGCAAGGAAGTACTCCCTAAAATTTAGGCACAAATATTCGTTCTCATATTGAAAGAATATGAGAACAAAACGGAAGAAAAACCTGGACGAAAAGAAAAAGGTGTAAGTGATCTTCAATCTCGAGGATATTCGCATCCCTGAAAATGCTTACTTATTACACCGCATAAAGGTGACACGAAAAACTGAAACAATTACCAATCAAAGGTGATGAAACCTAATTGGAATCGCTGACATTATACTCGTAACATACGAGCAATTAGCACTTAGTTCTGTTCGTTGTTATCTGACTACCAAAACATAATAAACCGCTGTTTCAAGAGCACGTATCGAGTTCTTTCGAGCAAAGAGCTCACGAAATACAAATGCGAAAAAGAAAAGCCAAAGGAAATTTCCATTACAAATGTCAAAATTGATACATTCCACCTAAAAAAACAATAAACAAACCTTCGACCACCTGTCAAGATTTATCTTAAGAAAGCAAATAGCGACAGCTGTCTATATGGAGAATAAATGCATCTTAATTCCACAAGGCCTACACTTAAAACTTCGACAAACAAACTTCTGGCTACGATTTCGATAAACATATTTCAAAAAATTCAATGACAGCTGTCAACACAACTGTGAAATTAAGAAACTACGAAAACTAAGAAAAATTTAGTATAAATATAAAAAAATATATATATATATCTACTTACTGTAATCACTTAGATCATCCTGAGTTCCATTTACCGTACCGTCGGACATCACTTGTATAAACCGATTTTTAATGTATAATTGAATTTTTCTCCCCGGTCCCGATATATGCGATATCGTAGATCTTTCATTACGATCTAAATTACTACTATTACTATTCGTGTGATTATTATTTCTATAGATATGATTTTTATTATGATTTTTCAGTCTCCTAGATTTAATGCTACCTCCTTCTAATTCAGCAGTTTGTCCACCATTATGTCGACTGCTTAGACCTCGCTGTCCATCTGGTATGCCACGTTTTCTATGCACACTACGATCTGTACGTGATAATACCGGTAATTCTGTGTATGTTAGTGGTGATTGTGTTGTTGTAGTTGTTGATGTTGATGTTGGTGTTGGTGTTGATGTTGATGTTGATGTTGATGTTGATGTGGATGTTGATATTGATGTTAAAGTTTCGATGACATTAGTAGGTGTTTTGTCAAAAGTGACATTAACATCATCATTTGACATTTGTTCTGAATTCCATGTTAAATCGAAATCATTAACTGATGTTGTCGTTGAGAATTGGTAATTCCATTCTTCATTTGTTTGAGTTGTTGTAACATCACTTCTGTCACTGTTATTATAACTGTCATCATCATCATCTACACTTCTGTCACTTATGTCACTTTTTCGCGTTCGTTTTACTTGGCTATGATGATGGCGACTGATAACTGATGTTGGTGTAACTTCATCACTACTATTAACACTTAAACTACTACCACTACTACTATAATTGCTTAAATTTAGAAAATTATCATCATCATCATCATCATCATCACTAATACTAGCACTTGACAGATATGTTGTATTAGAGATGTCATCTTCTTCATTTAATTCATCAGCGTAATCGTTGGTTTTCTTTCGTTTACGTTTATTATAAATTATAAGGGATTCTCTGACTCGACGCGAATTCGATACATTACCGTCATCGAGTGATTTCATTATTTTGTACAATGGATCGATATCACTGCGATCGTGCGCTGTTAGATGCTCTTCATCTTCGTTATTTTCACTTATGTCAGTTAAGTTGACATTTAATTGTAGTAGATTATTACCATAATCACTGTAATCACTGTTATTATTATTATTATTTTGTTCACTATTATTATTATAATAATTGTCAGTTCGTATTATAGTACCATTTGGTGGTGTTGTTACTGTCGTATAATTAATTGACGTTAAATTTGACAACAAGCCTTCTACGAATAATGGTGTTGGTGGTGGTTGGGATGATTGGGATGGTTGGGATGGTAGCTTTGTATTGATGGTGCTATTATTACTTGTCGAAGCTGTTGATGTAGATGTACGTGCTTTTAACATTGGCATTGATAAGACAGTTGGCCATACGATAATAACCGACAGGAGGGCACCTAGCACAGCCAGGGCCCTCCAATTAGGACTTTGGTTTATTCGCATTAACAAACGCCACGAATTTTATCCCGAGTATCTTCTCGCTGGGCAAAATCACTGTGGATTGCATTCAAATGCGGTGGATTTATCTATCCTGGGAAAGTAAAGAAATGTTTCGTTTATATGTATTCTGCTGTTTAATCTCTCCCTTTTCTTTTGTTTCTGCTTTCAACTTGTTGTCAATTATGTTTTCTTTATTTTGTCTTTGACAGCTGTCACCGATGACCGATAACCGATGACGGATAACTGGTGACGTTTACAATTCAAAATTGATCTACAGTTGTATTGTATTTGTACAAAATTTTTATATTTAAATAAATAGAAAACCAGATTCATTTGATTTACTAAATTTCGAGATTTATAGATTTCATTAGAACAACAAACAAAAAAAAAAAAACTAAAAAATTAATAATTCTGACAGAACTAGAGTACGTTCGTGTATCGCGACGTCAAACGCGCCCGAGAATTCACATGTATCTTACGTTTAAAGGTGTGTGTGTTCAGGTGTTGGTTGTAAAGGTTCATTTCAACATTTCATTTTTACAAAGTCGGTTTCTATGCAATTCAAGTAACCATATTGTCTTTCTCTTCGTCGTCGTCACCGTCATTCAAGTGATGATTCTTATTTTTACTGGTAGTTGATTTTTTTGCCATTTCGCATATTTTAACTGTCAAAAACTTATCTAGGAGAGGTTTCTTTATTTTTACTTTTATTTTTATTATTATTTCTTTCTTTTTTTTGTAATATTTTGTCTAAGCTGCTTTGATTGTCCTTACAATCTTAACTATAAGCTTTAGTAAGACCATAAAGCTATCTAAAGATTGCCAATTAAAATTAATAAATTTAATTTTGACATTTAATATCTGTCAAACGTTTCACTTGTCAATTGATGAGTTGAGCTGGATGTTGTCGCTGAAAGAGAAAAGAAAACAAATAACGGTTGGAATGAATTTAGTTTACAGTGCATCCCTAATTTAACTTATGGACTAAATACTTTTGTTGAAGTTTACTGGTGCTATTAATACAAGTACCACACATGCAATGAATAATGAACAAGGCATTTTTCTTTTTTCTAAGTGACATTTCTTTACTGTGGCTGTGTTCGTTGAGAGTGATTCTATTTCTTTGCTTTTTCTACTCTATTCTATGTGGTGATGGTTATTTTTATCACTTCATAGTTGATGCATAATGACCCAGATTCAGTCCTTGCGACGAAGAGAGATTAGATAATAAGTCTGCTAAGTGAGGAATGCAATTGGAGGAGGTGAATAGAGGTAGATGGTTGTGTGGAACGGGTGGAAGTTGTAAAAAACAAAAAACAAAGAAGGGCGGTATAAGAGATGAAAATATAACAAACTAAATATGAGATTTGGTTAAAAGTTAAAAGGGGAAAGGTGGAATGAGTTGTAGTATTCTTTTACGAGTGCGGTTTCACAGATAGATGCATGGTGTGAGGAGAAGATGTAGAAATAATGTAAGACTTAATGTTCTTTTGGTTGAAAATGTGGTAATCAGATTCTAATTGTGAAATGTGGCGTGTCATCTATTGACGTGTTCTGTGATCTAAAAAAGAAACCGCGAAGAGAATATGACGTGCAACATATGCTGTATTGGTTAAAATTATTTCCGGCTGTGTTTTATCTCATACAGCAAGGGTGGATGAACTTAGGGATTTTGGTCCTTCGAGCGAGATGTAGTTACATTTCAAAATTTCCCCATCATAAACACTAAAATACATCTTATAGAACACATGCGCATCGTTCTTACATTTCCTTTATATGAAGGACAAGTTTGTAAGGCAGATAAAACTCTTCCAACGTCATACTCATAAATCTCATAAGCGAGAATTAATTAGTGTCTGGCACTGCAGATAATTTGACCAATACTGTCAGGTCTATCGTTGCATCTAAATAGCCTATTATACGGTTGTTCTTCTTACCTTCTGACCCACATTTTATAGTAGCGTGAAATAGTATGTTCGAATGCCATACGAGTACCTACGTTGTTATCTGCTAAGTGGGAGGCAATAAAAAAAAACCTTTTTACACCTTTTCTAGATGCGTTGAGTCTTAATGAATCAACCATATAGGCTTTTGTTGATCCATTGATATTTACTTCCAACGTAACAAAACGTTGTAAAAGATAAGACTGAACATAATTCATAAGAGACACAATCAGAACTATGTTTGTGATTGGATTTTGTTTACTTTGAAATTTTTTTAAGATCACTTGGTGAAAGATTAGTGCAAAGTATCTAATAATCGTTATCTGAGGTAAAATATAATTTTTTTTCTTTCTGTTTGATCTCGTAGCAATGTTAGTGAAATTTTACCAAATAAATGCTAGTAATTCTGCGATAAAGATGCGTTTAGGAATGTAATCCTCTATGTAAAGAGCTAATAATGAGTTTCATTAAACTTACGTTATGCATGTATCTTTTACCAGAAGAAGTTGATCATGCAGACTAAATGATGTTCAATAATAGACTACACCCTCAAAAGATATTTTCTTACTGTGAATCATCATGATAGGACGCCTCATATAATATGAAGAAAAGTTCAACCAATTTCAAAGTCGAATCTCTCTTCGGACTTCCTCCAAGGTACGTATTTGCAATTTACGTCGTTCAATTAAGAATATTGACTGAGTAAACGATTGCAATCCTGGAAATGTTTCTAACTTTAGCTTTGGCTAATGTCCTCATGTTGCTTTCAGATTCCAAACTAGACTTCCTACAAAAGCTTTATCTCACCAGAGATCAGAGATCATGCTCTCTCTTTTACTTGATATGAGAGGCTACTTTGGACAGTGCCACTTTGCCATATGCAACGCAAAGTTTTTTCCAAATTACATGAGCACTTCAGAGAGGCACGAGTAGTAGTGGTTGCACTCTACGGCGGACGTGGTTTTAGACTCCAACTTCTTGTGTGCTTTTCGACTATGGGCCGGAGAATGTAAAAGGAAGAGATTTTGGCTGGCGGAGGAAATTTGCCGACAAAAAAATAACAGACCCCCTATCTTTCGAATCTTTCGAAGAAAGATTCGTCTGCTCGATCGCGGCCATTCAGCTATCAATTCGTCATACCAAGCTTTCTGTCATTCATCCGCTGTCTCTTGATCTTTAAATCGGAGTTCACCTCTCTGACTAAGAGGTTGGGTGGTGCTGTTCATTCGACGTTCTTTTACAGAAAACCTAACTCTAGCTTAAAACTTATCAGCCAAAACCCACAGCCGTAACTTAAGACTGGCAGCAGCAGCCCTTCTTAGTGATCCTAGTCCCTTCCAGACGTAAATTGAGGGCTTAAAGTGAGAGATCTATTCAGAATATGGGCTTCATACATCGGTCAGGCATTCAACATTTAAAAGCTCGTTCTGAAATAATCCAGAATACAGCTGATGGCAGTGCAGTTTAAATGTAGTTTTACTTTAAGTTTCCAGTTTTCTCGTTATAAAGTCCCTATAGCGGGAGTCCCCAATTTCCTTGAGGCAGAACCTACAGAGTCTTTCTATTTTCCTTATTCCTGGTTTAAAAGTCTTGCTTGCTATTCTTTAAGAATGTCTTGTATCTAGTGATACAACCCTACGGAGGCAATGGACGCGTACTTAAATGGTTTTGAATCGCCTCCCATCGATGACAAAACGTTATAGACAAGCTCCTGCCAACTTTGAAGAGAACTTACATTGCTAGTTTGGTGCTGGCCTAGAAACTAGACATCTGGCGAACAGTGATTGTAGATTATACACCTAGAAGCTCCATTTTTGCTGTGTGTCGGACCATGCCTAGGTTCTGTCTGCATTAGGGTACAGGTAGACCTAATCAGTGTGTGATGTAGATGTCACCACTGTTTAAGGTAGGTACCTGTCGTGGAGTCTCAATCCCAAGGCTCGTATTCGTACGAGAAATGTAAGCGCCCTTCGGGTAGTACCAGTATCACCACCAGTGTCATATTCAAAGTCGTGTGTAAGGCACGAACTTCCCCTGTAATGAAGGGTCGAGGACTATCTAACACCTCACCCATTCTATTTGTCATGGCACCCGATTGCAGTGCAACTCCACACCGAGGAGACCGATCAGTTCCATAGCCATCAAATGGCTTAACACAAGCCGTAGCACGATACAACTGATGTCCAAGCTCCAGTCGGTCTATCCTCCCCGCGATCTTGGATATATGCTACAGGCTACAGCCATCACGATACCCCGACAAGCAGACCAATTTCTACGTCAGGCTGGAAATTTCCAGGGGAAATTCAATCTTATGCATCCGTTGTATGATGGAACACTTTGTATCAACCACTTGGGATGCAGGCTGACGCAATAGCATTAGAACTCCAGTTACTGCGAGAAAACGAAAGCGATCCTTCCTATACTAAGGACTGGCTTCAGACTGGTAATTCAGACAACTACACCAGCTCTGAAATCAAACGAAGAATAAATCTTGCCAAAGCAAATGACCTTATTAATCCCAGTCCTGCTCTATGGCGCAGAAGCATGGACTTTATCAAAAATATATGAGGGTACTCCTGGCTGTTCGGTCCCGCCTGCATAGACGGTGAGTGGAAAATGAGATAAAACGACGAACTGTACGGACTGTACAGCGACATCGACATAGCCAGAAGAGTGAGGATCCAACGACTGAAATGGCTGGGTCAGTACGCTCGCCTTAGGTTGCAAGAAATAGGCGGTGATGTACTGATACTCTGACTGAGACTGAACGAGTTCATTAGTAGGATCATAAAAGGAGTACCGTACACAAGTTTGACAATCTACGCCAGGTAGCTGCAAGCTCTGCTAGCCACTACTAGTTTATTGTTTTTGAAAGGCTATGCTTACCAACTATTATAGTTTGCAAAGATGACTTTCGTATCGTGGATTTATCAGTCTCTGACTGCTATGTAAACATCGTGCTTCAGGCAGGCTCACTAGACATTGTAAATGTTGTTATGGGATTCCTCCCTAATAGACTCTTCAGACCTGCATATCGGAGCGTTGGAATATACAAGGGTTATGATCTAAAGAATGACTTTCCTGGCTAACCGGGCTTCCGATAAGGCTTTGGTGTTGACGCTTATAAATCAATTTCTCGTCTTTTTTGCTGCAGATAAAAAGGAATCCATCAGCAGTATAAGAAAGCCAAATCACCTTTCCGACCATTGGAGACAGATTCATCAGGTCTGAATAGGTCTTTGTTCTTAACGTTTGATTAACCATTTCTTCAAGAATTCTTAAACGGAAGCCATACGTTAAATTGCACCCAAGTGTTACATTACTTAAAAGCTTTCATTCATCATTAACTTCAGCTCAAACAATGTTCCTCTTTTGTTCGAAATGCAACGATTCAATCTCATGTAAATTAACATATTCCAAGTTAACGCGTACACCAAAAATACTTCCTGTCACTCCCAACTTAACTGCTTCCGCTATGTCCAAAATAGTCATCAGCACTTTATTTACAAAATTCATGCAACAAGATGAACAAAGATGTTACGCATCGTGTGTTCATTTTGTAAATTTCTTGACACAAGGGACTCATAGATGTCATGCATCATAGGCTCGTTCATGATGAAATTCATCGATTCAGCAGTTCTGTGTCATATATATGTCAGCTGTCACCTGTGATTATTGAACGCATCCAAAATGATGAGCGCAAGCAAGATGGTGTAATTAAACGCAGTAAATTCATTCTTTAAACAAAAAGGTAGAAGCAGATGTAGTTGACAGTTATGTAGATGACATATGTCAAAGCAAAGCATATGTCATGGAGAGATTCGTCCAGTAGTAGGGTTAGAAAGCAATTTGATTTGTCATTCAATTGAGGAGCAGATGCTAACTGTCAAATGTCAAAACACCAGAAATCTTTGATAGATATACATAAGTTTGAACTACGAGTACACAGTAATCGCTTGTTCCTGAGATGGAAATCTGAATTTCTGACGCTAGTTCTGCTTCTCCAAAAATGAGAAAAGTTATTCTCCGAAAATGAATGATTCAGTCAGAATTAAATAGGCCACACTTGCTCACGTTTGTTTGTCAAATCTTTTTGCTTTAAATCCCAAGCACGTTTATCTGAGAAATTTATCAAGCTATAGACTCAAGGTTGTTTCCACCAATTTTATATATCAAATAAAATTGAAACAATTGCTCCAAATTGATGGTTTTATATCACGCAAAGTTCGATAATTTTTTTTTATTGTTTCACTTGTCTACAGAATATAACATCCCCTATTGATCGAGTAAGCTTGCCACACATGTATCTCAGCTGTCTTTGTTGTTTCAGTACAGAAAATACGAACAAACGAAACAACAAACTAACGTTAACGTAACAACTTTAGGTGTACCTTTTACAAAAAGAAAAGAAACAACTCAAACACATGATACTGCGCTTAACACTGCCAATGTATCGTACAATACAAACTATTTGAGTTTTAATTGTAGAGCGGGGGAGCGCCTAAAAATAATTCCCCAAACAATTTACACTTGTGCAGCTTTAATGGCGTTCTATAAAGACAATTTAAAAGTCTCTTAAATATACATAAAACTCTCCTCATCACCGCACAACTAACATAAACTGCCAACAAAAAAAAAAAAAAAACAACCTTTTCCTTGTGTATACACCTTCAGGTACACGCGTAATCAAGTTCGATGGGAGAAATTTGTTTACATTTTGTTGTATAGGCCCTGCTGTGCATTTAGTCTACCTAGTCCAATGTTCAACCAGTCCACCTGTCAAAAATTCTGTGTATAGTTGAATGTAAGAATTCAATTGGGAGTGACAGCAACATCGCTGATAGGTGCAACTGACAGTAAGTAGTCTTAGGCAACAGATACATTTTGAGTAAAGGCTCAACTGAAGCTAATGTCAGAACTGGACGGTTTCCTCAAATTTCTTCAAATGGACAAGTTGCCCATAAGAGGATTTTGAATACGTAGCCATCCATCCTATAGCTTGGATTGGGCCAGAAGTGCAACAATCAAGTTCGTAACGAAGTGCTTGCTTAACCTCCCAGTGGTGGTCCTCGGTAGCTGCATGCGTAAACCCTTACTCAAGTAGGCTAAAATGGAAAGGGCATGCCCGGCCAGTGGCATGCTAATTATCCTACGCCACCATACGGAAGAGATTACAAAGATGTGACGAACCACCTAATGGCCCGGAAAAAAAATAGGCTCACTGTTGATTACCTGAGTAAACGTTTAAAGGACAACGACCTGCACCTAGAATGTTCGGACCCTCAATAGCCCACATACAGCCGAACATCCAGGAAGTGCTATGGGATGAGCCGATGGTGACTACTAAAGGGAAAAGAAACAGCACTTATTCCGAAGCAGATTTGCCATATTCGGCAGACTTAGGCAAGAGGTCAAAGCTTCTGATACGCGAGCGAACGACTTATGACAATCCGAATCAAATTCAATAACATAAGCGTAATGTGCGTCCATGCTCCTATGGCGGACAAGGACGACGCCACCAGAGAATCTTCCTACGACCTCCTGGACAAGACATACATATGAGCAATGTCCGAAGTATAGGAAAGGATAGGAGAGAAGGTCATCATTGTTAGGATAGTTGGTAAGCATAGCCTGCACGACACCACGACTGGAAAGGAACTTAGGCTTACTAATTTGCGGCGGGACGAAATATCAGTTTCCTCATCTCAATGTACTAAAGGAATCGTGGACAATGAAATGATAAATAAAACTGCTCACATTGCGATAGACGTAAGGTATGCCTGCAGTATTCTGGACCTCCGAACTTTCCGTCAGCCAACATTGACTCATATCACCGCCTCGTTGCAGCCAAGGTACGAATGTAGATTTCCCAAGCACCACAACAAAGAAGGACTACTGTGACAAGATATAACCCTCGCAGACGCCGCAACTGATGTGCTCACCGAAAGAGCACCGAAAGCACGCGATTGAATATATAGAGAGTTTGTACACCTTGAATAACGTGGAGAAGTGTTACCCATAGATGAAAAGCACGTGTCAAGGCAAGAAGACCCGTAGAACCCGTAAAGATGAAGAAGGAAACATTGCAGTAGAGTCATAGGCGGTGAGAATACGGGAAAACTTTTTCTGCAGATTGTATAACGGTGAGGAACCCAATATCTCACCATCAGACAGAATATACCATTCAACTTAGACGACCATATCCAACACTGACCAAACGAAGTAGGGATAGGGATATCTAAGCTAAAATCCATCAAATCAGCAGGACTAGGCGGCTTACCGGCCGAGGTATTCAAAGCAGCTGAACAGGATTTTTTGGAGAGCTTGTACCAAGTCATTTCTCAGATCTGGTCAGAAGAGTGTGTGATGAATGGAATCTCGGCAGCGTATACTCGATCCACAAGTAAGGAGACCCCTTCAACTGCGCCAACTACAGAGGCATAAGTCTCCTCAACATCGATACAAGATCTTATCTGCCATATTGGGTGAACGTCCGAAACCCTTTGCAAATACACTGATTTGTCCTTATCAATGGGATTTCACACCAGGAAAGTCCACAATCGACCAAATCTTCGCGCTCTATCAGATGCTGGAAAGAACTCAAGAAGTCTGAATCCATACCCACCATTTTTTCATCGATTATATGGTCGCATATGACAGGATTTATAAAGACGAGCTACATACATAAGCCAAGTCTAGTTGTGGCATCCCTATCAAACCCGTCTGTTTACGCAGAATGAGAATTGAGAACGCCCGCTGCTCTGTCAAGGTCGGTAACAACCTTTGATTTCAAAAAAGGCCTTAGACAAAGTGACGCGCTGTCACGTGAGTTCTGTAACATCATACTTCAAAGAACTGTGCGGAACTCCCCGGTGAACACTGGAGGCACAATCTTTCAAACGTCTGTGTAACTACTAAACTACGCTTATGATATCGACATAATTGGGAGAACTTAGTAGGCTGTCCCTAGTATTGAAACGGAAGCTGCCAAAATGAGTTTGGCTGTAATAAGGGCATAACCAAGCATATGCTCTCAACAAGAAGGGGCACACAACATCAACGAATTGGACAGAACATCAGAGTCGACAGCTATAGTTCCGAGGTAGTAAAGGACTTTGTCCAGATGAATTACTGTTACCAATCGCTGTTCCTTTGAGCTTAGAAGGCAAATGAGTAGTAGGTTCTATCCCGAAAAAATGAGGAAAATCTTTATAAGACCTTTATCATCCCAGTCCCAATTTGTGGCGAGAAAAATCCTTTAAAAAAGTATTCGACAGCGACCTAGTCAGAAAACTGCGCATCAGTCGCTTGAGATGTCTACGATATGTACAGCGAATGAGCAGCAATCCGGATTAAGAACGCAGTAGAGGAAGACCTCACCCTTTACATACGAAAGCAAAAGCGAACGAAAACTCGACGAAACTGAGAAATACGGATGCTTTCGCCTACTTATTATAGGTATGCCTTAAGTGTCAGTACAGCGGTTTTTATTATGATATATCCTTTTCGTACCCACAGACAGTAAATGTCAAAGAAGTTCATTGACATTTGACAGATTCAAAAATCCATAAAAAACAACAACGACTCAGCATGAATCTGCAGAAAATCTCCTGAGGGAGCTTTGTGTCCTCATTTACCGAAAACGTATTCGAGTATATCCGTTTATCCGTTGTATCCTTCTTACGAATACCTTCTCTGACTGAGCCTACCCGTTGACGTTTAAATTCTTAAATTCTTAATTTCCTCTTCATAATGAAAGCTCTCGACGAAAATCACACACATTATCCGCAATATGGCAAACAAACCCCGAAAAACCCTTAGGTAAACATATAATTTGCCCTTTAAGCGGGACGACAGTCCTCTTCAGGTTTTATGTATTTTCTTTTTTATGAGCTCTTTCATTCGCTCAGTGTATCTCTGTGTGTTTCCGAGTATCTAACGTGTATCTTTGGGTATATTTAAGCAGCCATACGTATTTTTTGACATCGGTGTGTATGGCTAATCCTCGTACTTCAAACGACAGACAGAGTCGAAAGCCTCAAGTATCTTAGGGTAAGCAAAAATAAAGTAAAGAAGGGTCTTTAAGTTAAGTACCTTTTCCCTTTGCCTTTGCCTTTTTGCCATTGAAATCGATAACTTTTCGGCATAACTTTGTGTGTCAATAACCCTATTACCTCCAGCTGTTGATTTAAGCCGCCCTAAGTAGACTCACAATCCACTTGTTTCAACCTGACCGAGTAGATTCATTCGATCTGTATGCTCTTTTTTGGTTTTTTTTTTGAAGACTCGACATTGAATTATGCGAGGATAATACCAACAATCATCACCATCATCATCATTATAATGATCGTCAAGTTCAGGCAGCACGCACAGCACATCAAAAAAGAAAAACACGACAAAACAATGAGTGAGTAGGCCAAAATTAAAGGTATCCCCTCCTCCCATCTTCCAACAATGAACAGAGCAACAGAACGTTGTGTAATTGAATGATGTTGAATAAAAAATATGACAAAAGAGCAACCAGAGAGGAACTAGTTTATTAATTTATGGTAATGGGAGAGGGTCAACGTATAGAATCTCAAAAACTTGGAGTGATCCTATGAAATTGGCTTGACTACCAAAGACTGATTACCATTACCAGAAGAGGGTGGGGAATATTGTTTCTTTAATTTTCGGTTTCATTTTGGACGTGCTTAAATGTGGGCCACTTCCGATAGCCGAAATCGAGGGGAACTAATTGGATTTCAATTGGTTTGCACGATGTTTTGAAGTGAATTGCGAATGTTTTTGAAGAGATTTGAATAAGCCAGACGACAGTTGATGGGCAGATGATGGGCAAATAAATTGAAGAACATCCTTGGTTTCACTTGATTCGATAAGCTGTCAGAAGTGGACTTGAGTGATGAGTGTGTCGAGGTATGGTATTGCTTCTGCTTTGAACAAGCACCAGCACTTTCATCATACTTTCCTGCTCGGGCTGTACTCCAATAGCTTGAGAAAAACAATCACACCTATTGACGACGTTGCGATTTTCTTTGCTACTCCCAACAGCAGTTGGAAATCGAACATGCAGCTGTCACAGCATTGTAGTTTTTAGGGCCCTCTAACTCACTGCGTTTTCGGTGTAAAAACAGTGATAAGTGCCAAACAAAGCAAAGCGACTTTATCTGGCTGGAAATCGTTGGCATATGATGGGCTAGCTAAACTAAAAAAAGCAGGCGACCAACATTGGCAGCCAAGAGATATGAAAGTGCTCACGAAATAAGGATGTTCGATAGAATACAACTTTGGAGCTTAGACGCAAGATTTAAAAAGTCAAGTGTTAAGTCAAGAGGGCCCCTGTCTAATTATCAAGGCTTCGTCCCTCAGTGACGTTCTCTAACATAATAATAAACAGGGGCAGAGCAAAGTCTTATCGTAAACATCTTCAGATGACGCTATCGAAGGTTGCTACGATTTGATTAGTCAAGTTGCCGGTTATAGGTCTTGTTGGTGGCTGGACTCACGGTACCATGGGAGTTAGGAGCCCCGCGTATCTCGGTCCGGGCCTGACTTGAAGAGGTGTCTGTGGTTTAAACCCAAATCGCGGGAAGGGTCTTCCTGTTGGTTTCGACCCAATGTAGAGTTGTAATAAGTATTTTGTGCTGCGACCCTAAGAGCAGTAAGAGGTTTTAGGTCGGCTTCGACTCATACCAAGAGTGGAACTTGTGCCGGCAACACAGTTCCGATTTGGTATCTCAGGAAGGCGGCAGAGCGATGGCAAGGCGTATCCTTGCCATCATGAATGTATGGGCATCCCGTTAACATAAGCCTACATGACAGGTGGTTTACGTTACAAATCAGACACTAGTGTCAAATCTAGAAGGCACCTGTCAGGCATTATCAAGGAATCAAAGCGCAATATGGATGCAACGTATTCTAGCCCAGTAATTGTGAAAGAAGTCATTCTTCTTACACCAGTAGAAGTCGGCACAACAAAAACCGTAGATCAAGTTAAATAATCCACGACGACCGGAGTATGCCGACGAGCATTGTTGTTGCTTTTTGTATTTCTTTATTCTCCTAGTCCTGCAGAAAAGAAGGAGAGCGGCTCGTGAGCTCTACGAGCAAAACAGGAGAGAAGGACATTGGCTTCTCCGGAGAAAAAAGAAAGAGCATGAGAATCGCGCGATCTCCTGCCGCTGTCAGGCAGAGCGAACCATTCAAGATTGACGATGGAAGCCAAGAATTCCATCTACCCGACCAAATTGAAGTGAGGATAGCAATATCTAAACTGAAGTCGAACAAGGCTGCCGGGCCGGACGGCCTATCCCCTGAACTACATATTTAACACAGCAGCAGATGACTTGGTAGAGAGCATACACCAACTTATTTCCAAGATTTGGTAGGACGAATGTATGCCTGATGAATGGAACCTCAACATCGTTTGACCGGTTCACAAGAAAGGAGACCCTCTAAACTGCACCAACTATAGAGGTATCGGTATCATTCGCATACCTACTCGTATGTTTAGTTAGGGAAACAGGCAGCAGCTTTGCTAAAATTATGTACCAAGAGGCCAACAAAACTTATAAACAAAGATGTAAGGATAAGCAAATAAGGCTTACACATCAGCTGATGAGGATCCTAGGGTCTTTTTGAAACTGCCAAGATTCTTCAATGGTACGAAGTTTGCACAAAGCATCCAAGTTGAAACCTCTGTTTTCGCCGATCATTTTCGATATTTTTTGAACCCGAGTTGTAGTGCAATCCAGATGAGTTACGCGATGCCTAATGCAATAGTGAAGATCAATCAGACCGAACCAGGAGAAGTATCATATCCCACACGAATTTTTCAAATTTCAGCGAATTCCTCGAAAAGCTTGCTCTAGCATACAATCATATTTCCGACACGGGGGTGAAATATTTGACAGCTTCAGAAGGAGCATAGTTTTGCCCATATTTAAGAAAAGAGACACGAAAGACCCAAGTAATTACAGAGGAATATCGTTCCGGAACTCAATAGCAAAAATATTTACATTAGTCGTATTAGAACGCGTCACCAACTGGTTATGTGAAAATGATCTGCTGAGTGAGTTCCAAGCGAACATACTCGTATCTTCTCACTAGCGAGCATAGCTCCGTTCTACATGGAAAAAGGAAAAAAGGTCTAACATCAGTGGGACCACTTTAAGGAAGATTTTGAAGCAAGACCTTCATACAAAGTGCAGATGTATCCAAAGGTTTTTGGAAACAGACAAGCCGCGTTGCTTGGCTTACGAGTTTAACGTCATTTGAATGATTGAAACTGAGGCGGATTTTTGGGAGCGAATTCTAATGACCGACTATGCTCACTTCATCCTCTCTGGTGGAGTGAACAAACAAAATTGTCGCTTTTGGTGAACCGATAATCCTTACATAATTCATGAAATCCCACTACTCAATGGGAAAGTAACTTTTTGAGCCGGTACTTGCTCCAAAACCATCAATGGGCCATTTTTTTTTAAAGTTGAAGAGATGGGCGATGGCGATCAGTTTCGATGGATGTTGGCGCACTTTGTCTGTCCCCAAATGCGTGGAAAGGTCTACAAGACTTCTTGTTTCAACAAGTCAGCACTCCATGCCACACTGCGTAACAAACAATGAACTTTTTGAAGCAAAGACTTCCGGAACATGTGGTGTTGAAAAATGTTGACATGGATTCGTCTCCAAAATCTCCAGATTTGACTCCTACGGACTTCTTCCTGTGAGCCAAGGGCTCTAGATGAACAACATTCGAGATGAAATAGCCATGGTGTCACCTGAGACGTTGGCCAATGTTATGCAAAATGTTAGAAAAAGAGCCCAACTTTGTATCAGCAACAAAAGAGGCCACTTAATCGATACTGTGTTCAAAAACTAGGTCACATGAATCGCGAAGAACCAAACAGAAAACTTAGAGTTATTAAACATTTCTATGCCGAAGCTGCAGATGGCGCACCATGTATTTGCATATGCTGATGACATTGACATCATTGCCAATACGCAGCAAGCTGTGACAAGTGTTTTTGTTGTTTTTAAAGAAAGTGTCATCTATCCGGTCAAAAGTTGTGCATTACTGTCGAATTAGAACGAATTAGAAGCAACGCTGAGTCTGTGATTTCTAACCGAGTGATGAACCAGTAAAGGAAAACGTCTCATGGGATGAACCGCACAAGTGGAGGTAGAACTCAGCCATCTTGTGGCAGTTGGTAAATTACCGCTCTAACTGAAGAGGTTAACTTCCAGGTTAATCCAGGACGCACCACCTAAACAAGTAAGAAAAGAAGAAAGGTTTTCAATATGTAAGCCTGTTTTGTATTATTCTAGACAATAGGTTGTGATAGAATCCAGAGTCAGAAGAGTTTGGTAAATAGACCACAGCATTCCAGTTGTAAAAGTTTGCGTCAAGTGATCAAAGATACCTGTGGTCTACTATTGCCCTGATGTAGAGCAATAACTTTTCGTTGATTAACTCATATAATTTCTGGCCTCAATCAGCAATCAGAAACAAAACTTCAGTATACAAAATTGTTTCTCGATTTCCTCTTGAAACTGAAGCACTTATTCATCGGCATTGCTGACATGTTCTGTTGAGATTGGTTTCAAAAACTTCTCCCAACTCTCGAGCTGTCAATTAGAGTCAATATTTCATCACCACTTGCCTCTCTTTGTCATCTAGGACGACACCCTTGCCGGAAGTGAACTTGTCAAAAATCTACACATAAGAGGTTAATGACACTTTGGTTTTACTACGCAGCGCCATCTCTCTATGAAACGAAATAAATTTCTATATTATGCAAAATTGCTGCGTGACATTGGTTATTTTTGATTGTAGTCATTTCACACGTCATGTATGTCATTTCATTCGCCTGTCATCTCTACGTACTAGCTCCCTATATGTGTATGCACTCAAAATAAACCAAAAATGGGTTATCTTACCGAATTCTCTGAAATAAGTGTCAATTGTACCGGCTTATAGTAAAAATTAGCTTATTTGGAATGGCAAATGAAAAATGAACGTTTCCGGTCATTCTAGCGATTCAGTCAAACTGAGAATTCAACATTCAACATTTTGCCGAATAATTTTTGACAGCCAAAGGAAATTGTCAAAAATAACCGCTAAAATGACATTTCTACAGTGGTTAACTGTCAAAACTTAAACAGCGATTTGTCAAATTCAAACCAGATAAATGGATTTCTCGAGGCTAATTTGTTGTTGCAGGGGCGTTCAACAACGACACGGAAAGACAGATTACGCTCCAATTGGCATAGCCGGTTTTTCTTAATGGCCATCATTTTTGAAGTTCCCACCACTAGACGGTGATAAATGGTGAAATCAGAAATATCATAGTCGTATCTTAAACCTTTCATTGGTACAAATCGCATCGATTTGTCTCACTTAAACTTGCTTCAGGTAGCCCAAAATTCATCTGAACAATGCAACCGGAATCTACCTTCAAAACAAAACCAGATGAAAGAGAAACCAAAAGTATTTAATTAATTAACTCGTTTCTCAATGCGATAACACGCAAAGACTTTATTTCCCAATCTGCATCACAGTATATCTGAAGAAAACAAAAACAACAAGGAAAAGTGTTACCAAATCATCGAAAAACTGAACAATTGAAACACCAACTGATCTTACTCCATTTTGCTGTGACACTTCTTCTGCGTGCATGCACGTATGCAACATATCTCATGCATCACTCTTATGAAACGCAATCAATATTTTCATTTACATTTCGTTTTGCATTTATATGTTTGTGTCTATTTTCGTTCAGCCCTTTTGTGAAAATGCTCATTTTCTAATTAGTGACTCACGGCCGAAAGTATTGTAAAATGCAAATGAAAAAGAAAATGAAAACAAAATTGTTGAAAAAAGAGGTCATCGCTCTTGACTTTCTCAAAAATTAAGCCGAAAAGAAAAACAAACCAATCCCAAAAGTCCATTAATTTTTTCGACGAGGAAAACGACCAGAAAAAATCGGCCATTTGCCAGAAATTCGCTTTTCTGACTTTTCTTTTCGTTTTTCTGTCACCAGTCACCAATGACAAAAGGTTTTTCTTTAGAAAAGAAACAAATAGAAGAAAAGGAAGAATTTTGATGAAATTTAAACGTCAGATGATCTAACAGTTTGACATAATGTCACGCAAACATTTTAAGTGCTCAATTGCAGAGCACCGCACATTACAAAGAGTCTCGAGATCGTGAAATTCCTTTGGATTGCCTTGTCGACACTTGACAAAATTCGCAAAAAATTTTATTGTCCCACTCAGCAGACAAGGAGACCAAATGAAATTTACTCGTACATCAAAATTCCTTCTTTTGAATTTGTTAGCACAGAAAGGCCATCGTTGGCATCACTGATGATGAAATGTCAAACCTAAGGAGCATGTTCAGTGAGTGCAGTTCGGTAGATATGGAGAGATGGAATCTACGTTTGTATTTGTATTTTTCTTTTCGTTTTCGAATTAAATTAGAACGCTCAGCATAGTTTCATGTGTCACACATCAAGTTCGTCACAATTCATAGAAATAATTCTAAAATTAAAAATAATATTCTTAAGGGAAACCGACCGGCGTTATTTATGTATTTTTTGGTAAATCCTAGTCGCATAGGGGTTTCTATTAACGATGGACGCGTTTGAAGATGCGCCACGAGCACAGACGGACGAATGGACGGACCACGACTACGACTACGACGACAACGACAACGACATTTTTCCGTCAGCACAGAGAAAGCACAGTTTATAAGGAAGCATGGAACGGCAGAGCGCATGAGAATCACATCCCAGATTAAAAGTAAAAATATCCACCACCATCAAATCACACCGGCTAGTGAGAGTGAGTTCCGTGCTGAGTGCGAGCATAGAGCACCTAGAATACCGTGTATCGAGCATCATAGAGTTGAGCATAGATGTAGCCAAATGCGGCGCATAGGGTCATTGGCATAAATTTTAAATTTAACAAAACTATTGGGGCGTCATTGTGTGCGTGCTTTCCTCATTTTTTTTTTTTTTGTTTTTGTGTACAAAATTTCACTTACTAATTGTGGTTACATAGTTTGAGATTGCGGATGGTACAACTGACTACATGATGCATGATTATCGTGATCTGCTCGATGAAAGGTGTAGATCGGAGGGGTGATAGATACATGCAATCTAGCAATTAGGATAGGAATTGCAATTGGAATTGGAATCCTTTTAATGATGAATTCATTTTTGTTTTGCTCTGTGCGCTGTCTCTGTCGTAGGAAACGTCACATTGTTCGTTACGTGACGTCGTCCCATTTTCAATTTATATTTAATTGAATTGGTCACTAAAATTAAACACTAATTATGCGGTAGGGAAAGTATTCTTTTTTTTTTTTTTCTGGTGATTGTTCCTACATTTCAGATTTTTAGCTTCTTCTGATGTATGAATGAAGTGAACACGAATAGAAATTGGAAATTTTGACATCTTGCCAACATCAAAAAAGCCACTCGAGAGAGCAGCTTGGTTGGACGGGTTTTACTTCTTTTTTTTGTTTTGGAGAGCAAAACAGTCATCACATTATTTGTATCGGTGGATGATAAATTTGGCGGTACATCGATTTGGCCACCCTCTTCGGTATCTGTATCTTTTTGTAGCTCTCTTGGGGGATTTTCGTTATAAGAAATTTAAAATTAATTCCCTCGTGATGCATTATGAAGTGTTACATAAAGAATTCCATGTCGTTTAGGTGCTGCAGATATTTCAAGATGTCAAATTGATGTCTCGTGAATTTGAATTTTTTTTTTTGCAGAGGTATATTCCGTATACTGTGTCTGTCTTCTGTTCTCTGTCTTTATTAAACAAATGAGATTAGATTAGATTTGAATTTATTGGCAAAGGTGTTTGTAAAGAGAGTGCGCTTTTAACGGTCACATGAGTGTTCATTTAATTTGAAGGAAATATGGGCCACATATATTATATATTCATATTTCAGGAATTGCATGACCTAGGCTAACTATAGTATACGATCGTATGCAGAAATATTTATACATCTCCCGTGGAGCTGGTTTCAACGCTGTATGATGCCTCTGATGGCAATTACAACATCAAATAGTTTATTCACGGTTTATTTGTCGCAACAGATACGTACGATTTTTATGTTATAGAGCTTGTATGCTGTCAAGTACGGACATGCTGACTGTAGTCATTATCGTATATTTTTTTTCTGCAAATATTTACTGACAGACAGACGTCTTGTTAGTGGAATTCCATTAACATTGCCAATGAAATTGAACATTTGGTGTGTGCAGTGCGTATGTGGAACATTTTTATTTTTTTCTCTTTTTTAATGGAAGAGCTGAGGCACACTTTGAGACTGCGTGCGGTTCGTTTAGAGCAGTCTGTTTATGAGATTTTAGATTTTTATTGCATTGGAAAATAACGATGACTCATAAAAAATGTGACACATATCACAACTTTGCGATCATTGAAAGTCTTGGATTTGAGGAAGTACGTCATTAGATCACTCTGATGAAATCTCTATATAACAAACTATAAATTGCTATCTGTATTCTTTTTGTTTTACCAACAAGCACGTGCTCGTCGATCACGCATCAGTGTTCTAAGCAACAGTTGTTAAAGTCTGAAGACTAATTTATACAAGAACTTTTAAATTTCCTCATTCCATACTTCAAGAATGAAGTGATTGGATGTTGGGAAATATGTCGTAAATTAGTTATATCCGAGCAACATTATACGAGTACAGACCTTAATTTTGGGATGCAAAGGCCGAATTGTATAGGTTTCATTTCACTATTAAAAAAAGGACCATCCGAGTAGAGGGTCATTTTAAATTTCCCGCCATTGTTGAAATATTTGATAAGTAAAAGTCAGGAGGTTATTAAATATGGATCGATACATACTCTCACGGCATGATGAAATAGTGAAAATTTACTACAAAAACGGTGAAAATGTGGTGGATACTTCTCGTAAAGCTCGTTCTGCTCTTGGTCATCATCAAGCGCATCATCAATAAATTTGAACGCCTCAGATAGGCTAGTGATATGAAGATTCCCATTCATTTTCATATGGCAAGATTAGCTGAAAATATCGCCGCCGTAGATGAGAGTGTGACTAAAAACCCAGCAGTGGCCATTTCGAGACGTTCACAGGGATTTGGCCTATCCGCAACCATTTTGAACCGCATTTTGCATAAAACGATCTTGGCCCACATGCTTATAAGGTCTAGTTGACACAAGAATTGAAGTCAGCAGACTACGTACAACACCGAACAAGATCATGATTTTTTACACAAAATTTTTCTGAGGCTCATTTCCATTTGCTGGGTGGAACAATTGATTCATCTACAACGAGTGATATTTTGGTGTGTTTTTTTTTATATACTGCTCGAGCTCAAGGGTTTTGAGTACCCTTGAAAGAAAAAAGATGAACCGATGAACGTTGGTTTTAAATTTTTGCAAGTTAGAGCTCGGCAGGGCATTTTGGGCTGGTGGTGTCATTGGGCCATATTCTTTTCATGCTGGTGCGATCGTTTTAGTGTTACCGAACGATGTTGTCTATTTCTATTTCCTGTCTATTTTCAACAGGACGGCGCCACATGCCACACAGCTGGTGAAACAATGGCTATATTCCATTCCATTCTATTCCTTTAAACATTTTTTTCTTTGGACGCTATGTTAAAGGTAAAGTCCACGCCAATGCTCCACCAATGATTTATATACTAAGAGAAAACGCGATGAAAAATTTCATCAAATTAATGATTATTTGTAGGTAGAGCTGAGGAGGACATTTAACAGAGATTGTATTCCATTACAAACCTCAGATTTTATGCTTTAGGCTTAAATAAAAATATCATCACTTCACATACAAATTTTTCATTCTTCCAGTTGATTTAAAATGACACCTCTTATTGGATGACCCTATACAAGTATTCCAATATCTTGTAATTCAGCAAGTTGATGTCGACAAAATTGAATGGCTTATAGCAGCGTTTACAGCAGTCCATCAGGATGATTTAATTAAACGGGGCACTGTAGGCCACACTAGAGACACCTGCAGCGACACAAATAATTTAAGTTCTCGAAAATGGCACAAGATTCAGCATCTTTTGCGATTTTAGACCGTACATGCATATCATTACCCAAATGCTTGTTGCAGTGAAACAAATGGTATCAACTGCATAAGATCGTGCTTTGTAAAACTCTGCCTTCTCAGCAGAAATCGTCGTAAACTACCCACAACAAACAGTCAGATAAAAGAAATGCATGTTCTACTACTGAGATGCTAAAACGATCCTTGGCTCATTATCTATCAAATTCCGAATTAATACAAAGGAGTTAAATCAAAATCAGACTCCAACTGAAATGGAAAAGGATGTCTAGTTTTTGGTATCCATCCTGTCAATGTAGGATGGAAACCGAATGGAATCACAGCCTAATAAAGGTCGGTAATCACACTTTCGAGACGTTGAATGTCAAAAAAAGGATTTCTTACATAGTGATGTATTGTCACGCAATTTTCTCAAACTTACTAAGATTATGCAATGTTCAGAGCCTACAGGTCATTGTATTCCGTATGCTCAGAAAATGATACCACTCTAAGCACTTTGTAAGCAATTGAAAAAATCTCAGGTATGAACGCTCTCATCATACCCTTTTCGCTCCAGTCCTGCTGAATGTCTCAAAAGTATGGATTTTATCAAACATTCTTCTGGGGATAATTGATTGAGTAAAAGATAAAAAAACGACCCCAAGAAGTGTCTGATTTCATCAGCTTAAATGCCTAGGACATCTTAAATAAATGACGAATAGCGGAGGAAATACCTCATTTAGGGCGTTCAAGTGTGAAAGAATTTCAACGTACTTGTGTTACACAATAAGAGACGGCACAACCACCATTAAGCTGGGACTTAGATCCAACCAGATATGTAGCTGCATATGAACGAAGTAAAGTAAGGCGACGGGCGATACTGGAAAATGACCTCTATCCACTCGAAGTTTGAATGTGGTCATAGTTGAATCTTTTCAATGTTGGGCCCTATAGAGATGCGCCTGTCATATTAATGATATACGGGAAGTCACATTAACTCAAATGTGTCGTTTGTTGCATTCAACATATTACAACAGTGTGACCGAATTTTTGTTTTACACAGCTCCCCCTGAACAGTGACATTTATGGCATTCGCATTCTTCCTAAGTCAAAAATTCATGGAAAAGATTCTAAAAGAATTGATGTCATAAAGCAATTTCACTTACGAACCAAATGATCAATAGAAAGTGAACCATCTGCAAGGACACCGTACACATCAGAAAGCGAAAATCTCGAGGGTCAATGTACCCAAAATGATTAAAACTGGAAAGTCTTCTATTTCGAAAATATCTGATATGAATCACTTGACGAAGCCATCGTTTAATTGTTCTGCTCAAATCTTGTTTCAAGTCAATCAACAGACGACGTGACAATTCAGGCGTAACCCATTTTTAAACCGGACTCTTTGTCGTGGCTCTAGTTGATTGACCGCATGGCTCTAATTATCATCAAATTTCGCCAGACATTCTAACAGAAGGAAGTCCATAACTTATTCTTAAATCCAGCTCTGACTAAACTCATGAATTACTCTTATGTCAGCTACTTGCTGTAAAGAGGTTGCCTTGAAACTGACCAATTCTCATCCTCACACCGCCTCACACACTCATAAAATACACAATATTATTCGAAATCATTTTTCTTAGTCATCATAATTTTTATAATTAGGTACTCCTCACCGATATCTGATAAATGTATTTATACAGTTGACACTAATCCAATTTCATTCCACCAATAAGAATGACAATACTCGTAACTCCTCATTCGAATTGAAATTCCAATTTCGAATTCCAATTACAAATTCGAACTTAAACGTCAAAATTTCAACAATCACTGTTGAAGAAAATAAATGCCCGTTTAGTAATATTTACATTTATTGTAATTTATTATTATTACATTGAAAACAGAAAATTAGAATAAATAATTATCTCACAGACAAAAAACTTATCTGGGTTAACTGATGACATTTGCATAGATCTTCGAATGTTAGCAAGATTCTGGCAGCTGAACAAAGTTCGGGTTGTTCACAAAATTAATTAGCCCTGACATTTGATGGAATTTGAATTTGAATTTCAAAGAAAACAAAAAAACACCGTCCGATTATTTCAAATACGTGTAATTAATGTTAGTTACGAAAAATTACATGGAATCCACAGGGGCTTTTGTTAATTTTGGTTGCTGTTGTGTTGTTGTGGTTCTTCCTCCATTTCCGCTCCGAAAATGGGTGTGACTTGGAAACTGAATTTGAAATTTTATCTGAAATTATGGTTTTCCTTGTTGGTTAAGGGACTCTTGCATTTTTGCATAAAAAATTGTTTACAATAAATTTTCAGATTCTTTTGGACATTGATGGACAGTAATTAGTGGTAGAAAATATAAAATTTCTTATAGGAGCACTCTATATGGTACCTGATGCATTCTCTTAAAAGAAAGTAAAGAATCATCTTGAAGAGACTTAGGGCCTCTCTACACAAAGGTCGTAGATGCAGTCAATTCATTGGGTTTTCATTTTGCTAACGACTTCAATCCCACTCATTTTCAACCTGACAAAGTGCCTTCAGTGATAGATGTTTTTCTTGTTTCTGAAACTGACTTGGTTGCACACTATGATCAAATTTCTTCATCAGGATTTTTAAATAATGACATGGTCATACTTTTCTTAAGTATTGCTCGACCTAGTTCAAATAGTTTCGGCATTACCAGAAGTGAATCTGACTGTAGCAATATTGACCTTAATGAATTTAATAAGAAGTTTACCAACCGTACACCGCCAAACAATAATCAGATTTACTTTTCCTTTTTTGACAGTTTCCAAACAAAACAAGGAACACTGCGATCATTTTCCTTTCAATGTATTGATGAGACAACCATTTGTTTCTATTAAATCGAGTGCTGTAAGTCTGGATGACATTCATCCGAAATTCATTAAAATCTTGTTGCTAGTATTCTTCAAACACATCAAGAGCTTGACGGGAATGGAAAAATTATACCTATTCCAAAACCACGCTCGCAGAATAATTCTGAGTATAGGCCAATTTCTATTCGTCCTTTGCTGTGTAAAATATTTGAGTAAATTGTAAGTAAACAAATGAAGTCCTTCCTTGGACTAAATAATTGACTGACCCAACACCAATCTGGATTTAGAGCAATGCACAACAGCGTTACTAAAAATTACTGACGACATCCGTTCTGCCCCTGATAGAGATATGATGTCACTTGTGGCACTCATAGGCCTCTCAAAGGCATTTGATTCTGTAAATCATGACATTCAATCAATTTGCTCTTGATAGTAGAGAGTGTCAACTTGGCATACATATCTCAGTAATCGTAAGCAATCTGTCTTTCATTGTGACGAAAAATCATCTAGTCTGCCGGTAACATCTGGGGTGCCCCAAGGATCTGTCCTTGGCCCTCTCTTGTTGACAATGTTCATAAATGATATTTGTGAACTAGACAGCTGCAAGCAATGGAGCACTATACTCCGCTAGAGCTTGGAATAATTGTGTCGATGTTTTTGACCAATAATCGGTCGGTGGTGTTAGCGCAGCGTGAATTTCGACGTCGATTTCCTAATCGTTTTTGCGCTAACTGGGCAAACATTCCGGCGCTTAGTTACTCGACTCGAACAGAGTGGAACCACAGGAGAACATGAAGGGCGTGGCCGCCACCGGACTGGTCGTAACTGAGGCTGCCGATGTCGCTGAGAACGAAGAACCATTAACCAGACGACGGGCCACGCAATTGGGCCCTACATCGATTTTTAGTGAAAGACTTTCGCCGTACACAGTGCATCAGTTAATGACCGTCAGTCGCGTGTGAATTACTACAAAGCTATTCTTAATCTCAAGAACGAAGAGGACGATTTTGTGATGAAAATCATCATGAGCGACGAGGCGCATTTCCACTTAAGCGATCAATAAGCAAAATCTTCATTTCTGGGGCACTGAAAATCCACGTGTGATGCACGAAGAGCCATTACATCCACTCAAAGCCACTGTGTTGTGCGGTGTTCTCGTGGGAGGATTGAGTGAGCCGTATTTTTTTGAGGACGCCATCGGCAATACGGTCACTGTTGCTGGCGAACGCTACAGGGATATGATAAACGACTTATTACTGCCGAAATTGGATGAGCGGGGCTTGGTAAATATGTGGTTTCAATAAGACGGTGCAACTGCACACACAGCATTAGGCACAATGGATATTGTGAAGGAAGCGTTTCCTACTCGCGTAATCTCCCGTTTTGGCGATTTGGCATGGCCAGCAAGATCGCCTGATTTAACCATCCCAAACTTCTTTCTTTAGGGCTACTTGAAGTCGTGCGTTTATACCAACAAGCCTCAGACAATCGCAGCCCTTAAGCAGAATATTCGACAGGAATTCCACCGGAAATCTTGCGGAAAGCCATGGAAAATGCGATAAAACGGGCACAAATTGTATCCAGACTGGCGGCAGCCACTTGGCGGATATAATCTTTTCCACCTAACAGAAACAGAATATGGCGTTATTAGGGGATTGAGCCCAACAAAGCGATACTATTACAGTCTTGAAACTTATTAAGTCTTTTGTTTTGCCCATCACCTTGTATGGCTGCGAAATCTTTGTGAAAATCATCCTTGAGAAAATTAAATATTTCTTTCAACAACTGAAGAGCTATGATCATACATCCGCATTTACCAAAGCAAGTATCTGGGTGCTCATTGGACACAGTCTAAAAATATCGAACGTTTATTGCATTGTATTAAGATTATTTACTCAGGAACACCAAGTTACTTGTTCACAAAAATCAAGTTTGTCCACTCTCACAGAACCCTTAATTTGTGTAATACCTCCTAGATACAAATTTTTGAATGGCAGTCGTCAATTCTTTATTCATGCTGTGCGCCACTGAAACAATCTCCCCATTCACATCAAAAGGGTAAACACAGAGAGTCGTTTTAAAAATGATCTTAACCCAGTTGAACCTACTGACCTATACAATATGGGTTTTCAGAAACAAACAAATCGACCGTCATTATTTCATTTATTTAAAGTGAGTATGTTTGGAAACTTCAGTCTATAGCTGTTCATTGTTGTGACATGTAACATAGTAAAGTTATTCATTTCTGGTTGTTTTTTAGGATTGAAAAAACCTCAAAAAGGTGGGTTTATAGTGCATTATCGATATCATCCGAAAAATACATTAGTTATAGTAAAAAGTAGAAAAAATGGCAATGTTTATAGTGCAAGCAAAATTTTGATAATTTTAGTTTTTTTTTATTTTTCTTTGTCCTCACATTCCATGAACCCATACATGGTTCCGTCGGAAATTTTATTTTTTCTTTTGCAAAAGAGCTTGTTTTTCAGGTCAAAACCGTTATCGTTGCATGACATTTTGGTCGAGTTGGAGAATAGTGATGATCCAGTCCCAGAATGCATCACCTTCGAACCACCAGATAACGCGAATGCTGCTGTTACTGATGAAGATTCTGGTGAAGAGGATAATATTGTCATACACAACTTACCAGGTTTTATCTTACGTGCACCTGCAGATGCTGATTATGGCAATTGGACTAGTTCTGAATCGGAGAATGAGGATGATATTCCATTGGCTAGTTTACAAAAGAAATCTCGCATTGTTCAGCCAGTTCAACAGCCAAGGCCATCTACAAGTACCTTACTGCAAGATACTCTGATTCGTTCAACATCTGCATAAAATAAAACCGACACAAATCAAATGAGTTTCCCAGTTTCTAACGTTTAGAAGGACCCAAAAACGAGTTACGTTCTCCAACAAAATATTTTGAGCAGTTTTTCAACGATATACGAATCTATACGCTTCTCAGAAAAATAAATCAGGCAACATAACTACGAGTGATATGAAATTCTTCATTGGAATACTACTTTATAGTGAATATGTATCCTTACCAAGAAGTCGTCGTATGTATTGGAAAAACTCGTCTGATTGTGAATTATCTCTTGTAATCGATCATTATCTCGTGACAGATTTACATATATCATGAACCATTTGCACTGTTGTGACAACTCCCTTATTCATAATCAAAGTGATAAGTTCGCTAAAATGAGGCCATTGTTCATTTTGCACTTATTGAAGAGATGTATAGTATCGATGAGGCTATGATTCCTTATTGCTTATTAGATGGGGATACAAGTACTTAGTTGGAGTTACACAACTAAGATTTGGTTCGACCTTTACCAAGGTCAGTCCGCTGCAACTAGGTGGCAGTGTCATATTACAATATGCTAATATTCTGCAGTCGATTGAACCCAACAATGTTCTTCATCTTTTCTTTGATAATTATTTCTCTTCTATCCCTCTTTTACACGAACTGAAAAGCAGGAACTTGACGGCAACTGGCACAGTTCGTGAAAATCGTGTCTCAAAATGTCCATTGCCATCCCCAACAAGGACTTCAAGAAGACTGACCGTGGTAGTTTTGCGTTCAAGTCAAGTTTGGGGGAACAAATACTGGTCTGCATTTGGAATGACAACAGTGTTGTTACTGTTGCGTCTAATGCAGATTCCTTTGAGCAATTATTAACAACTAGGCGTTTCTCTCATCATCTAAGAAAATATACATTGACCAACCCCACATAGTAAATTTATACAACGAAAATATGGGAGGCTTTGATCGCTCCGATCAAAATATCGGACTGTACAGAACCTGCATCAGAGGAAACAAGTGGTACTTTCCTTTATTCTGTCATTGTATTGATATGGCGTTGCATAATTCATGGTAAATGTATCGTTTTGATGCCGGAGAACTTGATCATCTATCTGTTACAAGAGCCTTACTAGAAACCCATAGAAGGTGCGAAAAGCGCGGACCTTGAACTGGGTCATCCAGTAAACTGCGAGGGTAGTTGCAATGACTGAAGGTGATGCAATAACTGAGTAAATTTTTTTTAGGCTCAATTCGAGATGAAAAGCGAAAATCAGAAAACCAACAACTACATATGTATTTAATGCTACAAATTTTTATTTAATCTACTACGAGTATAATTCTAATAAGAAACAAAACAAAAGGAAGTTATTTCATTTAGATAGGGGTAAAGGGTTTTCCAATAGGGACTTGACAACTTTGAATTTTATTTGTGAACGCACTCTTCCACTAATCATCAAACTGTCACTGTCAATTTATTCAATTAAACTCAACATTTTCATCATGGTAAAGTACACGAACGGGCAACGGCTGCAAATTATAAAAATTTTCAACCGAAATTCGGACTGTGAGCGAATGTGAAGCGAAAGTGACTGCAACTTTAAGAGCGTTAACTCCAATTTTCGGTCGTAATTCTCGCCGTAGTAGACAGGCAATAACAAGTTTAGTGCAAAAATTTGAGTCTAAACATTCGATGTGTGATGTTGCCGTGTCAGTGAGACAATGGGTTGGTTGAAGTGTCGAAAATATCGCTGCCGTTCAGGCGTCCGTAGCAAACGATTCAAATCAGTCAATTCCACGGCCTTCTCAAGAATTGGGCATCGCTCAAACCACATTATGGCGTATTAGATCAGATCAAGCTGACTCAAGAATTGAAGCCGATGGACCATTTGAAGCGACGTACGTTCTCCGATTGGGTTCTGGAGAAGATGCGACAAGATGATGAATTTTATCGCAAAATCATCTTCAGTGACGAAGCTCATTTTTGGCTCAATGGGTTCGTCAATAAGCAAAATATGCGTTATTGGTCGGGTGAAAATCCACATGTGCTTCATGAATCACCACTTCATCCACAAAAAGTAACTGTTTGGTGCGGTTTGCATGCCGGCGGCGTTATTGGGCCATATTTTTTCGTCGACGATAACGATCGTCACGTTACTGTGAATGGTCAGCGTTATCGCGCCATAATCACCGATTATTTTTAGCCCGAATTGGAAGATATGGACTTGGACGACTTGTGGTTTCAACAGGATGGTGCCACAAGCCACACAGCACACGCTACAATCGATTTATTGAAGAGTAAGTATGGTGAGCGTGTTATCTCAAGAAATGGGCCAGTCGATTGGCCGCCTCGTTTGTGCGATTTAACGCCGCTTGACTATTTTCTGTGGGGCTACGTTAAGTCATTGGTTTATGCCAACACGCCGACGACGTTGGAAGAGCTCAGAGCCAACATTGAACGCGAAATAGAGGCCGTTTCGGCCGAAATGTGTGGCCGAGTCGTTGAAAATTGAGTCCAAAGAATCGACCGCTGCAAACGTGCCAGCGGTGGCCATATGAACGAACTCGAGTTCCATTCATAAATGTTTTGATTGTACTTCAAGCTGATGATAAAGTTTTTGAAATACCTCAAATGGTTTACGTTTTATTTAAAAAAAAGTTGTCAAGTCCTTATTGGAAAACCCTATACATAAATATGTATAGTTCTCTATACATGTGCTCTTATTTTCTTTTGAAAAAATTTGACATTTTTGTTTGGATTTGTTAGATTTTTTTTTAAATTTCTCGCAGTTTTTGAAGACTTTAAATTTGTTGTATGGGCCCACTTTCACTGGGTCTTTCAACTGATTCATTTTCTTCATAGTTTTCGTCATTCTTATAAATGGTTTCGTGTACCAAATTATTTATATTTTCATTCGAAATGGATTCGCTGCCGGAAATATCATTGAAGAGGGTTGATATGGATTCTACGACCGCGTGTTCACTGATAATTTGAGCTCTAATTGTGCTCAATCAACACATTCTAGCATTTTTTGAATGAATCTGCCTGCAAAATTGCATTTCGGAGATTGAATGCTTTCATTTTTATTTCAAGTTCTGATCCCTCACATCCAAATAAAAACACCAATAGACTTTTTTGTAGTGCAACTTTGTTAAATTTATAACGTTCTAGTCCATTGGCTGAAGGATAGCAGTGCAATTTGTAGGAAAACACATGACAATGATCATGCCGTCATCACTTTTTTAACTCGCCATCTTTTGGATGGCAAGAAGAGTTTTCCAAAAGTAATAGCGCCTTTGTTGGACGTCCTTTCGAACTTAGAAAGAGTCTTGCCTAAAAGAAACAAAAAACGTATGAAAAAGTGACCTACCTCTGGCCGGTAAAATTTTGTTAACTCAGGCACAAATGTCGAGTGGAACCATTGTTCAAAGAATACTAACGTCATCGAAGCATTTTTATTTGCCTTGTATACAATGGGCATGTGGTCAAAAAATGTTTAAAAGATCGTGGGTTTACAGATTTTCCGATGACGAATAGCTTAACTGTGTGCAAACCCGAAGCATTCGTGCAGACGAGAAACGTGATTCTTTCTTTTCTTGTCTTTCGACCAGGAGCTGACAATTTCTTAAAACCTGCATGGGTTTTGTTGGACATAAGTCGGTAGAATAACCCGAACTCATGGGGAGTCAAATCGAGCTCTCTGACTTTTTCCTTAAATTTAATCAACCAGTTCTGTTTTGTATGAAAGTTTTCGAATTTTTGACAGGCGAATTCCGTTTCTTTTCTTAAAATTTGTCACACAACCACTGCTCGCATTAAAAGATCCTGGCCTCTCCGTAATTTTTTCATGCAATGAGCATGCCTTTGTTTTTAGGACCTCGCTGGAAATTGGCACATTTAGCTGTCTGAAAAATCAATTTCGAAATGACAGAGTTAATTGATTGTGTTGTATGAAAATTTGGGGTCTCTATTAGAAATCTTCTGCAGAAGGATAGGGGAATTGATGCGAAATTCGACTCGTTTTGAGAGTGATTTAGTGGTCTGCTGTCTCATAGACTGAATTTTAGAATTTTTTTTCGTATGACTAAACCAAGGAGGCTTGGCAGAATTTGGATTCCAGCTAACACATCAGTCTTCTCATTATCTATACATTTCCTACCAAACTGTGGATAAAGCAACTAAAGTCGCCTATGTGTAGGAATTTTACAGAACACCATCGACGATCGAAAATAGATTAATCAATACGTTGACAAGTTGCATTTCCAAATGATTATAATAAATCAAGATATATTCACATTCCAAGGAACGATCACCTTCACACATCTGCTTAAATATGGATAGTGTGTAATTAGTGATTAGCAAATTACAATGTTAATTTCAGACGTACAAGTAGAATTTCCGTGTCAACGACATTCGTAAATATTGCATTTTAGTATCTTATTATACGGTATTTTAATATTCCTTAGAGAATGTAAATATCTTTTGTCCACTAAGTCTAACTTATTTGTTTTTATTGTACTATGCTGCATTCTTGTGCCCATATTTAACATGAGTAAATACTTAATTGAATGCGTTTCACGACATATTATATGTAGACATGTTGGCTTAAATAGATTTACGATAATCCGATCTCTTGTAGTTGCTAATACCTGAACATCGACTTTTCGTAATTTATTTAAATCGAGAAGGGGTGCCACGAGGATTCAGTGAAGGGCCACGTCTTTTTATACATACAGCATCGCTTATCGTTTGCATGAAAGGATTTATCGATCATAAATCTGTTATTAACCTTTCGTTTATTTATTCAGAAATAAAAAACTATGAGCAATGGTTCCAATAAATATATAGCATAAGACCTCTCAAGATATACGATTAATGCCGATTACTGAGATTAAAACAAAATGCTCCATGTGCTCAGCAAGATTATGCAAACGAGCCATTTATCAGAGGTATGCAGAAATTGTTATATTTAAACAGAAGGCTTAATTTCCACCAATTTCGTAAGTTCTAAACTCGTCATTTTGATAAATACGAGGTCTTTAAGATGGATCACCGCAGCTGTAACATCTTTTTGGCAGATCACCGATCATGTCGCACTAAATACCTAAAAGAATCCTACAGTAGCTAGTACATTGAAAGAGACCTTTAAAAACGCAACAATCGACATATTGTTCCACAGTCCGATTTTAAAACGAGAAAGTCAAGATAAACGTAAAGAGCCGCAGCAAAATGACGGACAATATCGGTTTAAGAGTTCAATGAGCAAAAAAGACAGGAAAACTTAAGCTTCTCCGAAAAAAAATTCGATCGATGGACGGAATACGATCGATGATTCTAATCCAGATACAATGAACGGAACCTTTTTCAGGAGCTTAACAGATTAAACTCTCACATTTCGTCGGATCTCAGAAATCCAAATCGATACCCATGCTCTATTTTTTAATTTTAAATCCGTCTATGAAGCCATTCATTATACGTAACCATGTTAAGCTTTGCTATGCATGTCTATCTCAGTCATCCAAACAAGATAAGTTCGGATAATGCTCGCTGCTCACCGGTTTCCCTGATATCAGAAATGTATTAGGACAAGATAATGCGCTGTCATGTAACTTTTACAAAAATAAAATAAAAATCACAAACGACAGACACAATCTGCATAATTGCTTGCATGCGCCGGAAACATTGACACAATTGTGCAAACTCAGATTGCTGTTACCAGTGCGTTTAAGCGTATAGAAGCTGAAGACCAGTGTCAGACTGTATATGTATCCGAGCAATATTTAAAGATGAATCATATGAGTTTCACAGCAACATCGATAGAATGGAATCGTATCATTGCCTTCTCAAGCAGTCTGCGTATAATTAGGCAGCGCATACCTTCTTAAACATATTCAATTCCCGCGTCTATAAGAGTTAGTTTAGTTTTAGTTTTAATGACTTTTTATTAAAATATATTAAAAACAAAGTAATACAATATTTTAAAGTTTTTTTTTTAATCACAAAATCTTTAGGTTTGGCTATAAGCCCTCTACCAGCCACGTCTATAAGATTTTGCAATAAATCATCGGAGTTTCCCCGGGTAATTCCACTCATGCTGATCGAAGAAACCCATACCTCCAAATGCCAACTCTACTTTTTTTTTTCGGCTTTCCGCCCAATTTCGAACGACCAATGCCATAAAAAAATACGACCCTGAACGTTGAGCCCCTAGGCAACCATGTAATCATGAAACTCTCCGTTCAAAAACACCAACAAAGATTAGATCCAACGACCCACGATCACCGTAAAGAACTGGCATTGATAGAACAACGGGAATATATTACCGGTCCAGGAGAAGGGAAAAAAGTTAGTTTTACGCTCCTCACGATCTCAAGATCCCAGCTAAATGAAGTCACATTAGCAAGATCATCTGAAATTTTTATAAAAAAGCAGTAGCTGTGGGAAAGAACTTAACCGCTGCTCTGCTCTTACTTGAAAGAGCAAAATCATGGTCTACAAAGCCTTTATCTTGACAGTTCTACTTTGTGTAAAACGTGTACTGAGTGTAGAACGTAGCATAACCTGTCCAATGAGAGCTAATGGAGAAAGAGCAACACTGAATCATAGTACCAGTTACGAAGACTTAATCAGTCGAATAAGCCACATCGAATAAATGGGCGTCAAAGCTTCAATTAAGTAAGTCTTTGAATCTTAGCTGATGGTTGGGTGGTGTAGAAATAGGGTAGGCACTGAGAGGTGTCAAACTGACGATATCCAGTCCTGTAATTGTGCTTATTTCACCTCCAAGCGGTAACCATTTCTAAACTTATAAGTACGAGTGCTGACCAGCAAGCAAAAATAGTAGCACTATAAACGGGACAGCGGATGAATTCCCCAGATGGAATCAACATTGAAGTAAAATTTCTGAAAAAAAAAAAACAAATAAGACCTTAACCGGGCTACTCCGACACATTTGGAGCTCAAGCCAGTAAGTATTTCCGAGACTAGTGGATGAACCTTAATGTACCAACGGCAGCGCTCACATCCCCGAACGGTTACTAGCTTCGGTCTAACCAATCTCTCGTCCTAGGGGTATCTACAATGGACCTCGCCCTCTAGGCTGGGAGTTGTGCCGCCAGGATAATTGCTGCCAGGGTAACTCCCTGGCCATGGAGAAGATAGTTACGTTACGTAGCAACAACAAGCCCCGAACAGATCTACTTTCGACAAACCTTAATAGGTCGCTTAATAGGCCACGTGCAGTCGAACAACTAGCGGAGGCCTTGGACCATTGAAAAGCAGATATTACCGCCATCCAATAAATGCGATGGAATGGGTCCGACAAAAAGAAGATGGCACACTGCGACATCTACTAAGGCGATTATTATCGACGGCAAAAGCAGCACTTTGGATGCGGTTTTGTTGTTAGAGGCAAACTTAGGAAAGAAGTATTGAAACCAAAGATAGCTTCTACGAAGTCTTGGACAAGACCTACGTGTATTGCCCTTGCTATGATATTACAATTGTCCAGGAAGAAACGTCATCTTCGGTAGTACCGTCGGAAGGTATTGCCTTCTTATAGCCAAGGCACAATTGCGAATATACCGAACATCGCAACGGCAAGCAAATACTGTGTCGAAGTTTGAAGGTCGGCCAGCTAGAATCGCAAAATATCGCCAAATCCTTTTCCATATTGAAGACATGTGGCAACATTGCCAAACAGCCATCAGAGGTGCTGCCTGGTTTGACAACGAGTACCGATGTTCACGACCCCTACGAGTAAAAGAGGAGAGACAAACACCGATTTCTCAGGAGCAAGAGAAATGAACAAGGGAACGTAGTAGTAGAGTCGCAGTCGATGATGAGGATTTGGAAAGAGCATTTCTGCAGACTGTATAACGGCGATGACAAACAAAATAGCGCTTTCTGGTAGAATGAGCATTTCAACCTGGACGATGTAGACCAACAATTTCGTCCACTCGACCTGCATGAAGTCAAGATAGCCGGATCTAAGTCCAATAAAGCTGCTGGAGCAGATGGCTTGACTGCCGAGCTCTTCAAAGCGGCAGGCGATGAATTAATAAGGGGCATACACCAACTCATCTGTAAAATATAGTCGGACGAAAGTATCCTCAAAAACTGGGCCAACTACAGAGGCATCTGTCTTCATAACATCGCCTACAAGACCCTCTCTGTCGTATTGCGTGAACGCAACTCGGGTGGCACACGCAAGTGAAAGGGGGCCTCAGCCAACCTAGAGTGCGAAGCTGGAGGCAGCTGGCTAAAGACCATGATAGCTGGAAATGCTTGTAGGTTGAGACCCAGGTCTACTCTGGATGTTAGCGCTACCTTAAGTAAATTGAATCTTAGCTCACAGATCCGGGAAGTAGAGTTAGATCGAATCTTAATTAAAGGATCTGCAGTTGCGTATGCCATAAACCTTGATTTGGCGAACTGGAAGGCTTAAAAGTACCCATATATCAAACAGAGATCTATGACCCATTAGAAGTACAGAAACATCGACCGCCAAGATGATTCGGTTTTGGACTGAACCTCTGTAGTTCAAGAGGAAGCTTACTTCCTCATTTGCTCCTTGAACTCATTAGGTTTATCATCATGTGCACAAGCTGGCCTAGATAATGAGGAGCCACAAGTTTTTTTTAAGGTATGTCATGCTCTTTGAGTGCATAAAGTTAATGAAGATCATAGAAATGTGTATGATGTTCGGAAAGCACTCTACGGACAATCTTTGTGAAAACACTTTGCCATGATTGGACCACCGAATGCATTATTCATGCAGGCTCATTGCAGAATAGTAGGAATTAAGCCATGCTATCTTAATAAACTGTTTCAACCGGCTAAGTTACTCAAGAACTCAATCTGGACGAACAACACTATGTTGTTGGAACTTCAACCCCATGTTTCCATCGGAGTTCCAATAAAATAAAAAAAAAACCAAATAGCCTTGATAGTTTAGACAACACTCGTAATCTTTCAAGAAAAATTCTCGTTAGCTCACAATATTTTGTCCCGAACTACTGATAGATACTCTTGATACGATCAAAATTCTTAAATGTTGTTCACGTACGTCACAGGACAAGTATTCTGTACTCGCATCTAATGCCAGTATTTAAGTGCGCTATTTCATCAGTCTGCCTCCACTCTATCCTTTCACCACGAAACACATACACGTTGTAGGCTTAGGCGCAATTGCCGGGTCGACCTCTGTAGCCGCACCAATTCAATCTCTCAGGCAGAGCATTAAGTTTCACCACCACGTGAGCTGCAAATTGCTTCAATTTTATTTTTTTATAGCCTAAATGACCTAAATCAATTGAAAGTTTAATCTTAACTCATCTAAACATGATGTAGTCCAGTCGTTCCAGTAATTTTTTTGCACGCATACTCGTAGTTCGATAGAGAAGCAGAACATAATTTGGCATTTCCCTCATAATCTCATCAAGCTCCTGCACTTATTTTTTAAACTTTGCCACCCATTACTGATAAATAAAACTAATCACACTAAACTTAGTACTCAAAACTTCAATCTAATAAAAAAATAAATAAATAAAATTACTCAAAACTCATAGACATACTCGTAGTAATTACGCGCAAAGTTATTGAACTTTATTTTACGCATACGATCGATTGGCGCAACACATGAGGTAAAGTTTTCTGTCTTTAATTGAGGAAACTGCGTCAATAGTGAGATTTGCGGATTCCTGGATTAACCGACCGATCAAGTCCTTATGGAGACTGTGGCAGTCTTAAACAAGTTTACATGAGTCCCCAATTAATCTCTAACAACAGGTTGGAGTAATCTCGATAACAATTACCAACCACAGAGATATGGAAGCCGAAGGAAAGAAATTAGGCGAATCAAAAGCAAAACACTGTTAAGCGCTATTTGACACCTTTTTAGTGTGATTGTTGAGATAAGACCGCCAGCGATAGATACGCATTGTTTTAAGTTCTTTTTGTTTTTATTTCGCATGAAACACGCAGATACTCCCATAGTGTTCGACTTTGTTTAAACTTTGTGTTATCGGCCTGGGGACAAACAAAACGATTCATAGATACAAGTGACGAACAGACGTCACGGTGATGATCGATCAAAAAAATTGTCGGGTAAAGTGTTAAAAATTGGCGTAGATACATGTGGATACTAAGCATCACGTAGGTCATACGAAATTAATTAACCTCCAGCAATTAAGAGGCGCTTCTGTAAAACAAACAAGTATCTACGACATAGATACATTCGTGCTCAAACCAATGCGTGATGGTTGATTATCTTTTAAAGACTCGTAGCCAGTTGCAGTAACTTGCTTAACCCACTGACTGACAGCGGGCTCATCTCATCTAAAGAAAACCACTTTGGGGTCTTAAACAAAAAAAAAAAAAAAAAAAAAAACAACTAAGACTCGCCGCGGCGTGAAAAATGATTGATGATCCAGAAGATGATGCAGAAAAGAGAGAAAGAGAACTGAAAAGATACATTTGACAACATCGTCATCATCATCATCATCATCGAATTGAGTACTCGTATCTATTCGCATCTCATGTACATACGAATATGAGTGTCAAGCATTAGCATAGTTTTAGTCCCCCGCCGCCGCCGGTGTGGAGTTTGTAGTGTTGAGTAAATAGTCAAAGGCATCGTCAACTTATTAATCAACTAATGAAAGTTTTATGTAAACCTGATATGAATATTTACGCATCTTAGTTTTCTGTTTTGCGGTTCATGTTTTGTTGTTTTTGTCGTTGTCGTTGTCGTTGTCGTCTTGGATGAATGCTGAAAGCAACGAAATCACCTCGTAAATCTTGTAAATTTTTCATACTTTTTTGTTTTGTTCCGCAATATTTTCTTTGAGGTTAATAACTTGTTAGACTTCGGGTGGTTTGCGGGGGAAATAGCAATTTCCTAATGGAAGCCGGGTTAAAAAAGTTTACACGCATAATATCGCCGATACTCGTACAGTCAGCGAAAGAGACATAGATCTGTTGTGATATTACTTATTCGTTGCAAAATTTTTTCACAGTCACCATCATTTCACAGTGGATAAGCTGCTTTTAAGCCTCAACATTGGACCGACAGACAAAGAGACAACCTCTGTCACAGCGAGGGGTGATTCAAATGTCATGATTGGGATGTTTTACGCCAATTGCTCTTCCCAGAAAGGACAATGGCTGTGATATCAACATCTGAGGATCCAAAAAAACAGCAGTGAATTAGATGCCTTTACTCTTTTTTTTACCAATTTTTGACCCAGCTCGGAAGTACATCCACAACTGAGCTCAGCAAAAGGAGGGAACTAACTTCATTTGACTGCTTACATCCGGTCAATCTGCAGAAGGCATTGCATCCTACTTAAATTCTATGGTCAACCTCAGCAAGACGGTAGAAAAGGGTCTACAGAAATTCTTGGGGCTATGAGTACTGGCTAAATCCGATCCAGATTAGCACGACAAAACTTTGAGTGAACCGCTTCAGAGTGAATCATTTGAAAATGAAAAAATAACAAGCTGCCGCATGCTACAATTGATTGAGTACATGACACTCCAAGGGCTTAAAAATGAGATGCATCCTAAGTGCTGACCAGTGGAAGATAATAGGCTTTAAATCTTATCTGCTGCACAAGGGTTCAAGTTGCTAGTCATAATACTCATAGAAGGTGGCACAAAATTCATCACCAGGCTTCATAAGAGGGTGACTTTGGAAATAAAAGGAGTCATCTAGACGTTTACATTTTTTCTATTATACTAAATCTTGAAGACGATATTAGTCAATAGAGTGCCGCCAGACTTAATGTATGGATACATTCTGGCTCGTTCCACTGCATTTTAAACGGCCTTTCTCAAAACTTCTAACGATTACTCCTTTAAGACCGCCAATATCTGCATCTTCGTACGAAAAACACCAAACTGGAAGTCTGGAACGCTCACATTAAGAGATCTTGCGGGCCAGTACATTTAGCCAAAACGAGACATTAAGTGATCAGATAACGCGTGCTAAAAACGGTTCACTCTTGCTGGTAGTATTTGTGCGATTGTATCATCCAAATGTCGTCGAAACCTAATTCGTCAATTTAGGGCAACATGAAGGCAATAATTATAGTTCTCACCGATCATAGTTACAAGGTTGCCGATACTGTCCTCACCAAAAATATCGTGAGTGACTTTATGGGTATGCTACGACTATTCGTGTTTAGCTGATCCACGTGTCAGATAGGTAGAAGAAGACTTTGAATGATACATCATCCTCATCGCGGTCGAGGCTTACGATGACGTGGGTGTAATTAGTACTCAACTGGAGTTTTCCAAGCAATAGTGGATGCGCTGTTTGCACTGTAAATGACCAATTATTGGCCCGTCGCGTAATTTATGTTTAAGAGTTCTCCTGGACATTTGCAGCCATAAAAATAATATCACAATCAAGCCTCAGTATCGGCCGACTACGTCTGCTAATATTTCAAGTCAGCCTCCTTGAGAAAGTCAACTAAACATCCAGTTAGTGCCATATAACCGGGGTCGACGATTAAATTCGTGGTCAACCCAAACTACCGACACGATTATTCCACGTTATTGGAGAGTATGGCGATCCGTGGTTTACCTAGGGTATTCTGCACCTTAGGATGGCTTTTAAGGCCGCCTAGTATCGGTATACATACAAATATAGTTTCTTATGTATCACCTTACGTTGACCTCAATCTTGGTCTTGCTTTATTGAAGAAAACCAAATCTATTCTGTCTACTCATACGCAATGAGGAACACTTTTTCCATAATCACTGTACTTCTTAGGGAACACGATCCAAAACTCCGAGCGATCACTATACTTATAACGATCATTACGATCATACTTTGCTCGTAACGATCACTAAGAGTCAGAGAAGTGTTCATACTCATCGTATTCTCACAGTGATGGACTCGTGCTTAACCAGACCAAATCATCTTTTGAAGCTCCAATTCTTCTGAATCTCTCTTAGTCAACGCATCAGTTTCAGAACTTTTTCTTCATATTATCATCTTCGACTTGATCTTCACAATAACAACAGATTCAAGATCAGTGCCTCGCTTCGAACTTGCGTTTTTTTTCGGTCATCAGTCAGTATCTTCTGTCAATAAGTCCCTGCAGTGCTATCTACAAAGCTTTTTCACCGATTGGGCCTCTTCATTCAGTCATGATTCTGACAATGATACTCTTACGCAACTTCTTGAAGGACTTAGCTCAGTTGCGATCGGAACGCCATCTTATCCAGTCTACATTCTGCCCATAACACACAACTTGAATGACTTCGCTTAATTGCAATCGGAGCAAATCTCCGTGGCATGACACACCATACCTAGTCGAGTAATTTGGACCTTGATCAAGGTCACACAAGAAGTGTTCTTAAGATTTCAAAGACTTATGGAATGCTCTTGAAGTATGATACCAGGTAACCGTTGTCATATAGAGTTATTCTCTGTTACTACAAAGAATGCAATGAGGGATTATTTCAATTACAAGAAACTGTTTTGAGTCATACGGTAAAATTCGTTCCCTTACCTCCTACTCTAAATTGTAGCACCACAGGGTTCCGTATTAGGCGCTCTACTATTATATGTAGCATACGCCATAGTTTGTCTATATGTACTGCACTGTATAAATCAGACCGAGTTCGGGGTATTGTTTGAACCCTCAGAACTACTAATAGGTATGGAACTAAGATCACATAGTCGCTAATCTACGAACATTCCAATGTCTTATATAGGTTTCCAGTTTCCAGAAATTACTGAAAAGTACCATGGCAAAAGCTGCATGCAAAAAATCATCGATCGCGGCGAATCAGGTCTGAGGAAAAACTGTTTAATAGGTTTGGCTAACACCTGTGTTTGAAAAGATTCAGTCTTGTCAAATTGATGATCAGTGATCGTGTTCGTACAAGTGTATTTAATTCTTCTGTGGTAATATCGGCCCTTAACGATATTTCGCAGAAAGTGACTGATGAAGTTTCAAATTTGCTAATAGAAGTGATGTCGGTGATCTACTTTTTCAAATTCAAGTTCCTGATGGAGAGAGAAGTTTGGCAGGCTCGATGTACAGCGCCTCTCAGCACTCTCCATTAAACCCGGCGGTCGGATCAAACCCAATACGTCAAATGCGGTATCTCTGACGACAGGTCGACAAAGTCCAGATTCTTGTGATTGAAAGCCAAGGAAGCCACAGTGCGAAGAAAATGTAAAGACCTATGATGACAAGATCATCAGGAGCATCTGAACTGTTGAAAACTGCATGAAACCGAGAGGAGAGTAGTTCCAAGAGCCTTAAAAGAATAAAGTGACGCAATATCGAAGTCACATAGACTTCTATGAAAACCCATGGATTCCACATACATGGCATTATTAACATCATCTGAAAGCAGCTCGTCGAGAAAAGGCGGGATAAGAAGGAGCACTACAAAAATACACACATGATTATTCAAAGCTGCTCCAAGCAACCTATGATACCAAATTTAGTCAATAAGCCATTTAATCAATCACTTAAACTACCGACAAGCTCCTCAAACCCATTACATTTGCCAAAAGCCCCAACGGCTTTGCGTAGTTTTCATTGACTGGGGCACATAATCGATAAGATAAAAAAAAACAGTCATTGTGGAGTTAAATACATTTAAACCGATCTCATTTACAAAACGTTAGTTATTTGTTTATATGAATCCAAAAAATCGATAACCTAATAGATAAAATTGATAAAACAAAAACACCACCAGACCGGCAAAAGCAGGTTAAAAAATATCTTTTTATCGCGCAAATTAACACGATTTGGTTATTCTATTTAGAATAAATCACACGTCTGAATTGCTGGCGAGATAAAAACAAACTCAGATCTCAAAATATTTTTGCAGCTAATTAAATATAAAATCGCACACATTTGACAACATTTTTAAAAATAAAAATTTGTTGTTTAATCGATATCGTGAACGATATCTACACAAAATCGAACTTGGTTTAGATTTTCACGTAACAGAGAGCAGATCACACTTGGAAAGGAAACTAATTGAATAACTATGAAATACAGACACAGTAGGGTGCAAAAAGATGCGTTCTTTGTGGTAGAGGGCGACCAGATAGCAATGAGAGTTATTCCAATTGTTATGTTTCAGCATCTGTCAAAGTTGCTAATGACATCTAGCTGTCACAATATACAGTAAGGTTTGCCGAACGTGTGGAAATTATTAAAAAAATATTATTGAAATTGTGGCTTCAGTGTGAAGGCAATTCGTCGCACAGTGGAAAAGTTTGAGCGTGTGTACACTCTTTTGGATCTTAAGCCACCAACCATACACAGATTGCTGTGAAATGAAGAAAATATTATTTTGCGGTTGAGTTTGGCCCTACATCCATATAAGATTGTGCTGACGCAAGAATTGAAGACGGACGACCATAGACAACGACGTGAGATGCCTAATTGGGCGCTGGAAATATTGGCCGCATTTTGGCCAAAAAATCATCTTCTCAGCGGATACGTCAGTAAGCGAAATTTCCTTTATTACAGCGAACACAATTCACAAATGTTCGGCCAAGCATCAATGCATCCGCAAAGATTCACTGTTTGGTGCGGTTTATGGCATGACGATCGGACTTTATTTCTTTCGAAATGAGGAAGGAGACACCGTTACCGCCAATGGTCTCAGGTATAGAGCGATGTTAACCGACTTTATGTGGTCAAAGCTCAACAACATAGATATATCCGACTTGTGTTTAAAACATGACAGAGGTACAAGCCATATAAGCGAAGATACGCTCGAAGTTGTGAAGGAGAAGTTTGGCGACTGGGTTATCTCACGGCGAGCGTTTATCAATTGACGCGATCATCCGATTTGACATAACTCGATTATTTCCTCTGGGGCCTCGTCAAGTCCTTAGTCCACATATTATTGCCAACTATTTTGCAACCTGCAGACAACCTCTTTATAACCGACTCCATCTATTTCAAGTACCTTCCCAACTTCTCCATTGGCCCCTCTCTCTCTCAACCTTTTGGTTCCACCCTTATCGAAGAAAAGTTACAAAATCTCAATGATAAATTTGTATCCGGTCCAGATGGACTCCCAGCAATATTTCTCAAAAAGTGTGCCTCCAATCTTTCGCACCCACTTTCCTCCCTCTTTCATCTGTCCCTCACACAAGGGGAATTCCCCCAAGTTTGGAAGACCTCTTTCATAACCCCGGTTCACAAAAAGGGATCAAAGAATAAAGTAGCCAACTACCGTCCCATTGCTAAGCTTTCTCACATACCTAAAATGTTCGAAAGTTTCTTATATGAAGTTCTCAGCTTTCAGTGCAAGTCACTTATATCACCCAGTCAGCATGGATTTCTAAAAGGTAGATCAACTACTACAAACTTAGTTGAATTCGTATCCTTTGCGCTTTCAGCCCTAGAAAATGGCAACGAAATTGACGTTTTTGCTACAGATGTCGCTAAGGCCTTCGATAAAATCTCACATCAACTGATCCTTTTCAAATTGCCTTCCTTCGGTTTTGACCCCATATTGGTAGAATGGATATTTTCTTATCTGGAGAGCCGTTACTATAGCGTTCGCTTTAGATCAGCCTTCTCAACCCCGTTTTTAGCTACTTCTGGTGTCCCACAAGGCAGCCATCTAGGTCCCCTCTTTTTATTTTAACTATAAAAGATCTTAAGAGGATTATTAAACATTGCTCCGTATCCATTTACTCCGATGACACTAAGTTCTCCAAAACTATTTCTTCACCCCAGGACTCTGTTCTCCTTCAAGAAGACCTCGATAGATTTTTCACTTGATGTCTAAAAAATTGCTTTGAACTTATTGTCTCCAAATGCCAATCTATGACTTTGTCTCGTAAGTCCAATCAATCCCCCCCTCGACCTTAGTTTCTGCATGACCGACCTGTACCCCAGGTTCAATCCCTTCGCGACCTTGGAATTTTATACGATAGAGAGTTAAACTTCCGTTGGCATATTGATGAGATAATCCTTAAAGCCAGCTCATCGCTCGGTTTTATCAAACGTTGGACTAAAGAATTTTGCAATCCTTATGTAACAAGGTCACTTTATATTACCCTTGTCCGGCCCCTCCTTGAATATGCCAGCCAAATATGGTCACCCTTTCAGCGAATTCTCGAATCGAGAACATTCAACGTCCTTTTCTTCGGTTTGTTCTTCGTGGACTACCCTGGAGTGATCCATTTAACTTACCTCACTATCGCGACCGCCTCAAACTTCTTAACCTGAATACCCTAGAACAACGCAGAGACGTAGCTGACATTCTCTTCATTCATCGACTACTCTCCGGTTCTGTGGACTGCGCTTCCCTTTACAATTCTATTTCCTTCAATACTAACCCTCGTAATTTACGCTGTCCTCGTCTCTTCTATATCCCAACCCACCGCACCTCTTATGGCTCTAACGAACCAATCTCGTGCATACTCCGTAAGGTCAACTCAAACCTCCCCCTTTTTGATTTTAACCTGAGCATTTCTCGTTTTAGACTTGATCTCCTCCACCATTCCCTTACTTCCTAACCCCTAACTCTTGTTAGTTTTTAAGTCCTAGTTTTTAAGTTACTTTAAGTTACTACTTTATTAAGTGAAATTAATAAGCTATTGGACAAGATCGAGTCCAACATTCCACACACTATTGCCGGAATAATGCCGCACATACTGGACCGAGTCATCAAAAATTGGACCGACTGCTTGAAGCACTGCCAGTGAAGACGAGGAGGCCATTTGAATGGCGTGCTATTCCACACATAATGGCATGAATTAAGCCAGAATCAATTTTATATCTAACACCATTATAAAGGGTCCGCCATCTAACGTCTTTTTTTTTCAACTAGTGCTTATTTCGTGAATAGTAACACTTAGCTCACGTCTGATTTGACAGATAATTAGTTTTGTCCTTCCGGTTAAGAATGGAAAATAATTTCATTCAAATGGCTGCCTCGGCTGGCCATGCAGAAGCCTACACGATCGGTCCAATTTTAAGCACATTATCGATTGTGTGCAGCTGTATTTCACCAATGGCTTCACGAATATTGTCCTTTAAAGCGTCAATTGTCTCTGGCTTTTCGGCGTAATACTTATCTTTTTTTCTTTTTTTTTTTATTGGATTTACATTTTATTCATACAAAAAACAAAAATGGAACAAACTAACAAAATGAAATAGAGTTCACATTTAGTAGAACTTGTGATAGCCCAGCTAAGCTTACGTTAGACACCTTCCTTCACGTGGACATTTTGATGCTTATTGAAACTATAATCTGTGAATGGTGATTATTTATGTAAAGCGTCTTTTTAGTTGACGGCATTGAAGTATTCCTGTGAGTTCGATGGATCAGCAACCATTGTCTTGCTGCCTGGCTTCCAGTTGGCTGGACAGACTTCACCATGCTCATCGGTGAATTGGAAAGCCTGTACCAAACGTAGAGTTTCATCGACATTACGACCGACTGGCAAGTCGTTCACAGTAATTTGACGTAAATTCTGCTTGCCATTGATGATGAAGAGTCCACGGAATGGCACACCAGATTCATCGTCCAAAACGCCATAATCACGGGCAATTTTCATCGATTTATCAGCGAGTAAGGGAATGTCCAAGGATCCAAGACCACCTTGCTTGCGTGGGGTATTAATCCATGCCAAATGGGTGAAGTGAGAATCTGTCGAGCAGGCAATCACTTCAGCGCCAATGCTGCGGAATTCCTTTACACGGGGGAGAAGGCGATAATCTCAGTTGGGCAGACGAAGGTGAAGTCCAATGGGTAAAAGAATAGTACAACGTACTTTGACTTGTAGTCCTTCAGGGAGATCTCCTTGAATGCACCGTTGACGACAGCGGTTCCGGCGAATTGAGGAGCTGGCTTCTGCAGTTGTGGCATCTTCTCGGCTAATGAGTTTAACAAGAATTTCAACAGAACAACTTTTTGGACGTCACCAAACGTACGTACACCCCGGAGAATGACCGTGAAAAGAATGAAAAAGGCACCCCACAAATAATAGTCCAACGGTGTCAAATCGCAGCTCCGAGGTGGCCAAACGACATCAGCTCTGCGGCTGATAATGCGATCTTCAAAAACAGGGCGCAAAACATCGAGTGTAGCTTCGGATGTGTGGCACGTAGCGCCGTCCTGTTGAAACCAAATGTTGCCAATATCCTCCTCTTCAATTTTTGTGAACAAAAATTCGTTCAACATGGCCCGATAACGATCGCCATTGACTGTAACGGCCACTCCTTGCTCATTTTCGAAGAAAATGGCCCAATTATGCCTCTGGACCAAAATCCGCACCAAACAGTGACTCGTTTTGGGTGTATCGGCTTATCAATGTATGCGTGCGGGTTTTTTGTGCCCCAAATGCGACAATTTTGCTTGTTTACATACCCGCCAAGATCAAAATGAGCTTCATCTGAAAAGATGATTTTTTTGGCAAAATCGGCATCTTCTCTAAGTCGATCGCAGGCCCACTTAGCGAAGCGAAAACGCATTGGATGGTCAGTTGGCTTCAACTCCTGAACCAATTGGACTTTGTATGGCGTCATACCAAGGTCTTTATGCAAAATTCGTCTCAATGATGTCTCCGATATGTTCAATTGTTGAGAACGACGGTGAATTGATGTTGATGGCGCTTCACGCACACTTTCTGCCACAGCAGCAATATTCTCGGGTGTACGTACTGTTTTTGGCTTTTCACGCTTTGGTTTATCGATGAGGATGCCAGTTTCTTTCACTTTTTTCACAAGATAACGAACATACGGAGCTGACGGTGCTTCTCTTCTTCCAAAATCCGTACGCAATTTTCGCACACATTCTGCAACATTACCATGATTTTCAAAGTAATTTCGCAATATTTTCCAGCATTGTTCAAGCGTATAGACAACCATATTCGTTCAGCGGAAGGATAAAACTAATTATCTGTCAAATCAGACATGAGCTAAGTGTTACCATTCGCGAAATAAGCACTAGTTAAAAAAAAAACGTTAGATGGCGGACCCTTTATATAGTCCTTCAAATCATCTTATGAATCCTATAGGTGTTGTGGATATCGCTCTATTAGTATCCATGTTTTGAACTCTGCTATTCTTAATTTTTTAAAAGACACAAAACAACGAAATAGCTCATAACATTGCCGCGCAACTGTCACTATAATATTTACTATTATGCTTCGCATAACTAATTTGCATGCTACCGTGAATGATTAACGTAAATTTAGTTTACCTTAAGTAAATTCAAAGAGGATAGTTTATCACATCGAAACGATACCCCATTTCGTGATTATCTCGAGTTTTTATTACTCCAATAGTTGCACGAGACATTTTTATGACCCAAAACAACGCAAACAATATGAAAAAAAAACTAACTTTCTATCTAAATTCAATTATTGAGACTCTTCGATATATGCTTGCTTAGAAAGTTCATCGACCTCAACAAACTAAATCGAATCATAAGTAGACCACTCCTTTTTTTTCTGCGTTTCGATAGATCCTCGCAGATTTGTTAGTATGACTGACTATTGTGTTGTATGACAGACTGATAAGACGTCATTTAGGCACATCACGGGATACGACTTTTCGTTTAGGTAACCAACGTTCCGGAAATATTTGCTAAATTTTTCCATTTTTTTATAAATTGTTTTGTTTTTTCAATTTACAAATTTTGAAGGCCATTTTGCCAGAGTCACATGAACAGTGTGCAAACTCGTAAATAATAAACAATTTTGCACACCCCAAGGAAGAAGAAAGAAAACACGTATTTGCTTTCCGTCTGTGTCTATGTTAAATATAAAAATAAATTTCTAAATTGTTATTAACAAAAACAGACACGGCCGAAATTTATCTAAATAACTAAGTGTACGAATATGACTTTCTTGTTATTCTTAGATTTGTTATGCAATTTTTAGTCGCAATATCTTTTGAGCTCAAGTGACATTTAATGGAATTTTCTAACACACGTGTCTCTAATACAGATTGTTAATTTATTTATTTACTTTTTTTTAAGTTCGACTTTTCAGACCGGAACGAACTACTAAAGTTCGTTGAACTTGAAGCAGAATGTCAGTAAAATATGAAATAAATCTTTTGAGCCATTCCTCGTCTGTTAAATATTTTGTGTTTTATTTTCAAAATTAAACACAATTTATTGTCTATGTGTCTAAAAGAATATTTAAGATATGTTAGTGAAGCACAACCAAAACGAATTAAGAAACAGAGACGATTTAGCAATAGATTACAAAATTATCGGACAAACTTAAACCAGAATAGTATTGGCTAATCCAAGAACCTTGGGCTATAGTGAGCGAAAAGAATTTGGCCGAGGAGATTTTAGACCGAGGGCGGTTTGACTGATCAGTTCTAAAATTAAATATCTTCTCATTCCCGGATACAACACCAGAGACAGAGTGGCAGCGATAGTCGAACTACCTCAGGCGAATGGATTGCTTGAGTTCATGCGCGCCTTCGACTATTTCCCCGGAGATATAGATGCGAGTTCTGATGTTTTGTACAGGATCTGATCAAACAGTGCTTCTGTCGTCATTGACAACTCATTCAAAAATGCAGTGCCAAAGCTCACAACAACATCTGGGGTAGCAGCGACAACAGATTATATTTTAAGCAACATTCTGCAGCATTTTTATCAATTCCATAAGAGAGAAGGTACTTGACCTTACACGTTTATCAAAAACTGGTATGTGTCCGAAGAGGCATCCCTATCGGGACCATATGCACAGAAGGTTCAATATAGGATTACAACGTGGGACAAGGTCAAACAAGAATCTTACCAAATGGAGCACTTTTCGAGAAAATCTCGCTATCAAAGCTGACTCACTGCCTTCACTTTTACAGTCCATTTCCGGAAGTGAATGAGGCTTCAATGGATCAACTAAATAAAGCAAATTGAAACGTAATATGATCAAAAGGTATGTGCCAAGGCGGAATCCTCAACTTGAACAACTGCGTAAAATGATGATGAAAATTTTTAACAAATCCAAACATGCCAGTCCTATACAAGTCCGGTTTAAAAAAATTCTATAAAGAACTGAGAAAGTGCAAGAGAACTCCTATAGAAAGAATTGTGAGGACCTGGAAATACAGCCAGAGCTGCTATATATAGCTTAGGTCTACCACACGAGAGGGAACTCTAAAACTGCTACTTAAGGTAATTTCCCAAATGCGACCCTTTCAAACAACACACAGTATGTCAATTCTGAAGCCACAAGCTTTTCCTACAATAACAGAAATTAAACTTAAACTTAAATATAAAACTAAGGTTTTTTGGGGTGGTGAAGGAGAACGGATTTGAGGTAGGGAGTGGTGCGGTCAAAGACGGTAAGGTTTGAATTGATCTTTCGTAGTACACTGGAGATTGGTTCCTTCGCGCCATAGGATGTGTGGTAGGTTGGTAGATAGAAAAGACGATGGTTACGTAGATTACGAGGGTTAGTGTTGAGGAAAATAGAGTTGTGAAGGGACGCACATTCAACGTGACCTAAAAGGAGTCGATGAATGAAGAGAAAGGCGGCTGCATCTCTGAGTTCCTCAAAGGTGTTTAAGTTAATAAGGTTGAGAAGGTTTTGAAGAGCACATCGAAGAAAACGACGCTGGATGCTTTCGATCCTCGAGATATGAACGCAATGATATGGGGACCATACTTGACTGGCGTACTCTAGGAGGTGGTGAACAAAGGTAATATAGAGGGACCTGGTCACGTATGGGTTGGTGAATTTTTTAGACCATCGTTTTATAAAACCTAGTGCAGAGTTGGCGTTAAGGATTATCCCATCCATATGTAAACGGAAGTTGAGCTCCCTATCACACAAAATGCCGAGGTCGCAAAGATTTTGAACGGAGGGGATAGGTTGGTTGTGGAGAAGGTAGAGTTGGTGAGGAGATTGGTGCCGCTTATCTGAAAGGTGATGGATTGGCATTTGGAGATATTTTGTTCCAAACAATTTTCGAGGCACCACATCGAAAAACTATCAAGGGCTTTTCGAAGGAGGAAGGAGTCATGTGGAGAGGAAATGGTTTTTGAACAATTTGGTATCGTCGGCGTAAATGGAGACAGACGAGTGTTTGATGATCCTATCAAGATCATTTATGGTAAATATAAAAAGAAGGGGACCGAGTTGGCTGCCTTGTGGAAAACAGGAGTTGGCCAAAAATGGAGCCGAGTGGGCCGACCTAAAACGAACACTGTAAAAACGGTTTTCGAGGTAAGAGGATATCCATTTTAACAGTATAGGTTAACATCCAATCTGGTAGAATGTTCAACATACCTAAAGTGGAATTAGCCATAAACCCATATGGGGCACCTGTCGGCGAATTTACTTCTGTACGCCCTTCTGCTCGTTCAGTCTTAGACTACTGTTTAGCAGCTCGAAACTGGTTTTCGGATCGCATGCCATTAATTTCATCTATACGCTGTGCTCGCCCTGTTACTGTTGGAATAACTAATATAAGACTTCTGCCAAATCTAAAATGGAATAATAGCTTCCTTAACGGGTACCATCGAAACTTAAACAACCAGCCAATAGCACTGAATAATTCTTTTAGAGGATATGCTCGAAGTTATAATATCATCAACCCCTAGGTAGCCAGAAAAATGGTTCAAAAATTATTACCATGAGGAAGTCTTTTGCTCTCCTATCCCTGTATTCATAACAACTCTTACTGCAGGCTTAGTTACACAGCAGCCGTCAAGCAGTACAAGAAGCTGTGATCGGGAAAAAATACAGCACACTGCATGAATATCATTGCATAGTTATCAAGTGCAAGTTCGGCAGAGGATTTTCGGAAAGTCTTGAAAGCAGTAAACGGATCAAAGTACCCAATAAGTCGCTCACTCAAAGCAAACGAGTTAAAAGCATATTTTGCTTCTCAGCTCAATGTTGAGCGCAATGCCATGCGCTTTCAGTACGCCGAGCCGTTGATGTTAGAACAATTTCTCGATGCAGATTTCAACGTGCAAGGGCTTCTGACAACACTAACTACAACAAAGTTAAACAAGACAGCAGGTATGGACAGAATCCCATACGAGCTCTTTAAAAATGCCACACCGGAGTTTATCTCGAAGCTAGCTGACTGCTACAACAAGATCTTCCAGAATTGCAGGATTCCATCGGGTTTCCGGTCTTCAATTATCTTTCCGCTTTTTAAAAAGGGAGACGTTAACCTTCCTGAAGGAAGGTTGTTAATGTTAATCTCGAATCTTGCCCAGGCTTACCTGCAGTGTTCGACTCAAAAGATCGAGAAAGCCCCTTTTACAAACTTTCGAACTTAGGTATATCTTCTAAAGTCCTGGCAACATGCTGTATGGTATGGAGAATCGCTTTCCGACCAATTTAGTTCGTCAATGGACCTTAAAAAACGATGCGTACTGAGTTTTTTCTGGCAGCTACAAGAAATGATTGACAACTTGGAGAGATAGTGCGACACTTGAAATCTATCCGTCAATTCAAGTAAGACCAAAATCATGATTTTCCAAAAAGGATTCGGAAGATATGACTTAGTAAAGGAATTCAAATATAAAGGCGTAATTCTTAGAAGCAATATAAGCTTTGAAAAACATCTCAAGTCTAAGCTCTCTCCAAGCCAAATCTGCGATTTGTTCATCATAGAAAAATTGTTTGTCAAACAGGCTTATTGGTCATGCAGAAAAATACAAGCTGTAAAAGCATTTCGAATGAGTGTTGTAGATCATCGGCCGGGATGTCCTTCAGAATGTCGGTACAAGCCTTTTAGATGGCATCTACGTCCGCAAAATGCTTTCCTTTCATTGGCAAATGGATTTTTCCGAAAAGGTAGCCAAAAAATCGATCACAACAAGTAACAAACGCCAACTTCATTCTGCCCGATATTCTGGTCGAATTCAACGAACACGATACACCAAACACTTCAAAATACCAAAATAGAATTGTGCATTAGCAGTTTTGCCCGGTGGAACGAACACTTTGTGGACAATGCTTTGGAGAGCAACGAATTGAGGCGTGAATATCTTGATTGGGCTAGCGAAAACAATATGCGCGATTGCAAAAATTTAAGCTTATTGACGCGTTATGCAGAAGACATAGTCATCTGTCCTTTTAAAAGGCCGGTACAAGAGCATCCGGTTATTTGCTGCCTGCTATTGAAAATGTATCTCGCAATATAGTATTGTCGAACACAACGTTAACTGTTCTGAGGCTATTGTGGTCAGGCTTGCAAAAAGTCTCGCACCCGTGTAATAAAATTTGTGTAAGAAGACTTTTTGCCAAGATTAATTTAGTTTTAGCTGGTAGAAGATATTAAGCAACCCATAGAGTACGAAGTCAACTGTAAACTTTGCCGATGAGAGATGAGATATGAGTATCTCAGAAAAGAGTTGAATTAAAAGTACTTTTGACTTGTCAGCAAGTCGGAGATCATGTTTAATTGGCCAGTCATGAATTCTAGCAAGATCTTCATTTAGGAGTTCTATATATGCATACATATGGATATTACAGTGCTTCACAATGTTTGGAACGTTGTTCACGTATAAGGAGAAAAGTGTAGGTCGAAAGATCGATTCCTGTGGCACTCCACGCTGTACGCTTAAATAATTCGAACTATTCTCAGCAATGCAACACATTGTTTCCGTTCATTTAAATAAGACCTAATAAAAGCCATGGACAGAGTAGAAAAATAGAAACAGTCTCCAAGCCTACTGTGTCAAATGTCAAATGTGTCAAATGCTTTTGAAAAGTCGAAAAATATAATAGCGCCGGATTGTTCCTATTCATTGTATTATGAAACTCTTCTCAGCGCAATGTTGCAGCTCCATTTGGGTCGAAAACCAGACTGATGTTTACATACGAGTACGAGATCATACATATGTACGTTACAAAGCCCTAACAAGTAAGTCAGAATAGTGATTCCGCATTCTTTTTTTAGGGACCGGGACTATTTTCACTCTATTCTATTTGGAGTTGAAAGTAGAAGTAGTGAATACACTATTAAAGATGTGAGTAATGTCAAGAAGTACATATACTTATATGTAAGAAAGAAGCAGTTTTATAAACTTTGGATTTAGGCAGTCGAGGCATGTGCATTGAATTTTAAAAAGAGGAGTGCTTCAACAACATCTACTTCCGTAACTCTATTGAAGCAAAAAGCCCCTTTAGTGTCAGACTCAGAAGGATCGGGACTGCAATAAGGATTGCCATATGAGGAAATGAAATCCAAATTCAGATGGACACAGTTAAGACTAAGAGGTTTTTCTTACCGATGCCTAGATTGCGAAGTTTATTCCACATAGCGTTCCCCGAGGTAGACGGATTAAACTTATCTGATCTGATTTTCGAAACAACTCGAACGATATTCATTTAGAAATTCCGATAGACAGTGTCACGTTTCACTATAAGTTTCTTGATATTAGGTTTAAACCATTGAACATTTGACTTTGAAGCGCATACTATTGCTTAGAGGGATGTTGTTCCCATTGATAGATGTAATACCTGTTGCTGTAGAAACATTACTTGATCATCTACACAGAGCATGTCGTAAATGTTGGTCCAGAATATTCCAATTAACGTCGGAAAGCAGTTTAACATAGTCTGTATTGTGAAAGTCTCGATAAAATTGTTTTGTAGTACTGCTAGGTAACTCTATATTAAGTGGTACATATTTCAAGTCGTACCATAGCTTTGGGCAAAAGTCGCAGTGTATTCCAGGTAGAACTCCATGCCATTCAAGTATGTGTCATCCATATTTACAACTCTGACATCAAAGGCGCAAACATCCATATAAATGCCATTAGCTCGCACAACATTGATTCCAAATCAGTCATTTACTGCTTCAAAACCCTCTAAAAACTAAACTCAAGGAACAAAACCAAACTGTGATGGGTTCCTGGACATCAGGGCATTGTTGGGAAGGAAATGGCTGACGAACTGGCCAAAAAGGACTCAGACACTCCCTTTAATACACCTGAACCTTTCTGCATCACCTGAACCGAGATGCATCTCATATCGGGAAAATAGCTCAGGTCTAAGAAAATAGCGCGTTTGGCAAACGAGCCCTTCAACAAAAATGCCAATGGATGTCTAAGTCTAAAATCTAAGTCGGTAGTGTTATCAACTTCATTCGGAAGGTAGAAAACCAACCAACCTAACTATAATTCTAACCAAGTGCGTACTTCGCAATTGGCGAGTCAGAAAATTAAAAAAAAAATAAAAAATGTATCAAGTCTTGGCTAGAAAAACCTGGAGCAGAAAGTTGGTTGTAAAAAAGCAGGTTGGAGATGAGTGCTGTAAAATGGGTGGCAATGCATGATCGATTTTATATTGCCGATAAAAAAAGCTGCTTCAGACTTAGGTTACAGTATAGGTCACCACAGATAACTATATATGAAATAGCATCAAGAACACCTACCAATGGAGTACAATTCATTCGTTTGTTTGACCTATAGACCATGCCAAACATTAGCTTTTCAGGAGGTGATATGACTTTGCCACTTAGTGGTTTTCGAGGGTAAAGGGTTTTCCAATAGGGACTTGACAACTTTGAATTTAATTTGTGAACGCACTCTTTCACTAATCACCAAACTATCATTGTCAATTTATTCAGTAAACTCAACATTTTCATCATGTTAAAGTACACCAACGAGCAACGTCTGCAAATTATATAAATTTTCTACCGAAATTCCGAGTGGGTGACTGCAATTTTAAGAGCGTTAGCTCCAATTTTCGGTCGTAATTCTCGCCCTAGTAGACAGGAAAAATTGGAGTCACATATTCGTTGTGTGATGTTGCCGTGTCAGTGAAACAACGGGTTGGTCGAAGTGTCGAAAATATCGCTGCCATTCAGGCGTCCATAGCAAACGATCCAAATCAGTCAATTCCACGCCTTTCTCAAGAATTGGGCATCGCTCAGACCACATTATGGCGTATTTTGTGTAAGGATCTTGATTTACACCCATACAAGATCAAGCTGACTCAAGAACTGAAGCCGATGGACCATTTGAAGCGACGTACGTTTTCCGATTGGGTTCTGGAGAAGATGCGCCAAGATGATGAATTTCATCGCAAAATCATCTTCAGTGACGAAGCTCATTTTTGGCTCAATGGGTTCGTCAATAAGCAAAATATGCATTATTGGTCCGGTAAAAATCCACATGTGCTTCATGAATCGCCACTTCATCCACAAAAAATAACTGTTTGGTGCGGTTTGCATGCCAGCGGCGTTATTGGGCCATATTTTTTTGTCGACGATAATGATCGTCACGTTACTGTGAATGGTCATGATCACCGATTATTTTTGGCCCGAATTGGAACATATGGACTTGGACGACATGTGGTTTCAACAGGATGGTGCCACAAGCCACACAGCACACGCTACAATCGATTTATTGAAGAGTAAGTATGGTGAGTGTGTCATTTCAAGAAATGGGTCAGTCGATTGGCCGCCTCGTTCGTTCGATTTAACGCCGCTTGACTATTTTCTAAGGGGCTACGTTAAGTCATTAGTTTAGGCCAGCACGCTGACGACGTTGGAAGAGCTCAGAGCCAACATTGAACGCTAAATAGCGGCCGTTTCGGCCGAAATGTGTGGCCGAGTAGTTGAAAATTGGGTCCAACATATGAACGAAGTCGAGTTCCATTCATAAATGTTTTGATTGTACTTCAAGCCAATAGTAAAGTTTTTGAAATATCTCAAATGGTTTGCGTTTTATTTAAAAAAAAAAGTTGTCAAGTCCTTATTGGAAAATCCTATATATAGCAACGTGTCCATTAGGGCGGCTAAGTCGGTTAGCTTGAAACATTTCACAGTTGATGGCTGATGAAACGGACTTCTTTTTTCACATTGCTGTGCAGCCAAGTTTCGGACACACATACCGCATCGGGACGGGAATTAACAAACATATGTCCTCGTATAATGGAATCATACGCAAGATTTAATTTTCCTTATAACAATTGACCCACTAAATTCTAATTGTTTATGTATCTGCTAAATAAATAAATGAAATAAAAAAACAAATATCCGGGTGTGCGATAAAATGTCAATTATCAACAATTTATGTGATTAACAAATGTTATCGTTGAATGGCCCGAAAGCTGATATGCCCAATAAGTTGGAAAAGATAATCAAGTTAGCACCTCGGAAGCTACACAAATTCACCAATCCTGGTGGGGCAAAAAATACTCGTAGATATCATACTACTCGTGCGTAGATATGTCATCGTTTTCACAATAAACTATTCTATGGAAATCTGATTATGCCTATTGACGTACCAATTATATGACAACCTTTTGGTAAGAATTTTGCACTACAGAAAGTGAGTTGTCAATGAGAGAGAACAGGTCAAATGTTTTCAAAAAAAAAAATATACAAAAACTTGTGTGATTCAATCGACATTTACTCAAATTTTTTACGTAAAGGGGTTCCCTCTCAAAAGAAGAAGTTCAGCTTGTAAGCGGGTCTGACAAATTTGTTCTCCAAAATTTTGGACAAATTTTGACTTGCTTGACAACAATTTTGACAGTGGCCTTGTTATGGAGATAAAAACTGATTCAAAAATTGCATTCTTTCTAAAGCAGAGACTGCAACTCAAATGTGCATGCTATAACCTTTATATGCTCTGGAATTTATAGCGAAGGCTGATTTGCAAATAACTGTAGAGGATAGCGCAGTATAGAATTTAAACTCTACATATAAGAACTTGACTGTGCTTTTATATCTGAAACATTTATTATAGTGACCATTCGACAAGTAGCAGCAATATGAAATTTAATGTCAAATACTAGGAGACCCTCTAGTTTCCACATAAGAGTACAAGTGCATGTTTAGGGTAGAAGAAGCGTTCGATTCGTTTTCTTAGTAGAACTCAGTTGGTTTTCTAAGAGTGTACAAATTAATTTATTTAAAATTAATGAGCTCCAGTGCAATAGGAAATGTTTCGCCATCGATCAGGAACCTCTGTGGTTCCAAAATCAAGTGGCTTTTACAGGCTTGGAGAACATTGAGAGAGTTCTGGTGGAACAATTGATGGTGAGAGGGTGCCATATCTGGATGGTGGGTGCATAAAAACTTCCCAGCCAAGTTCTCGCGAATTCTGACAATTCATGAGCGTTGCCGTGATGGAATACAACACTATTCCTATTGGTCAATTCGGGCACGTCTTCTTTGAATTACCTGGCGTATTGCCTCGAGTTATTCACAGTAGAGTTAAGAATTAAGACGATTCCATTTCAGGTCCACCACAAATACAGCATCCTTTCTGCCCTGTAATGGCTCACCATTCTTTGCCCACGATCTATGTATAACGCTTGCTTTTTTCGTATGTGACACATTTTTCATCGCCGGTTATGTGTCGGTTTAGATGTGGCTGCAGTTGTATTTGTATTTGTATTTATTGTATTTATTGATTTATTTGAAATTGCTAATCACAGTAAGATAAATCTTATAAGATAGTGAAAGCCTTAAAATTAAGTTTACAAATTGAACATAATAAAATAAAAATAAGAACAACAAAAGAAAATGGTTGAACAACAAAAAATATTTGAATAAAAAAAGAAAAAAAAAAGCATAAAGGAAGAAAACAAGATTCAAATAACAGATATGTGCATTTAACAAAAGACCTTAATTAAGAATTTAATTGAAACTAAAAACAAATAATAAATACATAACTAACAATTTAAATTTATTGCTAATTGAATATGCTGATTAATTATACTCACTGACTAAGTACCTCTAAAGTAAATTCCTAAATCTTTTTGTGTTTCTGACTCCTCTTAGTTCACGGGGCAGGGAGTTCCATAGGAGAGTGGCATGAACGAAGAATTACAGCTCCGATGTTAGGCAAGAATGTGAAGTTTGCAGTAAGGTCAGAGTCCTTTGCGACCGAGGAAAAACTAATCTGCTATAGAGATACTTAAGTTGATGTGTTTGTATGATGTCATGCAGGCATGATAAGGATCGAAGCACTAGCAGGTTATCGAACGAACACTTTGAGTAAACGGACACGTGATCATAATTTCGGAGGTCATAGATATACCGAGCAATATTGTTGTATACAACATTAAGCTTCCTATTAGAAATTGAGTCAACTTTGCCAAAGACCTCACACCCATACAGTAAAATTGGCAGTATGACCGTTTTCGCCAGCATAGTTTTTATAGCTCTAGGTGTAAACATCTGAGTTGACCAAAGTATACGAAGGCCTCTATAAACCTTGCCAATAGTAGTGTTTATATGGTCAGTCCATGTTAGGGAGTCATTAAAAATAAGTCCGACATTTCTTACAGTATGAACAAAGGGGACGATTTCTTCACCAAGTTTTATCGGTGGGAAGGTAGGCAGGTTCTGTGTTTTCCTATGAATCGCTAGAGCTTTCGGCTTTTCCGGATTCAAACATAGAAAGTTACGTTGAGCCCAGAGAAAAATATTGTTCAATTCTTCATTTATCGAAGCAGCGACTTGATCTAAGGCATTGATATTTCCACTCAAAGCCAATTGGACATCATCGGCATACATGTGGATCAGACACCGTTGGACAATTTGTGACAAGTCATTGATGTACATAGAAAAAAGGACAGGTCCAAGTATTGATCCTTGAGGAACTCCACTCGACTCCCTAAGAAAGCTCGAAGTTTTATTTTTGACCACAACACATTGCTGCCTATCTAGGTAGGAATAAATAAGCTTTGCCGATTCTTTGGATAAATTGGACATGGTCTGAAGTTTTTGGCAAAGAAGAACATGATTAACAGTGTCAAACGTTTTTGAAAAGTCTAAGAGAATTAGAAAAGTAACATATTTTTTATCCAACGACTTCCTAATGTCATCGACTACTGACAATAATGCTGTTTGGTAGCTGTGTTTGGGACGAAAACCAGACTGACAACTATTACTAGCTTATTTATAGACAAATATGATTGCATTTGCTTCAAAATTACTTTTTCCAAGACTTTACTTAAAAACGGGAGAATCGCTATGGGTCTATATTCGTCATTTCCTTTTTTGAGGGATTGGGATAACTTTTGCCCTCTTCCATTCACGTGGATAATCGGAAGCTGTTATTATGCTGTTGAAAATATGTGTAATGGAAGGAAGAATGTAAGGAGGGAGAAGTTTTACGAACCTGGGATCAACACCGTCGATTCCGGTTGCGTTTGACTTTATTGATAGAACCGCTTCGACAACCTCTTGATCATTGATACATATGAAACCGAACGATTCATTGGAGACGGAGTTGTCTGAAGGATCAACTGTATTACACTCGTTTTCATTTGTAAAAGAGGATGGTGTTGTGACGAATTTAGCGTTTAAGAGTTCACAGTCAATGTTATCGGCTATTTTTTCCTTAACAGTTTTCCATTTATTTTTTGACGAACAACTTTGGCTTAACCTATTTTCATAGTAAAGCGTCTTAGCGGACCTTATGTCTAGCACCACTTTGTTCCGCAAACGGCAGTAGTCCCGATATAGCGGTTCGACTCTATATCGTCTCCTAAGACTATAGGCTGTATCAGCTTCTTAATTTCGCTGCTAACCCAGGGTGGCGACGATCTAGGGATAACTTTTGTTTTTAGTGGGATATGTTTATTAAAAAGGTATCTGATCTGCTCTTGAAAAAACACAACTTTATCGCTAGCAGACTGCATGCACCTCAGACTATTCCAATCAGTACACTAAATGTCATACAGCAACTCACTGTAGTTCGCGTTCTTAAAGTCAGGAAACTGGAAGATGATCTCTTTTCGCCTCTTCTTAAAATCTAAGGTTAAATAAATGAGATCATGTCTCGAGAAACCAGAAGCTTGAACCTGACTACAAAGTAGGATCTTACTAATATCACTAACAAAAAATTGATCAATCAGAGTACTTGAATCACCTTGGAAATGAGTAGGACTTTCTATATTTACAGGGAATAAGTTCAGCGATAAGTTCAACATGGGAGCTACTATAGGAAAGTTGCTCTAGAATGGTTACTAACGGCATATATTCTACACATTGATTTGCTCTGTAAGCAGTACCTAATAAAATTCTTTGACTCTCACATACAATTTTGACGAGCAATAGTTAGCCCTGTGTCCTGCATAGAGTTACAAACTGGTGTACACTGCAACCCTTCGCGCACATAAATAGCAGATCCTCCACCTACTCGACCCTGCGATTCATTGCGTTTTAACAATCTGTGGCAAATGTTAACTCTGTCCGTCATGTTCTCGGATTCAATTCATATATACTCGTACATCGAGCTTCTTTATACATCTGTACAAAATATCGACATGCTGATATCCCGCTGACATGCCTGTCCTGCTCGACTTTTTCAAGCATTTCATCGGCTTTATGGGTGATTGGACGACCAGAGAGTTTCTTATCTTTGACATCAAAATTGTTATAAGGAAATCGAGCCAACAATTTTTGATTCTGATAATGTTCCTTTCAAGTTAACAATGCAAGATATTTTGCAGGCGCAGAGATCTTCCTTTCTCGTGGCAGTGCTACAATTTGAAGCAGAATTTTTTTATTATTTTTCTCCAAATTCAAATAATTTCGCATGCCATCAGGATACTGGTTTTATTATTGATTTTTTGGAGACCAATAATTGCCACCTAATTGCAAATGTTCTACTCAACCATCACCTCCTCCACTGAAGGAGCAGATATTTGCCACCTGTGAGTTATCTATAGTAAATAGAAGGAAGATTTTCTTCGACAAGCAAGGAAGCATTTTTTCGGTCCTACAAGACCAACCTGACGGAGGAAAGCCGAGGAAAGTTCAAATGAGCCAATGACTGCGACGCCTTTCTAAAGCGTGGGAAATTTCAATACGTCCAACAACTCAGGCAAAAATACTACAATGTCCCACAGGTAGTAAAAATTGTTGGTCGTTCGTCAAACATCAAAAATTCTGACTCATCTTCCATCCCAAGGCTCAATTATAATAACATTCCAGCTGTCAGCAGCACACTTTGCAGTCAGTTCAGCACTTCCAGATTGTACTTTGTCTCCGCCTACACTTGAGTGCGTCGAATATTCAATACGACGAATCCACTTTCACACTCATGTACTAGCAAGAGTACATAAAGATCTTAACGTCCACTAATCCGCTTGTCCAAATGGTATATCTCCCCTTCTTCTGAAGAGCTGTTCTTCCTCGCTTGCAAAACCACTGCGTTAGCTTTTTCATCAATCCTACTCTTCAGAACACTTTCCGAGCAGATGGAAAACAACATTTGTCCAGCCAGTCCATAAAAAAGACGAATCTTCTTCTTTCTCCTCCTATAGACCGATTGCACGCTGATAAACCGTCAGCTCATGAAATATCTCGAGACACGAGGACTTCTCAACGACCTTGAATACGGTTTTCGTAGAAACAGGTCCACTGGTGATTTGATGAAATGTCTCACCGAAAAGTGGAACCTACACCAATCTGGTGAAAGCAAGATAGTTACACTTGATATTTCCAAGACATTTAACAGAGTTTGGCATCAGGCTCTTTTGTCGAAAACGCTTGCATTTGGTATCGACCAATCTTTTCCTCAATTCAGTTCTGTTTCCGACATTCTATTTAATTTTCATCAATGATCTCTAGTCTGCTACTTCTGATCCAGTATATTACTTTGCTAAAGACAGTACTCTCTGCTTTTTTATGTATTCCTGTACTCACGTACCTGCTGTTCAGCTGCAGAACGGGAATGGCGACGTTCCCCCGAGCTAAATGGGTAACCACCAACGGAGTGGAATTGGAAGCTTCCAAAACACGATGCTTTCTGTTGCAAAATCTAAAAACCCACCCATTCTCCATAAATGGCACTTGCATCGTTGACACCGAAAAACTTTCATTCTCGGTATGTGTGTCAAAGTAGTTGGACTGACCACATATTCGATGTCGGCTAAATTGCTGCGAAATGTCTAGATTTCCTCAAGCGACGTATGAAATATTTCACCACCTCTGATCAATATATAAGGTATACGAGTATATGCGCCCAAAATTGGAGTGAATTTAGTCAGGTGCTCCTAAAGCCTATCTGCACAGTGCGATAAGACTAATTGGTGATGCTAATATCAGCCAGTCAATTTACAACCTCGAAAACAGACGCAATGTTTCCTTCCTCTCCTTGTTCTATCGTTATTTTTACCAGTGCTCCACTGAAATTGCTAATAGCATTCCTCACTTTAATCGTAACACCCGTCCCGCTATGAATTCTCACCAGTTTGCTCTCAAGCTCACTTTCGGACGTATATTGAAATATCGTGATACTTTCGTTATGATTCTATGACCTGCCGAGCTCTGTATTTCCTAGCCATTATAACCTTCAAACATTCAAAACCAACGTACTTACATCGGTATAATAATTTATAAACAAACATAAATTATTTGCAAACTTGTTCTGATCACCCTTTGATAACGATATCACCGAATGAGAATGGCGCAATGTGCTCGTTTTTCGGCATTTCCCATCACTTTTCGAAGTGTTTGGGCTGAATACCGGCCATTTCCTATGGTCTTTCAAGGCTTCCAGGGTCAGTGGCTTATTGACATAAACTTTGGACTTCAAATAACCCCACAGGAAGAAGTCTGGTGGCGTTAAGTCGGGTGATCGCGAAGGCCAGTAAAAATCACCGAAATTAGGCGTCCGAGGACGGTTACTGACAATTTTCTTTATTTACGGTCACATTCAATGCAAAATGAGTCTCATCGTCCGTAGTAATTTTTTTGCCAAAAATCATCGTCAATTTGAGCTATGTTTACCACAAAATGCGCTCAATCCAAGCGACGTGGCTTGTCGATCGGTAAAACTCGTTGCGTTAATTGTACGGCAATAACTTCAAATCAGCACGAATTATGCGTCGGAGAAACGTGCGAGGGATGCCCAACTACGAAGAGTGGATACGACTCGAAGTTTTCGATGATCTTTCAACGCTAGGATGTACAGCGCCTCAATGTTCGGACCGCTTCATGTTTTGAATGTAAAGCTGACCGATAACAGCGTATTGTGGTGGCGTGTACTGCAGATTCACTTGAACTGGCGCTTCAGGCTGTCATAAGCCAATCAGAAAATAGATGTCGAAGTTATAAGGTTGGAAGCAGATGCCGAATGTTTAAATGGCCCACCCGTTATAAGAAGACGCATATATCTGCGTTGACAGTACTTAGCCAGCTAGGTAAATGTCATTAGTGGACGAGAGTTTTTAATCACATGAACTGCGAGTAAGTTTGATACACAGAAATGTCAAAGGCCGACGTTTTGGCCTAAAAGATTGTTTATCGATCAATTACAAATTTTTGACAAATTACTGGATGAGATCCAAATCAAGTTAAACCGGCCGTCAAAAGCACTTCTCCTGTAGTAATCCGAGATTTCGTGGAGGAGAATGAGGGAGTCCCAAAGGTAAGAGCAATATCCAAGACGGCTGACATTACCTTCGATGGAAGTATGAAAGACAGCGAAGTCCGTTAAAAGAACTGGTATAGTATTATTTTCAGCTCGTAAGCATGAAGTTGGATATCAAACATAAAATGAAGATCTTCTCTTTACAATAGGAATGTGACGAACCTGTTACGTCATATACTCACCACTGGGTCGTTAACACGACGACATGTAATTCTTGATTTACGTTTTGAACTGGCTTGGAGGCATTATTGAAACATAGATAGTTAAGTTCGGGGAACTAACTTCCTTACATCAAGGTAGCTGCAAATGTCAGAGTTTTTCACAAATCAACTAAGCTCTCTCTTAAAAGATCCATATTGAGTAATCCAAGAAGATATGAACATTGCTCCCGATTTGTTATCTTCCACATACACCTATGATTTACTGAATCATCTTTGTTGAATGATACTTATAATTCCAGTCCATATACTCCTGCATATATTATGAGTACAAGAAATGATAAGGAGAACCCAGACTCCTTGGATCCAAGCCTGCATTGGATGTTTTGTTTAACACTGTTTATCTATTGTCTACTTTGGAAGATTAATGAGTACACAAAGATCAAATGACCTCTGGTAGGAGTCAATCCCAACGACTTCAAGTTTATCCCCAAAAGAGTCGATCATACAGAAAGACAAAAAATAGAAAAAATTCTAAAGTGTGAATTTTGCTCGACGAGCAAATAAGATAGTTCTCACCAAGAGAACACTTCTGCTCTTAGAAACAGGCTAATGATGGGGTGGTTTACTAGTAAACTTTATGTTGCGGATTTGGAGTATGATTCGATAAATTGTCGCTTCCCTTCACTGACTGCCTAAGCCATAAAATTATACACAACTTACAAATCATTTGGTGGGCAAAAAGGCAATTTCGAGGATACACTTCAATGGTTGCAATGGGTTGTCTTTCTCCTCAACTGTGACCGCTATGACTATGAAAAAATACTCGCATATCGGATTTTACAAGACGATACAGTTCGAAAGCAAGATTTTGTCAATCGTCCACTTGTTATTCGTGGACGTAGAGATAGGAACTTCCCTTTTGATTTATGTCGCCATATGTTTCGATAAGGCATGACGATAACTGGGGGGTAGATGGTGATGTTGACCCAATTTGAAACTGTCTTGCAACTCAGATGGATGTGATGTATTACAACTATCTGTAAAATCTGAGACCGCGAAAAAAGATTCCTCACTTTGAATGATTTTAGTAGTGCATACGTATGGCAAAAGCCCCCAATCAGCAAATTAACCAATGAAAACTTGAGAGCTTAACGAGTTCTAGAGATCACGGTGAGAGGCCCTGTCCGCTCTTGATGCAACTGTATCAAAAACTAATCTGTATGACTTAATTAATATTGATTTTCGATTAATTGTAGCCTGAACCACACGCCGAAAAACAAATTTTCACTCAAAGTGCAATCACTAGTTGACCCACTGATAGTGACTGGCGCTTGCATCCAACGAAATGTAAATAACCTTTTCCACAAAAACAGATTTGTAATGGTCATGCCTATTTCAATAAGTCTATCAGAATTATGACTTTCAAATTTAGTATGATAACGTTATTATGACAACACAAAGAGACCAAAAAAAAAAGCTCGATTTCGCGATAAGGACGTATGGAAGGAATTTTAAAAGCAATCAAATTCACACATGACACAGATCTAGCGTCACAACGAACAAAGGTTACCGAATTGTTATGTCAAAAATGACAAGCCTATAAGTTATTTATATTTTTGGAAAATTTATATAAGAGCTGATGTAAGTATGTAAATAATTATTCGGCAAGAATGCCACCAAATAGCCCTTCAAACATTCGTTTCCATTTCCGAAGCGATCAGTTTTCTTGGGTTAGATCAAATGTCAAAAATATCGCGTCGCTAAAAGCGGTCGATTTTAGGACATGTGCCTTTATAGTGCCTTTATAGGGAATTTGAAGTGCCTTTATAGTGTCAAAATAATGTTTTTTGTATATTCAAAGTACCAAAAGTGCCTTTATAGGCTCTTTAAAGTGTACTTATAGCATCTTCAAAGCGCCTTTATAGTGTTTTAAAAGTGCTTAATGTGTTATTTGGTCCATTACATCCTTTTAAGTGTCATTTGCATTGCCTTTGTAGTGTCCATATAATGCTTTTATAAATCCTTTACAGTGCCTTTATAGAGTATTTTTAAGTGGCGTTTGCTGTGCCTTTATAATAGGTACTGCATTTTCTATGTAATATTCACTCACAACGCCAGTATCTATTCGTACGTCTTCGAACAACAAAAAGTATATTCGTGATACTGGATGGAATCTACTGAAATTTGAGGATGAAAATACTGCATTCATAACTCGGAGCTTCAACTTTATGGAATATGGTCGAGCTTATGAGTTTCGAAGGCAATAAGATTGAAAGATAAAGGAACAGTAGAACTACGGTTTCAACTGTAACTGTATATAAATGTAACTGTAACTGGTAGCTGTAAGCGCTCCACTACAGAGGCACAACTTTATTGTTGTGAAAGAAGTAATAGCTTCCGGCTTTTAGGAACTATTCCCATACCTGCAAAACGAACGTGCACATGTTCGAACCATGAGCAAACGTCGTGCAACCGCTAGCGCAACTAGCTTTCCAGAAAAAAGAATACTCTAACATTTTCTATGACATTCACAGCAAAGAACAGAAGCGGCGTATACTAAGGTGAGGATTTCCAGTGAGCGTGTGAATTTTCTAAGAAGCCTAAGGCTAAATTTGCCAACATACGCGCTCATGCCCACATGAATAAATAGACGATTCTTATATACAAGCTCATCAAGAAAATCTACGAGCGAACTTATGCCACTATGTACTTGCAGCCAATGTTCGTCTATGGATATTTCAAACACCACAGCAACGAAGAAGTCCTGTGGGAAGATTAAACGTTGAACGGCTGCAATTGCTACAAACCCGCAGAACCTCTCTCGATAGCGTATCTCTCGGCCTTTTGATAATTCCTGTGCTACCTGCGAATTAGAGAGCCTCATGTTTTATATAAGCACAATAAGAGACAAGAATATCGGCTTTTATGAAACACCATGAGATGCGGCCGATCGAGGAAAGGAAAATACTACTGATGAATGGAATAACATTAACATCGTTTGCCTAATCCACAGGAAAGAAAGAGGCATCAGCCCTCCTTATATCCCGCAAGAGATCTTGTCCGTCATATTTTATAAAGGTCTGAAACCATAAGTTCATAATTGATCAAACATTCGCGCTACGGCAGATACTAAAAAAAGCACAAGCAGTCCTAACCGATTATCACCATCTCCTTAACGATTTATAGGCTGCATTGCATACCCGCCCTGTCGGCTTGCGCGATGAAAAACTTTCGGTACTCCGTCAAGGTCGAAAGCAACCTCACTGGGACCTTTGGTGACAAGTTGATGCGTTTGCAAATATTAAAGCAAAAGCGGCAAAAATATGTTTGGCCCTGAACCATGGCAAACTCAAGCACGTATTGCTGCCAACGGGAAAGGACGCACAACATCGATGGAGCGGATACAGCATCAGACAGGTATCACTTTGAAGTGATTAGGTATTCTACCTCAGCTCCGCTATTAACCCTGATAAAAACACTTCGTTAGAAATCAAAAGCCTTAGAAAGCGATGGAGTCATAAGAACAAAAACCACTTAGGAGACTATATGTGTATAAGGCCCTAATTATCCCAGACCCACTCTTTGGCGCAGAAGCATGGCGTTACCGAAGGCGGATGAAGAGATCCTTATTAATTTTGAACGTATGATACTTCGAATGGTTTTTACGTCGACGGGATTTGAACGACGAGCTTTCAGAGTTGTATAGCGACCTAGTCAGATAGGACATGTACAGCGAAGAAATATTAACCCGCAGAAGCTTCTTCGATTTCTCGTAGAAACACTCAGCTTTCAGTACGTAAGTGGAAGGGGACCTTAAACATCTTATTGGTTGCAACTGGTTGTCTAAAGACCACACATACTGCAGAATTTTATTAGTTTAGAGGCACTGAGAGATGTTCACTTGACAATGCCAAGTGTTTCTTCACATCAATTGTGCTCCATGTGGTAACCATCGACTCAACTTGCCACACGAGTAGTGATCATCAGACAAAAATAACAGCACTATAAACGGGACAGCGGATGAATTCGCTAAATGGAATCAACAGTGAAGTAAAATCCCGGAAAAAAAAACAAATAAGACCTTATCCGGGCTTGGAAAAGAGATGGTGTCTAACAAAGCTACTTAAGCGGACGGCTTGACTGCCGAGCTCTTCAAAGCGATAGGCGACGATATGTAAAATATGAACCTCAAAAAAGCAGACCCTCTGAACTGCACCAACTACAGAGGCACCAGTCTTCTTATGCCTACAGGGTCTTATCTGTCGTATTGTGTGAACCCCTGAACTGGTTCATTAACAACCTGATTGGTCCATATCAGTGTGGCTTTAGGCCAGGAAAGACCACCATCGACCAAATATTCACACTATGGCAGATCTTGGAAAAGACCCACGACTTCCAAATCGATACACACCACCTGATTTTAAGGCTGCATATGACAGACTATAGAGACGAGATATACAGAGCAATGGCTAGTCTTGGCATCCCTGCCAAACTTGCCCGACCAAGGTGGCTGGGTCATGTAGAGCGGAATGACAACAATGCTCCAGTCTGGAAAGTCTTCGAACCAGCCCCCGATGAATAGCGCAGTAGAGGAAGACCGTACGGAAATGGAAGGGCTCCTCAACCAACTGGGACCTCAAACTGCAGGCAGCTAGCTAAAGATCAAGCTGGCTGGAGACGTTTGTTGCTTGAGGATGTGGTCCACCCCGAACTATAACGTCACTTTAAGTAATTAAGTAACCCAACCCATAACTGCAGCCCCTTCTAACCCAGTAATTGTACGATTAACCTCTTAAGACTTCGTTTGATTTTAAATTACAAGTTGACGGAAGAGAAGATACGAGTATCCTAAGAAACTAGAAAATTAAATTGATGTAGGAAGCTCTGGTCGGCAAGGCTAATTTGGTGAAAACCCGTCGATTTGGTGTTTGAATCTATATTTGTTAGTGAAGAAGAAATGGGGGCTGAATTTAGAAAATCAAGTTTATTTGTAAGACCCCTCTCTCGATAATTTAAAAACAGCAACCTGGTCGCTGATTCTATCAATTAAAGCTTTTAATTTATTCTATGTACTAACGGTTGGTTTGTTTTTCTAAATTCCTGTGATCCAAGATATACCTGTATTCGGTAGGCAACAATGTGTCGTACGTTCGGTCTCGTGGTCAACATCTGTTTGTCTGCCAACATTGCAAACGCATCATCTTCATTAAACACAATGGATGATGGAGAAGAATCAGGGGTAGATACAGAAAGATACATAGGACTCAGCCCTGCTCATAAAAAGCGGTCAAGATACTTCGGATAGTTGGGGATCTACCATTTCTGATGGTCGCTGTGGAAACCTCTTTTAAGATGAGTAAGTTGTTCCCTGAAGCCTTTTGCCTCAGAGGAGGTTGTAAATAGAATGAATGAGTTGCTCGAATAAGTCTTTTCTATAAGATAGTGAGTGATTCTGTGATTCGCATCGAAGGTTTAGAGGCTTCGCTTAGGGTTTAGGTAAGTTGGATGAGCTCTTCTTTTTGTTTTTCATTTTCAAAGTCGTATGATAACCCATTAAGGTTTCTGCTAGCTGGAAGGAAGTGCTCTTAACCTAACGAAGAATATTTGCAATGGAACATTATCCACTGACTTTCCTTACATGGATTTCCACTAATTACCCGAATTAGTAGGTACAATAAACCACCAATACCTCCCGACGCTATCATATCAAGTTTCACGTCTTTTTTTCTAATCACTTCATTCACAATTCGAAGGTAATCAAATGACACACTACAATAGAGTCAATATCTAAATCTCATTATTCATCAGAATGTGGTATATGCATGTAAGTATGCATACTCGTACTAGAAGGTTTAAGTAACAGTCCGCAAAAATAACCCAGAAATTAATTTCCATTTCCATTTCCACCCCCAGAACTCATAACTCAATCATCGTCGAAAAAAGATAAAAAAGTCCAATGTACAAGTACGAGTACGAGTACGAGTATTATATGGTAGATACATTGGCACGAATACTATGGCCAGAAGGGTGAATTGTTAGAATTACGTATGAGCTCGTAAGAAATTTTTATTGTTGATTGCGAAATTTTTTCAAGAAAATTAAAATAAAAAAAAAGCTTCACTACAAAGGCTAAACGTGCGAAAGCGCACAAACTCAAACACGAGTATCTATAAAGTTGCCAAAAAAAATGATTTTTATTTTTTTTTCGAATTTGATAAACAAGTTGTTAACTCGGCTGAGAGTAGCTCTTGTATTTAATTTGGTGTTAAATACTCTAAATGGTTTCTTTCTATCTCTCTGTATAGATTGAATGGAATTATGTTGTGGAATGGAATGGAATTATAGGTGGGTTGTTTGCAAATTTTGAATGAGATACACGATTTGTATAGGATTTACTTTGTGAATCTTTGAAAAAGAATTTTCTTTTATCTGAGAGATGTACGAGTATTTTTATTGTGAGAGATTAGTTGAAGGAATGTTTGTACTGTGTTCGTTTACCGAAACTGAAAGTCTTTCTGGCCAGTGATGTCATGTTCTAGACTTTCGCTTGTGGCTATTGGCAATCGGGCGGTTTATGTAATATATTGTCTCCAAAGAAATAATTTTTTTTATAGTATTTCCTCTTTACCAGGCCTTAAAAAAAAAAGTAGATAAACTCTTGAAAATTAGGATAGCTAGAATTATGCTTATATGAAATTAAAGAGCCTATCTATGGGCCCACTTTTTTAATAGGATCGATAGCATATTGAAGTTAAGCCGCTTATAGTCATCCAGGGATTGTTTTTTCCAGTAGTCTACTAAGTCTCTCCGTGTAAGCAGATTCGGTAGAAAAAGTTTCAGAATTACAACGATAACGCAGGTTATGTTATGAAAAGATATGCTGTCATGCACTCAACTGATTATCACAAAAGTTAACAAGTAACCGATCTTTAAAAAACAAAAATCATTAGACGTTACAATCTTCAAACATTTAAAACCAATGTTCAATTGTGCCGCGTGCTTTGATGGTTAATTAACATTCATTGATAATAGCTTCTGATTTATAAAAATGAAACTATTAGTTGGTTTTGTTCATTGGCTTGGTTGAAAAAAAAAAACTGGAATCAAAGGGTCTAAGGATAACCATCGCCGTAAAAACATGGCAAAGACAACGAACATATGGCTGTCAGGTAGAATGCACCATGAGAGCACCCATCATATAGAGTAAGGAAAATAATAAAAAGTTTTTTTTTAAGAACTAAACGAGTTTCTTTTAAACAATAACCAGTTTAGTACTCAAAGCACTAACTAGCTACTCGGACTCATAAAAGATCCTCCTTAAAGTGTCACATTGTTTCAGAAAGTGTTATTATTCCCTAGTCATTATGACTTGCAAATATTTAAGACCAATGTACATCGGAATCTCTCTTTTCTTTCTCCCTAAGTTTCCTTAGGGAGATTATATAAAAAAATTATAAAAAAAATTAAGAAATAAAGCACTCAACAGCCTCGCCACACTGAACATAATTTCACTACAAATAGTATGGGTACCAGGGCATAAAGATCACGATGGCAATGAAAAGACGAAATACCAGGCCAAGAGAGATGTAGAAAATCCGTTTTTGGACCCTGCTCAAGTTTTGGCTTCAGTGATAACGACTTAGACTGGAAATAAAATACTGGACAAGAATATACACAATCAAATACTGAAATAATCTACGAGTATATGGTCTTAACCACCTATTAAATAGTAAAAAAAGCCGAATTACCCCTTCTCCTTGATAGCTGATTTTATAGGGATTTTTATGGATTGAAAATCTAGTGCATGCTAGAAAATGTAGATTGTGCTGTTAAAGTCACGAGTCAATGGAACACTTTATCACAAATTTCTCGGCACTGGTACGTAAACAAACAACATTTCTAAAAAAAATACATATATTCTGCATGAATTTTGAATTTTGTAGGGTATATGATCTTACTATTTGTCAATGGTAGGGGTCGTAGTGATAAATATGGCGAAAGTACATTTGTGGCTGGACAAGTCATTTCCAGCAGTGACGACTTAGGGAGAATAGTCGAATGAAACGTCGACTTTAGCTGGGGATAAACTGTGCTAGCTGAAGGAGCAAATAAGCTGGAGCTATTACCAAAGCTATTTTTAAAAGAAAGCCAAGTAATGGAGTACCAACTCTGACAATTAACGAACGACTAATTAACATAGGTACCCTGGATAAAATTATAGCTCAATCCACCCCATAAATTCGTCAAAAAACTGTCATTGCCCTGTGTAACAGATGGTTTGAGAATGAATATTTGAAAGTGTGGCAACAATTTTATTAACTCTGTTGCCAGCTAACAACAAGGTAACATCTCTTTTGGTGCGCTCCGCGATTATATGCTTTTTGAAAAAATGAATTAGAGAATTTGTATTCACTTTTGCTACAAGAATAGGATAACGCGCAACAATCGTTATAAAATGTAAAATATGTTTTCTGACGCGTCCTCTATGAGTAAGGCAAGGGTTTACAATTGATATAAGCATCCTGGGCGCACCAGCACACTAGCATCCGATTAAACCGAAAAAGTGAAAGAAATTAAGGACTGATTATGAACCACTGCCGAATAACCATCAGAGAAGTCGTCCAGATTTTGGAGAATTTATTCATAGCTTTCATATCACTATAATGCACCTGCTCAGACTTCATTGCTTGTTCGTAAGTTTTTGGCCAAAATGAACGCTGTCGTGACGCCTCAGCCTCCATATTCACCAGACATGGCCTCTTGTGACTCTTTTTTGATCCCAAAATAAAGAGAATCTTAAAGGGCCGTCTTTTTGCAAGCATAGATGAGATTAAAAATAGCTAAAAGCTATCCTAAAGATTGAGTTCCACGAGTGTTTCGGGGATTGGCATTAGTGTGTAATATGTTATAGAGACTATTCTGGAAAGGTTAGTACATATTGATCCCGAAAATTGCAAATGCCAGTTATTTTTTTAACATATCCTGTATATGCTGTTCTAACTAACACAGCTGCATGAATCTGGTCAAAAAGCAGCGCTTACAGCTAACAAGACAACTAGGTCATCTAGACCTCAGGAATACTAGTTCTCCTGCCCGAAGAATCTTCAAATCTATCCCTTGTATACCTAGAGGTAACTAGTTCGAAATCGGTTTGGCTGAAGAGAGTGTTGGCTGAGGCTCACAACCGTATGACTTCGAATAGATAAACGTGATAATAATGGCCTCAAAGAGGTCAGTAGTAATCGTATTTTACTATCAAAGTAAACGCTATATTTATATAGGAGGCATACTGATTAGCATTTTTTATAAGCGGGTCCTACGAGAAAACCAAAAATTTTAGTCGGCAAAACTTTTGAGTTCCTGAATTTTACCCTTGCCTGTTGGCATGTTCGTCATCTCATAGATATTTACTTCTATTTCATCAATTTTTTCACATGTCATCTTGATTGAAACTCACACCATTTTTGGCAGCAGAAATTCGAAACCTTTATGAATACCACCTCGACTCGACATTCTTTCGAATAACTGACGAATTTTAAAACTAAAAAAAGCGTTCCATACAACTTTCTTAAATTTATAAAAAACAAAAACAAAGTGTGTGGCGGACCAAACTGTATTCCCTCTAGTGAAGATATTGCTGTATAATGTGAAGTTTCGCATTCATTCCATGAGTTTTTGGTTAATTTTTCTATCAAGATTAATGCATATAGGTTCGCAATATTTAATTGATAACAATTTAAAAAAGAGGTCATTCTCATTGGATCAAAAGCGGATTTTAAATTGGATGAATTCGTTAATAAACAGAATTGTCACAACAAAAGAAAACTGCTATTTATTCGAGAAAAATAATCAGTACTCAATTTCTCAATCGAATTTGAAATTTCCCAGTATTAGACAAATTAAAACATCAAAGCAAGATCAGCGAGATCGCAGTATATAAAATCTTTCAAGCAAACGAAAGCAACCCATTATGATTACAAAAATGCACCCATAGTACTCGTATATAGGCTTAGTCTTAGTAAACAACGCACGTCTTCATAGGCTTTAAAGAAATGTCCAATTGGATTTCAATAAATTCTTCTTTACCCCCTGAACCTCCACAACGAATGCTGCGATGGAATGTCTCACTAGAAAGTTCAACCAAATCGCACAGCAATCTGGTGAAAGCAAGATAGTTGCACGCCACGCTTGGTGTCATGCTCTTTTGTCCAAAATGCGTGTATTTGGGATCGATGAATCTCTTTTTCAATAGATTAGAAGTTACCTTTCGGAACGTTCAATTTAAGTTGTCCTAGACGGCTTCAAGTCTGATATCCACAAAATAAATGCAGGTGTGCCCCAGGGCTCCGTTATGTCTCCGACACTTTTTTTAATCTTCATTAATGATCTCACCAATATATTCCTTGGCTGACAATAGTACATCCAGCTTTTCATATTCGTTCCGTGAACGGCAGCGTATGCTAAGCTCATTAAATTCCAATATTAACAGCATAACTAATTAGGGAGCCACTAACAGAGCAGAATTTGATGCTTGCAAAACACAATGCTGTCTGCTGTCATTACGGCGAAATTTGAACACCCAGCCATTATCCATGAAAGGCACTTGCATCATCGAGACCGAAAAACTTTCCATTCTCGGTATATGTGTCAATGACAACCTACGATGAAACGACCCCATATTCGATGTCGTCAAAAAATGTTGCAAAAAATTTAGGTTTCTTAAAGTGAAGAAACATCTAGTCAAGACTCAAAACAGTGAGATAAAACTCATAGGTGACGCCAATATTAGTGAATTGACACGCTTTAAGAGCAACGTGACGTCTATTTATTTCCTAGTCATTATAACCTGCAAACATTCAAAACCAACACACGAGTACATCAGTATCCCTGTTTCTTTCCTCCATAACTTTCCTTCGCCCACATTTTAAGGGTACGCAAAATTTGTAGAGCACGCGCCAATTATAAAAAAAGAAACAACAAGTAGTGCTGTACTAATTAGGGAGTCAGACCTACATAAGGTGCACAAATGCCAGATTGGTAATTATTTTAAATTTCAAATTCCCTTTCAAGGCAGAATTTCGGGAGTAATGGTACCAGGAGGAGCTAAAGAGATCTGTGCTACAGATTATATAGCCAATTTCATTTACGAAATAGAGTCCTCCACAGATGAAGTAGTCAATTGGAGCAAAAATTGACGACAGTCCATCTAAGCTCAAAAACAGTAACCAGTGGAAAAACAGTGAAATACGCGATTTTCCTGATTGGGAACCAACCCGCCTAGAAGGTATTAAAATACGTATTTGTAATCCTCATAAATAAATGAGTCTTGAGACGACTACTCTAGAAAAAAGGCGTCAAAAATACAGGCAGCGCTTTTCTGAATACGGCCAAACACAAATAGACCAAAGTGTTTTCGAAGTGTTTCCGGTCCGGGTGGAGGTGCACAAAAAACTGCAGTTGGTAAAGGCAGGAAAAATTTACATATGTATGTATTTGCCTCTGGATTTTAACCCCCCGGTTATTAGAGGAGCAATTAGAAATAGACTCAAAGAATTTGGATTACGTAAAAGAGTAGCAATAAAGCACAAGAAACCTTAAACAAGAGAAGAATTAATTTGCAAAATGGAATTAGGGCCGCGAGCATTAGAACGATATCCTATGGCCCAATAAACTAAGATAAACATTTTTGGGTCTGATTTCAAAATGTTTGTATGACGACCTAGGAACCAGGAGCTTAACCCTTTGTGCATCTCCGTTTTGGATAAAATGCTCCATGAAGGAGCATTGTAATACACAGAGAAAAATAGCAAAATACGATGCTACAATAATATACAGATGAAAACATGCCGATAAAGTAAGAATATCAGCAAGATACCAACCCCAAGCGCTACCAAAGCTTGTAATATCCTGGTTCGAAGACAATAACAATAACGTGGTCCGAAAATGGTTTTCGGAACACCACTAGCATGTCAGCACCGATATTTATTGACTGAGTTTGTGACTGAAAATGTCACAAACCTAGAAAAAGAACTAAGCGTACAAGATATTTTAAACAACTTTGAAGAGAAATATTTGAGTAAAGGGCCAACCATAATTCACCTAAGTGCACTTAAGCAAATGTCAAAACTGAACTAAAAGTGAGCAGAAGTATCGTCAAAGTGCAAAGTGGTAACTGCAGAGAAGTCACCAGATATCAAATTTTCGTGCGAAACAGCGATTGGATTCCCACTTTCGTAAGTGAGCAAAATGTGAACGAAAATTAACCGAATCGAAGCTAAAATAAATACAAATTGCCTGCATTCGCACAGTTTCGTAAGCGAACGTACGAAACCATTTTTTCTATTATGGTTAGCCCTTAATGCACAACGAGTGCGCCTTGAGTTTGACTATGAACGTTACAAAAAAGAGACAACAAGCGGTAGAATATTGAAGCACGGACAATCGAGCTAACATTTTAAATATGCAGAAAACACCTACAAAAAATTCAATCCCTGAAGTATGTTAATGGTAAGAAGGGAAACCTACCAACGAGGAACAACGAGATTTGCAATAGATGGAAAGAGTACTTTAACGCCTTACTTAACGAACAATTTGCGCGCAATACCATTCCCCGGACTTTAGCGCACGAACAGGAAAAGCCAGATTTCACAGAAGCTGAAATTAGCAAAGCAGCTGGACCGGACAAGATACTCTTTAAATTGGGGGCGAAAATAGAAAATCTTGAGTTTGAATGGCTTGCGATTTTGTTCACTAAAATTATGAGAGGCGATGGAATGTTGTTCCACTCAAGGCAAAGCCGTCACGAAAACTTCCAACAACCACCAATCGGTGAAACTATGAAAATATACGACAGAGCTCTGAACAGTCAAACAACATTTTTTAACACCATGGCAAACACTGTGGCTCTGTGGAAGGCAGGTCGATATACGACGTGAACCAAAGTTCACTGATTATGAGGCAGAGACATAGTGACGTTCTGAAAGATCTGCATACCGTCTTCGTTGATGTAGAAAAAGCGTTCGATGAAGTAGCTTTAGATCTTATATGGACGACACTAAGACCTTATAATAGAATTCCGAAGACGTATAATAGAATTCTACGAGATATGCTATGTACGATGAAGTTGAAACGAAAGTTAAATTCGCAGCAGGAGTATCCAGAGGAGCCTCTATGACATCTTCAGCCATGGCAGCGATATTCTCGGCCGAAGGAGAGGTATAAGTAGAAGCCCTTCCAAGACTTGCTCGGTCGTACGGCTGAACGCCGCATTGAGCGGCCAGGAAAAAGAGGACGAAATGCACGTTCGGCCAAATTCGCTAATGAATTGTTTGTTCATCAAAAACATTGTGACGATTATTCCGCGTCCTTCAGCAGTACATCTAACGTTCCATTGCTCATTCGCACAAATTCTAATTCTATTTGCTTCACAAATGTCAAAACCGAATTGACATTCGACGCCATTTACAAAATCTATGCCACTTTCTGATAGGGTCATACATTATGGCCTACCTTGTACTTGGATCGAATATCTGTTTTGCTATTTTCCCGAACATGCGTAAGAAATTCTTCGGCTCTATTGTTAACCATCAAGAGAACTGCGATGTCGCATATATTTTGTATCAACAGTCGTTCATTCAACATTAATGACGCATCGCAATGTTGGACGAAGTAGAAAAAGTATAAAGGAAAAATGACAAAGAGAAAATAAAAATATCACTAATATCCTTGGATGTGATACGACGGGATCTAATTAGAAGAACCCATAATCGCGTAAATCTCCGCGTTAAGAAGCTGATTTTGCCCTGTTCCACCAAGTCTTTCAGAACATCCGGTAAAAAATGCAATAGAGGCTCAAGTTCCAACCGAAGTTTGAAGAAAACGTCGAGAGAAATATAATTCGAGCACTAATATGCCAAAACATCAGCCAAATCTTGGCCATAGTTGTACTAGCAAAATGATTCATAATAGAGCGGCCTGTAGAATGATTCTGAGGTTCGCAAATGTAGCTAACTCCAGAAGAAATGTGTAGCATTAGATGTTAATTATGTGCTTTACGTACCATATTTCAAGGGTTAATATAAGAAGACGAAGAAAATAAGAAATATGATGGAACATCCATAGCACTAGTCGAATCTATGCCACCCAGGTGTATTTCTGAACTAAAACCAACAACGCAGGGAATACTTAATACAAGATATTTTTTTGTTTGATGCATACCATTACCGCACTCAGTAATTTGGCTGCATCCATCGACTATGCATCCTATGCTGCATCGAGGGACACTCTAAAACCGGAATTAGTTTTTGAAGTGCCTTTACGTTACGGTTTGGTGCGGACTATATTCTGAAAAAGTCATAGGCCTTTAGTTTTTCGAAGACAGTAATGGCGAAATGACTATATATAGTATGGTCAACAGAGTACGAAATATGTTATTGATGCTCAATTTTCTGGCATCTGAACTACGCGAAATTGGCACAGAGAATTACTGAATTCAACACGATGGCGCAACATCCCATACTGTTCGTAAATCAATCGATTTATTGAAGAAATTGTGATTTCGACTGGCCGCAGCTGACTGACTTCGATTGAATTTTTCTTGCGGGAACATTTGAAAAGCAGGGTCTATACCACAAACCAGAGTCCCTCAAACAACTTAAAACCAACATACGGAACTCACCGAAATCACCCGCATTTCACATTTCAAAATACCAAAGAAGTGGCAACCGTAAATGATGCCCATTTGCAAGATATAATTTTCAAGATGTGACTAAATAGGTTGTTAAGGTCCAAATAATACAAGAGAAAATAAGAGGTGCAATTGTAAAATTTATTCAAATTATTCAAAAACAACTTTAGGTACCACAAACAGTTACTCTGAACTAAATTAAGATTTATTAGTAAAATTTAAATAAATGAAACTTTGACATGTGTACGGTTGAAATGTAATATCATCTATTCCCGGTATAATGAGAACCACATTCCCGACAAATGGGTGAGTATCATGGAATATTCGATCTTCATGATAGAAAAGGAATGCATGTCGAAAAGGATCATTTGGCCTTAGGTAATCCAGAGTCTAATTGAATGAATAAACACATTTCCTGCGCTGCAGGTTGACTGTGTTAAAAATGGTTAAAAACCCCATTGTCAAAGAATTACCATCAAAATTCAGAAAACAATTTCATATACCAGACATATGTCTCATGGGATTAATAATTCATTTATGAAGCCAATAAAAACGAATGTCTTCTGGTCTAAATCAAAAAGAAATCCCACCAAACTTGAGAGCTCTCTGGGAAATAATATTTTCACAGGACGAAATCCATTGCGAATAAATTTTATACGTTCGTCTTCTTTCAAAATTTAAGCCGCATCCTCATAAATCCTCATTTAAATGACGAGTTCGACGAATAAGACAACTTAAAACCGAGGAACTCAAAACCAAGACAAAATGAAAACAATGAACACCTCACATCATTTCTGGGTACAAATACGTGTACTTTGTTTTACACAAACATTATGCATCAACCAATAAAATCGTTAAAAAGTGAAAAAAAAAAATAAAATAAAAAATAAAAATAAAATCAAAAACTAAATAACAAGAGTACAAAATGTTTAAGTATAAATTTATCACCAGTAACATACCATAAATAACGTGTGAACAATAGCACCAGTAAAGCACAAATCAAGCAAAAAAGGATTTTTCTTCTTCTTTTTTCAACAAAAAAAAAATATATATATATATAAATATATACACATATACAAATTGATGAGAGTATATATGTATGTATATTTTTTTTGGAATTATTTTTTGTTTATTTCAAAATTTATTAAGCAATAATAAACTTGATTCTTTTTTTTTTTGTAAATTTCTTTCGAAGATGATGGTGTGCAGTCGTCGTTTGTTTTCGATTTTTTTTTTTTTTTTTGTTAAGAATATTATTTGAAGAATATTATAATATTCCTTTTATTCCGGTCACATGGTTTGCACTGTACTTTTTAATTTATTTCTCTATCCACTCAAGGATGTGTATTAAATATTTGATTTTATTTTTTTATTAGAAAAAATTTTTTTTCAAAAAAAAAATCACTATAACTTCACTGTTGTGTAACATATTATTTTATTTTGACATTTTCAAATATTTCTTTCACTTCACACACAATCTATGAATTAATTCTTTTTTTTTATTATTATTTTTATTTTTTTGGTTTAAAAAAAAAAATCCTTTTTTCAAAGGTTAGTTACAGATGAAGACAAAAAGCAGAAGAAAAAAACAAATTTTTTTTTTTATATTAATTGATAGATAACAAAAATATTTACATTTGTTGCATCAATCTCACAATCCCGAGAACCGCATCAATATATCCGTGAACATAAAATTCAACAAGAAGAACTCCCTAAACCGGAAGCAATTGTATAACTATTTCAGATATTTAGTTCACTCTCAAAGACAGAATTAAACGAAAAAAAAAGGAAAATAAAAAATTAAATAAAATCTTATTCTCATTCTCATTATGTAAAAAACACCGACAAGAAAGAACCGACAAATCAAAATAAAAAATAAAAAATAAAAGCTATCTGAGAAAAAGTCAATGCGAATTAAAAAAAAAAACAAAAAAAAACAAACTCACAACCGATAGAAATCTAAATAGAAAATCTATCTATCGTTTCTACTTCGGTTTTTGGTACTTTTTCATCATGTGTATCTTACGAGTATATCTGCCGTACGGTGTGTGTAGTGAAGATAGAACTGAGCAATAACCAAATCCATCCACACATTCATTAAAATCGAAAAAACTGGTAGGTACTCGTATGAAATGAAAAAAAAAAAAAAATAGATCTCCCTCTCCTAATCACTGCAATGGTAGCGTTTCAAATGCGTGCACGACTGCGAATTACGCGTACCATGACGACGACAACTGTACGACACTACCTATGATTATGATCACGACTACGACTACAACGATAAGTATGAGTACGGCTACGAATCGTACAGTTACAATTTTTTCGTACGGAATCCGACGGTGCTGCGCTGCTACTCGTATGTCTCGTATGTACTACTGCGGTGTTCTCAATTATTGTATGCCACACGAAAATAAATTTAAATCTAATCTGCATTAGATACAAACGAGTACGAGTACGCGTACAACCACGACTACGAGTACTACGCTTAGTACTCTGAACAACCACAAATCACCGCAAAACAAAAGAACAGACAAGACTAGATGCTCGCAATGTTTTTCGAGTGTTCCCGTACTCTTATCTAAATCTTCATTCTCAATCTCAATCTCAATCTCAATCTAAATTTTATGTGACAGAAATGTGTGTTTTTTTTTTTGTTGTTCCCCTCTCTAAATTCAAAATTCTTCGAAACCCAAACGATTTCAGGTGATCCCGGAGACCCAAGACCGACCACGCGACCAACAGCATACGTACGAGTATCTTAGGTACACCTAACACTCTATCTCAAACTCATTACACATTTTGGATAATAAATCCACATCAAAGAGCACCAATAACAAAATTAGATACTCAAATACTGAGGTAGTACATGCGAGTATGTACATTGTACACCCCTTTCTTCATCGCTTTATCAATCATCAACCAACGTTGTCATCTCTGTACCAGCGTGCGAGTTCCACTCACTCCTCACAGGTGAAAGAACGACAAACGCACAGAATACAAAAAGAAGAAAAGACTTGAAAAAAAAATTTCAAAAGAAAAAAAAAGCTTTCGCTATCTAAACCCCCCAGTGGCATAGTAACTAACACGCGTCAAGTACAATACCACCACCAAATGACGAGAAATAGAAATCTAAACAAAATTCGCGTAGATAATCCCAGTCGACCTCAGCAATTATGTAGGGTTGACTAATAGCCTCTCCAATCCGGCAACACGTCAATCCACACACCATCGGCAAATTACACAGTCGTCGTTACACTGAATCCAATGTATCCAATAAATTTCAACAAATTCACCAAAAAAATCACCCGCAGATACACTTTTCTCGGACACAACCGGACGATGCGACAACGCACTATTTACTCGAGCGCCCTGCAGCATTTAACATAGTCCGTCCACATTGTATTCTCGTATTCGTTATTCGTTATTTCTGTTGAGCGCGAAATTTGATTGCATAATTCAAAAAATTTGAAAAGAAATATTACGAGTACGAGTATATTACCGAAAGAATCGTTATATTCCTAGACATCGAAAAGATAAATTTTTTTTGCTCTCAGATCGTTTTCGATATCTTTGCGGAAAGTTACGAGTATTTTTCGCTCAATTTTATTTATTTATTTTTTTCTATCAAAAAGTTTCAAGAAAAACTGTTTTCGACTATAATAAAAAGAAAAATAAAATAAAAAATAAACCCCAAAAGAACTATTGTTTTTTTTTTTATGAAAAAATTGAAAGTACAATTAATTTTTTGTCGTGTATTTTATCGGCGAGATAAAGTTGCGGCGTTGCGTTGCGATTCCGGAGCAACTACTTGCTCCGAGTTGAGACCGATTACGATTAATCCCACAGTTCTTGCAGAGTGATTGAGCGTTATTGAGAGAGAGAGTATCGGTGCTGGTTTTTTGGGTACTGATACAAAACAAAAAAAAATGAAAATGAAAATCTCTTTTTAATTGAAATTTTGGCCACGAAGCGTGTCGAAGCGACCAAACAACCAATATCGCGGTCGAAAACTAACTAAACGCTGTTCTCCACATTGGTGTACTAAAGTGCTGTTGCGGCAGCACACATTGAGGACTGAACTGAGTGTAGTAGACGGTGGCTCGTCGTAGTAGAGAATACACATCGGATGGGCGCTGCGGTATGAATGGGAAAAAATTGTGATTTGTGGTGAATTTTGCCGGAATATTGAGGTGAATGTATCTGTGAGTAATTTATAACAATAAATTTAGTATGGATGTTGAGTGCGGGGGTTGTTTTTTCAGTGTGAATTCGCCGGAGAAAACATTTGGTTTTCCCTTTCGTTTGAGAAGGGGGTTTTAGAAATACGTCAGTCAGGGGCATACATGCATTTGGACGAGTGCGAGTAGCCTACGTCATGGTTAAGTGGCGCACGAGGGGAATCTTGTCGAGTTCTATGACCTGTCGGGTATGGAAGGTGTAAGTGAGGGAAATTGGCGTGACACCTTCTTCTAGAGAAATAAGAAACTTTTGTGTAGCGTCGATGCTGAGAGAGTATCTTATCAGTAAACACATGGCTGTGAAGGTTTTTCTGTATTTTTGTTTTTTGTACAATAAATTTTTTTTATGACAAATTGATGACCGTGGGGAACGCTTGGTGACAAATAAACGTTTGGATGCGAGCTCCTGAAGCAAGTAAGTCAGACTGGCACGAGGGTGTGAAGGTGGATGGATGATAAGAATTGAAGCGGTATCACCAAGTTGGAAATTAAGATATTATCAGTGAGGCGAAGTGGTTCTCTTTTGAAGAGAGTGCACGTATAACAGTTTTAAGTTTAAGAGAATGCTTTTCTATTAAATGCGTTTCTCTTTTACACTTGCTCTGAATATCATAGGGTATGTACGTTGAAAACTATATCAAAACCGCATACTGCTGTAAGGTGACTTCAATAACGCTAGCAATAATGATTTTTTGACTGGTTATACGAAATCGCCCCTGGAGCGATTATTGGAGATTCAAAAGGAGTAATGGCTTTTTGACTCAGTAACAGGATGCATATATGAAAGGAGAAACTGTAAATCCGCCTTGCATGAAGTGGTGGGGAAAATAGAGAAGAGTCTACACTTCCGAGAGTTTGCAATGGCGTCCATCCTCAACATTGAAAGAACGTGAAGTGCACCGCCATTAAAAATTCTCTAGTAGACACTAACATTGAACAGGGCATTACAAACTGGGTTTGCAACATGATTGCAAGCAGAAAAATAAACTGTTCCAAAACTCGTACAGAATGTCCGTAACCAGGGTCTGTCATATTACCGCTCCTCTGGGTGCTGGTTACCAATGACATCCTCAAAAAGCTGCGGCATACGCAGATGACGTTGTCATAATAGTGCAGGGAAAATACTTAAATATTTTAAGCGAAATTATGGAGGTGGCCCTAAAGGCGATTAGCACTTGGGCAAAAAGTCGTGGTTTCAATGCCAACCCGTCAAAAATGGAACTGGTTCTTTTTACCAGACATTCTGTAATATTCTGAAATACCGTAATTCTCAACCCAAAACTTAATGGAGTGGAATTGTCCCTCTCGTACAGCGCGAAGTATCTGGGAGTGATTCTGGATAAAAAACTGAATTGGAATCTTAACTTGGGGCTCAAAACCTGCTATGGTGTACTGGCTGTATACAGTGGTGGTGATAAGACCCATACTTAAATATGGCGCACTAATATGGTGGAAAGGAACAAACAAGAAAATGGTTTACGGAAAATTAGCGGCGGTTCAAAGAACGACTTCCATAGCCATTACAGGTACGCTCCATACCACCCCTATGGCAGCATTGGACACCTTTTTGCACCCAGTTCAAAAAAACTTGCTGGCAACAGTGCGATACAACTCTCTAATCTGGGTTACTTCAAGAGCAGTAGTTTCATACATTACAAGTTCCTAGTGGAGATACTGCCAAGCAATCCAATTTTAACGGATGAAATTCCTTCCTTAGTCGACTTCGACATCCCGTATGATATAATACAAGATGGGCCAAAGTCCCTTTCCTGTGTAAATCTAGAACAACTTTTGAATGAAAAGATAAAAGCTAATGAAATAAATTACAAATAAAAATTTATTGCATGAACATTTTTTTTTATTATGTATGGAAAATTATATCGGTTAAGTTGCCACCATTAGAATGCACCACTCATCGGCTCTTTTGATAGCACTTTCCATGATTTTTTGAAGTTTTGCCGGCGTAATTTACGCGATTTCTTCTCGAATGGTGAGTTTCAGTTCTTCTATAGTGTGTGGTTTGCTAATGTAAACCTTTTCCTTCAGGTAACCCCTAAAAAAAAGTCTAGAGCCGACAGATCACCGACAATATCACCGTTTTTTGAGATAATGCGATTTGGGAATTTTTAGCGCAATAAGTTCATTGTCTCACGAGCGGTGTGAGCGGTAGCTCTGTCTTGCGGAAATCACATGAGCTCAACATTGTTGTCTGCTGGCTTGAGTGGAAAAAAGAAGTCCTGAAGCATTGTTCTGTAGCAATGCCCATTAACTGTAATGCTTGCACCCGCATCATTTTTAAAGAAATGTGGCCCATAAATCTTACGCGAGGTTATTCAACACCAAATAGTAACACGAAGTGAGTGTAAGGGACGTTGATGGAGATTGGGATTCTGTGTGCCCTAGAATCTGCAATTTTGCTTGTTTACAAATCTTCGTCGCTCATCATAGAATTTCCTAGAAATTCTCGGTCATTTTCGGCGATGTTAAGGACACCTCTTCAGTACTCTAAACGTTTTTCTGGGTCACCAGGATTGAGTTGTTGGACCAACTGGATTTTGTAAGGGTATAGGTGCAGATCCTTCCTCACGTGATATGCCTAATTCTGTTGAACCTCGCCGTGTCGATGTTTCAGGATCGGCTTCAATACTTTCACTAACGACCTCAATGTTTTCGGTCGATCATCCATAACGAGGTCAACCGATACGCATCACATCGCCAACGTTCCCATATTGTTCAAATTTGGCCAATATTGCACGAATAGTGGGAGCTGTGGGAGCATTTCGAACTTCATAATATTGCCGGTAGGCACGTTGTGTGTAAACTTGTGTTCGCTGTGCGATCGTGCTCCATGTCAAACCTCCCAAGTCTTATGTCTGCAACAAAAAAAAAATTACTCAAAAATATCTATAATTAGAAGAGTTATTATTTTTTTGCATAGGAAACAGCCTTTTGGCCCATCCAGTATATCCGAAGAGGGAGGATTGGGAAAATTGAAATTGCAATTTTCACAGATGGCTCAAAAACAGAGGAAGAAACAGGTTCGGGTATTTTCTTAGAAGAGCCTGAACTAAGAGTATCTATAAGACTACCGAACGCAAGCAGTGTCTTCCAATCAGAGGTTCTGGATGTCCTCAGGGCGACTGAGCTAATGCAGATGGGATCAGTGTCCGAAAGAGATATCGCCATCTACAACGATAGCCAGCCCGCACTCAAAGCAATGGAATTGATCAACATTAACTCTGATACAGTCAGGGGCTGTCGCACAGTGCTCAAGGCACAAGCGGATGAGCTTGCAAGAAAAGGAGGGCTACTCGACAATAGTGAGGTTGCCAACATCAAACCACCCATTTGTGTAGTGAGGGGCATTATCGAGGAAAAAATCACAAAGACTGCCAACATAAGGTGGTCAAGTCTTGAGGGACACAGGGTATCCAAGACTCTCTGGCCACTATTTGACGGCAAAAAATTTAATTAAACAGGTATAAGCATAAGACAGTAATAGGAATCCTGACAGGACACTGTCTTCTGCTAAAACACGCAAAGAGACTCAAATTATCAGATACGGATATTTGCAGATTCAGCGGTGATCTGCAAATTGTGAAGACATAACACATATGAGTGTATTGAGAATTTTTAGGGAAATACTTTTTCGAAAACCCAGAGGAAATAGACGGCACGAACTTCAAAGGCCTTCTTGACTTTTGCAAGGGAATTGGATGTTTCACCAGGGCGATTGTTTAGGTTTTTGCCATTTTAAGACGAATTCAGTTGAATTTAACTGGTGCCACAGGGATCGCGATGGGCCCGTTTTGCTGTCTGATGTCTGTGTGATGGCATATCCATCATACCCCTGTTTAACCTAATCTAACATCGTTATTAAAAGCAGATAATGACTTCAAACAGAGCTTCAAACAAAAAGCTTTTAAAATAAATTCTTTTGAGGATTTTTCTAAACTACTGAACAATTATTGAATTGATAATTTTCTAATCGAATTCTGAGCAAGTTTTATATTTTTTAAATTGTTGCTTTACAAAATAATTCCAAATAATACACATTTGCATTTGCCGTCACCCAAAAAGGGGCGTTATTTAGTTAGAGACATACAGACAAGTACTATCTTATTCTTACTTATTCCTATAAATTCGGAAATAACAAAATTTACAGAATTAACTCGTTGCCTTATGAATCGAGCGACGATTGCGTGTACCACTTTCGATAAAACTTTTCTCATGCGTTGTGACCAGAAGCAGTTTCATCACAGGCCAAATTGTGAGCAAACCAATGGACATTAATGGTACTGCATTTACTATTTAATAAAACCACCGAATTTATTAATTATTTTCATCTAATTTTTATTGAAAAATATAATTAATGTTTTTATTTTATTTTTATCGTTATATTTTATTACTGCGTGAATAACCTATAAGTAAATAATGTATAGAAAAGGGTGACCAGATAGCAATGAGAGTTTTTCAAATTCTTATATTTCAACAGCTGTCAAAGTTACCAGTGACATCCAGCTGTCAAAATATTCAGTAAGGTTTGTCATTTCATCGTGCATCATTTTACGATTGCCGAACGTGCGGAAATTATTAAAAAAATATTATCGAAGTTCCGTCTCAGTTGTAATACGCAACGTTGATTTTGTCGGTCGTCATCATGGCTTCAGTGTGCAGGCAATGTATCGCACCGTGGAATGGTTTGAGCATGATTACACTCTTTTGGATCTAAAGCCACCAAACAGACAGACATTGATACAAAATGAAGAAAACATAGCGCCGTAGAGGCCAGTATCGAAGAAGACCCAGAAATGACGATCCGCGCCGATCAGCTGAAGTGTGCGTCGCTAGACAGTCAACACGGCTTATTTTGCGGTTGTATTTGAGTCCGCATCCGTATAAGATTGTGCTGACGTTTGAATTGAAGCCGGAAGACCATAGGCAACGTAGATCCGGATTTTGGCCAAAAAATCATTTTCTCGAGGACCTCGAGGCCAATTTTTGGCTTAGCAGCTATGTCAACAAGCAAAATTGCCATTATTGGAGTGAACACAATCCACAAGTGAACGGCTAAGCACCAATGCATCCACAAAGATTGACTGTTTGGTGCGTTTTTTTTTTTTTTTTTTTTGTTAAACTTAACTCTCAAGTGGATATGACTACACTTATGATGCCAAAGCATGTATTAATTTTTTCGAAAAATGGGACGGAAAGAGAAAGAAAGATGGTTCGGCTCAGTGGTTATTTCGCTATATGGGTGGCATCCAACATTTAATGGGGAGACTAAATTCTTAGTGGAAGTTGGCTTGTGTTTGATTTCTAGTTAACTACTCATCTTACTTGATTTTCGTTAACTGAAAAATGAATGTTTTTCGGGCGACGATGGGATTCGAACACCGAACCTTCCGATTCGGAAGCCAGTCCACTGCCACTTGAGCCACATCCACCCGCATGGCATGGTGGCATCATCGGACCTTATTTCTTTCGAAATGAGAAAAGGGACGAACTTTACCGTCAATATGGAGGTATGGAGCGATGCTAACCGACTTTAACCGACTTTCTGTGGTCAGAGCTCGACAAAATCGATATAACCGAGCTGTGGCTCCAACAAGACAGCACTAGATGCCATACAAGCGACGCAACGCTCGAAATTATGAAAGAGATTACGCGATTTGACACCACTCGATTATTTTCTCCGGGGTACGTTTAGTCCTCAATCTATGCTAACAAGCTTGTTGGGACAGACCACAAAGCAATAATACAGAGAAAAAAAAACCATACATCCGAATTCAAAAAGTTTATTTCACAGACTTTTAAGCATGAGGGTTGAACAAGCAAAAGTGATATTCAGTTACGAGTATTACTATTTGTTTTATAATATATAACATTGTGTACGTGTAAGTGTATGATCGTATGATCGGATAATCTTATACAGAAGCAATTTATAAAGGGTTTTCTAATAGGGACTTGACAAGTTTGAATTTAATTTGTGAACGCACTCTTTCACTAATCATCAAACTGTCACTGTCAACTCAACATTTTCATCATGGTAAAGTACACGAACGAGCAAAGTCTGCAAATTATAAAAATTTTCCACCGAAATTCGGAGTCGGTGACTGCAACTTTAAGAGCGTTAAACTCCAATTTTCGGTCGTAATTCTCGCCCTAGTAGACAGGCAATAACAAGTTTAGTGCAAAAATTTGAGTCTACTTATTCGTTGAGTGATTTGCCGTCTCAGTGAGACAACGGGTTCTTCGAAGTGTCGAAAATATCGCTGCTGTTCAGGCGTCCGTCGCAAACGATCCAAATCAGTCAATTCCACGGCTTTCTCAAGAATTGGGCATCGCTCAGACCACATTATGGCGTATTTTGCGTAAGGATCTTGGCTTACACCCATACAAGATCAAGCTGACTCAAGAATTGAAGCCGATGGACCATTTGAAGCGACGTACGTTCTCCGATTGTGTTCTGGAGGAGATGCGCCAAGATGATAAATTTCATCGCAAATTCATCTTCAGTGACGAAGCTCATTTTTGGCTCAATGGGTTCGTCAATAAGCAAAATATGTATTATTGGTCGGGTGAAAATGCACATGTGCTTCATGAATCACCACTTCATCCACAAAAAATAACTGATTGGTGCGGTTTGCATGCGCGGCGTTATTGGGCCATATTTTTTCGTCGACGATAACGATCGTCACGTTACTGTGAATGGTCAGCGTTATCGCGCCATGATCACCGATTATTTTTGGCCCGAATTGAAAGATATGGACTTGGACGACATGTGGATGATGCCACAAGCCACACAGCACACGCTACAATCGATTTATTGAAGAGTAAGTATGGTGAGCGTGTTATCTCAAGAAACTGGCCAGTCGATTAGCCACCTCGTTCGTGCGATTTAACGCCGCTTGACTATTTTCCGTGGGGCTACGTTAAGTCATTGGTTTATGCCAACACGCCGACGACGTTGGAAGAGCTCAGAGCAAACATTGAACGCGAAATAGCGGCCGTTTCGGCCGAAATGTGTGGCCCAGTCGTTGAAAATTGGGTCCAATGAATCGACCGCTGCAAACGTACCGCGGTGGCCATATGAACGGAGTCGAGTTCCATTCATAAATGGTTTGATTGTACTTCAAGCTGATGATAAAGTTTTTGAAATACCTCAAATGGTTTGTGTTTTATTTAAAATAAAGTTGTCAACTCAATGGAAAACCCTATATACGAGTATGTACCTTCAATCCTTCTCTCAAAATTAATTAATAACTGTAATTATACATCATATTACAGTAAGTAGCAAAGTTAAAATTCATACTATACATTTATGAAAAAAATGGGCTTAGAATTGAAGTGCTAATATGCGAATAAATTCGTTATGTTTTATCTTCTTGAGCTTCTTCGTTAAAATATCGGCTACCCTGTTATCAGTTGACACGTACTTAAGTGCAACAAACCCCTTCTCTGCAACTTCACGAACGTAGTGCGCCTTGATGTCAATATGTTTGGTGCAATTGGGGAAGACTGGATTCCTTGCCAATTTTTATACACTTTGATTGTCGTTAAAAAGCTCTGTAGGGTTGTTTACGAGTTCACCGAATACAATTTCTTTCAAAAAACTTCTGAGGTACGTCACTTCCTTTGCAGCCAATGACAAGGCAATGTACTCGGCTTCGGTGCTGCTTAATGCGACAGTGCTTTGTTTCTTGCTATTTCATGTAACTGCAGCACCAGTTAAGAAGAATGCAAATCCGGTGTAAGATTTGCGGTCCACGCAGTTCCCACCTCAGTCGACATCAACATAACCTTTAAGCCTTGACTTAGTCTGAAAATAATTAAGTTTTAAGTTATTTGTTAAACTCAGGTACCTTAGTAAATGCATGGCTCCATTTAAATGTTCCACTTGCGGGTTCGTGTTAAACTGTGCTAGTTTATTCACAGAATGAGTGATAACCGGGCATGTATACGTGCTTAAGTATGTCAGCGAACCAATAAACGATTGGTATAACTTTTGATCCACTCTCTGACTCACACTTGTGAAACTTGATCCCCGGCTATAAAGGCGTTGAACAGCTTTTGCACCCGTCCATGTTAACCTGTTTCCGCAAATTCCTTACTAACTGCTCCTGTGATTTGTGATTTCTATACCCAGAAAGTGATCTACTGGACCCTTATCCACGGATTCAAATCGCAAGGAAATTTTGCGTTTGATATCTTCTAATCTTGTGATGTTAGAGCAACCAAGTAATATGTCATCTACGTAGACTGCTACTATGTTTATTTCGTTGCTCATTTTCCACGCCTCACCGTTACATTTTACAAAGCCAATTTCCCGTAGTGCTTAATCCAAGTCCTGATTCCAAATACGTCCCGATTGTTTAAGCCCATAAATCGATTTTTTGAGCCTGCACGCTCATTATCTTCGTCAATGAACCATTCGGGCTACCGCATATATACCTCCTCCTCTAACTTCCAGTTCAAATATGCAGTTGAAACCTCCATCTGGTGTACGTGCAAATCGTACTCAACAAGACAAAGCAAGAATTAATCGTGCTCGTGCTCGAGGCCAACATTCGACACGCTATTGCCGGAATAACGCCGCACATACTGGACCGAGTCATCAAAAATTGGACCGACCGCTTGAAGCACTGTCAACGAAGACGAGGGGGTCATTTGAATGACATACTATTAGTCAGATAATGCCATGAACCACAAAGTTAAGCCAGAACAAATTTTATATCTTACACCGTTGTTGTTTATTGCTACAGGATCGGGCGGAGTGTCTTTAAAACTCATCAGACTAATAGACTCAATTGTCATTGACACTCTTACGCATATTTGTAATTGCTGCTCTATATTGTTAGATCTTGCTTTCCCATTGCTTGGAAACTCCCGAAAGTAACACCAATTGCAAAGAAGTCAAACCCTTTGGAATGCTCCTAGTTTCGTTCCATTAGCATTCTTTTTGGCTTATGAAAGGTTTTAGAAATCAATATTAAGTGTCAGCTGCAAGTACATCTATTTTGTGTACTCAGATCAACCTTCAACATTCCAAGTACTGCATCCTTATGTAGGAGACTGGAATAAACGCATCTGTGATTTCGCGTGTTTAAGGGGTTTCACTCCACTATATGACGAGCGATCAGGAAGGACGAGAACTCCTCTTCATGTGCCGAGCTCATTCTCACCATCTAAACTTGTGTAATTTCACAACCAAGATGTAGTACCTGCAGATATCAGTTACGAAACGAATGGAGAATGGCACCAATTTGTCGTTATGACTGCTTATTCTGCGTATGATTCGTTATTACCACCACCACCACCGAAGGCGGTAGCCGAACTCATTAGCTGCGATGCTAATTCTCAGAATACTTTTAGGTTGCTGCTCTTGCAACGTGAGAGACAATCATCTACTGGTGATCAGATTATCGTCTGACCTGGTTGTCAACGATGTTGGCTCTCAGCCATCTTTTCTTACGAGAGTAAGACAGCAAGTAAACGACTTAACTTTATCCAACAGGTATGCTAAGGATATTACTGGCTGGAAAGTACTATCAGAGATCTCCATGTCAGACCACAGATGCATCGAATTCAGAATCGGATGCGAGGTCTCGATCTTGCTGAAGAGGACGAATCCGCAGAAAACCAACTCGATACGATTTAAGGAGGAGCTCGACAAGTCCAACAGTGCTCCCCCTTAGCTTAGCACAAAACAAAAGCTAGAGGAAGCTGTTTAGAAACTGAACCCTCACCCTTTTGAAATGACATGCACAGCTAGTAAGCAATCCTACAGATCGCCCGTTCCTTTGCGAAACGCAGGTATGCAGCGTCTTCGTAACGAAACAAGAAAACTTTTAAACAGGTCACTTAAGACTAATTTGGAGGAAGACTGGAATCTTTACAGATCGAAGAAAAAATAATAGTAGAGGCTTGAACCAATCAGAAAATCTATTGATATCTATACTGAGTCAAAAGTAAAGACTCATACTTGAGGTAACCTAATTGGGACCAATTCACAACCAGCTCCTATTAATTAATCTGCTAGTGAGCTAAATAACGCAAGACGTCGTAGCTGGTATATCTCATCGGTGGTGGCCCTTTGATGGCTTCAAATCGCCTGGCAGTGATGGTATAGACTAGCTGCCAATGACTCTGAAGAGAATCTTCACTGATAACCTGGCACTGGCATACATACCGAAACCCTGGCGACCAGTGAGACTAGCCTTTATAACAAAAATCCATCAATCAATTCAGATCTATAAGTCTGATTGAAGCTTAGAGAATGACATAGAGAATGATCGAGATCCATGTGCGCAAAATGCATCCTCTGCTTCAGAATTCGGGTAAAAAGGCGGCGTTCTCTCTTCACTGATATATTGCATGTTAGTCGACTCACTGCTCAACGCGCTCAATAGCTCTAACGTCTATGCATAAGCATACGCGGATGATGTATCTCGATGATGTCAAGCGACTGTCCACTAGCGACTCTAAAGCGCAGGCAGCCCTAGACGTGATCGACGATTGGTGCACTAGTAATGGGCTTTCAGCTAATCCTCTCAAAACTAAGGTTGTTCTAATTACAAGAAGGAGGAAGCTGTCTGGTCTGACTCATCTGTGCTTAAAGGCATCACCATCCAAAGAATCTAAATATTTGGGAGTCATTCTGGATAACAAACTTCTATGGACTAAACATGTTACGACGAAAGTCTTTAATGCGCTGTCGGCCTTCTGGCAGTGCAAAGGAGCTGTCACTGGAAGGGTCCTCTGGATCTACACTTCCATTTAAAAAGAAGTGGTCTTTGGTACAACACACACTGGAGCTTTGATGACTTTGCTCGCCGACAGTATTATAACTCTGCTCTTATGGACATGATTCCTGCTGCGAAAAAAAATACGAAATCGACTTTCCCTGTGTGCAGGACTGGTTTCTGACAGAACCTGAGCCAGGGAATGAATGCAGTCGGGTCATCGCGGACGGTTCCAAAATCGTTCTAGGTTGTGACGCTGCTGTCTTTCTAGAATATGACAACATTTGATTTCACTTCTCGTTAGGAAGATTTGGGTCTGTCTTCCAAGCGGAGATATGTATACGCATTCCTGATGGCAACGAACTCAATATATTGTGAAGAACAGGTGGAAGGGGCGAAGCATTGCATCTGCAGCGGCAGTCAAGCTGCGCTTAGAGCTTTGCTGAACCCCCTTACGACTTCCAAGCTAGTTTAGGAATGCAAGACATCTAAGACATTCCCGACGTCTCTAACAGGTCAGCGGCCTTTCTGCTGTCCCTCAGCGTGAAAGACTGCAGTTTGCTTACTGGCATTGAACGAGGCATTACGCTTTTGCTAAGCACATAAATGTGCTGGACATAAGTGATCCAACATACTGCGATGCTTGCGGTGAAAGGGATGACGACACCGCGGATAAGCTAAGCTACTACTATTTAGTCTACAGTTCTATTGATTCGCTATCTTTTCGAAAATTACAATTTTTCAGCGCTATGATTTTATTTATGAAAGTTCGACCATATTTCTAAATTCAGATGTTCAATCTTGGGGTGTTCGCTTCAACAATTCCCGGACTATGGTAATTGCTGATTTTTTGAAAATGTTATAAACTATCACAGAACCAATTACTTACACCTTAAGCTGCAATTTCCTAGATCTTTCAGGACTGGTACTTTAATTCTTCCTTGCCACAAATATTTAGAAAGTAGCCGTCTGTTCATTGTTCACGCTGTTGCTATACGACATCAGGCGTAAAGGATCTGATCCACCGATTACGGAGCCACTGCGACCTAAAAGATCAGTATTAAGAAGCCAAGAGAGGCTAAACTCGTTTAATGAAACTGAAAATCTCTCTGGTGCAGATTTTGAGAATTTCTCTTAGGAAGCGTCGACTCTTTAAGGCACTCAAAGCTATGCATAAAATGTAATAATCTTCCATGCAAAGACGACATTCAGTTTCCTATTCAGACCTATTTTGTGTAGGTGATATCGGAGGTGGCAGTGCCCGTTCTTCTGATATCATCCCTTTTCTATTGCAGGGAGTTATTGAACCACTTTACGTCTGTTGTGGAAACGCGTGATGGCTCTTTTAGCCTGACGAAACCCTGGGATGTTTTCCCAATGAACTAAAGGGTCCACCATATAACGTGTTTTTTTCAACTTTTTTTTCAGATAATTAGTTTTATCCTTCCGCTGAACGAATATGGTTGTGTATAAGCTTGAACAACTCTGGGAAATATTGCGACATTACTTTGAAAATCATGGTAATGTTGCAGAATGTGCGCGAAAATTGCGTACGGATTTTGGAAGAAGAGAAGCACCGTCAGCTCCGTATGGTCGTTATCTTGTGAAAAAAGTGAAATAAACTGGCATCCTCATCGATAAACCAAAGCGTGAAAAGCCAAAAACAGTACGTACGCCCGAGAATATTGCTGCTGTGGCAGAAAGTGTGCGTGTGCGTCGTTCTCAACAATTGAACATTTCGGAGACATCATTGAGACGAATTTTGCATAAAGACCTTGGTATGACGCCATACAAAGTCCAGTTGATTAAGGAGTTGAGGCAACTGACCATCCAATGCGTTTTCGCTTCGCTAAGTGGGCCTGCGATCGACTTAGAGAAGATGCCGATTTTGCCAAAAAAAATCATCTTTTCAGATGAAGCTCATTTTGATCTTGGCGGGTATGTAAACAAGCAAAATTGTCGCATTTGGGGCACAGAAAACCCGCACGCATACATTGAAAAGTCGATACACCCAAAACGAGTCACTGTTTGGTGCGGATTTTTGTCCAGAGGCATAATTGGGCCATTTTTCTTCGAAAATGAGCAAGGAGTGGCCGTTACAGTCAATGGCGATCGTTATCGGGCCATGTTGAACGAATTTTTGTTCACAAAAATGGAAGAGGAGGATATTGGCAACATTTGGTTTCAACAGGACGGCGCTAAGTGCCACACAGCCGAAGCTACACTCGATGTTTTGCGCCCTGTTTTTGAAGATCGCATTATCAGCCGCAGAGCTGATGTCGTTTGGCCACCTCGGAGCTGCGGTTTGACACCGTTGAACTATTATTTGTGGGGTGCCGTAAAAGATAAGTATTACGCCGACAAGCCAGAGACAACTGACGCTTTAAAGGACAATATTCGTGAAGCCATTGGTGAAATACAGCTGCACGCAATCGATAATGTGCTTAAAAATTGGACCGATCGTGTAGGCTACTGCATGGCCAGCCGAGGCAGCCATTTGAATGAAATTATTTTCCATTATTAACCGGAAGGACAAGACTAATTATCTGTCAAATCAGACATGAGCTAAGTGTTACCATTCACGAAACAAGTACTAGTTGAAAAAAAAACGTTAGATGGCGGACCCTTTATAATCATTTTGTTCACCCACCAAAGATTTGGAGTCAATGCGGTTAGAGTATACGGATAGGGACACCCTTCATTCCCATATTAAGGATGAGATTGGCGTACACCTGAATGGAATGTGTTTCCGCTTGAAATACGTTACCATTGGTAACGATATTCTGGTGTTTGCTCTAAATATACCAGCATCCCCCAACACAGTGTCCATCTTTGATCCATCCGTATACCACTTAATATCAATAAGGTTTTAGATTGTGTTTTTGTATTTTCGTGCTTCTCGACCTGCAGATTATTATATTATTAGTCTTAGGTAGGCGGTCATCTACCGCGCTGATTATGGGTGAACTCTCAGCATTTCTGCCTTGGTACAATCGCATATCAGTCCTCACTGCGCAGACATATCTTAGCACGATCGTCATTTGTTTTGCGTTCAAAAACGTCATGTCAGTGGCTGAGTGCAAAAGAAAAGGAATACTGAGCCGAATCTTAGATTTTTTTCAAAAGAAAAGGGTTATTTGCTTTTATTACACATTATTTTAGTTAGCTCTTACATTCTACCTCTTCAAAAAACACAAAACTATTCTGCACTAAAATCTTCTACTTTTTCTGCAGCCAAAATTAAAATGCCTTAATAATCTGCACAAGTATAATGATATGTTGATGTTTATGAATACAAAGGTAATGTAGTTTGACTAAGTAAGTTCTGCAGAAAATCTGCATTATTGAACACAATGCAGTTTTTTGTTAGTTTGACGTTTTTAAAAATAGCCTATGTTAAGCTCGGGGATTTCAGAGAGAAGATTCATCTTATCCATGTGATCTGCGAATAGTCATCTTTTCTATAAAGATACGGATGGCGTTAAACCAATGAAGGGTTTTATCTGCTGTGGGGCATTTGTGCATTCCGCCGGCGATAGCGAGGTATGCAGATCTTTGTAACCGCTGCAGCTTTTGTATGACAGATTTCTCTTTTGTTTTGTTCCACCATACCCCCAGGTATTACCATAGATACGACGACAAGTCCACATGGCTTTAATCGCTTTGGTAGTTTTATTTTTAATTTTGGAGTTCCAATTTACAGCCCTATTCTGCTATACGCCGGGGGGATGTTTATGTCAAATACGAGTTTTCCGATCCTGCTATCCGTTCGAAGTGAAACATTCACTTGTCGGTAACGCAGGTCGATATTCCACTATTCGCATAAATCGAATGTCCTCATAAAAATGACTAGAATCTCTTGTTTCCGAGTCAAAATTGAAATAAAGTGCTGCACTATCCATATTTGTTTTTGTTTCCACACAAATTACACAGTTGAAATGACACTTAAATTTCCAAACGGGTGACGTTTAAATCGTCGAAACTTTGAAATAGAAAACGGTAAGGCAGTTCACCCGCCGTATAGCAGAATACCGATTCGATGTGTAAGTGAATCGAATAGGTGAAGGGAACGTTCGATCCGCACGTATAGTAGAATAGGGTGTTAGTGTTTTTATCAAGAACCATTCTAAGATATTTTACTTCGTTGAAGTACACAATTTCTGTATCATTAAGTGAGATCTGGCCAACATTCAGGTTTCTTTTACGAGTGAAGGGAACATATATAGCTTTACAGTCGTTGATTGACAGATTTTTTCCAACCATCAGACGTTTGCTATCTTCAGAGCAGCCTGCATCGTATAGCAAACGTCTTTAACGGGTTTACCCTTCACTAAGTCATCAGCATATCCCATTTGTTGATAGCGTAGTTTTACTAGTAGGTCATCAATGACCACTGACCACAAAAGCGGTGAGACTACAACAACTTTGACGACTGAAACAGAGATTTTAGTCGCACCGGGAGATGTGGAGCTTTTTCGAGCATCGCTCTAACCCAACGGTTAGTGGGATGGTCAATACCCTTTTTGGGCAAGGCTTCCGAAATGAATTTGTATTCGGTATTATATAAGGCACCTGCAATATCTAGGAAGGCTCATAGAGCTGTCTCCTTTTGTAGGTACGGTACGGTATGTTACCAGATTCAGAAGGGTGCCTTCTGTGGATCTTTCTTTCCTGTATGCATATTGGTGAGGATGCAGACGCAAATTTTGGTTAAGAAAGTCTCTGATGTGTAAATTGATGTCTTTCCATGCCTTTTGAGAAAAAACGATGTAAGATTTAGGGGTCGATAAGATTTTGATAGCTCACTACATTTATTTCCCTCCAGGCTGATGGGATGTATCCCCGGTTGAAGCTATATCTGAATAAGGTGGTTAGATTGGGAAGAATCTGGACAAGACCTGTTTGAATCAGTGCTGGAAAGATTTCATCTATTCCAGGTGCATTGTATGGTTTGAATGAGTTTATCTTCCATTCAACTTTGTCTATGCTGAACATTTTGTTAATTCTGTTGTTGTAGGAAAGGCTTGTGACTTCAAAATTGACATACTTTGTGTTGGTTAAAAGGGTCCCAATTTTCAGTATGTTTGGATTTGTTAAAAAATTTCATCACCATTTTGCCCAATTGTTCCAGTTGAGAGTTCCGCCATGGTATACACCTTTCGATTGTATTACGTTTCAATTTGCAAACGCATTTAAATGATGAGATACTGGCTTCATTTAGTTATTCAGCTGCCTCATTCAGATCCCCATTGGACTGTAGAAGTAAAGGCAGTGGCCTTTTTCGAAAACGTCATTTGATCGTCATTTTGATTGTCAATTTGATCGTCATTGCAGCACATAAGGGTTGCAAACGTCAAACTGCAGAGGTTTTTTGCTACCATTGATTTGTGTTGCCTGCATGTTTTTTTTGCAATTGCATTTCACGTTTTCGAACAAAGCAGATGGAGTCCTTAAGAATATTTATTGGGAAGATAGTGTTGGGAAATCTTAGTGAGAGTACATGTAATAATAATAAATATAATTTACAGCACTTCATTTTCCTTCTCTTTGCGCCCTGTGCTTGCAGACCAACATGGAATCTCCCAGATTTGAATGGGGTGCATTTACCCCATGCTTTGTCCCGTATACTGCGTCGAATTTTTGAAATATTCCCAATTGGATGCTCCTCTTCCGGACTCCTCTTCGAACGAAGAAAACTCGTATGAGCTATTCGTCGCTATTCATTTTTTTTTTACAGAAACCTTACTGCCCGACAAATTTGGTTTACCCATCTGAAATTGCGCAGCGCAGACTTCTGGCTGCCTTTCTGCAGTGCAAATGACACGCAAATGACGTTTTCGAAAATATGACAGAAGCAAACTGCGTTATCGATCACCATGCTAATGCAGTTTGACTCAGAAGATGTTCTCGAACAAATGACTAAACTTGCGTTTACGAACAAACTGCAAATGCAGCTTTGATACAGATGACGTTTTCGAAATGGGCCAGTGAATCAGCTGTGATAGCGACATTTTCTTGAACATAATATTAGACAGTTTGACCCTGTCCGATATTGCATCCTATATGTCATATAGTCCACATGCTAGTCTTTAACAAAAGTATGAAGAAAGGGAGACCAGATGGTAAGGTTCAGCACCTCCTCTCTTACAGAATTGATAGAAGTGGATTTATTACCCATATTACATAAAAGCATATTTTTGCTAAAAATATAATTTGAAAGTAACTCGCTGCTGCCCCAGATTTTGTTGTGGACGTTGGCATCGCATCCAAGAACGAGATGCCAATTGCGACAGTGGCACTCTTCGACCAGTTCCTGTACAAGAACAAGAGGAATCGCATCTGTCTCCGGGGAAATAAGCTGAGGTGCACACGAATTCTTGCAATCCATTCACCTGGAGTAGTTCGATTATCACTGCCACTAAGAATGAGAAGATATTTAATTTTAGAACTCATTCTAGGGCAGATTCTAATTTTCACTCACTATTATTGAGGCCAAAAATCTTACTCTCAATAGCCCAAGGTTCTTAAATTCATCCTGCCGTACGAGGCAGCTTTAGCACGGAGAAGGTGGAGAATATAAACTAGCTCAAAGACCAGTACCCTCCAGGTCCTGATGGTCCCATCGCTAAACTCTCTTGTATACCCAAACTATTTGAGAGTATTGTTTACGACCTGATATTACCATATTTCATTGCAAACATATCTTCTCTCCTTATCAGAACGGTTTTTATCGGAATTCGTGTCTACCACTCTCTGTGCATTAAATCGATGTAATACAGATTTTAGCAAAGCATGAAATAGTCTTTCCCAAGCTTGAAGCTCCCATCTTCCTACCTGGGTTCATCTGGTGGATCAAATCTTATTTTATTTGACAAACCGTTAATATAATATTCTTTTTAGATGGTGTACCTCAAGGAAGTCACCTAGGCCCTCTGATATTTATATTGGGAGTCAATGATGTAGATTTCATTATCAAAGAATCCCGCATTTCCATCTATTCAGATGACTATGACGATCTACAATATAAGCACATCTCTATACCCTCTGACTCTCAAGCACTACAAAATAATCTGAATTTAATTTAACATGCGAAAAATTGTTTGGAGCTTAATGCTAGAAAACGCCAAACTATATCTGATTCGTGTGCCACCACCCCCAAGGATCTACTCGTATTTCATTGGCAATGAATTAATATCCTCTGCCAGCTTACTACGCGATTTAGGTGATATCTGCGATAAAGCTAATACTTCACTGGAATTCGTTAAGCGATGGTCCAAGGAATTCTTTAATCCTTGTCACTAAATAACTTTACCTTACATTCGTTAGGGCCATACTAGGATATGCTGACCACAAGTTCTGCAAAAGAACAGTAGGAACAATTTGGGACTTAGAATCTTCTATGGTTATACTCATATACAGTGGTGGTAAGACCCATACTTACATATGGCGCACTAGTATGGTGGAAAGCAACAAACATGAAAACGGTTTATTGGCGGCTGTTCAAAGAACACCTTCCATAGCCATTGCAGGTGCGCTCCGTATCACCCCAACGGCAGCAATAGTTTCGAACATGGTCCGGTCCTATAGTCTGTTTCAAATCACAGTACAATTGGAAAGCTGCGCAAAGAGAGCCTGGAAGCGCATGCTACTCATCTGCTCACTGGGAAATGATATTTACGAAACGGCTGAACTTTCTCCACTTCCTTTCATATTGTAAAATGTTTGTGGGGGTACAAATAATAGAACTTATTCTTTTCAATACAAATCCCTTTATTCAGTACAGTTACAATTCACTATTTAATTGTTTCTCTCAGTACAATCCAATTTCTCAACCACTTATACTTTTCTTATCTTTTACTTAAACCACTTAATCACTTCTCCTAATTAACACTTTCAGATTTCACTTTAGAACTGATTTGCATACCTTGGGGCTGCTGGTATTTATACTCGAATGACATACTTCGAGAACAATCCTCGCCATCCAGCGTCCCATACAATTTCCAATATGCTACAAAATTCGATTCCACTCTCCAGTCGGGACTTTGTTATTCCAGTATCGACATTTTCTGCTCTGTGAATCTAGATGTCGCTGCTCACATTTAAGTGGTTATCACATTGCTCCCTCCCTACAGTTGTTCGTCCCGAACAACTTCGTCATTCAGCATCCCGTTGAAGTGACACAGTCTATCCAAATGGACCACTTTCAATTTTCCTCGATCCCCACGCTGATCCGGTAGACAACGTTATTAATGCGGGTTATCACCTTGTATGGACCTTCCCAGTCCTGTTGCAATTTTGGTTATTTGCCTTTCTTACGCTGAGGATTATACAGCCAAACCAGATCTCCTTCGTTGAAACCGGAAGATTTCGCCTTGATATCGTACCTAGTTTTCATGCGGCTGCTTGCTAGCTTCATCTTTTCTCTGGTGTCTTCATGCAATTTACGATTCCTGCTGCGTAAGTCATTCACGTACTCGTTCACCTCTTTGGGCTCCGTCGGTGGGGATCCGAATTTTGCTTCACTTGGCAACCGAATTGTTTGACCAAATAAGATCTCGGATGGTGTGTGCCCTGTTGAGCTATGGACTGCGTTTCGGTAGGCCATTAAGAAGAGGGGTATGTGTCGATCCCAATCCCGCTGGCAGGTTCTGACAACCTTAGATAGATGCTCATTCAAGGTCCGATTGAATCGCTCGACCATTCCATCAGATTGAGGGTGTAGTGGCGTTGTCCTTGTCTTTCTTATTCCCAAATATTGGCATATTTCCTGGAAGACTTTTGATTCAAAGTTTCGCCCTTGATCAGAGTGCAGCTCCATTGGGACCCCAAATCTGCTTGGTCTTTCCTCGTGTTCTTTCCAGGCCAATATTTCGGCCAGGATTTCGTCTATACTCCAACCCTCTATTGGCTCAGTCCTGATCATTTGGATAGTTGCCTGTTCTTTCGCTTCTTTACGATTGCAGTGCTCGCATTTTACTCCGCATGGTCGACGAGAGAGAGCATCAGCATTTGAGTGGAGTGTTCCCTTGCGGTGTTGCACTTCAAAGTCGTAGCCCTGCAACTGCTCGATCCATCTTGCAACTTGGCCTTCAGGGTTCTTAAATTGGAGTAGCCATTTCAGAGCTGCGTGGTCTGTCCGGAGAATGAACTTTTGTCCGTAGAGGTACTTATGGAAATGCTTCGTAGCCAGAATTAAAGCCAGAAGCTCGCGCCGGGTTACACAGTAGTTCCGTTCAGGTCTGGAGAGTACTTTGCTGTAATATGCGACCACTTTCTCTTGACCGTCATGAACTTGGGAGATCACAGCTCCGACCCCAACGTTGCTAGCGTCTGCGTCCACGATGAACATTTTTCCGGGCGTGGGGTAACCTAAAATGGGGGCTTTGCACAGCTGTCGCTTCAGTTCTTGAAATGCTTTTTCGCATTCTCCAGTCGACCTGAACTGTCGGCCTTTTTCTGTAAGTTGATGCAGGCTCTTTGCAATGCCAGCAAAATCCTTTACGAACCTTCTGTAATACGTGGCGAGTCCCAAAAAGCTTCTCAGTTGGTGTTTATCTTTTGGAGAGGGCCAACTTTTCACGGCTTCGATTTTGTCAGGATCCGTACGATTTATCTCTACCTGCCAGTAACCGCTCTTCAAGTCAAGTGTTGAAAACCATTTCGCTCCAGAAAGCATATCCAAAGTGTCATCGATTCTCGGAAGTGGGTAGCTATCCTTTTTAGTGAAATCATTGAGATGTCGGTAGTCTACACAAAATCTCGTGCTGCCATCTTTCTTCTTCACGAGGACCACTGGAGATGCCCACGGACTTTGCGATTCTTCAATCACTCCCTCAGCTTTCATCTTTGACATCATTTCGGCAACTTCTGTTTGCTTTGATAATGGAAGACGCCTTGCAGGTTGACGGATTGGTCGAGCGTCTCCGGTGTCAATGTGGTGTTGAACAATATGCGTACGTCCATATTCTCCGTCTTGTGTAGCAAATATATCAGCGTACTCACCGATTAGTTTTTCTGCCAGGATTCGCTGATCTTCGTCCAGATTACAGAGGCTGAGAATTTTGTTCTTGATTTTTATGCTCTGAACTGTTGTGACCGGTTTTGCACCCTTTTTTCCGTTGTGGTCGATATAGCCTCAACAGGTACGCATTTTCCCACTATCTCCCCCTTTTTCACTTTTACACTGAATATCTTTGGATTTAGAATCCTTACAGGGACCATGTTGTTCTTTGGCTCCACTAAGGTCTTTCCCACCATGAAGTCTCTTTTCTTTTCTGGCTCCATCAAATAGAATCGGTGGCTACCAGGACCACCTTCCACTTTTGCCCACAAAATTGCTTCTGACGAAGGCTCTAGACTCTGATTGCTGCAGATGACGACATTTGAGACTGAGGTATTGGCGTTTCCGTATATCATTGGTATCTCCATTTTTCCGTATTTCAGGGTTTGTGCCCCCAAGTCGACTACAAGTCCATGTTCTCTCATGAAGTCTGTACCAATGATGCACTCGTCACATACTCGTATGTCAGCTACCAGAAACGCGTGAGTGAATGTTATTCCGGCCAATTGGATTTTTATACGAACTTCACCATATACCTTAATCGTTGCTCCTGTAGCTGTTCGCAAGCTGCAACTGCTAGTGTTATGCAGCCAGGACTTCTGCACAAGATTCCTCCTGATGATTGAGGCCGTGGCACCGGTGTCTACTGTTGCCATCCATTTTTCTTTTCCACTGACTACTTCTACTAGAAGGCTTTCGTTGCATCGTTTTGCCAGCGAGACTTGGATGATGGTCCTGGGGCCGTCGACTCCTGCTACCAACTTCTGCCCCGCGAAGTTGGTGCTTAAGCATTTCCCGACTGATGGCTTCGGGAAGGTTGACCGGCTTCTTGATAGCTGTTTCTGCTGGTTTCTTCCTCTATTAGCTTGCCACCACAGTGAGGGCAGTCTTTTCGTCGCACCGGTTCTTTACACTGCCTTTGAAGGTGTCCTATTTTATTGCAATTCCAGCAGCGAATTATCCGTCTATCCCGTCGAGTATCTCGTTCCTCGGCACTAATTCTTGTGCAGGAGCATTCGATAGATGTTACTTCCCTGACGAAATGTGTTCCCCTGGAAGCCTGATTGGCTGCTTCCATCGCCAGAGCGAAGGCAAGTGCTTCAGCAAGGGTTCTGTTCCCGGCCATCCTTACTGCTGACTGTAGCTTCGAATCTGCAATTCCCCTGATAAATGCATCTTTTGCCATTTCGTCGATAATTTCCTGGCCTGCGGTGGGGTATGACAGATGTGCAAGTCTACTCACGTCTGCTTGGAGCTGCTGCAGTGTTTCTCCTCTTTGCTGCGTTCGGCTTTGCAATTGGACCTTGTAGACCTCCTGCATGTGGCTATCCCCAAACCGTTTCTCTATAGCCTGTACTAAAGTCACATAATCTTTATGCTTTTCGATGTCTACTGTTTGCAACAATTCTGCTGCAGTACCGTGCAAGGCCATTGTTAGGGCAAAGCACTTTTCCTCATTGTCCCAGTCGTTTACACAGGCAGCCATTTCAAACTGCTTCTTATAAGTAGACCATGAGGTCTGGCCATCGAATGAGGGAGGCTTCAACTCTTTTCTCTTTGGACCGCTTAAAGAACATTCTCGCAGTTTCTGTTTTCGCACTGTGTCGAGCTCTTTTGCCAGTTGCTGAACTTTGCTGTCCATTTCTTCGAATTTTTCGCCAACATTCTTCTCTATTGTATCAAATTTGTCATCAACGTTCTTCTTTATTCTATCAAATTTGTCATCAACGTTCTTCTCTATTCTTTCAAATTTGTCATCGATTTCTTCGAATTTTTGCTGGGAATGTTCTTTTGTTCTTCCAGATTATTCTTTTGTTCATCCATTTTCTGTTGAAGACCGTGCAGATTGTTGGTTTGTTCGTTGAATTTTTGTTCAATGCTGCTCTTCTGCTCGTCCATTTTTTGTTCCAGACTGTTCTGGAGAAAGTTCTTCTGTTCGTCCATTTTTTGTTCCAGACTGTTCTTCTGTTCTTCCAGATTTTTCTTTTGTTGGTCGAGACTGTGCTTCTGTTCGTCCATTTTTTGTTCCAGACTGTTCTTCTGTTCTTCCATATTTTTCTTTTGTTCGTCCATTTTTAACAAGAGGAGTTGCATCATCGCAGCCATGTCATTGCCGGTACTTGTCTGTTCATACTCGTCAACATCAAAGGAATATGCATCAGGATCATGTCCCTCGTTGTTCAAAGCCTCCTGAGGTCGGAGCACCAGGTCAATTTTTCATCCACTGGCGCTGAGGCGAAGGTCAACTGTAATAGTTTTCGATCCATTCTAGCTTTTTCAAATAGTCAGAAAACACTGTTGTTGTTTTTTTTTACACACAATAAGTCCTATCCCACTTCTGACACCAATGTAAAATGTTTGTGTGGGTACAAATAATAGAACTTATTCTTTCAATACAAATCCCTTTATTCAGTACTGTTACAATTCACTATTTAATTGTTTCTCTCAGTACAATCCAATTTCTCAACCACTTATACTTTTCTTATCTTTTACTTAAACCACTTATCACTTCTCTTAATTAACACTTCAGATTTCACTTTAGAACTGATTTGCATACCTTGGGGATGCTGGTATTTATACTCGAATGACATACTTCGAGAACAATCCTCGCCATACAGCGTCCCATACAATTTCCAATTTGCCAGAAATTTCGATTCCACTCTCCAGTCGGGACTTTGTTATCTGGAATAACGACATTTTCTGCTCTGTGAATCTAGATGTCGCTGCTCACATTTAAGTGGTTATCACAATATTTAACCCATTTGCATCATAAGCGCATACCACCTTGATCAAAAGGATCCCGGAATAACCACTGTTCCGATTTGAGTTCTGTTTTTTTTTTTTTTGGTGAAGTTGGTGAATCTGTTTTTGACATCCCCTCTAAATCTTAGCGTCATAACTTGACATTTGCAAAAAGTTAAGCAACCAAGAGTACATCTATCTCTGTGTGTCTTGGCGATTTTTTACAATTTTAGAAATGGATTTAAATTTGCAACAACGAACTTGTATTAAATTTTGCGTAAAAAACGGATTTAATGGTGCGCAAACGTTGGAAATGTGGGAAAAATGTTTCAGCAACGATTCTCTTAAGAAAACGGTCGTTTACCAGTGGCACGACCGGTTCAAAAGTGGTCGTGAGTCAATCGAAGTTGATGAACGCAGTGGCAGACCATCGACATCGAAAACCGACGAAAACATTGATGGAGTAAAAGAAATTTTGGTCAATAACCGCAAATTAACCATCAGAGAGATAGCGGAGGACTTGAACATTGCCTATGGATCCGTCCAAGAGATTTTGGTTAATGATTTGTGTTTCCGTCGTGTAGCAGCAAAGTTGGTGCCAAAAGACCTCAATTGCATGCAAAAAAGAGACCGTGTTGACGTCGCAAGAGAGATGATTTGCGAGGCTGAATCCGATCCCACATTCATCAAAACGATCATTACTGGAGACGAGACGTGGATTTATGAGTACGACACGCAATCCAGACATCAGGCAAGTGAATGGCGTTCACCAAATGAGCCGAAACCAAAAAAACCACGTCGTTTTCAGTAAAAAAAGAAGGCAATGCTCACGGTTTTCATGGATTACAACGGTGTAGTGCATCACGAATTTTTGCCAGAAGGCCAGACAGTAAACAAAGAGTATTATTTTGGTGTTATGAGACGTTTGTGTGAAGCAATTCGCCCAAAGAGGCCAGAATTGTGGGCAGAAAACTCGTGGATTTTGCACCATAATAACGCACCTTCGTCGCACAGTGCCATCATTATTCGCAATTTTTTGACGAAAAATGCAACAAATACCATCCAACAGCCACCGAATTCACCTGATTTGGCTCCCTGTGACTTCTTTCTGTTCAATTGGGTTAAAAAACCACTTCAGCAGCCGAGAGGAAGTAATGGAAAAATCGCAGGAAGCACTGATGGACATACCGAAAACCGAATATAAAAAATGTTTCGAGGATTGGATGAAGCGCTGGCATAAGTGTGTTGCAGTCGATGGGGATTACTTTGAAGGGCACAATATAGATTTAGATGAATAAACTTGTATTTTTAATGTTCTGAATAGGGAACTTTTTGATCAATTATTGTGAAGAGAGAGAGAAGAGAGAGAGGCAATCATCATTGCCAACGCCACTGAAAAAATATACAATGGACACGCCTTCCACGCCCATGCATTCTTTTTACACACTGGTTTCGCATCTGTCAATACCGGCTTCTTATGTTTTCCAGAATACATTATCCAATTCCATTCAAGCGCTCAATGCAATCAACATCAAAATATGATTACGCTCGAATTTTGTCTGGATCACTTCAAGGATTACTGTAAAAGAGGGCACATGCGCAAGAAATTGCACGGTGATTTGAAACGGACTATAGTGGAGCTACTGCCAGACAAACCAATTCTAACGGATGAAATTTCTTCCTTGGTCGACTTCGACATCCCGTATGATATAATTTATCCGGAGAGGGAGAACTGGAAAAAAAATGCAATGATCAGGTCAAATTAAATTGCAATTTTCTCAGATGGCTCAAAAACAGAGGAAGAAACAGGTTCGGGTATCTTCTCAGAAGACCCAGAACTAAGAGTGTCTATAAGACTGCCGAACGCAAGCAGTGTCTTCCAATCAGAGGTTCTGGCTGTCCTCAGGGCGGCTGAGCTAACGCAGATGATATCGGTATCCGAAAAAGATGTCGCTATCTACATCGATAGCCAGGCCGCACTCAAGGCAATGGAATCAACCAACGTCAACTTTGATACAGTCAGGGGCTGTCGCACAGTGCTCAATGCACTATGCAGTCAGAACCGTGTAAGACTGTGTTGGGTGCCAGGACACTGCGATATTAAAGGAAATGAACAAGCGGACGAACTTGCAAGAAAAGGAGGGCTACTCGACAATAGTGAGGTTGCCAACATCGAACCACCCCTTTGCATAGTGAGGGGCACTATCGACGAAAAAATCACAAAGAAGGCCAACCTAAGGTGGTCAAGTCTTCAAGTACACAGGGTATCCAAGGCTCTTGGCTGCTTTTTGACGGCAAAAGGTCTAGGAAGTTAATAAAATTAAACAGGGATAAGCAGGGCAGTAATAGGAATCCTGACAGGACGCTGTCTCCTGCGGCAACACGCAAAGGGACTCAAATTATCAGATGCGGATATTTGCGGATCTGCAAGATTTTGAGGATATAACACACATACTACGAATACGAGGCAATATCGCGAATGCGAAGAAAATTTTTAGGGAAATAGGCCGTTTTCGAAAACGTCATTTGCAATACTTAAGGGTTGCGAACATCAAACTGCAAACGTCACTTGGTATCGTTGATCTGTGTCATCTACATGATTTTTTTCTTGCAATAGCATTTGACGTTTTCGAACAGAGCAATCATTTTTTGCAGCGCATATGACGTTTATGAACATCTGTCCTGCAAACACTGCATTACCGAACATGCTGCAAAGGCAGTTTGATTTCTAATGTCGTTTTCGAACAAATGACTTTTGCAGCTTGCGTTTAAGAATATTTTGCAAAAGCAATTTGATGCAGATGACGTTTTCGAAAATGGCCATACTTTTTCGAAAACCTACAGGAAATAGACGGCAGGAACTTCAAAGGCATTCTTGGCTTTTGCAAGAAAATTGCATGTTTCACCAGGTTTTAGGTTTTTGCCATTTGATGACAAATTCAACTGGGATTCCATAGGGTTCGCGATGAGCCCATTTTGGTGTCTGGTGTCAGTGTACTGGCATATCCATCATAATCCATACCCTGCTCTAAATGATATCCATAAATACCAATTCACGCCTATGCCCCTCTTCCACATTAACTTTCACCGAACCGATTACGCCCATAAAGAACCTTTGACTAGACTAGAATGCTGCGAACTGCGAACAACATCAGCAAAACCAGTCTCTCTCCAAACCCTCTCCTAAGCACCATGAGCCCTTGCCTACCCCGAAGTTTTTAGGTCATATTAATGTTAGTTGTAAGTTTTGTTTTTATATGTTTGTTTATTTAGCATCAATTCGACCCGGGCCTCAATTAATCAAATACATATATCGCATCCCATAGCACTTAGCTAAATTCCTAGTTTTTTCGTTTAGTATTTAAGTTTTTTCTTATTTTAAGTAAAATAAGGCTGTCCGGGGTTGACCCGAGCCTAATCAAAGCTAGTCAACATTTATATGCATTGTTACAAATCTAATACTCGAGCAGGTTTAAACTAGTTCAACTGCAAAATTTATTTTTCTCTTAAGTTACACTCCAAAAGCATCGATAAACGCATGCACAATAGAAACTAATTAAAATTAATTCCCGAATCACTGTGAGAAAAAAATGTGGTTTAACTGCATTCATTAACTTCTCACACTAATCCCAGTGTTGATCAATAAATTTCCTTCCCAAAATGCATAGCTAATCCCTGTGGACCACAACCAGAATCTCATCTCACATTGTCACGTTTTACAAAGGCTGCGATTTGTCTTAATAATCGAAGGCCAACTAATTTAATTATTTTCTTTTAATTGATTAGTCACATTCGGTTAGCTTGTGCAGCAAAACTAATCCATAATCGGAATCACTTAGCAAAATTAACTGTTCCATTGTTTTTTTTGTTTTTTTGTATTTTCAACGGCGTGATAGATCTTTGAGTGGACTAAATGCTGTGTCTTAGAGATATCTTGTTTGCAACACTTGCATGTTACATTTTCTTGGTGACCCAAACATTTCTGACATTTTCTGCTTGACACTGATTGACTTTTAAAATGAAAAGTGGAGGGGAATAGCTTACCATTTAGCTTATCACTTAGTTACACATATTATAACTCATAAGAAACAAATGTTCTTGTCAGATTATTAAAAATATATTTTCTTCAACTTTTATGTCGACTATTTTTCAGACACTTCATTCCCTAAAAATACAACAAGTCACTTCACTTGTTGCCCCTTCTTGCTTTACGTACATACACCTCTATTCGGTATGCTACTTCTCTTCTCTTCTCTTATTAGCTAAATAATGGAATTTATTTAAGGTTATTTCACAATTGATTAGATTTGTTCATTCTTAACTAAGTTCGACCTTAACGAACATGACCATGTCCATGGCCAAAGTTGGGTCTAATTGTAGATCCGCCAGCGGTCTCTCTAGTTGATACACCTGCTGCCTTCTCAGTCTCATTATCATTACTACCTCCGTTAGCGTCCAAATTTTGTAGTTGCTGATTCCACATGTCAGCATAGACACCATCACTCTTTTGCACCAAATCGTCGTGACGGCCACGTTCCACGATACTGCCATCTTTCAGTACGAGAATCTCATCAGCATGAATTATAGTAGACAGCCGATGAGCGATAATGATAGTTGTTCTATTTGCACATACTTTTGCCAATGCCGATTGGATATTGCGTTCTGTGTGGGTGTCCAGTGCACTGGTAGCCTCATCAAGAAGCACAATCACTGGAGCTTTAAGGAGAGTTCTTGCGATGGCGACACGTTGTTTCTCACCTCCGCTCAAACGAAGACCACGTTCACCGACCTTAGATTCATATCGATCAGGGAAGGAGAGAATTCGTTCGTGAATATCAGCATTACGTGCAGCTTCGAAGACTTCATCTGCTGACGATCCAATTTTGCCGTATTCGATGTTGCAGAAGATTGTGTTATTGAACAACACCGTATCTTGAGGAACTACTCCAATGTATTTTCGCAGACTATTTTGTTGGACGAGTTTGATGTTTTGCCCATCAACAAGAATACCTCCATGCATCACATCGTAGAACCGGAACAAGAGACGAACGATGGTACTCTTACCAGCACCAGATGGACCAACAATAGCTACTGTCTTACCACTGTTAACTGTGAAACTGATATTTCGGAGGACAATCTTTTCTGGTGAGTAGCCGAATGTCACGTTAGAGAATTCAATCTTTCCTCCCGAACAGAGTAGGTTTGCGGCACCTGGAGCATCGAAAATTTCCTCTTCTTCTTTCAGCAAATCAAACATATTCTCCATGTCGACAAAGTTCTTTTGGATGGCACGGTAATAAGTTCCAAACCAATTAAGGGGCATGTATAGGTCCATTAGATAGGTGAAGAAGAGCACATAATCACCAACCGTGAGAACATTATGGTTTGCTACGAGGTACACGCAAAGCAGAGATCCAGATAGGAGGCCCAAGCAAAGGATTAGGTTTTGCGAAGTGTTAAGAATGTTTAGGGTGAGTAGCGAGCGGAATTCTTCTTTCTGAAAATAACAAATTAAGAATGTTAATAAAAAGTTTAAACAAAAAGCTTTCTTAAAAGTATTTTTAAGGCCAAATTTAAGTACAATCTGCCGAAGGTATTAGTTCTCTAAAACCAAGAAAGTATTGTAGTATGCTTTGTAGTCCCTAAATGACCCAACTTGGCAGTTTATACCGGAAGATAAGTTAAGTTAAGAAACCGGATATGGAGCGACAATAAATACGTTAACCAATTCCAGGTTGGGGGTTATGACGCCGGGGTAGCTACCGGGCCATGGAAAAAAATCTTAAGTTGCGAAGCAACAACAAGCTTCGGCTGCGGACGAATCTACTGTTGACAACCGCTGCAGTGAAATAAGCACAACGAACTTTGGATTTGTACGTGAAATTTTAGGCCCCTTAATAAGCCACGTGCAGCCGAGCAACAAGTGGAAGCCCTGAACTGCTGCCAAGCCAATGTTACCACCATCCTAGAAATGCGATGGGATGGGCCGAACAAATATATGATGAGGAACTGCGACTTCTACTACGCCGATTGTTATCGACGGCAAAATCAGCGTCTATTTGGATGCAGAGTTGTTGGTAGAAGCAGACTTAGGCAAGTAGTCTTGAGCTTCAGCAGTGCCCTAGCTATGACATTTAAATTGTCCTAGCTAGAAAGAGATGGCATCTTTGGTAGTACAGCCGGTAAGAATAGCCTGAGCAACATCCCCCCGATAACGGTTGCAGGCTAGCCGACTTTGCAGCTGACGAAACATTGTCGTAGCTAGCACGCGGTTTCCGCATCGCAATATTCATAAGGGGACTTGGAGAACTCCTGATCAGCCGTCAACCAAGTTGACCAGATTGCGGTCGACGCAAAGCACTCCTCGAATGTTATGGATGACCAAAAAATCCGAGGGGTCAACATCGACTCGAACCATTGCCTTTTTGTAGCCAATGTACGGTTGCGTATCACTCGAACCTCGCAAAGGCAAGCTAAAACTGCTATAATCGCAAGAGATCGCCAAAATTCTTTTCCGATCGAGATTCCCACAATATCTTAAAAGGTTCTATGCCACCAGCATCAAGTAGTGAAGACCAATGGCAACACTGCCAAAACGACACCACCACAACGACACCCCTGGTTTGACGACGAGTGCCGACAAGCACAGATGCATGCAAAGCGGCGTTGCATAGAAGGACTAAAGCTGCTCATAAGCTCTACGAGCAAAGAGGAAAGATGAATACCGGCTACACATGAGAAAAGGAAGAAGCATGAGAAGCGCGGGGTCGAGGAAACTGAGAGATATTATACTGCTCCAGGAATGATAATTTTACCAAAAGTTAAAAAAAGTCATGCAACGGACACAACCTCCGAACAAAAGCCCGTAGAGACGAACAAAGGAACATAGTAATGGAGTTGCATTTGAAAAGAGCATTTCTGTAGACTGTATAACGGTGATGATACACTTTCAGACAGAATGAACCTTAACCTTTCAACCTGGACGATATAGAGCAACATTTCCGTCCACCCGACCAGGATGAAGAGAAGTTAGCCATATCTGAGCTTAAATCCAACAGAGCTACTGGAGTCGACGGCCTAACTGCCGAGCTCTTCAAAGCAGCAGGCGATGACTTAGTAAGGAGGATACACCAATTCATTTGTAAAATGTGCAGGGACGAAAGTATGCCCGATGAATGGAACCTCAGCATTCTTTGTCCGATCTTCAAAAAAGGAGACCCTCTGAACTGTCCCAACTACAGAGGTATCAGTCGCCTTAACGATCTTTTTTGCCGCATTGAGTGAACGCCTGAAGACGTTCGTCAGCAACCAATCTTCCACGTAGTCGAGTAACGCGATCCCAATTGCTGCGAATGGCGACGAATGGACAAATCACAGTCTTCATTAACACTAGCGGATACAGCAGCAATATTTTCCTCTGTACGAACTCTACGTATACAAGTAGTTGGCTTGATGTCCAACAGCGTGAAATTGGTGCGAAATTTGGTCACTATGGCTTGAATTGCTTGCGCATTTTTCACAGAGCACGAATTTTGATGATAAAATTCAATAATTTGTAAGCATTGTTCGGGTGTAAGTATTTCCATGATGAAATGGCAATGCTAACTGACACATGTCACCAATCACGCGTGAGCACTGAAAAACCAAACAGCAAACAAATCACCCCTTACTTAAAAGTCGTCAGCATAAAGGTTAACTGAGGTGTGCGTGCATACTGATGGCAAGTCATTGATAAATGCGCATAATAAAATAAGCCCGAAAATCGATCCCATAGGCACGCCTTGACTCATTATTTTGAGTTCTGAAGATTTGTCACCAATAACAACCCTTTGCCACCTGTTGGAGAGATAACTTCTAATAAACTGGACAGCTCGCTCGCTAAAACCAAGTAGACTTTATCGAATGCTTTTGAGAAATCGAGTAGGTAATGGAATGTTACATAGCCTCTATCCAATGCACGCCTTAAATCGTCAAAGATCTTTATCATAGTCGAGGAGCAGCAATGATTAGATCTAAAAGTCGATTCGAAGATAGGTAAGTGGATATTTGTTTCGAAATAAGTTTCTCAAAAACCTTAGGCTTAAAATCACTGATTCAAGGAATGTGGATGTTAATAACATGGTTGGCAATGGTTAAGAATGTGAGGCAGGTGGCTAATAATTTGAGGCAATATAAACTTAATGAAACGAATGAGTACGCCGTCCATACCAGTTGAAATAGACTTGATATCTGGAACACAGTCAATAACTTCACTTTCGGAAACTCACCCTGCAAATATTCAGGTCCAGAAATGTCATTCATCGGCATCAGCATGTTCGATAAGAAAGCTTTTTCCGGTTGGAAACGACTTCATATAGAGAGATCAAAATTGTGTGTAAGTGGCAAACAGTTCTTTCTTGCATTTCAGTGAGAATGCACTTTGCAAAAGATTGCGAGTGTGTCGTGTTGAGACTTTCATTCAAGTAACAGCTGTTTTCTAGCTCTATGCTGACACCACGAAAGCAAAATTCTATATTGTTTGTTTTTCTATAGTTTGGAGTTTATCTTAGAATGGCATTTCTCTCTTGGGAGCTGTTGAAATTGAGCACAATGGTTGCGGTTAGGTGTGCGGACACAAACTAGTTTGTATTTCGCCAACAATTCAATGACGAGGAATGAAAATCGGAAAGCGGAGTCCAGTGGCCAATTTTGCAGCGCCAACGCCAGTGAACAATTTGACAGCAGGTAATAGAAATGATTTCATTTCATTTCACTTTGTATGCCTTATGTGAGAACATGTCCAAACGATGAGCTTTAGTAAGCAGCGTTATTTCTAAAACCTTACATTATCTGTCCGTCACCTTAGAAGCTCCGCACTCTACGAAAGGACCGCAGGTGGCAACTTTTAATGAAACAGAAATAGTAAGATGCAAAATTGGTTTTTACACACGCAAAGCTCAAAACAAATGCGCTAAGGAGATGGAAAGCAAGTAGTGCCCAATCCGTTGAACATCAAAGATAGTAAAACGAATTTGTCAACTACGTGGCTGGGTGCTAACGTGAATCTACTACAACAGCAAGAACAATGGTCCATGAAAAGTTTACAGAATTCGCGCTGAATTCTGGTCATGACGTCGAGTCAACGAGAAACCCACTTTTCCGCTTTAATGTGCGAGCGCACATGCCAATTGTATTACGGCTAGTAGCCATTTACTGACCACCACATTCAACAAGAGGTATGCGCTTGGTCGAAGAGGTATGAGCTGTTATTAGAGTTAGACTAACCAAAGGAATAGCTGGATCCCACTCTATATGATTGCAGTTTCTATTTTTCTAGTCCCACTCAAAGGCAGCGTTGAGCTGGATTCTGTTTGATCATCGCTGCTATCGCCAATTTGTTGCGTTTGGAGTTGGGAAAATACTAAATGCCACTGAATTAAGCGAATGGCACTGATTCTACACGAAACTTCATATGACCCACAAAGAAACAAATGCGTAAAAAGCCCTAAGTTCAACGCATTAAGTTCCTGGTTTAAGAGCCACAAAAGAAATCCGTAACAAACGAAGAAGAAGAAGAACTGAAGGCACAGTTTCCTGGGACAGTAGAATCGTAAGCTGGTCCACTTTGCTTCAAGAGTTCTTTGATTTACGTAAAGTATGAGAGCAAATATCAAAAGAAAGTGCTCGCATCACTGGACCTTTGACCCACTCGAAAATTTAAGGCACTGAGCAGTACCTTTTCAAACAAGCTCAATGCTACATTCTTGCTGATGGGATATTAAGCTTGGGTTCATGTGGTCAAGTAAATGAATTAAGTTCAGTTGCCTCTTCATGTACTCTTTTAGACGAACGTGGAGGGCATACAAATTTACTCAGACATCAGGCGACCGATAATTTAGACCACCACAGCATTTATCACTATGATAGCCACGAAAAAGTATTTACTTGGATGGGAAAAGAAATTTAGGATAAGCACAGTTCTTTGCCAGGATCGAAGGGAATGACAACCAAGTACGGGCGCCGCTGAACGTCCACACCCTCCGTTTTATCGCCAATTTTCATACATACCTGATATTACTGAAGCCATTAAAAATGATAATGTCGTTTTAAGTGTTGGTTTAAAGAGTGCAAAACCGAGACTAATTTGGCAAAAAATGGGCAAATAAAAAGAACCACCATTCCTACATGACCAGACATTTATCAAAAGGCTGCAGTAAAGCTGGTAGGCAGGCAGCGTAATCCCGTCAAGTGACCTACGAGGTCTTCCGAACTTGACAAGTATATCCAGTATTCAGAAAGCATCTGGAGGATGTAAAACACCGCATTCCCCTCTTGGCTTTGACATTCCGGACACAGAAGTCAACTATCGTGCTCAAATCTCAAACAGTGAAAGGTGGTAGTTACAGTCTCCACTTCCCTTCGTTGTCTACGATTCGATGAAGGCAATTAGTTTGTGTGTCCATCTTCCTTCTGTAGAGCTGACCTCCTGCCGATTCTAGCAGCTATCGGCGGGGACCATGCCGGTTAACACATGTTCGAAAGCCACTGATAATATCGACTCCGCAGAGCCTGTACCCTGGCGAGAGCTTTCTTTTAAAACCATTCACCGATAGTGCTACCGTCCATACCGTAGCATCGTATAGGAGGATCCAACTGACCACTCTGGACAGCAGAATCCCATTGGTGTAACCAGGGCCGCCGATGTTCGAGAGCATCGAAGAGGGAGCTGCCTGCATCAGCCCATGTGTTTTTGCTGGCGCCCATCGAAAAACTTATCATAGAGGAGTGTTGCAGTTGCTTATCATTGTATTCAGCGCCACTTTGCAATCTGCATAGACGATGAATGATGTAGAAGATATCACGACGAATTGTACGAGTCAAACTTTGTATAGGGGTTAGGTATAATTGTTATGAAACGGCTCTACGAAACAAATATCAGCAATACCTTGCTTGTCATTCTGAACACACTACAGAAAGTAAGTAAACAAAACATGGCATTCATAACTGAGAAAGTCGAGAGATAATATGTCGACCACTAGTAATAATATTCTTAACATACCTGATATTTCAGTATAGCTTCTCTGTATGCATCCACCTCATATTGTTCAGCGCCATAATACTTTACAGTCTCAAAATTGAGTAGTGAGTCTACACTACGTGTGCGTTGTTCATTATCAGCTAAATTCATCTGCCTTTGGAATTTTGTTCGCCACTCCGTTATAACAATTGTAGACACTGTAAACACATAAAAAATAATTCAAAATAAACACTCTACGCCATCGTGTACAGAGACTACTTACAAATATAGAAAAACATAGTCAAAAACACAATTAGACCAAACCACCAATTAAACGCATACACAAAATAAATCACAGCCACAAGAATGTCTACAATCGTCGGAGCAATTGAGAAGATGATGTAGCTTAAGAGATTGTTAATCGAATCAGTTCCACGATCCATTATGCGAAGCACTTCGCCTGTTTTTCTCTGCAAATGCCAGCGAAGTGATAGGTTGTGCAAATGTTTGAACAGATCAACTTCGATTTCTCGAGTTGTGTATTGTTGTACAGGAATCCATAAGAACGAGCGGAGATTATTGAATAGACCCATTGTGCCAGCGCCGCCACCTTGAAGAAATGAGAGTGCCACGTAAATTAGCACAAAGTCCCATCGGAATGAAATTGGCACCACCGTCAAACTATCCACTAGAAGCATACGGAAAAACATTTATTAATCTGAATTGAGAGCTCAAGGTACTCGTAATGTCAATAAATTACCCAATTTCTTCCTGTAAATGGGAAGGAACAATTTAATAACACGGCCACCGATTAATAAAATAATGCACACTACTACAGCCAACTGAAGGAGGACGTCCTTCTTCGGCCAAAGGTAGGGGAAGAGTTTTCTTAGTTTCTTCCATGCATTGTGGAACGCTGAACGATTATTATCTGGTTGCAATGGTTCCGCATCACTGTGTTGATGGTAGGGCCACATCAATCCGGGTGCTTTAAGACCCAATACAAATATCAACAATGAACAGAGATAACGGCAAACAAACAATCCCATTTCGAGTTTGTCTTTTGAACTAGAAACACAAAAAGAACTGTAAGATCCTGAACAAGGTGTTTTGCCCATGCAAATCAATTACCTCTTCAAATCAAACCACCAGTCCTCTTGCCGCAGATTAATGAAGGCTAAACTTTCATTGATAAATGCCAATGTCCAGAAGAGCAGTAGAACCAAACCATGACCCCGAGTCGGCACCGACGGCAGTTGATACAGTCGTTCTTTAATAACCAAGCATATTGAGTAGGGATACGCAAAACACGTCAATATAACTGAAACGATCTACATACAAAAACAAATAAGTCCTGGATTTAGATTAATTTATAAAAGAACTACTCACCATGTAGCCATAAACAGCACCATTATCATACACAGCAGACATTAGGATAAACCGAATCAGTGCCAACGCGGGAAAAAATCCCAACAGGAGCAGCTGAAGACCATAGAGTCGTGATTTTGATATTTGTGTTGGATCTGTTATTCGTGTGGCATACTTATTGTACATAATCAGTTGTATGGTACCAAAGAGTAGGATAAAGCCAGCTGCAATCGAGGTGCCAACTGTGTCCATAAAGCAGTGTGACATCCCATGGTTTACCCATATTTGGGATAAAGTTACATTGGGCGGACAATAGAGCATTTTTATTTATTTTTATCTGCAAAGAAAAAATGCAAGTTAATCTACATATAATGTTAATAGCTGACAATCAAATATTTAAAAATTCCAGAGCAATATGCCGGTTGCTAATCTGGGCGAAAGTTATATATCGAGTGGCACGGTCGCTTCGAAAAGAAACGGACAGGACGTGATCTATCATTTATAAAGAGTTTCTCATTAGATGCACATCATTTTCCAACAAGGATTCTCCAGACTCACCGTCTTCTGACAGACAGTTATCTTTGTGTTCCATATTATCTAACATTCAGGCAACGGACTTTGGCTTATTGACTTTGCGGCGGGACGGCACACGGTTTCTACATCTCAACATACATTAGGGGACATGTATGAATAACGATTGAGATCACTTGTTGCTCCGTCAAGCCCGATACCGACTTAACTGAGACCTTTGATGTTAACAAAGGTTTTAGACAAGGTGACGCGCTGTCATGAGACTTCTTTAGCATCATGAAAAAATTGTGCGGAACTCACAAGCGAACACTGGAGGCGAAATCTTTCAAAAGTCTGTATAACTACTAGAGTAAGCCGATAAAATCGACATAATTGGGAGAGCTCAGCGGGATGTCACCGGTGCGTTCGCTAGTATTGAAACGGAAGCTACCAATACAAGTTTAGCAGCAAAATCAAGCATATCCTGTCAACTAGAAGGGAAACACAACATCGACGAATTGGATAGAACTTCACAATCGACAGCTATAATTTCCAAGTAGTGAGGAGCTTTGTCTATGTTATCTCGGTTCTGCTATGAATTCTGACAACAACATCTCAGCAACGAAGAATCACTCTTGCCAATCGCGGTTTCTTTGGGCAACTGAGTAGTAAGGCCGTAACCCGAAAAACTAAGGAGACTCAATATATGTAAGACCTTGATCGTCCCAATCCTACTTTATGGTGCTGAAGCATGGACTCTACCAAAAGCGGATGAAGATTAACTCAATCATTTAGAGAGAAAAATTCTTCGAAAAATATTCAGTCCCGTTTCCATTGAGGAGCTTTGAAGGAGAAGATCCAACGACGAACTATATGAGTTGTACAGCGACTTCGATCTAGTCAGAAAACTACGCACCAGTCACCTGAGATGGCTAGGACATCTAGAGGAGATGGACACCAGTGAACAGAGTCTTCGTATCAAATCCGGAGGGACATTGCAGGAGAGGAAGATCTCACCTTGGATTACGCGCACAAATAGAAGGACCTCAAGTGACTTGGAGGCAGTAAACCCCAAGTAAGTCGTACAAGATACCAGGTTCGCAAAGAGATTGAACCAGGGGTTGAGCGTGGAGAAGATAAAGTCAGGAAGTTGCCCTCACTTGATAAATTAATTGGCATAGACAATTTTCAGCTCTAAGCAATTTTTGAGGCACCAAATAGAAAACATACCGAGATTTTGAGGGAGTATGAAGCCTTATGGTGAATATATAACTTTAAAACGTCCACAATACCGAAATCAAGTGTAGAATAGATCTGCACGAACATATGCTCATTATTTGGCTTAAAAACACAATTGTAAGAACGTATCTCGAACAACTTAAGTGGTGTCTACTGGTGTTAGACCTTAACAATAGCAGCACTGCTCTGCGAATCAGAAACTCTAAACACTTACAAAAGTAAATGAGAAGCCAGTTACTTGTTTCGCATTGACAGTAAACGAATGAATCTACATCCTACGGCTGTTGAAGTGTTACCTACTTCGCCGCTGTTACTGTTACTGTATTTCTGTCGAAATACAAATGACAGCGCGCTGAAAATTTGACAATAGGTACTTAAATTCATTGTTGACAAGCAGTTTATTCTTGCGCTTCATTTAGCCGGAAAATCGCTATCCAGCTTTCCTCTGTGGAAATATTTGTCATTCCCACCAGAACAGGTTTCAACGATAACGACAGCAATGCAAAACGTTATGTTGGTAATCGGAAGAGAAGTGCAACACAACCCGCAACGGGGCAAAATGAAGAATGACAATTAAACAGAATTCGCGATAGAGCGTAAAAAAGATGGCAAAAGAGCTGCATGTATCGGACTGGAACATTAAACGTATACTGAAAAATAAACTCCAAGTGAACCACAAAATCTCAGTGTTAAACAGAAGAAGCAGCATTTGAAAGAGCTATGGTATTGACGCGTTTTGTCGCGAGTGCTGGAAGGAACATTGAAGTCTTGGGCATGTAAACGATTAATTTGACACTATTCACGTGCATGCTTGGCCTACACCATCTGACAAATCTAAAGTGTACCAAGAATGACCGAAAAATAACGTTCAACAAGTTCATTCCGGCCGAGCAATGGCTCGCGAGTTCTTGTTTAACCCTGAGCTCTCTACTGTCACTTAAGCAAGATGACTGACATGCAGTCATAAAAGATGAATCAAGAGATTCGAATCCGCATCCTTGGATAAGAGGGATTTATACAGCAGCATTCACGTTACTAAAAGCAAAAACATCATTGATGCTCTTGTTAGAAATGAGTTTAATAACTTTCGCTGTGGACAATAACTACGCCCTTGGGAAATCATTATAGAGCAATTACACAAGTGTACTTAATAGCATTCATTCGGCACAATGACTAAATTCATACACACCTATCTCCTAATTTATTGGTCACAAATCTATTTTTCGCAATTGAATACGTTTTATCAGTCACATAGAGCAATTATCTTTCCAAAATTCTTTTAATGGTGAGTCTCCTTGCGCTGATAACCAATTGAAACCGGTATAAGTCCAATCGCTCTCACTTTCAATCGACCATAAAGAACTGCCAGAGAGTCCACAAAAACATCGTAAGCTATGTATGATCTACGAGAAACCGAAGCGCAACCGAGGAAGACCTACATCTTATCTATGTAGGAAAATTAGGTTCAATTGCCGTATCACACGTTCGAAGCAAAAAAAAGTGCAAAATAAACGCAAGTCCGTCCGCTCAAACTGTAATCTACTGCACACCGCCCACTTACTGAAAAATGTATCAATGAAGTCCGGCAATCACCGGGGACATACCGTACAGGTAAGGGGATTAATTGCCTTATCAATTTACAATTACAATTACATCTAAGCGCGTTACTTCGCGAGCTCACTAGAAAACTGGCAACTTCCACAATCAACCACAAACAAGACCAATTAAGAAACTCGATCGTTAACAAACAAATTCAAGACATTTTGTCGTCATCTCAGTCTCAACTCAATTTTATTGCGCAATTATGTTGATAGATTTGTTGTCCATTTTATATAAGCACCAACTAAAAGCAAGAAGAGAAAAGTGAACAAAAACAGCCGAAAACAAAGCCCAAAAGATAATAAAGTTCCTCACCCCACGAAATTACCAAAAAGGATTACAAGTGTGCGACGCAACCAATTACCTAATTCTTCTCACCTTGTTTCTTTTGTTAACAACTAATTCGTCGACAAACAGATAGACATCAATATTTCCTAACAAAATACAAACGATATTTATTTAAAGTTATTTTTTTATGATTATCACATTATCGCACTAATTACCTTCTTCCAAAACAATTTGCACGAAGAATTTCTGGCAGAACGATACCCAAACAATGCGCACGCAACGTCAATGTGAAGCTTAATTCATATTTTGCCGCACAAAATTTGAATATTCACTATTTAAAACATGAATAGGCAAAAATTGGATTCCGCCAGCAAAGCGGAAAATAATTGAATTGGTAAAAATGAAAATAAAACTCCACACGGTAAGTACAACGAACAGCGACTACAATTGTGACGGCGGTGGTGAAACGCAAATCTCTTTATGTCCGTCGGAGGTCGGCTTTGAGTAAAATGTTCGAGGAGCAGAGCAAGTGCGCCCAGCTGATTCGATTTCGAAATTCGAATGACAGCTCGGTTGCGGTGAAATGTCAAGTTGCTTCGTGATGTGATGACGCCAGTGTGGGTCTGTTAATAGCTCTGTTTTATTTGTAATGCAAAATTATATTGAAACGGGATAGGGCTGTTGTGAAATCGTTAAGGCAGGGTCTTAAACGTACTCATATATTATATTATTGTGTAACCTATTTATTTTATTTTCCACCGATTTATAGCGATGACATCACTCCCGTTTGGAAAAACTGAATTGTTATTCCCGCTTCGATGAACCAGCTAATTGACACATTTTTTTTAGAGTTTGCCGATGGGTGTTGTTAGGGTGATTTCAGTGATTTTGGTAGGCTGATGTAGGCTGAAGCCCCCATTTAATTGACTTAGTACTTACTAACAAAAAGACCTAAGAGCTAGGAACTACGGTTATAATAGAGGAGGTCTAGTTTGAAACGAGGAATCCTCGGGTTGAATTCAAAAACGGGGAAGCTTGAATTGTCCTTTCGTTGACCGGAGATTGATAAGAGGTGTGGTGGACTGGTAGAAAGAAGAGCGTGGATGACATCGTAAATTACGTGGGTTGGTGGTGTTGAAGGAAATAGAGTTGTAGAGGGATGCGCTGTCGATGGAACCTGAGAGCAGTCAATGAAAAGGATGTCAGCTATGTATATTCCTACGTTCTTCTAAGGAAATCAAATTGATAAGTTTGAGGCGGTTCTGATAGGGAGGTAAAATCAAAAAGTCACCCTAGGACAGACCACAGAGAGCAAATCGGAGGAATCCACGTTGAATACATTTGATTCGGGAAACATGAACTCGGCGAAAGGGGGACCAAGCTTGACTGGCATACTCAAGCCAGGGTCGAACAATTGTAAATGGTTACGTACGGGTTGGAAAATTCTTTGGACCACGGTTATAAAAGTCAAGTGATAAGTTGGCTTTCAGGACCATCTTATTGATTGAGTGAACCAGAGTAATAGGTTTGACGAGAAAATAAATTCAAGGAGGAGACGGGTTGCATTTATGTGAGAAGTTTATAGATTGCCATTTGGCGATGTTAAGTTTTAAGCTGCTTTTGACACACTGAAAGCTACTTGAAGAAGGAAGGAGTCATGGGGAGAAGAAATAACTCTAAAAAATTGTGTGTCGTTAGCGTTACGGGGGAGGGAGGAGTATCTAATGACTCCCCCTAGGTTGTTAATAATAAGAATGAAGAGAAAGGGACCAATCTGGTTGCCTTGTGGAAACCCAGAGTAGGCAGGGAAAGGAACTGAAAGGGCGAATCTAAACCGAACACTATAATATGAGTTTACTAGGTAAGAAAATATCTATTTTGATAAAAGAATTGCAAATCCGTAAGCAGACAATTTGAAGGAGATCAATTGATGAGATATCTTATCAAAAGCTTTAGCGAAATCGGTTGCGATAACATCGATTTCTTTCCAATTTTCTAAGGCTGCTAGAGCAAAAGACACGAATTCAACAAGGTTTGTGGTAGTTGATCTACCTTTCAGAAGACCATGTTGTCTACTTTCCTCGTTTGCTTTCAACGAGTTTGGGAATTTGAAAGAGTTTAGTTTAGAGTTTAGAAAGAATTAATTGGTCACTTCATTACTTGATATACTTTTGTGTATCGGGATTATAAAAGAAGTCTTCCAAATCTGGGAGTACTCTCAGTGTGTAAGGATCTGTAAATATTCGTTTCCGAACGGTGTCAACCTAGCGATTTCAAGTGCTATAACTATTTCTAGACATGGATTACGCTTATTTTAAGTGTAAGGGTCTCGGCCACCCGGATTTGACTTGCTATCCATAAAAGCGCTTGTATTGAGCAAGTAGGAAATACCAACGGTGTAGCACTATGTCAGAAATCACTTACCCTCAAAAAGAAAACGTATGGCAGAAAATTCACGCAGTGGCGTCAGCAATCAAAATGCTAGAACTGAGCTGAGAAAATATTTATTGGGACTTGAATGATGTTGGTAAATGTTAAATGGGTTACTCTCTCTCTCTCTCTCTCTCTGTCTCTCTCTGAAATATCCAGCTTCTTGTCCAGATTGAGTGTTGTTCCAAAAGAATTCTCACTTATGCACTTCTTCTTGTTCCAGGCAGCAGCGGCCGAATTCTCTAGATGGGATCAATGGTGACGTTTACAAGTTAGGCCGAACTAGTAAGTGTAATCCCTATACGAGCTGCTTCGACATATTTGGATACCAGGTCTATAGGGATCTCTAATTCTGATCCAGAGTGTTGGAAAAGAGTTGGTGGCGGAAGAACCCTTAATCCGTCAACGGCAACGATCATAACCCGAAGTGGGTTACTGTCACCGGAATATCCGGTCTGCTGTCCTAAGGTCAAAACAAGGGCTTGGTCCTCCCGACGTCAAAAAAAAAGACTTAATTATGAGGGAGACACAACCAGGCTCGGATAATGAATATCTTCAAATGGCAACTAGACCCGGAACGTCAATGAACTACGATTTGAGAGTAGGTACCTGGAATGTACGAACACTGTACACCCCAGGTGCTACTCAAAAGCTTGAATCTGTCCTCACTCGGTACAAGTCAGATATTACCGCAATCCAGGAGATACGATGGATAGGATCAGATAAGATGAAAAGTCAAAATTTGTTACAGGTGCCATAAAAAATTGCATGTATTAGGATGCGGATTCCTCGTGTGCAATCGGCTTAAGGAAAAAGTCATGGACTTCAAGCCGATAATTGATCGCCTGGCTGTGATACGCATCAAAGGCACCTTCCAAAACATAAGCCTAATATGCGCACCTACCGACGACGAGGCTGAAGACCCGATCAACGAGGAATCTTATGGCCTCCTGGATGGAGCCTGTCCGGAGTATGATGTCAAAATTGTGTTCGGGGACTTCAATACTAAAGTCGGAAAGGAAAACATCTTTGGCGGGTTAGCAGCTCATAATACGGTGATAAGTAGCACTAGGTTTCCAAGGCTCCTCACAGCAACCTGGCGCTCTCCAGACTGTCGAATCGCCTACCAAATCGACCATATGCTAATCGATGCGAGGCACGCATCTAACATACTCGACGTGCACACATTCCGAGGGGCAAACGTTGACTCTGACCATTTTCTTGTTACGGCTAAATTCAGAGAACGACTATACAATGAGAAGAAACCACGAACTGTCCAGAAGAAGAAATTCGACCTTGCACGCCCAAGCACACCTGGAATATCCAGAGTCTACAGAGAGCGCCTGAGTGAGAAACTCTCCACAGTGCAGTCACCCATCATCAATGCCGGTGCCAGTATAGCGAAATCATTAAGGTGGTAGCCAAAATCACTGTAGGGTACCAGCCAACCGAGAGAAAGAGCCCGTGGTATAATGATGAATGCGTATACCGGAAAAAGGTGACGGAAGATGCACATAAGAAAACGGTGCAGCGCAAAACAAGGGCAGCGTGGGAAGAGCATCGAGCCAGGAGAAAAGAAGGAAAAAAATCTTGCGTAGAAAGAAGAGGGCCTACGCAAAATTCTCCTCCAAGAAGAGAACCCACATCTAGTTAATGAAGAACCAGTTCCACCACCCAGTCGGTTTAGTTATATGTTATATAAAAAAGCTTAAGAACAACAAGGTCACTGGGTCTGACTATCAGCTCCATATGCCCCATCTAGAAAAAGGGGATATTATGTCTAGCAAGAACTATCGTAGCATATCGCTGCTTAATATCGCATATAAAATCCTATCCAATGTACTATGAACATCTTAAGCCGTTCTGCAATATACTGTAAAATGTTTGTGTGGGTACAAATGATAGAACTTATTCTTTTCAATACAAATCCCTTTATTCAGTACAGTTACAATTCACTATTTAATTCTTTCTCTCAGTACAATTCAATTTCTCAACCACTTTTACTTTTCTTATCTTTTACTTAAACCACTTAATCACTTCTCCTAATTAACACTTCAAATTACACTTTAGAACTCATTTGCATACCTTTGGGATGCTGGTATTTATACGCGAATGACATACTTCGAGAACAATCCTCGCCATCCAGCGTCCCATACAATTTCCAATTTGCTAGAAAATTCGATTCCACTCTCCAGTCTCCAGACTTTGTTATTCCAATATCGAAACCTTCTGGTCTTCGACATTTTCTGCTAGATGTCGCTGCTCACATTTGAGTGGTTATCACATTGCTCCCTCCCTACAGTTGTTCGTCCCGAACAACTTCGTCATTCAGCATCCCGTTGAAATGACACATTCTATCCAAATGGACCACTTTCAATTTTCCTCGATCCCCACGCTGGATCCGGTAGACAACGTCATTAATGCGGGTTATCACCTTGTATGGACCTTCCCAGTCCTGTTGCAATTTTGGTGATTTGCCTTTCTTACGCTGAGGATTATACAGCCAAACCAGATCTCCTTCGTTGAAACCGGAAGATTTCGCCTTGATATCGTACCTAGTTTTCATGCGGCTGCTTGCTAGCTTCATCTTTTCTCTGGTGTCTTCATGCAATTTACGAATCCTGCTGCGTAAGTCATTCACGTACTCGTTCACCTCTTTGGGCTCCGTCGGTGGGGATCCGAATTTTGCTTCACTTGGCAACCGAATTGTTTGACCAAATAAGATCTCGGATGGTGTGTGCCCTGTTGAGCTATGGACCGCGTTTCGGTAGGCCATTAAGAAGAGGGGGATGTGTCGATCCCAATCCCGCTGGCAGTTGCTGACAACCTTAGATAGATGCTCATTCAAGGTCCGATTGAATCGCTCGACCATTCCATCAGATTGAGGGTGTAGTGGCGTTGTCCTTGTCTTTCTTATTCCCAAATATTGGCATATTTCCTGGAAGACTTTTGATTCAAAGTTTCGCCCTTGATCAGAGTGCAGCTCCATTGGGACCCCAAATCTGCTCACCCAGTTGTTGACTATCTGTTCGGCTACGGTCTTAGCCTCTTGATTTGGGATGGCAAACACTTCCGGCCACTTACTGAAGTAATCCATGACTACGAGAGTATATCGGTTTCCATTAAAGGTTTCGGGAAACGGCCCAGCGATGTCGATGGCTATTCGTTCGAAAGGTGCTCCGACATTGTATTGTTGCATTTGTCCATGTGGCTTTACTTTTGGACCCTTGGTAGCCGCACACCTTATGCACTTTTTGCACCAATTCTCGACATCTTGTTTAGCGCTTAGCCAATAGAAACGTTCCCTTACCTTTTCCAACGTCTTGTTTATTCCCAAATGGCCTCCTGAGATTCCGTCATGTATTTCATGGAGCACTTGGTTGACTCTGGACCGTGGCACAATTAGCTGCATACGAGATGTTGTCCCATCTGCACTTTCCCATTTTCTCTTCAGCAATCCATCTTGCACAAAAAGCGAGTCCCACTGTGCCCAGTATGCCTTCAGAGTTTGGCTCCGATCTGATATCTGCTGCCAGCTTGGTCTTTCCTCGTGTTCTTTCCAGGCCAATATTGGTTCGATGTCATTGTCTGCCTGTTGGGAGGAACGGATTTCGTCTATACTCCAACCCTCTATTGGCTCAGTCCTGATCATTTGGATAGTTGCCTGTTCTTTTGCTTCTTTACGATTGCAGTGTTCGCATTTTACTCCGCACGGTCGACGAGAGAGAGCATCAGCATTTGAGTGGAGTGTTCCCTTGCGGTGTTGCACTTCAAAGTCGTAGCCCTGCAACTGCTCGATCCATCTTGCAACTTGGCCTTCAGGGTTCTTAAATTGGAGTAGCCATTTCAGAGCTGCGTGGTCTGTCCGGAGAATGAACTTTTGTCCGTAGAGGTACTTATGGAAATGCTTCGTAGCCAGAATTAAAGCCAGAAGCTCGCGCCGGGTTACACAGTAGTTCCGTTCAGGTCTGGAGAGTACTTTGCTGTAATATGCGACCACTTTCTCTTGACCGTCATGAACTCGGGAGATCACAGCTCCGACCCCAACATTGCTAGCGTCTGCGTCCACGATGAACATTTTTCCGGGCGTGGGGTAACCCAAGATGGGGGCTTTGCACAGCTGTCGCTTCAGTTCTTGAAATGATTTTTCGCATTCTCCAGACCACCTGAACTGTCGGCCTTTTTCTGTAAGTTGATGCAGGCTCTTTGCAATGCCAGCAAAATCCTTTACAAACCTTCTGTAATACGTGGCGAGTCCCAAGAAGCTTCTCAGTTGGTGTTTATCTTTTGGAGAAGGCAAACTTTTCACGGCTTCGATTTTGTCAGGATCCGTTCTTACTCATTCCGCTGATATAATGTGACCCAGATATTTTACTTCCGGACGAAACAAGGCGCACTTTTCCGGGTTGAGCTTTAAATGAGCACTTCGTTGCCTCTCAAACTCTTCTTTTAGATTTTCGCGGTGCTCCTCGTACGTCTTACCTATGACGATAACGTCGTCCAAATATACTAGGCAGGTTTTCCAGGTGAGTCCTTGCAATGTTCGTTCCATTAGTCGCTCGAAGGTGGCCGGAGAGTTGCACAGTCCAAACGGCATCACTGCAAACTGCCAAAGACCGCTTCCTGTAGTGAAGGCAGTTTTCTCACGATCCGCACGATTTATCTCTACCTGCCAGTAACCGCTCTTCAAGTCAAGTGTTGAAAACCATTTCGCTCCAGAAAGCATATCCAAAGTGTCATCGATTCTCGGAAGTGGGTAGCTGTCCTTTTTAGTGACATCATTAAGACGTCGGTAGTCTACACAAAATCTCGTGCTGCCATCTTTCTTCTTCACGAGGACCACTGGAGATGCCCACGGACTTTGCGATTCTTCAATCACTCCCTCAGCTTTCATCTTCGACATCATTTCGGCAACTTCTGTTTGCTTTGCCAATGGAAGACGCCTTGCAGGTTGACGGATTGGTCGAGCGTCTCCGGTGTCAATGTGGTGTTGAACAATATGCGTACGTCCATATTCTCCGTCTTGTGTAGCAAATATATCAGCGTACTCACCGATTAGTTTTTCTGCCAGGATTCGCTGATCTTCGTCCAGATTACAGAGGCTGAGAATTTTGTTCTTGATTTTTATGCTCTGAACTGTTGTGACCGGTTTTGCACACTTTTTTTCCGTTGTGGTCGATATAGCCTCAACAGGTACGCATTTTCCCACTATCTCCCCCTTTTTCACCTTTACACTGAATGTCTTTGGATTTAGAATCCTTAAGGTCTTTCCCACCATGAAGTCTCTTTTCTTTTCTGGCTCCATCAAATAGAATCGGTGGCTACCAGGACCACCTTCCACTTTTGCCCACAAAATTGCTTCTGACGAAGGCTCTAGACTCTGATTGCTGCAGATGACGACATTTGAGACTGTGGTATTGGCGTTTCCGTATATCATTGGTATCTCCATGTTTCCGTATTTCAGGGTTTGTGCCCCCAAGTCGACTACAAGTCCATGTTCTCTCATGAAGTCTGTACCAATGATGCACTCGTCACATATGTCAGCTACCAGAAACGCGTGAGTGAATGTTATTCCGGCCAGTTGGATTTTTATGCGGACTTCACCATATACCTTAATCGTTGCTCCTGTAGCTGTTCGCAAGCTGCAGCTGCTAGTGTTATGCAGTCAAGACTTCTGCACAAGATTCCTCCTGATGATTGAGGCCGTGGCACCGGTGTCTATTGTTGCCATCCATTTTTCTTTTCCACTGACTACTTCTACTAGAAGGCTTTCGCTGCGTCGTTTTGCCAGCGAGACTTGGATGATGGTCCTGGGGCCGTCGACTCCTGCTACCAACTTCTTCCCCGCGAAGTTGGTGCTTAAGCATTTCCCGACTGATGATTTCGGGAAGGTTGACCGGCTTCTTGATAGCTGTTTCTGCGGGTTTCTTCCTCTATTTGCTTGTCACCACAGTGAGGGCAGTCTTTTCGTCGCACCGGTTCTTTACACTGCCTTTGAAGGTGTCCTATTTTATTGCAATTCCAGCAGCGCATTATTCGTCTATCCCGTCGAGTATCTCGTTCCTCGGCACTAATTCTTGTGCAGGAACATTCGACAGATGCTACTTCCCTGACGAAATGTGTTCCCCTGGAAGCCTGATTGGCTGCTTCCATCGCCAGAGCGAAGGCAAGTGCTTCAGCAAGGGTTCTTTTCCCGGCCATCCTTACTGCTGACTGTAGCTTCGAATCTGCAATTCCCCTGATAAATGCATCTTTTGCCATTTCGTCGATAATTTCCTGGCCTGCGGTGGGGTATGACAGATGTGCAAGTCTACTCACGTCTGCTTGGAGCTGCTGCAGTGTTTCTCCTCTTTGCTGTGTTCGGCTTTGCAATTGGACCTTGTAGACCTCCTGCATGTGGCTGTCCCCAAACCGTTTCTCGATAGCCTGCACTAAAGTCACATAATCTTTATGCTTTTCGATGTCTACTGTTTGCAACAATTCTGCTGCAGGACCGTGCAAGGCCATTGTTAGGGCAAAGCACTTTTCCTCATTGTCCCAGTCGTTTGCACAGGCAGCCATTTCAAACTGCTTCTTATAGGTAGACCATGAGGTCTGGCCATCGAATGAGGGAGGCTTCAACTCTTTTCTCCTTGGACCGCTTAAAGAACATTCTCGCAGTTTCTGTTTTCGCACTGTGTCGAGCTCTTTTGCCAGTTGCTGAACTTTGCTGTCCATTTCTTCGAATTTTTCGCCAACATTCTTCTCTATTGTATCAAATTTGTCATCAACGTTCTTCTCTATTCTATCAAATTTGTCATCAACGTTCTTCTCTATTCTTTCAAATTTGTCATCGATTTCTTCGAATTTTTGCTGGAGAATGTTATTTTGTTCTTCCAGTTTTTGTTCTAGACTATTCTTTTGTTCGTCGAATTTTTTGTTCAATGCTGCTCTTCTGCTCGTCTAGATTTTTCTTTTGTTCGTCCATTTTTTGTTCGAGACTGTTCTTCTGTTCGTCCATTTTTTTGTTTTGTTCGTCCATTTTTAATAAGAGGAGTTGCATCATTGCAGCCATGTCATTGCCGGTACTTGTCTGTTCATCCTCGTCAACATCAAAGGAATATGCATCAGGATCATGTCCCTCGTTGTTCAAAGCCTCCTGAAGTCGGAGCACCAGGTCACTTTTTCCTCCACTGGCGCTGAATCTTCTCTTGTTCAACTCGGATTTGAGTTGGACGAGGGTTAACTGCAATAGTTTTCGACCCATTCTAGCCTTTGCAAATAGTCAGAAAACACTGTTTTTTTTTTTTTTTTTTTTTTTTACACACAATAAGTCCTATCCCACTTCTGACACCAATGTAAAATGTTTGTGTGGGTACAAATGATAGAACTTATTCTTTTCAATACAAATCCCTTTATTCAGTACAGTTACAATTCACTATTTAATTCTTTCTCTCAGTACAATCCAATTTCTCAACCACTTATACTTTTCTTATCTTTTACTTAAACCACTTAATCACTTCTCTTAATTAACACTTCAAATTACACTTTAGAACTGATTTGCATACCTTTGGGATGCTGGTATTTATACTCGAATGACATACTTCGAGAACAATCCACGCCATCCAGCGTCCCATACAATTTCCAATTTGCTAGAAATTCGATTCCACTCTCCAGTCTCCAGACTTTGTTATTCCAATATCGAAACCTTCTGGTCTTCGACATTTTCTGCTAGATGTCGCTGCTCACATTTGAGTGGTTATCACAATACTAATCGGCACGTACCACTGTGGCTTCCGGCTCGGCAGATCGACTATAGACCACAATTTCACACTGAGACAAATCCTGGAAAAGACCAACGAATTTCAGGTCGAGACTCACAGCCTATTCGTCGACTTCAAAGCCGCATATGATGGTATTCATCGTCAGGAGCTCTATACGTCGATGGCCGAAATTTGAGACCTGGCAAAACTGATCCAGATGGGTCGTGTGACGCTGGAAAACATCTGCTGCAATGTGCAATTTGGAAGTTGCTCCTCCGAACTATTACAAACTTGTATCGGATTTCGGCAAGGTGATGTGCTATAATATGGCTTCCTCAATCTCGTTCTGGAGCAGATAGTGCACAGGGCACGTGCCAGCACAGAAGGCACTATCTTCAACAGATCCTCTCAGCTACTGGGATATGCGGACGATATTGACATGAGAGAGACTTTCACGGCGATTGAAGAACAGGCAAAATTTTTTGGCCTTGAAATAAACTAGGACAAGGCTAGGTACATCATGCAACAAACAAACAAGTTTCTGTCCACCGCCTAGGACAAAACGTCATTACGAGTATTGACGAGCTAGTTAAAGAGTTCACCTACCTCTGAGATCCGATGAAGAATTACCCTAGGAAACCGTTGCTACTTCGGTCTGGCAAAACAATTGAGTTCAAAGCTCCTAACTCGAAGGACGAAAAGTATGCTTTACAAAATACTTATCCTGGCAGTTCCACTATATGACGCCGAGTGCTGGACGATAAGCAGGAAGAGAGAACTGATACTGGAGAAAATCCTCGACGGATTTTTGGTCCTGTCTCCGAGGAGGGCGAGTGGAAAAGAAATAGGCACTAAACATGAACCTAATGAACCCATAGAATTCGTGAACTTCAATACGTAAATGTGGGAACTGCCAACGGATCAACGGATATGAAAAGTCGAAAGTAAACCTACTTTATGCTTCGAAGTTCATACTTCCGTTGGTTATGGGCTACCTTCCACAAGAATGTATGCATTTATTCTGTTAGTTAAAAACGTCAGCGGATTGACGGATTCTAGAGGTCGGAGCCCTTAGTTATCAGGACAAGCTTTTCCATTTAAAATGTTTATGTGACTTGATGGAACTTATTCCTTTCCATACAATCGCTTTATTCAATCCAGTGGTTTGGTCTTGATAGTTTGCAAGTGTCCTTATTGCTTGATAATACTTCTGCCCCAAATGGCTAAATTCCCAGCTTCAAAGGGATCTGAGAGCTTAAGCTCTTAAGCTCTAAGACAGCGACAGAAATGAAAATGTTATGAAGGCCAGTGGGTGTGTTAAAACGTGATCTGATAAGAAGTACCCGCATTTGCGAAAGACTTTACATCGAGAAACCTCATAGTGGAAGAACGTAAAGCTAAGCAGATCAGCTCGTTTTGCCATGCTCAACAAATGTCATCGGAAAATTCGATCTAAAAAGCAACAGATTCTCAAGTTCTTGATGAAGACGTACGAAGACGCCGAAAGAAAAATTATTGGATCACTCTCGGCCTTATCTACGAGGTGATCTAAAATAGAGCTGCCCACAGGGCCTAGCCCACAAGCGGAGCAGTAGTAATTTAAAAAATCAAATTCAACAACACTTAGACCTTGCTGCCGATGTAATCCAAAATAGAGTGGACTATCATAAATGCGGACTATCAGCTTCAAATTCGTTCGTCTTTTCCAGAATATGGTATATGGTTGATATGTCTGGCCAGAAGAGATACGAAGCTAATGCTCCATGGTCGCGCATGCATACTTCTTCTATGAACAATTTATTATAAAGTTCATGCTTTCCAGGAAAGCATTATACCGTCAGCTTTTAATAACTCTGCAGGTCGTATATCAGCGACCTTTAGTCTCCCAGCCTCTTGTCGCCTAAATATGGTGACCATCCTATCTACCCCATGCTTATTTAGAATTTGCTAAAAATGGACAAGATTTCCTTGATGCATAAAATATTTTCCCTGAGCCGGGATGTTTTTTTCTTTACATAAGTTTTGTTATTGTTACCTTCCACAATTTCGATATTTTTCTCTCGCAGGGTTAATTTCTTTTCTGTGTGCTTCTTCTGTTACCCGTATTTTAACCGTCGGTCTTTTCTCGAGGTTGATGGATAGCCCAAAATTGTCTAAGTTCCTTCCTTGGGCGGGCATGGATGTCAGGTCAATCAGGCACAGTCGTAGACATCCATTCCATCTCTAAGAATATAGGAATCCCTCTATAGAAGTCGCAACAGAGCCTACGAGTACTATCTCTAAAACGGTCAAATCTGAGCTCCTAGTGACCAAGCCAATTGAATCGGCCTTTTTTACAACTATTTTATTTGTTTTTGCGTTTTCTTGGAACTGTGAATGGAATGTATTTCAGCTTGAAATATACTCGGACTTTTTTCCATTGGGTGAAATTGTGGTGTTTGGACCAAATATACCTGGTGTGCATCTTCGTTCCATCTGTATACTACTTAATACCTTTAAGGTTTGAGGTGGGGTTTTTGTAGTTTAATGCATCTTGGCTTGGGATCTTGGGTAGGCGGTCAATCTCGGGGATTTGGGAGCGAAGATTCAATTGATCCATGCGATCCGAACGATTAATTTCTCTTGTTTGTAGTAGTCTGAGCGTGCTGCGACTTTCCATCTATTTATAAAGAGATGGATCGGCGTTAAACCAAAGGCTTCTATAGCCGCTGTGGGGCATGTGTACATTTCGCCGACGATACCGAAGCATGCAAGTCTTTGTCGTCCTACAGCTTTTGTATGGCAGATTTATCTTTTGTTTTATTCCACCGTACTACTGATGAGTAGGTGCTGATGGGTCGTATCATCATTGTACATATATATCCATTTGGTCCCCAGATCTTACCACATTTATGACGGCATGTTCGCATGACTTTAATCACTTTGGTGGTTTTATTATTAATTTATGTTTTTTTTTTTACCGAGAACGGTGCCAAGATATTTTACTTCGTTGGAGTACACAATTTCTGTACCATTATTAGAGATCTGGTCAAGGCTCAGATTTCCTTTCCGAGTGAGGGGAATAAGTATAGCTTTACTGGGGCTAATTGAGAGATTTGAGAGTTGGAAACAACATACCAATCGTTTGCTATATTCAGAACGGTCTGAATACGTTGAGCTTTTCCAGTTTCCGAGCATCACTCTAATTCAACAGTTAGTGGAATGGCAATACCGTTTTCAGACACGGCTTTCGAAGTGGATCCATATCCGGTGTTATAAAAGGCACCTTCAATATCAGGGAAACCACACATTGCAATCTCCTTATGTCGGAATGCCTTTTTAATTGGTGTTACCAGATTCAATGAAGTGCCCTCCGTGGATCTCCTGTATGTGTATTGATGAATGTACAGAGGTGAATTTCTGTTAAAGAAGTCTCTGATGTGTAAATCGATAAGTATTTCCATGGTTTTCAGATGAAACGATTATGGGTCGATGGGATGTAGGTAGCTCACTAGGTTTATCTGGTTTGGGGATAAAAACTGCGTTTACCCCCTCCAGGCCTTAGAGATGTATCCCCGGTTGAAGCTATACTTAAATAAGGGGGTTAGAGTGGGAAGAAACTGGACAAGACCTTTTGGAATCAGTGCTGGGAAGATTCTGTCTCTTCCAGGAGTCTTGTGTGGTTTGAATGAGTTTATGGTCCATTCAACTTTGTTTACGTTGACCATACGAGTATTTCCAGATAGGCTGTTAATTCTGATGTTTCACAACAACACAAGCTTGTGGCTTCAGAATAGACATACTGTGTGTTGTTTAAAAAGATCGAGTCTGGGAAATGAACATTAAGTAGCATTTTTAGAGTTTCCTTTCGAATGGCTGTGAAGGTACCATCTACTTCTTGTAGCAGACCTAAGCTTCGAGAACCTTTTGAGAGAAATTTTTGAAACGCGCGACATCTGACAGTTTTTCCAAGTTCTCACAATTCTTTCTCCAGGAAACTCTCTTCGACTATATCAATTCTTTATTTAAGTTGCTTTAAGCGGACATGTATACGTCCCAATTTCCGGTATGTTTGGATTTGTTAAAAAATTTCATCGCCATTTTGCCCAATTGTTCCAGATGAGAGTTCTGTCATGGTACGAGTACATACCTTTTGAGATACTGTCTTCATTTAGTTGATCAGCTGCCTCATTCCGATCTCCAATGGACTGTACAAATGAAGGCAATAAGTCAGTTGAGATAGCGAGATTTTCTTGAAAAGTACTCCAGTTCAAGAGTTTCTTCATGTACGAGGGCGGGTCAATAAGTCCGTGACTTTTTGAATTTCTAACCTCTTTACTGAAACAGCAACACTGCTCCTGTCAACAGGCATCTGTCAGTTGACTCCTGTCAAAATTTAAACTTGCTGCGTCAGTTAGTTTGTGTTTGAAGCTATTTTTATCAGACTACTCACTAATTTGAGGAGAAAATGGAAAAAAGTGAATTTCGTGTGCTTCACTTCACAGGAAGGTTTGGCGTTGTTTAATAGCAATATGGAGGAGTTTTTGCGCCGTTTTGTAACCGTGGACGAAACATGGATCCATCACAACACACCAGAGAACAAACAACAGTCAAAACAGTGGGTTTCTAAGGGTGAATCGGCGCCAAAGAAGGCCAAGCCAATAAAGTTATGGCGACTGTTTTTTGGGATGCACGCGGGATAATCCACATTGACTACCTTCAAAAGGGAAGAACAATCAATATTATGCCAACTTATTGGACCGATTCAATGACGATTTGAAAAAAAACCGAACTCATTTGGCCAAGAAAAAAGTTCTTTTCCACCAAGACAATGCAAGGGTGCACACATGTGCAGTTGCCATGGCAAAAATCCATGAATTGGGCTATGAATTGCTCCCTCATCCACCCTATTCTCCAGATTTGGCTCCGAGCGACTACTTCTTGTTCCCAAACCTAAAGAAATGGCTTGGTGGAAAAAGATTTAACTCCAATGATGAAGTCATCTCGCAAACAAAGGCCTATTTTGAGGACCTCGACAAATCATTTTTTTTTGGAAGGGATAAAAAAAATTGGAGAAGCGTTGGACAAAGTGTATAGAGCTCAAGGGAGACTACGTTGAAAAATAAAATTATTTTTTCATCAAAAAATCTGTGTTTTATTCCAAAAGTCACGGACTTATTGACCCGCCCTCGTATCTATATCATCCTATATTGAACTTTATGTGCATTTGATCTAATAGGATGCCTCATCAGACCCATGTCAATCCTTGAAGAAAGGGAGACGAAATGGTAAGGTCAAGTACCTCCTCTTTATTACATAAAAGCAGATTTTTACTGAAAAAACAATCTGAAAGTAACTCACCCCTTCTGTACCTAGTTCACGCTCTGTACTTATTTCAGGCTTACATTTTGACTTATCGTTCTACCACCACGTTTTGAAACATCGAGCAGAATTTTACACCATTTCCGCATTGTGTGTTGAAATTGCTCCAGGTATGTATTGGTTATACCACATGAAATGTCCGATTTTTTTGTAAAAAATTGAAAATCAATATTTCTTTTTTATAAAATTTTATTTAGTCTAATGGTTCATATCATTGACATCTATAACCTTCTTCCACCGTGATTCAAGGTCCATTATTCCTTTTTTTCAAAGGCTTCTATGGCCCCTGCTCGGTTTCGGAACACCTTTTGCCAACAAAATGACTCCAGACTGGGGAAAAGGTGATAATCCGTTGGAGAAATATCAGGAGAGTACGGTGGATGCGGAAGAATTTCGAATCTCAACTGTAGCAGCTTTTGCACCGTTACGTGTGAGGTATGGGGTCTAGCATTGTCATGCAACAGGATCAGACCATGCCTATTTGCCAACGCAGGCTGCTTTTCAGCCAATTTCGTATGCATTATGTCGATTTCCTCACAATACTAGGTGAGGTGAAAAGTAACCTCCTTGACCGCCAGAATGCGCTGCTACTGCAAAAAAGGTTATGGTGTCTTGAAGTCCGTTCATATTTAGGCAGATATGCCAAATTTCGGTGCGATACTGTCTTTAGTTTTGTTTTGACAGCTGATTGTTGTTGACGTGTTTGGCATCATGTTGAATATGGACAAAAACGATTTTCGTTCTATCATAAAACATTATTTTTTGAGAGGCAAAACGGCGAAGGAAACGAAAGAAAATATTGGTTTCGAGGGTTTCGTGGTGGCCGCAACTCCACTACCAATCGGGTCCGCAGCGGCAGGCCCTCCGATACAGTTACAGAGGACAATGTCAAAAAAATACATGAAATGGTATTGGCTGACCGGAAAGTGAAGGTGCGCGAGCTAGCACATACAACAAAGATTAGTACTGAGCGCACAAGCCATATTTTGGGCAATATTCTGCATATGAAAAAGTTATCCTGCCGCTGCGTGCCGCGCATGCTCACTCATGACCAAAAACACCAACGCGATAGCACTTCGAAAGAGTGTTTGAACTTGCTGATGCGGAATCGGGCGAACTTTTGGCGTCTATTGGTAACTGTTGATGAAACTTGGATCCACTATTACACACCAGAGAACAGAATGAGTGCCCGGCATGGACTGAAGTCGGCACGAATGCTCCGAAGCGGCCGAGGGAGGCTCGATGGGTCGGAAAGGTTATGGCGTCGGTTTTCTGGGATTGTCATGGCATACTCTTCGTGGACTACCTCGAAAAAGGAAAAAAACATCAACAGCGAGTATTACTCTGCATTATTGGAGCGATTGAAGGCCGAAATCGCTGCAAAACGGCCTCACATGAAGCGAAAAAAATTTTTGTTTTTGCAAGACAATGCGCCGGCGCACAAAAGCATCGCAACCACTGCTAAAATCAATGACTTACGGCTTCAATTGCTGTCGCATCCACCGTATTCGCCCGACTTGGATCCATCTCTTCCCAAACCTCAAAAGATGGCTCATCAATAAAAAATTCAGCTCACGCGAGGAAATCATCGACCCCATGGAGGAGTATTTGCAAACCTTCTGGAAAATTACTTTTCGGACGGGATCAAGAAGTTGGAAAAGCGCTGGAATAAGTGTATCAAGCTAAAAGGGGACTATATTGAATAAAATAAAAAAACATTTAAAAAACAAAATTGTTCATTCCCAAGGAGGTTACTTTTCACCCCACCTAGTATTTGACTGCATTTATCGTTTCCTCTGGTTGAAGAAATGAAAAGTGGATTGGTCCTTTCGATGTCCACCAGATTGTCACCATAACCTTTTCTGGGTGAAGGCCAAGTTTGGGGGAGTGCTTTGGGTTTTAGTCTGCATCCAACCACTGCCCAGATCTTTTACGGTTGTCATACAAAATCCACTTTTCATCACATGTGATTATACGGTGCAAAACCGGTGTATTTCGGTGTCTTAGACTCAGAGATGCACAGATTTCTAAACGGCGTAGATTTTGGGCCTCGTTCAATTCATGGTGTACCCACTTGTCGAGTTTTTTTCACTTTTCCTATTTGAGATAGGTGTCGACTTATTGTTATGCGGGATACTCCCATATTGTGTGCAATGCCCCGCACCGTTTTTGTTGGATCTGCATCCACTGTTTCTCGTAAAATGGCGTCGTCAATTACCGTTTCCGGTTTCCCACGCGGTTCGTTTTCGAGGCTTAGATCTCCCGAACGGAACCTACCAAACCAACGCCGAATGGCGCGTTCGTTCACCGATATATTCTCAAATGCGTCACTTATGTTTTTGGCTGCCAGAGACGCATTATGTCTCAGTTTGAACTCGTAAAGGAAAAGAGTACGAATTTGAACCGTAGACAGCATGATATAAAAATTCCTAGAAAACAATAACTGTCTGTCGGACCCTAAAAGTTGCACACATGAAACAAACATACCACTTTACCTCAAAAATAAAAAAATACTGTGTTGTACAGATGTTCACTCGACGGCTTCTAATTGAGGACTAAGTGAAAAATCGGACATTTCATGTGGTACAACTTAATTTCTTCGTTGAGCAGTTAATTTCTCGATTGGTGGCATTTATGTAAGACCCATTCTCCAAATCTAGCGCAAAGAACTGGCCTTTTCTACTTAGGCACCTATTTAAGTTGTGTCAGTTTATTTTCTCGACTGATGTCAGTGTGCATTGGTTTTTCTTTGGCTTCATCACGAAAAACTCTATCAACAAAAGTCGATCGTAGCCCAAGATAACTTCAGAATATTTTACTCGTCCTTTCGCATTATTCCAGCATGGATGGTAATCATCTATGTCGCAAATTTTGCCACTTATTAACACAATTATGTATATAAATTTTGTGTTGTCGTAATACGTTTGCTAGTTCGAAACTTTTGGACATCATGTCACTCTCTTCTTAGCCTCCGGAAATCATCGAGCTCTGACACGAATATTTCTGTTCGCCCTGGTATCACTCCTTCACTGTGCAGAATAAGTACTTGGTGGAGTAATAGTGTACGATGCGAACTGAGTTTGACCTTGCTCTAAGTAGTTTCTCTCCTTAGTTGTCTTTTACGACAAAGCCAAAGTACGGAACAGTATCAATGCAGATACACTACATATATCTATTCCATCGGTTAATAACAGAAAAATTTCCATATTTTACGAAAAGTATGAGGACGAACTGCGGCAGTTTCTGCTCTAAATGATTCACAACTAATCCATTCCAATGTAACATAAGAATATTTAAAAGCAACTCATCCTCAATCAGAGTCATGAAATAACTTAACAAAAAAAATCGAACAAAAATGACGTTGCTTACCAGTTAAGTAGATGTCTGATCTGATGTCCGATCATACCCGATTGCATCTGCGAATCCGAACCAAAAAACAAATAAACAACAACATAGGCACATTCATGAATAGATATACAATATAATCAACATCTTTATATACATGTACTGACTTTTGTTTTATTTTTATTTGTTTTTTTTTTCTTGTGTTTTTATTTTTTTATTTAAAAATGTTTTCTCTCTCTTTGTTTTTTTTTTATGTTTTTTTATTGTATTCATTTTTTGTGTTTTTGTTTTTATCTCAACTTAAACTTTAAAAACTGGTTTTTGTTAATGCACTTATTTGTTGTTTACAGTTACAGTTACAGTTCTAAAAGTATGAAAAACTATATTTATCCTTTATATATATATATATTTATATTTATATTTATATTTGTTTAGATTTAGATTTAATTTAAATTTAATCGCTCATTTACTCTCATTACTCATTACTCAATAAATCATTACTACTCTTTACTTTACTGTTAATTTTTACTTTAAACCTTTTACTTATTTTTGTTTGTTACATTTTACCATTTTTGTTTTAATCATTATGCTTGTCATTTTCATCGAATACCAATTTATTTAAAATGCTTTGATCGGCCGAGAGCTCATCGAGCTCTGGGTCACCATACTCGAGGATGTTGAATTCCTCGCCCATTTCGGCGGTGAGAGACTTGAGTAGCTCGTCGTCATCGTCATCGCCGTCCTCCATGCCTTTGAGAATGTCGCCAACTTCTTCGATGGCATGGTCGTAGCTAGGCAACTTGTCAAGATCGGCGAGACAATCGGCCGCAACAACGCTGGGTTCAATCATACCTTTGACAGAGTCGGATACCATTTTCATGGGGGTAAGGCGATCGGCAAGAGCTTCACTTATCGTGCAGGCCATTTGACGACTGGCTTCCAATTTGGTGTCGGCAAAGATCTCCATATTTACATCGTCCACAACGGACTTTCTATCGGAGGAGAAACTTTCTTCTTCACTCTTGATTGTGTTCAAGTCGGACAGGGTCATATTCAGATCGTCCAGATGATCGTTTCTCGTATAATCTGAATTGTATTTATGGCCATCGGTTAGGTGATTCATGTCGAGCACCTGCATGTTCACCCGACTCGACGGATTTTGTAGTAAACGCTTGAGTTGTTCGTCGTTTTCTTTGATGGTTTTGATCTCCTGGTCGAATCGCATGATTTCCTGATTAAAGTTGTTAATTTCCTCCGATGTGCGGATACTTGAATTTGGTAAGATTGTTTGGTTAGGCGGTACAGAGTATTTTTCATCTGTAGCACAGAGATAGGCGGTGGTGCGGTAACAGCTTTTATCTTCTTGGGGGGTGCTGTTGATATTGAAGCGATTTTCAACGGTGAGTGGGTAGGATGGAGGCGCACCTCGTGTACTAAGGTTGGTGAGGTTGGTGAGGTTGGTGTTGTGATTGTGATTGTACGTTTTGGGCTGATGATAGCTGTTCTTCTCTGGATTCTGTTGCATTTTTTGTACTCTGACGTATGCTCTGTTATCTTTTGCCTTCTGCAGGAAAGGACCCTTTTCCACTGATGGTAGTGTTCGCCAACGCTTAAGAATTTGTTTACAACGATCATTCCAGTTGGGATACATTTGCTTGAGTTCTGGATGCTTGGTGTTGGCATACAGAACAGCTGAAATTGTAGCCGCTTTACCCAGTTCTTCGTCTTTTCGCATCTTTTCGGCATTTTTCTGTGTACCACCAACACTGGAGCCACTTCCAACCCCACCACCACCGACAGTTAGTGTTTCCAGTTGTTGTACGTCGGGTTTTTTCGCAATAGGCACGGCATTCTTAATAGACAAATGTACATTGTTGTGCAGTGTTTGAGGTCTTGTGGGTTCTGAGTAGATGTGCTTGGAGACCGTTTCGTGCATTATTACCGTGTCTGCTGAATTGCTTGAGTTGTTCATATGCTCCGAATGGTAGTAGCCGTTGGTTTGTTGTGTCGACATTGTATGACCGTTGGGGATAAGCTGTATACTCACTGGATCGCGATTGTTTATAATTGGAGGTGTCTGTACAGTTGGTTGATTTTGCAGAATATTTTGCTGGAACGTATGGTGAACAGTTGGTGATGCGGACACAAACGTATTTGTAGCAATGGGACTTTGCATTTTCTCTATATCTCTATTGATTGTTGGTTGTTGTTGCACAATTGTTGTAACCGGCTTGGTAATAACTTCAGGCGCATTGTATCCATATGCTGTGTTGTACGTCGTGGGACCGTTTTGCAGAGGCGGTTTTTGTACATTTTGTACGTTCGCAATGAATGGTGCAACATTGGGTTGAACACTCGTCGTAGGCAAAGGTTTCGACGATGTTATCGTAGCACTGGGTAGGCCGTTTTTCAACGGTGGTTTGGGTGGCACGATTTTCTCCTGGAAACTCTTCAGGTAATTAACTTCTTCGTTCGAAAGCACAATCTTATGGGCCTCCGTAGATCCTACTCTATTATCATCATCGGAAGATTCACTTTCGGTTAGCGAAAGCTTCTCAGATTCATGCAAAGATTTTCCAAAGAACGCTTCTTGGAGATATGCAGGATACAATTCTGTCAGCTTTGTTTTAGCTTTCTTACGAACAGGCGTTTTCTTTTTCTTTTCTTTTTCCACCTCACACGTCGGAATTGTTTCCTCATTGTCATCCAAGAGATCGATACTAATGTCCTTCTTGACAGCACGATTTTTCACACTAAATCCACCAATGCCAAGTTTAAGGAGATTTCGCTGTCGCTTCTTCTTGAGAACTGTGATACCCTGATCGTTGGTGAAGAACGAGAAACCAATTGGCGGACTAGCTGTCTCTCCCGTCCACACCATTCCATCTTTATACGCATTGATGTGCTCGTCAATAGCCGCATCCAGACGATTTTCCTCCCATGAGTTGTCGTTTGATGTTCCTGCCACCACCGATTCTATTGCTGCCAGTATTGCCGAATCCTTGTGCCCTTGCTCGTCGACGGCATTTGCTCCCCTGAATTTTCTCTTCTTCTTAATCTCGGTCTGCAGTGATTTGATCAGCTGCAAACCGTTTTCACTAACATATACGCCATCTAAACTATGGGCCAACTCCATTGACATGTTCTTTACGTAGTTAAGACCGTTTTCATGCAGATCTTCTATGGAGCTGTCGTATGATTTTATTGCGGCCGATGTACTCGGCTGGTTTTTTAAATAATTAGGCACTGAATCCCTGGGGCGGCATAACTTACACATGTACTTGCTAAGATCACACCGTTTCACTTCATCTTCAGAGTGAATTGAATCACACTTACAGTGCAACCATCTTTCACATCCGGTGCACTGCATGATTATCTCCCCCATCTCGTAGGTAACCGAACAAACTGCGCATGCTGTCTGACTGGCGCATGGGCCACATTCCGAATAGCTATTCTTCCATTGGCAATTTTTTCCAGGTTCTCGCCTGCCGCATGTCTGACAGACGGCACACCATTTGCATTTCCAATTCCCATGAGGCACAGAGTCTAAAGGCGGGTCAATGCAGTATATGTGAAAGGATATGTCACATTCATCGCATAGAATAAGCAAAGCATCGTCATCTTTTTTACCACAGCCTTCGCATATCGTGCAATCTAGGCAGCGCCATCCGCGCGTTAAAATCACTTTATTTAGTTTGACATTTACACAGTATGGGTGGTAGCATTGCCCACATTGTGCACAACAAATAAGTTGGCCCTCGTCATCAGCTCCAATTGCACCACACATGACACACATATCCTGTGACAGAATAAATTGATCATTCGCCGAGCATATAACGATCTTCTTGTCTATGCCGGATTCGTCGCTTCGCGAACCGAAACGATCTGACGTCGGTGACGATGGATTTTCGTAGTAACCACCCATGCCTCGTCCTTTGCCCTTAGATACACGTTTTCTTCCACCACCGAGTTCTCCCAGTTGGGACTTCTTTTGTAGGGCAAATTTCCCTTTGCCACGGTAGATGTCCTTAAGTCTCATCCGCTTCTTGGGTAGCTTCATCATTGTGTCGAGCGGTCGCCCCCGCATTGGTGCCTGAAAATTTTTGTCCCGCGAACTTCCATCTGCGATGTCATAACTTTGTAAACTTCCCAACATCCCATCTGCCTTGTAGGAGAGCTTCTTACACAGGGTACAAATGTAATCATAATCGGGGTTCGACTCCTTTCGCAGGTGATAAACAGAAAGATCAGCTTCTGCATCGCATGTATTGTGAACAAATCGATTGCAACTGCAGCACTTGACCATTTCTTTGTGCGCCGCAGCTCGGTAGGCTTTGTGGCAAATAGGACACGAAAATCCCTTGTTCCTTTGCTGATAACACGAGTCACAGACTGTGTAATTCGAATGCCATCGGGAGGATGTTCCTGCTCCCGGAGTTCTAGATCCACAATCCGAGCATATACGACAATTTCGGCATTTCCAGCCAAGCTTAGGCATTGAGGCGACAATCGGTCGCAAGCAATTCGAGTGGTATACCTTGTGACATTGTTCACAGGCTATCAAACGATCGTCTAGTACATCCGTTTGCTTACAGATTTGACATCTTATGCAAGACGTGCACTGCCAACCGGCTCGCGTACCAGGTGTGTCCTTCAGACCAATGCACGTAGTGTGGTAGTGATCGCCGCATATGCTACACATCACATGTTTACTGATGTCGCCCATTAAGTTACAAGTCTGACACGTTACATTTCCATCTGTATAATTGACTGGAATCTGATACAAATGATCTATGCAAAAGGTTACAAACGATGAAACCACTAGAAAACATCCAGCCGCTGTTGCACACGGGAAGTGATACATTTTCGCGCAATTCATTTTGCAGGCAAGACTTGCTCCATAGTGCTGACAAAAAGAGCACTGCACTTTTAGACTCTGCGACGCAATCACATCGACGTTCTTTAACATTCCATCAGCGTCACAGACAATACCCTGCGACCATAGCGCACACATTTTGTGTATGTAAAAGAAGCTAGAATCTTGCAGACTCCTCAGGTTCACTTGGTCCCTATGGCCGATTGCATCGAGCTCATTTGTATCGTCAGTATGATGGTTGATTACGCTTCTAAAACTTGACACATCCTTGGACACAGTTTGATTTGTGAGGTTTATCTTAATTTTAAGAGTATCAGGTTCGGCAACCGGATGTGATGTTAAATTTTCGCTATACATATCAATGGGAATCGATGATTCGAATCTTAACAGCTCGCCTTGTCCCAACTGACTTTGTTCACTCAAATTACACAGGCAACATAACTTCCCTTCGTACTTGTGTGAGAAAGATGCGCTCTCGCTTAGCGATTGCAAACTTTCCGATCCATCTACATCGGATAATGACGGATGACTGTGCGAGAGAAAACGATTTCCGTGCATATTTTCATCGCTTAGATATCTTTTGACCACCATCGATCGGCTAAAATTCTTCCGTTTCAACTGTGTGCGAACGGCTTTTTTGTAGAAAAATCCCTGCACATCTTTTCGTGGGCGGCCAGGGCCTCGTTTCGAAAGGTACGTGGAGAATTTGTTACGTTTTGTTTTACCTGGAATTGCCAGTTGTAATTGCATTTGTTCTGGCTCTGGTTCTGGAGCAGGTTGATCCTCTGACACGCATAGCACATCATCATCATTTATAAGAGTGCTCGATGAAGTGCACGCGTTTAGTGGTGAAATGTCAATGGGGTCAGAGCCCAGTAGCGGTGTTGACGATTGCTCTGAGATTATTTGCTCGTAGATGAGTTGCTCACTTCTCTCTTCCTGCTCCATATTCAGTAGTTCTGTTTTGTTCCGATCAAAGTTTTTAAATTCATCTAACCAAGCATCCGGATTCCGAATGCCGGGTATTTTGCTAGAAGTGCCTTGAGGCACATAAAACAAGTGATTATACGTTGCGTTGAGCAATGTGCTTAGTTTCGATGAGTGATTCAAATTTTCAACAAGATCATGCGGTGTTCGGGGAGAGTAAATATTTTTAAATTCTAGTCAATTAAAGTTGTCGACAACCAGTACATACAAATTGTTCAAAAACATTTCCAAACGGAGTCCTGCAAATGGAAGAATTCATTTCATTAGTATGGGCTGTTAGGAGAGACAATATGTTTTCATTTTACGAACCTTTACGTTGTAAACCAGAGCGAAAATCATTCCTAATCAAAAATATGTAACAACAGAATCACGATAAGTTGAGTATTTAGCATCAGTAGCATTTGAATCCATTAAATTAAAACTGAAAAGAGAATCATAGAAATTTTGTAAGAGAATTAGCGAAGCTTGATAGCAAAAGGGGATTCGTTCAAGTCTAATGAAATTGGAATGCATTGTGTCGGCTAAAATAACAACCATAGATGTCAAAAGACGTTGGAAAATTTATAAATTAGTTTTGAAGTGAATATCCGCTTTGCATTGCGATGGAAACTATTAGACAGATTGAAATGGGGTATGTCAAATAGATATAATATAAAGATGGCGTTAATGACAGAAATGAGACTCTAGAATCGAGACGAACTTAACAGCATGACACGTAATGAGACACAATGGAACATGAATTCTGTAGATCAAAACCGCGTTGTCCATTCTAAATTCAGTCGACAATGCAAAGCAGGTGATGTACGCTTTTCCAATCATCTTCTCAAAATTCTCACCAGGAATAGCAGTCCAGCACCTTCGTTTTCATAAGTTGCACTCTATATGTTTGGTAAAGTTCATTTCTCATAGGAGAACGAAAATTAAGGATGAGCATACGGGATACCTTGTACTCTACTCTCTACTCAACACTCTCACTACTTGTAACGCAAACACTTAGGCATATGCAGTTGAGTAATTAGCTGCACTATTTGACAAATAATCAATAACGACTGCTTGGTTGGACTACTAGAATTGGGCTTTATATAAATTCACTCTCTTACAAAGCTGACGTTCTTCTCGTCACGTAATATGGCGCTGACTGGTGTGACTTTTTAAAAAAAAAAGCCCAGTTTTGGATAGCAAGTTTGTTTGTAAGGCACTATCGGTTTCTGAACATACGGTATGAGGCAATGCTACCAGATCTCCAGTTGCTGCATGAATATGGCTTCGTGCAGAATATTAGTCAGGAAAAGAATGAAGAGGATGGGCTCAAAACCGATCTAGGATGTGGCCATAGCGACAACCTAAAACTTCGTTTCTCGTTTGGTAAACTTTCGCAAAACACGTGTAATCCTAATGGCAATGAACTACATTGTGAAGAACATGTGAAGAGAGCGATGTACGTCTGCACCGACCGTCAAGGTGCGATTAAAGCCGCTTCCAACCTAGTTTAAGAATGCAAGGCTTCTCGGATCGGAATTCACTTAATTTAGTTGTTACCACAGACTCGGAATGGGGGTCCTCAGAGACTGAAATCGCGTTAGGATTTTTTGCGTCCATCACTCGGCGGCACACTTGAACCAATTGAATTGAAAATTGGACCAGTCAAAGCCTGCGATGAAGCATAATCGACTTCTAATGTTTGTGTCAGTGAAATCAATGAGATTATTAAGGTAGAAAAGCAATACATAAAAGGAAACTCTCTTGCTCTCCATCGTCCATGTAGCTTCGATATGGAAGCCTTGTTACAGTTTGCCTTTGAGCCAATAATAACACCTGTTGTGATGCTACTTGGGAGTGTGTTGAGAAAGATTAAAATCTTAAAGCGTTTCAGATTCAATTTTGGCCAAATCGTTAGAAATGTCGAATCACCCGTCCACTTAATATTTTCTTCTACTTGGAGAGTATGTGAGGGCGATGCTCTAGCTCTTCCTGGAACCAAAGGGTTGATCTTCACAAAGCAGCAATCATTTAGTTCTCAGAAGTGGTAACCGCCTAAGGATATCATTATGATGCGACCAAAGCCAGGACAGTTTCAAAGGAAGTGCGCCGCAGATTCCTCTCACTCTTTAGCTCCTGGAGAAACCGTTATGAAAAATGCTCAATCCAATTCTAATAGCACAGTGCCCCGTGATTTAATCTTTACTTCTGAGGTCGATTAGCTCTTTTGATTGCTTGGAATTGAGTATAAGCCATATTAGTCTAGATGATCAAGATGATCAGTTAACCCGTTGACTCCATATATTAGAGGCTTAAGCTCCTACTATTTGTTCCTAGGGATGCAGGTATGTCCAGCTTATCAGCGAAGCTGATCTCTGGGAAATCCGGGCATCTCGGAACTCATCACAGTGTGATCTTGGGTCTCTTTGGTCTCACGACCCTCAAGTTAGTCTAGGGCTACTTTAAAGTTTATAGAAACTGATTCCAAAGATTTGGTTGCAGGTTGGCTCACCGAAAATATGTGGATATCATGTGTTTTTATATATTTCCGCCTAGAATACGCTATAGTGATCTGGACGATGGAAGCAGAGAAAAAGACTTAGCGTCTACTTCGATGTGAAAATATAAAGACAAATCAAAGAATACATCCTTCTTGCAGAACGATTTGGAAGGAATGTTCATTTGAAAGTTTTTATTGAATTGTAGATGGGATATGGTGCGGTCGTCTTGAAAAAATCTTGAGAATAGCGGTGTGGCCAGTTGATATACTGGTTAGTGTGAGATTGCTTTAAGGTGAATAGATGAGATGAGTCAGATCAAACAAACTGATTTGTCACGATATACTGCTATAACATCTGTCTTATACCTGCTTGTGGCCGAGATGTAAAACCTGTAATTGTGTTGTAATCCCTTATGATTAAGGATGTATTCCGTGGTACGTACTTTCATATGCAGAGCCGTGTACACCGATATACCTCTGCAATAAGCAGAGTTTATGCATAGATGAATATCGATCAGTCGTTCTAGAATTTTTAAAAGGCTAAGCAAAATTGACACCTGCAACGTTTGCTGCTGACAACACTACGGTGCACTTCTTATGTGAATGTCCAATGCTTACCTTCGCGTCAGGCTGACGACACTGGCGCTAACGTGTTTGGAGCTGATTCTACGAAAGACTGAGAAAATCAATTAAAAAAAAACAAACAATTGAGTTATTCTTTGTCATTTATCACATAACATCTTCTTATAACGAAATCGACTCTTTGTTAATTGTTGACTTTTTATATTTAACAAGGAAGTTGAGTCTATCAACCAGATAAGCCAAATATCGTTTATCCATATCTGATTAGAAAAAGTAAGAGAAAGTGATATTCACAAGCATCTCTAAGCACTACACAGAGATTTCGGAATTCGGCGTTTATAATTGTCATAGGACAAAGCTCATACTTCAGTATCCCATCCAGCACAAGATGTTTCGGTTAATGATGTCATCTCTCATCTAGTGGTTGAGCAAGAGCTTACAAGTTTAAAGAAGGAACTCTTCTATTTCTTCGAATTAAACATGGAACTAAGAGTTTACAGTGAACACATCTTAATGTGGCGGCGATACCCTGCTAGGGGTGAAATAACAAACTTTAAATATAAATCTATACATAGCATACACAATCAAGACAAGTGAGAATGTAAAATATAATCTCTTAAACACAAAGCGACGTGCGATTCGAAACAGAAAACGTTAATCCATAGTTTGCAATGTGTATATTGTATAATTTGGATTATGTGAGACGTGAGTCAGTCATAATTTGTGACCCCATGAACTCCTGCAACATAATAACTGAAGTCATTTGTCAGTCAACTAGCCATCGCAAGCGAAAGTTGTTAGCAATCGTTGTAAACAGCACTTTAAATTAAAACTCCAAAGCATGAAACCAGTATATCAACAAAACTATTTAGTTTTGTCATAGTCATAGTGGTGATAGAATGGATAGCTGACCTTTTAGTTCTACTGAGAACAAGGTCGTAATTTAGAAATAGATATGATGCATGTTGTAAGCTACGCGATTGTTTGTTCACAAGGTTCGCGTTAACAAGTTAAAGAGCCCAGAGCTTTCAACTAATTTAATGTCTTCAGTACGATATATGAGTCTGTGGCTGATTTAATGCAATAAATTAAATAAGTTTCCGCTAGTGTGAAGGTTTTGAATCAGTGGATTATGAGTTGTGAAAGCTAGGATTATACGTAATCATGACTTCTAAATACATGGGGATACATTTTGATGGTAACGTAACTAATGGGCCTACATTTATCAGATCTTAATCCGTTGGAATATACTATGTAGATCTACAACACCATCTCATTCATCTAACTCTTAAGAATGTACGTTTGTGTCTTATGTCTTAAGGTCTTATGTGGCGTCAATTCGCACGATCTTTAGGACCAATTCAGGGTTCCATTTTGCGACACAATGTTGTCGTTAAACCCAGTCCTCAGTGAGTCAATGATTCATGGGTAGTATGGCAAAAAGCGACAACCAGCTGAAACCACACATCGTCCAGATTTCAAAGATATACATAATCACTGACCACTGTCCGGTAATATTGGCCATTGACCCCCAGTACGAAGAATACACCAAGCAGTGCACTTTTGTGGGTGTAATCGAGTCTCATGACTTTTGGTTGTTGATTCAGCACTTGTTTATGACTCCTTACATCGAAAGAGTTGCCAAATACCAAAATTTGTCCACCTAAGGGTCTTAAATAAAAGCCACACTTTGAAGTGATAATTCACGTCTTAAGTAAACAACTCGTTAAAAATGGGAACAATCGCAGAAATTACAATCGAGAAACGATCGGCAATCATCACGCTTCTTAAAGAAGGCAAATCGCAGTGTAAAGTTGCTTCAAAGTGCTGCACTCAACGTGCCATTGAACGACATGGTGGACTATTTGGGCGAGTTGCTGTTCGAAAACTCCTGCTTCGACCACAAAATAAGCAGAAAATGCTAGTTTTTGTTCGACACAGAACTGAACAAGAAATGCTACCAGATTGAGTACGCACCTACTGCTAAGCATGGAGGCAGTTCTGTTATTGTCTGGGGATGTTTCTCTTCAAGTGAGGTTGGAGATCTGGTTAGAGTGATTGAAAAAATTAATAAGGTGGCATACAAAACAATACTGAAAACAAACGCAGTGTCCTTTGGACTGCGATTAATTGCCAAAGGATTTGTATTCCAGCAGGTCAACTGCCGTAAACACACGTCAAGACTTTGTCGAGACTACCTGAAAGAAAGGGAAGATGAAGAAATTTTACACAAATCATGATATGGCCTCCACAATAACCAGATCTAAACCCTATAGCGCTGTTGTGGGAGGATGTGGATAGACGTGTCAGGGATCAGCCCATATAAAGGAGGTGTAGGATTCGAAAGGCTTATTATTTAGAAAAAGTTATTATTATTATTAGGTAGAAAAAGTCCAAATCGTGGAACGAACATTCACGTTCAATCGCAGCAACGATGCGTGCTAATTTTGCACGTAATCACGTGTCTGTCGAATAGTGTGTACGCAACATAATCAAAAATTTCCAAGAGACGGGCTCAGTGCAAGATGCAAAGACGTCGAAACGTGTTCGGCCCGGACGTTCAAAGGAAAATATCGCCGCAGTAAAGCGACCCAAATACCTGCATTTGTCACCGTTCTCAGGAGCTTGATCTCTCAACAGCCACACTGCACCGAAAATTTGGCTCTCATGCGTACAAGGTCCAATTAACACAAGAACTGAAGCTGAACGACTACTAGAAGAGCCGTACTTTTTCGCCGTACTTAAAGCATGCATGATTTTTGAGAGAAAATGTTGTTTTCGGGTGAGGCCCATTTGCACAAATAAGGAAATTATTACATCTGGAGCACCCAAAATCCACCAGGAGATGCCAATGTACTAAGAACGAGCAACTGTTTGATGCGGCTTATGAAACGGGGCCCAAGGCTATGGATACGGACGACTCTACTTTCAACAGGATAGTGCTACGTACCATATAAATCGCGAAACAATCGAGTTATTGCACACGAACTTTCCTGGTCGCATAATTCTGCGTTTCGGAGGCATCCATTGGCTGCCGAGATCGTGCGACGTAACACCACTACACTTCTACCTTTGGGGCTATGTTAAAAGCAAGGTCTACGCCAACTATCTGCAAACAATTCCAAAGCTCTGAAAGGAAATATTGAACTGAAAGAGTGATTGCAAATTTTAAGAAGGCCATTATATTGTGAGATATTGTGTTCCATATATAATCCCCATGTTAAGCAAGTACATGTCTACCTAAATACTATTTCTGCATGATTTGTTGCAGCCCCCAATTGGAAATTTTGTGTTAAGCTGTTTCCATTTGAATGGTGGGTTCTCTTGCGAGGAGAATCCCTCTTGCGCTAATCACAATACATATGATATACTGTAAACAAAGCACCTCGTCCGAAAGACATTCTTTTTTTCAGGCAACTTAATTCACGTAAGATGAATGGTTGCCTCTAATACAACAACAAGTCCAATTACACTAATGATTTAGTCTCCCCATTAAATGTTGGATGACACCCATGGAGCGAAATAACCACTGAGCCCAAAAATCTTTCTTTTCCTAAAAACTTAACATTTTAAGTGTATTAATACCCACTTGAGTGTTAAGTTCTTAAAAAAAAAAAAAAAAAAAAAAAACAACACATGGGTAGTGAACAAATATCTCATTAAGAGGCGTAGGACAGTGTTCGATCAATTGAGATGCTCTTATTCATGATTCTTGCGATTTCATTCCCACTTGGCTGACTTAATTTACTTTTGGTGGGGGTTGAGGACCCCATTTATTTGCCTTAATACAAGCTTAATACTAGGACTTAAAAACTAACAAAAATACATAAAAGGTAGCAACCAAGGGAATGGTGGAGAAGATCTAGTTTGAGGCGAGGAGTGCTCAGGTTGACATCAAAAACAGAGAGGTTTGAGTTGACCTTTCGAAGCATACGGGAGATTGGTTTATTGGAGCCATAAGAGGTGTGGTGGACCGGTAGATAGAAGAGACAAGGACGAGAAAATTACGTGGATTGGTGTTGAAGGAAATAACGTTCTTCTAAGGTATTAAAATTGATAAGTTTTTGGCGGTCCTGATAGGGAGATAAGATTAAATTGTCGTTTCAGGACAGACCACGGAGAAATCGACGTCGAATACCTTCGATTCGGCAAACATGAACTCGGTGAAACGGGAACCAAGCTTGACTGGCATACTCAAGCCGGGACCGAACAAAGGTAACATAGATAGATCTGGTTACGTATGGGTTGGAAAATGAGTTGGCTTTAAGGACCATCTTATCGTATGCGAACCGTAATATTAACCTCCCTGATCGAATAATATGCCAAGGTCTTGGAAAGTTTGAACCAGGGGAATAGGTTGGCCATAGAGAAAATAAAGTTGGGGATGAGATGGGTTGCGAGGGTTGAGAGGGCGGAATGTTTAATGACCCTCTCAAGATCGTTAATGTGGTTCCAACAGGATGGTGCCACAAGCCATGCAGCACACGCTACAATCGATTTATTGAAGAGTAAGTATGGTGAGCGTGTTGTCTCAAGACATGGGCCAGTCGATTGGCCGCCTCATTCGTGCGATTTAACGCCGCTTGACTATTTTCTGTGAGGCTACGTTAAGTCATTGGTTTATGCCAACACGGCAACGACGTTGGAAGAGCTCAGAGCCAACATTGAACGTGAAATAGCGGCCGTTTCGGCCGAAATGTGTGGCCGAGTCGTTGAAAATTGGGTCCAACGAATCGACCGCTGCAAACGTGCCCGCGGTGGCCATATGAACGAAGTCGAGTTCCATTCATAAATGTTTTGATTGTACCTCAAGCCGATAATAAAGTTTTTGAAATATCTCAAATGGTTTGCGTTTTATTTAAAAAAAAGTTGTCAAGTCCTTGTCCAATGAAGAGAAGGCAACCAAGATGGCTGAACTGAACACGATAATATCGGTTTACCAGGTAAGCAAATATCCACTTTAATAAAAGAGGATCAATTGATAAGATATCTTATTAAAAGCTTGAGTGAAATCGGTTGCGACAAGATCGATTTCTTTGCCACTTTCTAAGGCTACGAGTGCAAAAGATACGATTTCAACTGGCTTTACGGTAATTGGTCTGCCTGTCCTGTACTTGAAGTTGAAGGCTTAATAGGGATGATAATTAGTAACCTCAGTCTTTAATACCTTTTTGTGTATCGGGATTATAAAGTAGGCCTTCCAAATTTGAGGAAATTCTCTGTGTGTAAGGGATAGATGAAAAAGGTAAGAAAGGGGAAGAAAAGGGACCATCTGGGCCGGGTGAAAATTCATCTTTAAATTTTTGTAACTTTTCTTCAGATTCTGATCAGATACTGAAAATACCTTGCAAGAATTTGGTCGTTTCAAGAAAGTGTAAAGTGTGGAGATATCACTCGTCGCAGACTCATACTTATATTCAATATAGTAAGTGTTCTCTACACATTGATGAGGACAGAGCGTCCATCAAACTTTACTTAATACAGAATTGAAGGATCGGTGATTCGTAGTCTGAGATCTCTTGCAGTAAGCTTTTCGACTTTCAATTGATTATAGAGCACAGCCTTGCGTCAAGCAAATAAAAGAGACTGTATGAAAATGGCGAAAATATTGATTATCTGTCAATTGCAGCCTACCACCAATGCGCACTTTCCAAAAAACAATTAAATGGAATCATTGATGAGACGCGATTGAATAAAATCAAAAGCGACACGAGAAATTGCAACTAATGCCGAATACTATGAAAATATACGAAAGAATAAGATAATTAGGTTTGCAACTAAGTAATTGCCGATTTCACACATATGCACACAAATGTCATATTTTTTAATCGATTCTGTCAATGACATATTTTTTTTTTTTACATTTGTTAGCTGTCAATTTTGCTTTGCTTTAGAAGCAAATTGCGCGTATTTTTGTGAAAAGGTATTAGTTTGGCGTCAGTTTTAATATGGAGTGCAAAAACGAGCATTTTCGTCATATTTTACTTTTTTATTTCCGTTTTCCATTTAACGAAGCATCGCTGGTGATGAAAAATTACAGTAATGTCCATCGAAAATGATCATGGTCCAGGCTTGATGAGCCAGCACAATCCACTTCGAAAACTGATATCCACCAAAAGAAAATTTTGCTTTCAATATGCTGGGATTGGAATGGTGTGGTGTATTTTGAGCTGCTTCCAAGGAATCAAACGATCAATTCGCATGTGTACTGTCAACAACTGGACAAATTAAATACAGCGATCAACGAAATACGGCCAGAATTGCTCCAACGAAAAGGTGTAATTTTTTACCAGGGCAACGCTAGGCCACATACATATTTGGTCACTTGCGAAAATTTATTGAAGCTTAGTTGGGAATTGATGTTACATCCACCAAATACCCCTAACCTTGCTCCATCAGATTACTATTTATTTCGATCTTTGCAAAACTCTTTGGATGGTAAAACTTTCAATGATGATGTCGCTATGAAATCGCACTTGGTTCAGTTTTTTGCCGATAAAGATCAGAAGTTGTATGAACGTGGAATTATGAAGTTGCCAGAAAGATGGCAAAAGGACATCGAACAAAATAGAAAATATATCATTGATTAAAGTTTATTCGTTGTAAAAAAATGTTTAAAAATCGGCAATTACTTAGTTGCCAACCTGATATTTCGTCATTGAAGGAGCCATGCTTCAACTTATGCCTGAATTGTCATTGTATGATCTCAAAAACTGTAGCAAACTTCTTCAATGCCCTCCAAAATCGAGCCAAGGGCAACAAGGTTAGACCCGACCCTGAAACTGAATGGCAACTATATTTAGAGGTTAACGAAACCACAGAACTCATACTGTGCGACTTTGCGACAGTAAGGAGGCGTGTCTTCTACAAGAGTACTATGAGTATATTACTAAAGCCTCATCAAGCGACCTACGGGTTTTAGGTGTAGGTATATACATAGATACGCTGTGAGTGAACGTAGCAGTTTCATAGGATAATAGGCAGCGTATTTGCCTACACAAATTCCTGATAATTTTGCACGTTTCCTGTCCTCTTCCCTCGTAGAAATCTGGAAATAGTTATTTTATAACTTTCAAGATTTGTTAATTTGTTGATTCTTTAAACTCACACAGCAGATGAGTTTTTGCTTGGAAGCACAATTTCAAAAATTCTCTAGTTTCTCTGGAGTTAAGGGCTTTGAAACTCTATTTAACGGCGACTTAGTTTAATGAGAAAGTTTCCTGCCATGACAATTCTGCACTGGCTCTAGCTTGCTCATCGGCGAGCGAATTTAACTTTACGTCACAGTATCCAGGCACACTACAAATTCTAACGCGGTTATGCGCCTGTAATGCCTGGATTTTGGAGCGGCACCTGTATATCAGTTGTAATTAAATGATGGCTCATATCAGGACCTTAAGTGCGGTCGGAATGTCGACATAGATAACAATATTCTAACCTGTTATCGATCTCGTCATTATTAGGTATTCTGTGATGTTATGGGCGAATTGGACTGCTGACTGAAAGACATTACAAGCATCTGGCGGTCTAAGACATTTTAAAATCGAGTTCAGGTGAGAAAATTCTGGAGCCTATTCTCTCTGCGGTTTTGGATCCGGATAAATCCGCATAAATCCATTATGCAATACTGCTTTTATGAGTCATTCCATCCTCTTTGGGTATTCAATTTCAAAGAGAATATCAAAGTTACTGATGTAGAGTTCAGCCAACAAAGTACAGCATCCTATGACGATGTTTCTAAAGAAACGCACGTATAAGCGCGCAGTTTTCTTCTTGTTGAAATCCCCATTTAATCCCCACTACCCAGAGCCATCTGAACTTTTATAACTCTATGCAGAATGTCTAGTCTGTCTAAAATGATTTCAAGATACTTGCCATGGTTCGCCTCCCTTATCTTATACTTCATTTTACAGTAAGATAATAGGTTAAGACCTACAAAGAAGTAACAGGAAAGAGGGAGCGAAAACGATAATTTCCAACGTCCGCAGCGAAGAGGAAGCTCACGAAGTACATTAAAGACTTATAGGGCTACAAATCTGTCTTATTTTTCTGAGTCAAAGTATACATAAATTGCCACCTGTTGTAGCAAATGAATATTAGTAACATGTCGACTAAATATAGTGCCGTTCGCAGGGTTATCTGCCTCAACAGAAATTCAATTAGAAGACCATGTGGGGAATATCAACTACGTAAGGGATAACAGCTAATCGTTGTACTTTGGCATTGTTTATGCCAGTAATCTATGAGGAACTTTTGACGGACGAAATCTACTTATAGATAAGATCAATATGTTTGACGATTGCATGTCACAAGCCAAATTGGCCTCGAAAATTTTGGTGGCGAAAGAAAATAGTTGATATCGCGTTAATAGCTCCACTCTTACAGAATTGGAATGAATCAACATGGTGATTGTTGGTAGTGGGGTGTTGTCCGATTAGGGTGGGCACTCAGTGAAGTCAACCTGGCATTACTCAGTGGTGTAGCTATGACTACGCATCAATTATGCGTATTTTATCTCCAAATGTTGGTCATCGAGTATTGGTCTCGTACATCCGGAATTTACTTCTTAAATTTGGGTGCTGAGCAAGAAGAAAAAAAAGCAACACTGTAATACTTTGTCAGCTTCTCTGGAGAAAAGATCAAAGGCATGGGAAGCGAGCGATCAAAGAAATCGAGAGATGCTACTTCAGGAACAGCATTCGGAAATTTTACCAAAAGTTAAAAAAGATAAGTAAATCCATCAAGACCCGAACAAGCAAGTTCAGAAAGGTCATGGAACTAAGTTTTTTGTTAAAAAATGTTTTCTTAGTTTTAGTATTAATTAATGTTAAAATACAAATAAAATTAGACTGTAAGATACGTCGAAAGACATAGTTTAAGTATTAGGTTTAACTTAGAGTGCCCGCATGGGGCCAGTAAGTTATAAAAAGATGTTTCTAAGTTATTTAAGCTAATTTTTAAGCCTTTTTTTGTCTAGCAAGTAAGAGTAATTTAAGTGACATAAATAAAAATGCATAGAAACTGAAACTGAACTGAAAGCAAGTTCAGCGATAGTCATACTCGGTGCTGAGGATATGGAAAACCTCTTTCTGCTCACTGTTAAACGACGGAGAAGACCCCTATTCTGCTGTTAAGCAGAACGAACCATTCAAATTGGACGATGAAAGACTACATTTCCGTCCACCTGATTAAAATGAGCGAAAGATACCAACATATGGAGGCACAAGGTTGACGGAACGGATCTGATAAGATTTTAAAGAATGAGTGAATGACTTGGTATGGATTTGGTCGAATAATCGTTTAATCGATGTTGAATAAAAAAGGACGCTGTGCTATCTATAGAGGGATCAGCCTCCTTTACATCGCGTACAAGACTGGTCGATATCAGTGTGGCTTTAGCTTTAGGCCAAGAAAGTCCACCATTGACCAAATATTCACACTACGGCAGATTTTTGAAAAAACCCAAGAGTTCCAAATCGGATACACACCACCTATTCATCGATTTTAAGGCCGCGTATGACAGCGTCTATGCGGACAAACTATACAGAGCAATGTCTAGTTTTGACATCCCTGCTGTACGATGACTATGAAGAATGCACACTGTTCCATCACGGTCGGTAAAGGTCTCACCGGGACCTTTGATGTCAAAAAAGGACTTAGACAAGGCGATGTGCAAATAGTGGAATAGTGCAAAACTCACGCGTCAACACAAGAGGCACAATCTTTCTAAAGTCCGTTCAATTACTCGCATACGCCGATAATATTGAAATAATCGGAAGAAAGCAGAATAATGTCAGTGGCGCTTTCGCGAGTTTTGTAACGAAAGGGACGAAATGAGACAGTGAGCGATGAAGGAGATACAACGACGACCTGTACGGGCTGTAAAGCGACATCAACTTAACCAGAAGAGTGTAGGTCCAAAGAAGGACACCGCAGTATAGGAAGACCGCGACACAGGTATCGCACGTAAGTGTGTGGCCGTGGCTCATGTAATAATGTATTGGCTTCCAAATCGAACGGTTCGGTTTTCAATTCCGATCAGGCAACTAAAATCACGTAAGATGAGTGGTTGCCTAGAATACAATACCAAGTCCAATTGCACTAATAATTTGGTCTCCCCATTAAAGGTTGGATGCCACCCATGGAGCGAAATAACCACTGAGCTCTCTCTGTCTCATTTTCCTAAAAACTTAACACGTGCTCAGTATAGTCTACTCACTTGGGTGTTAAGTTCTTAAAAAAAAAAAGTGGAAGGGGACCTCAACCAATTTAGAGTGCGAGACTGAAGGCAACTGGTCAAAGATAAAGCTGGTTGGAAACTCTTGTTGGTTGAGGCCCGGGTCCAGCCCAGATTGTAGCACCACCTCACCTCAGTATGTAAACCGAAAAGAAATTTTTCAAAACATTGTTGACGATGAAGCTGTTCAACTGATCGTCGAACAATCCTGGCTATACGCACATCAATATAATTGTCATTAGTTTTCTACAAATTGTAATTATCATCAATTACCTCAGGAGCGCTGCTTTATAATTGGCGCGAGCTGAAGGGATTTTATGTGCTCTTAAGATGTTTGCACATAGCGCAAACGAAGAGAAGTTAGGGAAGGAAAAAAGAGAGATACCGATGTGCGTTGGTTTTAAATGTTTGCAAGTTATAGTGACTAAGAAATCAAGAGCTCAGCAGGGCATTCCATAAGCGAGTTGTACGGTTTAGGAAAGAATCATGATATTTCAGAGTAAGTCCGAAGATCGGTTTGAGGGTGAACTGATGAGCATTCATATCGAGACGGGTGTTATGGTTAAAAGTTTGAAAGGGTGGAATGCTACTGGCAATTTGGATGGAGCACTGATGGTGGTCATTGAATGAGGATCTATGTGTAAAAATTGTAGCCAAAAACATGTTGAGCCAAGGCGACATATTCCGGTCACTACCCATCCAGTTTATCAGGGGCAAATCAGAAAAGTTTGGATTCAACGATTGGATGATGTGCATCTCAACTGGGTATTGCTATTCTTTTGACACTTGTCAAAAAAGTGGTCTTACGAGTAGATCTACTGAAGCATGAAGCAAGTACAAAGGCAACGAGGAAAAATGAAAGAGGGTATTATTCGCCAAAGTACACCTCTCCAAACGGCCAATGGATATCAAAACAAATACATTTCAACTTTGAACCTGCCTTTTTTGAAGCTCTTTGAATCTGGGCGGAGAACTAATGGGTTAACTGATATTCTTTTTCATGTATGATAAACCAAAATTGCATAGGCGCACACTGTTCAAGGTAATCGCTCTACATGAGCATGGCGCGGTAGCATGGACTTTATCAAAAGCGGACAAAAATGTCCGTGGTTGCCTGAGAAAAAAGTTGCCTGTTTGAGCGACATTGAACTTGTCAAAACATCTGTACCATTGGGTACCACATGAAATGTCCGATTTTCGCTCAGTCGGAAATAAGAAGTTCTCGACTGAACATCTGTGCCAGAATGCTAAATTTTCCTTTTTTTATAAAATAAAGTTGTACGTGTGCTTGACGTGTGGGAATTTTAGGTTTCGTTACAAGTACCGTTATTTTTTTTCTTGGAATTATTGCGTCACTGGCAATGAAAAACATTAATGACGCATTTGAGGATGTAGCAATAAACGAACACACTATACGACGTTGGTTTGGAAAGTTCCGCTCGGGAGATTTTAGCCCCGAAAATGAAGCACGTGCGGAGCCGGAAACAACAGTTGACGACGATGTTTTAAGAGAAACAGTGGATGCGGACCCAATGAAATCGGTGCAGCAAATTGCACAAAGCATGAGAGTATCCCCAATGACAATAAGTCGACATCTTTCTCTCATAGGAAAGGTAACGAAACTCGATAAGTGGGTACCCCATGAACTGAACGAATCCCAAAAACTACGGCGCCTGGAAATCTGCGCATTAAGCTTACATTAAGAAACCAAACTGAACGGTTTTTACAACCGTTTTGGACCGGATAGTCACCTGTGATGAAAAGTGGATACTGTATGATAATGGCAGTGGTTGGAAGCAGATGAAAAACCAAAACACACCACCAAGCCCGATGTTGACCTAAAAAAGGTTATGGTGACAATTTGGTGTACGAACATCGAAAGGACCAATCCACTTTTACTTTCTTCAACCAGGAGAAACGATAAACACTATCAAATATTGTGAGGAAATCGACATATTGCATGCCAAATTGGCTGAAAAGCAATCTGCATTGGTCAACAGTCACGGCCCGCTTCTTTTGCATGACAATGCTAGACCTCATACCTCACAAGTAAGGGTGCAAAAACTGTTGTAGTTGGAATTTGAAATTCTTTCTCATCTCCCCAATGGATTACCATCTTTTCCTGGATTCATTTTGCCGGAAGAAGATCCTCCGAAACAGAGCAGAGGTCATGAGAGCCTTTGAAGATTTCATTGCCTCAAAAAGTCAGCATTTCTACGAAAAAGGAATATTTGACCTTGTATCACGTTGGGAGAATGTCATAGACGCAAACGGATCATATTTTGATTGAATAAAAATTTAAGATTGAATAAAGATTTTAAGATTTCAGAAGGACTGGAATTTATCGGTTCTGATGAGTACCATGAGTTGGGGGAATGCACACCAGGGTGGGTCAAAAAATACGTTTTTTTTTTGTTATGTGTTAATATCATGCTGCCATTTGGAGCTGGTATGACGAATGTAAAATATTATTGCAATCGGCTTAGTACACCTGCCTCCGGATTGGCTTTAAAGTTTTAAAATTTTCAATTTCTTTTGAAATAAATACAGAAACTGAGCAACGAATTTCCATTAAATTTTGCGCTTAAATTGAAATTAACGGTACAATAATATCGAAAATGTTGAAGAAATGTTTTAGCAATGAAGCTCTAAAGAGAACAATGGTTTACGATTGGCATGCACCCTTAAGAAGTAGTCGTAAAGCCGTCGATGAAATCATGGATTAACTGGTCGTAAACCGTAAATTGACCATCAGACAGTTACCAGAGATGACCAACATCTCATTGGATCCGCTCACTGTATTTCAACCAATCAATTGAGCTTGAGATGTGTTGTGGCAAGGCTGGTGCCAAAGAACCTGAATTCCTTGCAAATAAAAAAGCAGCGTGTGGACACTACAATAGAGATGTTTTCTAAGGATTGTTTCAACCAAAGATTGATCAAACGCGTGATTACAGGTGAAGAGATGTGCGTCTATGAGCACGAAATACAAACCTAAGAAAGGATTACAATGATGTTGAGCATCATTAATTTCTTCCTGAAGGCTAGAATGTCAATAAGGAGTGCGGAGATTTGTAACAGTGGCCCCCGATGATGATTAGCTGGCTTAATGAACATACCTGCCATGCAGTTCAGTTGGCTTTGACTGCCAAAGTGAGAATATGGGGCTTGTACCTGTGATTTAAATAAATAAAGAAAGATAATATTCGTGTTCATTGCACTGTTTTATTTAAGCACGGGTCATTACATTGGCGACGAGGTAAACATGCATATCTGCATAAATGAGAGTATGGTCGGAAAGCGTGCTATAGTATATACTCGTATGTATATAGTTAGTAGACTGAAATGAACATTTCGTTTTACAGAATTGGGTGAATCCTAAAACGTGCATTAAATTGACGATTTCAATCAGATTGCATTTAATTGGGAGTGAGACCGGGAACTTTCAATTGCTAACCATTATATAGCAAGTGAGATATAGACATTAAATTGTCAGACATTAAATTGCGAATAATAATAAAGCACGTCGGAATGAGTGGTTCAGGAATAGCACCACTTCTGCGTGATGTTATCGAGAAAGCCTTGGTTCTGAAGGTCATCTCTATACCTTCAGAAGAGATGACGGATCCAAGCAAACAGAAAAACAAATTACTACATCTAGGCGGTACACAGCTTCAGGAGGTAGTTTGCATCATTCCGGTGGCACTATGTCAACCACAGCATGCCGGAGGGCAAACAGATGTGTTTGCAGCCCTTTTTGGTAAGCTGAATAGTTATTTCTCTCCCAGAAGAAATTCTGCACTTGAGAGGCACTTGTTTCGTTCACTGTAACCTGAACAAGGAGAAGGGTTGTGAAAATTTGTATTAAAATTGCGGAATCAGGGAGCAAAATCCCAATTTGGGCATACGAGAGAACAGATATTAGAAGTGAACTTAAAGGACAAACTGATGGACACGCAGACGCCTAGAGACATAAAAGAATGACTGTTAGGAAAAAGAGCATACGTTAGCAGAGATCTTCGAAATTTTTCGGGTGTATGAAGAAGTTAACAATGACTCGGAAGCCATAACGCTACCGATCACCTCCATGAGCACCAACCGTGTTATTTCTAGGAGTGAGAATAGCCAAATTTGCCCTGCTAACAACGCTAAATGCAACAAGTGCGGTTTTATTGGACATTTTGCATTAAAATGTAGAACCGCAGACAAACCGATTTTATGAATACTACAGTTGCGAAATAACGACGAATTCAGACTTCGAAGGTTCGTTGTGTCGGCAAAGAGAATAGTAACGACACAATCGATGATAAATTCGACAAATTCCAAGAACATAACTTCTTTAGAATAGCCAAACTGGAAGAGATAACTAATTGTTATATTGGAGGTTGAATAATTCCGATGCCAATAGATTTAGGGTTTCGTCATAACTTTTTCAGTGAGAAGGATTGGGAGATCTTTTGCAGGGACAAGGCTGTAATATGAAATCTGCGAACAGGATCGCAGAATCGCTTTCAGGCTTATGCCGGAAATGACTTTTGCTAAAGGTACAAATGGTTTTTGAAACGATAGTAGGGGTTTCTATTCACCTATTCAACTGATTTGATTTCTTCATTCTATGTAATTGAGGATGGAATTAAATTGAACATGATGCCAATCGGGTCGATAGCCCTCAACCATTTCCAACAAATAAATTCATATCTACTTCTCTATCGAGCAATAAATCTGCGAATCAGATTCAACCGCCGTTGCGGAGAATTCCATCTGCATTAGGAAAGGTAGAAGCAAAATGAATGGAGGCAGTTACTCGAGACATCATAGAGCGTGTAATTGGACAGGATATCTCTAGTTGTAATAGTTTTTAAGTGACATTTGATTGTGCATTGACATGAAGCGGACTAACATAGCCATATTGAGAGAGAATCACCAACGTTTGACTCATTTGTGACGAGATTAAAAGGTGCAAAATGGTTTTCGAGGCTGAACGTAGTCGAGTGATAAGAACGTTTATAATATCGATAGGGGTATTCAGATACAAACGACTATTATTTTGAGTTAACTCGGCCCCAGAAAATATTCAGAGGCAGATGGAACATATTTTGGCCAGGTGCAAAAATACTTAAGTTTTTGAGTAGACCGAAAAAGAGCATGACGCAAACTTGAAGTCTGTATTAGGAGTCTTTAAAGAGTATAATGTGGCAGTGAACAAGGCATCTGGAAAGTTAGGAGCATGAATTTCTAGGGCCACATTTTGTCTACAAACGGAATAAATCCAGACCCCGAGGTCAAAACATTCCTGGAATTCAGACCACCATCCAGCAAGGAAGAAAGAAGGAGTTTCTTAGGCTTGGTGACGTACGTACCTTGGTAAATTTATCCCTTATCTTGGGTATATAACTGAATTGTTGTGAAAACTTACAAAGAAAGAAGTTAAATTTGTATGAGGGCCAAGCCAGGATATTTTTTTTCAGAAATTGAAAGGACGACTGGCATGGCTACCGACTCTGACATATTTCGATCAGAAAAAAATAAATTCGATCAATAGCTGATTCGGGCCCAGTAGCACTAGGCACTGTACTGCTACAATTTGAGGGGGATAGTCCCCATGATATGATATATCATTTGCAAGTAAAATGTTGTCCGAGGTTGAAAGAAAATTTTCGCAAACAGAAAAAGAAAGTCTTGCGTTGGTTTGGTCTGTGGGACGGTTCTACTATTAACATACTTTGCGGGTATAGAATTCGAGCTGGTCACGAATCATTAATTTTTGGAGGCAATCCATAAGCCAATATTGAAGCCACCAGCCCGCGTTGAAGTCGCCCGATTCCAGTCGTTCAAGTTTAAAGTCCAGCGGGAAAATTCCACATTGCGGATTCGTTTTCTAGATTATGCGAGCGGGAATACCCTGATTCCTTTAGCGAACAGTGTGAGCAGAACACTTGTTCAATTATCGAAAAAGCTGTACCAAAATTGCTTACCATAGCTGAAGTAGTAGAGAATTCCAGTATTGACAAGGAGTTGATGGAGGCAGTAGGAAATATTAAAACTCATTCCCGGAATACGAATAGAACTAGCCGATACTTCCTGGAGCTATGTACCTAACCTGGTCATAAATATAGAACAATTTTTATTGCAACCATTTTAAATAAAGTATTAGTTGCACTCTTTTCATGTTAACCGTTATTTAACCCGTTGCTTTTATGCTTCTTTGTCGGAAAGATTTTTATTTTTAGTCGTTTACAATCGTGGCAAAATGGCAAAAGGTGATATATTTTGGACCTTGCGACCGCTTGGAATCACTCGCTGTTTTGTTTATCATACTATTAAATTATTCAAGGATACTGGTGGAGTACGTGACCGTCCATGCACTGTGAGAACTCCGAGAGCCATTAAAGCCGTGCAGGCCCATATCAAAGGCAAACCACTGAGAAAGTAGAAGATCTTGTCGCGGGAAATGAACATTTCGCAAAACTCTATATCTTGCTCCATCAAAGAAGACTTAAGACCTAGTGCCTACAAAACACACACTGGGCACCTGCTAGCAGTCACATTGAAGTAAAGATGTAAGCAAAAATCAAAAGCTCTCTTAAGGCGGTACGCTAAGAAGTTCTTAGCAGATAAGTTCTGTTCACCGACAAGAAAATTGTTACCGTCGAAGAAATTTTTAATAAGCAAGATGATCGAGTCTATGCTCGGACATCAAAAGAAGCTTCAGAACATATTTAAAGAGTTGAAAGAGGCCACCACCTCGCAAACGTAATGGTATGGTGGGCAGTGAGCTCCGATGTCATGACTAACCTCCAATTCAGTGAAAAAGGAGTCAAGACTTCGGCGAAAGTTTAAGAAACCACTGTTTTGTAAGACGTCGTTAAGCAGCTAAGCCGAACAATGTTAGCAAATAAGCGCTTGGCATTATAACAAGATTTTGCTCCAGCCCACAAGCCGAAAACCACTCAAGAGTGGCTAAAAAAAGTACCCGACTGCATATCACTGAATGATTGGCCAGCTGATAGTCCGGACATCAATCCTTTGGATTACAAGGTGTGGTCTCCGTTTTGACCTGCACTACTCATCACCGCAACATTGAGTCCTTGAAGCGAGTCCTTGTCCGCGCAGGCGACAACTTTCCGATGAGTGAGGTCCGTAATGCGATTGATGTTTGGCCGGTACGTCTCAGGTCACTCCATAACTTGTAACTAGGGACCTGACATTGATAAAATGTATAAATTTGTTTTTAAGAACATCAGCGCCTCTTCATTTAGTATACGTTTTTCTTTGTATCAGTATTTATGGCTAGACTAGGTACATTGGGAAACATTCTGTTACGAGGAACAAAAATAGCTGTACCCAATCCGCTGAGGTCAAGAGTCTTAGATCTGGCACATGAAGGGCACCCAGGGGAGACAGTAATGAAACACGCAGGGTTCGTTCGAACGCATGGTGGCCGCTAATTGACAGTTACGTGGAAAAATTCGTAAAGAACTGTAGTGACAGTTTCCTGGTTCTGGTTTCCCCAATGAGCAGATGCGCATTCACCAACGGACCATGGCTATCTTTGGCAATAGATTTGATGGGACCCCTACCGAATCATGACCATTTTTTTGTTATAATCGATTATTATTCGAGGTATTATGAGGTAAAGTTCCTAAAAAGAGTTCAAGAGTGATCATTGAAAGTTTGGATGCATAACATCCGACAATGGAAGTCAGTTTGTGAAGAATTCAAGTAGTATTGCGCAAACAATAACGTGGAGTTAATGACGTCACCACCCTATTGGCCACAAGCAAATGGGGAGGTAGAAAATATGAATCGTTCCCTACTAAAGCGACTACATATAGCGAACGCTAAAGGAAACTACCATAAAAATGAGATTCAGAAATTCATTCTGATGTACAACGTAACTGCACACAGGACAAATGGAAAGCCTCCTTCAGAACTTTTGTTTAATCGCATTATCCGAGACAAAATGCTTTCGATCCGAGAATATTCTGGACTCCGAAGAGGAAAGAGAGAGCAGGCAGAGATCGGAGAGCCAAGATTACTTCGTAATGTAATCTTCCCAAACAAATTAACAACGACATTTGACTCGCAAGAGTTCGAAATAATTAAGCGTAAAGGAAACCATGTTGCAGTTCGTGGAAAGGAAGATGGTAAAGTGTTTAGGAGGAATATTAGTCTGACCTTCCAAATCTATTCCACATTCGTCTAGCTTTTCAGGTGAAGGTGTAGTTTTTTCGCCGATCGTCGTTAACATAAATACCGATCCTCCAGAACTTCAGGATATACAAGAGTGGCCCCGATGAATATTTAGCTGGTTGCATGTACATACCGGTCATGCAAATACTTCCTGGTCGCGGAATAGTTCAGTTGGCTTTGACTGCAAAGTGAGAATAAGAGCTTGTATCTGTGATTATACAGAACAGGTCATTATAAGGAGTATTATTTGGGAGTTATCCAAAACTGCAGCAAGGAATTCGCAGAACAGGCCTCAATTATGGAAAGACAGTTCGTGGATTTTGCATCACACCGTACGATATCACGGTTCATTGATTACGCGTGCATTTCTTACCAAAAACAACACATCTGCCATCCAACAGCTAACAGCCACCAAATTCACCTGATCTGGCACCGTGCGTCTTTTTCCTTTTCGGCCGACTCAAAATACTGATTCGAGCAATACTTTTTTAACAGTCGAGAAGGGATAACATTGAATACCACAGATAATTCTAGGACTGAATAAAACGCTGGCACAAGTGCGTTGCAGTCAATGGAGATTACTTTGCAGGCAATCATTTCAAAAGTTAATTCCAAAACTTTTTGAACAAGATGGTACTCCGTCACTTCAAGAAAAAAATTCCTTCAAATATATGTAGTTACGTTTGCATCAATGGCTTAAGGAGATGGCAATGCCATGCAAGGCGGATAGGCAATTGACGCACTGAACCGGGAAGATTTTGTTTAAAGTTAGGCACATAGATACCAAAAATTACATCCAAAGAAGAAGTTCTTGAAATTAAATATAATCAATCAACATACAAAAGAAGCACACAAAATTCTAAGTCCAATCCTCGTTCAAAGATTTCTGAACGTCGAACCTACTAGTTGCCACAAAAGTGTCAGTTTAACTCCGCCCCCAAAAGCGGCTTTATCCAACTTTTATTCTCGGTGGGCTATGAGCTATGTGGAGTAGGACAACCTTAGACTTCATTACAATATAGGTACATTAGTTTCCCTCCTCCAAGCGAAGACATTTGTACACAATCCAAATTGGAATGAACAGTATTGTGGGAAACATGTGGAAAAATTTGCGTTTGTTTAACACCACTTACCACCTCCAAGTTAGTTCGGCAGTGCAAGACTTCTTTCAACACAGTTGCAAGTCTGAATTCCTTGAGTTTTGTCAGGGTCCGAGTTCAAAAAATGGCATCACCTAGGAACTTGCTAGATAAGACTCACAAGAGAATTTCTCAGAAACTAAATTCGTGTTTGGACTGCGTGTGTCTAAACACTCTATTGACAGTTGAGTGTCTTATGAGCACAATGGAATATACCATGATTCTCTTGGTTGCAGAGAGAGGCAACCACGGACGTCAATTAGAATTCAGAAGCCCTTGATTCTACTGTCCCTCGGCAGGAAAATTTTAAACTTCTACTGGCACTATGCTTTTGCTGATCACCTACATAAGTGCCCTAGTTATAAAATGAAACTTCCTTCTGACACGCTTGCTGAGAGTGATGTCACTTCCTCTGTCAATCTTTGGCCTTTGCTCGCATAAGGCTGCAACTACATACTTTACCGCTGATGTCGTAACCGCTGGTACTCTAAACACTCTGTCATCAAAGCGATTACTTATCTTTCTTCGAGGGTAAAAGTCATGCAGATAATACCTCGTTCTTACTGAGGGAGTAATAGATTGTTGTAAAAAAGGCTGTTCAGAACAGTCGTCACCTCAGTCAAAGATAGGCACTAGGTTTATACTCCTATAAGACCGGGGAAAATGGAAAGACACATGCGAATCGACAAAACGAGCCTCACAGGAGGACAAGTTACTTCATCCCCAAAAAAATGTCCCTGAAAAGGTAGACTACATCTCACGCAGTCACGCGTGAAACGAAATCCACAGCTGAAGAGTTATTAATGAGGAAAATAAAATGTTTTCACCGAGCCATGATACATTTACATTCAAACTCTGAGCTGTCAGCACAACCTACACCTGAAGATATATTCTTATCTGCCATCATCTTGCTGCCCTTAGTTGATGTAACAATTTCCAATCTAGAAACATTAGCACGCAACCTACGTTTAAAGCACCTAGCACAAGGTGAGTTATTATTACGCTAGTGCGCATGCTCGCTGACATCAACAACTCCCGCCATAACCTGCACTTGACACCCATGTAATCAAACTTAGTATACACACTAAAGTTTGCTTCTTGCTGCCAAGTTCTAAATGACAAAATTATCTTCCTCTAGTCTGCTTCCAACAAATTCCACCAAGCCATTCTACACTCATGCTGTAAGTCGGGGAACAACCAATCATTCACAAAGTTAATGTTTTCCAAACGAATACGTCGCTTAGCTAGTCACGGCAGGTGAACGCGCTCATTGCTAAGTGAGAGTTGTCTCCTCTTTCGATGCAAAGAATACCACCTGATACCAGAGAAATTGTGCACCCAAATGAAAGTGGACATTTACCAGAATGTGTTGCAAAAACAAAAAAAAAACAACATAAACTAAAAATTATAACTCCTCCTAAACATTCACACGAATTCCAATAAAAAATCAGCACCCAAACATCCAACACTAGCACTCGAAAATTTTTCAAAAATCTCCATCGAAAGGGTGGAAAAAAAATGGACGCAACCCAAGTGACACTTCACCCAGCGATCTTATCACCTGCGACCGACCATATCACTGCGAATGCCATCACAAAATTCACCAACAAAACACGAAAAAAAAAATTAAAACTCAACACACCGTACAAAAATCACTTGTGGGACATTTTTGGCAGCGAATTTTCCACAAAATTCCATCCTCCCTATCAATCACGAAAAAAATGGCAGGGATTACCTCAAGCAACGTGACATTTCTGGACGGGGACGCACTTTCAGACACATAGAATTCGCTCAAGCACTTATTTTTTTCTTTCCTTCCCAGTTTCAGTATCAGAAAATGCTGTCCCTCACTAGAGTTACACTTGCGCCACCGAATTTTCTCACTTATCCCAATGCAGGTAAAAAGATTAGAGATTTCGAAAAATTTCTCCTGCAAAACACCATAACCTGCCGCCAATAGGAGCCATCATAACATTTGTGGACACACACACGAGCTGCAAGCATAGGACTCCCTACCTTAAGTTACTTAATTGCCAACCCAAAAGTTCAAATGGTTGTGGCGCTTTGGCCGCTCATCCAGCGCACTCTGAAATCACTGCATTTCGTGTTAGAATTAATCCAAATTAATATTCAATAATTACCTTGCGTTCGAATCAAACAAATTTCTCCAGGAAAAATAAAAAACAAAATGTATAACCGCTCGCCAGAACGTCAATGAACTTCTCACTGCAGCAGCATTTTTGTGGAGCGTTTTATGAATTTTAATTAGTAGCAGGGCGCTCTTAAACAATTCACAAGTGTAATAGAGGATTTAAGTTTGCATTTAAACAATTGCTAAGTGCAATTAAGTAGATTTTTTTGTGGTTTTTTTCTAGGCAAAAGCACTGAGATAAATATAAATAATGGACTACCCGTCCGACAATTTTTTTTTTCTATATATTCACTGTTGCCAACATTGAGAAAGGTGAGTATTGACAAATATGTCAATCTATTTGTAGGTTGGAAGCCTGCAGAAAATGTAAACATGTACACGACGATGTAGGGTTGTCCTGCTCTGATTAACCATTTTGTCGGATTGATGGTGAACTGGTTGTGTTCGGTAGGTGAGTGTTATTTTGTTGTTTTTTTTTGGACGCCTGTGGTTTGGGTTTGATGTAGTTGATAGAGAAACTTCAGCGCTATGTTTAAACTGAAATGTGCAGATGGTATGGATTAAATGTCATTCAAAGATGGCAATGGAGGAGTGTGTGAATTTTTAAATGCTTTTGGAGCTGATTTCAAATCCAACTCATGGAAGGAGTACCATTGGCTTTAAAAGTAAATGGAAAACGGGAGGTTAGGCAAAGTTGTAGGATCTGCAAATTGTAACTGTTACATGACATTTATTATGGCATAAACTGATGATTATCACAGTTCCTGAGGAAATACAGTGAATACTACATTGTTAACTGTTTTCCAAATGTTTTTTTTTTTTTGCATTTTGGTTCAATCTACTTCAACATAAAAATATTTTGACACACTTTGGTAAATGTTAACATAAAGATGGAAATGCACAATATAACCATTAACCCCCAGATCCGTATCATTACTATGACAGTTCACTATGTCCCTGAACGCTGCATGGCAACAAAATTTTTAGGAAAGGTGCGTTTCGCTCAATAAGTTTTTATTTAGAATTTATTGGAAGCATTCAGGCAGTCAATGAAAATTTAAATTTTTATATTTTTCTCGCGGCTTTCATGTGAAAGTGATAGTGAAGTGAAGAGATATACCATAACTCTGTTTCGGATATAACTAACAGAATGCATTTACCGTGTCCTTTTCTTCTGTTATTCATCACCGCTTTTGCGCGGCTCATGGGTTTGGCTTAGTTTGAGGATCTTAAAACATTCATGGTTGGGTACTGTAGAAATAGGGTAGGCACTGAGAGGTGTCAACCTGGCGACATACAGTGCTGTTTCTACGCATCAGTTGTGCTTAGTCTACCTAAAAGTGATAACAATCGGATGCTGGTCGATGTACATTCGAACTAGACTTGCCAAACTTATAAGCGCGAGTGCTGACCAGCTGACAAAAATAGCAGTACTATAAACGGGACAACGGATGGGTTCCCCAGATGGAGTCAAAGGTGAAGTGAAATCCCAGAGCAAAACCAATGAGCTAAGGCCGGTAAGGACTTTCGCGACAAGGTCACGGTCTTGGAAAAGAGATGGTAGCGGATGGACATTAATGGACCAACTACAGCGCTCACATCCCAAACGGTTACTGGTTTCGCTCTAATCAATCCCTCGTCCTAAGGGTATCTATAATGGAACCTGCCCTCCTGGTTGGGGGTTTCGCTACGGGATGGATTTGAAAAACGCTGTGATCGCGTAAATCCTATTGTTCTTTCAAACACTTCCTTCTATGAGTGCCTTTAACGTGCAAACTCTTCGTCGAATTACAAACGGTGCAGATGAAGTAATTCGTGGTGTAAGTGCATTAGATAAGAACAAACGTGATCCGTGGTTAATACACAGTCAATAGTGAGACAAAATACGCGTGGGCTCTCGTGACGATAGCTTGATAAGCGATCAAATCGAGTTACTAGAACTACAGTGTGACGCGTTGGAAACATGCCATTCGTTAAATCAATCAGCAAACAATTCTCTTTGCCTCATGTGCATAGTGATCACAATCTATCTGAGTACTCCGAGTTTATTGCATTAGACAATTATTCGCATAGAAGCTTTACAAAAACTCAATCGGTCTGCTTTAATTGCCTTAGATCAGGTCGTACATCGAATAAATGCCGATCATCATTCCGGTGCACCATCTGTAAGGCTCGTCATCATTCGCTCATTCATTAAGATAATCCAAAACACCATTCTTTGTCGTTACCACACCTATGAATCAAAATCTTTTTCAGTCAGCCTCATCAGCACGACCTGCTTTGACACAGCATTATCCTTCGGAGACTATCTCCACTTCTCTCGCTGCTACCCCATTCGTTAACAATCACTCCTTTGAATTTAGAACTGGACAGTAAATTATTTTACATACCACTCTCGCTAGAATTCAAGATAATCGGGGACAGCTCATCGATAGCCGTGTTTTGTTGGATACAGGGGTTGTTCATTACTGAACCGTTTGTCCAAAGACTTGGGATTCCGCTGACTCATGCTCGAATCCCTATTATGGGATTATCGTTGAAAGAAGTAAGATATACGAAAAGTTAGAGAGTGTGTTTCAATTAAGCTTTATCCTCGTATTTACCAGCAAAATCATTTGACGCAAACACTCGGGAGTATATTCGGAAGTTAAATTTGGTTAATCCTAATTTCACCGTGTCCAGTTCGCTTGAAATTCTTCTCGGAGCTGATAAAGTCTGGTCTATTCATAAAGGCCCACATGGCCGGCTCAAAATACATCTTTCGGTTGTGTCACTTCTGGGGAGCTGTTCGATCCAAATAGTAGTGGCTGTGCATTATCAGCATTCATCAGTCGACGTAGATGCTCTAATCCAGCGGTTTTGGGAATTTGAAGAAACCTCCCCTCACTAGGTTCATGATTTTGTCAACTATCCAGCAGAAGAACATTTTCAGAAGACCGTTTAAAACGCCTTCTTTGAGGTTTGCAGATATCCTGCAGTGGGCATGCATTTTTGAGCCCGCAAAATCATTCACAGATGTAAGCCTTGCCTCATGTAGCGAAAACACACCAGTCAACAGATCATGACATTTTAAAAAAGTCACCCATTTTGTAACACAGGTTGCGACTACGCTGGCTAGGAAATTGTCCCGCTATCACAAATCAAAGATGCCCCATGCCTGCATAGCATTATTCATATGTATGAGCACAAAATCTATCTACCTAAAACTGGTGAGTGACCTCACCACGGTTGCCTTTCTCGCAGCTTTGAGTAGATTTTTTCTCGCCGTATCAAGTGCACCAACATCTACAGCGACAACGGAGCGAATTTAGAAGGAGCTCGTCGGTGCCTAACTGACACGCACTAACTAGCGATGTAACAAACTCACAACGACATCATCGCTGCCGATCTTGCCAAAAATAGCATTTCGTGGCACTTTATTCCCTTTTCAGCTCCACACTTTGGTGGATTATGGGAAGCTGGCGTCAAGTCAGTGAAACTACACTTGCGACGCGTTATTGGGAATGCAATACAAACATTCGAAGAATTGTACACTGTCCAAAGTCAAGTAGAAGCAATTATAAATTCTCGTCCGATTATGATTTAAAACCTCTAACTCGGGCAAACTTTTTTATAACCAAATCGTCGATCGCATTGGAACCACATTCAAAGCATGACTCAAGGATTCTGGAAGCGAACGCACACAGAGAACCTTACAATAGTACACGAGCGCCCGAAACGGTCCTGGTGGTTTAGTGGTCATAAAATAAGCCTACTTCACCGCAATAAAGTGGATATTGGGACGAATTAAAACTGTCAACCATTATTAAATTGTAAATGAGCCCACGCGAATACCAGACGTTGATAGTCATACCGCCAACGCACTGGACTTGTTTTTAACTTATTCTCGTTTAACTAATTTCTCGTACACCCACCAACAGTTAGTGAAAGGATTCCTAAAGAACCGTGTGGCAATACGAGAAAGCCAATTGGAGCGGACTTAACAGCTTCTTTAGGAATTTTAACTGGTCGTTATGTTTGCTCGATAACGACGTATATGCCGCTGCTGATTGCTCACAGACACTATTCTCCTTGAAATGAGACCTTTTATCTCTCATCGCATTAAGAGTATCAGAGCAAACAGGTCATCAACCAATCCACTCACCATTGGCAACCTATTTGCCACCTTTTTTAAACAATCCTTCACTAGCGACTCCTTTGTACCATCCTATTTTAGTTACCTACTGAACTTCTTCAATGGCCCACTTCTCTCTCATATCTTGGACCCGTCTTATATGGAATATAAATTACACCAACTCAATGACGAATTCACACCCGGCCCAGATGGCCTCCCTGCCATAATTCTTTAAACAATGTTCTTCTCTCTTTCCCTTGCCCTTTCTAATCTCTTTCGTCTATCCCTTTCACAAGGAGAATTTCCTCAGGCTTGGAAAACCTCCTTCATAACCCCGATCCACAAGAAAGGATCAAAGAATGAAATAACCAACTATCGTCCCATCGCTAAACTCTCCCATATACCCAAACTCTTCGAAAGTATTTTGTATGAAGCTCTAAGCTTCCAATGCAAATCACTTATTTCCCCTAGACAACATGGCTTCTTAAAGGGTAGGTCAACCACCACAAATCTCGTTGAATTCGTATCCTTTGCCCTCTCTGCCCTAGAGAATGGCAATGAAGTCGATGTAGTTGCAACCGATTTTAGCAAAGCCTTCGATAAAATCTCTCATCGGTTAATTATCTTTAAATTGTCTGCCCTCGGCTTTGAACCCATATTGTTAAAATGGATATCCTCTTACCTCGAAAACCGTTTTTACAGTGTTCGTTTTAGGTCAGCCCAGTCCGCTCCATTTTTGGCCACCTCTGGAGTTCCACAAGGCAGCCATCTCGGTCCCCTTCTTTTTATATTAACCATAAATGATCTCGATATGATCATCAAACAGTCGTCTGTCTCCCTTTACGCCGACGATACCAAATTTTTCAAAACCATTTCTTCTCCCCATGACACTTTCCTGCTTCAACAAGATCTTGATAGTTTCTCGATCTGGTGCCTCAAAAATTCTTTGGAACTTAACATCGCCAAATGCCAATCCATCACCTTCTCACATAAGCGGAACCAATCTTCTCCCCGACTCTATCTTCTCCATAACCAACCTATCTCCTCCGTACAATCTCTTCGTGTCCTCGGCATTTTGTGTGATAGGGAGCTCAACTTCCATTTGCATATGCATGAGATAATCTTCAAAGCCAACTCTGCACTAGGTTTTGTAAAATGGTGGTCCAAAGAATTCACCAACCCATACGTGACCAGGTCTCTCTATATTACCTTTGTTCGTGCCCCGCCTAGAGTACGCCAGTCAAGTAAGGTCCCCATATCATCGTGTTCATATCTCGAGAATTGAAAGCATCCAGCGCCGTTTTCTTCGATTTGCTCTTCGAGGTATGCCCTGAGACGATCCTTTTAATCTGCGAACCTATCAAAACCGTCTCAACCTTATCAACTTAAACACCCTTGAAGATCTCATAGATGCAGCAGACTTTCTCTTCATTCATCGACTCCTTTCAGGTCACTTTGAATGCGCGTCCCTTCACAACTCCATTTTCCTCAACACTAACCCTCGTAATCTACGTACTCCTCGTCTCTTCTATCTACCAACCCACCACACCTTTTATGGAGCGAACGAACCAATCTCCCGTATGCTACGAAAAATCAACTCAAAGCCTACCGTCTTGGACTTCCACCGCACCACTTCCTACCTCAAATCCGTTCTCCCTCACCACTCCAACCAACCTTAGTTATAAGTTTTAGTTTAAGTTTAATTTTTAAGTTGTAGCTTGTATTAAACCGAATAAATGGGGGCAATCGCCGCCACCAAAATTACAGACCCACTGCACGCCCCTTCTTGCCAAGGTCGTGGAAACGCTGATAAACCGTCAGCTCATGAAATATCTCGAAACACGCAACTTCTCAGTGGCCGGCAGTACGGATTTGGTAGCAACAGGTCCACTAGTGATTTGATGGTATGTCCCACCAAAAAGTGGAACCAAAGCATATATCAATCTGGCGAAAGCAAGATAGTTGCCCTTGATATTTCTAAGGCATTCGACCCTTAACAAAATTTATTGAGAAATTGAAAAAATTAGCCGATTTTATGTACTTACTGTTCACGAGACTGAGATTCCCCTGAATATTCGGATTCACTCATTTTTTTACCAATTTTTTTAATGCACAACGCATTAGCACAAATCTTTGTGGCTGCTTTTTTGCAGCGCAGTTGACGTTTATGAACATCTGCCCTGCAAACACTGCATTATCGAACATGCTGCAAATGTAGTGAGATTTATGATGTTGTTTTCGAACAAATGACTTTCGCAGCTTGCATTTAAGAACATTTTGCAAAAGCAATTTGATGCACATGACGTTTTCGAAAACGGCCTCTGTTGCCAAAAATATTTGCATTTGGGATTTTTGCTTCAATTATTTTTCGGAACGATCAATTTAAGTTGTCTTGGATGGTATCAAGTCTAATACCCACAAAATAAATGCTGATGTACCCCAGGGCTCCGTTCAGCCTACGGCATTCTTTTTAATTTTCATTAATTATCTCTTGCCTGTGACATCTAATCCAATATATTAATTTGCTGATGACAGTACGGAACGGCAGCGTGGTGCTTGTTCCCAGAGTGGAGTTTAATGCTTCCAAAACACAATGCTGTCTGCTGTCGTTAAAGTGAAATCCAAACACCCAGCCATTATCCATGAATGGCACTTGCATCGTTGAACCGAAAAACTTTATACTCTCTGTTTGTGTGTCAATGACAACCTACGTTGGAATGACCACATAATTGATGTAGTAGTATTGTAAAGTTCAAAGTCCATATCTGCTCAAGTGCTCCTAAGAATTCCCTGCACCTGCTAGATAGGATAACCGTACGATAAGACTGATAGGTGATGCTAATATCAACCAATCAATTGACAAGCTGGAACACCGACGTAATGGCTCCTGTCTCACATTGATCTATTACCATTTTCACAACCAGTGCTCCATTGAAATTGCGAGTACTATTCCGCCCCTTCAAACCTTTAACCTTCTCGCTATTAATGCTGATCAGTTTACCTTCAAGCTCACTTTCGGACGTACATTTAAATATTGTGATCCTTTCCTAAACCGTACATCTCGCCTAAGTAATGCAATGCCGCGCTCTCTATTTCCTGACCATTATAACTTTCAAACACTCAAAACGAACGTACATCGGTACCTCTCTTTCTTTCCTACCTAGCTTTCCTTCGCCCGCTCTGTATGCCAATATTTTAAGGGTACCTTTTCCTCTTGAGTGCGCGCTAATTTAAATAAAAAAAACCTTCATTTATCGCCCAACAACGTCCTCGAATTTAGTGGATAAAAGCGGCCCGCTGTTTCAGATTTTCCTATTATCATAATTTCCTCAATTCACAATTGTTAGAAGTGTCCACGAGTCATGTATTTACATATATTCAAGGTTATATTCTCAAAAGATATTACCGTCTTTCGATAAGTGTTTTATTTTGCCACAAGACTTTTTGACAAACAAGTTCTTTTATGTCATCGAATCGTTTACTTCAGTGCAATGAGCTCCACCTCCAAAACAAACAAAACCAATTTGAATCGTCAAAATATGATTCATGCCCAGGCTAAGTGCTCGTACAAACCAGCAAAACATAGACATCCACCAAACTGCAATTCATCGCATTTCCATTTTTCGTTGGCCTAACCTAACTCCAAAATCAAAAAAACAGGACAAATCGTCACGTCTGTCGGTGCGGGCGGCAACAAAATCAAATTAAAGTCGTTTTTAGTTGAAATTGTTTAATTGTTTCGTTATCACTAGAATTATTAATTAATTAAATAAAAGGAACATATATTTTAAGTTTAATTTTTACAAAAGTACGCATAGAACATTTAAATAAGTTGATACCTATCTTACGTATTAGCATTTAGCCACAGTACGGTTAGGGATACATAAATGTTAAAAGCTCCAATAGACACATATACATAAAATCTCTCGCTCACACACGCTCAATTACATTACACTAAAGAAATATGCACAGTTGAGTCCTGATCCTGACTAGGTCTGCCTCAAGAATTGATCTTTGTTAGCAGCGGTTGGGTCACTCCGGCACCGCTGTTCTTCGACACCCCGTCCAAGTCATTGGAATTACAGATGATCTTAAGGTTCTTTACGTTGTTCGCCTTGACGATGTTATTAAAACTTAGACTACTATTACTGCTGCTAGACTTGAGCAGGTTAAGATTAGATTTACTATTGTTACAGCTATTGTTATGGTGATTGTATCGCATGTTATATTGCGCTGCGCGAGCGATGTCCGACGCTGTTTTCGTCGAATTCCGTCGCGCCATATTGAAATTCGAGTGTGGAGAGAATGTTAGGGAGTGCAGGAGCTCTTTTCGTGGACTGCCATTCCTTTGGTTGGTGTTCCGAGGCTTGGTTGACTTTAAGTTGGACATTTCCCAGAAGGCAACGTCACTGCCATTACCGTTTTGCTGTTGCGCTGGAATTCGATCGTCATCGCCAATGCCAACGACAGTTGCATCGCAAAGTCTAAAACCTATTGAGCTACTTTGTTCATCAGTCTTCAGTGAGTCTAAGACGCCACAGCCGTTCAGCTTGGGCGAGGATGAGGAAATTTTCCGATGCCTTCGTAGTGATGACGCCGGTGACGTTGTGTATGGTGGAGGGAAATTCGAAATACTGCTTAGGAGACCCTTTTTGTGGGTGATGTCGATGCCAGCGTCGTCATCCTCTCGGGGCTCTTCACCCTCTAGCCAATAGGTGAGCATGTTTCCTTTGCCCTTCATATTGACATAGCCACGTTCGCGCACTATAAACGTGCCAAATTCATCAAGACTGGTTTTGGTCGTATGGCTAATGTGGATTTTGAGAGCCTCACCGTTGGATTCCATACGTGAGGCTGTATTCACGGTATCACCGAATAGGCAGTATCGTGGCATTTTAAGTCCGACTACTCCAGCCACGCATGCGCCCGTATGAAGGCCAATACGAAGTTTCAGTCGGTCGTCTGGTCTATGGTGGATTTTGAAATTATGAACTGCTTCGAGGAGTGCCAACGCTAGACGAGCTATCTCCCGCGCATGCTGATTGCCATTACGAATTGGAAGCCCTGAAACTACCATGTAGGCATCACCAATAGTTTCCACTTTGTAGACGTCGAAGTTCTCGACAATTGAATCAAAGCAGGTGTAGAGATCATTGAGGAATTGCACAACCTGCATGGGTGTGCTTTCAGCTGAAATGGCTGTGAAACCAACTATGTCGCTAAAGTAGATGGTGACCTGGTCAAAGGTCTCAGCTACAACTGGTTGGCCACTGATTAATTGGGCAGCAACGCTTTGTGGCAAAAGTTGATAGAGAAGCTTTTCGCATTTTTTCTTCTCTTCGTGGTAGTCTTTGGTGCGTTCGTCGACTAGTTCTTCTAGATTGTTGGCGTATTGTTCCATACGCTTAAGCAGATTGTCGACGATATTTCCCGTTTCGTTGTCCCTGGAAGAAGTAGGAAAGGAACTATATAAGAGATCTGTATTTTGATCGAAGATATGAGGGTAACTTACTTGTTAACTTTTCGGATCGTGCTTTTGAGAGTGTTGAAGTCGGGTCTTTCGCATGGTTCTTCAGCCCAACACTTTGTCATTAGGCTGTTCATGTCTTCGTGCTTATTGTCCGATATGTGCGGCCTAAATGGCTTTGAGAGATCATTAGGGTGGGCCTTGACCAGTTGGATAATTTCTGAAATGGAAAAAATTGGGATTAATGATTTTATTTGGACATCATCGTTAAAAGAACTGATGGGGTTGCTTGAAAGGGACGATTGTTATTAAATTTGATTTGCAAACTCAATAAATTCTTAGTGTTACCCTATCAGTGTTAAAACAATTAAATAAGGCAATGCTCTCCGATACAATTGGAACTCAGCAAACCCAGAACAAGTAAGATTCTCTTGAATAGCAGAGCTGAACTGTCTACGCTTGTTGGATTACTCATAGTTTACAATCTCCTGGGAATAAAGCTGCATCCGCAGAGTATGTGGGGGCATAGGCTCACGGAAGGATACCTTCTACTTTTTGTGCCACTGTCCCTGTGTCAGTGATTTGAGACAAATAACTTTAGGAAGTTATTACGAGCATTCCCACGACCTCTCACAACTATCTATTGCTTCACTTACATCTCTTTCCAGATTCGCGGATGCAGCAAGATGGTTTTATACCCGCTCAGGGTCAAAACGACAACTAACGCGAGATGGAAAGCAGAAACCAGAACTCGGGACCACAATCAAATTCCCATCCTTCCATCCTTCCCCCACCCGGGCATCACAATGGATCTACCCAGAATTAAATGTAGTAAGGTATAGAAAGGACTCCGCTCCTGATATCTCACCAACTCGCTATCCTAACTTAATCTTCCTTCGCCCGAGCTGTGTGCAAATATTTTAAGGGCACTAAAAACGTATCTTAAAGCCAAAACAATTGGTCGGTATACAAAGTGGAAAATATTCTAAAATTTATTTTCTTTCCTTCTCTGTTATTATTCTTATTATTATGCATTGTATTCGAATTTAATCGATGTTCACAATATATAATCCGGCATCCTCTTCCTTTCCCTACCACCACCTTCTACGATATTTGTGGATATTGTTTTTCATCCATCCGACGTCTACTGGCATTTGAAGTATGATAATTTCATAAACTTCTTCTTATTTAAGTAGAAAATTCTCCTTCAAATCTTTCTCCTTTTATCTGTAAGCCACATCCAGCACATCCCAGGGTATCCGAGTGTATTCTCAGCTCATATCGGCCCTATCTAAGGAAGGCATTAATAGAATTGTGAAATACTTGTGTGTGGGCAAACGGAAGACGATGAGGATATGGTTTATTATTGGCCTCTACAAGGACATAAGTGTTTTCGATCTATCGCCACAATATTGCCCAATAATACATGAGTATACCATAATGCTGTCAATAAGTAATAAACCATCAGCACTATAAAAATAACGTGACAACTTAACACAATGTAAAGTCATATACGAGTATATAAGTGCTATCAGCCTAAGTGGAATATCCCTTTTTTGAATTTTTCTCAAATTAACAGAGGAAACTTTAATTTTGTGGAAATGGGGGTCGGAAGGTCCTTTAATCATGTGAAGTAGAGTGAAGACAAAATTATTTTTCCATTATCTTGGTCGATTGGGCAAATCATCATGGAAAATAACAGTGTTGAGGACTGCGTGCAAATTATTATATTATACGTTGTTCCGTGCTCTACGTGCTTTTTACGGAGCACACAGTTGTCCTGTTGAGTCGACTGTTCCTCCTTTGGCGGACAAATTCGAATGAACTATTATAGTTCAATAAACGGTCAAGCAACACCCGTAAATCGTCGAAATGCGAGGTCTGAAGAAAACATTGTTGCCGTGAACAAGAGTGTGCGGTATAACTCGAGGTAGTCGAGTAGCCGCGATAAACCAAGAACTTGGACTTTCGCAGACCTCAACTTGGTGAATTTTACGTCGGAACTTAAGCCTGCAGCCGTACAAAATTCAATTGACCCAGGAACTGAAAGTAAAAAACCATAGGCAGCGTCGATCATTCGCTGACTGTGCTCTGGAGCAGTTGAAAGCAGGTGCCATTTTGGACGGAAAATAATCTTCAGCTACGGGGCCCATTTTTGGATAAATGGCTTTGTCAACAAGCGAAATTGTCGCATTTAAGCAGATAGCAATCCACTGGCGGTTTCATTGGTCCGTATTTGTTCCAAGATTGGGCTGGCACTGTTATAACTGTTACCGACGGGAGGTCAACGTTTTTAATGTGAACACCTGCCTCGGAGAGACTTAATTTCAGGTGATGCCCGTACATCCATGGGAGCAAGGATATGCCTTGCCATCGCTTACTCACATTAGAATAATACCAAAGCAGAACTTGTGTTGGAGGCACAAGTTTCACCCTTGGTGTTGGTCGAGGCCGATCTAAAACCTCTTGCTGAATTTAGGGTCACAGCTCCCAGTATTTTTTGCAACTCTACATTGGGTCAAACTAACTGGAAGACCCTTCCCTAGGGGGCCTACCTCTAATAAGTCAGACCCGGACCGACATCCGGGGGGCTCCTGACTCCCATGGTAACGTGATTTAAGTCCTGGTAGGGACTACCGTTGGTCCTGTCGCCCACAAGACCTATGACCAGCCGCTTGTAACTGGTCAAATCGTAGCAACCTTCTGTGGCGTCATCTGAAAATTGTTACGATCAAACCAGTACTTTGCTCTGTCCCCGCTTTTTATTAGACAACGTCATTAATGGATGAAGCCTAGATAATTGGGCGGGTACCCCGGCGGGAGGTAGTAGTCGATGATAACTAATTTTTTCGAGCCCAAATTGGCAGACATGGATCTCGACGACATGCGGTTCCACGTGCCACACAGTGATGCAAAAGTGCATCTTCTATACAACAAATTTAATTCGGGTTTCAGCGACGTGTGATTCATTATTATTAGACTTTCCCTTGTGGCGTTGTGGGTCTACGACATTTATCAGTTGGCTCATTCGTTCGTTTTTGTGTTGCTAGTTAAAAAAAAAAGAATAAAACCAAAGAGATGTGCACTCTGGCCTAAATTCGCGTTCAAATTTTTATTAAGACCTCAGTCACTTGAATAAAATGGTCAATTCGAGCCGAGAATCTAGTGAAAAACACTTGCAGTCATCACACAAAGAACAATAAAAAAATAAAAACGAATTGGGAAGAGAAAGTTGTAGTCTTTCCCTCGGACTCTCGTCGCGTCGTAAGGTTTTTTTTTCAAATTTTAATTTTCCATTTAATTTTCGCTACGCTTTCCGGTGGTTTTCTTTTTTATTCCACCCGAAACCCCCCTGTTTTGAGTTTTTCTTGTGTCGTTTTCGGTTCAGTGTTTTCAATTATTGCATTGTCCTTGACGGGAGTCATTTGTGTGTGGGGAAAAAAAACCAAAAACGTGTACACAGAGGAAGCAACAATGTCTAGTTGGGCTGAACGAGAACAGTAACATCGTGTGGTCATCCGGGATGCGGTGGAGCACCATATTCGCCGTATAGTTTGCAGAAAGCCAAATTTGGTGTGCCACTGGGGAAAGGTCTGCAAAAGTGACAACTTTCTCGGCCCACTGTTGGTGCTGATCTTAAAGCTCAACAAGGAGTCTCCAAATCGTCGTGATATTTTCCGTGCTCCTGGCCATTAGTGTGCCATGAAGACGTTGATACATTTACTGCAATCTGGTCGATTATTCAAAGTGGACAGGGTGTTGAAGAAGTTCTTGAGGAAGATCCTCAACGAGGTGGCGAATTCGAGCTATTCACATGCATTGACCTGGCCAATGGAACAGAGCAACAGGAGAAAATTCGTAGATTGATTAAATCACTACCCAAATAAACCCAACACTTATTAGATTTACTCTTTGGTATGTTCCATGTGATTGCGACATATGCTAGTCATGCCCGTCATGCGACATATGCAAGTGAAGCGCTGGGTGTTTCTGTGGTATCCAGTTTCTTTCAATCGTGTGTCAGCGGTGGCAAGACTGCTAGAATGGGAGATCGTGAACGATTTGTTTGCTTATTATTATGCTCGTTTTACTGGGCGTATCCTCAAAGTACAAGACGAACAGATATGTAGCTTTCAATGTTCACTACCGCCTCGAGGCAAATTGGCACAACAAAAATACGCACAACAAGATTCACTTGAAGCTGAGAAGACATGGTTACAGTGCCAATGTGAGTGCTGGGGATTGACTGCTTAAGTGCAATCCTGGTCGACGACCGCATTTTTAACCAGCTCAAGTTTTTCCCTAGACAACACTGTACGGAGTAACACACGATCATTATAACCTTCAAACATTTAAAACCAACGTTCACCGGCACCTCTTTTTCCATTCTCCCTGAATTACCTTCGCCCGCGCTGTGTGTAAGCATTTTAAGGGTAGTGAAGTCCCTTAAGCGCGCGAAAATTATATAAAAAAAAATCGTTCATAGAGTCGTCTATCTTGTCTTTCGAATGACCTGCACTTTTTTGCAATGGCGACTATATAATCACCAATTCCATCACCATGGAAACCGGATAACGATGGGGAAGCAGATGATGTAGACTACGAAGTTATCGATGAGAACTTCCCATCCAATCAATTGGTTGAATGACCACAAAGACGCAAAAAGAAGGGAAGGGAACCATTTTCACATAAGCAAGTAGTAGCTACATGTAGTCGATATAATCGTAGCATGTCCACCGGCAGTGGCGCTGGCGGCGGAGGCAACAATCAACCACAACATCACATGACAATGGACGACCTGAGGGCGGTCAATCGTTATGCGGAGAGTACAAAGAACCGTTCGTATCTGCCACAGGTGAGGGATGATTTCTTTCATGGATTTCGGTATAACATAGAATAGAACCAGAACCGACGACTGCTATAAACAAAAAAAAAAAACAATTTATCTCCCCTCTAGTGATTAGAGAATGCTTCAGTGTATTGATTTACCTACAATTAATTGTGATTTCATTATTATTTTAAAAATTGTTTTTTTATTGTAAACCTTAGACCCTTTAATCGTAAAACTGTTAAACAGTTAAACTTCTACTCTTAGTGACCACATTTTAGGTCTATTCCAGGACTCCAAAATTGTACAAATTTGTACTTTTAACGTGACATGTGGTATAGAACACAGTATTGCTATACCATGGTATCAATACCAGCAGTCTGTCCACCACATAATTCGTTTCCCCACCCTACCAATTGTTACAATTTTCTACACGAGATTTTTCTTTGGACAGGAATTTACAATTTGTGCAAACGTCAAATCAATTAAATTTCAAAAGAACTGTCAAACTCGTAAAAGTTTAAATATGCGAATTGCGACAATTTTACGGAAATTAACTCAAACGAAGTCATGAACATGGACAAAGAGGAGAAAAAAGAGCTTCAGATTGAAGTGAATTGTTTGCCTAATACAATAAAGCTCATTAAACGCATATCACACCAATGAAGTATTGTAGTAATAATAACCAATTTAAAAATGTTCCTCCTGATTTGCAAATTTTTCTTTGTTTTGTTTTGAATTGTTAATTTTGACGTTTGACACACATTTTACAAAAAACGCTCCTGTGAGACTACGAGTTCAAGAGAGAATTCATCCCTACTCCACAAACTTAAGGAAGCAATTCTCTTTTACAAATTGTTACAAAAATCTCGTGGGAACAGACGTTTTGTGCCTGTTGACATTGGTGTGGGCATGAAAGTCCTCACCATGAACGTCGTGTTCATATTTTCATGGGGATGAAAGACTTTCTGACAAGCGGAACACTTGAATCGAAGCAGAAAACGACGTGCTTCACCCGAAAATTCACTTTAGAAATGTATTTTCGATGGAGGTAACCTTTCTTCATCCCACTTCAGTAAAAAGCATTCCTTCTCGTTCGGACAATCTTCCTTCCTGTGCCAATGTGAACAGGCACTTTGTCACGCGAAATTTTCTTATTGAACATGATTACACGTTTTGCTTGCTTGTTTGTGTCTCTTGCTCTTTATCACTTACTCTCTATCCCTCTTCCTCTTTATTTTTCTCTAATTAATTTATAATTAACTAGAGGCGTCCACCTATATACTAAAACATTCGGATGATTCGGGCACGCCGCGTCGAACTGCGAAATGCAGCCTCGATGCGTAAAGTGCGGAAAGAACCACAAGTCCGAGGAATGCGCTCTGGGTAAGGACGGACCGTCTGAAAAAAGCCAACTCTCTTGTGCTTTATGTAGGAATACGGGGCACACCGCAAATTATCGGGGTTGTCCCAAATTCCAGTACATCAAAAGAATAAATCTGGCCCGGCAGCAGAAAGTGGAAGTGAAACGTCCACCCGTGCATTTGCAAACTCCAGCCGTTACTCCCCATATTACCTACGCCCAAATGGCGGCAGGTAGGGGAAATACGGTACAGCAAGCGAAGGTTGCTTCTCAGGCCCCAGCGCCCAGAGCACCTGAACCAGTACCTGACATGCTAGCTATCTTGCTCTCTATCCAGGGGCAGATGGCTCAGCTACAATGTCATTTAACTGAACAGACCGCGCGGGTGGATCAAGTATACGCACTGCTGCCTGGCCTAACGCACCTTTTGCCGTAATGGGTACGTACGTGGCGGAGCAAACCCTGAAGGTCCTTGCTGTGAATGTGAATTCACTGATTAGGCTCGAACGACGAGCCGCACTATTTAAGTTGCTTAAAGACCAAGCCTCTGATGTGCTTTTGGTTAGCGAAACTAAGCTTACCAAGAGACATAAAATGAGGCACAGAAGATACAAAATAGTACGGAGAAACCGACCCAACTCCATTCAGGGAGGTTGCGTTGCAATTTTCGTACGAAAAGGTATACATTTTAAAAGAGTATACAGTCGTGTAGTACGTAGGTTCCAGGTGCTGGAAGCATGCATCGTGTATATCCCTCTCCGTAGTGGAAAGCGGTTGTACATGGTGTCTGTCTATGCACCTAAGGCTACTCAATCTACCATCTCAGAGCTCGAGACACTTTTTCAATTTCTGAGGCTGGAATTGGAAGACAACTATTATATTATCGGCGGAGATTTTAACGCCAAACATAATGATTGAGGAAATAATACACCAAATACTAGAGGGAACCTACTATTCAATTGGTGGGGTCAGCACAGTATAATGTATCGACTTGGGCTTAAGGCGACGGATAGTCCGTCGTTTCCCAGACACGGGTCTTATTTGGATCTTCTGCTGTTCGACTTACGAATACAACTGACATGTACTAACCAACAAACTACAAACTGTCTACGCACTTTCGTGTATGACAGTGATCATTGCGGTCTCAGCACCGAAATAACTGTTCCCAACGAAATTGCGGAATTGGATGAGTTTGTTCAAAGGCATTCCTACAATTATAGTAGAGTGCGTTGGACACACTTCACCAGAACACTGACTAGAGCACTCTCCTCGAATTCGCTCTACCCACCGTCCAACAGAAATCTGTCAAACGAGGAGATTGACAGGTATCTAAGACTAATGGACGAGACAATCAAACGAACAATGGACAAAACAATACCTCGGTACCAACACACTGACGAAGAAGACTTATTCCGCAACGCAACTATTGACGCACTGCACCGGACAGAAAAGTAGACTGCTGTCAAGACTAAAAACCTTGTACAGACAGTTTACTGACAGACATAACCCGGAGATCATGACACTGAAGTCGTCGATTAAAAACCTCCAAACATTAATAAAAGAAAATTACAGAGCATCTGTAAGTTTGTATTGGAACAATAAAATTCGGGCTGTAAACACCAGCAACCCGAATATGTTCCCGCAAATAAATAAACTATTTCGGAGGAAAGATCACAACGACCTTCCTTGTCTTAAAATCGCCCGAACGACGAACAACGAACAAATACTGGTAGCAGCAGGCATAGATCCAAATGAGGCTGTTGATGATGACAACTTCTTTGTGATCGATAATCCGCAGGAGCAGGTAGAGGCTATAGGAGCGACTTTCCAGGAAGTGTACAAGGCGAATGTTATCATTGGCCCGAACCACGATCTGGAGAATCAAGTCCTTGTGCACAATTTCTACCTTCGAAATGAAATTGTGAATTGGCGATTCGAGAGCTCGGGTTTCACCCATTTCATTACGAGAATATGGCAAATAATGTCATCACCAACGACAGGGTACTACCCCCGTTCATTTCGAAGGAAGAGCTCCAAACGATCTTCGAATCACTTAGAAGTAAGAAATCAGTGGGAACCGATGAAATACCGAACATTGTGCTTCGACATCTCCCTCTAGAAGCGATGAACATTTATACTACCCTGTTTAATAATGAAATGAATAATGCACATTATCCAGCGCATTGGAAAACTGCGGTGGTACATCCCATCCCCAAAAGGGATAAAGACACTTCCAATCCGGCGAATCTCCGCTCGATCAGTCTTCTTCCAAACATCAGTAAGGTTTTCGAGAAGGTGATTAATAGAGTCCTGACTAAGTGGGTTGAGGACAAAAATATAGTTCCGGATAATCAATTCGGTTTCAAGGCGGGGCATGATATCATTCATGCTGCGTCGAAACTGGTTTCTGATATCCAATGGAACAAAGCCAAGAACCAGTGCACTGGTGCCTGCCTGATTGACTTGGAGAAAGCCTTCGATACCGTATGGTTAGAAGGACTCTTTATCAAGCTGGACAGGTTGGGCATTAGTAAACCACTGTTGTATATTCTTTTCGATATGCTCTCCAGTAGACAGTTCATCGTGAAGAATGGCGATGTGACTTCTGCTGGAACATTTAACATTAAAAACGGTCTGCAAAAAGGTGCGATAAATTCGTCGATCCTATTCAACATTTACACGAGTGATCTGATAGGTTCACTTCACCATGCCATAGCGTATGCAGACGACATAATCGCGTACAGATCGGGTCCAAAGATTGAGGTCCTTAATATACTTTTGCAACGTGACTTCGACAAAATTAAGCGATATTGCGATGACTGGAAGTTGAAAATCAACTTTCAGAAGTCGGAAACCATTCTGTTTAGGACGCCTTTGTCTGGGACCTCTAGGGACACCAGAAAGAATTGGCGAAAGTTCTCGATCGTGGGACAGCACGGGCAGTCACTTGCTTGTCGAAATGTAGTCAGATACCTTGGGATCTGGTTAGATCAATTTCTGTATTTTAACAAACATATAGATGTTGCTCTGGCCAGAGCCAAAGGTGCTTTTGCCCTTACAAAGAGGCTGTTTTATAACAGCCAACTCGATGCGAGGGTGAAGGTAATCTGCTACATGGCCCTTATCAGGCCCATGCTTGTATTTGGTTGTCCCGTGTGGTTCAACGTGAGAGCAAGCTTATTGGAAAAGATTCGGGTGTTTGAGAGGGCTTGTCTTAGGACTTGTCTTCGCTTATACAGAACACCAGAGTCTGAGTACATAAAATTCTATCCTAATGAGGTCTTATACAATAGGGCGAACCTAATAAGAGTGGACAATTTCGTCATTAAGTTGACTCGAAGGCACGTTGCAAGAGCAATGGCCTCATCAAACAACCTGATCTCCGGGGCTTACTACCCAAATTATATGTATCACGAGAGAGTTCGCTTTGACGGTTTTATTCCTCCAGAAGCGTTCCTATATTTAGATAGCAAAGGTCTGATCCAGGACAGATTGGCGGTGCCGCTAATCTTCCACGTCGCTCGAACAGCTGCGGACAGGCGACTCAACTACGACAGAGACGTCGCACATGGCAGTGCGGAGCGTCTCCGGTTCAGTAGGGCGGTAGGGAGTCGCGACATGAGTGATGTTGCTCGGCAGCACCAACACTTTTGGTGGCTAGTTGAAGGGGAGGATGCTTCGTCGTCGAACTCCTCCAATAATATGTAGCTTCATGTGAAGCAAAGTGGGCCAGCCTAATTTTTTTTTTAGCCATGGCCGGCTTACATAGTTTTAGGTAGGTTTGAGTTAGATTTTAAGAAATTTGAAAATAATAAAACTACTAATTTAATACGAGGATGTGTTGATAAGTCCCTGAAAATTAAAGTAATATGGCGTTGTCACCTCAAATGCAACATTTTGCTTGTCAAGGAGCATCTTACAAAAGAACGCACCCACATTTTCAGACAGATCTGTCAAATAGTTTTGTTGTGGCAGCCATTTGCAACAGACGCTTGCGAGCATTTTCGTAAAAATGGAAAAAAGTGAATTAAACACTATTTTTGGCGCAAAAAAACCATTATGGGGACTCTTCACAATTGATTGGAACCAATTATCACGGGTTTACTCAATTTCGGTGCGGTCGCACCAGCACAAGTGACGCCGAACGTTCTGGTTGCCCAATTGAGGTCACCACACCAGAAACGATCGATAAAATCCACGGTATGATATTGTGCGAGTGAAGGTGTGCGAAATAGAAAAGACTACAGGCTTATCACATGGATTAGTGATTCCAGTTCTGCAAAAATGTTTGGATATGAAAAAGCTATCCGCGAGGTGAGTGCTGCGTTTGCTCACAAATGACAACAAACGTAATCGTTTGACAACTTCAAAGGAGTGTTTGGCGATGTTCAATCACAATTCGAATGAGTTTTTGCGGCGTTCGTAACCGTAGACGCCTACAATGCAGAGATGTTGGATTGATTCGACGCCGATTTAAAGCAAAAACCGACCGCATTTGGCGAGGAAAAATGTCGTCTTCCATCAGGACAACGCACCGGCGCACGAATTCGCAGTCGCAAATGCAAAATTGCGTGAACTAGGGTACGACTTGCTCCCTCATCCATTTATTTCCTATTTCCAAATAAGAGATTTCGGTCGAATGAAGTGGTCATCGATGCCTATTTTGATGTCTTTTGGCCGATGTCAAATTCCATACATAATCTAATCGAATATAAAGGGCGTTTTTTTTTCGAGGTTTGGTTTTTAAACTGGCAACACTGTTTCTACGGATTGTCAATTTGACAGTTGCAAGTTAATTTGTGGCTAGTACGTTTTGCCATTTTACGATGTATAGACTAACGCCCAAACAACGCATGTAAATTGTGCAAACTTATTTTGGAAACTATGGTTCGGTTCGCCAAACTTATCATCCATTTTATGGTCGACATAATCGTCCATCTGAGCAAGTTATTCGGAACACGATGAATCATTTTCGCACCACGTACACTCTAGTGGATAAGACGCATCCCCAAAGACGACAAACAGTGCGAACAGACGAAGTTATTGCCGTTGTGGAGCGCAGTGTTGAGGAGAATCCGAATGAGTCTATTCGCCATCGTGCACAGCAATTGGAGCAATGCCCATCCACTTTGTGGAAGATTTTACGGAAACATCTTGGCTTAAAAGCTTATAAGACCCAGCTTGTGCAAGAGTTGAAGCCGCGTGATCATTCTACGCATCGTATCCTCATTTTCAACGAAAAATGTTGCTCTCCGATGAGGCCCATTTTTGGTTAAATGGATCCGTGCTTTATGGGCTGGTGGAATCATCGGCCCATATTTCTTTAAGGACAATGCCGGCCAGAATGTTACCGTCAATGGAGGGCGCTATAGAAACATAATTTCTGACTTCATCGTTCCTCAATTGAATGGTATTGACGTGATAGAGCTTTGGTTTCAACAAGATGGCGCAGCATGGCACACGGCGGGCGACACCATCAATTTATTGCGGAAACATTTGCTGAGCGCATAATTTCGCGTAATGGACCAGTGAACTGGCCTCCACGATTCTGTGGGGGTATGTGAAGGGACTAGTCTACGCCGAAAAACCAGAGACGTTGGACGAGTTGGAAGTCAACATTCGCCGTGTTATTGCTGATATACGGCCCCACTTGCTCGATAAAATTGTCGAAAATTGGACTTCAAGATTGCGCTTTATTCGAGCTAGCCGTGGCGCGAATATGCCCGATATCATATTTAAACACTAATGGCATAAAATTATTTACTAAACAAAGCTAATATCATAGACTTTAACATTAGCTCCAAGTGTTTTATTTCATACTGAATTTGTATACCTCTAAAAAAAACACCCCTTGCTTACAAAAAAAAAAATTAAAATAAATATATCTCAAACGGACTTGTTTTATTTAACACCCTTATTGCCGTTCGCGAATCGCCGAAACTGCGCGAGTCGACAGTCTCGGCGAATCTTTCTTTATTCGGTATTATGGTTAGCGAGCTTGTTGATTCGCCTGGAAATCATTGTTCCACGACAAAGAAACAGAATGACAGCAACTCAAATGTCAGAAAAATTTAAAATTCGTTGTCTGTTTTGAATGTTGCAATTTTTTTTTGTTTTGTAAGTTACAGTAGAAAATAGCAAAACAATTAGTAGTGTGGATTTATTTTTCGAAGACGAATACCGCTATGAAAGAAGCGCGTAAATGTAAGGGACAATTCTAATCCTTTAGAACTCCCAAGTCACACGTATGGTGCATTCAATAGTTTATTTTAGCAATGCGGATATTTTTTCATTTTTACAGGTTCATTTCATATTTTAGGCTACATAAAGTTGTCTGTGTAGGCACAATACTTTCTTCATCTTCAGACATCATTATATCCCTCGCTGAGTTGCTTGTGCTAGCAACAAAAAATGGCCCACAAGGATTAGCAGCATGCTGAAGACTGAGTAACGAGTCGACAGCTTGTTCTAATGGAGACAATGACAACTGCAAATGGTCCACCGCCAGTGGCAACGGAATCTTTTTTGTTTTTGGCGATCTTCTTTTTTAGCTTCAGTTTTTAATCTAACCATACCTGAAATGAAAGGCTGCAGAATAACTTGTAGCACTGAAGTAGTTGAAAATTTAACCTTATGCCACTGTTTTCCTTCACGCATTGGAGGTCCCAGAGAATTAAGGTCAATTGCGCACCGATCCCAAAAATCAGTGCTGATTTTTTTGCTGGACCCAAAACTGCCCAGTCCTTTGGCAATTTCTGGGTTTTGCTCCATGACCTCCACCAACTTGCTAAATTGATGAACGTTCGTCTTTTTGCTATAAATAAATTGTTTATTATTATTTCACTTATCTTGTTGCTTTATTTATTACCATTTGTTCATAGCGGTTTCCTTTTTTTTCAAATTCGCCAACCGCGTCACACAAATTCTTTGTTCGCTTAAATTTGACATTTAAAGCGAACGAAAACTCGGCGAGTCGCTAACCGTAATTCAACGAAACTACATTCGCTAGTATTTTGACATTTAAGATGAATGAACATTCGCGATTCGCGAACCATAATACCGAATATTTAAATTCGCCAGTTTTTTTTGCACGACTCGCGTACGGTAATAGGGGTGTAAATTTGAAATTCGAGCGCCCTTAATGGAAACACTGTATGACTATTTTTCGTCCCTTGCGATGACAAATAGGTATCAGGATGTCATTCGTGGAGTTAGTGTTTACCTCTAGGTAAATTCCTTAACCACTTGAAAGTTAGTAGTCAACAGTGACGACCAAGGCGCTGAGGACAGTTGGTATTTTGTTTGTTAACAACATGTATAGTGCTATTCACAAAAGTGAGCCAGTCTATTGCGCAGGTCTCTTAAATTTGCTGTCATAAAAATTCAAATTTAAAAAGAAATGGAATTTTACAACAACAATATGTATACGAAAATGATCGTTAAAAGAGAAAAAAAAAACAGAAGAGGACGTGCACATACATGCATTTTCATTCTCTTACTCTCTCTGCTCATGCGACCCTTGGCCAACTCTTTTGAATAGCACTATACTTCTTCGTTTCCTCATTTACTTCAAGGCCAACTCGTTTCGCCTGTTCTTCAATTGCGGTAAGAGCATCTATGACGACAGGGTGGAAGGAATCGATGATGTCGGTGTCGTGTGAGCATCCCATCAGCTGGAAAGATTTGTTGAAATTAGTGCTTATCGTATATAAGACTCCGGCCCATAGAATCCGTTGCGTCCGTTACGATGCCGGATGACGTTAATGTATTTGACAGAAATGACAGTCCCATAGAATCCGTGGCATACGTTGGCAGAATAACGAACGAAACGAAACAAAAGAATTTAAATGTCATTTAATCTCAATATTTTCTTTCAAGCTATGACAATTTCTCTTCATTCTCTCAATGTCTCCACCAATGAAAGTGCTTACTCTCAATTTGTGAATGCGTGAACTTCAATATTTGAAAGTATGGTCCTCAATGTGTGAATGGGTGAACTGCCAACGGATTGAAAAGTAGAAATTAAATCTACTTTATCCGTCCGTTCCGTCATATCCTTTGTTTATGGGCCTGTTTCCATAACAACGTGCATATTCTATCGAGCTGCCAGTCGACACAATTCACGCAATTCACGCAATTCACGCAACGGATTCTATGGGCCTTGGCCTATACACAGCCCTACGCAGTACCTGTTCCAGCACTAGATAGAAGGAGTCACATGACAATATATCTACCGGTACGAGTTTGGAAGAGTTTTGAGGAACTGAAGCGCACCGTTATGCAGTTATGCAGGGATCCCGAAATTGGTCATCACCTAACAGAGCTCAAAACTCCTTGAAATTCGTTGGCCGTGTGTCAAAGAAGGGCTTCAGATGCAATACGGTGGATAGGATCTTATGCGTTTGTTTGTTTTTTGGTTTTGCTCCGCATTAAACTTTTAAATATTATTTATTTCTTCCCCTTCCATATCTCTACTTCTGATATTAGTTCCGCGACATTATACAGGTGCTGACTGTCTTTTTGGTTTGTTTTGTCTTTTGGCTGACCTCAATCTTTCGCGCTCAATAACTGCCGCTTCTGATATCGGTTCCGCATATATTTAGTGCATTACCCCCAAGTGTTGACCAATTTTCCGATTTTGCTGAATTTCACTCGCAGTACATAACAGTGCGTAAAGTTCATTGTTTACCTTTTTGTTTACATTTGATAAATTTGCCATGTCTTGCGGAATCACTAACTGTCCAATCTTTGATGTCAATGCTGACTTTGTTACTTGTAAGGGCATCTGTGGAAAATCATTCCATGCAATTTGTGTCGGATTAAATAAAAGGAATAGTGTATACATCAAAGACTTCTCTGACAACCTCCTATTCTTTTGTGATGAGTGCAAGATAATCTCGCTTTCGCACGTGTTGCTTGCTATAAAGTGCCTCAGTGACTCTAATGACTCATTCCAAAAAAATCTCACAAAAATGATAACGACGAATCAGTCCAACTTAGAAAGTAGTGTCAGTTATGTTGATGAATTAGGCAACTCGATTCTGTCCTCAACCGATATAATTAAGTCCAAGCTCACCAACAACGACAAACAATCTGCAAGTCTGGTCGAGATGAAAACTGCGATCAATGATCTCAAAGCAGTTTGTTCCGCCCAAAACATCTCTAACCTTAAATGCGTGAAGATCTTGAGACTCAATTTCAATCTACCTCAAAGAACCATACATCTCTAATACAGCCTGATCCAATGCTCGAAGTAATCTTTGACAGAATCAACGGTGTTGGTGACGATCTAGCTGCCGCACAATCAACCATTTTCGATATTGAGAATCATATCGAAACGGTAAGCAGCAAAATTGGCGATTTACCATTCCACACACAACACCACCAGAATGTCCACTACAATACATCAATTTTGACTGAATTACTGGAAACCGAAGTCGACCCACTTTTACCACCACCTCCTCTTCCACCACGGTTAATTAAATCTACTAATTCTCCCGCTGCCACTTCAATTCAGGAGACCGAAATTGTTTCACTGTCAACTCCTCCCGTCGCCGCCCCACGCAAGCTAATCAAACATTTTGGTACTACATGGGCACCTTCCGAATGGAGGCGTAGACTGGAAAAAATTGAAACCGATATGAGTACTTTCATCAAAGGCCTGATATTTCTTGGATCACGAAACTCTTCGCAGACAAATACGGCATCACCATCAGCAAATGTGAAATGTTCCTGCTATCTCACCACAAAGGTAATCGAAGCTTAAAATTCAACCTCCCTGCTAGATACGAATGGTTATTTAAAAACCCTGTTGGTACTAGTTTCAACGTTGGAAAGATGCGCATCTGTAAATGGATCGAAACACCTACCAAAAAACAGGATAAAAAGAAGCTTAAATCTAAGTTACCTAATCGCGATTCCAACTCCCATCCCAAACCGGACTCTAATAAAATACCGAAATCCGTCCCAAACCGTAGCAAACCTGACTCTGTACCGAAAACCGTTTCCAACTCCCGTTCCAATTCTGACTCTAATTGGAGATTTAAAACTAATATATTCCCCAATTTCGCCCATCCCACTCACATCCCGAACCGACTTCATCGGTCCTCTAATTATATTGCACCTGCAGCCACCGTTCCACCCAAGCCACCGCGTCAACGCGTCTCTTTCAAATTAGCACCAACCGCTCACAATAACCGCTCTGAAATACCTAACCCCTCTGCATGTGCCCCCACTAGCACTTCTTTCCCTAATTTTGACCTTAAAACCGGAGCTAAATATCCCACTTTCGTTAGGTCCCATATTATAAATTCCTCACCTAAACATGTGTCTAATGCCCCTTCAATCACCCCTGCATCGCCTTCAAAATCTTCGTCCACCTGCCCCATTTTTGACCCCCTTCTGCCACCTACAGTTAAAATAACGCAACAAACTTTTGGCTCAACAGAATGTCGTTATGCACTTTCTAGGCTTAGAGAAAAAAAGACGAGAATATACGTCTCCTTCTAGCGTATCTGCATGACAAATCAGACTCAGTTTGTTATGAGGGGAAAACTAAAACAAGCGTCATGGACTCAATACAGCAGGAAGGTCTCCCTACTGACCTTACAAGTCTGAGGAACTTATACATCAAGTTCCACGAGATTTCTAATATGTCTCCGCAAAAACTCTCAGACGACCTTGCTGCTTTCGGTAACTGTTGCAACGCAACATGGAGCCAGAAAATCCAAATCGGTAGATTGCATTTTTTCATCCTCAATTTGCCGACGGCAAAATGACTTTCGCTCACATAGCCCAGTTCAAAGCGAGCAAATTGGGCGATCAGGAAATTAGAAACGAGGCCAAGGCATATAAACAACACACAAAGGTTTATAGGCAACAGCAAAAATGCATTGTTTCGACCAGAAACTCCGCCCACTCACCCATGCACAAAGCATCGGAGAGCGATGCGCCTTTATGTATGGGTTAATGCAAGTGTTGAAGGCAAGAGCAATGCAAAAATACACGAGGGCGGAAACAATGAAGCGGTATAGACAGCTGTTCTTTTAATTGGGAGATCCGCAATCAAAGGGGTCAATGACCAGGCGAATCATGTCAACCGCAATCAGCTGGAAAGAAGAAGGTTTCGTCAAAGCAGCAGCAGCAGAAAAATTCAATTCGCTTTTGTGACCACCAGTGAACGCAATAAATTAAATAAAAAAATTGTCGAGTCTTTTATTGCCTAAGTGTTAGGCGCAATCTAAGCATTTTGTCTGTTAAACTATCGAGTTTTTTTAATCTGTCGTTCAATGATCTAGATACCGCGCATATAGTATAAAAAACATTCCCATAATTTTTTTTGCTAGTGTCCTTACAATACATTTGGTCCTTCGAGCCGGATTACATATATCTAGACAGTTTTTGAGCGAAAAGACAATTCAATAGACATTTAAAAGAGACAAATTGCTACTTATAAAAAGTACTTATACAGTGCGCGATAAATTTTAACGGAAGAAGTCTTATTTCTGTGTCGCATTATACGTTTTTTCGTGTGTGGGCCGGAGTTTCATTTGGGAATTTCAAGACTCTACTGGAGCTGGTGCGACGAGGAAGCAACGCTTAATAACAGGTGTGTGGCATTTTTCTTAACTTTTATTCAAAGAAAATTATTTAAACCAATAACCTCGTGTGTTGTGTGCTCTGTGACTAGATACCTTATATTCGAGTATCAGTTTTTATTCTATTGAATCATTATGAGTAAGAGCAAGCTTTCGAATTTGATTGATTCAGTTCAAATCATTTCACAAGAGTTAGAAGCCGATCATAAGGCTTATGTAGGTCTCGAACAATCGAAGAAGTCTGTTCATATGAACGAAGCACGTTTACAGAATTTAGAAGATTCGTATGCAGAAGCGAAGAGTCTACACCAAAAAATTGTTGCAGCTCCGACTGAGGATGCTAAGGTTGCTTACATGGAAGCACAAGCGTTTCACAAACTAAAGGAACTGTATTATAAATATTCTTCGGACTTGAAAATGCATTTGCATAGCAATGACAACCAAAATCAAACCCAAAGTTCTCTTAATCATTCAATGGCAGGATCAAAGCCCTTACCCGTTGAATTAAAACTTCCTGCAATTAAAATTCCTTCATTTTCTGGTTCGTTACAAATGTGGTCGGAATTCAAAAGTTTGTTCGAGAGTTTGGTTGTAAAAAACTCATCAATATTCGACGTTCAGAAATTGCATTACTTAAAGGCGAATCTAAGCGGTGAAGCTGAACGGCTACTGCGAAATACAGTAATCACTGATGGTAACTTTGAGTCTGCATGGGCCATTCTAGTCAAAAGGTACCAAAACCTAAGATTATTAAAAGACAGCCAATTTAGGTTATTGTTCAATCAGCCGATTGAACAGCTGTTAGATACCACAAATGAAGCCAAGCAATCTCTTGCAAATCTTGGCGTTCCGGTAAACTCATGGGAAGATGTTCTTGTTTTTCAAACGGTTCAGAAACTGCCGCGGACCACTCTCGCGCTTTGGAAATCACACGTTTCATCCTATATAGATTACCCGGAATATTCGTTGCTAGAAGACTTTTTACTAATGAGGTCAAGAACCTTAGAGGTCATTGGACAAACAACGTCAAATTTTGGTCAATCGAAATCAAAAAGAACAACTTCTGTCACTGTTCGTTCTCACAATTCAACAGTTTTAAGATGTTCAATGTGTCAAGGACGCCATTCGATACGAAATTGCTTCAAATTTAAGGCATTAAATATAAGAAAAAAGCAAGATATTGTTAGGAAATACAAATTGTGTACTAACTGCCTCTCAAATACGCACACCACGCAAAACTGCACAAGCATTTTCACGTGTTCGCTGTGCAACCAAAAGCATCATTCGTTACTGCATGCAACTGAACCAGTCAACGCAATGCATGTTGAAGAGTCTCGCGCGCAACCAAATGCCGCAACTCAAGCCCCATCAGGAAACTTATCGTCCTCCACATCCGCTTTAGCTCACAACACTTATGTAGCAAAAACCGGAAGATTACAAACTATACTTTTGGCTACTGCAATAATTAAGGTTTTTACAACTGATGACCAGCCTATAATGATGCGAGCACTGCTGGATCCCGGGTCGGAAGCTTCTTTCATCTCAGAATCCGCCGCAACGGCATTAAATCTCAAAAGGGAAAAGAATTACGTTCAGGTTTTAGGAGTTGGACAAACGAAAACGAGTGTCTCAAAGCACAAGGTTTCCTTTACTATGTTCTCGAACTATAACAAAAACTTTAAATTACATCTAACCGCTTTAGTTTTGCCAAGGCTGACAGCTATCCTTCCAACGCACAATGTTTCTTGTGCTACCTGGAGTCACATCCAGAATATTGAACTCGCTGATCCAGCGTTTAATAAACCAAGCAAAATAGATATCATACTTGGCAGCGATACCTATCCATCCCTCCTTTTAGAAGGTATTCTTAAGGGAGAGCCCGGAACACCAATGGCTCAAAGGACAGAACTTGATGGTAACTTCTCTTCACACAATGGTCGAAACTCCTAGGTTAGAAAGTATCTTGCTTAAATTCTGGGAGCTTGAGGAAGTGCCAAAGAAAAAGATGCTTTCGGTAGAAGAAGAAAGATGTGAACTGCATTTTATAAGAACTCATCAACGTCAGACTGACGGAAAATATGTAGTTCAGCTTCCTTTTAAGGAAGGAACACGGCCTACACTTGGTGTTTCAAAAAAATCAGCCCTTGTTAGATATCTTCAACTGGAAAAAAGATTTCGATCGAATGCAGTATTTTACAGTGAATACAAGAAGGTCTTCGAAGAATACAAAGTGTTAGATCATATGACTGAACTAGACATCACCTCAATTCCAGATGCGCATTATTTCGTTCCTCATCACGCTGTCATGAAGCAATCAAGTTCGACTACGAAGCTGCGCATTGTCTTCGACGCATCCTGCAGAACCTCTGATGGAACGTCAGTCAATGATCATCTGTTAGTTGGTCCAAGGTTGCAAGATGACATCATTGATCATCTCGCGCGTTTCAGAAAACACAAAATTGGCTTCATAGCAGATATTAGCAAAATGTATAGACAGATCTGGGTTCCCATCGAAGATTCAATGTACCAACTCATCTTGTGGAGAGATGTCGAAAACGAAGAGTTGAAGACATATCGCCTTAACACTGTCACATTCGGTACGGCCGCAGCACCATATTTAGCAGTTCGCACGTTGCAGCAACTCGCCGTCGATGAGCGAGATGACTATGCAAGCAGCGAAAATAGCAAAGGAAAACTTTTACGTGGATGACTTGATACACGGGGCAGATTCAGAAGACGAAGCCTTCGAAATGCAAAGACAGCTCACTGCAATGCTTAAATGCGGGGGTTTCCCGCTAAGAAAATGGGCTAGCAATAGTGAGAGGTTATTGAAAGCCGTACCTGCCAAGGATCGAGAAGTGCAACTTCCTTTCTCATTCGATGAAGCGAGTACAACTAAAACTCTGGGAATTCAGTGGAATCCTGGGAAGGATATATTTACATTCAAATTTTGTGCTCCTCAAATAGAGTCAAACACGAAACGAACCATTTTATCTGACATAGCTCGCCTATATGATCCAATGGGATGGATTGCTCCCTGCGTCATTGTCGGAAAAATCATAATGCAGAGCATTTGGAAAGAACACCAGACTTGGGACAGCGAATTGAAGCCCGCTATTGTTTCGTCGTGGTATGCCTTGAAAGTTGAGCTAGCCGCACTCAATCTCCTTGAAATTCCTCGCTGGATAAACATTACCAACGGATCGCAACTTGAAATCCACGGCTTTTGGATGCCTCGGAAAAGGCCTATGGAGCAGCGGTATATGTTCGAGTAATCAACGACGAAAAAATCTCGACAAATCTTTTACTTTCAAAAACAAGAGTTGCACCCCTCAAAAACAAATCACTGGCAAGGTTAGAGCTATGTGGAGCACTTCTACTGGCACACTTGCTGGCATACACCACGAGGACCATGAACCTTCAAGGTGCAAAAGCATTTGCCTGGTGCGACACTCAAATCGTACTAGCGTGGATTAAGACAGCCCCGTACATTCGAACCACATTTGTGGCCAACCGAGTTGCCGAAATTCAGGAACTCACGAATCCTAATTGCTGGAACTACGAGTATGTCTCCTCCAAGGAAAACCCAGCGGACGCAGCATCGAGAGGATTATCTCCCAAGGAGCTCCTTGAGAATAAACAATGGTGGTATGGTCCACAGTTCTTACAAACGTTTGATGAGAAATGGCATCCGAAGTGGAAGGTACAAAACACGGAACTTGAAACAAAAACCGCAGAGTTGTCAAAAACAAAAAATCTTCTGACCACAATATGGTTTCCCTTTAGAACAATGTTTCAGCTTTACGTTCATCACACCTTGTGTGAAACAAATCACCTGTTCTGGCGGTTTTCTTCCTTACAGCGCTTGGTAAGAGCTACGGCTGCGATTTATCAACAACGCACTAAAGAGATCGACGGGTTTATCTGGGCCACTATCCGTAGAAGAACTTACAACAGCCCGAACGCGATTAATCACCATAGTGCAACAAGAATTTTTCGCTGAAGAAATATTAAGTCATCTAAAGGGAGAAGGTGTGTCCAAGGGTAGTAAATTGGTGAGACTATCGCCCATGATTGACGAAAAACGGATAATACGAGTCGGAGGGCGACTAGAAAATGCAGATTTGCCTTATTCGCAACGGCATCCAATAGTATTACCAGCAAATAATATCCTCACGAAGCTTATAGTTCATGATGCTCATATGAGAACACTTCATGGGGGTCAGCAACTCATGATGGCAACACTACGCACTGAATATTGGATATTGCAGCTCAAATCGAACGTTAGAAGTTGCATTCATAAGTGCCTGAAATGTTATAGACACATGGCAGCTCCTTTGCAGCAAAAAATGGGAAATTTACCAGCCCAACGTGTTAATGAAGCTCGTCCATTTCAAACATCTGGTGTGGACTATGCCGGTCCGGTGCAGTTAAAGGCATGGAAAGGACGTTGCAGCAAAACCAGCAAGGCCTACATTGCTATCTTCATCTGTTTCAGCACGAAGGCAGTTCATCTGGAGCTTGTTAGCGATGGTAGCACTTCAGCGTTTATTGCAGCCTTTAGACGATTTACTGCTCGCCGTGGGATATGCGCGAACCTCCATAGCGACTGTGGTACAAATTTTCAAGGAGCTGCAAGAATCATCGGTTTAGAAAAAACACAGCTTCAAAAGGAATGGACGGAGGACATTGTTACGCAACTCCAGGCAAATGGAACCACCTGGCACTTTAATCCCCCTGCTGCGCCGCATTTCGGGGGATTGTGGGAAGCGGGAGTTAAGTCCATGAAATACCATTTGAAGCGAATCATCGGACACCACATTCTCACATTTGAAGAGTACGCAACAGTACTAACACAAGTGGAAGCATGCTTAAATTCAAGGCCACTTTGTCCAGTAAGTGAAGACCCAGAGGATTTGTCAATATTAACACCAGGACACTTCCTAATCGGCGCTTCACTTAATACTGCACCTGAAAGAAATTTGGGCAACATTAAGGAAAATCATTTAGACAGATGGAAACTTTTGCAGAAAATACAACAAGACTTCTGGAAGAAATGGAAATCAGAGTATCTGGCCCGACTGCAACAGCGCTCAAAATGGCTCACTTCAAATCCAAATCTTAAAAGTGGACAATTAGTACTTCTGATTGACGAACAAACACCTCCTACGCTTTGGCGTCTTGGCAGAATTCTGACAACTCATCCTGGATCGGATGGAAAAATCCGCGTCATCACGATCAAAACAGCAACCACGACACTGAAGCGTCCCATCACCAAAATTTGCCTTCTTCCAATTGAAAATCAGTAAAGGTGATCTGACAAGCACACACATATAATAAATAATTAAAAAGCATTTTAATATTCTAAAAATTAAATTATAATAATTGATTAAGCTAATTAAATTACCGATTACACATAAAATAATATTGCCACACACCATTCACTTTTTCCTTCTTCTTATTTTTACATGCACACACCTGTGAACACCTGGAGGAGTTTATCGCCCACATATATACATCATCCTAAATATGAAGAAAGCAAATGGCCCTCGGTGACACGTCGATTCCAACTGCGGGTCCTGCGGCCCGGCAGGATGTTGCAACGCAACATGGAGCCATAAAATCCAAATCGGTAGATTGCATTTTTTCATCCTCAATTTGCCGACGGCAAAATGACTTTCGCTCACATAGCCCAGTTCAAAGCGAGCAAATTGGGCGATCAGGAAATTAGAAACGAGGCCAAGGCATATAAACAACACACAAAGGTTTATAGGCAACAGCAAAAATGCATTGTTTCGACCAGAAACTCCGCCCACTCACCCATGCACAAAGCATCGGAGAGCGATGCGCCTTTATGTATGGGTTAATGCAAGTGTTGAAGGCAAGAGCAATGCAAAAATACACGAGGGCGGAAACAATGAAGCGGTATAGACAGCTGTTCTTTTAATTGGGAGATCCGCAATCAAAGGGGTCAATGACCAGGCGAATCATGTCAACCGCAATCAGCTGGAAAGAAGAAGGTTTCGTCAAAGCAGCAGCAGCAGAAAAATTCAATTCGCTTTTGTGACCACCAGTGAACGCAATAAATTAAATAAAAAAATTGTCGAGTCTTTTATTGCCTAAGTGTTAGGCGCAATCTAAGCATTTTGTCTGTTAAACTATCGAGTTTTTTTAATCTGTCGTTCAATGATCTAGATACCGCGCATATAGTATAAAAAACATTCCCATCATTTTTTTTGCTAGTGTCCTTACAATACATTTGGTCCTTCGAGCCGGATTACATATATCTAGACAGTTTTTGAGCGAAAAGACAATTCAATAGACATTTAAAAGAGACAAATTGCTACTTATAAAAAGTACTTATACAGTGCGCGATAAATTTTAACGGAAGAAGTCTTATTTCTGTGTCGCATTATACGTTTTTTCGTGTGTGGGCCGGAGTTTCATTTGGGAATTTCAAGACTCTACTGGAGCTGGTGCGACGAGGAAGCAACGCTTAATAACAGGTGTGTGGCATTTTTCTTAACTTTTATTCAAAGAAAATTATTTAAACCAATAACCTCGTGTGTTGTGTGCTCTGTGACTAGATACCTTATATTCGAGTATCAGTTTTTATTCTATTGAATCATTATGAGTAAGAGCAAGCTTTCGAATTTGATTGATTCAGTTCAAATCATTTCACAAGAGTTAGAAGCCGATCATAAGGCTTATGTAGGTCTCGAACAATCGAAGAAGTCTGTTCATATGAACGAAGCACGTTTACAGAATTTAGAAGATTCGTATGCAGAAGCGAAGAGTCTACACCAAAAAATTGTTGCAGCTCCGACTGAGGATGCTAAGGTTGCTTACATGGAAGCACAAGCGTTTCACAAACTAAAGGAACTGTATTATAAATATTCTTCGGACTTGAAAATGCATTTGCATAGCAATGACAACCAAAATCAAACCCAAAGTTCTCTTAATCATTCAATGGCAGGATCAAAGCCCTTACCCGTTGAATTAAAACTTCCTGCAATTAAAATTCCTTCATTTTCTGGTTCGTTACAAATGTGGTCGGAATTCAAAAGTTTGTTCGAGAGTTTGGTTGTAAAAAACTCATCAATATCCGACGTTCAGAAATTGCATTACTTAAAGGCGAATCTAAGCGGTGAAGCTGAACGGCTACTGCGAAATACAGTAATCACTGATGGTAACTTTGAGTCTGCATGGGCCATTCTAGTCAAAAGGTACCAAAACCTAAGATTATTAAAAGACAGCCAATTTAGGTTATTGTTCAATCAGCCAAAACTTGTGGAGGAATCAGCCGATGAAATTAAACAGCTGTTAGATACCACAAATGAAGCCAAGCAATCTCTTGCAAATCTTGGCGTTCCGGTAAACTCATGGGAAGATGTTCTTGTTTTTCAAACGGTTCAGAAACTGCCGCGGACCACTCTCGCGCTTTGGGAATCACACGTTTCATCCTATATAGATTACCCGGAATATTCGTTGCTAGAAGACTTTTTACTAATGAGGTCAAGAACCTTAGAGGTCATTGGACAAACAACGTCAAATTTTGGTCAATCGAAATCAAAAAGAACAACTTCTGTCACTGTTCGTTCTCACAATTCAACAGTTTTAAGATGTTCAATGTGTCAAGGACGCCATTCGATACGAAATTGCTTCAAATTTAAGGCATTAAATATAAGAAAAAAGCAAGATATTGTTAGGAAATACAAATTGTGTACTAACTGCCTCTCAAATACGCACACCACGCAAAACTGCACAAGCATTTTCACGTGTTCGCTGTGCAACCAAAAGCATCATTCGTTACTGCATGCAACTGAACCAGTCAACGCAATGCATGTTGAAGAGTCTCGCGCGCAACCAAATGCCGCAACTCAAGCCCCATCAGGAAACTTATCGTCCTCCACATCCGCTTTAGCTCACAACACTTATGTAGCAAAAACCGGAAGATTACAAACTATACTTTTGGCTACTGCAATAATTAAGGTTTTTACAACTGATGACCAGCCTATAATGATGCGAGCACTGCTGGATCCCGGGTCGGAAGCTTCTTTCATCTCAGAATCCGCCGCAACGGCATTAAATCTCAAAAGGGAAAAGAATTACGTTCAGGTTTTAGGAGTTGGACAAACGAAAACGAGTGTCTCAAAGCACAAGGTTTCCTTTACTATGTTCTCGAACTATAACAAAAACTTTAAATTACATCTAACCGCTTTAGTTTTGCCAAGGCTGACAGCTATCCTTCCAACGCACAATGTTTCTTGTGCTACCTGGAGTCACATCCAGAATATTGAACTCGCTGATCCAGCGTTTAATAAACCAAGCAAAATAGATATCATACTTGGCAGCGATACCTATCCATCCCTCCTTTTAGAAGGTATTCTTAAGGGAGAGCCCGGAACACCAATGGCTCAAAGGACAGAACTTGATGGTAACTTCTCTTCACACAATGGTCGAAACTCCTAGGTTAGAAAGTATCTTGCTTAAATTCTGGGAGCTTGAGGAAGTGCCAAAGAAAAAGATGCTTTCGGTAGAAGAAGAAAGATGTGAACTGCATTTTATAAGAACTCATCAACGTCAGACTGACGGAAAATATGTAGTTCAGCTTCCTTTTAAGGAAGGAACACGGCCTACACTTGGTGTTTCAAAAAAATCAGCCCTTGTTAGATATCTTCAACTGGAAAAAAGATTTCGATCGAATGCAGTATTTTACAGTGAATACAAGAAGGTCTTCGAAGAATACAAAGTGTTAGATCATATGACTGAACTAGACATCACCTCAATTCCAGATGCGCATTATTTCGTTCCTCATCACGCTGTCATGAAGCAATCAAGTTCGACTACGAAGCTGCGCATTGTCTTCGACGCATCCTGCAGAACCTCTGATGGAACGTCAGTCAATGATCATCTGTTAGTTGGTCCAAGGTTGCAAGATGACATCATTGATCATCTCGCGCGTTTCAGAAAACACAAAATTGGCTTCATAGCAGATATTAGCAAAATGTATAGACAGATCTGGGTTCCCATCGAAGATTCAATGTACCAACTCATCTTGTGGAGAGATGTCGAAAACGAAGAGTTGAAGACATATCGCCTTAACACTGTCACATTCGGTACGGCCGCAGCACCATATTTAGCAGTTCGCACGTTGCAGCAACTCGCCGTCGATGAGCGAGATGACTATGCAAGCAGCGAAAATAGCAAAGGAAAACTTTTACGTGGATGACTTGATACACGGGGCAGATTCAGAAGACGAAGCCTTCGAAATGCAAAGACAGCTCACTGCAATGCTTAAATGCGGGGGTTTCCCGCTAAGAAAATGGGCTAGCAATAGTGAGAGGTTATTGAAAGCCGTACCTGCCAAGGATCGAGAAGTGCAACTTCCTTTCTCATTCGATGAAGCGAGTACAACTAAAACTCTGGGAATTCAGTGGAATCCTGGGAAGGATATATTTACATTCAAATTTTGTGCTCCTCAAATAGAGTCAAACACGAAACGAACCATTTTATCTGACATAGCTCGCCTATATGATCCAATGGGATGGATTGCTCCCTGCGTCATTGTCGGAAAAATCATAATGCAGAGCATTTGGAAAGAACACCAGACTTGGGACAGCGAATTGAAGCCCGCTATTGTTTCGTCGTGGTATGCCTTGAAAGTTGAGCTAGCCGCACTCAATCTCCTTGAAATTCCTCGCTGGATAAACATTACCAACGGATCGCAACTTGAAATCCACGGCTTTTGGATGCCTCGGAAAAGGCCTATGGAGCAGCGGTATATGTTCGAGTAATCAACGACGAAAAAATCTCGACAAATCTTTTACTTTCAAAAACAAGAGTTGCACCCCTCAAAAACAAATCACTGGCAAGGTTAGAGCTATGTGGAGCACTTCTACTGGCACACTTGCTGGCATACACCACGAGGACCATGAACCTTCAAGGTGCAAAAGCATTTGCCTGGTGCGACACTCAAATCGTACTAGCGTGGATTAAGACAGCCCCGTACATTCGAACCACATTTGTGGCCAACCGAGTTGCCGAAATTCAGGAACTCACGAATCCTAATTGCTGGAACTACGAGTATGTCTCCTCCAAGGAAAACCCAGCGGACGCAGCATCGAGAGGATTATCTCCCAAGGAGCTCCTTGAGAATAAACAATGGTGGTATGGTCCACAGTTCTTACAAACGTTTGATGAGAAATGGCATCCGAAGTGGAAGGTACAAAACACGGAACTTGAAACAAAAACCGCAGAGTTGTCAAAAACAAAAAATCTTCTGACCACAATATGGTTTCCCTTTAGAACAATGTTTCAGCTTTACGTTCATCACACCTTGTGTGAAACAAATCACCTGTTCTGGCGGTTTTCTTCCTTACAGCGCTTGGTAAGAGCTACGGCTGCGATTTATCAACAACGCACTAAAGAGATCGACGGGTTTATCTGGGCCACTATCCGTAGAAGAACTTACAACAGCCCGAACGCGATTAATCACCATAGTGCAACAAGAATTTTTCGCTGAAGAAATATTAAGTCATCTAAAGGGAGAAGGTGTGTCCAAGGGTAGTAAATTGGTGAGACTATCGCCCATGATTGACGAAAAACGGATAATACGAGTCGGAGGGCGACTAGAAAATGCAGATTTGCCTTATTCGCAACGGCATCCAATAGTATTACCAGCAAATAATATCCTCACGAAGCTTATAGTTCATGATGCTCATATGAGAACACTTCATGGGGGTCAGCAACTCATGATGGCAACACTACGCACTGAATATTGGATATTGCAGCTCAAATCGAACGTTAGAAGTTGCATTCATAAGTGCCTGAAATGTTATAGACACATGGCAGCTCCTTTGCAGCAAAAAATGGGAAATTTACCAGCCCAACGTGTTAATGAAGCTCGTCCATTTCAAACATCTGGTGTGGACTATGCCGGTCCGGTGCAGTTAAAGGCATGGAAAGGACGTTGCAGCAAAACCAGCAAGGCCTACATTGCTATCTTCATCTGTTTCAGCACGAAGGCAGTTCATCTGGAGCTTGTTAGCGATGGTAGCACTTCAGCGTTTATTGCAGCCTTTAGACGATTTACTGCTCGCCGTGGGATATGCGCGAACCTCCATAGCGACTGTGGTACAAATTTTCAAGGAGCTGCAAGAATCATCGGTTTAGAAAAAACACAGCTTCAAAAGGAATGGACGGAGGACATTGTTACGCAACTCCAGGCAAATGGAACCACCTGGCACTTTAATCCCCCTGCTGCGCCGCATTTCGGGGGATTGTGGGAAGCGGGAGTTAAGTCCATGAAATACCATTTGAAGCGAATCATCGGACACCACATTCTCACATTTGAAGAGTACGCAACAGTACTAACACAAGTGGAAGCATGCTTAAATTCAAGGCCACTTTGTCCAGTAAGTGAAGACCCAGAGGATTTGTCAATATTAACACCAGGACACTTCCTAATCGGCGCTTCACTTAATACTGCACCTGAAAGAAATTTGGGCAACATTAAGGAAAATCATTTAGACAGATGGAAACTTTTGCAGAAAATACAACAAGACTTCTGGAAGAAATGGAAATCAGAGTATCTGGCCCGACTGCAACAGCGCTCAAAATGGCTCACTTCAAATCCAAATCTTAAAAGTGGACAATTAGTACTTCTGATTGACGAACAAACACCTCCTACGCTTTGGCGTCTTGGCAGAATTCTGACAACTCATCCTGGATCGGATGGAAAAATCCGCGTCATCACGATCAAAACAGCAACCACGACACTGAAGCGTCCCATCACCAAAATTTGCCTTCTTCCAATTGAAAATCAGTAAAGGTGATCTGACAAGCACACACATATAATAAATAATTAAAAAGCATTTTAATATTCTAAAAATTAAATTATAATAATTGATTAAGCTAATTAAATTACCGATTACACATAAAATAATATTGCCACACACCATTCACTTTTTCCTTCTTCTTATTTTTACATGCACACACCTGTGAACACCTGGAGGAGTTTATCGCCCACATATATACATCATCCTAAATATGAAGAAAGCAAATGGCCCTCGGTGACACGTCGATTCCAACTGCGGGTCCTGCGGCCCGGCAGGATGTTGCAACGCAACATGGAGCCATACAATCCAAATCGGTAGATTGCATTTTTTCATCCTCAATTTGCCGACGGCAAAATGACTTTCGCTCACATAGCCCAGTTCAAAGCGAGCAAATTGGGCGATCAGGAAATTAGAAACGAGGCCAAGGCATATAAACAACACACAAAGGTTTATAGGCAACAGCAAAAATGCATTGTTTCGACCAGAAACTCCGCCCACTCACCCATGCACAAAGCATCGGAGAGCGATGCGCCTTTATGTATGGGTTAATGCAAGTGTTGAAGGCAAGAGCAATGCAAAAATACACGAGGGCGGAAACAATGAAGCGGTATAGACAGCTGTTCTTTTAATTGGGAGATCCGCAATCAAAGGGGTCAATGACCAGGCGAATCATGTCAACCGCAATCAGCTGGAAAGAAGAAGGTTTCGTCAAAGCAGCAGCAGCAGAAAAATTCAATTCGCTTTTGTGACCACCAGTGAACGCAATAAATTAAATAAAAAAATTGTCGAGTCTTTTATTGCCTAAGTGTTAGGCGCAATCTAAGCATTTTGTCTGTTAAACTATCGAGTTTTTTTAATCTGTCGTTCAATGATCTAGATACCGCGCATATAGTATAAAAAACATTCCCATCATTTTTTTTGCTAGTGTCCTTACGATACAGTAACTTTGTGCACTTAAAAAGGATCTCACACCTCCAACGAAGCAGAGCTGATAACGACAAATTTTTTCGTCCATAACGTGCTACCATTGCCAGTGTTTCGACCATCCACTCCTACGCCCTCTCGTAATAACCTTCCTCTTACCTTTTACTATCAAAACGTAAGAGGACTGCGATCTGAGACCCGTGCCGTCTTGCGCCAATCTCACGCTCTCCCATTTGAGGGCTACGCTCTGACCGAAACTAATCTAATTCCCGATATAAAGAATCAGGAATTATTCCCTCCTAGTTTCAATGTTTTCCGAGACGACGATCTTACCCGTCCAAATGATGATGCTCCGTGTCGAGGTGTCCTATTGGCCGTCCGAAATGACCTAAACTCTTCACCAATCGCTGTTTCTACTTCCTCTAAACTTGACTACGTTTCAACAAAGATAACACTCCCCTGCAGGTCCCTGTACATTATGTGTTTTTACATCCTACCGGCCCAACCAATCGAATGCTACCAACTCGCTATCGATGCAATTGATCAAATAATTAACTTATCTGATCCCCTCGATGATATCATCGTATTTGGCGATTGAAAATCTACCTCAGCTGAACTGGACTCAATCAGATGATAAATCTTTTTTTATAGCTTACCCTATCTCGAGTAAAGAATGTCTCTTCTTGGATGAGCTCACAGACTCTAGCTTATGCCAAGTTAGTGGAGTCTCCAACTATATGGGAAGGCAATTAGACCTCATTTTCACCACTGACCCTATAAACTCCTCTGTCTCGCTCTGTCCCCTTTCACTATCGACCATTGATAACTTTCATCCACCACTACTTCTTTCTCTTTTCCACCACTCTCCTTTCCGCCCCACCCCATCTGCAGCTACCACTTCTTACGACTTTCATAAAGCGAATTTCCGCAAAATTAACGCATATCTTAGTAAGTGTTCTTTTGATTTCACCAATATGCCCCTAAAAAGTGCTCTCTCTATTTTCTACAGAGAATTACTTAATTCTATTTCTCTCTATGCCCCCTTTTCGCGTAATAGGACCTCTTCTACAAGCCCCCCGTGGTATAATCGTAAACTTCGCTCTTTACGTAACAAAAGAAGCAAATTATGGACAGTTTTCCTCCGGTCCAACTCTTTTGTTGACTATTCAAACTATCTCGGGTCATACCTTCAATTCGCCCAGCTCTATAAGTTTCTCTATCAGCGATACCTTGATAGTGCGCAATCAAGGCTTATAAATGATCCTCTAAGTCTTTCTACCAATTCGTTAATTACAAACAAAATCCGACGGCTTTCCTCCATCCCTCTCATACGAAAATATATCATCAACTGATCCGCATACCATAGCTAGCTTTTTTGCTACTTTTTTTAAGCAATCTTTTGCCGATAATTCCTTCGTACCGGATCCCTCTTATTTCAAATACCTACTTAACTTCCCTATTGGCCCCACTATTTCTCAAAGCTTTGATCATACAGTAATAGAAAACAAATTACAACAACTTAATGATGAATACTTACCCGGCCCAGATGGCCTTCCATCCATATTTCTTAAAAAGTGTTCCTCAACTCTTTCCCGCCCCCTTGCTAATCTCTTCCGATTATCGCTCTCTCAAGGTGAATTTCCACAGATATGGAAGTCCTCTTTCATAACACCCATACACAAAAAAGGATTAAAGAGCGAAGTCACTAAATACCGCCCTATAGCTGAACTTTCCCATATATCCAAACTCCTCGAAAGTATTTTGCATGAAGCCTTAAGCTTCCAGTGTAAATCTTTTATTTCCCCCAATCAACACGGCTTTCTGAAGGGTAGATCAACTACCACTAACCTCGTAGAATTCGTGTCCTCTGTTCTCTCAGCCTTAGAAAATGGTAAAGAAGTTGACGTTATAACAACTGATTTCAGTAAAGCTTTTGACAAGATATCTCATCCTGTTCAAATTGTCCGTCCAGGGCTTTGAACCCATTTTGCTTAAATGGATATCTTCTTACCTGGATAATCGTTTTTATAATGTTCGTTTCAGATCTGTCCTATCGGCCCCTTTCTCCTAGGTCCACTCCTCTTCATCCTAACTACGAGTATTAACGACCTTCAAAGGCTCATTCAACACTCAACACTTTCTCTCTATGCTGAAGATACCAAATTTTTTAAATCCATTTCCTCACAACATGACTCCAACCTTCTTCAAATACTCGTAGATCTAAATAGTTTTTCCACCTGGTGCATCAAGAACTGCTTAGAACTCAATGTCTCCAAATGTCAATCGATTACTTTCTCACGTAAGTGCAAGAAGTCTGCTCAACGAATTTACCATCTCCCCGGCCAACCTATACCCCTTGTTGAATCTATCCGCGACCTTGGCATATTATGCGACAGGCAGCTTAATTTTCGCTCGCATATTGATGAGATAATTTCTAAAGCAAACTCATCACTCGGCTTGGTTAAAAGATGGTCCAAAGAATTCTGCAACCCGTACGTGACCAGATCACTATACATCACTTACGTTCGCCCCCTTCACGAGTACGCTAGCCAAGCGTGGTGTCCCTTTCAACGAGTTCATGTATCTCGTATTGAGAGGATCCAGCGTCGTTTTCTTCGATTTGCTCTTCGAGGTCTACCTTGGAACGATCCTCTAATCTTACCTCCCTATCGAGACCGTCTCACACATAGAGCTGATAGTTCCCGTCATTGGACTTGCTTTTATCTATCCATACCTGATGTTGATTTGAGCCTTGCATCTTATCAAGACATCACCTCCATTCTTGGAAAGCTCTGCTGGTATACTATCAGAGCCGACGGCGTTGTTGTTGTTCAGATTTTTGATAGTTGAAACATTATTTTCTATACTGGGAGGGAGGAAAGCTTCATTAACTCGAGGCGGGATCTCTTCTTGCCCTCTAACTGATGCCTACTAAGTAGCTGTTGGCAGTGCCCCTGAAACACATCCACTATTCCTATATACGAGTATACATTCAGAATACTGGTTGCACGTGTCGCATCTATTAGCACGAGATTGACTTAGTTCTCCATCTGGAGAGGGCCGGGTTGCTTATTTAATTTTTAGTCTTGGAAATATAGTTATTTATTACAGTATTACGAGCTGTTTCAAAATCGATTAGCCGGTAGCCGTTATCTGTGTCGTCGGAGGCTCAGCCTTCTGTCGTGGAATTCCTCCTTGATAGAGTCTCCAGCATTGGCGGTAGGGGCGACTGCAAGTAGTATGCTGATGTTTCGTTGTGTAGCCTTGATGGGGGTCACTGTCAGGCGATCGTTTATTGATTTCCATTGAGCGTAGCCGATTTCCCATGACGGATCCTAACGTGTGCCATATTTCATAATAGCTTTTTCGTTTTTGGATATCTGATTCTATCCACCGCATCACCTGGGTCGCAACAATAACATTTGCAATAACATCAGCTGTACCGCATGAGGATTTAAGTTTTTGAGCAGCACCAAGGGTGTGTAGTGTACTCAGCGTACAATTCATACTCGTATTTCGTGGCAGTACCGAATAGACATCTTAAATAAAGGGGCCTGTTGTTATCTGAGGCATTTAATCTCCCTCTTTTTTACGTAAGGAAGTTATTCCGTCGAGACTAAGGGACCAGTTCCATTGTAGAAACCCCTAAGACGAGAGCCGGTTACACCGTTAGCAGTACAACACTCTGCCAAGAGCTCATCTGTCACCACCTCTATTCTAAGTACCAGACTTATTGTTGGAAGTCCCTATCTGCCTGAGTTCCAACTATGTTAAAGTAGTATTTTGCGCCCTTTTCCCTTCCGTCGAAAATTTCTAAAGATCACTGTCACAGTGAAATTCATAATTGCTTCGATTGATCACGCATTTTCTCCGAGGAAACCGAGCCCCTGTTTAATTCGCTTCGCAAGCGGCACTTCACCTTCTTTGCAGGTCGTCGTTGCAATCTGATTCACGATTTGTTGATCACAAGACCGCTAGTTCTGTTTGTGGACATTGAGTCGTAAGAAACGCATAGTAGCTGGCATCATATTTAATTCCATAGTAGAGTTCGATATGTCAGATCAAGCATATCTGCAACTAACAATGTCGTGAGGAGATCGATGAATAAGTAAGAACTTCCAACCAAATGGAAGCTGTTGTGCTCTACTGCCGCAATTTCCTCTCTGATATTTTCTTGAATGTTCTGATCAGCCCAAATATAATAACATACTCATGAGATCATCTGCTTACCATTGGATTTTTTTACTTTGTTACTACCGATGTATTCTAGCGACTTGTTGGTCCCAAGACTCTTTGAAACTTTACAACACTTTGTGCAGTATTTTTTGGAGAATTAGTAGTGAAACTCAATTCAAAACATAGTGCCGCAACAGCTTTCTCCAGATGGATAAAAATGATGTGCAGAGATTTCGTGGCGTTACGATGTTTCTTTATCATTATCCTGCCTTTTTGAATCACGTCGGAGATACATGTGCCTCCTACGAATCCGCATTGATCGATGTGACAGTTAAAACTTGTTGCTCTGTCACTGTCTAAAATAAGTAAATTTAAATTATATGCAACATTAGCTGCACTTATCGGTAGTTGTTACAGTTTTTCGTGTTGATTTTTGCCTTTATAGAGTGGAACAACAACACTCTAACTTCACTGTTTCGCTATCTGCTTTCAATATTTCACAAAATTGAAACCCACATCTGGTAAGACTGTTCGACTCCGAATTATTCTTTTTTGTTGCTCTGTGCCCCACGTATTCCCTTAAATCAGTGTTTCCTAACAGAAAATGTCGCGTTTAGAAATATTCTTTCCACCTATTAAACCGTTTCAATTGTTGAGCAAAGTTTTGACACTATTCTTGATGTTGCTCTCCATAACTTGCTCGTCTTGTTCTTATTAGTTCACGGGGTTTTGGAGCCATTGTCGCAAATTTAACACCCCGATTTGGCAGTTGTTCTAGTTTATCTTTTCAACTGACCACGGTTTCGACTGGTGTTCCTGAAAAAGTCTGTAGATAAATTTCGTTGCTGCCGGTTATGCTGTGAATGTAATTTTGTCACAGCACCACAGTACTCGTCCGAATGATCTTCCAGTACCGCTCCGGGAATGCTTGCGACGAATGGAGTAGATTTTTGGACTTATGATACATTTGGCAGGTTTGATTCGATCATTTGCCGATATCTAAGTTGTCCAAGGCTCATATGCTCATATCAAAAGAATAGATAATATTCTAATGCTATCATACAAGTAGACAAGAGGACGCGATGTCCTAGGCGCAACAGAGATAAATTTTATTGAAAAGTAGAGCGTTTCATTGGGCATGTTTTAAGCGATTCTTTGCCTCGGTTATAAGTTGTGCTTCAGCGGAAAACCCAATAAAAAATTTGTAAATGTCGGACGCGCCCGAAACGATGGACGACAGCAATGAGTAATAGATAATTAGAAATCTAATTTCGATTGTTTGAGGACACGTTTTCTGAAATTTAACCAAAGTTCCACGGCTTGCAACTCAGGTATTACTCCAATCACACCCAGTCACAGACTTACTATCTCACTTATCGAAAATCCTTAAAATTTTCCATCTCAGTTAGCGGTAAATTCAAATCAAAATTAGTTTGTCATAAAAAACAGTTCTAGCGAAAAATCGATGTTTTTTGTTATAGAATCTCTCTATCAACGACCAAGAGACCTTTGCGTTTAATGTCAATTTATTTCGAAAGGCACGATGCATTTTTATTTTTGTAACTAACGGTAACGTACCAATAGAACTCAAATACATATTTCTAAAGAAGAAAAAACAAACGAATTGTTAAAGATGGAAAATCGGAAAAAGCAATTGAAAATATCTCGCCGAAATATGACACGACGAATCGCTCATAATCATGGAAGATACCACAGGCTACCACTTGAAGCAAGGAACATTCCCAATTGTCTGACTAGTAAAAAGGAACAGCTCAATCGTAGTTTAATAACAAGTCCACCTTCATCGTCAACTTCAATGCGGGCATTCAATTTTTCCGTGGATTCTCGAAGCTGTAAACAAAATTTTGTATCCTTGCCCAAGGAATCTACAGATCGAAGAATAGTTCGGTATCGAAGCCTCCCTATGGTGCCTTTATATAAGAATCCAACACCTCAGGGACTAAATGGCCCTCTGCGTTTGTATCTCCTGGGAGGAGTCAATTTAAAATTAAATTTTGACGACTTACAGTGGCAAGTCCCTGCAAAACAGACGTCGGATTATTTGAGAATCTTCAAAAAGAGTAAGAGTGGATGGTCTGTCTTAGTTGAGCTGGGAGCTAAATAATTTTTTTTTCTTTTTAAGTTTCGAGCAAGACCACTCCAACGGATCGTGAAATCATCTTCGGCAGTGCAAGGAAATTTTTGGAGAAAACTCACAGCTGGGAAAATTCGCGGATTCAATGGCTGCTAGACCTAGAACATCTTCAGGACATGCGTCGCGCAAGGGCGGATCAATCTGAAGATGACTTTGTGGATATATGCTGTTTTCCATTTAGTGCCAACCTCCTTATGTTGAACATTGATTGATGGGTTGAGTGTGGATTCCCTGATTATGACGAGTCGTATTTTATTTATGGTCAATAAAACAAAAAGTTGCAAGCACTAAGTTTGAAGGTTTCTATGAATGGAGGACAGATCTTTGTGCCAGACCAGGTCTGTGCTGATGTCTAAATGTCTAAAAATCTACAATTTCAATGTTAAAGCAGTTCCATGGTCCTTTATGCGAAGAATTTATCATTTTAAATGCGGTTGAATCTTAGAAATACCTGGTTTAACAAGTCAGGAACTGCCATTCGTTATTCCGATGAACCTAAGTTTCCTGGATAGAGCAGGGAACTTTTAATATAGTCTTTTCTGACAGAGTGAGTTCTTGACTTACTTAAAAGCGATGTGAATCCTTATCGACTATGATAGGTAGCTAGGTAAGTAAAAGTGGCTGTTTGAAAAACCAATTCACTTAGGCCTATTGACCCATTCTGATGCCACGTGGATCTATGACTTTCTTACTAATGGAACCAGTTTGAGCTTACGATGAAGCGTAGGAGACTGTTTACGTCTATATTTTTTAGATTTAAGTCATTGTAGAAGAAAGCTCCTAAGTAAAGTTTTCTTCTCTGGGAGAGAGCTGGACATGTACAGAGTAGGTGGATGATTGTCTCCTCTTGCTCCTCGTCCATGCAGATTCTACAGAAATCGTTTGCAAAAGCGCAAAGCCTTCTTGCTTACTTGCCTATAAGGCAGTGCCCAGTGATGACACCTATGATGGCGCTGAGATGCTTCCTATTTAGAAGGACCAGACTCTTAGAGCGATTTAGATCCAGTTTTGGCCAACTGTCCACCTGTTCCAATTTTAATATTGATTTGCACGTAGCCATTGGTATACCTATGCTACCCTTTTCCGGTAAAATAGGTAGAGTGGTACCAATTTGGCGAGTTCGTCGGACCTACAATTTCCTGGAATGTCTCTATGGCCCGGCACCCAGCAAAAGTGAAAGTTGAACTGCTCTGCCATTTCGGTAAGAAATGATCGGCATTCAAGGGCGGTCTTAGAATTTAATGAGACTGAGTCCAGGGGCTAGATAGCGGCCTGACTATCCGAAAAGATGCAGATATGTTTGCAGATATCACGTTTTTCTTCAGCCAGAAACTCTGTTTCTTTAATCGCCAAGAACGATAAGATATGCAGGACACGCTTTTAGTATACTTGGGTCTGCTTCCGGTGAACTACGGAATATTTTTCCTGCTTAAGAACAATTGTTTCTGGTACTGAAGCTTCGATTACCCTGCGCGCCGACTAGCCGGGAAAGCTAGTAAACCAAAAGCAATTAAATCTAACTCATCGTGCTGGCGTTTTCGTGGAGGATGACAATGACTTCTTTTGCCCTTAAGTAGGCATTAATCTGTCTTTCATTTACAAGATTGTTTGTCGAATTGATATAGGTGTGAGCCAAAATTCGTCCATCATTATCAAAGTAGGACAAACTTTCCAATGCTGGCGAAATTTGCTGTCAAAAGCTGAAAAATCATTGAAAGTGATGCCTATATCTTCTAGAGTATGTCCATTTTGGGCTCTGTTGATTGTTAGTAGGTTTACCTTTTATTTCTGCTTCAGCTGTGACCATATCATTCTAGATGAAAAACACACCAGGAATTTGCCGACGCTAGGTTGATCGATAGATCTTCCCTCGTTGTGGAAGGGCCTTGCCTTATCCTCTATCTTGGAATATTTTTATATTTTAAAACTTAGTACAGAGATAATGCTTACTGAGCCATTCTTCTCGCCTGAAAAAAAAGTGGCGGACTAAATTCGCTGAAATAAGCCTACTATGCGCCCATACCGCATAGCATGGAAGACAAGGGCGACGCCATTAAAGAATGTTTCTGCGAGCTCCTCGACAAGACATATGAGCAATGTCCGAAGTATGACAAGATAAGAAAGCAGGACCTCCTCGGTATATCAGTTGGTAAGCAGGTACACGACACGACGTCTGGTAACGGAGGTAGGCTTATTGAGCTTGCGGCGGACTGAAATACCACTATAGCAAGCACACGGTTTTCTCATCTCAATTTACACAAGGCGACACGGCGGTCTCCCGATCATGAAAGGCTAAATCAAATTGATCATATCACGATAGACGTAACGCATGTCTCCAATATGCTGGAAGTCCAGGCAGCCAATATTGACTCGGATTACTACCTCATTGCAGCCAAGGTATGAATACGGATTTCCCAAGCGCCAGAACAAAGAAGAACTACTGTGAGAAGATATAACGTAGAAAAGCTGGAATCGCAAGAGATCGCCAGAATCATTACCGAACGCTTATTCCGAAATTCCTCATGCTTGTTGCCGCCAGCACCAAGTACCGAAAACCAGTGGCAGCGATAAACAAGAAGCGTACAAAGCGAAGCTACAATGAAGGACGAGAGCCGTTCGTGAGCTTTACGCACAAATGAGACGGGAAGAACTTCGGCGTCTCCAGAAAAAGAAAAAAGAACAAGGGAAACGAGCGATCGAAGGTATTGAGAGCTTATACTTTACGAATAACGTATGGAAGTTTTCCCAACAGGAAAAAAGAACTTATCAAAGCATGAAGACCCGTACAGAGACCTGTAGAGATGAAGAAAGAAACCTTGTAGTAGAGTCACAGTCGGTCCTGAGATTAAGGAAAAACTTTTTCTGCAGCCTGTACAATATCGAATAAGCCTAACATCCCGCTGCCCGGTAGAATAGACCATTCAATTTTGACGATGATAGCCAAAACTTCCTGACCAAAATGAAGTAAGGATAGTAATGTCTAAGCCGGAAACCAACGAAGCAGCTGACTTGATGGCTTGATGGCTTACCGGCCGAGGTATTCAAGGCTGCTGAAAATTACTTTGTGGAGAGCATACACCAACTCATTTCCCAAATCTGGTAAGAAGAGTGTATGTTTGATGAATGGAATCTCAGCACTGTATGCCGTATTGTGTGAACGTCTGAAACCCTTCGTCAACACTCTGATTGGCCCCTATCAGTGCGGCTGCAGACCAGAAAAGTTCCTGTAAAAGTCCAAATCGGTAACCACCATCTTTTCGTCGGTTTTAAGGCCGCCTATGACGAGACGAGCATCCCTGCCTAACTCATTTTGTTACGCAGAATGACGATGGAAAACGCTGGCTGCTCCGTCAGGGTCAGTAACGACTGAACCTATGATATCAGAAAAGGTTTTAGGCAAGGTGACGTGCTGTCAGGTGACTTCTATAAAAGCATACTTGAAAGAATTATGCGGAACTTTCAAGCGAACACTGGAGAAAAAATCTTTTTTGTACAACTACTAGTGGACGCCGACGATATCGACATAATTCTGAGAACACAGTGAGCTGTACGTTTCGCTATAATAGTATTGAAACGGAAGCTGCCAAAATGAGTTTAGCGGTAAATGAGAGCAAAACTAAGTACATGTACATAAGTATGTACTCGTATATGCTGTCAACAAGAAGGGACACACAACATCGACGAATTGGACTGAATGTCACAGTCGACAGCTATAATTTCTAGGAAGTAAGGAATTTCGTCGACCTCGGCTCAGCTATAAATTCTGCCAACAACGCTTCAGCAGAAATAAAACGAAGAATCACTCTTGCCAATCGTTGTTTCTTTGGGCTAAGAAGGCAATCGAGTAGTAAGGACCTATTTTGAAAAACTAAGGAGACTCTATGTAAGATCTTGATCATTCCAGTCCTACTTTATAACGCTGAAGTATGAACTCTATCGGAAGGGGGTAAAGATATCCTCAGTCGTTTCGAGAGACAAATCATTCGAAAAAGATTCGGTTCCGTTTGGGATACGGGCTTTGGAGGAAAAGATTCAACGACGAACTATACGAGCTGTACAGCGACATTGACCTGGTCAGCAAACCGCGCAAGTTATATACGAGTAGAGCGAATGGACACCAATGCTTCGGCCCGCAGAATCTTCGAATCTAACATTTTCCTGGGAAAACGCAGGAGAGGAAGATCTTATATGGGGTGGAGCTTACAAGTAGAAGGGGACCTATGGGAGTTAGCTAAGGACCGGGCTAACTGGCAAACTTATTGGTTGGGGCCCAGGTTCATTGGAGCGAATTGGAGCGCTTCCTAAGTAAGTAAGTACAAGGTGGCGCAAAGTTAATCATCCAATTTGGTTTTTGAATTACGAATCTTTATTTGGATCTCTACAATTGTTTCTGTTAAGTGGAAAAGATGATATCCGCCAAGTGGCTGCCGCCAGTGTTGATAAACATTTGTGCCCGTTTTATCGCATTTTGAACGACTTTCCGCAAGATTTCCGGTGATAACTGTTCGCATTCCTGTAGAATATTCTCCTTAAGGGCTGCGATTGTCTGAGGCTTGTTGGCATAAGCCCGCGAATTCAAGTAGCCCCAAAGAAAGAAGTCTGGGATGGTTAAATCGGGCGATCTTGCTGGCCATGCCAAATCGGGAGATTACGCGACCAGGAAACGCTTTCTTCACAATATCCATTCCGGCAGTAAGAAGTCGTTTATCATGGCCGTGTAGAGTTTGTCAGTAACAGTGACCGTATTGCCGATGGCGTCCTCAAAAAAATACGGCCCAATCACTCCTCCCGCGTGAACGCCGCACCACACAGTGGCTTTGAGTAGATGTAATGGTTCTTCTTGCATCACACGCGGATTTTCAGTGCTCCAGAAACGAAGATTAGTGGAAATGCGCCTCGTCGCTCATGATAATTTTCGACACAAAATCGTCCTCTTCGCTGTTGAGACTGAGGGTGGCTTTAGAGTAATTAACACGCGACTGATGGTCAGGAGGCATTAACTGATGCACTGTTTGCACTTTGTACGGGAACATGTGTAAAATTCGCTGTGATTCTTCTGGTGATGTCTAATTGCGTGGCCCGTCGTCTGGTTGATATTTTTTCGTTCTCAGCGAGATCGGCAGCCACAGCCGCGACATTCTCGGCCGAACGACCAGTCCAGTGGCGACCACGCCCTGCATGGTCTCCTGTGGTTCCACTCTGTTCGAGTCGAGTAGCTAAGCTCCGGAATGTTTGCCCAGTTGGCGCGACATGATTAGGAAATCAACGTCGAAATTCACGCTGTACTAACATCACCGTCCAATTATTGGTCAAAAACATCGACACAATTATTAGACGCTCTTGCGGAATATAGCACTCCATTGCTTGTCTGTTTTTATTCGGCAGCTGCCTAGTTCAAAAATATCAAATATGATTGACGTACGACGCCATTTGCAAAAATTATACCATTTTCCGATAGGGTCATTAATTTTGCGCCACCTAGTATTTACATTATTTCGCTAGCAAACCGTGTATTGCAAAACGGAAAGAATAACGAATTTTTCGCTTGCGATTTCGTCCTGTCATTTTGTAGAACATTTTTCGTTTCGCATCAGTTGCACACTAGGCTTAAGAAACAAAATTTTTCTTCTGGAATATACTTGTGTGCCAAACCAAATTTCTGTTTTTGAGCAATCGATTGTGTTTGGCTTCAAAGTCAAAAGAAGTTTTTAGTTTTCCATTGGAGTGAAAATTGTCCAACTTCCGGAGAGAAACCAATCGAAAATGGCATAGGTTTGAGTGGATAAACGTACTAGAATACTAAGCAGTAGTCTCCACTCATTGTTCGCACACCATTGTTCGGGAAATTGATTGCTTACGAAATTTTGACATTTCTCTTTTTTTATTTTTGTTCAGCATAGCAACTGATGCAATAAATTTCATAATATTGACTCCTGTCACTTTGTCACTTGGGTTTTTAGCGGGTGTGCTTTAATTTCGTAAGCATTTCGCTGTTGTTGTGAAGATTAGGCTTAATGGACTACTAATACCTGTCCTAAATTACTTGTAGTAGACTTTTAGTATTGCAATTTGAAGCTTTCATTCGATACGTCAGCTATCATCCCAAAGCGGATGGTATCTACATACTCCATAACGTGTGCGATAATTGATCCCCCACCTTCTTCGACCCATTTTTAGCCATATCTTATCTGATTTAATTGTAGTTTGCCAAAATTGAAGTGCAGTTGTATTATCTAATTAACTATTAATGACAGATATGCGTCAGCCTTTTGATTTTTCTAGAACTGTCACAGAAGAAGTGCTCTTACAAGTGTATTGCATACCAACAGAGATGAATACCGTGGATGGCTTTGACATTCTCGGGTTTATTCTTAACCTGCTTTCGAGCCAAGAGAGGAATGTACGTCTCTATGGTGTTGTGTTTTCATAAGATGTTTATACGAGTATACCTAAGATTGCTTCGAGATATTTAGGATTTATGAATGTTTGAGATCTGAGGCAGTGAATTCTCACCAAATTTTCTTGTCCTGTTCCAACGCCTCCTACCGCGCTTAAGTTACCTGTTACTAAAATAATACTCCGTAAAGGAGATATGCTATTCTATACGGCCTCATGGATGTAGCATTGCAGTCAGATGAAATTTTTCACTTTATACCAAAGTCCTGTCGTTAGCATACTTACAGAGTTATCATCCGCTTTGTGCCGTACTCACGCATGCTTCCTTGAATAGTATTTGCAAGGTTCCGTATAGGCACTAGTTCTTGGGGCACTATCCCCAATTAATTAGCTAAACCAAACTAAAGACATCACATTTACCTCAGACCGTGGTGACATAGAATCAGAGCATTAATTACGGATTGTAACGACTCGTATCGCTTGACCAGATAAAAATATTGTTATCATCAACAAGTGCATTAAAACTCAGACTTTTGAAACCCCCCTCGACCAAAAGCGGTCTCCGCATTACTTCGGGTTATATCCGTATAAGGCTCAGTTGTTGATTGGGTTCTCAGAACTTGAAAACTGATCTCCATTCCTTGAAGAATAAATCAGGATAAATAATGCCATAAATGCAAAGGAAGCTTCGACTAAGTTTCAACAACTCCAATAAGATTACGCTTCTAAAGTTTTTTCTATAGATGTTGCCACAGTCCGGAGCGCCTCAGGTCCTTAACCAACGGGTGTCTCCATCCAGTCTGATAGTAAGTTTATTTCTTCTACTTGTGAGTATTTCACAGGTTGAGGTTTCCTTTACTGTGTAGGTAGATTCGAAGATTTTCTGTACCGGAGTAGTGATTTCAACCATTCTACATGTCCCAGTCAATGTAGTCATTACATTTTGACTCTTCTGACCGGGTCAATGTCGCTGTAAAATACGAAAAGTTCGTTTGCGTATCATTAACTTTAGTTGTCGGAAAACCCTTTGGCACACAATTGTTTTCTGAGTTCAAGGAAACACTGGTGTCGTTCTCAGAATTAAGAGCAAAACCTCAAAGCAATCTTTACCTGAAGCGATGTTCTGCATAAGAACTCTGTGTTTAATGTCCTTTTTTGTAATTCACCATTCATTGACCGCTAGACTCCTTTTTGCCGCCTTCCAGCGATATTTATGATCGTGCTACTGACATTACACATCGTCCTTCCGATTTCGTATGTCATTATAGTCGGCGTATGAAACTAATTATAAAGCAATTTGATCGCCCGTAGAGTGATGAAAATGCTGGCTTAAGGCCACACTGATACAGTTAAACCAAAAGCTCACAAAGTACGGCAGATAGGACCTTGTAAGGAATCTCGGAAGACATATACCTCTATAGTAGGCGCTGGTAAAAGCGTTTCCATTCTAAAGAAATTAGCAAACATTGTTCTTCGAACATACTTCTGTTGGACGGGTGGACGAAATTACCGGTTTCCATCATCCAGATTGAATAGTCTGCTTGGCAGTGGAACTCGGATCATCGTCGCAGTTATATTCGTATGGTGTGCAGAAATGTTCCTTCTATATTGTAAGCCCTAACTGCGATTATACTAAAAGATCTTCCAATAGGGACTTCGAACTTTGACAGTTGATAGCGGCCATATTGTTGAAGTTACATCTATCAAATTTGCTGTCATTTATTCAGTCTATTTTGCCAAATCACTATGGACGGACATAGAGTTCAACAACATGTGCAAATGATGAAATTGTTTTATCAAAATGGGTATTCTGTTTGGGCAACTTCCGCGCGTTTTGCCCATTTTACGGTCCCCATAATCGCTCTACCGGGTGGACTATTCGCAGTGTGGTGAATAAATTTGAGTCCACTGGTTCAGTAAACGATAAACCAACACCCGTACGTCGACGAAACGCAAGATCTGCCGTGAGAGTGTGCAGGCAAATCCGAGGCATTCGATTTCGCGTCGCTCACAAGAACTCGGGTTTTCACAGACCACAACTTGGCGAATTTTGGGCCGTGACTTGGGCCTGCACCCGTACAAAATTCAACTGACCCAGGAGCTGACATAGATCATAGACAACGACGTGTGTTCGCTGAATGGGCTTTGGAGCAGTTGGAAACTGAAACTAAATTTCATCGAAAAATCATCTTCAGCGATGCGGCCCATTTCTGGATGAATGAGTAAGTCAACAAACAAAATTGTCGAATTTGGGACGACACCAATGTATATGAGATCCAAGAGCGTCCAAGGCATACCGAAAAAGCCACCGTTTGGTGCCGATTTTGGGCTGGCCGCATCATCGGTCCATATTTCTTTGGGAACGACGTTAGCCAGGCCATCACCGTCAACGGCTAGCGCTATAGGTCGATGATTACCAACTTCTTTTGGCCTGAATTGGATGATATGGATACCAACGACATGTGGTTTCAACAGGACGGCGCTACGTGCCACACAGATCACGACACATTGGAAATGGTCATCTCACGTGGTGGTGATGTGAACTAGCACTGAGATCGTGCGATTTGACCCTATTAGACTTTTTCCTGCGGGGTTTTCTGAAGTTGCATGTCTATGCGAATAAGCCACAAACGACAGCGGCCCTCAAAGCCAACATAACCCATGCCATTGGTCAAATTCAGCCTGCGCCAGAGTCATGGAAAATTGGACATTTCGGATGCGCGCCACCCAGAGAAGCCGCGGCGGACATTTGAGCGATGTTACATTCCATAATGGCATCGATAGGCCTTTCAAAATAATAAAAAAAAGTCGATGATATCTCACCCACACTTTGTTTTATTAAATTTAAAGATAGGAAGCGCTTAATGAAAGGGTCTTTATTATGGTTCTCGTTTATCCTTGCAGGATTCGGCTAGGCCTTTGACAAATGGTTTTTCATCCTATGGTAACATCTTCGAACCTGAAGGCTATAGTTCTCTTTTTCTTAGATAGCGCGTTTCTTTTATCCTTTATTTCTCTTCTGAGAATCTGCTATATTCACCCAATACCTTGTGCTCGTCGGGCTCAGAGGAGCTCCAACCAGCGGTTTCGAAATAGTTTCTGTGCCCGCAGCATCAGCAGATAAAATAAGCCTTCTCTGACTGGTCTTTGGTACTACCACTGGTCTTTATTACTTGATGTCAATAGCAAGAGAATTTTTGAGAGAATGAGGGATACTCCATTGGCATAGTCCCTAGTGCTTTTGCATTTTTAACCTTTCGATTTCAAACGTCCACCACAGTATGTTCTCGTGTTTAGGATGTTGAAGATATTCCCAACTGCAATACGGTATTGATCCGCAGAAGTATCATGGAAACATCTGGACATTCGTTATCTTGGAGGAATGCTTCACATAGGTCACAATATGATCAATCTAGTTGAAGGTTGTTTGATCGTGAGTCTTCTAAAACCCTTCTCCTTTCCAATATTCAGATGAAACAAATGAATACAAGCGACAAATTCTATTAGCCTGAATCCGTTATCGGAAGTAGTAGACTATACTTTCTAATGAGATATCATCCCATCCTAGCTATGCTAACGCTTCCATTGCTACTATGTTTTGTCTAGTAGCCTTTCTCCTCTACGGAAATATGAACGCATATAAGCTGATGTTAGAAAAAGTAGTCCTGATAGGCGAAATCTCAAGACTTCTTGCGTAAGCCTAACTCCAGCGACAAATCCTCATTCAAATAAGCACTGCTTTTGCAATTGATAGAAATCAATTGACAGCAGTCTTGGAGCTGTGCTTATTATTCGGCTGCATATGGCCTATTGATGCAACTATCGTTGAACGTGCAGATCTGAAGTCTGTTTGTTTGTTTGTCCTTTTTTCGTTTTCATGGGTCGTAAACAGCAAATTGATCTTTATCTGATGTTCGTGGCTGCTTCCCCTTAGTGACCAGGGAGTTAGCTCCATGCACAACATCTAAATACGAGGCCTGGGTTTTATCTGGGAATCCTTGGACGAATGTGAACTGATATTCCGAAAATATAAACCCTTTTGGCGATATAAGACTTAACATCGACTAATTAATTGGTCAACAGGAACAGCACCCTAACTAGTCCTGAGAAATCCTTATTGACCTTAGCTCCAACTCAGAAAAAGATCATATAAGGTAGCTGCCACTGTTGATTCAACTGGGTTTCTATTCATGTTTTTCTTGCTCAACAAGGCGGTAAAAGCACAATCGATGTGTAGCCATAGTTACAGTGCAGGAAATGACAGATTGACATCGGTCAGTGTTTTCGTTAATCGTAAAACATCCAACCACTTCTTCTTGCCATACAGATGAGTTATGTAACGCAGTGGTTAAGTTCATTGAGTCGCCCATTCGGAGTGGTAAGGTCAAAGTTTTCTTGCACTGCGGACAAAGCGATAACAGGGACAAAGTGAATGGGGAGACCAGTCCTTAATCCACACTAGTCCTTTGCGCCATTAATTTTTATTTTTATTGCATTTCCCTGGAAGATCCACTCCCACAATTATTCGCCATCCCAATTTAAATATTAAAGAAGCAATATATCACTCGAGGTGTTAACATTATTGTCTTCCACAGATCCAAATGGAAGTACCCTGTTGATTATTCGAAATACTCTCAGGCGTTTTTACTTTTCCGGAATTCCCACGTTCGACTCGCAGAATCTGCTGGCATCACACAAGCACCACATGGTTCCCCCAGAACCCAAACCACAAATCCATTTTCATAGCTTTCGAAGTATTTTTGTTTTTTCACTTTAAGAAATCAATCATTTTGCAATTCAAATCCTCACCCTACAGCCAAGTAAGACGTTGATTAATGCTACCATCGTGATCATATCTACGAGCTCAATTATTTACTTACCATCAGGTTACAGAGCTCCACATTTTGCCTACGCCCCCGCTAAATCCGATTAAATGTCTAATGCAGTTCTATCTATCCCTGCCAATCGCTTCATTATGCCTCCAGAAAATCACTTAAGGACTCAAGCAAATAGAAAAATAGACAAACTTCATGTCGCATCATTTTCAGAGCACAGAAAAAAAAATAAGGAGTATGGGAACAGGAAAAAAAACCCTCACAGTGCGAGATGAAGAGATGAGTAAGGTACAAGTCCAGTACATTCCGCTGATCCCCCTGTGAAAGTTTCCACACAGTTTCAGATTTTCCGAGAACTTTTTCGATTTCTAATGTTCATTTCCTCTATGGAGTAACCCGGATATGGTGGGAAAAACTATACAGGATTACCGGTTTAAATACGAAAAAAAGTGAAAAAAAATATCCCGTACCTCAAACCACATGTATTCGTATCAAGCTTACCCTGAGGCGATTTATCTGCCGTTCTCCCCAAATAGAACGGTCCCTGACGGGTGGTGATTTCATGCACTATGATGCCAAATGAATACACATCTCCTTTCTGGGTACCTTCGGGTGGTCGATTTTCTAATCTCAATAGTTCTGGAGCTGTCCACAGGAGATCTAAAAAACAAGAGAAAAAATAAAAGGACATTGAAAAAAAATTATTCGTTCCAACTTACTGCTCCAATAAGCATAGCTATTGCAGTTCTCTTCATCGTCCTCGATGGGCTTCTTCCTCAACGAATGCAAACCAAAATCTGTGATTTTTAACACGAATCTCGAGTCAACCACACAATTTGATGACTTGAGATTGCCATGGGATTTGATGTCGGAATTGTGTAGAAAATGCATGCCGCGCACAATATCATGCATCAGTGACATTTTGAACATCAAATCCAGCTGATATTGTTGGTCGTCCTCTAAAATGTCCCTCAGCGACCCTTTGGGACAATACTCGGTTAGTAGGAAACTTCTGTCTGGCTCTAGGCACGCTCCAAAGAATTTCACCAAATGGTCATGTTGTAGATCCTTCATCCGTTTTAATTCCAACATCAAAGAGCGATTTAGATTTACGGTTCCTACATCGATGCGCTTGATTGCCACTCGGCAGCCTTTGTATGTACCCACCGGAATGAAAATCTGTCGGTCACCGCAAAGGGATCCCATATCCTCGGACATTAGTGTCATTTGACTGTTTTGCTTGACCAGCGAATGAAATGAGCCACGGAAACAGCGTCCACCCGATTCATGCCACATAACATCGTCAATGGACACCTTCCATGTCATGGAGTTTATTTCAGCTTCCGATTTATAGTGGCGGTATCCAAGGACAAAAAATATTACCATAATGAGGACTAAAAAGCCTAGCACTGTGGATAGGATAGCGTATGCTGGCAAAGCTATAAGACAACAGAAAATAGAGAAAAAGAGAAAGAATTACAAAAAAAAAAATCCAAACAATTCACATTCATATGCAGCACAACATTTGTGTTTTGCATTCACTTACAGTTATCCGGACACAATGAGCCATCGTAACCACACTCTGGTCTATCCGGTGGTGGTTCCAAACGATCCGCCGCCCAATGGATGACCTTTCCCTCGACATACTCCAAACGATTGTACATGAAGTGGGCGACAATTTCAAAACGTCCTGTCACCGGATTCATATCCAACAGAGAATATGACGAGATGCGGTCACCGTTCGAGTCGATTGTCACGTTGCCGGTGATGCCGGAAAAGCTTCGATTCCACATGCGGCGCACCATATCTGTGCCATTGATGGGACGTTGCAGAACGCTGGGATCTTCACGAATGCTCTCGTTAAGTGCATTTGCATAGAGCAGAACACCATCGTAGAAGGACGTTACGAACGTGGACAAAGGTTCATTATCACGGAATGTATAATTGTACTTGGCTGCAGCGATGCTCTTAATCTGGAAGCATAATAATGGAAGAATGCAATTATCTCATTAATTATTCGGTCCGACGGCATTAGATAGAAAATTAGATACTCCAATTAAGGAGGTGTTAACTAATTGCCGTTTTAAAGGAGATGTTCTTACAGTGTTATGGAGATTGATGATGGGAGCTATGAATCTGACGCGAGTAAATTTTTGCAAGTAATAAATTAGCCTTGGAAGGGGCATGTCGAAGGACCAAGTTTCTAGTAGGAAGTAGTGTGTTTCGGATCCGCTTCGCGTTCGTTCGTATGTAAATGATATGTATATCTAAGTATCTAAGACCATTGTTAAATTTTTCAATAATTCTTACACAACGAACGTTAGGTCTGAGATTTAAGCGAAATGATTGAACGTCAACAGTTTGCAGGAGATTTGAAGTTTCCTTAAATGTTATTCTTGCTCTGACCTAATCGAGCTCCTGGCAACTCTATGAAGAAATATCTTTTAGACTTATGTGTCTGCCGAAAAAAGCCTGATATTTTTTCTGGGACTGGGGTAGGCTTAACTCCCCACCGATTTAGGTACTGGATCAGAAGTTACTTGATGTTTCGATTCCGACGATCTGTACGTCGGTTTTATTACATTAAACTGAAGCAGTGGAGCGAGAGACTCACCACTTAAACCCCATCGAAATAGGCGGATGGTTGGCGACAGTAAAAAGGGTTGAACTCTACAGACTCTTAATCTCAGGTTCGAGCCTCATGTTGGGCGCCATTGTAAGGAGTGTAGTCGGTCATGGAGACATGGAGGTGTAACACACTAAACTAAAATTTTAGCCATTTTTAGAGATGGTATCGCACTAGGGAGACAAGGAGCATATGGTAAAGTCATTCAGGTGATCTAAAAGTTAGCGATGCAGAACAAGTTCAGATGGACTTTGGAAATACGTAAGACTACCGCCACGTTCCAATTAGATGTGAATAAATTCTCTACAAGAAAAGAAAGTGTTTAGCTCAATTGAAAAAAAAACAACTACCAGAAATGATGATGTTAAGTTACCAAAATACACGCAATTCATCGACAAAGAATTGCCTACTAGTTGAGGTAGACGCATCACACAAAAATAGTATCTCCTTACAGTTCGTTTTCACGTTTTCATCTCGGGAATAGAGGGGGTCTCCATTATATGTCATAACATAGGAATGAAGGAAGCTTGTTTGTTCAACCTCGAGTTTTAAGTCATACCCATGGTTCTATTCGATTATGAATAGTACAACCATCGCCGGAAGAACAGACCATCAGATTGAGCTTCTCTGGTAGCCTAACCACTAAATGATCATTTTCACCATGCACTGGGTTATTCAATGCCCATCGGTTCTGATCTTTGGATTTGATAAGAAAACCAATGCTTGTTGGAGAATTTTCTGTTCCGAACCATCATAAGGTCCTTGGTAATTGCATAAATGGTCCAATAGTTTCATTGATTTTTTTTTTATTTTTTTGCGGCCTAGGTCAATCTCGGACAGATTTATTAAGCTTATTGCAAGCAAACATATACTTAAAACTAACATTTTCACTTAAAAACTAAAAACTAACTACTAAAAAACTAAAAAAACTAAATTTGCTGTTTCTTCACCCTGTGGAGCTTAACCGCATCCAATATAACGATGGAAAGGCTTTTCTTTTCACCGGACTTGAAGTTTAGATCTCACTTAAGATCACCAAAAGGAAAGGGTACCAACATCTTACCGTATTATTTGCTCAAGCAAGATATGCGGCATTTACTCTTAAGTTCATGGAACTCCAATGAAGCTGCCGGAGCGTTCGGCAGGTATGCCTCTTCAGAACATACACCAACTCATCTGTAAAATATGGTCGGACGAAAATATGCCCGATGAATGGAACTATAGAGGCATCAGTCTTCTTAGCATCGCCTACAAGATCCTATCTGCTGTATTATATGAATGCCTGAAGTCGTTCGTCAACAACTTGATTAGTCCATATCAGTGTGGCTTCAGGTCAGGAAAGTCCACCATCGACCAAATATTCACACTACGGCAGATCTTGGAAAAAACCCACGAGCTCCAAATCGATACACACCATCTACTATTCATTGATTTTAAGGCCGCGTATGATAGCATCTATAGAGACGCACTAACATAACATATACTCGTACAGAGCAATGTCTACAATAGTTTTGTCCGTTTGTGCAGGATGACGATGGAGATTGCACGCTGCTCCATCAAGGTCGGTAAAGAACTCACCGAGACCTTTGATGTCAAAAAAGGATTTACACAAGGCGATGCGCAAATAGTAAAATAGTGTAAAACTCACAGACAATCTTTCAAAAGTCGGCACACGCCGATGACATTGACGTAATCGGAAGAAAGTCAGTGGTTCTTTCGCGAGTATTGAGACGGAAACGGCGATGATAGGTTTAACGGTCAATGGGGGCAAGACCAAGTATATGCTGTCAACAAGAAAGGACACCTTACACCATCGTCTAGGACAGAACGCCACCCTTGACAGATATAACTTTGCGGTAGTTAAGGACTTTGCAGACAACGACATCGGAGCTGAAATCAAACGAAGAATAACTACTACCAATCGCTGCTTCTTTGGGCTTAAAAAGCAATTGACTAGCAAAGCCCTCTCTCGAACCAAAAACGTGACCCTATATAAAACCTTAATAATGTCAGTTCTGCTCAGAGGCATCGACTTTATCAAAAATGGATGAGGGTACTCTTGGCTGCTTTGAGAGGAAAATTCTTCGGGTGATTTTTGGTTCAGTCTGCATAAACTGTGAGTGGAGGAGGAAATACAACGACCAACTGTATGGGCTGTACAGCGACATCGACTTAGCCAGAGGTGGCTGGGTCTTGTAAAGTGCATGGACACCCATGCTCCTGTCCGAAAAGTCTTCAAATCCAAGGGACAGCGTATTAGAGAAAGACCGCGACTAAGGCGGCGTACGCAAGTGGAAGGGGACCTTAACCAACTTGTGAAACTGGAGCCAGGTGGCTAAAGATGGAGCTGGCTGGAGACGCTTGTTATGTGAGGCCCAGGTCCACCCTGGACTGTAGCGCTAGGTATCTTAATAATAATACTCGTATGTCAGGATATTGAACAGACAGCTTGAAAGGAAAACAGTGTGTCGATGTTAAAATGAATGATAAATTTTGTCGTCACAATTTATGGGGTCAGAATCGTCAGTGAACTACTCCAAAGTTTTTTCAATAGTTTTACAATATTTTGTTTGATCACTAAAGTTTTAGCTTCAATATACTCAAATTCTTAACTTCAAAGTCAAAACAAATTATTATGAAGAGTGTTTTGTGCAATTTAAAAATGGACAGATTGAAAGAACTTCAAATTCAATGCAAAACTTGCAGTAAATATGTACATTCAAAATGTGCAAAACTTGAAAAAAGAGATGTCGAGTATTATAAGAAGAGCAAGGTGGGCTACAAGTGCGAAATCTGTTGCAGTCAACGACGGAGATCTCTTTTGGCAAATGAGTTGCCTGTTGACTCTCTCTCCTCCATTCTCTCTTTCCTTGCCACTCAATATCGTGGATACGCAAAAAAGCTGCCCTGATCCTAAGACCTTTTTTGCTTCCTGATCTGCTTCTGGTCAAGGTGAACGTCAAGGTTAAAGTCTTGGAGTCTAAAGTTAACGCACTGGAGCAAAGGGAAAATCAATATGCAGTTGACATTGTAGATATGACTAATTTGAGTCGTGTTAATGTGAAAGAGAAGGTCATTAAACTATTAACAGACGATGTGGGAGTAGATTTAGAAAGTAATGACATTGAGTCTTGCTTTATAAAGTACAACAAAAATAAGTGCAATGACCGTAGCAATGCAACTACCCCTCCGTTTATAAAGGGTTTTCCAATAGGGACTTGACAACTTTGAATTTAATTTGTGAACGCACTCTTTCACTAATCATCAAACTGTCACTGTCAACTCAAAATTTTCATCATGGTAAAGTACACGAACGAGCAACGTCTGCAAATTATAAAAATTTTCTACCGAAATTCGGAGTCGGTGACTGCAACTTTAAGAGCGTTAACTCCAATTTCCGGTCGTAATTCTCGCCCTAGTAGACAGACAATAACAAGTTTAGTGCAAAAATTTGAGTCTACATATTCGTTGTGTGATGTTGCCGTGTCAGTGAGACAACGGGTTGGTCGAAGGGTCGAAAATATCGCTGCCGCTCAGGCGTCCGTAGAAAGCGATCCAAATCAGTCAATTCCACGGCGTTCTCAAGAATTGGACATCACTCAGACCACATTATGGCGTATTCTTCTGCGTAAGGATCTTGGTTTACACCCATACAAGATCAAGCAAATTGAAGCCGATGGACCATTTGAAGCGACGTACGTTTACCGTACTTATGTTAAGTATGGTGAGCGTGTTATCTCAAGAAATGGGCCAGTCGATTGGCCGCCTCGTTCGTGCGACTATTTCTGTGGGGCTACGTTAAGTCATTGGTTTATGCCAACACGCTGACGACGTTGGAAGAGCAGAGAGCCAACATTGAGGGCAAAATAGCGGCCGTTTCAACCGAAATGTGTGGCCGAGTCGTTGAAAATTGGGTCCAACGAATCGACCACTGCAAACGTGCCCGCGGTGGCCATATTGTACTTCAAGCCGATAATAAAGTTTTTGAAATATCTCAAATGTAATATAGGAAAACCCTGTATATGATCTTAAGATAACTGGTCATAACTGTTGAAAGGAATAAGCCCTCTTGCGCAAATTAATTTAAAAAGATAGATTTTTCTGCACTTAATAATGCTCTGACCTTTGAATTTTGGGAAGAAATTTACAGAGAAAATAATCAGTCTATTGCGTTTGATATCTTTTTGCAAAAACTTCAATATCACATTTCAGACAGCAGTCAATGAAAGTGTATGAACATATCTCTACTTAAAAAAATTAATTTAAAGAACAAGCTGCATGTTAAAGTTAAAAAGCAACAAGCAACAACAATATTAGGCCAAAAACGTGTTACGATAAGCTTTGTAAAGAGCTAAAAACTGAAATACCGCTTTGCAGAGATAATTACTTCAATAGTAAGCTCGCTGATAGTTTAGGTAATTCTAAAAAGGAATGGGAAGTTGTTAACCAGATCTTAAGTAGAAACAGCGCCTGTCCAACCGCCGGTTCAGCAACACAGTATACAAAAGTGCGCAGCAAATGTTTAAATATTTTTTGTAATCATTTGAATGAGCGATGAAATCGTATTTGTAAATTTAAAAAAGCCGCTAGAAATACAACCGACACTCGACTAGTCCAGTAAAAACGCACCAAAATATACTCGTACACAGTGGATACCCTTTTTCACATTGCATTTGTAGTGACAAACGAAATAGATAAGAGCATCAATAATTGTTTACGAAAATCAAATAAAAAAGGATGAACAAGAAGAGAAGTGGTGTGTTGTGTTGTGTGCATGTGGTATGACGTTTTAAGTCAAGTTAACATTGCTTCGAAAGGAATTGGATGAGCAGCGAAGCGAATAAGACGTGTTTTTTTTTCGTGAGTGCTATAATATAGTTTTTTCGATAGATTATTTAATACTTCGTTTATTTTTCTTTTTTCTCGCTACAGTCGAGTTGAGTTCAACGCTAAAAAAAAAACAACAACCAAAAAGAATAGGTGGTGTGAAAATCGCCGCCATATTTACTGGAGATAACTACATACATACATATGTACATATGAAGCCAAATTCTACAATTAAAGAAGATAGAGCACTTAATTGATTTAATGATTTAATTGCGAACGTAAACAAAGCGAACAGCCCAAGGAGCATCAGGGCAGCGCCCTAGCTGATTTGAGAAGAAATAAAATGCTTAACATCAAAACGGTAACAAAAAACCAAGCCAACATCAAAACGATGGATGACAACTGTAATATGATCACAGAAGAAGCAACAACAAGTGGTAACGTCACCGACAAAAGCTAACGAAGGAATGGAATGTTCTACTGAAATTCCCAACGAATGGACAATGGTTAAAAACCGTAACAACGGAGTACATATAAATGATGTAGACCAACCAGCTGAAAAAACGAATACCTGCAACAAATATACTATCCTGGGACAAGTAACGCTTCTCAAAAGCAACAATACAACGAAGACAAAGAACATCATCTCTTTTCAAGAGACCGATAAAACATTAACTCAAGAAAATCAAGAAAATAACAACGCATCACTTAGCAAAGCAGAAGGAAATTTTAACACAGCAGCCAACATTTGTCGAATAAAGCAGGTAAGTTTTGCCCACCTATTATTATTTTTGATACAAACGTAAGAGAACTTATTTTTAGTTGAAAAAAAAATCAATTTAAGTTTAAATTTAAAATTATAAATGTTGGGGTTCATTTTGAAAAAAAAAACTTATATTCTTATAAGGAACTTTTAAGACTAATTAGAGAAAGCCAGATCCTTTTATTCTTTTACTCTTAAAGAAAATAAATCGCACAACATCTTGCTAAGAGGGCTTACAGCGGACTTTACTGGAAATGAGATTAAGGAGGAGCTAGAATTGATAACACCGGGCGTTGTTGAAAAAGTGACTAAATTCGAAACCCCAAGACACAAAAGAGACCCAAACTTAATTTACAACCTTTTTCTTGTAACACTGTTCCCGGGTAGAGTACCCAGTGAAATAATTAGGCTTAAATACTTATTTCACCCAAAAATTAAATGGGAAAAACCCAGGGGGTGTGATGGGTTAATTCAATGCAAGAGATGCCAACGTTTAGGGCACCTTGCCAAAAACTGCACAAAGAACTATAGGTTCAGCAAATGCCTACATCTACCGGGGCAATGCCAAACCAAGCAAATTGAAAACTCTAAGGCGAGTTGCACAAATTGCTAGGGACAACACCCAGCAAGCTGGAGAGGCTGTCATACGTTCAAAAAGTATGCAGAATCAAGGAAAAAGTTAATAAGGGAGGCAAGGGGAAAGAGAGAATCACTCAACCCGTTCCCTAAAACTTTTAATAAGGCTATGACAGTTGACGCAAACATCAGCTATGCTAGCTTACTCAAAACACCAAACTTTAATCAACCAGCCTTTCTGATGGCGAAAAATCCGCCTCCTACAGAGCACAATCAGAACTATGTGGGCAGTTTCTGGGTTTAGCAAACGAACTCTTCGGAATGGGGGTGGAGGAACTCTTCCAAAAAATTGAATCTTTCGTTAAAAATATTCATAATTCAAATAACATAAAAAAAGGCTGGATTACCTTATCCTTCACAACCAACTAACCTCGATTAAATAATGAAATTACAATTTATAACCTTTAACACACAATCACTGGTGGAGCAGAGTAGAAGGATGGAACTAAATAAAATTCTTCTCACGAATAACTGTTCAGCTGCATTTATCTAAGAGACACACCTCTCTAGAAACCACAAGGTAAGATTAGAGTCCTATAACTTTACACCAAACAACTTTAATCAAGGGGTGGCAATTACTATAAAAGATTTGACGGAACAGTAATAGGGGGGATTTTAATGCGAAAAAATACCAATTGGGGCGATACAATAACGAACCAAAATGGACGAACCCTGGCCAAGTGGCTAGAAATTAACTCACCTTACCTTATGAACTTGACTTTCCAGACACCATCATTTCCGCAAAGCTCAACTTACCTGGACCAGTTCTTAGTTTCTCCAAACATACTTCTTCTCAGACCATTTTCCAGTTGAACTCACAATTGACCTTTTGGACGCAACAATAACCCTAATAGAACCATGCTACTCAACTTCATTTAAAAACACAAATTGGGAAAATTTTAGATTAGACTTAGACGTAGCCCTAGCTCAATCACAACCCTCTCCCTCAATCTCAATGACAAATACAGAAATAGACAACGCTATATCCTCCTTCACCAATATTCTCTCCGATACCATCGACAGCCATACTTGTAAAATAGAAAGAAGATACAAAAAATATGACCAAATCCCAGATGACATTAAATCCCTCTTTGCAGTCAAGCATCAATGGCAAACACAACTAAAAGCCACATTTCACAAAGCATTCAACCGAGTCGAGGAAGTTTATAAAAGATTATCGAGTAGATCTCACTGCTCAAAAAAATAATCAAAGATAAAATAAAAATATGGGTAGACAGAAAATTACGCCAAAAGTCCCTCGAATAAAACCAGGCCCTTTTGCATTCAAAGAAGTAGGTAAACTTTTAAATAAGAAAAAAAATAACAATAGGAGATACGGTAGTTACTGATGAAACTAAAAAAGTGCCGGCATTTAAAGAATTTTATTCAGAAGCCTTTAGAGAGGGTCTCCAAGCCAGTGAACCCTTACTCATACAGGAAATAAATAAAACCATCCAAAGAGCACAGAGTTTAAGACCTTTCTTTACTTCCACCAACGAAATAAAAGAGAGCATTGAAAGTATAAACGCAAAAAAGTCAATTGGGCCTGATAACATCTCAAATTTCATACTTAAAAAAATATCTCCCGAAGCAGTGAAATACTTGACAATAATATAGAATAATTGTATAAAAAACTGTAAAATGTTTGTGTGGGTACAAATGATAGAACTTATTCTTTTCAATACAAATCCCTTTATTCAGTACAGTTACAATTCACTATTTAATTGTTTCTCTCAATACAATCCAATTTCTCAACCGCTTATACTTTTCTTATCTTTTACTTAAACCACTTAATCACTTCTTCTAATTAACACTTCAAATTCAACTGATGAACTGCCTTGCATACCTTGGGGATGCTGGTATTTATACTCGAATGACATACTTCGAGAACAATCCTCGCCATCCAGCGTCCCATACAATTTCCAATTTGCTAGAAAATTCGATTCCACTCTCCAGTCATCAATGGTCGAGACTTTGTTATTCAAGTATCGAAATCTTCTGCTCTGTAAATCTAGATGTCGCTGCTCACATTTAAGCGGTTATCACATTGCTCCCTCCCTACAGTTGTTCGTCCCGAACAACTTCGTCATTCAGCATCCCGTTGAAATGACACATTCTATCCAAATGGACCACTTTCAATTTTCCTCGATCCCCACGCTGGATCCGGTAGCCAACGTCATTAATGCGGGTTATCACCTTGTATGGACCTTCCCAGTCCTGTTGCAATTTTGGTGATTTGCCTTTCTTACGCTGAGGATTATACAGCCAAACCAGATCTCCTTCGTTGAAACCGGAAGAATTCGCCTTAATATCGTACCTAGTTTTCATGCGGCTCCTTGCTAGCTTCATCTTTTCTCTGGTGTCTTCATGCAATTTACGAATCCTGCTGCGTAAGTCATTCACGTACTCGTTCACCTCTATGGGCTCCGTCGGTGGGGATCCGAATTTTGCTTCACTTGGCAACCGAATTGTTTGACCAAATAAGATCTCTGATAGTGTGTGCCCTGTTGAGCTATGGACCGCGTTTCGGTAGGCCATTAAGAAGAGGGGTATGTGTCGATCCCAATCCCGCTGGCAGTTGCTGACAACCTTAGATAAATGCTCATTCAAGGTCCGATTGAATCGCTCGACCATTCCATCAGATTGAGGGTGTAGTGGCGTTGTCCTTGTCTTTCTTATTCCCAAATATTGGCATATTTCCTGGAAGACTTTTGATTCAAAGTTTCGCCCTTGCAGCTTGGCTGCACTACCCTTAGTAGCCGCATATCTTATGCAATTTTTGCACCAATTCTCGACATCTTGTTTAGCGTTTAGCCAATAGAAACGTTCCGTTACCTTTTCCAACGTCTTGTTTATTCCCAAATGGCCTCCTGAGATTCCGTCATGTATTTCATGGAGTACTTGGTTGACTCTGGACCGTGGCACAATTAGCTGCATACGAGATGTTGTCCCATCTGCACTTTCCCATTTTCTTTTTAGCAATCCATCTTGCACAAAAAGCGAGTCACACTGTGCCCAGTATGCCTTCAGAGTTTGGCTCCGATCTGATATCTGCTGCCAGCTTGGTCTTTCCTCGTGTTCTTTCCAGGCCAATATTGGTTCGATGTCATTGTCTGCCTATTGGGAGGAGCGGATTTCGTCTATACTCCAACCCTCTATTGGCTCAGTCCTGATCATTTGGATAGTTGCCTGTTCTTTTGCTTCTTTACGATTGCAGTGCTCGCATTTTACTCCGCACGGTCGACGAGAGAGAGCATCAGCATTTGAGTGGAGTGTTCCCTTGCGGTGTTGCACTTCAAAGTCGTAGCCCTGCAACTGCTCGATCCATCTTGCAACTTGGCCTATAGGGTTCTTAAATTGGAGTAGCCATTTCAGAGCTGCGTGGTTTGTGCGGAGAATGAACTTTTGTCCGTAGAGGTACTTATGGAAATGCTTCGTAGCCAGAATTAAAGCCAGAAGCTCGCGCCGGGTTACACAGTAGTTCCGTTCAGGTCTGGAGAGTACTTTGCTGTCATATGCGACCACTTTCTCTCGACCGTCATGAACTTGGGAGATCACAGCTCCGACCCCAACATTGCTAGCGTCTGCGTCCACGATGAACATTTTTCCGGGCGTGGGGTAACCCAAGATGGGGGCATTGCACAGATGTCGCTTCAGTTCTTGAGATGCTTTTTTGCATTCTCCAGACCACCTGAACTGTCGGCCTTTTTCCGTAAGTTGATGCAGGCTCTTTGCAATGCCAGCAAAATCCTATACGAACCTTCTGTAATACGTGGCGAGTCCCAAGAAGCTTCTCAGTTGGTGTTTATCTTTTGGAGAAGGCCAACTTTTCCCGGCTTCGATTTTGTCAGGATCCGTTCTTACTCCTTCCGCTGATATAATGTGACCCAGATATTTTACTTCCGGGTGAAACAAGGCGCACTTTTCTGGGTTGAGCTTTAAATGAGCACTTCGTAGCCTCTCAAAGACTTCTTTTAGATTTTCGCGGTGCTCCTCGTACGTCTTACCTATGACGATAACGTCGTCCAAATATACTAGGCAGGTTTTGCAGGTGAGTCCTTGCAATGTTCGTTCCATTAGTCGCTCGAAGGTGGCCGGAGCGTTGCACAGTCCAAACGGCATCACTGCAAACTGCCAAAGACCGCTTCCTGTAGTGAAGGCAGTTTTCTCACGGTCCGTACGATTTATCTCTACCTGCCAGTAACCGCTCTTCAAGTCAAGTGTTGAAAACCATTTCGCTCCAGAAAGCATATCCAAAGTGTCATCGATTCTCGGAAGTGGGTAGCTGTCCTTTTTAGTGACATCATTGAGACGTCGGTAGTCTACACAAAATCTCGTGCTGCCATCTTTCTTCTTCACGAGGACCACTGGAGATGCCCACGGACTTTGCGATTCTTCAATCACTCCCTCAGCTTCCATCTTCGACATCATTTCGGCAACTTCTGTTTGCTTCGCCAATGGAAGACGCCTTGCAGGTTGACGTCTCCGGTGTCAATGTGGTGTTGAACAATATATTCCATATTCTCCGTCTTGTGTAGCAAATATATCAGCGTACTCACCGATTAGTTTTTCTGCCAGGATTGGCTGGAAGATAGCTAAAATACTCCCAATAATTAAGAAGCCACGAAACCATAACATTAACAACTTCGGACCAATTTCATTACTGTCAAATGTCGGAAAAATATTAGAGAGAGTTATCCCCAAACTAGAGATGAATACAGAAGAAAATATCCAATTCCTACCGGATTGTCAATTCGGATTCCGCAAAAAACATTCTACTGTGCACGCTCTACTAAAACTCCGTAACGATATAGTAATAAACATGAGAAGGAGAAAATGCACTACAGCGTGCTCACTTGATGTCGAAAGGGCATTTGATAACGTGTGGGGAGAGGGACTAATTTATAAACTGCACCAACCTGAATACCCACCCAATCTAGTCAACATCATTCACAGCTTCCTCACAAATAGAACCTTCTTTACTCAAATAATGCAAACAATCAGAGAATTGCGTAACTGAGAGAGGAGTCCCCCAAGGCACAGTCTTTGGTCCAAATCTATGTAACATCACACTTTTGCAAATAATCGAACTGTCTCTAAGGCCATTTTATTTGCTGACGCACAATGGTGTACTCTCACGACAACTTCCCCCTAAAGGCACTACAACATTTTAAGGCACACCTAGAAAAAATAAATGATTACTACGAGTATAAATAATGGGGTATTAAAGTCAAGAAAGATAAGTCAGAAGCGATTTGCTTCAAAAATTCCAGTCAAAAGGGTATCCCTTGTGTAGTTAGCGAAAGTAAAATCCTGTCACTCCTATTACTTTTAAAAAAGTATAAGATACTTAGGAGTTAACTTTAATAACCTTCTAAAATTTAATCCACAAGCGAGGCTAGTAAAAGCTAAGGCCAGAACGGTCTCCCTCAAATTAATGTCTCTTTTAAGAAATGATATGAAATATATATGAAAAATCAAGCTCCTCTTCTACAAAGTCATCACAAGGCCTGTAATTCTATATGCCTTTCCAATTTGGTTTACTATCTCCCCCACAATAATTAAGGACCTTGAAAAATTTCTAAGAAAAATATTAAGACTCCGCACCAACAAAAATTTCAAAGACAGTAACAAAAGATACTCAAATAAGTTTATTTATGACAACGTGAATATACCTCGTCAAGTCATAAATACTGGTACACAACTGAACTCACTCATTACGAATGCAACACTGGGCGCATCCATTTCGTATTGATTGCGATTTGACAGTTGATATTTATGCTTCATTGTGAATTAAAAAGTTTTTGACATTAATTGCTTACAATCATGGAATGGGGCGACATCGAAAATCGTTTTTGTTGTACTACTTAAATGCAACATGGAAAAAGGCGATATCTTTAGCCGTAAAGAAACGAATTGACCGAAAACTGCTGCGAAAACAGAAAATCTTGTCACGGGAAATGCAAATTTCGGAAAAATCCATGTCTCGCATTATCAAAGAAGATTTAGGACTCAGCGCGTTCAAACTACACACTGGACACCTGCTCACGGTCGCATTGAAGGAAAAACGCAAGCGAAGATCGAAAGCGTTACTCAGCTGGTACGCCGGTACAAATTCTGTTTTCTGACGAGAAAATCTTCACCGTAGAGGAATCGTTCAATAAGCAGAACGATCGTGTGTATGCTTGGTCATCCAGAGAAGCATCCCAACTCATCCCGAGGGTTCAATGAGGCCACCATCCCGCGTCTGTAATGGTATGGTGGGGAGTGTGCTACGATGTCGTTACCAAGCTCCATTTTTGCGAGAAAGGAGTAAAAACATCGGCCAAAGTATATCAACATTGTGAAGTCTCTCAACTAATCAATATTCAACAACAAGCCATGGACTTTCCAGTAAGACTCTGCTCCAGCTCACAAACCAAAAACGACTCAACTATGGCTCAAAAATAACGCTCCGGACTTCATATCAACAGATGATTGGCCAGCTGGTAGTCCAGACCTCAACCCGTTGGATTACAAGTTTTGGTCCGTATTAGAGGGCATGTCTGTGCAGTGGACAATTTCCCCATGCATGAAGTGCGTCTCGCAATCGATGAGTGGCCAGCCACATCGTCTTAAGTCGTGCTGGAAGGCAAATGGAAGTCATTTCGAATAAGTTGTTCTGAGATTTGTAGCCATTGAATAACCCAATAAAAACAAAATAAATTGTTTAAATATTAATTCGTTTTCATTTGGCGCTGATTTTTCTGTGTACCAGTATTTATGACTTGACTAGGTAGTCCCCCTCATAAAGTACGCTGTAAACCTAATGAGAAGACATATTGTGGCGATGAACTATTCAGAAAACGATCTGATAAAGGAAATGTTTTGATTCCCAAAAGAATACCCCTTGGTCTGGTCCTCAATATCCATCTCCCATTGGAATAATGTCCGAAAACATCCCTTTTATAGTTGTACCTTAACAGGACAAAATCGTGGATGAATCAAAAACTCCCCGAAAAAAAGAATAATTAGTAGTACAAAATAACAAAAGAAACTTAACCATCTACTAATATACATATGTATATATTTGTTATATGTAAATAATTATAGATAGATGTAAGTATGCAAATTATTTATAAAAAAAAAACAAACAAGCAAATGGGCAACACTTTATCCTGGCTTGTAATTTATTGATAATCTATAAACATAGTTAGCCAATTATAAACAAACTAATGTACCTCACAAATGCCAAACAGTAATTACAAAATATCAACTATATTAAACAACGGTATAAAAGAAATAAAAATATTTCTATATACATGTACTAGGTGGGGTGAAAAGTAACCTCCTTGACCGCCAGATTGCCCTGCTACTGCAACAAAGGTTATGGTCCCTTGAAGTCCGTTCATATTTAGGCAGACAAGCCAAATTTCAGTGCGATACTGTCTTTAGTTTTGTTTGACAGCTGATTATTGTTGACGTGTTTGGCATCATGTTGAGTATGGACAAAAACGATTTTCGTTCTCTCATAAAACATTATTTTTTGAGAGGCAAAACGGCGAAGGAAACAAAAGAAAAGTTGGATAAATATTATGGGGCTAATGCTCCGTCAGATTACACCGTCAAATATGGTGTCGAGAGTTTCGTGGTGGCTGCAACTCCACTACCGATCAAGTCCGCAGCGGCAGGCCCTCCGATGCGGTTACAGAGGATAATGTCAGAAAAATACATGAAATGGTGTTGGCTGACCGAAAATGAAGGTGCGCGAGCTAGCAGATACCACAAAGATTAGTACTGAGCGCACACGCCATATTTTGAGTAATAATCTGCATATGAAAAAGTTATCCTGCCGCTGGGTGCCGCGCATGCTCACTACTGACCAAAAACACTAACGCGAGAGCACTTCGAAAGAGTGTTTGAACTTGCTGATGCAGAATCGGGAGGACTTTTGGCGTCGATTGGTAACTGTTGATGAAACTTGGATCCACTATTACACACAAGAGAACAGAATGAGTGCCCGGCAATGGACTGAAGCCAACTGAAGAGTGCTCCGAAGCGGCCGAGGGAGGATCGATGGGTCGGAAAGGTTATGGCGTCGGTTTTCTGGGATTGTCATGGCATACTCTTCGTGGACTATCTCAAAAAAGGAAAAAACATCAATAGCAAATATATCTGTGCATTATTGGAGCGATTGAAGGGCGAAATCGCTGCAAAACGGCCTCACATGAAGCGAAAAAAATTCTTGTTTTTGCAAGACAATACGCCGGCGCACAAGAGCATAGCAACCACGGCTAAAATCAATGACTTACGGCTCCAATTGCTGTCCCATCTACCGTATTCGCCCGATTTGGCTCCCTCGGACTATTTTTCATTCCCAAGGAAGTTACTTTTCACTCCACCTAGTACTTTACGAAAAAAGAAATGAAAAAAAAAAGAATGACTAAAACTAATAATGTAAACAAGAAACTGAAACTCGAACTGTCAAATTAATGCCCCTATTCTGATTGTGATGTGGTCACAACTCACGAATGTCAGTGATGCGAAAATTGTGATGCTTCTCTCGTGAGGCTTCTTGTGAGCGATCAGCTGTTTGGTATTCTGGCCAAGACCTCACAAGAGAACACCCAAGAATAGTTACCACGGTGTGGTGAATTCATTGTCATGCCAAAAAATTACTATGTGGGTACAATCGGCCGCTCCAATTATTCCTTTAGTGTGAAACTTTTGGTAAAACCTAAAAAAAAAGAAATAAATTATGCATTGCCATTACGAGTATTATACGAGTACAAATATTTTTTTCCATATCTACATTTGTTGCAGAAAATTGTATCACATTTCCCTTGAACCGCAGTATTAGTTTGCAAATGTATTGCACACACCGATAAACCGAAGATTGACTTAATACAATGGTATAATTATTTCCTATGCATATTTGGTAGGAGGCATTTCCGAGAAAATTCACTACTGAAAGGAACTGTTGTAAGGAAAGGTATAGGGTTTTCCAATAAGGACTTGACAACTTTTTTTTTAAATAAAACGCAAACCATTTGAGATATTTCAAAAACTTTATTATCGGCTTGAAGTACAATCAAAACATTTATGAATGGAACTTGACTTCGTTCATATGGCCACCGCGGGCACGTTTCGTTGGACCCAATTTTCAACGACGCGGCCACACATTTCGGCCGAAAACACCGCTATTTAGCTCTGAGCTCTTCCAACGTCGTCAGCGTGTTGGCATAAACCTTAACGTAGCCCCACAGAAAATAGTCAAGCGGCGTTAAATCGCACGAAAGAGGCGGCCAATCGACTGGCCCATTTCTTGAGATAACACGCTCACCATACTTACTCTTCAATAAATCGATTGTAGCGTGTGCTGTGTGGCTTGTGGCATCATCCTGTTGAAACCACATGTCTTCCAAGTCCATATCTTCCAATTTGGGCCAAAAATAATCGGTGATCATGGCGCGATAACGCTGACCATTCACAGTAACGTGACGATCGTTATCGTCGACGAAAAAATATGGCCCAATAAAGCCGCCGGCATGCAAACCGCACTAAACAGTTATTTTTGTGGATGAAGTGGTGATTCATGAAGCACATGTGGATTTTCACCCGACCAATAACGCATATTTTGGTTATTGACGAACCCATTGAGTCAAAAATGAGCTTCGTCACTGAAGATGATTTTGCGATGAAATTCATCGTCTTTGCTCATCTTCTCCAGAACCCAATCGGAGAACGTACGTCGCTTCAAATGGTCCATCGGCTTCATTTCTTAAGTCAGCTTGATCTTATATGGGTGTAAACCAAGATTCTTACGCAAAATACGCCATAATATGGTCTGAGCGATGTCCAATTCTTGAGAACGCCGTGGAATTGACTGATTTGAATCGTTTGCTACGGACGGCTGAACGGCAGCGATATTTTCGACACTTCGACCAATCCAATGTCTCACTGACACGGCAACATCACACAACGAATATGTTTTTCCTGTCTACTAGGGCGAGAATTACGACCGAAAATTGGAGCTAACGCTTTAAAGTTGCAGTCACCGACTCCGAATTTCGGTAGAAAATTTGTATAATTTGCAGACGTTGCTCGTGAAAATGTTGAGTTTACTAAATAAATTGACAGTCACAGTTTGATGATTAGTGAAAGAGTGCGTTCACAAATTAAATTCGCAACTGTCAAGTCCCTATTGGAAAATCCTTTACATGTACTTTACAAAAAGAAAAAGAACAAAAACAATGACTGAAAATAATAATGAAAACAAGAAACTGAAACTCCAACTGTCAAATAAATTTAAGTTCAACTGGACCAGAAAAGGTTTTTATTGATGTTTTTCCGAACTGTCGCAAACGTGTAGCTGCTGGACGCGAAATAAATTCTAAAGAAAGTTTCAAGAACTTTATTGTTATTGTTTTGAAAGTTGCAACTTATTCAGTCGAGGGGCGAATTGATGCACAGTGCAACTTTTATTTTCTCTACAATTTTACCGATTTCGATCAAAATAGACAAAATAGAAATTTGCTCAAGTCGTGTAGTAAACAGCTTCAAAGGACAACGAAATTGATATTGATGGCGATGAACTGTTTTCAGAGATGACAGTGGTGAAAAATCGAAATTTTGTTCGAGTCATCGATATACTAAACGGAATTAAGAGCAACGGCATGGAAAATCTAGTTCCGAACGTCGTCATCACGTACAGAATTTTTTTTAACAAGTCCTGTATCGGTCGCAACAGTTGAAAGATCACTTTCAAAGCTAAAGACAACTAAAAATTATTTACGCAATTCGATGTCACAAGAGCGTCTAAATGGCTTAGCCATAATATCGATTGAAAATTAAAATGCTGATTCAATTCAATATGAGGATATCTAACAATTTACCGCTTCGAAAGCCAGAAAAGCTTCCTTTTATTGAACATTCATGAAAACACGTAATATTTAATAGTGATATAAATTAAAAAAAATATAAAATTTACAAAACAAATGTAAAACAATCATCAAAAAACATAAATTTCTCTTCAAAAAAACACACATCAAATCTCAAGTTACTTATGATGAGAACAAATTTGAGGGGCGCTTGTGTACGACTTGCACCGGGGCGCTATGAGCAGTCGGACAGGCACTGAGTAGAACTAAGTCAAAAGCTGATATTTCTATATTGGATGGTAGTTCTTTAGTTAAGTACTGGCCAATTTGTTTATGCTCCACCTTCAAGTTATTGTCATTGTTCGGATAGTTTTATTAAAGATTCCCTTAACGTCGACACCTTTTTCTTTGAACATTTTTCGTCATTGGAAATTTATAATATTAAAATGTCTCTTAAAACACGTATAATTCAACATCAAATGATATGATTTCCCCTAAAATTCTAAAGAATATTTCATACAATATTTCGGGGAGCTAATATCGAAACCAAATATACCTGAGTTTCAAACCACTACATCACAACAATGTTTTCCTTTCTCCTCTTTCTATCCTGGCAACAGTAAAAGGGTATCGTAACCCTCTTTTTTTCAAAATTTGAACGTTTATTTAAGAAAAACATGTACAATAGTATTATTCAAAATATTGCCCATCTGAAGCTATGACTTTTTCCCATCTTTCTGGCAATTTGTGGATCTCATCCCAAAAGAACTGCGCCGGCTTGGCGGCCAAGAATGAATCAAGCCAATTTTTGATATTCTGCTCTGATGTGAATCGTATTTCAGTGAGGGCGTTCTGCATCGACCGGAACAAATGGTAGTCAGAAGGGGCAAGGTCTGGGCTATAAGGCGGTTGGGGTAAGATTCCCATCCACTGTTTTCCAAATAGTTCTTAACCGGAATAGCAACGTGGGGCCGAGCGTTGTCATGATGGAAAATTATTGCCTCGTGTCTGGTCGCATATTCCGGGCATTTTTCGGCTACTGCTCCCTTCAAACGGAATAATTGTGTTCGGTAGCGTTGTCCATTGATTGTTTCAAGCGGTTTTAGCAGCTCATAATACAGCACACCCATCTGATCCCACCAAATACAGAGCATTACCTTTGATTTGGCTGGTTGGCCGGGTTGCACATATGATTTTTTGCGCTTGGGGTCGTCGTAATGGATACATTTTTCATCACCAGTAACAATCCGATGCAAAAATGACTTTCTTTTGTGGCGTTCCAGCAGCATTTCGGACATTCGCCTTTCGACGTCTCTCGGCTTGAGTTCATGTGGAACCCAATTTCCTTGCTTTTGAATATATCCAGCTGCTTTTAAAGGCTTGAGTGACACCCAAAGGTTCTGCGAGCTCTTCTTGTATTTGGCAACAATCTTCATAGATGCTTTCAGTTCTTCATCTTCAAACTTTTTTGGCTGCCCAGGACGTTCATCGTCTTCCAAGCCAAAACCACCACTTTTAAATCGTGCAAACCACTTTTGACACGTTCGCTCAGCTAGCGCATGTTCACCATAAACTTCCACCAAAATACGATGACTTTCGGCAGCAGTTTTCTTCATATTAAAGTAATGAAGAAGAAGTGCCCACAAACACACTTTTTCAGGCACAAAGTTCGACATATTTGAGTGAAAAAAAATTATTGTTGTTTACGCTTCAAATTAATGACAAATACTGAAATGACGTACAATGACAGTAGCTTTCCAAGGCATGTTCCAATGGAATAATAACAATGGAATAATACAAGTTACGCCATCTCTTAGCAAACCGCACGAATTAAGTTATAGACCCAATATAAAAAAAAAACAACCTTTCTGACGTATTAATGCATATGTTTAATCTAAGTATACAAAAAGGAGTATTTCCAGATGCACTTAAGCTGGCTAACCACTGGCAAAAAAGGTGAAACTACGAGTCTTAAGAATTACCGTCCAATTTCATTTTTATCAGTCTTCGCTAAAGTTTTTGGAAAAGGATGAAAACAAGGTCTTTTCTGGACAAAATCAATTTACTTAGCGATTCCCAATTTGCGTTCAGAAAAGATAAATCGACTGAAGAAGCAGTTTTGAAATTGTGTAGTGAGCTTTATCAAAGTTTGAATGAATCTCAGACTGCTGCGACTCTATTTATAGATATCTATTTATAGATGGGTGTTTAAGTTCGCGAAAAACATTAAACTTATGCGTTCCACAAGGTTCAGTTCTGGGACTATTTTTAATTTTTGTAAATTCACTTTTCGTTCAACCTTTTAAAGGTCAAATTACAGCGTTTGCTGACGATATCTCTTTATCCTATTTTGACAAAAACTATTTTGACTTATAAACCAACCTGATCAAAAAGGTCCCGGAATAACCACCATGTGGCGCTCCCATTGTTTCGATTTGAGTTCTGTTTTTTTGTTATTAACATTCCCTCTAAATCTTAGCATCATAGCTTGACATTTGCAAAAGTTACGTAGCCAAAAGTACATCTATGTTAGTGTGTGTTGGCGATTTTTTACAAGTTTAGAAATGGATTTATTTTGCAACAACGAACTTGTATTAAATTTTGCGTAAAAAACGGCAACAATTCTCTAAAGAAACCGGTAGTTTACCAGTGGCACGAGCGGTTCAAAAGTGGTCGTGAGTCAATCGAAGATGATGAACGCAGTGGCAGACCATCGACATTGAAAACCGACGAAAACATTGATGGAGTAAAAGAAATGTTGGTCAATAACCGCAAATTAACCATCAGAAGATAGCGGAGGACTTGAACATTGCCTATAGATCCGTCGAAGACATTTTGGTTAATGATTTGGGTTTCCGTCGTGTAGCAGCAGAGTTGATGCCACAAGACCTCAATTTCATGCAAAAAAGAGACCATGTTGACGTCGCAAAAGAGATGATTTGCGAGACTGAATCTGATCCCACATTCATCAAAAGGATCATTACTGGAGACGAGACGTGGGTTTATGAGTACGACACGCAATCCAGACATCAGGCAAGTGAATGGCGTTCACCAAATGAGCCGAGACCAAAAAAACCACGTCGTTTTCAGTCAAAAAAGAAGGCAACGTGAGCAACGTTAGTGCATGGTGAATTGTTGCCAGACGGCCAGACAGTAAACAAAGAGTATTATTTGGGCGTTATGAGACGTTTGCGTGAAGAATTGTGGGCAGAAAACTCGTGGATTTTGCACCATGATAACGCACCGTTGCACAGTGCCATCATTATTCGTAATTTTTTGACGAAAAATGCAACAAATACCATCCAACAGCCACCGAATTCACCTGATTTGGCTCCCTGTGACTTCTTTCTGTTCAATCGAGTTAAAAAACCACTAAGGGGATCGCGTTTCAGCAGCCGAGAGGAAGTAATAGAAAAATCGCAGGAAGCACTGATGGACATACCGAAAACCGAATATAAAAAATGTTTCGAGGATTGGATCAAGCGTTGGCATAAGTGTGTTGCAGTCGATGGGGATTACTTTGAAGGGGACAACATACATATAGATGAATAAACTTGTATTTTTAATTTTCGGAATAAATTCCGGGAATTTTTGATCAAGGTGGTGAATTTCGACATTTTACGCAAATGGTATTTTTCTCATAAACTGATTATAAGTTAAAAAACGAAACTGATGATTTTTAACATATCTGGTTCTCTATGTGAAGACATGGTGTTAAGTTATCATTCATCTAGTTGTTCGAAATATAATATAAATTTTAATTCTAGAAATAAGTTTTCTATTGGCTGTTTTAATATTGAACAGGTTGAATGTTTTAAATATTTGGGGATAATTTTGGATAGCAGGTTATGTTGGAAAGAACACACCTCTCAACTGTCCAAATATTTGAATTACGTTTTAAGGCAAATCTATCACCATAACCTTTACTGTAGTCAATATATTTTAAAACTAGTCTATAATGGGTTATTTAAATCAAAGTTACAATATGGATTGAGTAGCTGCGGGGGTAGTCATTCCAATAAAATTGATCCACTGCTTACTAAGCAAAAGCATGTGATACGTTATATTTGCAAAGTTAATCGCAGAACCCATAGTTTTGAATTATTCAAGCATTTTTTGATTGCTCCGGTCACTACTCCTCAAGTGTGTATGAGTCCCATAAACTACGGGTCAATAGCCAGTTCAGTTTTCAGTTTTAATGCATTTTATTTTCTTAACACTAACTCTTACATTCTAACAAAAAATGCTTAAATGCTAGCTTAAAATTACTTAACAATCTTATACAAACTTACTGGCCCCACACAGGCACTCTAAGCTACTCTGAATACTTATATCTATGTCTTTCGACTGCATTTACATTTTATTTATAAATACTTATTTTCTATACTTAAGGCTCAGAAAAAATTTGTTTACAAAAACTTAGCATATGGAAATTTTTTTCGTTTTTATAAAAACTTAGTATCTAACTTAAACTAAACCTTAGCCTACCTAACCTAAATGTACAATACACACATAAACACACATAGACATTATACACAATCATATACATATATCAGTATACACCTTTGTATACACTGATATATGTACATATATCAGTATACACCTTTGTATACACTGATATATGTATATGTTTCTTAAATGCTAACCTAAACCTATGTAAGCTGGCCATCGCTATTTACTGAGCAAATAGATTGGTCAGCTCTGCCTCATTAGTGAGGCTGGTCCGTAATTGACGGAAACGACGACGAAACATCTTCCCCATCATTCAACCACCAGAAATGCTGGTGCTGCCGAACGACATCCCTCTTATCGCGATTCCCTACCGCCCTACTGAACCTGAGGCGATCCAAACTGCCGTGTGCGACGTCTCTGTTGTAGTTGAGTCGCCTGTCCCCAGCTGTCCGAGCGACATGGAAGATTAACGGCACCGCTGATCTATCCTGGATCAACCCTATCTGATCTAGGTAGAGGAATGCTTCCGGTGGAACGAAGCCGTCAGAGCGTACACTCTCGTGGTAAAGGTAATTGGGGTAGTAAGTCCCAGATATCAGGTTATTCGTCGACGTCATTGCTCTTGCAATGTGACTTCGAGTCAGCTTAATTACGAAGTTGTCCACTCGTATCAGATTCGCTCTATTGTAACGGACCTCGTTAGGATAAAATTTCTTGTACTCCGACTCTGGTGTTCTATACAAGCGAAGACAAGCCCTAAGACAAGCCCTAAGACAAGCCCTCTCAAACACCCGAATCTTTTCCATTAAACTTGCTCGTACATTGAACCACACGGGACAACCAAATACCAGCATGGGCCTAATAAGGGCCATGTAGCAGATTACCTTTACCCTCGCATCGAGTTGGCGGCTATAAAACAGTCTCTTTGTAAGGGCAAAAGCACCTCTAGCTCTGGCCAGAGCAGCATCTACATTTTTGCCAAAATACAGAAACTGATCTAGCCAGATCCCAAGGTATCTGACTACATTTCGACAGGCAAGAGGTTGTCCGCGTTGTCCAACGATAGAGAACTTTCGCCAATTTTTTCTGGTATCCCTAGAGGCTCCCGAAAACGGCGTCCTAAAGAGAATGGTTTCCGACTTCTGAAAGTTGATTTTCAACTTCCAGTCATCGCAAAACCGTCTTATCTTATCGAAGTCACGCTGCAAGAGAGTATTAATGACCTCGATTTTTGGACCTGTTCTGTACGCTACCAAATCGTCTGCGTACGCAATAGTATGGGGAAGTGAACCTATCAAGTCGCTTGTATAAATGTTGAATAGGATCGGTGAATTGACCGCACCTTGCTGAAGACCATTTTTAATTTGAAATATTCCAACAGAAGTCACATCGCCATTTTTCACGATGAACTGTCTGTTGGTTAGCATATTATAAAGAATGCACAAGAGTGGTTTACTGATCCCCAACCGAGTCAGCTTATAGAAAAGACCCTCTAACCATACGGTGTCGAAGGCCTTCTCCAAGTCAACAAGGCAGGCACCAGTGCATTGTTTTTTGCCTTTATTCCATTGGATATCGGACACCAGTTTAGACGCGGCATGTGAGATATCATGTCCCGCCTTAAAACCGAATTGATTATCCGGAATTATATGTTTGTCCTCAACCCACCTAGACAGAGCTCTATTGATTACCTTTTCAAAAACCTTACTGATATTCGGAAGGAGACTTATCGATCGGAGATTCGCCGGATTGGATATATCGTTCACCTTTTTGGGGATAGGTTGAACCACCGCCGTTTTCCAATGCACTGGATAATGTGCATTATTCATTGCATTATTAAATAGGGTGGTGTAAATGTCCACCGCTTCTAGAGGAAGATGTCGAAGCACGACATTCGGAATACCATCGGTCCCCACTGATTTCTTAGCCCTGATTGTGTCGAAGATCTCATGGAGTCCTTCCTTCGTAATGAATGGAGGTAGGCCACCCTCTCTGGCAATGACGTTATTTGCTCTGGTTTCGCTAAACCGGGTGAAACCAGAGCCCTCGGATCGCCAGTTCTCTATTTCATTTCGAACGCAGAAGTCGTGCACAAAGACGCGACTGTCCAGGTCGTAATTAGGGCCAGTGGTATCAGTGGCCTTGTATACTTCCTGGAAAGTCGCCCCTATGGCCTCAACCTTCTCCTGTGGATCCTCGATCACAAAGAAGTCGCCATCATCAGCAGCCTCATTTGGATCAATGCCTGCTTTTGTCAGTAACCGTTCGTTGTCTGTTGTCCGGGCTATTTTAAGACACTGAAGGTCGTTTTGATTTTTTCTCCGAAATAGTTTATTTATTTGCGGAAACATATTCGGGTTGCTGGTGTTTACAGCCCGAACCTTGTTGTTCCAATACAAACTTACAGAAAATCTGTAATTTTCTTTTATTAGCGTTTGAATATTTTTAATCGACGACTTCAGTGTCCTAATCTCCGGGTCTTGTCGGTCAGTTAACTGTCTGTACAAGTTTTTAAGTCTTGTCAGAAGTCTACTTTTCTGTCGGTGCAGTGCGTCAATAGTAGGATTGCGGAACAGGTCTTCGTTAGTCGTACGTCGATACCGCGGTATTGTAGTGTCCATAGTTTGTTTAATTGTCTCGTCCATTTGTTTTAGGTAATTGTCGATCTTCTCGTTTGACAAATTCCTATTGGACGGTGGGTGGAGCGTGTTCGAGGAGAGCGCTCTTGCCAAGGTTGCGGAGAAGCGTATCCATCGAGTTTTACTGTAGTTGTAAGAATATCTTTGGACAAACTCCTCCAATTCCGCAATTTCGTTGGGAACTGTAATTTCGGTGCTAAAACCGCAATGGTAGCTGTCATACACAAATGTGCGCAGACAGTTTAGCGTTTGTAAATTCGTACCTGTCAGTCGTATGCGTTCATCGTACAGCAGTAGATCCAAATAAGACCCGCCTCTGGGAAACGACGGATTATCCGTCGCTGTAAGACCGAGTCTGTACATGACATCGTGCTGACCCCACCAATCGAGTAGTAGGTTCCCTCTAGTATTTGGCAAATTATTTCCCCAATCTCTGTGTCTAGCGTTAAAATCCCCGCCGATTATAAAATAATTCTGCCCCGATTCCAGCCTCAAAAGTCGAAAAAGCGTGTCGAGCTCTGTAATGAATAGGGTGGATTGTGAAGTATCAGGTGCATAAACAGAGGCCAAGTACAGCCGCTTTCCACTGTGGAGCGGGATGTACATGACGACTGCCTCCAACACCCGGAACCTGCGCAACACGCCCTTGTACACTCTGTGAAATTTATTATTATTATTATTATTAACTTTATTATCAAGTAAAATAAATTACATTAATAATACATGGTTCGAGCACTAGCTACCAGGGCTTTCGGCTGGATAGATAAAATAATAAGTAAAGTTAGGTCGTGAAATATCTTTGATTGATTTGAGTGAGTCTGAATTAGATTTTAAATAGAGTTATGGATATTTAAGTTTTGTAATAGCATAAAAACATTTTTTATGTTGCTTTCTGATGGGGATTTTAGGAGCTCAATTAAGGAGCTGTTGCAGTTGATGATTTTTAATGTGTCCCTGACTTTTTGACAATTCATAAGGTGTTGTATAGATAAGGCAGTACTGTTGGCGCATAAGTGGCAGTTTGGTGGTTGACGCTTTGCTAATAAGTGGCTATGGGTTAGAAATGTGTGACCCAGCCGAAGACGAAGGAAACATGTTAGCATGTTTTTTGTGCAGTTTGCTGGGTATAAAGTTTTTTCTGCTTCTGGATTTATTGTGGAGTAATGGTGAATATACTGTTTCCATTCGTCTAGTTCTATTTTCCTCCATAGCCTTCTTATTTCTTTTTGAAGATCTTTGCTGTTTTTGGGATTGAACACAATGAGCGGCTCATTGGACGCAGATTTCGCAATTTTGTCGGCCTCCTCATTACCCTTAATTCCCATGTGACCGGGTACCCACATTATTTTTAATTTGCAAGGATTTTTTATCAGCTCATTTCGGATTGCCTCAATGACTGTGGACTTATTGTTGGTGTTCATTATGGAGTTGATTGTGGAAAGGCTATCTGTACATATGATAGTTCTTTCGGCTGTGGCTAGTTTAGCAGCCTGTAGTATGGCTGTTGCTTCCGCTGAGAACACTGATGAGAATTCTGGTAGGAGTCCTTTAATAAGGGTTTGGTCATTTTCGTCCACCGCTGCGAAAGATGTACAGCGCGCTGTCTTCGATCCATAGGTGAAAATCAAGTTCCATTTTCTTGTTTTGAAGTAGTCGTGTAGTTCATTAAACATTCCTTTAAAGATGTCTTTGTTGAATTCCGTTTTGGCGACTTTGCAGAGGTCAGTAATGATGGAGGATTTAGAGAGAAGCCACGGTGGGTATAATGCTGTCTGCCGAGTTTGCAGGTCAAAAGGAATGTCTAGCCGACGCGCGAAGTAGATCGCATTGTAGATAGTCGACGGAACTTTGGGGTGTCTCTTTCGGGCTAGTGTTTTTTTGGCATCTATTGTTATTGGTGATTTGGATGATGATACTATCTTTGGTATTAAAAGTGCGGTAAGATATTCCATTCTTTGTACAATCGTCGGAAGACCTGCTTCAGTTAGCATGTTTTTTACTGGTGTAGTTCTAAAAGCTCTTAGTCCGGCTCTGACAGCTGAGTGGTATTGAGGTTGGATTATTTGAAGTGATGATCTGCTGCATTTGCCGTAAATTACTAGGCCGTAGTCGATCTTTGACAAAACGATGGACTTGATTACTCTTATAATTGTGTTGGTGTGTGAACTTCCGTTTTTGTATGTTAGATATCTTATTATATTAACCCTAGTAGCTAGACTCTTCTTAATGCTAATACAATGTTCCTTAAAGCTAAGTTTACAATCAAAAGTGATTCCTAGAATGTTTAGTGAATCAACGTTACGTACATTATGATTATTAAAATTAAGGTTTAACAACTTTGTGCAACTAGATTTCTTACAAATGTGAAGCACTTTGGTTTTGTCAATTGAAATTTTAGCTCCAGAAGATCTGCCCCAATGGTTTATGTCGGAGAGTATGTTTAAGAATGTTGAGTGCACTTGTTCCAGGTCTTTGCATTTCGAAAATACGATTAGGTCATCCGCGTACAGGGAATGTCGAATTGTATTGTGCTTTGCCATTATATCGCTTAAATGGTTGAATGCAGTTAGGAATAAAATTACTGAGAGTGGTGATCCCTGTGGGATGCCATTCTCGAAACTGTATGTATTGGAGTAGATATTATTCACCTTGATTCGAAGTTTTCTATTTGTTAAGAATGCCTTAATAAAGTTTAACATTTTAGGCCCCACTCTCCACTGGACGAGTTGGTTGATTATTACATGAATTCCGATTCGGTCAAAGGCCTTTTCAAAGTCAACTGACAAAATGGAGACATGGTTTTTCGACGAAAGGGCGGAGGATACAAATTTGTCTATATGAAGAAGTGCGTCAGTTGTACACCGACCGTGCTTAAAAGCAACTTGGTTTATGTCAATGAGGTTTTCTTTTTCTAGGTACCAAAGTAACCTTTTGGAAACGATTTTTTCCATTATTTTACCTATGCAAGGTAATAGGGAAATTGGACGATATCCTCTGACTTCAAACGGTGTTTTTTTTGGTTTGGCTTAGGGATTGGTACTACGCTTGCAATTTTCCATACTTGTGGGATAATACCTGTGTCAAAAATGCGGTTAAACAATGTGACTATGCGCTTTTTTAAAGCTAATGGTGAGTTTTTTAACATTGGATATGAAATCTGATCAAATCCAGGCGTTTTTCCCTTAACCGTGTTGAGACAGTTTTCAAGTTCTGTTAATCTAATTGGGATTTCTGTCGAGTTGACTGAAGAAGATGTGTTGTATCCTGGGATACCACTATTAAGCAGAAAGCATTTTAAATTAAGAAACTGTGGAGAAAAGTTTGAGTCTTTAGAATAATTTGACCAGGTTTTGGCGAAGTGATCAGCGATTTCTGAAGCGCAAAATATAGTTTCAGTTTCAGTTTTGAGTGTCTTTATGGAACGTTGGATATAGTTTCCCGTGAGCTGCTTTATACCGTCCCAAAGTTTCTTTGATGGGGTTTTAGGGTTGATATTGGCTGTGAACTGTTCAAAGCTTTCTTTCTTAGCAAGTTTTGCAGCTCGCCGGAATATTGCGTTCGATTTGCGGTAGTTGACCAGGTTCGAGTCATTTGGGTGACTTTTAAAATTATGCCAGGCTTTTTGTTTGAGTTGTCGGAGTTTGTGGATTTCTTTGTTCCACCAGGGTAAATATTTGTTTTCAGAGGTGTTATGCGTTTTTGGAATTGCTGCATTTGCGGCATACCGAACTGATTTAGTGACTATAGCTGTTTCTCTATTGACGTTAATAGATGGGATTTTGCATTTCAGAAATGTCTCTATTTTGCTTTGAAATAAGACCCAATTGGCTCTGTCAGTTTGAAATTTAGGTGTTGGTTTCATATTTCTTGGTTGCCTACCGAACCTAATGGTGGTGATCAGTGGGAAATGGTCGCTCCCATGCAGGTCTGGGAGAATTTCCCAAGAGGTGTTAGGGTATAGCTGCGTAGAAATAAGGGTTAAGTCCAAATGTGTAAGTGTATTGTGTGTGGAAAAATGAGTTGGGCTCCCGTCATTTAAGGTGACAAGGTTGGAACTTAACAAGAAGAGTTCAACTTGTTTGCCCCTGGAATTGCAAGTTAGGGAACCCCACAGCGGGCTCCAAGAGTTGAGGTCTCCCATTAATAAAATAGGAGTTTGAAATGTGTTGATAAGGTTTTCAATTTCTGAAGCAGTGAATGGTTGAGAGGGAGGTATATACATAGATACAATTGTTAATTTAATTTTAAGTTCAATCTCTACTGCTACCGCAGATATGTTTGAGTTGATGTTTATGGGTGGGTGTGGAATAGATTTGTGAATTAGTATACCGGTTCCCTGTTTGGCTGTGTTATTATGAAAATACGGTGCATACTGCTTAGGGGTGTGGGGGGTATGACCGGCTGGTAAGTGGGTTTCTTGGAACGCTATAACAGAGGGCTTATGGTTATTAATTAATAATTGTAGCTCGTGATAATTATTATAATAACCGTTGATATTCCATTGCAGAGCCTTAAGCGATGGTATTAATGTTGGGGTAGACTTTAATGAAATATAAGCAGAGTTATATTGCGAAAAGTCAACGATGGAAGGATTGTTGTTGTGAGAAATGCGACTTTGGTTACTGATGTTCATGCCACATTTGTTAATGTGTTGCCATCGTCGTCATCGCTTACGAATTGTTTTAAAAAGGGACTTTGGTTGTTATTGAGAGATTTTGTGACTTTAGACAGAGGTGAGTGAATTATTTTTTGTTTTGACTGAGTATTGCTTCTATTAGGTGAGTGTGGTGGGGAATTTAATTTATTGGAGCTATGGGAGAGTGAGCTTGAGTGAGCTGAGCATAAATTTGGGCTTGACAGGTTATCTGAGCGATGGCTTGAAGTATTAGTGTGTAATGTTTGGAGTCGAGTGTTCGTGTTGTGTACGTTAATCGTCTTGTGTTTAATTAATGTAAGTGGGGGGGAACTTATGGTAGCAAAATTCGTTGCGTTCGTTGATGTTTTTGGGTGGAGATTTTTTTTGGTTGGAGAGAAGTGTTAGCTTGTGTTGAGCTGATGGGTGCATTTGTTGTGGATGTTTTTGTATGTATAGCATTTTTAGCGATTGTAGAGTAGGAGGAGATGTTTGTTGTTGTTGGATTTTGTTCCGAAAATATTCGTTTTGCTTCGGTCATACTGCATTTGTTAATTGTTTTAATCTTTAGTGTTTCTTTCGCTTGTAAAAAGCGTGAACAATTTTTTGAAGAAGATGGGTGTTCTTCATTGCAATTTGCACATGAGACGCGTGAGCATTTCTCTGGGCTGTGTGGGGGGAGATTGCAGGTTTCACAGGAGGAGTTGCTTTTGCATCTTTTTGAGGTATGTCCCAGGCGTTGACAGTTACGACAACGCATGGGATTTGGGAAGTATTCTTCAACCTTTAAATTATACCACCCAATATTGACGGTGCTCGGAGGCCGGAAAAGGTCGAATGTGAAGAGCACAAGACCTGTAGCGCGTTGATTTCCATCGACAATTTTTTTAAATTTAAAAACCTCTATCACTCCTTGCGATTTCATTTCTTGGGTTATTTCGGCTTCTGGGACGTCAATGAGGCATGGAGCGTAGACAGTTCCTTTTGATGAATTAAGATGCTCGTGCAAAGTCACAGAGATCGGGCAGAGGTTGGATAGTGTTGTTTTATTTAAGAACAGATCGGCTATTTTTTTGGACTTGACAAGAATCAGTAAATTCCCGTCACGTAATTGTGATATATGTTCGTAGGCCGTACTTATGGCATCAATCGCTTTTTTGAGCAAAAAGACACTAAAGTTTGATAGAGGTTGGTCCGGGTTTTTTGGGGAGATCACAATAAATTTGGGGTTATTTGCTTCGGTGTGTGTTGGGAATATTTTAGTTAGCTCTATTGGAGAATAAGTAGGTTTTTTACGTTTTTTGCTTGGATGTTCAGAGAGAGGCACTACATCGAGAGCACTGTACCGATTACCCGACAGCACTTTAGGCCCAGAGGCCATGGTGGGTTTTGTGTTTTTTTCTGCTTTCACAAGATAACTGCTCACACGCGGGGGAAGGGAAATGAAGATGACTAGCTGGGCTAATAACAAGCTAAGTTTACCGATAACTCAGAGAGAACACAATTAGAAGGCGGTGTTGTCGGCTCGGAGGACAGTCGGTGACTGTCTGTGAAATTTTATACCTTCTTTAATGAAGATCGCGACACCGCCTCCACGTTTGGATCTGGGCCGGTTTCTTCTTCTAACAATATAATTATTGTACTCCAGTTTGTGCTTATCGGTTAGCTTGGTTTCGCTAGCGAAAAGCACATCAGGAGTTTGGTCTTCTAGCAATTTAAACATCGCGGCTCTTCGTTCTATCCTAATCAGTGAATTAACATTCACCGCAAGGACCTTCAAAGTTTGCTCCACCATGTGCGTACCCATTACGGCATGTATTGCGTGAGGCCCGGCAGCAGCGAGTAGATCTGGTCCACCCGCTTGGCCTGTTCTTGAACCTGCTTTTGCAGCTGAGCCGTCTGCCCTTGGATTGCGAGCAAGATGGCTAGCATGTTAGGTGCAGCTTCCGTTGTTCTCGGCATTGGCGCCGGAGAAGCAACAGTCGCTTGCTGTACCGTAGCCCCCCTACCTGACGCCATTTGGGCGTAGGAAATTTGGGACGTGTCGGATGGTGTTTGAAACCTGACAGGTGAACGTTTGACCTCCACACGGGTCAATAGCCAGAATTTAGTAAATGTACCGACCATAAGGAAATCACATTTTTCACTCTACTACAAGATCACTGCGCCAGGTTTATTTAATAGTTTACCTGTCGATCTGAGATGCGAGAAATTATTATATAAGCTTCACATATTGATCCCCATCAATATTTATTTAAAATGATTAAAAATGTAAGGGTTCATTCATCTCTTGTCTTTGACAATTGAATGAATTTCATTGAAATTTTAAGCTCTTTCTCCATATATAATGTTTTGTTGATTTGTAAAATAAATTGTGTTAGCTTTAAGTTTTAAGTATGAAGAAAAAAAAGAACAAATTTAGCAACTGATGCTGCAGTACTTTTGGTGTTTCTTTAACGAGATATTTCTTATTCCTTTTCGTAGAGTTACGAACATCACTGAAACTTGTTGTCCTTTACTAAATATATCATACGAATACGACTACATCTACAAATTTTCCAACCGCAATTTCTCAATTTTTCACTTTTTTCCAAGTCAACCAAGAAATGCATTTTAACTAAAACAATAAAACCCAATTTCAAGATTAGAAAAAGAGTGACGCAGCATGACATTACAATACGTTGTCATAGTCTGCAACAAACAGCAGGAAGACTTTCGACAGGACATCGTTGTGGCATGAAAAATGGACAGCATCCGTATTTTTTCTCAATCTCGCACGACAAGCAACTCTGCTCTGTGCTTTTACCAATGATACATAGATATGTACGTTACATAAACTAGTATTCGTATGTCTCATCTTAAGGTTAAATCGTCCGTGTACAGTTTTTGTACAAAAAAAAAAAAAATTATATCTACCTCATTTGACACTCGGATGTACTCTTCATTGTCGGGTTGCTTTGGCGTGACAGTCAGTAGGGCAGTATACGCCTTCCGTGCCCTTTCATTATTTTCAACGGTGTCATTTTTGTCAAACCATGGCTGTGACAAAATGTGCGGAACTCTGTAAATACAAAAAGATATAAAAATGAATCGTTTACACTTCCGATAAAAAGATGAATTTAAAAGAAAATAGTAAACTGGAAAATGTGGAAATGTGAAAATGGGCGACCCCACGTCTGAATGAAAGTTGACAGCTCATTGCTCAGAGTCTGACTTTGATTCTGATTCGTTGTCATCTCGGCAATTTGATTCAACTGTCATGCATTCTGAGACCAATTTCGACCTCAGAAAGTGGGTAGTAATGTCAATTAAACAATTGCATTCTCGAGTGCATATGAGATGTATGAGCAGCATTACAATTCGAAAATTCCTAATGACGGGAGCAGATATGTAAGTTGCAAACTTTGAAGACTGTGGGCGAGCAAATTGATTTAGTGTACCTCGTAAACTTATCGAGGAAATCTGATTAAATCTTTGCGCTCGCCAGGTGTAAACACTGTAGTCAGCAATTTAAAACGCAACAAGTTATTAATTATCACACAAAGTCTATAATTTACTTGTAATTCGTGTGATTGATGTGTGTGCTTTGACGTTGCTGCAGGCTGCATTCCATCTATCACTTCTATTTATTCCGGCAGAGAAAACGTTCTGTTTGTCAACCTTGAATTGAATAAATGTAACATGTTCATACGATTATATGCACTGTTGAAGTGCTGAACATTTAACTGAATGATTAAGAAAACAAAAAGCTCTGGTCGAAGCCGAATTATTGAATGAGGTCGCAGAGCTGTTAACACCGCTGACATTGACAATTGTCTGTCAACTGTCAGTTGAGTGATAACTATAGAGCATAACACTTTCCAATGATTTGACTAATTGGCGGCATTAGGCAATCGTGATCAATTGAAATCAAAGTACGCAGATAATAGGAAACTTCAGAGTATACGTAGGTCGTATGTCAGTCGGGCAAACATGCTTATTTTTCAAGTGATAGAGCATCAACATTTTATTGCCTGGCGTGAGTTATTTTGAGAATACAAATAGCAACTGTCATGAGCTACATTTAATGCTTTTTTTTTATAGAGGGTCGGAATTCAATTATTTCTGACTTCCGAGCCATAAATCGCAAGAATGACAGACGTTTTGGTAAGGAAGACATTGTTTTGTTTTTACGATTGGCTGACAATTTGACACAGATGGGTCAAAGAGAAATGGTGAAAAAAAATTTTAAAATTTGAATCAATGAAGGTGATACCAGTATCTTCAGGAGCCCTAAAAGTGCTGAGTGAACTTGGTACATAGAGCGTCATATCTGTGAGCATCTAAGACCAAAACCTGACCTTGGATACGACAGCAGTGGAATGGAAAACTGAATAGAAGGATTAATGATGGAATACGGCGAAACACGAGGAGCAAGTATTATAGACGAAAACAATTTAAAATTAAAATTTTGACTAATTTTAAAATATTACTTTAAAATGTTCGAAATATTGTGTATCATAGAATAAGATGTAAAAACTTTATCCAAGAGGTGATAGAGAAGGACTAGAAGGGTAATAGGTAGGCTAGAAATGTAATAAATCGTAAAACAGGCAACATTTCTTGATTTGGAAAGACTGTAAGCGGCTAAGAATTGCTGAAGTATTTGGCGGAAATATATAGAATATTTCTTATAGGTAGAGGTATACAGGTACCTATCTCTTGCACTCTTACCATATCTTGCTCTTGTTACGGAGATCTGGATGTAGCGCATATGATTGCGAAGTAAATGGTTACTCTACTCAATGCAAAGTATACAATGAAATATTAAGTTTTGTTTATATTTATATATTGCACAAATATGATTAATGAGAAGGGAGCCAATATTATAATATTAGGTGATGTAAACATAGATCTGAGGATCGCCATCGACGCACAGTGGGGCAAAGTGGCCCAAAAGCTGGCATTAATTCAAATTACTAATATCTAAATTGTTTTTTTTGTTTTCCGATCAAGTAGTATCCACATTATTAAAATATGCAAATGATTTCTTTTTAGACTTATCTGACTCATCACAGCGCTTGATTGAAGCTTGATTTTTTCTCAGTTGACTCAGAAAAAAAAAGTATGTTTTTTCTTCTTTGTATGAATTTTTGCCCGAATTTTTGTTAATCTGCAAATAATTTTGAAATCTTGGTTTTAACTTCGAGTATGTAACAATGTGTAAGGCACAAAAAAAAACTAATTGTAAAATAGAGGTGATGTCCTGTGGTCAGTTTTTGAAAAAGTGTATTTTTAAGGATCTCCTAAATCCCGTAGACTTTTAGTTGGGTTCCGGTTACGTCCGAGTTTTTACTTTTGTGTCATTTAAATGTGCGTAATGTGCATTTTGTATTTTCGTCAAAAAAACCTGCTACTTTTCTGCACTTTTCGTGATATTTAGATTTTTGTATGGTGACTTCGGTTTATAATTTTTTTTCGTTGTTTAGGACTTTCTTCAAATTTCATTCTTTTAGCGAGAACTAGTTTGTATGATGGGAGGCTCTGGAAGTGTAATTGTTGAAGAACAGTTCAATTTCGTAAAAGAAGAACTTCTGAAAATTAAAAAAAAAAAACACAGAAAATACCCAAATAGAAGTTGTAAAGGGAACACTCTCGCATTTCAAAACTCATTTTAAGACACGGTAGCTCAAAGCCACCAATTGGGTGTGAAAAATGGCTAAACAGTTCTATTGCATTCTATAGAGCACCAGATTCAGCAAAGAAACGTGGTTGTCTGGAAGTGAGTTTTGAGACTTCTTCCAAACGAACAAAAAGGGTCAAAACGCAAGACTTGAGAGATTCGGTACCTGTTAATGTCCTCAATTATGCTACTCAAATGAGCATAAGAGCTTCCGGACAGATTCAAGCCTCCTCCTAAAAAAAGCAACTGTAAGTTCAAATTGAGCTGAAAAATACAGAAAGAAAAAAAGTCGCAGGAGAAAAGTTGTATGACCGGAGAAGATGTTTTGGCAATTTTAGTCGCAGCGAAACTATCACGACACCAATATAATGTGATAAAATGAGTGCTCCTGAAAAATTTCCATCGTACAAAGTTGTGCAGAATGCAAAGAAAGATTGCTATCCAAACAAAAAATATGATGAAAATCACAGCTACATGTGCCGATGTCAGTCTTCAAGCTTTGTGTGACAGTACATCGAAAAGATTACTTTCGATGTTGGATTGTGTTCTTGAAACAATAGAAGATGAAGAACTTGACAAATGTTCCTTAATATCAAAGTGGGGTTTCGATGGTAGCTCGGGACATAGTTCCTATAAACAAGCTTTCCACGGACCAGAAACGATCGCCCAGCTTCAACGAGTTATTGCAGGCCATTAAAAATTGAATATATTAAAGAGTCAAAGGCACAGATTGAAAACCTTCAAAAAACTTACGTAGTAATCGGTAACAGGTCTGTAAAAGTAGATCGTTCTTTAATTTTAGCCATGATTGATGGAAAAGTTTGTAAAGTAATGTAACTGAACGAGAGACAAACTGCTCTGGGCGCTGCATAGTTTCAAACCATACAAGTCTGCTGGTCCGGACGGTATTATACCTGCCGAGCTACAGAGATCCTCAGATATTATTCTAACAGTGTTGGAAAATATTATGAGGAGCTGTGTAGAACTTATCCACATTCCACTGTTATGGAGAGAAGTCAATGTAGTATTCATTCCCAAAGCTGGAAAATGTTCTCATGTGGTCCCAAAGGACCTCATACCTATAAGTCTATCATCATTCCTTCTGAAAACTTTAGAACGACTGATTGATATCCATATTCGAGCTAAAGTTGATCCAAGACTTCTGTCAACGGCTCAACATGCCTACTGTAAAGGAAAGTCGGTGGAAACGGCTTTGCACTCTCTGACTAGCCACATCGAACGATCCCTACAATATAAGGAGTACACAATGGTTGCTTTCCTAGACATAGAGGGTGCCTTTAACAACGTCAACACATCCGCAATCACGACTGCGCTGTCAACTCTGCAGGTAGACGGCTCACTTGGGGAGCTGATTAATCTAATGCTAACAAGCAGGATAATCAACTCCAAACTGGGTGAGACTTCTGCTAAAAGATATGTTAGTAGGGGTACGCCGCAAGGCGGTGTCCTCTCCCCCCTTCTCTGGAACTTAGTGGTTAACGAACTACTGATATACCTGGAAGCGGGTGGCAGCAGAGTGATTGCCTATGCGGATGACGTTGCCATAGCCGTCTCAGGAAAACATTTAAATACCATTAAAGAACTCCTCCAAGTAAATCTTAACAGATTAACCTGCTGGGCAGATCGCTGTGGATTGGGAATAAACCCCCATAAAACTGATCTTGTCCTCTTTTCTAGGAAATATAAAATTCCAATCATAGACCCTCCTTCAATGAACGGTACCAGTTTAGCTTTCTCCGATACAGTAAAATATCTGGGTCTCATTTTTGACAGGAAACTAAACTGGAAACCTAACATTCAAGAAAGAGTCAATAAAGCTACAATAGCTTTATTCTCTTGCAAGAAAGCCATTGGGAACAAATGGGGCCTTCAACCTCGCATAACCCACTGGCTATACATCTCGGTCATAAGACCGATACTTACTTACGGGGTGGTTGTCTGGTGGACGGCCTTGGAAAATGCAGTCAACCGCATTAAATTAAGCAGAGTCCAAAGAACAGCATGTCTATACACAAGCGGAGCCTTGCGGTCTACCCCCTCTGCGGCATTAGATATTCTGCTTCACTTGACACCCCTCGACATTTTTAGCAAGCAAGTAGCTGCGACTGCAGCTATTCGCCTTAAGGCGACTAAACAGTGGACAAATAATTCATTTGGCCACGCCAACATTCTTAATACATTAGGAATCCTCACAGAGAACACCGATTAAACCATACCTGAACTTTGGTTTGACAAAAACTTCCATGTAAGCTTCCCCTCTAGATCATTCTGGGAGGAGGATGCTTTCATGGAGGACAAGTCAATCCATCTCTACACAGATGGATCTAAAACCGACAGCGGAGTTGGTGGCGGTGTTTTCTCAGATAAGCTAAATCTAAGCCTCTCTTTCCGCATTCCAAATCACTGTAGCGTGTTCCAGGCCGAAATTTTGGCGATTAAAGAAGCTCTGTCCTGGCTGAAGAAAAACGTGATATCTGCAAAGGATAGCCGCATATTTTCGGATAGTCAGGCCGCCATCAAGTCCCTGGACTCGGTCTCATTGTGTTCTAAAACTGCCCTTGAATGCCGATCATCTCTCATGGAGATGGCAGAGCAGTTCAACATTCACCTCTGTTGGGTGCCGGGCCACAGAGACATTCCAGGGAACTGCAGAGCAGATGAACTCGCCAAAATTGGAACCACTCTACCTATCCTACCAGACAAAGGTAGTATAGGTATACCAATCGCTACGTGCAAACTAACACTAAAGCTAGATGCCAATAAAAGAACGGACCTTAGGTGGACTGCTGGACAAACATGTCTAGCGACCAAACAGATCTGGCCAAGGCTGGATCTGAGTCGATCTAAGTGTCTGATCCTTTTAGATAGGAAACATCTCAGCGCCATAATAGGTGTCATTACTGGACACTGCCTCATAGGCAAGCACGCAAGAAGGCTTGGCGCTTTTACTAACGATTTCTGTAGAAGCTGCATGGACGAGGAAGAGGAGGAGACAATCCCCCACTTACTCTGCACATGCCCAGCTCTCTCTCAGAGAAGGAAGCTTCACCTAGGAGCTTTCTTCTACAACGACCTAAACGATCTAGAAAAAATAGACGTTAACAGTCTCCTACGCTTTATTAAAAGCTCAAACTGGTTCCAGTAGTAAGAGGATCATAGATCCACGTGGCATCACAATGGGCCAATAGGCCTAAGTGGGTTGGTATTTCCAACAGCCACTCTTACCTAACCTAACCTAACCTAATGTAACTGAAACCACCTGAACCCAAAAATGTTATTTATGTGGAGCAACTTCGAAGGAATTCAACAAAATCGAAGATATTATTACATGACCAATAAAAACAGAACATTTAGCTTTTGGAATGTCTGTTTTACATGGTTGGGTACGAATGTTTGAATGCCTTCTGCATACAAATTACCCATTAAAAAATGGCGAGCTCGCAAAAGTGACACAGAAGTCGTGGCAGCAAATAAGGCTGGAATTCAAAGGGAATTCCGAGAACTATGTGGATTAATTGCGAAAAACCAAAACCGGGATTTGGTAATACGAACGATGGCAACACGGCAAGGCGGTTTTTCCAAAACCCTGAATTCTCAGCCGAAATAACAAAAATAGACATAGAACTTATAAAAAAAATGCACACAATAATGATTGTACTCGTATATAGCATAAAAAAAATCCCAGTCTTTTCCCAAAGAAGCACTCAACTTGCTAAAATCCCCAAGTGTCCAGGAATCAAACGCTCTTCCTGAGTCTGATGAGGTTGATAATAATGATGACAGTGATGATAGTGATGATATCTAAGGATGTAATAACAATTTTTGGTTTTGTTTTTTATTTAATGGACAAATTTAATTTAATTGTTTTTTTTTTTTAATTTATAAGTCTCAATAAATACCTATGCACAATTTAAAAAATTGTTTTACTAATTTGTTTTTCTTCACGATAAAAGGGGACGTAAAACTGGGTGGGAAAGATAAGTGTAGTTGATAAAAATTAGATCTTCAATAAATCTACTTTAAGTTTTTAATATTGAAAAATAGGCACATTTCATAAAAGTGGGCGTTTTGGGTGGGAGGGTTTAACAATATTTTGGGACTGGTCTCAGAAGCTATAGTGAAAAATTTCAGGTTCTTAGCTGTAACGGCTGATTTGATACCACATTTTAGGGCATTCTGCTCCACATTTTCTTCCTTTGTGAATATGCTAAGTAGGCCCAGTACAGGTACATGACTTGATCCAACGTTTTTGGTAGGTTTTCGAAAGCCATTTTTTTTCAGTGTGAAGGTATAAATTTTAATTTAAACATCACGGACAGCTGCATGACTAGGATATTGTTCAGTAACATAGTACAGAAAAATCGACTCAAAAGTCATCCAATAAAATGTACGGTAAATTATGACCAACCAAGTAATGCACTTCATTCTGAAGACTAGTCCGATGTCTATTCAGAGGATAATTTAATGTAGCTTTGAATTGTTTCTAAAAATATTGAAACAATATATAAATCATTTTTCCTACACACTAATGAAACAAAAATCGAAAATAGGTTATGATAGTGGATAAACAGATCCTCACTTAAAAAATCCAAACGAAAAATAAATTGTAGGTCCCCTTAACGCGAGTTAGAAAAATAGCACGAAATACTTGTAGCTTTTTAAAAATGTGTGAGTATTTAAATATAGAAGTAAAGCTGATCCGTGACAATTATTATGATTCTCAAATACAATGCCCTTTAGGTAATCCTAAAAAGGATGGAAAGTCATCAATAACATCAAAAATAAATATATCTCCAACAATCCAATTCCTATTTTTTATTTTTTTTTAATAGTGCGCCCTCAAGGGGTTAAGGTACTCGGAATATGTTTGAACACAATACGGGCGAAGGAAAATTAAGAAGGAAAGAAAGATAGGTACCGATGTACATTGGTTTTAAATGTCTGAATCTTACAATGAATAGGAAATAGAGAGCTCGGCAGGGCATTCCACAAGCTAGTTGTTCGACTTAGCTACGAATTAAGATATCTCAGAATAAGTCCGACATACAGTGGACTTGAGGGTATACTGAATAGTAGGGGTGGAATGCTACTGTCGATTTCAATGGAGCACTGGGGGTGGAAGTAGCGATAAAATAGAGTGAGACACGAGATATTACGTCGGTGTTCGAGGGTGTCACCTATGAGTTCTATCGCAGGGTTTTGAATCCTATCTAGCAGATGCAGTGATGTTTTGGGCGCACCCGACTTTGAACTTTGTACTCCAATAATGCAGAAGACTGTATTGTGCTTTGGAAGCATTAAATTCCACTATGTTGATAGTTCCCCAACTGGTTATGCTGCTAATATCGGAATTTAATGAGCTTAACTTACGCTTTCGTTCCCATTCCACAGCCTAAGAGTAGTGAACGAATAGCAGAGAGTATTGCCAGCAAAGTAATATAATGGATAGAAGCAGCAGACGTTGATGAAAATTAAAAAGAGTGCCGGAGACAGAACGTAGCCCTGTGGCACATCGATATTTAATTTGTGAATATCAGACTTGAAACCATACAAGACAACTTAAAGTGAACGTTCCGAAAGGTAATTTCTAACCCATGAAGAAGAGAGTCGTCGATCCCAAATGCACGCATTTTCAACAAAAGAGTCTGATGCCAAACCCTGCCTTAGAAATATCAAGTGCAATTTCCTTGCTTTCGTCAGATTGAGGTACACTTTGGTTCCACTTTTTGGTTAGGCATGCCATCAAATCACCATTGGACCTTATTCTACGAAAACCGTACTATCGGTCATTGAGATGTTTCCTTGTTTCGAGATATTTCACGAGCTGATGGTTTATCAGCGTTTCCATGACCTTGGAAAGAAGGGACGTAAGTGCAATGGGCCTGTAGGAGAGGAGAGAGGAAGATTCACCTTTTTTAGGGATGCTGTTTTCCATCTGCTTGGAAAGACTCCTAAAGAGTAGGATTGATGAAAAAAAGCTTACGCAGTGTTTTCTTTTTGTTAGAAATTAACACTCAAGTGAGTATGAATGCACTTATAATGCCTCAGCATGTGTTAATTTTCTGGAAAATGGGATAGAGAGAGAAAGAAATATGTTTGGGCTTGGTGGTTATTTTGCTGCATGGGTGGCATCCAATGGAGAGACTAAATTCTTAGTGGAAGTGGGCTTATTGTTGATTTCTAGGCATCTACTCATCTTGCGTGATTTTCGTTAACTGTAAAAATGAATTTCTTTCGGGCGAGGTTGGGATTCGGGCACCGAACCTTCCGCTTTGGAAGCCAGTCCACTGGCTTCTTGTGCCACGGGGATCGTGGAAGAACACCTCTTCAGAAGAAAGGGGGATATACCATCTGCACCAGCGGATTTATGTATGTATGTTGAGATCTTAAGGTACTCTTGCTACTACACGAGTGCGAAAGTGGATTCGTCCCATTGAAAATTCGACGCACTCAAGTGTAGACGGAGACAAAGCACAATGTGGAAGGGTTGAGCTGGTCGCAAAATGTGTGCAGCAAGCAGATTGGCCTTGCACAAAGAGCTGGAATGTCATTATAAATGATTGTTGGGATGGAGGGTGCGGCAGAATTTCTGATGTTTTTGACAAACAACCAAAAGCTTTTATTACCTTCGGGACATTGTAGTATTTTTTGCCTCAGTTTGTTGTAATATTGGAATTTCGCACGCTTAAGAAAGACGTTGCAGTCATTTCTGGCTGGTTTGAACTTTTACTTTCCTCTGTCGGGTTGGTCTTGAAGAACCTTTTCTCTTGATCTGATACTCTTACTCCGATGAGGGATAAAGGATCTCATTCCAAGCAGAATAGTGTCTGTGATCATATCAGCAGTGGCATCCACGTCGTTATCGAGGAAGCATAACGACCAGTTAAAATTCCTAAAGAAGCTGTTAAGACCGCTCCAATTGGCTTTCTCGTATTGCCATACGGTTGTTTTAGGAATCTTTTTTCTAACTGTGCGTTGGTTGTGTAGGAGAAATTTGGCGACTGGGTCATGTCACGGCGAGTCTTTATTATTTGGCCGCCGCGATCATGTGATTTGACACCACTCGACTATTTTCTCTGGTGCTACGTCCAGTCCTTAGTCTACGCTAACATGTCAACTGCTTTGGACGAGCTCGAGGCCAACATTCGACACCCTATTGCTGGAATAACGCCGCAGATATTAGACCGAGTCTTCAAAAATTGGACAGAAATTGGATTGAAGCACTGCCAGCGAAGTCGAGGTGTCTATTTGAATGATGTGCTATTCCACACATAATGGCATGCACGTAACTCAAGTGGGTATGAATACACTTAAAGTGCCTGAGCACGTGTTAAGTTTTTTGGAAAATGGGATAGAGAGAGAAAGAAATATGGTTCGGCTCAGTGGTTATTTCGCTAAATGGGTGGCATCCAGCATTTAATGGGTAGACTAAATTTTTAATGGAGGTTGGCTTGTTGTTGATTTCTTAGCCAACTACCCATCATACTTGATCTTCGTTAACAGAAAAAATGAGTATGTCTTTCTAGCGAGGCTGGGATTCGAACACCGAACCTTCCGATTTGGAAGCCAGTCCACTACCACTTGAGCCACGGCCACCCACTATAGTTCTACAAGTTACTATGTAATGCGCCGCGGCGGATTCGATCAGCCATCATTCCATTGCCGGATGTTCACTCTTGGTGGTTCAATTTTCCAATAATTGGGAAAAAAGTTCTCTCTTTGCCCACCCCGGATAAGTACGGCTTTTATTTCATAATGGGCACAATGGCTATATATACGCTTTGACATTTTACGATGAATAGATTAACGCCAGAACCACATGTACAAATCGTGCAAACTTATTTTGAAAATCATGGTTCGGTTCGGCAAACTTATCGTGCGCTACGTCCATTTTACAGTCGACATACTCGTCCATCTGAGCAAGTTATTCGGAATACGATGAATCATTTTCGCACCACGCACACTCTAGTGGATAAGACGCATCCCCAAAGACGACAAACAGTGCAGTGTTGAGGAGAATTCGAAAGAGTCGATTCGCCATCGTGCATAGAAATTGGAGCTATGCTTATTTTGGCTTAAAAGCTTATAAGAGCCAGCTTGTGCAAAAGTTGAAACCGCGTGACAATTATACGCGTCCTAGGTTCGGTATATGGGCCGGAAATATGATACAGCTTGATCCTCATTTTCAACGCAAAATTTTATTTTCCGATGAGGCCGGTTATTGCCGAATTTGGAGTGGAGAAAACCCAGAAGCCTTTGTCGAGACGCCCTTACAACCATTAAAACTCACTGATTGGTGTGCTTTATGGGCTGGTGGAATCAAGGGCCCATATTTCTTTAGGAACGATGCCGAGCAGAATGTTACCGTCAATGAAGAGCGCTATAGAAACCTGATTTCTGACTTCTTCGTTCCTCAGTTGAATGGCATTTACGTGACAGTGCTTTGGTTTCAACAATAATTCGCAACATGCCACACGGTGCGCGACACCATCATTTTATTGCGGCAAACATTTGTTGAGCGCATAATTTCGCGTAATGGACCAGTGAACTCGCCTCCACGATCCTGTGCTTAATACAAGCATTGAACTTAAATACTATACATATAAAACTAATAAAAATTTAATTGTTAGAGCTGTGGAGTTTAAGGTAAAGAGCGAGGGGAATAAAGGGCAATCTTAAGGGAGTGTTTGTTCAGGTGATAGTCAAAGATTGACTGGAATTTGTTCGCTTCGCGAAGCATTCGAGATAACGGTTCATGGTATCCGTAATTAGTTCGGTGGGAATTAACTCTGGAGAGAGGTGCAGTTCTTAGATTACGTGGATTAACATTTAAGGAGATGCGTTCGAGGAGAGCCTCAGAGTCAATGTTACCATTTAAGAGCTGATGGACAAAAACTATATCACAAACTTCTCGTCGTGTAATGATGGGTTGTAAGTTAATAAGTTTCAGTCGATTATGATAAGGGGGTAAATTGAATGGGTCTGACCCGGGGACAGGAAGTCCCCGTAACGCGAACCGAACCTACGCTGTACCGATTCAATACGTGCAATTTGCGCAGAATAATATGGTGACCAGACTGGACTTGCATACTCGAGGAGGGGCCGAACAAATGTGGTGTAGAGTGCTTTACCCACATATGGGTCGTCAAATTCCTTAGACCAGCGCTTAATGAAGCCAAGAGTCGAATTGGCTTTACTAATAATGCTATCTATGTGAGAGCGAAAGTTCAGTTCGCTATCATAGATAATGCCTAAATCGCGCATTTCGGTCACATTAGGAACAAGCTCGTTTTTCGAAGTTTTAAATGCATTTTAGCTCTTACATCCTAACAAAAAATGCTTAAATGCTAGCTTACAATTACTTAACAATCTTATACTAACTTAATGGCCCCACACAGGCGCTCTAAGCTACTCTAAATTCTTATAACTATGTCTTTCGACTTTATTTACATTTTGCTTAGAACTATTTATATTGAATACTTAAGGCTAAGAAAAAATATTTGTTAAGAAAAACTTAGCATATGGACATAATTTTTTATTTTTTATAAAAACTTAGTATCTAACTTAAAATAAACCTTAGCCTACCTAACCTAAATGCACAATACACACATAAACACACATAGACATTATACACGATCATATACATATATCAGTATACACCTTTGTATACACTGATATATGTATATGTTTCTTAAATGCTAACCTAAACCTATGTAAGCTGGCCATCGCTATTTACTGAGCAAATACATTGGTCAGCCCTGCCTCATTAGCGAGGCTGGTCCGTAATTGACGGAAACGACGACGAAACATCTTCTCCATCATTCAACCACCAGAAATGCTGGTGCTGCCGAACGACATCCCTCTTATCGCGATTCCCCACCGCCCTACTGAACCTGAGGCGATCCACACTGCCGTGTGCGACGTCTCTGCCGTAGTTGAGTCGCCTGTCCTCAGCTGTCCGAGCGACATGGTAGATTAACGGGACCGCTGATCTATCCTGGATCAACCCTATCTGATCAAGGTAGAGGAATGCTTCCGGTGGAACGAAGCCGTCAGAGCGCACACTCTCGTGGTAAAGGTAATTGGGGTAGTAAGCCCCAGATATTAGGTTATTCGTCGAGGTCATTGCTCTTGCAATGTGCCTTCGAGTCAGCTTAACTACGAAATTGTCCACTCGTATTAAGTTCGCCCTATTGTAAAGGACCTCATTAGGATAAAATTTTTTGTACTCCGACTCTGGTGTTCTGTACAAGTGAAGGCAAGCCCTGAGGCAAGCCCTCTCAAACACCCGAATCTTTTCCATTAAGCTTGCTCGTACATTGAACCACACGGGACAACCAAATACCAGCATGGGCCTGATAAGGGCCATGTAGCAGATTACCTTTACCCTCGCATCGAGTTGGCTGCTATAAAACAGTCTCTTTGTAAGGGCAAAAGCACCTTTACCTCTGGCCAGAGCAGCATCTACATTTATGCCAAAATACAGAAACTGATCTAGCCAGATTCCAAGGTATCTGACTACATTTCGACAGGCAAGAGGCTGTCCGTGTTGTCCAATGATCGAGAACTTTCTACAATTTTTTCTGGTATCCCTAGAGGCTCTAGACAACGGCGTCCTAAAGAGAATGGTTTCCGACTTCTGAAAGTTGATTTTCAACTTCCAGTCATCGCAAAATCGTCTTATCTTATCGAAGTCACGCTGCAAGAGAGTATTAATGACCTCGATTTTTGGACCTGTTCTGTACGCTACCACATCGTCTGCGTACGCAATAGTATGGGGAAGTGAACCTATCAAGTCGCTTGTATAAATGTTAAATAGGATCGGCGAATTGACCGCGCCTTGCTGAAGACCATTTTTAATTTGAAATATTCCAACAGAAGTCACATCGCCATTTTTCACGATGAACTGTCTGTTGGTTAGCATATTATAGAGAATGTTCAAGAGTGGTTTACTGATCCCCAGCCTAGTCAGCTTATAGAAAAGACCCTCTAACCATACGGTGTCGAAGGCCTTCTCCAAGTCAACAAGGCAGGCACCAGTGCACTGTTTCTTGCCTTTGTTCCATTGGATATCAGAAACCAGTTTAGACGCGGCATGTGAGATATCATGTCCCGCCTTAAAACCGAATTGATTATCCGGAACTATATGTTTGTCCTCAACCCACCTAGACAGAGCTCTATTGATTACTTTCTCAAAAACCTTACTGATATTCGGAAGGAGACTTATCGACCGGAGATTCGCCGGATTGGATATATCCTTCCCCTTTTTGGGGATAGGTTGAACCACCGCCGTTTTCCAATGCACTGGATAATGTGCACTATTCATTGCATTATTAAACAGGGTGGTATAGATGTCCACCGCTTCTAGAGGAAGATGTCGAAGCACGATGTTCGGAATACCATCGGTCCCCACTGATTTCTTGGGCCTGATTGTGTCGAAGATCTTATGGAGTTCTTCCTTCGAAATGAATGGGGGTAGGTCACCCTCCCTGGCAATGACGTTATTTGCCATATTTTCGTCGCTAAACCGGGTGAAACCAGAGCCCTCGGATCGCCAGTTCTCTATTTCATTTCGAACGCAGAAGTCGTGCACAAAGACGCGACTGTCCAGGTCGTAATTAGGGCCAGTGGTATCAGTGGCCTTGTATACTTCCTGGAAAGTCGCCCCTATGGCCTCAACCTTCTCCTGTGGATCCTCGATCACAAAAAAGTCGTCATCATCAGCGGCCTCATTTGGATCAATACCTGCTATTGTCAGTAACCGTTCGTTGTCTGTTGTCCGGTCTATTTTAAGACACTGAAGGTCGTTTTGATTTTTTCTCCGAAATAGTTTATTGATTTGCGGAAACATATTCGGGTTGCTGGTGTTTACAGCCCGAACCTTGTTGTTCCAATACAAACTTACAGAAATTCTGTAATTTTCTTTTATTAGCGTTTGAATACTTTTAATCGACGACTTCAGTGTCCTAATCTCCGGGTCTTGTCGGTCAGTTAACTGTCTGTACAAGTTTTTAAGTCTTGTCAGAAATCTACTTTTCTGTCGGTACAGTGCGTCAATAGTAGGATTGCGGAACAGGTCTTCGTTAGTCGTGCGTCGATACCGCGGTATTGTAGTGTCCATAGTTTGTTTAATTGTCTCGTCCATTTGGTTTAGGTAATTGTCGATCTCCTCGTTTGACAAATTCCTATTGGACGGTGGGTGGAGCGTGTTCGAGGAGAGTGCTCTTGCCAAGGTTGCGGAGAAGCGTATCCATCGAGTTTTACTGTAGTTGTAAGAATATCTTTGGACAAACTCCTCCAATTCCGCAATTTCGTTGGGAACTGTAATTTCGGTGCTAAAACCGCAATGGTCACTGTCGTACACAAATGTGCGCAGACAGTTTAGCGTTTGTAAATTCGTACCTGTCAGTCGTATGCGTTCATCGTACAGCAGTAGATCCAAATAAGACCCGCCACTGGGAAACGACGGATTATCCGTCGCTTTAAGACCGAGTCTGTACATGACATCGTGCTGACCCCACCAATCGAGTAGTAGGTTCCCTCTAGTATTTGGCAAATTATTTCCCCAATCTCTGTGTCTAGCGTTGAAATCCCCGCCGATTATAAAATAATTCTCCCCCGATTCCAGCCTCAGAAGTCGAAAAAGCGTGTCGAGCTCTGTAATGAATAGGGTGGATTGTGAAGTATCAGGTGCATAAACAGATGCCAAGTACAGCCGCTTTCCACTGCGGAGCGGGATGTAAATGACGACTGCCTCCAACACCCGGAACCTGCGCAACACGCCCTTGTACACTCTGTGAAATTTTATACCTTCTTTAATGAAGATCGCGACACCGCCTCCACGTTTGGATCTGGGCCGGTTTCTTCTTCTAACAATATAATTATTGTACTCCAGTTTGTGCTTATCGGTTAGCTTGGTTTCGCTAGCGAAAAGCACATCAGGAGTTTGGTCTTGTAGCAATTTAAACATCGCGGCTCTTCGTTCTATCCTAATCAGTGAATTAACATTCACCGCAAGGACCTTCAAAGTTTGCTCCACCATGTGCGTACCCATTACGGCATGTATTGCGTTAGGCCCGGCAGCAGCGAGTAGATCTGGTCCACCCGCTTGGCCTGTTCTTGAACCTGCTTTTGCAGCTGAGCCATCTGCCCTTGGATTGTGAGCAAGATGGCTAGCATGTTAGGTGCAGCTTCCGTTGTTCTCGGCATTGGCGCCGGAGAAGCAACAGTCGCTTGCTGTACCGTAGCCCCCCTACCTGACGCCATTTGGGCGTAGGAAATTTGGGACGTGACGGCTGGTGTTTGGAATCTAACAGGTGAACGTTTGACCTCCACCTTCTGCTGCTGAGCCATTTTTGCTTTTTTTATGTCGGCGAACTTAGGACAACCCCGATAGTTTGCGGTGTGTCCTACGTTCCCACATAACACGCACGAGAGCTGCGTCCTATCGGATGCTCCGTCCCTACCTAGAGCACACTCCTCGGAACTGTGGTTCTTTGCGCACTTCACGCATCGAGGCTGCATTTGGCAGTTCGACGCGGCGTGCCCGAACCTCTGGCAGCGAACGCATTGTAAAATGCCTTCGCTCCTTTTTAATTTTTCCCAGTGAATCACCTGGTAGTCTAGGACATTGATACTCCTTAGACTATCCAGACGACTTTCGGGACTGAGCTGCACCAGGAAGAACGGCAGACTCCGTTTCTCCCGCCTGGCTCTAGCTGTGGTAAATGGCTTTACCCCTACAAACTTGAGTCCTTCGCACTCCTTTTCTTTGAGCAGTGCCAGGATCTCCACAGGATCAGAAGACGGTTCCAACCCCTTCAGCAGCATCGATTGCCGCTTTTCACACTTCGGTGTGAATGAGTAGTGCTCCGTCGTCGTTTCCTTTAGGAGCTCTTTAACTTTCGCGTAGCCCTCCACTGTATTACAGTGGATGGCATGGCGATCGTTCCCCAATCTCTTAATATTGAAATTATTACCAATGACCAACTTACACAGGTCCTTGGTAGCATTTACCTCTAATTTAAAGGTGTTGATAGGAGGCACCTTCTCCTTCTTCTTTTGCTGCTGCTGTTGCTGTTGTTTCTGCTGCTGCTGTTGTTTCTGTGGCTGCTGTTTTTGTTGTTGATGCAGTTGTTGTTGCTGCTTTTGTTGCTTTTTTTGTTGGGCGCTTTCTACCTGTGCTTGCTCCCTCTGCCTGCGTGCAGTTTGCATTAGCTTACAAGCCAGCATTTTTTCTTGCAGCTCTTCAATGCTGCTGCTAATGTCTTTGATCATTTCATCCTCATCTTCCGATTCGGATGATGCTAGGGAAGCAAAGTTATTATTGCCCCCTTCATAATGATCAACATCTTCAGTTAGCACATTCACTCTTTTTTTCGTTAGATTAGGAGGGGTTCTCAAACTCCTCCTCCTTTTAATTGCTTTCGCAACGTCACCGGCAACAACATTGTTGCCTTTTCCAACTCCCGTTATGGGAAGAGCGGAGCGCTCTCCGCCATCCATCACGTTATTTGATTTATTGTTTTTGTTTTTTTTTTTATCACAATTTTAGTAGAAAACGAGAAAAAAGAAAAAAAAAAGAAAACAGAAGTTCCAAAGTTTGACTTTGGACACGTTTCGATGGCCGACGCCGTTAGCCACAGGGATACCGAGGGGATTGATTTTATTGCAACTAATTGTCTTTAAATGGCACTGGATCACAATTTACTTATGTAAAAGCCGAACACGTCAACACGTCTGTCCACTGTCGAGGTCTATGAACGACGAGGAACAAGCTCATTATTGATGAAATATGCACGAGAAGGAGTTGTATGACGTTTTCTAGTGAAAGTTAAAGTTTGACATTTGTTAACATTTAACTCAAGAAAATTATGAAGACACCAAGTGGAAAATCGATTGAGATCATCTTGCAACAGAGAACAGTCAGAGGGAGACAATATGTGACGGAAGATTTTGATGTCGTCAGCATAGATGGAGATAAAAGAATTGTTAACGATGGTATCAACATCATTAATTGTTAATATAAATAACAAGGGACCAAGATGACTTCCTTGGGGAACACCCGAGGTGGCTTTGAAAGGTTTAGATAATGTAGACCTAAACAGGACACTGTAGTGTCTGTCATTTAAGTATGAGACTTTATCGAAAGCTTTGCTGAAGTCGGTGGTTATTACATCTACTTCTTTGCCATCTTCTAATGCACATAGAGTACTTGATACAAATTCAATGAGATTAGTGGTAGTGGACCTGCCCTTAAGAAATCCATGTTGGTTTCTTGAAATCACTGGTTTACAATGAAAAGACATAGCATCATAAATAATGCTCTCAAAGAGCTTGGGTATTGTGGAGAGCTTCGCAATAGGTCTGTAATTTAAGATTTCATCTTTATGGCCTTTTTTATGCAGAGGGATTATATATGAATTTTTCCAGGAATGGGGAAAGGCGCATTGAGATAAGGAAAGTCTGAACAAGGCAGTGAGAGGTTTTACCAAGTAGGCGGTGCACTTTTTTAGAACTATGGGGGGTACACCATCAGGTCCAGCGGAACATTCACTTTTTAGTGTACCTATCTTTTCATCTACTAATGCCATTGAGATATCCACCGAAGTAAAGGATGTTTGTGGACAGCTGCTCAAGTATGAGAAATAAGATAGATCGGGGTTTTGGATGTGGCAAGCAAACGATTGGCTAAAGAATTCGGCAAAGAAATTTGCTATTCTTTGCGGATCATCAGACGATGAATTATTGAACTTCATGGTGGAGGCATAACTGTCCGACTTTTTTTTAGAGTTGATAAACTGGAAAAAATAAGACTATTATGCATGCGGCTTAAATAATTGGAACTGTGGGGGTATGTGAAGTGACTAGTCTACGCCGATAAGCCAGAGACGTTGCACGATTTGGAAGTCAACATTCGCCGTTTTATTGCTGATATACGTCCCCAGTTGATTGATAAAGTTGTCGGAAATTGGACTTCACGATTGCGTTTCATTCGAGTTAGCCGTGGCGCGAATATGACCGATATCATACTTAACCACTAATGGCATAAAATTAAGCTAATTAAATTAAAGCTAATATCATAGACATTAACATTAGCTTCAAATGTTTTATTTCATATTGAATTTGTATATCTCTAAAAAAAACACCCTTTACTTGACCGAGGCGTGCGTTGGATCGTCATTTGCCATCGTACTTCTCATTTGTTGGGGCATGCTCGTCTATTATGCTAATGCTATAGAACTTCATCTGTATTCATTGTACGACCATGGGTGTAAACAACAAAATGTAGATTCGCAGTCTGTAGCTTACCGCACCGCATCCAATTTCCATTATCCAACACCGAATTCATGCTTTGTCGCATGCCAGCCATAGAAGATGTCACAGGTAGCCTTTTAAGTGTATCACCGTCCCGTCGACCACATTTCCTGCAAAACAGTGATGTCAACTTTATATTCTACCAATCGCACATTCCATTCTTTTTATATTAGCGAGGGTCGCCTCGCCAACTTTATGAGGGTGCCGTATCCGTGTTTTATATGAAGTAATTCTTCTACCCATTACTTGGCAAAGTTAAGTCAAACATCGCAGGGTTCGATTTTAGAGGTCATCCCATAGTAAACATCACAACGCAACGATTCAAACGTGGGCTTCAAGGCGTTTTGCTTGGTTTATTTACAAACAAAACAATCGTGACAAACATTAAATAATTTACAAGCCTCCCAATTGCGGAGATTTCCCACTAATAAACTCACAAAAAATTTAACAGCAAATAAAGATTCAAAATACCAATAAAAAAATTAGAAAACAGAAAATAGCAAAAAAGATTCTTATCTACGGCATTGAGCAGAGTAAACCATTTTTTCTGTTGCTTTGAATTACGCAAGCTACAATACAATAATTTGAAAAATATGCCTTTGTACCCCTTACTCTGTGTGTGTACCTACATATATGTATTTATAACTCTCTTATCTAGTGTGACCCTGCTTTCCCTGTGTCCCGTTTTTGATAACTTCCGCAAAAGTGAATGCAGAACGTCCAGATACTGGATACTGGTGCAATACAATGAACGTGCTTTATTGTCATGTACTGTACGGTATAAGTACGAGTATCAGTAACAGTGTCCATTTGTTTTCGATCAAATTTGCCTTCAGAGTATACTCGTACGGATACGAGCACCGCGCCTGCATACCTATGCAAAATGATCTACTCGTACTCGTACGAACACAGCTCACAGAATTGATAAGCTATTTTGTTGCTTATCAATCAAAATTCTAAATGAAACTACGAGTACTCGTATATATTGTAGATAATAAAAGAAAGAGAGATAGTGATAGATACACTTACCTAGAAAACAGTTCGATGTTAATGAACACATACTCTCCGCTGTCAATCATATTGAGTTCGTCAGCCGTCAGTAAAATTTGTCGAACAGACTTCGGATCGGCACACATTATCACAACTGCAAATGAGAATGAAAATAAGAAAATATGAAGAAGTTGAATTTTGTAAACAAATTTATGCGAATCCATAATAAAAAACAAAACAAAATAACAAATGGAGAAGAAGAACGAGAAGAAATCTTGCAAATACATTCAAAATTCCAAATTCAAAATCCAAAAGACAGCAGAAACAAAAACAGAGAGAACGACTGTTCGACGATTGACGGTTGGTTGACAGATACCGAACTCTCGTGGGGTCTTACCAGAATATGCAATTCAATTCCGTAGAATGGATTATGCAGAACGTAAACAGAAACGAGCTACCTACTCGTACTCGTATTGTGTTTATTTGTTTTGGATTTTTATTTTGAAATAATTTGATTCAAAATTGCATACAACAACAAATACGCACATATGTACGAGTACATACTCGTAGGTGTCGTACAGTTGGTCTGAGAAGAAACAATGGCATAACAATCCTCCATAAAGACACCAGCGCCACACCCTATACTGGTTTTGGAGCCGTCCGTGAAGACCCGACTACATTTCTTTTCTGGCTCAAATTCTGGCCGAAACCAGTCCCGGGCATTGCCACCCAAATGAGATCAGGCATTCTGAGTATTTGGAATTTCAGGACACTTCTTCAACTTCGGCTAACTGGCTGTAGGTAAATTGTTTTATTCTGTCGGAACAGAGCACACATACAACGAACTAGTGCATTGTATTCTTTGTAAGTTCCTTTTAAGGAAATCTTTTAATCTTACGAAAAAAGATGAGCAAGCGCTTCAGTGCCGAGTACCTGCAGTCTGAAGCGAGCGCAAGCCGGAGATAGTGCTCCGCGGTGTCGGCATCACTTTCGCAGCAAGCATCGTAGGATGTTGTGTCATTTATGCCCAGCACAGTTAATTGCTTAGCAAAAGTGTAATGCTATGTCAGTCTTTCCTCCTGATGGACAGCAGAAAGGCCGCTGACTTCCTGGAGACGTCGGGAAGCATTCCTTTCGTCTGCCTGCTTCCGGGTTAGTTACGACATCTGCAGTTGTGCTCATATCAAACCCAACTGTCAATAGAACACATAACCGAGGACGCATGCAGACCCAATGTAGGTACGGTGCCTGAAAAACTCTCCTCGAACCTTGCTTGGCAAGTTCATTGGCGATTTCATTTCCCGTGATCCCATTTTGACCTGGGACCCAGAAAAGGGTCATTGAATTTAGCCTTCCGACTACGCTCAGAATCTCTTGCATTCTTGAACTAGCTTGGAAGTCGTAAAAGAGTTCAGCTAAGCGCAGCTTGGCTGTTGCTACAGATGCAAATGCTTCGCCCTCTCTCCGCTTGGAAGACAGATCCTCCTAACATGAAGTGTAATCTAACGTGTTTTTGGAGCTGTCCGTGAGGACCAGACTACATTTCTTTTCTGGCTCAAATTCTGGCCGAAACCCGTCCCGGGCACAGGGAAAGTCGATCTCGTATTTTTTCCACAACAGGAGTTCTGGTATCATTGCATCGGACGGCATGTCCATAGACCATAGTCATAAGATAGTCGACGTGCAAGGTCATCAAAGCTCCAGTGCGTGTTGTACCAAAGGCCACTTCTTTTTAAACGGAAGATGGCTTTGAGAGTGCAGTCAATGATATGAATATCAAGGAAGATTGATATTCAGCGATGCTGGGGAAAACCTCTATGGTTCCGAGGCAAACCGTTCTTTGGAGTCTGGTAACAGCAACAATTACATATTTTCGCGAGAGCTTATTCCACCTGACAACTAACGCATAGGATATAATTGACCTTATAGCCGTGTAGATCCAAAGGACCCTTTTCGGTGATAGGCCCCATGTCTTGCCTTTAGAGGCTTTCGACATAACATGTTTAGTCCAGAAAAGTTTGTTATCCAGGATGACACCCTGCTCCTCAAAAAAGTGGTTGAAAATTCAGATTCAATATGGCCCATAGTATTACTTACTTACTTAGGTAGGGCTACAGTTCAGGGTGAGCCTTGGCCCTAATTAACAAGCCTCCCCAGTTAGTTCGGTCTTTAGATATCTGCCTCCAGGTGAGCTCTTCCTCTACTGCATTGTCCTTCCGGGTTAGACTCGAAGACTCTGCGGGCCAGAGCATTGATGTCCATTCGCTCTATATGTCTTAGCCATCCCATTCCACTGATATAATTCGTCGTTGAATCTCCAAACGGGACCGAATATTTTTCGAAGGATTTTGCACCGATAGAGGATATATTCATTCGCTTTCGATAGATCCCATGCTTCAGGCTCATAAAGTAGGACTGGGATGATCAAGGGTCTTCTTAAATTGCCTTCTTTGCGTACGGAAAGAGCAAATGGCAAGAGTTATTCCTCATTTTTTTCTACGGAGGAGTTTTTGGCAGAATTGATAGCAGAGCCAAGGTAGAGAAAGTCTACTCCAAAGTAATAGTTGTTGGCTGCAGCTGGGAAGGCTAGAACGCTCAAAAAGTCGGTTGATGTCAGAATTGAAAGTCTTGGACGGCTCGATCTTGATGAGTGTAATTAACGCTGCTTCCAATTCGTCCGCACTGATGATACGAATTCGCAAAATAAATACCACAGTGTACAGGAATCGTGTACTGAAACACTCGGTCAGTTTGCATTTCGGACATAATTGAAGCAACCATGGCTCTTAAAGACATTTTCTCTTCACCTTCCGTGACATCTAATTCTCTCTTGGTCAGCAACGTAGACTTCTCCAAAGGCACGACATAATCTATAAACCATTCCGGGCTTTGTAGCCCCAACTTCTAAGAGCTCGTCCGCCCCGATACTCCAACTCACTCAATTAGCGGTGATTTGAGCCGTGCGAACATGATGCCAGCGATCGGGAAACGTCAACTCATGTATTTGATCGACCCGATTAGCAACATAAGGTTTGAGTGTAAAAAGCTGCTTGTGGACCTAACACAGGACGATGCTCGAGTCCAACATTTCGGAGATTTGAAGCCAACAGGAGCTCTGCACAGAACTCCAGGTAGCGTCATTAATCGGAGCCACCTTGGTGCGAGCAGCTAGTAACGATACTCGGGCTCTCCTGTCTAAACCAATAGCCTTCGTATATATAACTGCAGCGTATGCATGCGTACTAGCATCACAGAAGCCGTGAAGAGTAGTTGTTTCTCCATCCACCATTCCTAACCATCGTGGGATCCGAAATCGATTAAAAGCAACGAGTCCATTGCGACTTAAAGCATCACACAGTTAACATGCAAGTGGGGCATTCCAAGTGACGCCAAAGCATTTGAATAAAGGTCTTCACAGTGACAACCACAGGTGCCAATAAATCAGTTGGATCGAAAAGTAGTGCCGCTTCACTCAGCACGCGCCGCTTCGTTGGAACTTTAGGCTGTCTAATGCCACATGGAAAAATAACCAAGAAAAGATGCTGTCGTCGAACTGATAACAAGTTCCTCAGTAGATGTAGTCTTATCGGTTACATTGTCTACGACTTGATGCTTGCTTGAGTTCCACTGTGATATTCTGTCCAATTCGTCGAAGTTGTGTGACTCTTCTTGTTGACAGCATACATATATGTATAAGGTTGTGCTCTCAATACTATACACCGGTGGCGGTTCGCTGAGTTCTGCCAATTATATCAAGATTGTGCGCCTCCGGTTTTGGTTTGTGAATTCGGCATAATTCCTTCAAGAGCGTCACCTTGTATAAAACCTTTTTTCACACCAAAGATTTCGGTTAAGTCGTTACTTGACGAGCAGTGAGGATTCCCCATCGTGATTCTGCGCAAACAGTTTGGGAGGGATGATAAACCTAGACATGGCTCCTCTCTATAAATGCTGTAATTTGCGGACTTAATACGATCTATATCTTCAGCAGAAGTTTTTCCATATTTTCAACATCGACTGTGACTCTACTACAAGGTTCCCTTCTTCATCTCTACAAGCTCCTGTATGCGTCTTCTTGACGTGACAAGTTCTTTTTACCTGTCGGTATAACTTCCATTTATTATTCGTGGAGTACAACCTCTCAATATCTCCGATTGGCCGCTTCTGGTGCTTTTATTTCTTTCTCTGGAAAATCCGATGTTCTTCCCGTCTCTTCTGCTCGTGCAGCTCACGAATGGCTCTCGTCATTGATTGCAACGTCACCGCTTTATACACTTCTTGTTTAGCTGTATGTGCTTGTTGGCATTCTTTATCAAAAAAAAGGGAATTCTTGGTGGTAGTCGGGTGAAATCCAGCACATCAGTTGCGGCGTCTCTGATGGAAAGTTGGCAGCGTTGCCACTGGTCTTCGATACTTGACGTTCGCGGCGTGCGAGTTGTTGACAGATTTCGGAATACGAGTTCGGCAAAGATTCAGGTGGTCTCTTCCGAATTTTTATGTTACTCGTATATCTTCTCACAATAATTCTTCCTTATTGTGGTAGTGTTGGGAAATCCGCATTCGTAATTTGGTTCAACAAGGTAGTGATTCAAGCTTGATTCAATTTAGTTTAGCGTCTCGTGATCCGTAGACCAACGTGTCCTCTTGTGTATATTGAGATGAAGAAATATTATAGAGAAGTCGTTTATCATTGTTCGCCAGTAACAGTGACCGTATTGCCGATGGCGTCCTCAAAAAAATTCGGCCCAATCACTCCTCCCGCGTGAACGCCGCCCCACACAGTGGCTTTGAGTGGATGTAAAAGCTCATCGTGCATCACACGTGGATTTTCAGTGCCTAAGAAGATTTGCTTATTGACGTAACCGCTTAAGTGGAAATGCGCCTCGTTGCTCATAAATGATTTTCGACACAAAATCTTCCTCTTCGTTGTTGAGATTAAGGGTGGCTTTACAGTAATTCACACGCGACTGATGGTCAGGAGGCATTAACTGATGCACTTTGTACGGGAGCATGTGTAAGTCTTTCACTAAAATTCCCTGTAGGGTCCGTCTGGTGATGCCCAATTGCGTGGCCCGTCGTATGGTTGATGTTTCTTCGTTCTCAGAGACATCGGCAGTCACAGCCGCCATATTGCATGGTCTCCTGTGCTTCCACTCTGTTTGAGCCGAGTAGCTAAGCGCCGCAATGTTTGCCCAGTTGGCGCGACACGATTAGGAAATCAACGTTGAAATTCACACTGCGCTAACACCACCGACCGATTATTGGTCAAAAACATCGGCTCAATTATTCCACGCTCTTGCGGAGTATAGCGCTCCATTTCTTTTCTTTTTGTATACTGCAGCTGTCTAGTTCACAAATGTCAAATATGATTGACGTACGACGCCATTTGCGAAAATTTTACCATGCCCTAAGTGTTTGACAGATCGAAAATAATTGAATAATCAGGTCGGTTACATTGAATTCCAAAAAAAAAATGCTCAACCTAGTCAAAGTACAATCGCACACCTGGTGCTTAAAAATTTTTCAAAAAAACAGTGCGATACATTCCAAATAATTAATAAATTATCTAAAAATACCTCTACTGTATACAAAAAACAAAAAAACACAAATTAAAAATAGACAGCGCAACGGAAAGGGTACTCATTATTCATCGGCGATAGTTAACGTATTTTTAAAAATATCTCACCCAGTCTAGCTGACTGCCATTACCTACCGCATAAATTAAGAAGCTAAATAAAAAAATAAACACCCTGCCACCTAGAACATGGTAATCACGCACTTGTATTGTAATGTATGCCGTGCCTGGTGAACATCATTAAAACGTCTGACAAATAAATTCTGCCAAAGATCTCTCAATTATTTTCACATTAATCCATCTCAATTTGGATGTCATTAAGACCATTACCAATTGCGTATCATGTTTCATGTGCATGTAGCCTCAGGTGTGTCCTTGTCATCAACCCCAACAACCATCTAATTACCAACCAAATGACACCTATTAGTCGCATATCTCACGTATGTATGTACAACTATACCGCTAATTGCTTACCAAAGTCATATATGGATGTCAGATCCTTCTTTGGAGCAGATATACATATGTAGATATATGCCTAAGGGTGTGGTGCGGATACTCGGCAAGTCGTTTTCTTATTTATCAATGAACACCGACGGTGTTTTCTCAATGAGCCAACAGCTCATTACATAAAATAGCAATAAAAAACATCATTACGAATACCATAGAGCGCTCCCAGAGATACACATCCAATTGCATATTCAATTTGTGCACACCCTTTTCGCCTAACAAACAAACCTAACCTAACTATCAGAAAGCTGTAAATATTTTATCGCTAATACGGCTAATTATGACTAAACAGAAACTCAAACTCAATCGAAAAGAGCAGTTTCCATCTCATTTGCAAATTTGTTGCAAAATTCATATTAAATGCTACCGCTACAGCGCGCTGTGAAGTTAATTTTAGTTTCCCTTCACTCACCATCACTTTTATTTATTTATGGAATGTCACATTTAACCCGGCTGTGATCGTTAATTTGTAATGGGAGTACCACGAGAATTTCACTCTTTTACAGTAGGTACAACCGTGTCCCGATCTGAATGTCAATATCTTATTACCTCATGTTGAAAGCACATATGCATATGTATACCCAAGTCAACCTACAGCTTAATTAACCGTTGTTTTGTTGGTAAAAATTGTTGCTTGTACAACTATGTACTCGTACAATGTATTTAAATTGTAATTATACACTCGAATGTGTAGGTATCCGTGCATAATGCGCGCATTTTATATTTAGCATCTCAAAAGATTAGTAATTGAAATGATCCACATCACCTCCCTGTCTTATTACTGCTATCGTTGTCGTTTCTCTGTTTAACTCTGTGAAATGCTAAATAGGTAGAAATTATTAAAAAAAAAAAATGGAGGGTGTACGAGTATCAGCGTTCGAATTGAGGATGTGACAGGCCACAATTTTCTGAGTAATTGTCACCTTATAGACGTACTTACTCGGATGCATGCAATAGCATTCGTACTCCCACGCATATGTGCACAGCACACGAACAGTTCAACTGACAAGTGATCTATTATTTTAATTCCAGATGAATATTAATGACATTCGACTGCAGGGGTGGATTGATTTTTATTTTTCGTATTTTCGTAATGTCAAGTGTCAAGTCAAGTTGTTTGACATTGAAACTTGGCTTCGAACACGATTTTCGTGCAGAGTTTCACGCTGTTGTAGGTTAGGTTTGGTTGTTTTTGACTTAAGTTTTATGGCAGGCATTCGGATGACATTGTGATGACATTTTGAATGCATGTGTCATACTTTTAATAAGAAGTGATACATGGTTTTTTTTCTTTATTAGTTATGGTGGCGCTAATTGAGTGAAGGTGATTTTTCTAAATGGTTTCGATTATTTAATCCGGTATGTACGAGTACTCGTACTTACGTGTATGTCAGATACTAAATAAAGAATGTTGTTACATTCGTATAGACACACCCTTATACAATATTTAGCAGATAACTATATTGTCGATTGCAATAAATTTTATCTTCAGGCTTCTGATAGTTCTGAGAACTGTCAAACGTCTATCTCTGATTACATCAAATTGTTCCGGATACTGTCAAATCACTTTGCCGTGGTGTGTAATTTGATTGGTAGTTTATTCTCTGATATTTTAAATAGAAATTCAAACAACAGCTCAAAATAATAAGAGTTGTCGTTGAACAGTAATGCCTAAAATACAACAGCGCTTTGGCGTTGGTTGCGTTACGTTGTAGTCGCTTTGAAATGACATTTCTGAAAATATTTAGAATTGTTCTACAATTTAAGAGAAAATCTGTTATCGCGAGTTAAAAATTTGTTTGTGTTTAATTTGTTTCAATTGAAAGCATGTTTTCATTCCAAATTAACTAGTTCAAATTGTCAAAACTGCTCCGCCAACCTGTTTGCTGTTAACTGTCAAAAGCAAACAACAGTTCAGCCTGCATCGCTTTGAAGTCACGTTACGTACAATTGCGTTCTTCATTACGTATATCAAACGTAAGTATGAAGGTCAAAGCGAAGTTGTGATAGAAAGTATTGAATTCCTGTAGTTGAACTCGAAACGTCAAAGCGAAACCGAAGCGCTATTGTGTTTTAGCCATAAATCGTTTGTTCAACTATTTTAGTCGAATCAAACTTATTAGTCCAATAAGAGTTGTTACGTCTTAATCCAAGCTAGTGATGTTTCTTGTCCTTGGTGGTCCTTGATAGACTCTTATGCCCGGAGTTGCCTGATTTTTATTTTTGAGTCAAAGATTAAACCTATCTTTCAGGTGATGAAAAAGCGAAGTTCATATTCAGATCTTGGTACATGCCATAAAGTTGTCTTTTCCACCTTGTTTACTTTTTGAATCTTTTTGAAAGTCTTTTTAGGACTTGCCTCCATGAATCCTTCGAATAGGGTTTTCTGGTTAATTTATGTTCCAAGACCAGATAGAAACAATCACACGACAACTTTCACAGCGCTATTACCCGGTTTGGAGTAATACCGTCGAGTTAACTTCTATGAAAGCTATGTTGAAGAGGCCGGCAAATTAAAACAGAGAAACTAAGGTAATAACAGACTTAGGCCCCGCAGGGAAAATAAGTAGAGAGCACGAGGTTGTAGCTACCATAGAAACGAATATACGCTATAAAAAGTCCACCCTCTTACTAGGTATCGAAGGAGCATTTAATAGTGTAAATATAGAATCTATAAGGATGGCCTTGGACAAGCTCCATGTAGATATAATGATAGCACAACGGATTGAGAATATGCTAAAGAACAGAATTACCAATTCAGAATTTGGGAGTTACACAGTCCGGGAGACGGTTACAAGAGGAACTCCACAAGAAGTTTAATCTTAGACAGCCAGCTCAATTGGAAGTGTAACACCGAAGAAAGAACCAAAAAAGCACTAGAAGCATTCTATACATACCAAGGGACCTTTGGTAAACGTGAGGGTCTAAGACCATGTATAATATTCTGCATGTATTGTACATTCCCATTCTTACCTATGGTGCGCTGGTATAAAGAGTCTAGTTACCTCAAAACACTCACACAAGTTCAAAGACTACCGTGTGTGGCAGTAACAGGAACGTTAAGGTCTAATCCTCAAGCTGCACTAGAAAATGCCCAGCCTCTTTCCTCTAGACGAATTTCTAAATGCACGGCTTCTAGAAGCTTTACCAGACTAAAAGAATCAGTAGACGCACTGCAATTCAGGACACGTGTCTATAATAAGGGAGTACGAACCATCAAAACTGGCGAAGTGTAGCGAATCCACATCATTTTCTAGCAGACATGACTCGTTAACTAACACTGCCATCAACAATGGAAAATTTCATCCCTAATGGGCAGCTCCAAAGTGAAAACAAGTACTGGAGTTGGAGTTTACAGTTCCAAGACTCTTTCAATATTTCGGATGTCTTGCAGTCCTTTACAGGTATAAGTATTTGCAATTCGTAATGCTGCACAGGCTGTACTACTCATGGTATTTGATCCCTCGAGATCTCTATCTTTGTGGGTGCCCATCTGCACAGGATTAACAAACACAATGACGTAAACATATAAATCGTTTCAGGGTTTCGATTTATATGTTTATGTAAAATGGAATTTATAGTAATAGAACGATCCAACTAAGTATGGATCTGCAAGATTGACTGTATCATCTCACGCTCCCTAGACGGCGGCGAGAGAACACGTACCCTCCTCATACTCCACAAGGAAGACATTCATATCGCTACAGGTATCATAACTGCCTCACTGGCAGGATGGCCAGCAGAATAGAAGCTCTTCACAAGATTATTTTAGAAGCTGTAGGAACGAAGAGGAAATAGAGACTGGCACACACCTACTGTGCCACTACGCTCAGCTCCAAAGAGGACGTCAGCAATGGACTCGGCAATGATGAAAATTTGAATACAAATCTATGGTCAGAAGACAACTAAGGCAAGGAGTCTTGGGTATCACACAGGTGAGCAGACGCCTGATTACAAGTTGCCTGAGGGCTTAAGTCGCCCGACATTAGCAATGATTTTGAACTTGAACATGAACTTCTGGAGCCAACATACGAGCAATATTATTTTCTTAATTAGGACGACAGGATCATCCTCGATGATTCTTTCACCAACTTAGAAAAATAGGGGATCTTTAACGGCACCTACAAAACATCTAAAAATTAACTCAATCTAGTCGACAGTACAAGTATTTTGTACACCTCAACATACACCAAAGGACTTGGACGATAGAAGACAAAGCTCTAGCATATTGGATGTTCGAATGCTCCGAAGACTTGACTCTTCGAATGTGAAGAAATTCGACGTCTATTAGCCACCAATAAGAACATCTTATCTGAAAGTGTCTTAAATATCTTGAAAAGTTAGATAGTCCGCAAGAGCATGCAGGGAAACAGGAGGCTTACAAGAAGGAAAATGAAAGACCTAAAGGAGCGCTCTAATGATACCATGGAAAGGTGCTGCTGCAGAATTCATGTTAGCCAGCTTTACCAAATGATTCTGACCAAAGACATAAAGACATAGGGGGTTGCAGAGATGAATGATGAATGCTTAGTAGCAGAAGTTGTTACCAAAATTTAGCTGTCAGGCTCGCAGATTGGTAATGATGCCATCGAGAATTTTGGTGCCAAAAAACGACTTGAGAAAACTACTTAATCCCTTGGCCTGAAATTCCTGTTTAAATGGCGAAGGTCTTTAAGAATGTGTGCAACTGTAAACGATTTATGTAAGATATAGCGCCACAGCTAGTGCCACAGCCTTACTGTGAGCCTTCTGTTCAGAAAGTTGCAATTGTTCGAAAGTTATGGGTAATGAAAATTTTAGGATTTTCCGCTCTTTTTATCGTCTTGAAGCTGGATGTTGGAATTTGTTTTAGCTGGAGCATTGCTTTCTATTCGTACGTATCATGTGCATAAACCCTCAACTGGGTGAATAAGCTGGAGATGGTTTATTCTGGCGAACTTGAAGGAATCACACGATTGGGTTTTTTCCGTCAGGATCCCAAGTTTTGCCATAGCCTTGTAGAGCTCAAGACGATGAATTTTATGTGTAATGAGGCTTAAAAGTCAGAGAAAAGGGGGTGAGTTTGGCTTGAAAAGATAAGATGGCAATGACTGTTTTTGCAATTGTTATGTTTCAGCAGCTGTCAAAGTTACCAATGACATCCAGCTGTAAAAATATTCAGTAAGGTTTGCTATTTCATCGTGCATCGTTTTACACTTGCCGAATATACGGAAATTAGTAAAACTATCGAAATCTCGGCTCAATTGTAAATACGCACCGTGAATTTCGTCGTGGTCGGTCGTCATCATGACTTCAGTGTGCAGGCAATTAATCGCACCATCGAAAAGTTTGAATGCGAGTACCCTCTTTCGGATCTTGAACTACCAACCAGACAGAGATTGTTGCGAAATAAAGAAAACATAACCGCCGTAGCGGCCAGTATCGAAGAAGACCCAAAAATGTCGATTTGGCGCTGATCAGTTGAATTGAGCATCGGTAGAGGGTCAACCCGACTTGTTTTGCGGTTGGATTTGGGCCTACATCCGTATAAGATAGTGCTGACGCAACAATTGAAGCCGGACAACCATAGACAACGCCGTGAGTTTGCTAATTAGGCGCTGGAAGTGTTGGCCAGAGATTCGGATTTTGGCCAAATTTTTTTTTTTTATCTTCTCGGACGGGGCCCATATTTGGTTTTTGCCATTATTGGAGCGGACACAATCCACAAGTGTTCGGCCAATCATCAATGCATCCACAAAGATTGACTGTTTAGTGCGGTTTATGGCATGGCGGAATCATCGGACCTTATTTCTTTCGAAATGAGGAAGGAGACACGGTTATCTTCAATGGTCTCAGGTATAATTCTCTTCATTGGAGCACCTTTTTTGTTTTTTTTATCAGGCGCAAGAACAAATAGAGCGGATGGTTTGCCGACCTGTGAACATGCCACGTATAACTGACCATGAACAAAAACAAGAATTTTCTAAGTTGAGACCACAAAAAGTCAAGTTTTGGCCTTGTGATTTGTTAATGGTCATGGCGAAAGCAAGGCCAATCGGGAACTGAATTCGCTTAAACTCAAAGGCATATCAGTTGGGATCTTCGGTATCCTCGGAATGAGAACTAACTCAACTTTAAATTTTCTTTTGAGTATCGTCGCGTGTATCACATTACTTATCAGTTTTCTTATCACCAAGCGCGTTCCATTGCATAGTTTTGGTTAGTTTAGATTTCGAAGCATGGTGACTACCGAGCCCACCTTCAGTTGTAAATTGTGCGGTGGTAAACCAGGCACATCCAAGGAGCTTAAAAATTCAGTTGGATAATTAGTGGCTTCGTCTTCGTTTGTTACATAGTCAATAGATTTGAATGAATGCAGAGTACCAACGATTTGATTCTGAATTATAAAGTTTAAGTCATCCACATCTTTATTCTTAGCCGCCAAAATTGTTCGCTCACTTAACCATTTGTTATTTGTGTGGTTAGCAATGATGTTCGGAAATACTTTGCTGATGAGCTCTTGTTTCGATGAGACGAAATTGAAAAATTCTGAGGAAATGAAATCAATCCGCTCGATTCGTCGACAGGAATACGGCCATTATCGATAGTCAGCAATTGCTTGGAGAAATCTTCAGCATATGGGTCGTTCAACAATGCAACCCTCATGTTTTCTGACAGTTGTAGTTTCTGCACATAGCGCCACAGATTTGACGATTTGAGGCAAGCGTTTATTTCATCGGCAGCAGTCGATCTTGGAATGACTGGCAGTATTTGGCGGAAATAGCCAGATAGTAAAATCATTGCGCCACCAAAAATTCTCAAGTCATTACCCAGATCTTTTGTGGTTGGATCAAGAGCTTCCAATGCGCGTTTGTGCGCCATAGTGCATTCGTCCCAGATGATGATTTTTGAGGTTACTACAATTTTTGCCATTGGAGAGTGTTTTACAATATTACATGTTGGTTGTTCAGTAGTTTGAAGATTTAATGGCAATTTTAACGCTGAATGAGCCGTACAGCATCCTTCTAACAACGTGGCCGCTATTCCAGAAGAAGCAACTGCTACATTAATTTCGGATCTCGCACGAACAGTGGCCAACATTAATGACATTAGGAATGTCGTATTTCCAGTTCCACCTGTGGTATCCAGAAAAAATTAGACACCATTTCCATCATCAATTGCATTAATTAATGCATCATAGACTTCCTTCTGTTTTGGGTTCAAGGGGTACATTCGATTGAACTGATTGGTTTAATTTATGTCGATCATATTCATGTTCACGTTCCAATTCACTATTAAATGCGTCATTCATTCGCGATCTGGCGCTGGCATTCCTAACCTGACAACACATATCCTCGATCAAGAGCAAAGCCTGGTTATGCATCTCCTCATTCACCTCAAGATCAGGATTCCTTGAACTGACACGAATTCGATGTAAAATGTCTTCTGACATGTTATCTTTGTATTTGTTCCACATGTCAAGTGGATTAGATGGGAAGCATATAGAAATGATGATAGCAAATAATGTGCGTATCTGACTTGGAGATGCAGAAATAATTGCTTCAGCGATTGTCGTGTCCCAATGAGTATCGTTTTCAGGCAAATTGAGCTCTTGACATGCTGCACGAAATGTTTGGCACACTATATCATTAACAGTTCGTAGTGATTGAAATGATGTCGGCCCACGAACATATACCAGCAACAACCGCAAATAGGAACATTCATCATTCTTTGGATGAACTGTGTATATACGACCAAGAGCATCAGTAGAACGCATATCTGGATGATTAGGAACCGCATCGCCTTGACTCCGACGTAGAAATTTCTTCGATGAAGTGTAATAACGTGGCATCTCCGAGTAAAGCAACGTTCGTGCGAACGAATCGCTTTGGCAAGTCGTAAAGAAACTGGTTAATGTTGTCGCTGGAGGTGTTTCAGCACGTTGAGCAGCATTCGATGCTGTGAAATATACTCTTTGGCCGTTCTCCAGATGCACCGTCAAATGTACAACAGTGGGATGACGTTCGTGAATAGGGAATGCGAATATACGCCAAATTGCCTCATTACAGTTTACATATCTACCAACTTGATAGAGTGTAATTTCATCTTTGTTATTTGGTGCTTGGATGCCAAAAACGGCCATATCACTGCCTTTGCATATTTGCAAATGTATTTAATAGACTTAACCGAATTGCAATACTCAACGTTACAATGTGCCTTGAATGTTTTTGAAAGAAGTGGAGAATATGGAACGATCCAACTGTTGTCGACCACGAAATCGTCTCCTTTCACCTTCGTTGTAATAGTTCTACCGTTATCATCAGGTGATCGACGCCGATACAGTGGATATCCATCGTTGCCAGTGATGGTCTCCGCCGTCAATTTTCGTGGATAACGTTTGGAACTCTTACCGTCAGCACCATGCACGGTGATTGGCATTTAATGGTGCCACATGGTCCATGAATCATATTCGTAATACCAACATTATGTAGGTCTGGATCTGTTTCGGGATCAGGAATCTCAGCACATACTATATCATCTATTTGATCTGGTCGAATTCTTTCGACTAACCAAATAAAAATGTGTGCATACGGCAAGCCTCGTTTTGAATACATCCAGCATCGAGTAATCCCAAAGACGTGTTGCTTAACAATGTAATTCATTAGCGAACGGATTTTTTGCTTAAAAACACGTACGGTGATGTCGTGCCGATCACTTGATGTTTGTCCGGGGAGCAGTATTTGAACAGTTTCTATCCATTTAGGATTACACACAAATGTAATGAACAGGTCTGGCCGACCAGAATGTCGAACATATGTCATTGCATCTTGCGCATATTCATGCATGTGACGCGGGCTACCTATGTATGTCGCCGGTAAAATAGTCAATCGAGCAACATTAGCTGCATCTCCTTCGGTGCTAATTGCATCGCGTAAATGGATATACTCTTCCGAACGCAATTTGGCTTAGTTCAACCTAATGTAAGTTAGGCGCTCTGTTTCGATTTTGAAACATGATGCGTATGCTCTTGAGTGTGAGAAGCACGGAGTAGGGCCCTATTTCCTGGATCTTGCGGATTTTTCCTTCCTTCTTCGGAGGACCCGCTCTAATCCTAATTTGCAGAGCTGTTCTATGAGCTTTCTATTTCTGTGCATGCGTCAGCCAGTACTCATCTGGCGACGAAAACACAGGTTCCTCGGTGGTAGTCAAGTGCAATCAAGCTCATCACTGGAGGCATCTCTGATTTGAATTCGAACGATGTTAAGGCATATTTGATCGGCAAAGGCTTTTGCTTCTTGCGATTTCATTTAGGATTGTTCGGACAGCCAGAAAACTGTAGGCGCGCTTTGTGTCGATCGCAATGTGATCGATCTGGTTGGTGGTAGATTGATCAGGAGATTTCCAGGATAAGCCTGAATCCACTGTTGGAAGTGGTGTTGCACTGAGATATACCTTGTGCTACCAAATATTTCCTAGGAAGATTGTAAAAACCTGCTCAGCTGCAGAACCCTTATAGATCTGGGTACCCAGTATGTACATTTGTCAGAGTAGCTTTTAAAAGTCATACATCGCTTCTGATTCTATCTGAATCTGGTGGCAGGTCTCATTTCTGAGGAACTCTTTTTAATTAGAAACTATTGAACACAATCGCAAAAATATCTCTCAATTAACGAAGAATGAGTGTTGTTTCCAGTCACTGTTCTTATGGTTCATGTCCACCATACGTATATGACAATTTCTAACTACAGTAGCTCATCTCCAAAGAATTTGTAAATATTTTAAATTCTGGGAAGAAATAAGTAAGAACCCAAATAGCATTCTCAGTTAAATCATTTTAAACACAACAACCACAAGTGAACAATTTTATTGATAAGTTTTACTGCTGTAATTCCACTCAGGACTGATTTAATGGCCTACGGAAAATTAACTATCGATCCTTTTTGAGAACAAAAATCATAACAATTCGTTTCTATTAACGTAGACACCCATTCGTAGAGTGCGGGCAATAGAAAACCACACACATCCACCCACGCACATCAAGCATCAAATATCTCCGAGAACATAAAAACAGATACAATTACAGCATTCGGAGATACGACGAGAAAGAGTGAGATAAATTCTCTGAATATCATACAATTCTCGGCATAACTTCGTTTTGGTGTCTGGTGTCGGCTATTGGTCTAACAATAGCTGTTTTCCTATACCTCCATGGAGATTTTATTGCCACGTCTCGTATCTGACATTATCCGGATCCGGCTTTAAGTTTTTGTTTTTCTATCTTTTGTGGAGGCTCCATACATCCTTGACCTTGGGCTATTTTGTCAGAAAATGTTTATCTATCCATAAGATCAGGCCCACAAGCAGTACTCATATATCCTTCAGATATTCATATTTATACTCATATACCAATGAGTTTTGCGTATCCATAAGTTTTGTACTCGTAGCACATTAACGTACATATTTACTCAAATTTAAACGTCTGATTAGAGTACTTGTACTAAGAGTGTAGTATTAATGCCACCGCTAAATAGTGTGATTAAGGTAACAATTACAGACGTCTATCAAGATCTGACAAGACAATCTAGCACTTGATTTCATTAAGATTTACGTACGTGGCACTAGTGTGATTTTATTAACCCCTGCGACTGCCATTAATCGCTATCAATTGATTCAAATTAACAAACAAACGCCTCAAGTCAATTTGAACATTTCCTAGACATTCATAGAGAATCTACTAGGTAATGACAACCCACGGGAGGTATTCATGAAGTTCATTAGCAAAGGTTCAAATAAATTTGCCAATTGCGAAATATACTCGTAACCTCGACGATTTTTAAAAACTTTAAAAGCGAAAGCCTGATTATATGTCCGGAAACTAACTTTATAGTTTTGGTTGGTGATCTTTGACAGAGCTAGTGACGACTTTTAAACAATTTGATAACGCTTCGATTTCAAATATAATTTTTTATGATTTTCGACGTGTTATACCACCTCTATCAAAAAGTTACAGGAATTTATTCAGAAGCACATTTATGCCAGCGCTTGATCCAATCCTCGAAACATTTTTTATATTCATTTTTCGGTATGTGCATCAGTGCTTCCTGCGATTTTTCCATTACTTCCTCTCGGCTGCTGAAACGCGTTCCCCGTAGTGGTTTTTTAACTCGATCGAACAGAAAGAAGTCACAGGGAGCCGAATTAGGTGAATTCAGTGGCTGTTGGATGGTATTTGTTGCATTTTACGTCAAAAAATTATGGATAATGATGGCACTGTGCGACGGTGCGTTATCATGGTGCAAAATCCACGAGTTTTCTGCCCACAATTCTGGTCTCTTTCGGCGAATTGCTTCACGCAAACGTTTTATAACGCCGAAATAATACTCTTTGTTTACTGTCTGGCCTTCTGGCAACAATTCATGATGCACTACACCGTTGTAATCCATGAAAACCGTGAGCATTGCCTTCTTTTTTGACTGAAAACGACGTTGTTGTTTTTCTCTCGGCTCATTTGGTGAACGACATTCACTTGCCTGAAGTCTGGATTGCGTGTCGTACTCATAAACCCACGTCTCGTCTCCAGTAATGATCCTTTCGATGAATCTGGGATCGGATTCAGCCTCGCAAATCATCTCTCTTTCGACGTCAACACGGTCTCTTTTTTTGCATGAAATTGAAGTCTTTTGGTACCAACTCTGCTGCTACACGACGGAAACCCAAATCATTAACCAAAATGTCTTGGACAAGTCATAGGCAATGTTCAAGTCCTCCGCTATCTCTCTGATGGTTAATTTGTGGTTATTGACCAACATTTCTTTTACTCCATCAATGTTTTCGTCGGTTTTCGATATAGGCATGGTACGACTCGAGCTGTAAAGAGGCCGTCAGGGTTAGAGAAATGTTTTTTCGGTCCTACAAAACCAACCCGACCGGGGGAAACCGAAAAGAGTTCAAACGAGCCAGAAATGACTGCAACGACTTTCTTAAGCGTGTGAAATTCCTATACGACCAAAAACTGAGGTAAAAAATACTGCAATGTCCCAAAGGCAGTAAAAATTTTTGGTCGTTCGTCAAAAACATTAGAAATTCCGCCTCATCCTCCATCCCAACGCTCATTTACAATGACATTCCAGCTGTCAGCTCTTTGGATAAGGCCAATCTGCTTGCTGCACACTTTGCGGCCAGCTCAACACTCCCAGATTGTGCTTTGTCTCCGCCTACACTTGAGTGCGTCGAATCTTCAATGGGACGAATCTACTTTCACACTCGTGTAGTAGCAAGAGTACTTAAAGATCTCAACATACATAAATCCGCTGGTCCAGATGGTACATCTCCCCTTCTTCTGAAGAGGTGTTCTTCCTCGCTGGCAAAACCACTGCGTAAGCTTTTTCATCAATCCTACTCTTTAGGACTCTTCCCGAGCAGATGGAAAACAGCATTTGTCCAGCCAGTCACTAAAAAAGGCGAATCATCTTCTCTCTCCTCCTACAGACCCATTTCACTTTGGTCCGTTCTTTCACAGGTCATGGAAACGCTGATAAATCGTCAGCTCATGATATATCTCGAAACACGAAAACTTCTCAATGACCGGCAGTACGGTTTTCGTAGCAACAGGTCCACTTGTGATTTGATGGCATTTCTTACCCAAAAGTGGAACCAAAGCGTACATCAATCTGGCGAAAGCAAGATAGTTGCACTTGATATTTCTAAGGCATTTGACAGAGTTTGGCATCAAGCTCTTTTGTCGAAAATGCGTGCATTTGGGATCGACGAGTCTTTTCTTCAATGAATTATAAACTACTTTTCGAAACGTTCAATTCAAGTTGTCTTGGATGGTTTCAAGTCTGTTATCTACGAAATAACTGCTGGTGTGCCACAGAGCTCCGTTTTGCCTCCTACACTCTTTTTTAATTCTCATCAATAATCTCTTGTCTGCTTATAATCCAATATATTCCTTTGCTGGCGACAATACTCTCTGCTTTTCATATTCGTTCCCAGACTCACGGCCCTGCTGTTCTAGATCGAGAACGGCAGCGTTTGATAAGTTCATTAAATTCCGATATCAACAGCATAACCAATTGGGGAACTATCAATAGAGTGGAATTTAATGCTTCCAAAACACAATGCTGTCTGCTGTCTTTAAAGCGAAATTTAAACACCCAGCCATTATCTATGAATGGCACTTGCATCGTCGAAACCGAAAAACTTTCCATTCTTGGTATGTGTGTCAATGATAACTTACGTTAGAATGACCACATATTTGATGTCGCCAAAAATGCTGCAAAATGTCTAGGTTTCCTCAAGCGATGTAAAAAATATTTTACACCCTCTGATCTGGCCTCAATATATAAGGCATTCATCCGCCCAAAATTGGAGTAAAACTCCCACATCTGGTCAGGTGCTCCTAAAACATCTCTGCACCTGCTAGATAGGATTCAAAACCATGCGATAAAACTTATTGACGATACTAATATCAGTCAATCAATGGACACCCTCGAACACCGACGAAATGTCTCGTGTCTCACTTTGTTTTATCGCTATTTCCACCACCAGTGCTCCACTGAAATCGCCAGTAGCATTCCGCCCATTCAAACTTTCAACCGTAACACCCGTCTCGCTATGAATGTTCATCAGTATACCCCCAAGCCCATTTTCGGACGTACTCTAAAATATCGTGATTCCTTCCTAAGCCGTACAACTCGCTTATGGAATGCCCTGCCGATCTCTGTATTTGCTGGTCGTTATAACTTGCAAACATTTAAAAACAATGTACATCGGTACCTCTCTTTTCTTCCTTCCTAAATTTCCTTTGCCCGCGCTGTGTACAATCACCTTAAGGGTACTCAAACCCCTTGAGCGCGCGCTCATTAGAAAAAAAAAAAAAGAAAAAGATGGTCTGCCACTGCGTTCATCATCTTCGATTGACTCACGACCACTTTTGAACCGCTCGTGCCACTGGTAAACGACAGTTTTCTTTAGAGACTCCTTGCAGAAACCCTTTTCCAACATTTCCAACGTTCGCGCACCATTAAATCCATTTTTTACGCAAAATGTAATACAAGTTCGTTGTTGCAAATTTAAATCCATTTCTAAAATTGTAAAAAATCGCCAACACACACAGGGACAGATGTACTCTTGGCTACGTAACTTTTGCAAATGTCAATCTATGATGCTAAGATTTAGAGGGAATGTCAACAACAGATTTACCAACTTAACAAAAAACCAGAACTCAAATCGGAACAATGCGAGCGCTCGGTGGTTATTCCGGCAATTTGTTAATCAAGGTGGTAACTCGCTTCGACTTATGGGAAGGGAGCACCATCCCGGGATACCGCCTTTCGCTGATTTTCGGAACTCAATCCTGGTCATTGTTCGCTCCACGACGAATTCCATGAAGGCCGTCTAAAATCAATTGTTGTGCCAGAAAACATCGATGCTGTGCGGGAGCTAAAATTGTGAGATCGTCAACTGACAGATATTTAAAAGAATTATATTCGAAACGGTTCTTCATCTCTGCCCTCCAAAAAGATGGTAGAAAGCCTAAACCGTGGATATCTAGTTACTTACTAAACAAGATTATAAGTTAAAACAAACTTAGAATGAAGTGCAAAAAATATCCCGCTGATTTGGGATTAAAGAGAAATTACAAGAAATTGTGTATGGAGCTTAAGCAGGAGATTCCAATTTTTCGCGATACCACGTTATCAAAAACTATGTTATAATTTTCAACAGTAGCTCCAAGCTTAAAGGGTCCATAGTAAAAAGCCAGTCTTTAAGTGATTTTAAAAAATAGTGAGAGTTTTGTTTGGCTCGTATAGACATAGGAAGTTTGTTAAACATTCTACGCGAAGTAACTATATGAAAGTTCATTTATTTATTTATTTATTTATTTAACAAAAATAACTTACAAAAATAAATTTATAAAATTATTTAACAGGTAAGACATCAGGGCAACAGGACCATAGATGTCGTATAGATATCGTAAAGTGCTTAAGATTTAATTAGCCATTTGTGTAAATACTTTTTTTAAATTAAATTTCTGAAGAATTAGTGTAACTATGACTAAGAATAGTTCAAATTTCTTTAAATTTATTATGTAGTGTTGTGGCTTCTTTAATGCGCTGGAACGTTCGGACTTCAGAGGGATTAAGTACTTCAGCTATTTGTTTCTGCATATCTTCTGTTGAGTCGGTATTAGTAGTTTGGCGAGAGATCGGGCAAACGGCAAATATATGCCAAATTGAGAGGACTTCTCTACAAGTTGCGTACTTTTCAGGGGGGTCGTTAGTGAAATAGTGTCGACTGGAAAAAAGGGTTTTTCCTACTCTGATTCGAAAAATTGTTATGCATTCTTCTCTGGTAAGATCTTTGCTGTATGGGATCCGGATATGTGTTGGGTGATGTTGTCGAAGAAAGGTCTGTTGACTAAGCCATGAGCTTTGGAGATCTTCTTTTTCATTAGCTATAAAAACTTTTTGGATGAGCTGAGAGATGTTTGGCAGTTCTTTTAAGTACGGGTAACGTGTCGCTTCTTTTGCTGCATTATCGGCAGCCTCATTTCCTTTAATGCCAGCATGGGCTGGTATCCATGCTAGAGTTATGTTGGCGTTATTATGAAGGATGCTTCGGATGTTGTTGAGTGTGGAGCAGTTATTTGTTGCGCTTTTAATTCCAGTGAGGATACTCAAACTGTCAGTTAGAATTAATGTCTTAATGTTTGCGCAATAAAAAGAGCTTTTAATAGTGCTGTAACTTCGGCTATATAACTACCAGCTGCATCTGGAAGGATACCTTGGGAAATGATGATCTCTTCGTTGTTTACATTTAACTCGATGAATGCATATGTGGAGGTGTTGTCTCTATAGGATCCATCAGTGTAAAGTGTTTTCAGAGGCCTAATAGTTTCCATTAGTTCACGGTAAAGCATAAGAAAGTGTAGGTTGGACGTGTGTTCTTTTTTGTAACTGGAGAGGTTGGTGTCGATGGTCAGTAAGTGTCTTTTCCACGGAGGAGGAGACGAGGTGCGCAGGTTTCCTGGTGTTTTTAAAGGAATACATCCATGAGCAGATATCAGGGTCAGTATTTTGCTTAGGGAAGATATTGAATTTTTCCTGTTTTGTTTTTTTCTGCGTAAAGTTTCTTGTGAGGCTATGTGAAGAGGATGAGAGAAATCAGTTAGCGCTTTGCTTATTAAATTTACTGCTCTTTTTTGACCAAGTCTGTTGATTGGTTTAAAACCAGCTTCTATTCTAAGAGCTTCAATTTGTGTTGTCCTTAGTGCTCTTGTAGATGTTCGGTAGCATTCGTTTACTGCTATATCGATGCTCTCCAAGTTTTTCTTTGAGGTCCACATGTACTGGGTTAGTCCATGTTGGAGGGTACCTTCGACCAAAGCCTTGGTTATTTTGAGAGCGGTTTCCAGATGTGGACCTTTTCGACGAGAACATATCATTTTCAGAGCGTTGTTTCGATTCTTCAGTTGATTAATGGTGTTTTTAATGTGAAGATTCCATTTCAGATTGCCACTGAAAGTTACACCGAGGACTCTTAGTTCTTTTTTTAGGCTGACATTGGTGTTGCGAATCACGAGTGGAAATGTTGAGCAAGAGCATTTCTTTTTCCTACAAAGGTGTAGTGCCTCAATTTTTGAAGGTGGAACAATTGCACCAGTTTTTTGGGTCCAAGCATGGATTTCAATGTCTGCAGATTTCAAGACTGTGTTTACCTTATATGGATCTCCAGAAGCTACCATGAATATATTGTCTACGTATACACCTACGAAATCGAGATTATGTTTTGGTTGTGCAAGTTCGGTTATAAGTGCATCTAAGTATGCATTGTAAAGATATACTGACAACGGAGAGCCTTGTGGTATCCCGTTTTCAAGTTTTAATTTTTTTGAGGTAAAACCATTGACATTAACACAAAAAGTTCTTCCGGATAAATAAATAATGACTTTTAAAATTTTCTGAGGGACTCCCCATTTATGTAACTGTTCTATTATAGAAAAAGTTGTGACACGGTCGAAAGCCTTCTCTAAGTCAGATGACAAAACAACGCTGTGTTTACAAGACGAGAGATTATCTGCAAGTTTGTGTTCCAGGAGATGAATAAGAGACTGAACTCCTCTGTTTGGTCTAAAAGCATGTTGTTCGTGGCTAATTGAGTTTTCCATCAACCAGCCTATTCTACGTCCCATCTATTTGGTGATAGTTGTACCATGTTGTTTACTTGCAAGTTATAAGTCGAAGAATTCCTAAAAGGAACATTACCGCTTCGTTTAAAGAACTCTTGGAGTACCTTGAAAACGTATAGATTCATGAGTGGCAATACTTGAAGACTTGTAAAAAGTGGCCAACTTTCCGTATAGCGATTTTTGAAACACATAATTCTAATTATATGCTTTTGGGCAACGACTAGTGCACTTAGGGTACTTAGATAAGTGCCTCCCCAACTAACGATCCCATATTGAAGCTTTGACTGGACTAAGCCGTAATAAAGCATTGAAAGTACTCTCTGCGATCAGTATGGCTCCAGGAGATACATTTTCCGTGTTAATAAAGTCATATATGATTTTAACTGTAGGGCTTGTGCCTTCCAATTTAGTTTATTATCAATGAGAGCTCCTAGATATTTGAAAGACTGGACTGCTTCAATATTAAAGCAGCATGTGGAACAATTATCGCTGAAGTTTTGCTTCCCACAGGTGTGTGGTAAACAGAATTTTTGGCAATCGCTTGAATGAAAAACTAACCCAAAGCTTTCTAAATTTTTTGGCATAGCTTAAGGTTCATTATTTTTGTTTTTTTCACTAATAATAAGCTTATGAAAAGTGAACCAAATTCTAAGTAAGTGAAGGTCATTGTTAACTTTCGCAACGCATTCATGTAGTGAAGGCGATGTCGTCTGCAAATGCGCTTTGATTTCCGTAAAAGTTCTGGAAGAAAAGTGAGTTTATGTAAACAAGGAACAATACTGGGCCTAGCCCAGAACCTTGGGGAACGCCATTTCTAAGCTTAAGTGAAGTACTGTAAAATCTCCAGTAAATAAGACTTAAACCAATTGTATGCCAATCCTCTGAAACCAGCCTTGTATAATTTTGTTAAGATTATATTTAAGTCCACCATATCGAATGCTTTGGTCATATCAATGAAAAGAGCCATAGTACAATGGCTTTTGTTAACTCCACTGAACAAATCGCAGCAGACATTTAAGATTGCATCCTCCGTGGATCTCCCAGGTCTAAAACCATACCGTGCTTCTGAAAAGAAGTTACTTCTTTTTAAAAACGTCAGCATTCTTGATTTTATTCATTTTTCGAAAATTTTTGGTATCGTGGGAAGCAGAGAAATTGGTCTATAATTGGCTATATTTTTACAACTCCCTTTCTTAAACAACGGCCCATTTTAGAGCCGCCGGAAACACGCCGCTGTTTACACTGAGGTTAAAAAGATATCAACAATCTCCCAAGAGATTTTTTTCAGAGTTATGGCAGAAAAACCATCACTTGTGCAGGTTTTTCTTGTTTTGCAAAGTCATAATTGTCTTGAGAATTTCACTGGAAGTAAACTAGTGAAAAAAGAAACTATTACTCTGCCATCTATTTTCAATTAAGCTCGATGAGATATTGCAGTTACAATTGGAAGGTGGCTCGGAGGGTTTAATAGTATCAGAAATATTGACAAAGAAGCTATTGAATGTATTTGCTATAGCACGTGGATCGGTCAAGGTTGCGTTATCAACGTCTATGTTAGGAATATCATTAGACTTCTTTTTCCTACCTAAGATATTATTTACTAATTCCCATTCCCTCTTTATGTTTCCCCTGGCTTGAATTAAGCGATGGAGTAGTAGCTATCACGTGCTTATTCTATCATAATCTTAGTTCTATTGCACAGATTATTGCAATAGCTTTTCAGACTAAGATTTTGTGGGTTTCTAACATAGGCAATAGTTTATTTAGATACCTGGATATCAAAATTAAATGATCAAATTAACATCAACGTTCAATTGCATTCCTCCATTCGCAATGCGAAAAATTTCAAAAATCACAATATATCAGACACTACAAAAAACTTGTTTAACACTCGATTTGACACACTTTTTTTTCAAATAAGCAAAACTCTAGTAATTGTAGTGGTGTTGCCAAACGCTCGCGGTTCACCGGGCTACTTTCTCGTCTAGTTTCCGTAAAAAAAAAAAATTGTTGTCGCCAGAGGGCTCTGAAGGCTTGTAGAAGAGTTATTACATATCTGATGTTTGGTGTCAATTTGATATCGCCAGTGCTGTGACACTTTGTCCGTTATTTCTTATTATTCGATTGTGCAACCTTTTGCTGTGAATTATTTCAGATTATTTTTTTTCAAACAATTACGCAAAATGTCTGACTATGAGCAATTCTGCGAACAGTTTGTACGGCAAACAGAAGACAGCGATGATCTGCCCGAATTCTCGGAATTGATTGATTCTCGGAATTGAGTGATTCCGAAGATTATAACAGTGACAAGAATGATGCTGATTTTATCGGACAAGAAATGCATTTGGAAATCGCTGCTGAACCGGACAACGCTCTCAAGTCGAAAGACAAGAAAATTTAGTATGTGCGCGATCCAATGCCACCATGCCCATCAGTCTCGACAATAGATTTCGCTTCTCGTCAAGGTTTGTTCTGAGTTTTTTGTTTATCATTTGCGAAATCTCGCATCAGCAGTCCAGTGACTGCGTTTTTGCTTTTTATCGAGCAGCCAGTCGAGAATATTGTGGTACAAATTACCAATTTATACGGTGTTCACAAGCATGGCGTTACGTGGAAGCCGGTTGATGTGTCTGAAATGCGCGCCTTTTATAGACTTTTGTCGTTGGCTGGGGCATATCGGTCGAAAAGCGAAGCAGCTGATGAGCTTTGGACAGCTAAGCATGGGCAACCAATTTTCGTAGCGGCAATGTCACTTATTTCGAGCCATTAGCCAATCGATACAGTTCGATAACCGAGATACTCGGCATAATATTCAGCAGAGTGTACGCGATAAACTGACGCCTATTCGCGATTTGTTCGATCTGTGGGTCCAGCGTTTGAAAGTTATGTATGTTCCTGGCAAATTTCTGACCTTCGATGAGCAACTGCTGCCATTTCGTGGACGAGTTTTCGACAGTACATTTCGTCTAAGCCTGGAAAGTATGGCATCAAACTTTGGATTCTGGGCGACGCAGGATCGTTGTATGCCTACAATATTCAAGTCTACGTTGGCCGTGATAGAAACTGCTCAGCAGAAATCAATCAAGGTCTGCGTGTTGTTCTGGATTTGTGCCAAGGTATTTCTTCTCCATGTACATGCCTTTATTTTTCTTTGATTTGTGATTCTTTTCAATTTTTAGGAATGAACGGACGCAATGTCACTTGTGACAATTTTTTAGAGTTTGGCACTCGAGCTGAAGAAGCAGGAAAAATCGCAAGGAGATACCGTCAGCGCTGATTGACATGAAACGAAAACCAGTGCTGCATACTGAAATCATCTACAACCATGCAGATCATGTCACGATGGTGTTACACGTGCCCAAGAAAAATCGCTTCGTAACTTTGCTTTCGACGTATCATGCGGCCGTCCACTTCGATCCAGCTGACCAGGCAAAAAAGCCCAACATAATTCACTTTTACAATAAAACGAAGGCTGGTGTCGACACTCTCGATCAGATGGTTGGCACTTATCAGTGTACACACAGGACCAACCGATGGCCCCTAACGTTGTTCTATAACATTCTTGACATTTCGGCTTTGAATGCCTTCTTGATCTTCACTCAATTGTTCCCGGAATGGAACAAGAGTAAGAAAAGTTTCCGCCGACGATTGTTTTTGTTGAACTTGGGCGAGGCCTTATGTGAAGGCAATATCAAAGCTAGGGCACGAACATTGTATACATGCGGCAGAAGTTTTTCGTCGTGTGCTAGATCTAAGTTCGTCGATTTCACCGTACTCCTCTTGTTCGAATTCTCCATCAACATCATCACAAGCATCAGCCTCGGTCAACACATTGATTCATCAGCCAACCACAAAAAAAACGGGCTAGATGTCACATGTGCCCTCGAACTCCGAACGCAAATGTTCACAGTGTTCGCTGTGACATGTGTAGTTGAACTGTTATTTTGTTTTTTTTTCATAATAGAAATAACAAAAATTGAAATTTTCCGCAACAAACCATTCTCAGTCCTTTCCGGTGTGGCTCAAGGATCTATCCTAGGACCACTCTTGTTTAATATTTATATACATGACTTTCCTTTCCATAATCCATCGCAATATGTCCCGAGTGCTATTTTATACGCAGATGACAGTCTGATATTAGCAGGTGACAAAAGGTCAAATGTTGGGCTTAATAAGATTAAAGACAAACTATCGACACATAGACACATAATACAGCTAAATGTGGCCTACCCTGCTTCAGAAATGCAAGCGAGAAAGGACATTATCTTGCAGGAAAAGAAAGTAAGACCTTGAAACTAGAGATCAATGGAAACAATATTCCACTACGAGATGAAGTCAAGTATCTCGGTATTGACTTTCATAAAAGACTCGGTTTCAACAAACATGCCCGCAGAGTATTGAATAAAGCCAAAATGGTTACAGCAATTCTTAAGCTACTGCTCAGTTCTAAACAAGTTTCACCGAATACCAAGATGCTAATGTATAGTATATGACCTTAATAAAACCAATAATAACATAACATATGGGTTTTGTACTTGGTTTACAATTTCGTCCACGGTAGCCGAAGAGCTCCAGATTTTTAAGAGAACAATTTTAAGATTTTGCCGCGGTAAATACGAGGGCTGTATGATAAGTACCCGTATTTACCGACTGATGGCACCACAGATGCAAAATGTGTATGCCATCATATAGCGCCGTTTTTACAACGGTGACTGTCAAAATTTCAGACAGATGTCTTGAGTAGTTTGTTTTGACAGCTGTTGAAAGTCAGCAAGTTCGTTTTTATTTGCAATCATGGAGAAAGATCAATATTGATCAGTGATTCGATTTCTTTTTTTTTTTGATCGGAAGACGTGTGAGGAAATCAAAGTGAAGTTGCATGCCGTTTATAAGGACCATCCACCTTCGATGACTGCGATTAGATATTGGTTTAATGAATTCAAGCGTGGCCGAACATCCGTTTTTGATGAAGTGGCCGTCTGATTGAGGTGACTACGGAGGATATGGTTAATAAAATCCTGTTAGCAGATCATCGGGTGAAGGTCAGAGAGATTGCTGACATGAAAAATTAGGCATGAGAAAGCTATCGGCGAGATGGATGATGCGTTTGCTAACAGTGGAGCAAATACGAAATAGCATGACAGGCTCCTAGCACTGGCTGTTTGGACATGTTTAAGTGCAATCCGAAACAGTTTCTACGGCGTTTCGTGACCTTTCACGAAACATGGATCCATCACTACACGCCAGAAATGAATGTACAGTCAAAACAGTGGATTTCACCCGGCGAATCTGCTCCAAAGGAGGCGAAAACGGTTCTATCGGCCGGAAAAGTCCAACCGGTGACCATGGTTTTTGGGATTCGTAAGGCATAATCTTCACCGACTATTTGGAGAAAGGAAGGACAATCACGGGGCAGTACTATGCTGGTTTAATGGCCCCACTTGGCAAAAAAAAGTCCGTTTTTCACCATGACAACGCACCTCCTCACTCGTCCGCAATCGCCACAGCAAAACTGGTCGAATTACGCTACGAATTGCTGGCTTACCCACCCTATTCTCCAGATTTGGCCCCATGTGATTTTTTTTTGTTGTCAAACATGAAAAAATGGTTTGGCGGAAAGTGATTCTCGGCAAACGAGGAAATCATCGCCGAAACAGAGGCCTATTTTGCGGAGTTCGACAAACAATATTATTTTAATGGCTCGAAAAAGTTAGAATATCGCTGGACTAAATGTATCGAGCTGAAAGGAGACTAACGGAAGATCATATGGACTGGAAATTGGTGACTCAAAATCTCCATCGTTGCCCGAGATATGTGAGCGGTTGCTCCGTTCTGCTATAACCAACGATGCTCGAGACCGAATTGAGTGACTTGTGGTAAAAAAAAACTCGTTTAACATCTGTCTGTAACGCTCACCAATTACGGTTACGGTGGTGCCGTCAGCGTCCACAAAAAAATAAGGATCAGCCACTTTTTCACTGCAAATGCCGCACCAATTAGATACTTTGAGGGGATGCAATGGCTCTTCGTGCGAAATAACCACTGAGACAAACAATTTTTCTTTCCCTCTTTATTTCATTTTCCTAAAAACTTAGCACGTGTTCAGGTATTTTAAGCGTAGACATACTCACTTGAGTGTTTAGATTAAAAAAAAAAAAGTCTGCATCTATAGCGTCAGCAAAGCTGCGCTCTAAGCCTTTAGTATACCCCTCACGACCTCCGAGCTAGTTCAAGAATGCAAGACTTCACAGAACACAATTGGAAGCCTGAATTAATTGAGCCTTGCTTGGATCGCTGGTCACAATGGGGTCACAGGAAACGAAATTGACTATAAACTTGCAAGGAGAGTTTTTCAGTACACAAACCTGCGTTAAGACTACGTTCTTGCTTAGTGGTTCCATTGACTGTTGGGCTTCATATGAGCATAACAGCAGATGACATGAAAATCCAGGATCCCGGACCAGAACCAAACTAGGAGGTCAGCGACTTTCCAGCTATCCCTCAGTAGAAAGGACTGCTTACTGCTTACTGATATCATCATGAGTCCGTAACCACCCACCGTAAAATCTGCTGGCCATAAGTGAAACAGATTCCTGGAATGCTTGGTATAAGATTAATGGCGACACTGTGGTGCACAAATTTTATGAATATCCGGCCGTTACTCGCATCAGGCTTCAGGTACTGGACTCTGATATTGCAGGTGCTGGTAATGCAGGCTCCTTCTCAGTAAAGCGGAATTTTATTCATACAGTGGACTAGATGTTTCACTGAATAGGTCAACTCTGTTCAATAGGTAGAATAATGATTAGCTCTTGGCGCGCGAATGTTGGTAACAAACTCAAGTATACAAACAGCTCATTTGTTTTTTGTGATAACTCATTTAAACGATGGCTGACATATCGACATCTGTTCACGAAATTCCCTACTGTTGACAGGTATTTCTCTTACGTCAATTTGATATATTACAACTAACATATTTACCATAATAGGCAAGTCACATTTACAATCCATGCCTTCGAAGTGAACAAGTGAATCCACTGACAGCTTGTAACACTGCTTGTCATTAGTTCAATTCATTGTATTGTAGTTTTCTTCTCCTTCTTATTCCTCTCAATAATAATTGTTTACGCCATTAATGCAACTACTTGAATAAGAATAATTATAAAATAATTAGCACTTAACGTTTTTCCCTTGCACTGTCAATTTCCGAGTGTGACTTTTCTTCTTTCCAAGCGTGACATGTATTCAAAGCGGACTATTGCGTAATATTTTAATTGACACTTAATTTGAATGTGTCAAAATAAAAACCTAAGTCTGTCAGATAAACTGACAAACCTAAGATTATATAGGTTTGTCAGTTTGAGAAGTTTGTTCTTCATTTCAGCCTTCTGTACTAAACAAAGACACAAGCACTTGTATTGTAATAAAACGCAAGCAAAATGGATTATTCCGGTACGGCAAAATAATTTTGTTTTGCTTAGGCAGCGTTATTATGTGCTTTAGAGTGAACCCGAGCGTCGATTAATAAACTTTTTCAGTTAGCGCGGCTTTGGCCAACTGTTTTGAGTTGTGCAATTCAAAATGTTTGAGAACGGATTCGTATACTCTGCGGGCTGGGGTTCACATCCTTTCGCTCCACATGTTCTGGCTATCTTATGCGTATGATGCGCTCTTTTCGATGTCACTGAACAACTTGAAGAAGTCATTCCTCTATCTCCTCCTGCTATGTCAGAGCTAAAGCTGTCTACTTAGACGTGCTGTCCCATTCGTTTATATTATACGTCCCTGTTTGTTGACAGCATATGGTATACTCGTTCGAGCTAGGCTCGGTTCTACCCTCATTCGTAGCCGAACTCATTTTAGCCGCTTTCATTTCAGTATTGTATTTGAATACAGTGGCAACTCGCTGCTTTCTGCCAATGATATAATAATGTCATTAGCGTATGTAAGAAGTTGCAAAGGCATTTGGAAAATCGTACCTATGTTCTGCGAGTTTTTGCTACCAATGTTCAGGGTGAGATAGCTTCCGACCGAATCGTTCTCGATTCTACACAATCTGACGAAATTGGCTTATACATCTACCGGAACTATCGACATGCCAATAACTGGAGGGTATCTACTAAGGAGGGTATCCTTCACGGGTCTCCTTAAAATTATAGACAGTGATCCGACGCTATAAAACGAATTCGGAATTCTTGGAACACTTACTCGATGGCGTACTCCAATTACATAAGCGGAATCATTGAACAACCCATCATTGAACTTTCTGACCGTAAGCCCTCCAAACCCCCTTGGTCGACAAAGGCAGGGAACGGAGATTTGATAACTTCATAGGAAAGCAAAACGCAAGAAGTGAGGAGCAGTGGACCAAATATAGGACCGAACTCAACTCCTACGATATAGACGTACTAATACCCAAGAAACAAGGTTGGGCTCTTTTTTGCGAAGCAATAAACAGTACCGACAAATCAGCTAGGTTATGGAAATTCCTATCCAAACATCCAATAGTCGCGGGATATCTGAAAGACTCCAATGGAGTTTGGACAAAGAATAGTCGGGAATCACAATTGCTTCTTATAGAAACACACTATCCCGGCTGTAAGGATGTTGGTGAACAGGTATTGGCAGGCACCAAAACGTCAACGAACTGAGAATAGAATATATCGGCGACGAGACAATACCGGCCATGTTACAGCACACTCTTCCATACAATTAAAATTACCTTTATCGGTTGTCTAAAGCTAGGCTACGTCTCAAATAACTGGAAAGATGTAAAAGTGGTTTTAATTTCCAAAGCAGGAAGACCTACCCACTTCTCTGCCTAAGACTACAGACCAATAAGTCTCTCCTCGATTCTATTAAAGACACTGGAGAGAATCCTGCATCTGCACGAGGTTGTAGCTACCATAGAATAGATATCGAAGGTGCATTTAATAATTTAAGCCCCGGATCTACAAAGACGGCCTTGGACAAGGTCCATGTAGGAACAACGATAGCGCAATGGATTGAGGACATCTTAAAGAGCAGAATTACCAATTTATAATTTGGCCGAAACATAACAACACGGTTGCAGAAGGAACTGCACAAGGAGGAGTGATTTCCCCCGTCTGTGGCTTCTTGTTGTAAACGACATCCTCACAAGTTTCGAACAGAAGAGTTTTGAGTCAGTAGCCAACACCAACGACATGGTCATTCTAGAGCCGGTTCAGGAATAAATCCGTCAAAAGCCGAACTAGAAGAACAACGTTTGAAAAGTTTAATCTTCCTCAAATCAACGGAAGGAATCAGCATTTAGGAATCATCCTAGACAGTAAGCTCAGTTGGAAGCATTAGGAGCATACTACACATGTCAAAGAACCTTGTCCTTCCTTTAGACGAATTCTTTACATGTTCGACTTCCAAAAGACCGATCAGACTAAAAGACTCAGGCCTCTGGACGCAGCGCAATTTAGGACACGCTTTTATAATATAAGAGTGCGAACCATCAAAACTGACGAAGTGTAGTGACAACATCGTGCTAAGCGTGGATTTTGATAGGAGTTTCTCCCCATCATTTATTAGCAGACAAGACTCGTTTAATAACATTGCCACCAACAAAGGAAAACTCCACCCCTCCGGCTTCAAAGTGAAGACAAGTTCTGGAGCTGGAATATATAGACAGGACTCTTTCAATATTTCGGACGAATGCAGTCTTTTTCAGGTGGAAATATTTACCATTCGCAAAGCACGACTCTGACATAACTAACGTTGCCGATCCTTTTCATTTCCCCGAACATGTTTCTGTCAAAAATTGTTCGATTTTGAACATTGCAACATAGCATGGAAAGTAATCACAAGCGAGGGTAACATCGGTGCTTGGTATCTTTTCTACTTTGCGGCAGTTATTTGCCCAGCCAATGAATCATATTTCCAAGTATTTCCAGGGGAAATACAACGAAAAACGACATTATTTAGTGCTAGTTTCTACTACCTTACACCCTTCATGTCATGAAGTTGGTAGCCAAAGTTTAGGCTCTTAAGCACGTTCATTCACGACTGATTTATGCCTGAAATGCACGCGCACTAAATCCCGTTCAGCAAAATTAGACCGCATTGTTTTCTATACAAACAAACCCACGTGTTTACTGCACTCCATACCATAGATCGCAAATTCTAATCTTACTGTAAGCCCGATGTAATAGAATTTCAAATTACTACAATTTAGTACATTTTAAGTCATTCGATGTTTTTTGAAAACAGAAGTGAAATTTTGAAAATATTTTTCCGAAAAATAGAGGAATTTGTGAGGAATAATAATTTTTTATGATAAAAAGGACAAAATCTATAAAAATTTGTTTAAAAAAAATTAAAAGTCAATGCGGTGAAATGTCACATTTTACTGCATGTGTGTTACTGCACGCAGTAATGCAAGCAGTACTACTGCACATCTATTACAGGCATTAGATGACTGAACCAATTTGAAATCTCCTTACTTCTTTTTCATTTTCTGCAAAAGAAGATCTAAGTCAGTTCATATCATTTTTACAAGATAAAGACTATAAATAAAGTTGACAGGCGAAAATTCAGGAGAAAATTTATCTTTCATCGTCTGGAAGATGTCTACCACAAATGAGAAAATGGCTCACTTTAAAAGAAATCTACATAAAATGTTAAGATTAAATAACAAAATTATTCTTGGTGGTGGTTTCAACTGTCGTCATCAACAATGGAATTGTCTATGCACGATGTAGTATTATAGAAGCCAATCTTATACCCAATCAGTCCTACATACCACCTTGATCAAACTGGAATAACCACCGTGTGGCGCTCCCATTGTTCCGATTTGAGATCTGTTTGTTTGTTATGTTGGTAAATCTGTTGTTGACATTCCCTCTAAATCTTAGCATCATAGATTGACATTTGTAAAAGTTACGTAGCCAAGAGTACATCTATCTCTGTCTGGGTTGGCGATTTTTTACAATTTTAGAAATGGATTTAAATTTGCAACAACGAACTTGTATTAAATTTTGCGTAAAAAACGGATTTAATGGTGTACGAACGTTGGAAAAGGGTTTCTGCAAGGAGTCTCTAAAAAAACGGTCGTTTACCAGTGGCACGAGCGGTTCAAAAGTGGTCGTGAGTCAATCGAAGATGATGAACGCAGTGGCAGACCACCGACATCGAAAACCGACGAAAACATTGATGGAGTAAAAGAAATGTTGGTCAATAACTAACCATCAGAGAGATAGCGGAGGACTTGAACATTGCCTATGGATCCGTCCAAGACATTTTGGTTAATGATTTGGGTTTCCGTTGTGTAGCAGCAGAGTTGGTGCCAAAAGACCTCAGACTGAAGACGAGACGTGGGTTTATGAGTACGACACGCAATCCAGACATCAGGCAAGTGAATGGCGTTCACTAAATTAGTCGAGACCAAAACAACCACGTCGTTGTCAGTCAAAAAAGAAGGCAATGCTCACGGTTTTCATGGATTACAACGGTGTAGTGCATCATGAATTTTTGCGAGAAGGCCAGACAATAAACAAAGAGTATTATTTGGGCGTTATGAGACGTTTGCGTGAAGTACGAGGGGCGTTCAACATATTCTCAGTATCGGGGTGAAGCTGTGGTTGTATATATAAATTGAAAATTATTTATCAAGTAATACTATTATTTTAGTGCATTCATGTAAAATTTCATATAAATGTGATTATTAATTCGCGTTTTATCTCTAGTTAAACAGAATCATAATGGCAACTGAGACGATGATGGTGAAAATTGAGCATCGCGCTGTAATTAAATTTCTCACTAAGCAAGGAAAAAGTCAAAAAACTATTCATGAAGAGATGGTGGCTGTTTACCAGGGTTCCGCACCTTCATTATCAACTGTGCAAAAGTGGTCAAGTGAGTTCAAGGGAGGCAGAGAGAGCATTGAAGACGACCCCCGCTCCGGCGCCCCGGCTACTGCTTGTACGGGAGAAAGCATCAAAGAAGTCGAAAAACTTGTTCTTGAGGATGCCCGAATAAAGGTGAAAATGATAGCAGAGATCACCAAGCTTTCAATTGGTACCATTCACACCATTCTTCATGACCATCTTAATCTTTCAAAGGTCAGTGCAAGGTGGGTGCCACGAATGCTCACTGCGCCTCAGAAAAAAGTGAGAATCGCATGCTGTAGAGAGCTTTTGGAGACGTGTAGTGAGAACGCGGACGGTGTTATGGATCGAATTGTTACTGGGGACGAAACATGGGTCCACCACTATGACCCTGAAAGCAAACAAGAGTCCATGCAGTGGCATAAAAAAGGAACAGACCCCCCGAAGAAGTTCAAAGTCACTCCGTCTGCCGGGAAGCTCATGGTCACAGTTTTTTGGGACTCAAAGGGAATCTTGCTCATTGAGTACAAAAAAAAAGGTGAAACCATCAACGCCACATCCTACGCTTCCACTTTGCATAATTTGCGGGAGGAAATTAAAAAGAAAAGACGGGGTAAACTCCCAGCGGGTGTGTTGCTTCTTCATGACAACGCTCCTGTTCACACGGCGCGAGTTTCCAATCAATAGTGATTATTTCCTGTTTCCGGATTTGGAAAAATGTCTTCGTGGAAAAAGATTTTCGGATGATGAAGAACTCAAGTCGGCAATAAATGGGTATTTTGCAGAGAAAGAGGAAATCTATTTTTTTGAGGGTTTAAAAAAGCTTATCTCAAGATGTAACAAATGCATTGATGTTAAGGGAGATTATATTGAAAAATAAAAACAATTTAAATTGAATTCGCATTTTCCTTCATATCGATACCGAGAATATATTGAACGCCCCTCGTAATTCGCCGAAAGAGACCAGAATTGTGGCAGAAAATTCGTGGATTTTGCACCATGTTAACGCACCGTCGCACAGTGCCATCATTAATCGTAATTTTTTGACGTAAAACACAACAAATACCATCCAACAGCCACTGAATTCACCTAATTCGACTCCCTGTGACTTCTTTCTGCTCAATCGAGTTAAAAAATCACAACGGCGAACGCGTTTCAGCAGCCGAGAGGAAGTAATGGAAAAATTGCAGGAACCACTGATGCACATACCGAAAAATGAATATAAAAAATGTCTCGAGGATTGGATCAAGCGCTGGCATAAGTGTGTTGCAGTCGATGGGGATTACTTTGAAGGGGACAATATAGATTTAGATGAATAAACTTGTATTTTTAATTTTCTGAATTTCCCGGAATTCATTTCCGGGAACTTTTTGTGGTATGTTCCTTCGTCGTCGTCTAAAGATCCCTGAACACTTGATTTGAGAACGTCAAGAACGCGTTCTGATCACCTTCCAGTATATATTATCACAAACTGTATTGAACCGGTAACTCACACTAACATGATTTACAGATACTCTGCTGCCAGCTGGAATTTATTTAAATCTTTCCCTAACAGTAATCTAAACCTCAATGATATTACGTTAAACTCTGTACGGAACAACGATGAGGTGGATATGTTGTGCAATAACTTCGTGACTACTATCACCAGTGCCGCTGACCTTGCAATACCCAAATATCCTGTTAAGAGGTTAAAGACTTCACTTCCGGAAAACATTCTTTATCTGATATGCTTAAGAAGAAAATGGCTACATTATCGAATAAACTCCTTTCTAGAAAGCACGAAGTTTCTAAACAAAGCTATTGGAGACGAAATCTCAGCCTATGAAAACTTCCGCTGGAAAACCCTACTATCTTCATTTGAAAAATCGAGCAAACCCTTCTGGAAAGGGTCTAAAATACTGAAGAAAAAAAGGTACAAATATTCGACCACTTAAGGCACAAAACGATCTCTAGATCTCTAGAAAAAGCCAACCTCATGGCTACAATCTTTTCCAAAAATCACACAGCATTAGCGCATCTTATCGGTGCTAACACCGTTGCAAATGTAGCAAATACTCAATCTGAATTATCGCATTCACCAGATATTTTAGAAGAAACTTATCTAGTGAATGCCAAAGTAAAAGAATTGATTAAAACATCTAAATCAGGAAAAGTTTCAGGACTAGATAAAATCAACAAGTGGCTTAAAGCTTTTCCTCCTGCTGGCATCAATTATTTAACTTTTATATATAATCTATTCCTCGAACTGTGCTATTTTCCAGTACCATGGAAGACGGCGATGGTTATCCCTGAAAGCTATAGACCGATTAGCTTGCTTAATTGTATAAGTAAATTATTAGAAAAAAATAGACACGACACTAATCGAGAAAAATATACTTCCCTACTTTCAATTCGGTTTTAGAAGTGGACACAGCACAAACCATCAGATAGTCGGAAAAATCACGTCCACCAAAAATTTGTATTGAAAGAATCTACAGGGATCGTATTACTGGACATTGAAAAAGCCTTTGGCATAGTGCACTCGGTCATTAGCTCTTTAAATTTGATTTTCCAATTATGATTATTAAAATAATTCAAAGTTTTCTCAGTAATAGAAAGTTTTTGGTCAGTATTCAAAATTGCAATTCAACGGTTAGAAATATTCAACATGGGATACCTCAAGGATCCGTTCTTGGCCCTACTTTGTTCAACGTTTATGTATCTGACCTATCTCGTCTAGGTAGCAACGTAAAGTTGGCCATATTCCCAGATGATACTGCTGTTTTCGCATCTAGTACTTTATTTCTTGACGTTTATCATGTACTGCAAACTGCTCTCGCTAAACTTGAAAAATACTTTTTCAGATGGAAAATCAAGATTAATGCTCAAAAAACACAAGCAATTCGGTTCTCATGGCGTAGGAAACCATGTTTTTTTCCAAACAACACTAAACTTAGTTGCAAATATCTGGGATTAGTCCTAAAACACATATCAACCACCATCGATAAAATAAATATTTTGATAAGAGTTCTCCATTCCTTGATCTGTACAAACTCAAATCTCAGTGTAGACAACAAAGTAATAATCTACAGAGCTATATTCGAAGCCGTTCTCTTGCATGGAGTCCCTGTCTGGCACGATTGCGCGAATTCTCACAAATTAAAGCTACAAAGATGTCAAAATAAATTATTAAAAATGATGCTTAATCTGCCATGGCACTGTTCGACAACTAAACTTCGTGAAAAAGCCAATGTCGAGTTATTACATTTACTTATCAATCTAAATTCTAAAATAAGTTTCTTTGAAAAATGTTCTCGTTCTGAAAATTAGCTTGTGAAGCAACTAACTTTTTGAACCGAATTTGTATATTCTAATAAAGGTTAATCCGATAACTTTACGGGATGATTGCAATACTAGATTTAAGCTTTACATAATTGGTTTTGGGTCTGCTTTGCGGTGCAAAGGTCATTTTCAATACTGTGTCGATGACAACAGACTGGTTTAGTTTTTGCTGTTTCCGACGACTTTCTTGTCAGTAACGTTGGGATTAGGTTTATTGCCAACCTGAACCTGCCGGCGCATTTTACCAATTAACTTTCATTTTCCTTTTATTTTCTTGCTTTCTACTGTATTGTTTTTTGCTATACCTAACTGTCGGGACATCTACGTCAACCGCCGAGTCCTTCACTGTACCGAGGTGTTCTTAAATATCCGCTACTTTAGTTTTCTTGTTTGTAGCCTGTTTTCACCTGGGCTTGAGCATTGATTTAATGTAACAACCGATGGGCTGTGAGTATGAATTTTGTTGGTGTGCTGTTTCTTATTGTTGTAAAGGCATATCACCTACAACAATTTGATTCGGTAAACCAACTCTGAATTTTTACTTCACAGCTGTGCTTAGTAACGTCGGTGTTTGTGTTTGGTTTTCTTTATAATGACTCGGGAATTTAGAGTGGACATTGCTAGAAAGTAATCACTATTCTGCGTACGTCCACGTCTGTAAATACAGACGAGCTGTTTTGTCACTTAGTGAAACACAGGTAGATCCCCGCCCACACCTCTCAGATTACTCTGATCTGAAGCTACGACCTACTGCCATTATTCTTCTCTCACCGCGGTCTCGCCATTTACGTGTGTAGTGATGTAGCTTACCAAACTCCACCACAATGTAGCCCCTGTTTCAATCCGGAATTCAATTACATGTGGTTAAAATTCCATCTCCGTAAGCAAATTATCCACTACTGCTTTATTTACAGAAGCCCCAAACTGGACAGCAATTCGAGTTTAAAGAATTGTATCCCTGAGTCCTCATACTGAAATTGTTATTACGGGCGATTTCAATATACGCAATTCTGGGTGGCTTCGACATTCTGGACAGACAACACCCGAAAGACGGTGTGTTGCTTCGCTGCGGAAAACAACCTAACGCAGCTTGTAAATGAGCCCACGCGAATACCAGTCGTTGATAGTCATACCGCCAACACCCTGGACTTGTTTTTAACTTCTCACCCTGATAAATACACAGTTGATGTGCTCTCCCCTCTAGGCTCGTCGGACCACTGTGTTATATCAGCTAATTTCTCATACACCGACCACACAGTTAGAGAAAGAATTCCTAAAAGAACTGTATGGCAATACGAGAAAGCCAACTGGTGCGGTCTTCTTTAGGAATTTTAATTGGTCGTTATGTTTCCTCGATAACGACGTGGATGCCGCTGCTGATATGATCATAGACACCATTTTGAAATGAGATCCTTTATCCCTCATTGAATGAAGAGCATCAAACCAAAAGAAAAGGCATGATATGACTCAGGCTGTAAAGAGGCTATCAGGGTTAGAGAAATGTTTTTTCGATCCTTCAAGACCAACCCAACCGAGGAAAACCGAAAGAAGTTCAGACGAGCCAGAAATGACTGCAACGCCTTTCTTAAGCGTGTGAAATTTCAGTACGACCAAAAGTTGAGACAAAAAATACTGCAATGTCCCAAAGGTAGTAAAAGCTTTTGGTCGTATGTCAAAAACATCAGAAACTCTGCCTCATCACAATGACATTCCAGCTGTCAGCTCTTTAGACAATTCCAATCTGCTTGCTGCACACTTTGCGGCCAGTTCAACACTCCCAGATTGTGCTTTACGAGTATCTCCGCCTACGCTTGAGTGCGTTGAATCTTCAATGCAGATCGTATATCCCCCCTTCTGCTGAAGAGGTGTTCTTCCACGCTGGCAAAACCACTGCGTAAGCTTTTTCATCAATCCTACTCTTTAGGACTCTTCAAGAAAACAGCATTTCAGTTCAGCCCGTCTAAGGCATTTGACAGAGTTTGGCGTTAGGCTCTTTTGTCGAAAATGCATGCATTTGGGATCGACAACTCTCTTCTCCAATGGATTAGAAATTACCTTTCGGAACGTTCAATTCAAGTTGCCTTGGATGGTTTCAAGTCTGATATTCACAAAATAAATGTTGGTGTGCCCCAGGGTTCTGTTCTGTCTCCGACACTCTTCTTAATTTTCATCAACGATCTCTTGTCTGCTACTTCAAATCCAATATATTCCTTTGCTGACAGTACTCTCTGTTTTTCATATTCGTTCCCTGACCCACGTCCCTGCTCTTCGGCTGTATAACAGGAACGCCAGCGTAGGTTAAGCTCATTATTCCATAATTCCAAAACACAATGCTATCTGTCGTTAAAGCGAAATTAAAACACCCAGCCATTATCCATGAATGGCACTTGCATCGTCGAAACCGATAAACTTTCTATTCTCGGTATGTGTGTCAGTGACATTTTACGTTGGAATGACCACATATTCGATGGCGTCAAAAATGCTGCGAAATGTCTAGGTTTCCTCAAGCGATGTAAGAAATACTTCACCCTCTCTGATCGGTCCTCAAATTTTTTATTTTTTTTTTGTTTTTTATAATTTACGCGCGCCTAAGGGGTTAGATACCCTTTTACTGTTGCCAGGGCGCGGGCAGAAAGGTAGAAAGGAGGAGAAAGGAAAATTGTTTTGTAGTGGTTTGAAACTCAGGTGTGTTTGGTTTCGGTATTTGCTCTCCAGGGGTGGGAGTCCGAATAGGACGGAGAGTTTTTTCTTCACTTAGAGTGGAAGGTTATAATTCGCAGTAATTATTTGTGCTTGAAACTCTACAACAGCCAAATCTACGTGTCAGTGTTATGCCTTCACACGCAGAATTTTTCTGTCTGAGTTCCAATTACACAACTGAAAAACTTGAAAGACTTGTTCATGGGCGATTGCTAGTACCACTATACCACGGCCACCCCTTAAACTGGAGTACAACGCCCACATCTGGTCAGGTGCCCCTAAGACCTCTTTACATTAGCATTCCGCCCCTTCAAACTTTTAACCGTAACACCCGTCTCGCTATGAATGCTCATCAGCATACCCTCAAGCCCACTTTCGGACGTCCTCTAAAATTTCGTGATTCGTTCCTAAGCCGTATAACTCGCTTATGGAATGGCCTACCTAGCTCTTTATTCCCTAGTCATTATAACCTTCAAACATTTACAACCAGCGTTCACCGGTACCTCTCTTTCCATCCTCCCTGATTTTCATTCGCCCGCGCTGTGTGCAAACATTTTAAAGGTACATAAATCAATTGAGCGCGCGTAAATTATAAATTCGATCGTAGTTCATTAGGCATATCCTCTGTACCTGAAGTCGAAAATACTAAATGAGAATCTTATGTCAATCAACTTGGATGAAGAATAACTTATCAACGAACTATCAAGTCATAGTGTGAATCGCCTTGCATGCATACGTATACCTAATGACTGTCCTACATAGGATGTCCAAAGCCATTTTTATGAAGATGTTTTATTGTGGGCACAGAGCATCTGAATATGTGTTGTTTGGCGGTTTTTTTTAATCCCACTTTGCATCAAATATACAGTTATCTTGAAGTAGCTCGAGTACATGTGCTCCATTTCCAATTTCAAATGTTTTACCATCCAAATCATGTCCGCCAAACTAAACACACTAAAACCATCAATTCTCTTATTCCAAAGGAAAAAGCAAGGACGAACAAATTTAAGGGACTTCCCTGCATCTTAATTCAAATCCAATCCACGTTTGCCGAAATCAAAAATCCACGAACGAATACTAATAAAACAATTCCGAGGAGAAAAAAAAATTTGCATGTTCCATGTTTTCGAGCTGTCACACACTACAAGTACACTTACATAGTCCCTATCCTATTTGGGGATTTGTTTCTGCTGCAGATGGTAAGGAATACTGCCAGAGGTTCCAAGGATTCAAAGTAATTCGAAACAAGTTCTCATTATGTAATTGCCAGACCGTTAAAATGCTCGAAATTCTGTGAATGCTTAATGCGAACACAAATTGCACTTGGGTTAGATGTTACGACTTTCTGCGGCTCATTCTCCGCCAGTCCTAGGCGAGAGTACGGTGATGAACATTCATTGCTTCCAGTTTGACGGAGCGCAAGGACCTAATTTTTCGTAGATAAAAACGAAACAGTGTACTTACAAAGAAGATTCCTCCCGTCTAAAGGAGTTTATTTGCAATGGGAAAACTCATCGGAGAAATAAAAAAAAATCCGAAAGGATGAGAAGTAACAAGAAGAAGAAATAGGAGATGAAATAATCATTTCCATTTCTTTTTCTGATTTGTTTTTGTACTCTACGCCCTGTTTGAGATTCTTGAAGGTGGATTGTGCTTCCTTCAGTCAAGTTGTATGCTTTGCACTTGATGTCTAGGAGCATTGAAAGTTGACATAGTTGTCAGTAAGAAGACGCTTGAGATAAGGATAATGGCAACCTTCCTTTGAAGTCATGGAGCACTGACGAACAGAATATGAATGCCATACACATTCAAGGTGCAACAGGAGTATTTCTTTTCCGGAACCAGACAAGAGATAGCATCGTCATGGAAGCCTCAACGGTGGAAAGGGAAATGACTAAAGTTTTGTTTAAAAAATAGTAAAAAAAGCTATCGTTTCAGCATTGTCAGCACTGTCAGAAAGGCGGTAGGCTTGCTGTAATGCAGTTGAGGTCAACTAATTGGATTTTGTCTACAATGAGAACTTCCACCAGGTTCTAAGTGGATTTCCTTCATAGCTGCTGTGCTGTGGGTAAAAAATACAATTCATCACATTCGGAAGTGCTAAATTGTCAAAAAATCTGAATCAGTACTGAATGCAAAGGATGAGGATACAAGGGAAATTAAGTCGCCAAGAAATGCTGAAAGCACCCAGTTGAGGTAAATCGAAATTTGTGACAAAGGTACACTGATTTATTAGGTTTCTACTCAGTCCAACTGCTGATGTTGAACGGGAGAAGTTGCTGGTATCTACCTAACTAACTACCAGAAAACTAAAAGCCAATTGCACTAACGCTCTAAAACAAAAAGTGCAAAACAATCTCTTAAAATTCCAATTGTACTCAATTAAAATCGTTAATTGTATTAAATATCTCAATGCAAGAACCAGAAGAACAATCTAGTGTCACTGAACAACCAACTGAGGCTCCACCAAAACCAGAGGAACCATGCGAAAAAGATCCCGAAAGTGATGGCATCGACGAAGACAATGACGACGAGGCGAAAAGTGAAAATTTCGAAGGATTCAATGGAACTGGCGGAACTGTAACCCTACAAATGTTGATGACAGCAAACGTCTTGCAGCCCGGCAAATCCACAATGACGATTGAATACTTGGGTCAGAAATTTGTAGGTGATCTCTTGGCCGATGGTAAAATCAAATCTCAAGAAACCGAAACAATATTTCTAACACCCAGTGCATAGGCCATGCACTGTAAACGAATAATAAATCCGGAAAAGAAATCGGGCTGCGGTTGGGCCTCGGTAAGGTACAGAGGTAAGAAGTTGGACGCATACAAGGCCGCATGGTTGGGTAAAAGCGCCATGCAAAAGGACTCGACACCCGATGATGATCTTGATGGTGACGTTGATAAAAAACCAGAATCGCCCCAGCCAGTTATCAAGCGCACCGTGTTTCAACACAACACCATCAGTAATCGGAACGTAATGCATGATGCAAACGCACTGATCGAAGCTGTGCCTTTTTCGGCGGTTAGCAAGTTGCAACCTTTTCTGCTGACAATAAATTCATCTGCATTGTTTGTCGCTGATTTCCATTGCCATCTGATAATGCACGAGGTTTGTGGATATTTTGCAGGCACCTGGGATGTAAACTCACATACCTTGGCCATCACGAAAGCCTATCCTTGCAAGAACACACGTTTTGATAGGCAAAAAGCAGCAGATGTTGAGCGAGAGATTCAAAAATGCATAATGAAAGACCAGCTAATTCTTGTTGGATGGTATCATTCGCATCCAAAGTTTCAAGCCGAACCTACACTCCGAGACTGCGACTCACAACTGGATTATCAGAGCAAAATGTGAGGGCTTTCTGAAGTAACATACACCCCATGCGTTGGATTAATTATATCTCCTTACTTCGATGAAAATCCTACTCTAGAATCAGATTCAACATTACTTACATTGAAAAGCTGAAGAACTCACTGCATCCGAAATTTCCACGGGGTACAAATGAAAAGACATTATGGAACTGCATACGAGCCATATTGGGTTGTGATGAGGAAGAAGAGTTTGTTCTACCAATAATCGCCACAGTGGAAATTTCAATAGAAGAAGTTAAACCAGAACCTTTTCAGGTTAAAGCTGAGACAATCAAAGATGAAACGGAAATGAAAGCAGATAAAAATTCTGCTGGAGAACTTAAAGTTATGTCTTTTCAAGAACAGCTGTGCCTGCCATCTGGACTGAACATGAACCCAACAAGGCTGTGCTCTCCTTTAGCTACGCCTAACCCACCTATACCGATTCCAAGTACAACTCCAATTCCTCCGCTCGTACCAGCACCTGTGTCGTCAACTAATAGCACAACGCCGACCGCCACTTCATCGCCTCGTGACAGTCCAATCACGATTCCATTAAATTCTGCGAGTCCTGCTAAATTTTAAATTGCAGTGCGTGCAAGCCCTTCTCCTGCCAAATCAGACACATCGTCCAGTCGTACTCGCAATTCTCCAGCGCCTAGTCCAGGCAAATTTAGTGTTAGTGATATTTCACGCAACAGCCCAAGTATCACACCGAGTAAGTATGAACCGCAACCATCACCGCTGGCCACCTCGGGGGCTTCTGCTAATGACTTGATGGCCGCTAGCTTAGCTTCGTTGGCTGGACAACTACCGCCGAATTTCCTGCAAACAGACATTGCCTCGTTATTTAGAGGACAACATTCGAAGGACTACGGAAATTCATCTCTTAATCAACTAGCAGCAGCAGCTGAGAAAGTTGGAAATAAATCAAACTTGGATCATTCCACTCCTACACAACTAGACACAAGCGTCTACACCAGTGCTGAAGGTTTTAACATACCAGGTCCAACACGTCCTGTAATCGAGCAATCGTCTTCATCATGCTCGTCCACTGCATCTTCGAAATCCATGTCAAAACAGGAGCGCACTGAATCTCGATCATCAAAATCATCAGCAAGCAATTCGTACAAAACTAAACTGATGAAGGAACTGGATGATCTTAAGAATGATCCATTAAAAATGAGTGAACTTATGCGTTCGCCGGAGTATGCTGCACTTTTGCTCCAGCAGGCCGAAGCACTTGGTGCAACAACATTGGGGACTCTAGGTTTTGGCGCCGATTTTTCTTACCTAACCGGTGCTACTAGTAGTGACAGTTCAAAAAAACAGCAAAGCACACCCTTAACGGCTGATTAAATAACTTACTGCAAGCATCAAAACTGCTTGGATATGATTCCTATATACAGCAAGCTAAGACAAGCTACGATTTGAATGCATTCCTACAACAACAGATGGCTGGCCTTTCAGCTGCGACTGCATCATCCTCATCAACTTCCTCTTCCTCCTCATCTAAGAAGCAGCAACAACAAGCTCAGCAGTTGCAGCAACAATCGCCTCATCCAGATTACACTACCCTGCTTCAGACATACTCAAAGCTATTTGATGCCAGCAACCAGTATGGTTCAGGTAAACCAACCAATGCTAACCATGAACTGACAGCTCTCTTAGCTGGTGTCGGTGGTATGGGTAGTGTAGGTGGTGCCTCTAATTCATCATCAAGCAGCAGCAAAAAGAAACAAGAAGCTCATCAACAGAATGATATGCTCAATCAACTTCTTCAATCGGAGAAAAACCAATCAGACCTCAATGCACTCCTGTATCATCAAAATAAAGCAGCTGTTGATTTAAATGCTCTTTTCGCTGCACCTTCCTCGAGTAGTGCTTCATCTTCATCAAAAAATGCTGCTACAGATCCAACAGCTTACTACAATCAGTTGGCACAAGAAAAAATGCAAGATTATGCTGCATTCTTCCAACAGCACCATGGAAAATATGGAATTCCAGATCCGCTTTCGAAATCCACCTTAGCCGCTAATAATCTATTCATGTCGCCATCGGCTCTTCTGAAACTTCAGCAAGAGTCACTCAATGCTATGATGATGAAACCACCGAAATCCACGTCCTCCTCATCAGCTTCATCAAGAGCTCGTGAATCATCGGCGTCTCCAGCTCAGGAACGCCTAAGACCAACCATGAGTGGGCGCGACAATTCAGGTGGCAATTCTCAGTCTGGCATAAAATACAACTTTAGTGCTGTGGATTTGGCCATTTCCAGCGTGCCTAGTAATACTCCATCACCGGCTCTATCTGACAGAAGCAGCTTCTCAAGACGTTCTTCAAATACTCCGCCAGTTGATTTAAGTCGGCTTTACTCAGAATTAGCACCCCCAACTAAGAAGCATAAGGAATTTTTGTCAATCGCCGATTTAGCTGCGACACTACCGAAAATTCCAAAAAACAAGTCAAGATCGAGATGATATTCTAAACCTTTCGTCGAATGAGTAAGCTACTTCCACCATTTGCGCTTTCTTAATTTGTCATCCATACATTCTATCTTTACCCCTTCTTCTAATTGTTTAAGGATCACTTTCAGTATTTTCTGATTTACATTGATGACATATTTTTATGTCATCGAGTTTAACATGGAAAATAATCCACGGCGATGACATACTCAGCGTAGCTTCTCCTCTTATTCCGTTTTAGAGGGTTGTCATACTCTCGTTAGTGGTAAGTTTCGGCATGACCGAGCTTTGTCTTATTCGCGGAAATGCGAACAGCGGCTCTCCCACTAGTTATGTCGTCGGTTAGCCGAAAAAAATGATGAAAAAAATCTGGGTTTCTGCCCTACGACGACCACAAGTCTGCTTCGTTTAGGCACCTCAGGAGGCTGGTTGATGAGATAACCCGAAATCAGGTGGAATTCGGCCTGGGTTACGACACAAATGTGCATCATGTCTATTGGCGTAGTATTTCCTACTCTCATGCTACAAGGAGTCACTCAGTAAGGAAAGCAGAGGCTCACAGTAGTAGACCACATACAGGGACTCTGTTCAATGATCCAGAATGAATATAACTGGGAAACCTACAGCGCCACCTTAAAAATTGATAACCAGTAAAGAAAAAAAGCGTAGCTTCTATTAACAGATTTGAGAGGACGGCAAGTCTTATCCAAATCCCGAGAGTATTTAAGCATCCAGATGGCACCTGTATTGACGAGGAGGAATAATTCTTCAATGCGAGTATGAACACTTCTTTCCCTAGATGCATTCCCACACCTATTTCGAGGGGACCTACCCACCTCCGATCAATGAGAAAATCCCAAAGAAAAGCTCTTTGCAGCTTCAAACTATAATATTTAGAACAACTTCTCTGGTCCCTACTGGTCAGTACATCAGGCGTAACCTTTGGTACTTGAGCTGAATAACACATAGATTTCATACCGAAAGTAGGTAAAACCTCTCAGCTCCTCCTGAAGGATCTCAGGTCAAGACACTAGGGTTCATCTCAGCCAAACTAAATGGGATCTCTCTGATTTACTTAAAGGGTATCGGGTATCTAGGTCTCATTCTAGACAGCGAACTGAAGTGGAAAGACAATGTTGCAGAACACAATAAAAAAGTTATTGCTACCTTATACTAATGCAAGAAGGCTGTATGCTCAGAATGAGGTCTCTAACCCAAAGTCATCTCGGGTCCGGTGGCCTGCAATGGAAAAGAAAAGTAAGAAGCTTCTGCTTTATTTGATATGCAGTTGGCCATTTACACTGACCTCAGACTGGGAGACACTCACCAATGGAATGCTTAGTCACGCAACATTGCGATTTTTCACTCGAAGGCGATTAGCCACTGCCCTCTATCTATCAACGAGATAGCCAAACTGCATAGAATCACACTCTGTTGAGTTACAGAACTGTCGGAAGTTTCAAGAAACTGTGCCACTGGTAAATAGTAGGCAGATTCCTAACCTGTTCTTCGCCAAAAAGATGACATGTTCCCAAGCGCTCTCTATGGCAAACCATAGATTGTCTGACTAGCGTACGTTAATACTGCGTATGGCTAAAACGTAAACCAGAAGCACGAAAGAAATTCAAATTGAAATATTATCATAAAACGTTACGACTTGACGGAAGCCTCGAATAAGGGTCAGAACGACAACTTCTACGGTCAACTAAGGCACTTAATGAAGACGGCCTAATAGTGATATGGAAACTGTGATGGAAGATTTGCAAGCCAAGATAGGATGCGAAAACAATACACTCAAGCACGCCACGACCTCGAAAATCGAAATGTCAAAAATTTCTACTCATCGGAAGATAATTATTTGAACATCGGACCTGCCACCAGAGCAGGTGGCAATCGTTTTTAAGCAGCAATCATCGATCTAGACAGATCAAATTGCTATAAGACAACGTTTAGGAAGTTGCCTTTTCAAATATTGAAGCAGGCAGGGACCCTATATGAAAGTGGAAAGGGGAAACCTTTCTTTGTTCTGCAACCTCAACAACCTGGTGAACCTAGGTACAATGAAGAAAGATTTCTGATACCGATGTGTTCTTACAATTCGAGGACAAACCCAACTTTGAAGCGAAAACAATCACCAGATCATGGACGACTTCGAGAGGTCTTTGGAGAATGTTTTATCAGCTGAAACTGTTTCGGTAAGATCCACAGCTAGCATACCGAAAGTAGAACCGTTCATGTTTTCATCAAGGGCCTGGACGACACATTTGGTGAGAAGTCCTGCATGTTCCCTGCTGATAAGACGAAAACTAGATAGCAGTTGGAAAATGAGTGACCAATTCGATGCAGAAAATTTCTGAAAAGGCTGCGGCCCAAGTACCAAAATAAAATTTCAAATGACGGTGCAGGCGTCATAGATATTGATGCTGTATGTATGAGTAGCTTCGAAATTTTGACTAAGACCCGCCACGTATGTACATGTTGAGAGTTATTGAGTTCTATCAGAGCTAATGCATCCGAAAAATGAGACCTTCCCGCACAAATGGAATAAAAGGATGATCGGCAAGATGCCGGATAGAGAAAATCTGATCCTCCATAGGTTCAAAAAACATCTACATTCAACTTTTGATGTCGAAGAAGTAGACTTTCGCTCGAGATCTTCCAACACCCACAATATAAACACCGTGGGGATCACTAATACGTCGAGCACTTCCCGCTCTTTCCGGGTATGAGATTTGTGACAGCTAAGGCTGCATATAAGACTTCAGAACGGCAAGATGTCTGATACTTTTGAATTACAAAGCGGACTGCAATAGGGCTGCGTTTCTGTTTCTTTTTTCTAACAATAAGCGGTGTACCCATTCTCTGGGGAAAAGAATCCAATGCACAATGATATTTTAGATGGAACCACATATATTGCCGACGATATGCTTGCTTTTGGATAGAGTTATGTACTTTTGTAGCCTACGATGCAAGTAGGGCTTAAGGTTATGTGTTCAAAAGCAAACCTTTAAATTCTTTATAGCTTTTCTTATCTGGAAAGTAATATCTTGGCGACATTGACATTGTCTTATATACAGCAACATTTTAGATAGAAATATTGAAACGAAAGAGTGGGCAAACAACGATGTCATATATGACAATGAAATGGCTTTCTACACTGATCCTTCAAAATTAGATAATGTCGTAGGAGCAGATATGTATATACTCAGAAACATCTAATCCAGACAGGTGAGGGTTTGGTAGCAGAACCAAATGCTGTGCTTTCTAACTCTCGGGAAAGGTTCCTTCTTCTTCCTTCGGTCCGATCTCTTTTCGGCAGCCGCCTTTATTGTTTTATTCGGGATGCCGTCAGATACAGGGACTTTGCTGTCATCTATCTTGCCGCATGCCCTTACAAACTTAGGGGATTTCCTCTGGACTCACTTAACTTATGATGTTGCACATAATGGCTGAAGTTTGCGGAAAAAGATGCTCTACTATGGATCTCAGCATTTTCAAGCATGTTATCGGGGGTCCTTATTATAATAATTTCGCCATCACCATTTTATATGCTGAACCCCAGGATTTATGTCGGCTTCTTAACAGATACTTTTGAACCTTGTGGTTTTGCTTTCTTTGATGGATAAGGTGAGGTTCTAAGTCTAAGAGTGTCCAGCCATTGTTGGAAGTCTGATTTCCTTCTTGCACGCTGTAAGTATTTTGCCCGGAGTGACTTTATTTCATCGTTCTACCTCTTCCAGCCATTGATACACCCCATGCTGCTTTGATGATAGCTTTCTTCGAAGGAATTGCTATCAAAATAGCTATCATTCTATTTTGGCCCCGTAAATTTTGGGTGATGGGCTGCTTTCACTTCTTTATATCTTCATTAATATCGCCTGATGATCGCTATGAGAATATTGCTCATGGTATTGATGGTACCTAAAATAGAGTTCCTTGCAAAGGTGATGTCGGCGATGTAGCTCACTACTTCTTTCGATAAGTGCTAGCCTTACCCACATTAGCTACACTTATTGTTAGGAGCACGAATGTTTCCAGTAGGGTCTGTCCTCTGATATTAATAAGTCTACTGCCCCACTCTATGGGCCTTGCGTTAAAGTCGCCTCCTATAACCCCTAGGGATCTGGGAGGATCTAGCATAAGTTGTTATTCGCTGGCCGTCAAGCTGGGTTTTTGCTCACACGAAGTTATCTGCTTCTGCTCTTACTTCTTGAATGTATCGCGGTCACATGTCCAAATCCCTGATCATGATAACGTCCGCCTTTTCATCCTTTGCCTTTGTACAAGAATATCCTGAGCTATTCCACAGTGGTTTAGGTTTATTTGTATTATGTTCATGATCTTTTGTTTGTAATAGCTCTCCAGAAGACTGGACAGCTGCTGTTGTCAGCTAAATTCTTTATATCATCTGGATAGTCTTTTTTGCGCAATATGCAGGATGGTTCCATGTTTCAGTACTTCGCTATGTGGTCTTTTATTCCACATCTCATACATAGCTTGGAGCTATCTTCTGTACTTCTGTATTGTGTTGCTATGTGGCTGAACTCAAGGCATTTAAAGCATTTTGTCAGTAACTTTTTTTTGGCGGATTCGGCAGGTAACCCAGTCGATTATAATTGTTCACTCTCTAAGTAGCAACTTCGCATGTTCCGCGGAGAGGCTGATGGTTGCAGTTTGTATTCCACCGTACGTTTTCCTCAACGATAGAGCATCTGGAAGCGACATACCGTCAATTCTACATTGCCTTTATATAGCTCCACAGATATCTTCCATTGTGGTGACCTTCTCGATATTCCTGAGCTCGAACTGTACGATGGATGAGAGTCTTTTCGTTTATTTGGACTCCCAAGGCTGTACTCGCAGCGCTTTTGAATTCAGCTGTCCTATCTCCTGTCTCTTTGAGCTGGATTAGGAGTTCTCCTTTTTGTGTTCTTCTGATCCGATAGCCTGATAGATACAGTCTCTCCAATCGCCTTCAACTTGGCGTCTGCTTTTATACTACGGAGAATCTCAGCATAGGTCAGATCGCCCATTGGCTATATGACTTTAGGATCAGGTATTCCTTTAGTTTCACTGATTTTTCCTTTGGTGGGCCCTTGCTTCTTTTTTTTTAGCGACTTCGGTCCAGATGTCGTTATCATCCTTTGAGGTTGGTTCATCGGTTTTTGTGGGTTTGGCTTTCTGGTTTTTTCCAGTACTTTCTTACTTCCCCCTTTGCTGCTAGGCTCTTTACTCCCATCAGCTGAGGGTGATTGTTACCTCCGCCACGAGTTTGCGGTTTCCTCGTTCAGCCCCGAATTTCTCTTTTGGTTCGCTACCATTTTCAATCGTGGAGATCTCTGCGAGGCATTATTTTTCTGAATGGCTTCTTTGGCCTTTTCGTCGCGCACCTTGATCGCCGATAATTCGTAAAGCATACACTCTGAGGCTCTGTTGCTCAGAGCTGTAAGACGTCAGAATAGCATACGAATTACGCGAATACCACAACAAGCAGATGGAACAATGCCCATAACAAAAAATATTGAAAGGACAGAGACTGCTCGAAGATGCTTGTCGCCGTAAGGGGCATCATGATGACAGCTCCAAAGGTTACAACAGGTTACAACTTGATAAGTAAACATTCTGCAGACTCACAAATTTGCTGCTGCATGTCTGCAGAGGCCCGAGAGTCCATACGTTAACACTGTCCAGGCATAGTCCCATGATTCATTTAGGACAATACTTTGTTTCAGACCTGGCAGAATTGAAAGAAGCACCATTGCAGCAAACAGTAAGGTTTTACCCCTACACTGAATGGGCAAAGTCTCTTACTACATAGTTGGGCACGATAAACTGAGTATTAGTATGGAGTATTCTAAGTATTCTTTTCGCCATTCTCAACTTCGTTGAACGCATAAGTTGGGTCGTAACTGTAAGGATGAAAGCTCATCAACCTAGATGACATTCACAGCTTAAATATTAAGTCCATACAGCCAGATGATTGTACTACTTGGAAACTAACATCTACAGTTCCCGAAAGGCTAGAACCTTCGTAAATATTTAGATCTTAATGCATCGTCTTAATGTTTTCTCAAACTGCATCTCAAGCGAACAGCTGACGACACGCAAGGACAACTCTATCGGAAAGTAGCCAATGGAATGAAATCCACCTATATAATATAGGCAAGCAAAATAAATACAACAGAGACGAATAGTTGAGGAGGAATAAGGTCAGCAGCGATGAGATGCAGAGAGCTGCTGCGCGTTGCATAAAATTGAACAAAATGGAACCAATTAGATACCTTTTTAAGAAAAATGTTAAACCTTTGTGACGGGGTAAGAAAAACAGTTAGAAATGTATTGTAAATATTTTTAACAACAAAAAATGGCATGCAAAAATGTCAAAAGCAAAACAATACTTACTTCTAGTATAACGCGCAATCTTCTGCAACTGCATAGTAATATTTGCACGATGGAGGGCTTTCTCCTCGAATCCAATCTGATAGACCGACATCTTTCCCAATTTATTATGCACAGCTGTTATGCAAAAGAAACATATCGAATTACCCGACGTCTTCTCAGCGGAATTCTGATACATTAAAGCCGCTCGTGTCCAATTGAAACCATCCAACATGCTACGAATAGCATAACCCACCGATGTTAAACCAACCAATCTTGTCAACGTTGGATACTGACCCTCCTTCACATCAAACGATATCGACCGTCCCGCAGTCGATAACACCGGAATCTCCCAAACGCCCGAATATCGTGAGATTGGCGCCAAAACATAATCACATGACAGCCCGAATACAGCATTTATATCACGCCAGCGTGAGTAAATCTCAAAGAAACCAATCGCCCCGTACGTCGACGAACAGAACGAATCCCGTGAAATAAGTGTCACATCGAAGTTCACTCCCGGAAATCCAAGACGTTGTACATCACGAATGGCCAACTCCAGAGCTGGCATAACTTTCGGCATAATGCAATCATTTTGATTGTCGGCTTCTTTATTTGTCAACAAAACGGTGAATGTAAGATTTCTGCGCAACACTGACGGATCGGGATAAAACTCACTGGCATTGAAGATTTGTATGATTTCGGTTTGAGAACTTTTGACGCGTTCCTCGGCAACACTAGTTGCATCTGTCACTGTCACTGATTCATGTAATGTGGCGGCAATTAAAAGTACTACGCGTAGCATTCGACTCAAGCCCATCGCTTGACAACTATGTAAATTGCAAAACAGCTGCGCACAAACGTCAAACTGATGTGAAGAGGAGATGTTGTAAAAGAACACTTTGTGTCACACTTATGTCACTTTCACTCGGGGTGTCGCGCAGTTGGTTTGGTTCGGTTACGGTCCTATTGCGGGACTTTACACATGATTTAGCTTTTTTCGATTCATTTTGAGTTCATCTCAGATTCGAATTTTAACACCAACAAAATCGATTCACTTAATTACACTTCCGTCCTCTGGCATCACTGCGTGTGCGGCCAATTTGCTCACAATTGGGTTGATATGATGCCGTCGCGTCGTTATTGTCGTGTCGTGTGTACTTTTTTGCTTTTATTTGTTTATTCTTGGCTCGTCGTCGTTGTAGTTGTCGTTATTTTGACAGCACTAATTCGTCTGATGTCATTGCGTACACTTCCAGCATTCACTTCGATTGTACGTACTCTTTTGTCGGCTTCTGACGGTCTAGAGTGTAGCACTGGTATTCTTATTTGGACCTCCTCTTCGGAGAGACTGATTACGGATAGTTTCGATAAGTAAACACAACAATGATTGATTGTTGGACTCTTTGTGTCGTGATGAGTGTGTGTTTGGCGCGGTTTTGCGATTTGGAAGCACCACACCGTGGAATACTAATCGGAGGAGGGAAAAAAAATTAATTAAACGAGTTTTATTTTGTTCTTTCTTTCGTTTTGGTGAGTTTCTGAGTTGCTTTACGGTACGGAAAGACGACGACGATAGAGGCATAAAAAATCGAGAACAACAATAACAAAAAGAGAAAAAAAGAAATTAAGGTCGCCTTGAGTCTGAAATAGAACTTTTTTGCTGAGGGGAAGAGTTTTTGAATTAAATTATGTTAATCGTTTGTTTGTTTGATGCGCGGGAACAGTTGATGTAATTTGGTCGTTAATGTACATAATTGCCTTAAACTGCTTTTTGATGAACTGAAATTGAATTCAGGTTTCTTAGAACGACGCAAGGGTGTGTTCAAAGTGAGTAAGTTGTTTGTTGATAAAAAAAAAATTAAAAGGTGCACAAGGAAATTGTTTACCTATATGACAGTTTGGAACTTTAATGTCATATGAGTGCAGCGTTACAGTGTTTAAATTATGAACATTTTGTGAACAAATAAATGAGAGAACAGGACTCAACGAAGAATAGATACTATAGTCAAGGATTTGTACTGAACGAACCCAGTACAAGCAATAATTTGACATTTAGATACGAATACATCGTCGCTGTGTTTTATTGTATTCAGAGGAAAGGAGGAAGTTGAGACAGTGGACAAGTTTAATATATCGTTGTACCCGCAGCTTGAACTCTGCAACTACGGTGAGCTGCAGGATGAAGTGCGAGACCGCAAGATTGTTAGAAAAGCTTCAGATTGGCAATGCTTTCTCGCTGGATAACGTTCAGGAGACTTCCAGTGAATTTCACGACAAAAAAGGAGAAACAAAAGCGAAGAGATAAAAACCAGCAGCAAAGTGTCAAGGAGGTTGAAAATGGCGATGTATTGTAGATGACAAGTTCCGCAGCAATCGATGGATATATGTACATATTGTGGAAGGTCGCCGTCAACGACGTGCGTAGTGAGTTAGGATTATCATCCGCTTTTTGAGTTTTCCAACAGAAATTCAATCAGCCGGACTTCTAACCGTGGTCAAGTTTCGAGCTGAGTTGGTTTATTTGCAGGATGCGGAAGGTCGATAGTGACCTTTATGGTAAAGAGATTAAAGAAGATAAAGCCTTTATTGGGGATACTGACCTGTGAAAATATTGGAATGGTCATGCGCCACAGTGACAAATGAAGGGAGCCATGCCAAAGCAAAACGCTCTCTACTAACCTAAATACAATTTTCGAGCTAGTTGGCATCAAGCTGTAAGGTCAAGCTAATACTTTTGCCTTGTACTCATCCATGCGAGTTCCAATTAATGCTTCTTAATGAGTTGCGTTATAACAGTACTTTAAGGCATATGTCCAGTATAATCCGATGATTAGATGGAGTTCTTGTCAAATAGATGACAAAATAAACACTGCCCTATTTGATCAAAGCTCAGGTTAAGAAAAGGAGAGGGTAGCTCCTGCGGATAGCTACTACCAACATTTCGCAATATAGTGAGCCTGACAACCATATGTAACTGCGCAACTGGGTGAACTTCAGCGTATGCGTATTATTGGTTTTTTCGCAGAAACTCCCAGGATGAAGTCAACGACCACGTTGGAGGCAGATCCAGTGGTAGCCTAATTTCAGTTCCTTCTACATACTCGGAGCTCAGATCATGAGGATTTTCCGACATTGGAAATAGAGATGAGTTTCAAGCGAACCAACAGCAGCGTCTAATCCCCTGTGGTGGGCTATCGACACTATCCTATGAAGGTTCTGGCCTTCCAGTTGACTTTTATGCTCGGACAGGTAAAACACTAAATTTTGTTTAGAGATAAGGTGCCTCGGTTATGGATGGTTATGATGGACCCAGCAAACGGCTATACTGTTGGCTATAAACGCCGAATGTCCGGACTCTTAATTCACATAAAGTCGAGCAGAATAAGGGGGACATCACTGCCATCCAAGTAGTGCAATCCGATGGACCGGGCAAGACAAGGATGAACAACTGTGACATCTACTACTGTAAAGAGTAGAAGCAGCATCTGTTTGAAAGAGTACTCATCAGAAGAAGATTAAGACAAGAAGTCATAAGCCTTAATGCTTTATTTGCCAATATGCACACGAAAGGACGACTTTGAAGAAGATTGCCTATACGAGTTCCTCGGGCAGACGTATGATCTTAGTGACTCTAACGTCAAATTGAAAGGATTGTATCTTTGATGGCACAGTTGCAGAAGCTCTGAAAATGAACTCAGGATAATCGACTTCGCGGTGGGGCGAAATGTCATCATAGCTAGGATAGGTTTCTCATACCTCAATATGCATTAAGGGAAGTTGCCTTCAGCTGATCAAAAAAGCATCAGCAAGATTGGTCTATTGTGAACGACGCAAGACACAGCTTTAATATTCTGAATGTGAGAACGTTTTGAAGAGCCAACATTGACTTAGAACACTGTATTTGTCGTAGCCAGGGTACGAATGGCAATATCCCGGATTCCATAATACCGGGATCTGCAGGAGCCTCTTCTGATCTAGATTCGAAAAACCTTTCGAGAAATACTATATATCAACTGCAGAGGACCAGTGACGACATGAGCAAGACATTAGAGATGCTCCATCCGATATGTTAGGCTTCACCTCGCCACCATAATGAAAACTCTGCTTTGGAAAAGAATGTCAGGAAACCCATGCAGCAAAATAAGATGCGTACAAAGCCTCGCTCAAAAGAAGGGAGGGAGCCATACGACCAAGGAAGACGGGCGAAAAACTAGGTTTTCAGAAGGAAACAGAAGAAGCTGAGAGGTGCTCGATCGAGGCCATGGAAATATCTGCAGAAGTGATGCACGGTAGTTCTACCATCAAGTAAACACAACTTACAAAGGACACGATTATAGAGTGAAGGATGCAAGAATGGAAATGCAATAGTCAGTGCTGAAGATTTGAAATAATTAAATCTTGCTTTTTCAGACACAGATAATCCATTCGGCATGCACGGTAATCGACAATAACTCCGCCCACCTGAAATCTATCTAAACCAAAGACCCTATAAGGTAGCTAGCTAGACCAGACGGACTTCCTGCGAACTTATTTAAAGCAGCGGCTGTTGGTTTACTAGGAATCATATATTAACTCATTTGTGTAGGATGACAGTGGAGAATGCTCGCTGCTCGGTAATGACACCACAGAGGCTTTCTGAAGAAATTTAACAAGGCGACGAGCTGCCCAGTGGATTTTTCAACAAATTTGTGACCAAATACCAGAGCCAAAATATTTTAAAAGCCTTTACGACATTGACATTTTGGAAAGAAATCAGCAAGCTGTTACTGGAGCCTTTGAGGTCATTGAAGCAGAACTGGGAAGAGAAATAACACCCAACACCAACAGCTCGACCAGTATATCACTACAGAAAACAATTAGTTTGAGGTGGAAAAAGACTTGGTCTACCTGGGCAAAATTACTCCTGGGACTCGCTGTTTCTTTGAACTAAGAAGGCAACTAAGAAATATGTCGCTCTCATGAATAACGAAGAAGGCTGTTTTGTTGTATGGGGCGAAAGCGTGGATTTTATCTGAAGTGGGCAAAAATTGAATTGAATGAGTAAGAGTTCACCGATAACGGCAATGGCATGCTAAGCCGGTAGCATAATACCGGCCTATGCCGTCATAGAGCTCACAGGCTTATAGAGAAGAGATTAAAAAGAAAGGTGACGAACCAACTAATGGCCTCGGTTAAAAATCGCCAAATATGGGCCTATGCCCCTACGGAATACGAGGATAACGCCACGAAAGAATGTTTCTACGAGCTCCTCGACAAGAAATATGACTAATGTCCGAACTGACGTAAAAAAAAAACTTTGGTAAGCTTAGCCTATAGCACATTAGGTTTGGCAACGGACTTAGAGTTGTTAACCTTTCGGCGGAACGAAATATGACTATATCAAGCACACGGTCTTCTCATCTCAATATACACAAGGGGCGCCTCTGGATCACGAAGGTTAAATCAAATTGATCACATTGCGGTAAACATAAGGCATGCCTTCAGTATTCTGAATATCCGACCCTTCCGGGCAGCCAACACTGACTCGGATCACGGAGATCTTGCAATCTCTCAACAACTCCTACGCCCCCAGTATCAAGTTTCGAATACAATTGGCAGCGCTGCCAACGTGTCATCCAAGACACCAAAACTGATGAGCCGGGTCCAAACTGAACGCCACCAATAAATCCTTGGTTTGATGAAGAATGTTGGCAAGACCATGCAGCTAAACACGAAGCCTACAAAGCAATGCTGCAACGAAGGAGGAGAGCTGTTCGTGAGCTCTACGAGCATAAGAGACGGGAGAAACATCGGGTTCTCCAGAAGAAGAAAAAATAGAACGAGCAGCACGCGATCGAAGATATTGAGAGATTGTACAATAGGTCAAAAGATCATGTCAAAGAAACAAGACCCACACAGAAACCTGCAGAGATGAAGAGGACAACTTGTAATAGAGTCACAGTCGGTGCTGAAAATGTGGAAAATGCGATATCTAAACGTAGATTCAACAAAGCAGCTGGTTCTGACTAATTGCCGGCTGAGGTATTCATTTCTAAGATCCGGTCAGAAGTGTGTATGCGTGATAAATAGAATCTCAGTATCGTTTGCCCGATCCACAAAAAAGGAGATCCTCTCAACTGCTCCAAATTTAGAAGTACAAGTCACCTCAACATCGCATACAAGATCTTATCTGCCATATTGAGTGAACGTCTGAAACCCTTGGCCAACAGCCAACACATCATCAGTGTTCTCCCTTAGATCCTGGAAAAAATTCAAGAATCCAAATTGATATCCATCATCTTTTCATCGATTTTAAGGCCGCACATGAAACCATTTATAGAGACGAGGTATATATAGGCAATGTCTAGTTTTGACATCCCTGCTAAACTCATCTCTCTGTGTAGAATGACTATTGAGAACGGTAAGGACTCAACCGAGAGCTTTGATGTCAAAAAAGGTTTTAGCAAAGGTGACTTCTTTAGGTGACTTCTTTCAAAAGTCTGTACAATTACTGGCGTACGCTGGTGCCATTAACTGTCACCGATGCGTTCTATAGCATCGAAATGGAAGCTGCCGAAATGGGTTTAGCGGTAAACAAAGTATATGCTCTGAACAACTTCGACGAATTGGGCAAAACGTCAGAGTCGACAGCTATAATCTCTAGGAAGTAAGGAACTTCGTCTACCACGGCTCTGTTGTACATACTGCCACAACACCTCAGCAGGAATAAAACGAAAAATCACTTGTGCCAATCGCTGTTTCTTTGGGCTAAGAAAACAATTGAGTAGTAAGGCCGTATCACAAAATTTAAGGAGACTTCATTCTAGTCTCACTTTATGATGCTGAAGCATGGACTCTATCGAAAGCGAATAAAGATGTCCTCAGTCGTTTCGAGAGAAATATTCAGTAATGTTTGCGTTGACGGACGCTAATACTCCGGCCCGCAAAGTCTTCGAATCTAACCCAGTGTGGGACAACACAATAGCGGGCCAGGAAACCGAGCTAACTGGAAAGACTTATTAGTTGAGACCCACGTTGACCCCGGACTGGAGCGCTACCTAAATAAGTGAGTAAGGTCGAAAATGTCTCTGATTGGTTCAAGAGGAAAGTTTTTCGGCACCATCTGTATAAACAGGATTTGAAGTGTGTAATATCAAACAGTATAGGTTGTTCAGCCATATTGACTTTGCCAGAAGAGCCATAATTCATCGGCTTAGGTAACTAGGAGGCTTGAATGAACATAACTGCTCCGATCTATAATTTATTCGAAAAAAAAAAAAAAACAGGCAACTTGATGTGCGCAATTGGAGGCGATTGTCTTAAGACGGAATAAGTTGAGGGAGTTGTTATTTGAGGACCTAGTCCACTCCGATTTGTAGCGCCACCTTTAAAAACAAGGTTTTCACCTTTTCAAATATCTTCACCACATCTATTGCCGAACGATGATTTAACCCAATATTCCTCATTTGCATATTACTTCCATTTGTTTATTAAACACAATCCACTCCAATCCAATCCAACCCAATTCACAGCAATCGAGTGCGTAATTTCGTGAGGAAAAAAAATTATTAATTTCATTTTATCTTTAATAAATTCTTTTCAGATGCAAAAAAAGAAGAACACTATCTCGAAAGAATACCTCAAATTTATCCCCAATCGAGTTATGCATTTATTTGGTGATTTCTTTCACAAAAGAAACTGGTTCCCCATCCAAAAATATCTTTTCCCAAACAAGTTCCACTTCAAGGAGAAACAAATTTAGAAAACAAAAGAAGAAATATTTTCATCTTGATTCTTGTAAAAAAATAAATAATTAAAAAACGAAATTGTTTTGCCAGCAAACTAATCATCAACAAGAAAAGGCTATCGTCGTAGCTGTTGATGATTCTCTGCCTCTGGCCAACCAATTACAATACATTCCACAATCAATTTAGATACAAAGTTCGACCAAATTCTGACATTGTAACGGAATTTCTGTGCGAAATTACCTCAGAGGAAAATTGGTTTTCTCAATGAAATACAGAAAAGCACACTTGTGAATAGTAAAATACAAAAGCAGCCATAAAAACCGCCATTTCCGAAGGCGCCGCGTCTACCCGAACGACTTCAAATGAGTAACTGACATTTGTATAGATATTCGTTTATATGTACATATATAATTTGTTGCTAGTTCTGTTCGACGTGTTGGATTTTATTTCAGTTTTATACATCATCTGCCGGCGGCGGCAATTACCACAGTAAATTCCAATTCCAATACTTATCAAGCCGGGCGGGAAAATGGGGACCAAATTGTGCTATTCTTTGCCATTTGAGGGCTAAAAATAAACTTTATCACGCGGCAATCCGGCTTATGAAAATATTCGTCTCGGAACGAAACAACAAAGAGCAGTTTTAAGTGGAACGATGGTCGGTTCCGTGCGGTTTCGAATGGCTACTTGTTGGGCGGGTTATTATTATTTTCGGCGTCTGGATAATTAATCATTTGGGTGAGTGTAAACGGTGGAGAGGAAAAGTTTTAAATCGGTTTTGTGGTGTGTTTTCTTATTGTAAGTTTGATGAAAGCAACAAACGATGACTTTAGTGACCAGATGACTCATCGCTATTTGTTGAAGGGGTGCCTGACAGATGGTTCTGATAAGAGAATTCTGAAGGAATTTCATCTGTTAATCTTATGTTGGACGTTGGCCATGGAATGCAAGCACATACGAGTATGTTCTGCAATTGCTGAGACATATTTCTGGGAATTGGCAGATGAAGATTTCTTCAGATTAAACCTGAAATGTTTTGTAAATTGGCTCATTCTCCGAAAAATTGCGAGAAGAGAAGGCTCTTAGAAGTTTCTTTGTTGGGTTTGTTGAGTTACACTATTTGAGAATTTTTTCAGCTTTGACAAACGTTGTAGCTAATGTCAAAATAAAAATATAAAAGGCACACCTTGGGCTCGAAGAAAGGAAACGGAGAAACGATAAATAATTCAAATGTGTCCAGCTTATAAAAAATATTTGAATGTTCTCCATAGCGGAGGTCTACGGCTTCTAGCGTCGATCCATATGATGCATTCAATTAATACACTACTGTACAAGGTGTCGCAAAAGTTGTCACCCGATGTTCTTTGGCTGCAAATTTTTTTATGAATGAAAAACTTTACTTGATGTCTTTTTTCCCCATTAGATCGAGAAAATGATATCGGCTAAGTGGCAGCCGCTAGCATTGATGACTATTGGGGTCCGATTTCTGGCATTTTCCATCACTCTTGCCAGAACTTCCGGCGATAAGTCCTCGCATTCTTGATGGACATTCTCTTTAAGGGCGGAGTCTCAGGAGTCTGAGGCTTATTGACAAAAAGAAGTCTGGAACGGTTCAATCTATCGATCCGGAAATGCAGAACTCAGAATTTCATGCATGGCTCTGTAACGCTCGCTGTCCACATTAGTAGTTTGCTCCGCTGCGTTTTCGATAAAATATGCCCCGATGACGCCTCCAGCATAAACACTATACCATGCAGTAACTTTAAGCTGGTGTAGTCATGGGTCATACGCGGATTTTCGGTGCTCCAGAAGCTATAATGCTGCGTCGCTCATAATGATTTTCGATGAAAAGTTGTCTCCCTTGTGTTCAAAATTCAGGATTGCTTGAGCGTAGGTTACACACGCTTGGTACTTAACAGTTAACAGCTGATGCACTATCTGCACTTTGTAAGGGAACATCTTACAGTTTTTCACCAAACTTCTCTGTAAAGACTGCCGATTGATGCACAATTATGTGGCACGTAGTCTGGTCGATAATCCGGCATCCTCAACGACATCTTCAACCACAGCTGCGATATTCTCAGCAGAACGGCTGCTCCGAGGCTGGCCAGACCTGGCAGCATTTCGTGTTGTCGCAAACTCTTCTAGGCGAACAGCTAAACGTCGTAGTGTTTGCCCAGTTGGTGTCGGACGACCTTGAAATATGCGCCAAAATCACCGACGATTCATGTCTTTTTGACGTATATTTTGCATCTGCTTACTTGACAAATGTCAAAGTAGAATTAGCATTTGCCGCCATTTGCAAAAATTATATAAGAGCATTTTCCTAGTGCATTCAAGCCTGCATTTCGGCACAATGACGGATAAAAGTTTCGAACTACAAAACGTGTTACATCGACATAAAATCGATTTCATATGCGTTCCTTGAACTTGCAGATGAAAGCGTAAAATGTGTATTACTAATATTAATAAAAAAAAATCAGAACGGAGTTGACATCATCTTGACAGCTGAATTTTTAGATAACAGAAACTGATAACTGAACGCGAAACCTGGAATATTGTTAGCACCTGCTCCTCGCATATAACATAGGACGTCCGTAATCAGAAAAATGAATATTTTTGAGCGATTTTTATGGACTTTGAAATGCTTTAACTAGTAAATATTTGAAGTTTTAACCGGATTTCCTCAAGCCATACAAATCATACGGACGTGAGTGACACCGTAACAGTGTACATCACGTCCAAATAGATAATAATCTGTGAATTCTCGAAACTGTTCTTGAGTGAACTGAAAACCGACTGTTGTTGACAGAATATTTCGCGAAGAAACCAGTGGAAAGCAGTATCAGAAACCGAAAGAAATAAGCGCTGAAGGCATGTGGCGGCAACATTGAAGAAGTTCTATCGATAGCAACACTGTCAAAAGCAACAATCACGTGACGTCTGTTGCTGTCATTTTGTTTTTTAATAAAAAGTCAGTTGGTATTATTCATTCGTCGACATTGACAACGGATAAAATAATTAGATTTGTATTTTGATTTTGTATATTTATAATGAAGAGTACGACAGGTACGTGGAACAACTTTGATGAAAATTTCAAAAGCAGTACAAGAACTCTGCTGGTGGATTCGAAGCAACGGTTGCAGATAAATAGAACAAAGGTGCTGGAATTCTACGGCGAAAATGTTGGCAATAAACAGAAAGCAATCCTTTCGAGCTTTAACGCGTTGCTTAAAAAATAATCTCTATGCCGTAAAATTTCTTCGCCTCTCGTATATGAAAATTAAACAGCAGGTTTTACGGAAACCACAACTATCGATGCAATAAAAAGAATGAACCGGACCGGATCACTTATCCTTCGAAGTAAGGGTGAATATTGAAAATCTTGGATTGAAATGGCTCGCGATTTTATTTAATAAAGTGATGGATGCCTTATCACTGGAGGGAGAGCTTTTTTATTATATTGTATAAAGGCAGATGCATCACGAGAAATTGCAACAACTATCGATCGTAAAAACGTATGTCGCGCGGTAAGCAAATATACAATGGAGCCTTGTGGGAGCCAGATCCATATATGACGGGATCCAAAATTTGTATATATTGATGGAAAAATATGGCGAAGCTTCGAAAGCATTTTATCATCATCATCTCCATCGATTTGATCCGCAACATTTTACATGGATCGTGATTAGGTCTCAAAGAATAGTAAGACCTATGTACGATGACGTTGAAAGTATTTAACAAGCACAAAGGAGGTGGAGTACTCAAGGACAGTGCACAAAGTCCCTTACTTTTTAATGACACTAAAGATTTTATATTGAAACAGCATATTTACGAGTCCAAAATGACGTTTAAATCTTTCGCCCACGATAGCGCTATCAAAATCAACGACGTGACAGCCAGGTAACTCTTAATGGTTGGAGAAAGGCGCTGGAAGATAATGGGTTAGAATCAGTCGTACTACAATATTTTCATTGCCTGGCATTTTGTTTAGAAGAAGTCACCGAATGCGAAAAATGTAGATACTAAAGCCCCGTCGAAAGTCATAAGGGAAACTGCAATGTCGAGGTAGGTAGGTAGGTAGGTAGGTGGAGGTTCACTAGGAACCCAAGCAACACTAAAATGCGTGTTTTTGTTACTACGACTAGTGTGATCTGTTTGATGATATGTGTTGATAAGGATGTGAGACAGTCGGTGCCTAGATCCAGCCTGTGGAGTTAAGAAAACGGATTAGACCTCGTATTGCTTTACCTGAGATGTCGTTAAGGTCGTCGGAGAACGGTTGGTTAGTGCACGCGGTCTGGCTCTTGCTAGCGCAGGGCATTTGCAGAGGAAATGAAAAAGAATTACCTTTTCATTTTCATTCCCGCAACTGCAGAAGTGGGGGTTGTAACGGATACCTAGTTGGGGCTTTTTGGCCAAATCGTCGTGATTATCGCCGTGATTCTGGCGATATCTGGGCGCGGTCTGCTTAGTAGGTCTTGTGACCTATTCTTATTGTAGCTCGGCCATATCATCCTTGATATAGCGCAGTCAGTTAGTCCACTCCATTGGAGGTTGACCTTCTGTAGGAAGTGTAAGTGGATTTAACCGCTCTTACCGGGATGTGTACCCTTACCGCGAGTGAGCCGTGCAGAGTTGAGTCCTGCCCAGTTCATCTTCAAGCTCGTTTCCTTTTCTATCACTGTACCCTGAAATCTATAGCAGTGTGACTCTAAAACGTTCGCCCAGGCAGGCAAGCTCATTCCGGCACTTCTGTACCAGTTTGAAGGTTATGGTAAATGAGTCGATAGTTTTGACAGCGGCTTGGCTATCTATGAGGGTGGCCTCTCTTCCGCCTGGAAGACGCTGGTAAAACCCAACAAGAAGATTGCGGTATGATATTGATATTTCCCCACACCACAGTTCATCTTTGATCTGTCATCGCCTTTCTTCTGCTGTGCTCTGTTGGGCGTGTTGTAGTCGGTGACTATGCCATTTGTTAACGAGTCCACGATGTTGCTGTGGCCGTAAGACCGTGCAGTCCAGCATACAGATTACTTGAGTCTGACTGCGCTGCATAGTGCGGTATTTTTTGTGTGTGAAGATGCTGGAGCAAAGTAAGGACTTTCGTCGTGGCCGACTTTAATACGCCTGTGGTGCCTATACTGGCTGTCCTTTGGACCGTTTTTTCGTGAGGTAACCTTTGCTCAACGCGGACAACCATACTAGTGACTCGTAGGTGAGAATTAGTCGCACTATGACTGTGTATATCCACAAGGTCAAGATCCTATTTTTTTCAAAGGTTTTGCTGGAGGAATATGAGGCGACGCATGCCTTCCTTACCCTGTGTTCAATGTTTTGCTTCCAGTTAAGTTTTGGGTCAAGTTTGGGCGCTGGATTATAATGTTAAGACAAGAAGGAGTAAAATCAAGGAACTTCCCTGAAACTAGTATCACCACATCGGTCCCTTTGAACCCGTCTCTGTCTAGTCTTGCAAGAATTTTGTTCATAACCATTAGCCAGAGTATAGGAGAAATAACACCGCCCTGTGGCATTCCTCTATGGGCGAATTTGGTTAAGTGATTATTACCTAGTGTTGCCGGAATAATTCTTGTTCTGAGCTTAGAGACTATCCATTAGCTAGTAAGTTCCTATATGCACAGCTCGATCAGAGATTTGTGCATATCTTCAGTGTGTATCTTAAAGGTTCCCTCTATGTCTAGGAAGAAGGCTAGTGTATATTCTGTGTAGTGTATGGTTTTTTTTGACTGTTCGCACTATCTCGTGGAGAGCCATTTCCGTGGATCTTCCCTTGAGGTAGGCGTGCTGGGATTTGGATAGCGATGGTTCTTGTAGAATGTTCAACCTACAAATGAGGTTAAACTGATTGACCTGAAATCTTTTGAGGACTCCTGACCGCGTTTATCTACCTTCAGTATAAACATCACTCGAGCGCATCCCCAAGAGTAGGGTACGTAGTTCATTATTAAACAGCTTCTGAAGATTGATGCTAAGGTGTTGTTAGGTTTTGCATTCTCTGTAGCATGCTTTTCTGAACGGGAAGAAGCTGTGAATATCGCAGGAAATCTGTTCTGTGGAAATGATTGAATTGATATTGGATGCAGGTTATATTTGACGTGACTTCCCCGGTTCCGTGCGGATATTACTACATCCCGGAAACTGTGTTCATCAGGGGTTCCAAAGTCTCTGCAGTGGATTCTGTTCATCCTCCATCTGACCTTTTTAGAAAGGAAGGGTTGGAATGTACCTTGAATAGAATTTTGCTAAGCCTGGCAGACTCCTTACGGGTTTTATTATGCAGACTTCAATAGTCCTTGTGAGGCTGCCAGAAGTTGTGTTTGTAACAGATATTGAAAATCGCTCTGGCCTGATATTTCGTGATAGAAAGAATGTCTTTCGTCCAGCACCAGAAATGCAATGTTGGATCATCAACTAGAATATCAACTACAGAAACTGATAGTATGAGCAAGTCAGCTGATTTTGCCATGCGCAACCTTCCTAGTCATATCAGTGTCTTTCTATTCATCACGTATGAACCTGGTTATCTATGAATACGATAACATCGACAGTAAGACCGCGATCAAATTCGTAGTATCCAGCAATACAAGATCTAAATCACTCAAAAACTTACTGCGTAATTCTAATTACTGCAGAGTATAACCTAATACTTATCTTCTTGGCTCGTGCAGTGTGTTATCTGAGGGAATTATGATATATTGCTGATTTAATTTAATTTTCCCAGAAAACTCTCATCGGGTGCAGCAGTGCCCTGAAGACCATTCTGCCCCCGATGGCTTGTGTTAAAAAATTTACTGTAGACATTGCTAGACATTTATCACCGGTTAACGATCAGAAAGATTAAAAGCGCTCATAACACTGAAGAGACAATTTTCTATTTAAAGTCATTCACACCATCACCGGGCGCAGTATTCGATTATCTTGCGCCATAAGACCAAGATAAAGATACACGAACAAAATTTAATCGGAATCCTTCCATTAAATCCTTATATTAAACGGATATTTGGATCAATGTAGCGTGTATCATTTCGAAAAGCAGTTCCTTATGTTTAACAAAATCTGGTGTCGTGGGTGTATGTTCGACTCGCCAGATAAATGAAAGGAAGAGGAAGCGGGTAGCAATAAAAATAAATAAAATGTTTCATGTTTCGTGACCCTTGGATGCCTACATACATACAAAAAAAAATTGTAGTAGGATTCAGAGAAATACATGAGTCGGAGTCACATAACGAAATAACGATATAATGTCATGCCCGAATGAGGCTCTCATTATATCATAATTCAGGGCCTCTTACCTGCTTATCTTTCTATAAGTATTGGACTCTATTTTTCGTTCCGATCTTAGACAAAGATCTAGTCTTTTGCTCTTCTGTGTGTTCCATTTAATGAAATTTCTCGGCCTTCGAAGAAAGATGATTAAGTGACTACAGTACCAGCAATCACCACCACGTCAGCGCGGGGTACATGCAGCCTGATGCGAGCGAAGGCCGGAGATTCACGGAAGACATTCACGCGGTGTCGTCATCACTCTAGTAGCAAACATCACAGAGAATGTCTTGGCTTAGCAAAAGCATAGTGCCGCGTTACGACGCCAGTAATCACCCTGAAGTCTTTCCTATTGAATGAAATCAAGAAAGAGTCATACCATCTGCAGTTGTGCTCATATGAGTTTCAAATATCGATGGTAGGATAGGCCTAACATTGATCTGGGTCCAGAAAAACTCAATTTCAATTCCCGTGATTCAATTGTGACCTGAGACCAGGATAAGAGGGGTTTTTAGTACCCTTAAGATGTTTGCACACGGAGCGAGCGAAGGATACTTAGGGAGTCGAAGAAAAGAAGGGTAACGATGTATGTTGGTTTTGAATGTTTGGAAATTGCAATGATTAGAAAATAGAGAGCTCGGCAGGGCATTCCATAGGAAAGAATCACGATACAAACTTGAGAGGGTAAACGGATGAGCATTTATACCGAGACGGTTGTTAAGGTTGACCGTTTCAAGGAGCGGAATGCTACTGCCAATTTCGGTGGAGCACTGATGGTGAAAATAGCGATATAACAATGAGAGGCAAGAGACTTAAAGTCGTTGTTCAAGATGTGGGTGTTGTAACCAAATTTCGGGCGGATGAATGTCTTACTCGTATATGTATATTGAGGCGAAGTTAGAGGGAGAAAAGTATTTCTTACATCGTTTGAGTAAACCTAGACGTTTTGTAGAATTTTTGGCGATATCGAATATGTGGTCACTCCAACCTAAGTTATCATTGACACACATACCGAGAATGGAGAGTTTTTCGGTTTCGACGATGCAAGTGCCATTCATGGATAATGGCTGGGTGTTTAAATTTCGATTTGGAAGCATTCAATTTCACACTGTTGACTCAAATTAGTTATGCTGTTAATATCGGAATATTATTATTAATATTAGCATACACTGCCGTTCCCCGTTCTAAAGCCGAAGAGCAGGGACGTGAGTCCGGGAACGAATATTGAACGCAGAGAAATACTGTCATCAGCCAATGAATGTATTGGATTAGAAGTAGAAGACAAGAGATCATTGATGAAAATTAAAAAGAGTGTCGGAGTCAGAACGGAGCCCTGTGCCACACCGGTATTTATTTTATGAATATCTGACTGGATACCATCCGTGAATTGAGCGTTTCGGGAGGTAGTTTATAATCCAGTGAAGGAAAGAGTTATCGATCCCAAAAACACGCATTTTCGGCAATAGAGCTGGATGCCAAACTCTGTCAAATGCGCTAGAAATATCATGTGCAACTATCTTTGTTGTGATGTTGTTACGAAAAGGGTAGCATGTGTCTCGAGATATTTAACGAGCTGACGGTTTATCAGCGTTTCCATAAACTTGGGAAGAAGGCACGTAAGTGCAATGGATCTGAAGGAGGAAGAGAAGAAAATTAGCCTTTATTAGGGACGGACTAGACATATGCTGTTTTTCATCTTCTCGGAAAGAGTCTTAAAGAGTAGGATCGATGGAAAAGCTTACACAGAATTTTGCAGGCGTGAAAGGATACCTTTTCAGAAGAAGGGGACATATACCATCTGAACCAGCGCATCTGTATATGTTAAGATCTTTGAGTAAGCTTGCAACTACACGAATGCAAAAGTGGATTCGTCCCATTGAAGATTCGACACACTCAACTGTAGGCGGGGACAAAGCACGTTGAGCTGGCCGTAAAGTGTTCAACAAACAGATTGGTATTGCCCAAAAATCTAACAGCTGGAGTGACATAATAAATGAGCGTTGGGATGGAGCGTGAGTCAAAATTTCTAATATTTCTGACGAAAGACCAACAATTTTGACTATCTTCGCGACATTGTAGTATTTTTTGACTTAGTGAATTCACTACGTTTGGTGAATTATTGAATCCCCGAACTAACTAGTCGTAAGAGGGCAGCAAAGCTCTAAGTGCAGCTTACCTGTCCCTGCAGATGCAAATGCTTCCCCACCCCTCCCCCCCACTGATGCTTCACAATATAGTTCTTTGATATCAGAATTGAAAGACAGACGCAAATATTTCTTATGTGGAGTGAAATCTAATGTTGTCGACGTCCAGAAAGACACCAGTGCCGCATCCTATATCGGTTTTGCTGCCATCCGTGAAGACCCGACTACATTTCTTTCCTGGCTCAATTCTTGCCAAAACCATTTCTGGGTACTGAGGAGGACGATTGCATATCGCAAGAGTTGTAGTGTCATTGCATTAGATGGCATGTCCATAAGACCAGTTTCAAAAGACAGTTGACGGGCAAGGTCATCAAAGCTTCAGTGTGTGTTGTAGCAAAGGTCAGACGACTTTGAGAGTGCAGCCCATGATTAATGGAAATTCATTAGTGCTTCCAGAGGAGAGTTAGGCGTGCTAAGGAAAATCCCCATGCACACGAGACAGACCGTTCTTTGGAGTCTGGCAAAAGCTGGAGCGACGTATTTTTGCGTGAGAGTTGTTTCACCCGACAACCGATGCCTAGGATATAATTGGCCTTAACATAGCCGTGTAGATCTAATGGACTTTTCTCAGTGACAGGCCACATGACTTGCCGAGAGCTTCTTTGCATATCCAGGTGGCCGACAGCACCTTAGTGATTTTGGACGTGACATGTTTAGTTCAGAGAAGATTATTATTCAGGATGGTCTGGGAAGTTTATTCGGAATTCGATACTTATTAAACTTTGGGGAACTTCCAGGGACCACTTAAAGCTGTCATCGTAATCTTCCGTATTACTCTAATTGAAGGAACAATCTCTGCAGATGGTTCAAAAAATGGAATGTGTAGTGGGCGCGGATACCTTCTCAAACATTCAGTGTTCAAAACTAAAATTGCTATTTTGAATGAGTGCCATCAGACACATGCACACCAGACTCGCCCATATATCGGCTCAACATTACCCTTCTCTGGGCTCTGACATAAAATAATGTAGAGACCAAGATTGAGACTAATTGGCCAGATGGCTTCACAGCTACTTCATATCGTTGAGTCTGTGCCAAGTATCTCAAGTGACAACGTCTTTATATCTCAATCGAAAATACTCGCCATATCTAAGTAACAGATTCCATAATTGGCATCCTTTCAATCGCTTTTCTATATGCAATTTGCATGTTTCTCGTAAGATTTATGACTGCAAGTGCATAAATGGAATTTTAATTTGCACACCGTAAATGCTGGAACATCGCATGCGCTTCAATTGCATAGAGGCAATTGCCTCTATGACCGATGACTCAGGAATCGGAAGACGATAGGTACTAGTACTTGATCATTGCAACGAACGCTACACAATTGATCACTGTGATTTATGAATATGAGTTCTACGAGTATCTAAACAATGGGTACTAAGTGTAAATGGGTTGAATAAATGGCGAATGACTTTTCACCCCCACTGTCAACATTTTATTACAATAATTTCTGTCGGTTCTCATTTTTCGCTTTCTTTCAAAAATGTTATTTTTAGAAATTCAATCGCAAATAAGGCGAATTATAAGTAAGCAAAGAGAACAGAAAAAAAATGCAAATACCAGTCATGGCACTTTGGCCTTTCGCAAAACAATGTCGAAAACTGCTGATACCGGTCGAGGGATAGTACGGATACGAGGTTCTCGTCTTATAGTAAACAATAACGCACTTTTCAAGAAATATAACAAAAAAAACTAAATTGAAATGTCGGTGTTATCTGCATGTTTCGCCTTCCTCAGAATTACGAGCAGCATCTCTATCGACACAAGTATCTACTCATAAGTAGAACAAATTCTAAACTAACATTGCGATATTGTTTTGAGGATGTGGCGCAAAATCAGAATCTAGTCGTCGTCGATGATTGTTTACTCGTTTGCCAATCCATTGCACGTTTTCAGATCGTACTCGTATTTAAAGAATACGAATTGCAAATAGACTATACTCAATCATTCGTCACTCATAGATACTGAGATACGAGTATATTTTTTTCTTTAAATATTAGCTCTTAGCGGCTTTCAATTAATTCAATTAGCAATAGGTGGAGGTGCAAGTTTTTTTTTTTTTTTTGCTTTTATAGCAGGCCTCCTTCCAGCCAGATACCAGAAGTATGACTGAATGGAATCAGTTCACGGATAATGTGACTTGTTGTATGGATATGTTTAGTTAGAGTCGCGCGATTAAATCTCAAACAAATTAATTGGTTTGGAAAATATTTATTCGTCTGACGACGTAAACGAGTATCTCGTGCTTTGAAGCTATTTCAGAAGCACGACAATACGAATAATTTATGGCAAAAAAAAAAGAGAAGAAAATTGCAAAAAAAAAATTTTCAAAAATATATTAGAGCACGCACGTGTAGAGCAAGGAGGAAGCTGATAGAGGGGACAATTTAGGCTGAGGTTGGAGTCATTTCCTAAATAAAGATTTCTGGTATGCGTTTGATCTTGGTGAACGTACGAGTATTAGTCTTTGTCATGGGAATTTCGTGAGATTTTCTCATACGAATGCTGTAGAATGAAGGCTTTAAATATTCAGACACGTAGTTACAGGCGTGCAGAATGGTATTCCCAGGAGTAAGTCATCCGGTGCTGATGTACTTGTTCATGTGGATTTATTTGTTAGAAGTACATACCTGGCGATTTAAAAGCACACAAGGGATTTTGCTCTTATCCTTGTAAAAGAGAATCGAGAAAAATGTTCCAACCGATACATGAAAGAAATGGTTCTTGTGCACTTTAGTCTTAGGGGGTTAGGATCTGCATGAGTGAGGCAATGTGATGTTACAGAAAATTCCTGGCTGTTTAGGAATGATTAATATCGAAAAAAAAGCCAAAGAGCGTAAGAACGATTTTTAGAAATTTCATCTCATCAAAGTGTTGTAGTTCTGCGGGTATGAAAGGAGTTAGTGTGCATACACAACAAGAATCGAAAAATAGTGTTCAATGATATTCACTCACTCTGCTGTGTTGTGTTTTTTTTTTTTTGCAAACTGAATTGACATCTTAGTCGATAGTCTACTCGTAGTAGGTCATGTCCCTGTTGGTTATAATTCCCCTGGGCTGAACTCTATATTATTGACATTTTGTCTTCCTTCAGTGATGACAGAGAGCAAATAAGAGAACCTAATAGGACGCTCGATTATCTCTCGAGTCAAACCACCTTTTCAATGCAAAAGAACCAAGTATTCTATCATCATCTGACAAGACTAAAGCAGCTAAGATAATCATTGAAATCAGATCTTGAGAATAGCGTGAAACTACCATTCTACCAGTTACAATGAGCTTCAATCAATAGGGCCCTTCAGATATTGCAGCTTGGTCTTTGATTAACTGCCTCCAGTTGCTTACTCCAAGTTGATAGAGGTCATCTTCAAATCGGGCGTCCCACCTTAGGACAGTTCTTCCTCTAGTGCGTTGTCCTTCCGATTGGGAATCGAAAGCTCTTCGGGCTGAAGTGTTGGTTTTCAGTCGTTCGGCATATATATCTTAGCCAACTAATGTGCACTTTTCTGACCAAGTCAATGTCACAGTACAGGGCGTAGAGTTCGTCGTTGAATTTCCTCCATCAGTGTAATTGGGACCAAAAATACATATTTGTTAATGCCCATGTTTCTGCACCATAAGGCAGGACGGGTATGATGAGGGTCTTATGTAGGTTCCCATAGTGTTTTTTTTGGCAAAATTTTATTATTCATCTGCCTTCGGATGCAAAGGAAACGGCGATTGGCAGGAGTAACTCTTCGTTTGATTTGTGATGACATGTCAGTTTCAGATTCGGAGCTGAGGTGCACTAGGTTATAACTGTCAATTGTGACATTCTGTCATTTCTGTGACAGAATTTATTTAGTTTTTTTCTGTTCCAATAGTTGTGAACGCACCGGCGACAACTCGCTGAGTTCCGAAAACAATGTTAATGTCATAAGCGTATGCAAGTAGTTGTCATTCTAGAATTTTGGAAAATTGTGCCTCTGGTCTTGACAAGTATGATGTTGAAAAAGTTATATGATAGCTTATCACCGTGGCCGAATGCTTTTTCGCCATCAACGGTCCCTTAAAGATTGTTTGCGAGTTTTACGGACAAGTTTGGCAGCGATACCAATGCTCTGTCTACTTCGCCTCTATGGATGCTGTCACATGAGCTTTTAAAGTCGATAGCGAGATAATGCGTATCGATTTGGATCTCTTAAGATTTTTCCAGGATCTGCCGTCGTGTGAATACTGGGCAGGTAGACCGACCGGTCAATCAGCCATGTTGTATTTAAGCTTGGATATTGCCATCCACTCACATTTTAATCGGGTGAATGGATTTCTGGACTTTCGAAATCCAGGTGCCTTCATGCGCCTCTATTCGGGTCTTGGCAGCAGTGCCATTCAGTCTAATTTCGGGGATTAAAAACTGAAAGGTGAATTGGTGGAAAGAAGGCGAAATTGTGACATTTTCTACGTTGACTATATGGAACAAAAGAAAGGCATTTTGGGATGCGGATTTGTCGCCAAGGTTTCCTGAAATTTAGGCTTGTAAGCGAATGCCTGCCTGATTATCGTCACCATTCCTGAGTGCTAACGACTGTGACTTTAGAGTGAATGGTACGACCTTAGTATGTTTATAATCCCAGATACATCAAGACGTCTAGTCGCACTTACATTTTCTTTTCTCTGAAGAATATCAACAACAGAGTCATAAAAGCAGCCAAGCTTCTCTAATTAAAGGACACGAAATGTGGTGTGCTAGCTATTAAGATAAAATGCATCATTTCACCTAAGTTAAATGGCACCCTTCTGAGCTTATCGAGTAGTGAAAGGTATCCAGACCTCATTCTAGACAGCACACTGAGATGGAAAGGAAAAAACAGGGCTGTGGGCTGAAAGTGAGGTCTAAAACCCAAAGTCATGCATTGTGTCCATATCATAATTGCGAGACCAATCCTCACTTATAGCACAGCAGTTTGGTGGCCTGTGCTACAAAGACAAACTCACATCAACCTGTTAGCAAAAACAACGCAACGAGATAGCTTGAGGTCTTCTTCAGTAAGTCGGTTCCCACATTCACCGATGACGGCTCTAATATACGCAAAGGCTTTGGCACAGGGGTATTCATTGAGGATCTTTGTATACACAAATTCGTCAGCCAATCCATGTACTGTATGGTCTTCCAAGCCGAAGTCTCAGCTATTCACCAGGCTGGTGCTTGCCGCAACCTGTGTGGAATATTGCTATTTACATAGACATTCAAGCAGCGATCAGATTTCTAACTTCGAGAGTGCTTAGAGACCGCCCCGAATTTTTCAATGAGATAGCTAAAAAACACAAGCTCATACTCTGCTCAGTTCCTCAGAAGTGCCAGAAAATTGCATTGCTGATGACCTGGCCTGATTAGGATCCCCAGGAACAAAAAGTAGGCAGTTTGATAACGCCTACGTCCTATGCCGAACAAATGACATACTTGCAGGCGATTTTTAGGGCCAGTCATAGGCGGTCTCATCGAGACTAGTGTGAGGCATCTAGATTAATATGGACGATACTCAGATACCTCAGAAGCAGATCCGATAAAGTGGCAGAAATTGCATGACAAAACGAAAGCGAGGACAGAAGGCAAAACCAGAGCGAGATTGTGTTCTTATTCGTTGTCCCGAATCTGGGAATTGAGATTCAATGAAATATTTTTCTCTCGTGCTTGATACCTGTTCCGCTTTTGTGCTCATAGAAGTGATAGGACAAGTATTTTACATTTTTTGTTCTGCGCTCGTTCTAATTTATTTTGCTAAACCGAACTAGAATGGGGTTTTTAAGGTAAGACCTATGGTTGACAACTATAAAACTTCTGGACAAATGCTTCCAGCCTAATCGAAGGTATACAAGGCAGCGTAAGGATAGAGAAAAACAGCGAAGAATTGTAGACGGGAAAAACGTCGGTTTCGTCGAAAGAAGAACTGCTGATGTTCATGTCTTTTAAAACAAACTATAAAGAATTTTCTAATAACAGAAAGCCAGGGCAGCATGAACCCGTATGTACCAGTACGACCAAGGACTTGCAATGGACCTGGCAAAAGCAAATGTATGCTAGTTCGCTAAAAAGAGATGATGACTCTGCAGACAAACTCCTACAGCACTACTAGAATGCTTGAATTCAACGCCTCTATGTTCTAAGTTCTTTTTGGAAATTGAACCTATAACTAGAGCGGGAACCTATGTTGTACGTACTGCATATAGTAGGAGTAAGTAGGAATCCAATCAACACAAGTCCCGAATAAGGGGTAGGCTCTCTCTTACCCATAAAGCTAGAAGCGTCTAAAAGATAAGCCGTGTCTCGACAAGATATTGTACATAGAACTACGAGTATATACAAGGTGGGTCATAATGTATGACTATATCAGAAAGTGCCACAGATTTTACAACTGGCTCTGGGTACTGAAAATCCGCGAGTAATGCTCGAAGAGGCATCACATGCACTCAAAGTCACTGCATAGTGTGCTGTTTACGCTGAAGGAGTCATTGTACGTAGGAAAATGGGACCACACATTATGGCCCACCTTGTAAATTATTTTAGTATTAGCCGACGCTTTAGAAATTGCATCTAAGCCGTAAACAACTTAGAGCTGATGGAATAGAGAGGAATCATCATATAGTGGTCGCTGCTACATCTTTGTACTGCGTCCGTAACTTATCCAAATTACAAGGGATTCGTAAATGCGACAACAGATAAGTGCCCACCTAACCACAAATACAGAAATAATCAGCACTTCAGCTCCTGAGAGCATCGATGATACCACTGTCGGTAGAAGGCGAAAAAGCCTAAGCACATGACTGACAGCCTCGAACTAGAAGTCCAGAACCGCATTAAGGTAAATTAAAGAATAACACAAGGCTGAAGAAGCAGCGAATATATGCGACAGCAGAACCGTCTATAGTGTTACTAAGAAACTCGCTAATGGTCAAAAGCTTTTAACTACAATACATTCAGTGAAAGGACTAGGCGAAAATCAGCTCACTTCGCGTCAGGAAGAGCTTGCTGGATGGTGGGAAATTTTCATCGAAAATTTCACTTAGGCAACAGCGGTGGTGAGGTGAGCTCCCCGCGGCACAAAACACGTTAATTCGCACCTTCCCTTGTATTTACAAAAACACGTCACTTAACATAGGAGGCATATTGGTGCAACTCTTTCCAGATGCGCTCAACACCTTCGCGGAAATCCTACAGCCACCAATTAGGAAAACATATGAAGCCGAAGCCTTCCCCGAAGATTGGACGAGGGGAAAGATTGCAAAGCTGCCTAAGAAGGGAGATCTGACGAAATGTGGCAACTGAAAAGGTACTAGTATATGCGTTCTTTCGGCTGTAGCTAGAATAATTTCGAGCTGATTATACCAGCATCGATCAGATCGTCGAGCATACTCGTAGGTCTTCGCTATATGTATATGTATGGTCATCGAAATTGAGAAGGCCCCCGGCAGGTAAACTAAGACAAATTAGTCGCTACCTATGACGGCGTTAAATTTCACATCTTACATAACGGAATGGGGTTAGAGGAATTTAAAATCTACAGCGGGATACCACAAGGTTGCATTCTTTCGCCACTCCTATTTCTTGAAGTAATCAGTGATGTGATCTGAGTAGATCTATCTGGAAGAAATATGGGGCTAAGGTGGACTATGGACTATGACGTTTGCCTTTAATATTAGACCTACAAATGGTGGTCCCTGCCCTATGCAGCAGCAAATAGGTCCAGGATATTATAGGTTCCTTCGTTGCATTTGCTACTGCTCCAAAAAATGTTCTGAGCATTAGCATCGCAGTGTAGGACAGAATTCATGAGTTCGGACACTGCTTTTAGAGATGGCAACAGTACCGAATCATCATAGACAAGTCTGTGTTCAGTTCGATTTATATTTTATATCTGCAGCAACGATGTACAATAAGTATTTATTGGAGGACTGACAACGCTTAGATGGTGAGAGTAAGTGTGGCATAAAAAGTAAAAATCTGTGTCTGTGTCATATAGCGGCATGAAATCACTTAAACATCCGAAACCACACGTGCGTTTTTCCCACACTCACGGCTCCTGTATGGACATTATGTGAGGTTTTATATTCAACACGGAAAGGCTGTTTCATAGTGATGCAGTTGCTGAAACCTAGTATGAGCAAATAAAGGATAATCCTTTTAAAGGTACTTTTTCCAGTGCGGACTCCATGAGAGATCCCGCATGTGTCGTGTCACACTGTTATGATATTTTTGTTGAGTATTGTTTGACATTTCATCATGAAAGGACTTAACCCGGCACAACGTCTACAAATTATTCAACTGTGTTCCGAGGAATGTGTTCCATGTGCGTACAGCAACTTATGAAACCGAACGGAAAATTCCCTAAACTATCGAAGAGTTTGAAACCGAATAGATCACATCTAGCACGTGGTGAAGAAAACATAGCTGCGGTAGTGGAGACTGTTCGCAATGCTTGGCTTGTCGTATGCAACTACTTGGCGTATTTTACATGAGAATCTTGGTTTAAAAACATACAAAATTCAATTCGTACTAGTATTGAAGCCGGTCGAGCATCTGAATCGTCACCGTTTCAGTCTTTGGGCTCTTAAACAGCTTCAAGAAGATCCACTGTTTTCAACCAAAATGTTGCTTAGCCCTGAGACCCATTTCTGGCTTAATAGCTACGTCAATAACCAAAATTCTATATTTGGGGAGCGGAGCAACCCGAAGAGTTTCAAGAGCTGTCATTACATCCAGACAAAACAACGGCTTGGAACAGTTTATGGGCTGATGGAATCATCGGTCCATATTTCTTAAAAACTGAGGACGGCCGGAATGCAACTGTCGCCAATTATCGCGCCATGATAACAGATAGGTCCCGTGAAAGTGGCCTCTCGTCTGCAGTCGTTTGGAAATAAAGTGGAAATTAGCCCACCCAGATAGGGAGTTAGTCATTTCTAAATTTAATTGTCTCGAAAGAAGCTTCGCCTAAGGGAGTTAGAGAAGATTCGTGCTCTCCCTATGAGAATAGATTTTCTACTTTTCACTCTTGAGTACATCGGAATCCAAACGAAGGAGCGCATCAGTTTCAAAGGTCTAAGATGATTGGAGGAGGATTTTCAGCACAGACATGATTATTCTTTTAAGAGTTTTTACCAGGTGTAGCACTCTGCTGTAACAATTCTATTTTCCATATCGCAGCCGTCTCTGCTTTGGCTAGCTCTGACAGTTGATCAACACAGTGTGTGCACTTAACGGCGTTCAGACTATTAATTGCTAGCTTCACCAATCTGAAGCGTCAGAGAGTGGCTCGTAATGTGTATCTTGGCGTGATGGTGTTTTCTTAAAGATGGATTTCCCGTGACATCCAAATCCAGTCCTGGATTTATGGGCGGGGGAAACCATGACCAGAGGGTTGTTTTTCAGATGATCGCAGGTTTTGTTTTTTTAATGTGTTTGCCTGCTTTGTGATTTCAGCCCATTGAAACTGCAGCCTTCATTGGTTTCATTCGAGTATCGTGCGCGAGAAAATCAGTCGACAAGGGAATTGTGGGAAGCTTTTTCTCTTGGACTGCTTCGAAACGGAAAACGAGGATGCAGTTTCAGTTCGGCGAGCATGACTGGTTTCCGTGGGTGTCATTTCCTCCGACCTGCTGCCCACCTCTAAAACCATGGGGCTTGTCGTCTATTTAGAGCACGTGTTTGCCTTACGTCTTTTCATCGTATTCATGCGCCCGTGAGGCCATAGTCGTTCAGAGTGCATTTCTTGTAATGCTTATTGCGCAGGATGTTCAATATTAGACACAAAATCAGAGAGCAGCAAGCCAAATGATTTTTTTTTAAATTAAATTCGCGAGTTGAGTTGAGTTGTGGCTAATCAAGTCTTCGATTAATCCAAGACAGGAGATTGTCCACAGAAAATGTTTTTGCAATTTTATCGGTTAAGTATTTGAAACCTCCGCCTGATTTCGGCGTAAATATTACTGTTAGGCAGTCATTACCAATTTCTAACAACTAATCAACTTGTCCCTAATTATCCGCGACAAGTGTTCGAGACAGGGTATAAATGCTTTTGAAGTTCAGATGCGGCTTCCATTCGCAGTGTGACTTGTTAGTCAGTTTTAGAGATTTGATTTAGAAGAAAGTATTTAAACAGCTCTTAGAAGTAAACAAGTTAAACATGGGATCTGCAAATGTGTTAAATCAAACGAAAATCCAAAACATTAAAGGAATTCGCCAAGACGGATATTCTGGCAACAAACGCAGTTTTGAAACGCAGTCGTTTTAAACTATTTATAGGATCCAGAAAACTACGGGAAAAATTCGCACCTGGACGAAAACATAGCTTCACACCAGCAGATCGACGATCCCTACTTAGAGAAGCATAAATTCTACAGCAACAGCAAGGGAAATCGCGGTATTAGCAGGGATTTCGAATGTGAACAGAAAACTAAGGACTTGCCAGCGCGTGTTAACTGAAGTAGAGCATTTTCAAAGAAAGCTTTGGAAAAGAAAACCCGCTTTACTAAAATGTGATCGAAACGCCCGTTTGACCTTTGCCAAAAATCTGCCAGAGAACTGTCATCTTCACTGATGAGAAACGCTTTTGCCTTGAGGGGCCTGACTGATTTCGTCAATCTCATGATTTGAGAAAGACGAGCTATTTTTAAGATGACGACAACAAGGCGAAATTGGAGTCAGGAATATCCAAATCCAGAGATTGTGCATCATAACCAAACAAATTCCGCGAAAATTTCATCCTGAATTTGAAAAAGTATTTCGAACGTAACAACGTCTGTGTACTTGATTGGCCAGCATTGATTCCAGGCCTCAAAATAATTGAGAATGTATGGGGATATCTTTCCAGAGCTGTCTACCAAGGCGGACGACAATTCAATAACGTAGCAGACCTTAAAGACGCCATTGAAATTGTATGGAACAAAATTCCAAGAAAGTTAATTAAAAAACTGTTTAAATGTTTTCCATCAAGAATTCTAGAGGTTGTAAGTAATGAGGGAGGAAGTCCTCATTACTAAAAAATAAAACCGCCGTAAAATTTCAAAAAAACCCAATCCTGTCGCAACCACTTCCCGCGGATAATTAAGGACAAATTGGAAATTCCAAGAAAATTAAGGAAAAAGAAGGATTTACTGTGATTAGAATTTTCTTAGAAGATAGATAATATAAAACAACCCATTCTTGTCGTCTGTTCAAAATATTAATTACTTCCCCAGCAGACAGGAGCTTGGATCTGAAATATCTTTTGCGAAACTCCTTTAAGAGCGGGCATTCTCCTAGGAAATTTAAGATGTCCTCTCTCGCTCTCTGATTACGGAGACTGCACAAAATTGGAAGTTCGGCTTGGTGTGGGATGAAATTCAAATTCAAAAGCTCCCCTCTCAATTTAAATATAAAGCTTATTTTGTCAATTAAATTTTGGATCAAGAGATAAGACTTATCCTGAAGATTGTAGCTCAATCGACCGATATTGAGAAGTTCAAGCTTCATCAGCAAATTTTTCGTAAGTGACTACACTAATTTTCCCCAATAAAGTGTCAAACTATCTTCTTCATAATATGGGCCCCTCTGCCGGTGTTAGTGAAAGTTCATATCCGCAGTTAGACGCTAGGTGCCTCCATTCTTGGATGAGGTTTCCGCATGTTGTAAGGATATATGTAAGTCCTTCGCCATCACTTTAACGACATAGTCGAAATGTATCTTCAAAGTTTCTAAAACCAGTGGTGCCGTCCCGGTTTCGAAGTGCAGCATGTAATTGGGTGTGCTTATTGGCAACCGAAAAGTGCGCTTAAGAAAGTAACGAGCGGTACCCCACACTTGAGCACCATACAAAAGAATTGAGGTAGCGGTTGAGTGAAGTAATATCTGCTTGGCGCTATGAACTATGTATTCATTGTTGAAACAGCGGCCCTACACAAATGAAATTGCTCGCTTAGCTTTCGACAGTTTGATCCTTGATATCTGCCTCCACCTCCTCTAAAAACCATAATTTTTGACTTCTCCAAGTTAACATTTGAGTTCCAAGGTTTGCAATATGAGTCTAGTCTGTTCATCATAAGCTGCATGACGTTTATCGACTCTGAGATAAGAAAACAATGTCGTCTGCATACAGCAGAGCGGGTATTCCAGTGCTTCTGTTATCGATGCCACCTCCTATGAACTCATCGAACATCGACGAAAAGAATATAAGAAGCAAAGTACTCAAGATACAACCTTGTTTGACACCCATTGTTGTTAGAAATTCTTCGGATACTGTATCACTATCCCATACGCATGCAACATTATTATCGTACAGTGCTCGCAATATGTTAACGATTTTACTTGAGATCCCCATCTGATATAGTTTATAGAAGAGTGAGCCATGATTATTTGAATCGAAAGCCGCACGGAAATCCACAAATCCTTCTTGAAACTCCGATAATAAAGGGTTTTCCAATAGGGACTTGACAACTTTGAATTTAATTTGTGAACGCACTCTTTCACTAATCATCAAACTATCACTGCGAATTTATTTAGTAAACTCCACATTTTCATCATGGTAAAGTACACGAACGAGCAACGTCTGCAAATTATAAAAATTTTCTACCGAAATTCGGAGTCGGTTACTGCAACTTAAAGAGCGTTAACTCCAATTTTCGGTCGTAATTCTCGCCCTAGTAGACCGGCAATAACAAGTTTAGTGCAAAAATTTGAGTCTACATATTCGCAACATCAGTGTCAGTGAGACAACAGGTTGGTCGAAGTGTCGAAAATATCGCTGCCGTTCAGGCGTCCGTACCAAACGATCCAAATCAGTCAATTCCACGGTGTTTTCAAGAATTGGGCATCGCGCAGACCACATTATGGCATATTTTGCGTAAGGATCTTGGTTTACACCCATACAAGATCAAGCTGATTCAAGGATTAAAGCCGATGGACCATTTGAAGCGACGTACGTTCTCCGATTGGGTTCTGGAGAAGATGCGCCACGATGATGAATTTCATCGCAAAATCATCTTCAGTGACGAAGCTCATTATTGGCTCAATGGGTTCGTCAATAAGCAAAATATGCGTTATTGGTCAGGTGAAAATCCACATTTTTTTTTTTTCGTGGGAAGGTGAGAAATCTTCTTAGACACTATAGGCCCGGAGCCTGCTAATCACCGCGCTAGATCGAGAGGCTTAGTCCTTTTCAGACGGCGCAATAAATTTGTCTCGTCGAGACAATTGTAATCGATTTTAATGACGTTCTGAACGTTTTCGACTCCTAAGTCTCTGTGGATATCATCGTTTCTAATGTACCACATGTCTGTAATACATTAATGTTTCTATATTTAGTACAACCCCAAAGTTGTACACCATATGTCCAGACCGGTTTTAGCACTTGCTTGTATAACAGCAGTTTGTTTTCTAAGTCAAGCTTGGAATACTTTCCAATAAGCCAGTAAATATCTCTATATTTGATTTCAAGCTCTTCACGTTTTTTCTTAACGTGTACTCTCCATTTTAGTTTAGCGTCGAGTGTCATACCGAGATATTTGGCCTCGTTCGCGTAAGGAATTCGTACTGCGTTGATAAACACCGGTGGATCCTCAATTTTCTTGAGAGTGAAGTTCACGTGGACAGACTTGTTTTCATTAAGCGCAATTCGCCAAGTCTTTGTCCAATTGTTAATCCGTGTAAGGGCACGTTGCAACTTGGCAGTTGCTTCTTCGACTGTTTTAGCCGTTGAGAAAATGGCAGTGTCATCAGCAAATGTGGCTAGGACAGTGTCGTCCGTTTGCGGTATATCGCGGGTAAAAAGCAAATATAGCAGAGGCCCAAGTGCACTTCATTGCGGCACCCCCACCTTTATTATCTTAAAAGTGGAATATTCGTTTCCGTGTCTCACACGGAAGAGTCGGTCTTCCAGGTATGAACCTAAAATACGAGACAATTGCTGGGGTAGGGCTTGTCGAAGTTTATATTTTAGGCCTTCGTGCCATACCTTATCAAACAGCTTGAACAGACTAACTTACACTCGATTGCTAGTTCAATTACATCGGTTATTCGATGCACTTGGTCAACTGTAGAGTGTTGGCTTCTAAAGCCAAATTTATGATCAGGCAAGAGGGAATTTGTGTCGGTAATTGGTTTAAGACGATTAAGAAGGATTCGCTCGAAGCCCTTCGATGTAATCGGGAGAAGCGATATTGGTCTATATGACTTGACTTCAGTCAGCGGTTTACTGGGTTTCGGAACCATAATAACTTCGGCTACTTTCCCCTGATGCGGTACATGATCTAATCTAATGCTGGCATTTATAAGATAGAGCAGCTTTAGTAAACCTTTTTTCGCTTTAAGTATCTCTCCCGTTATTAAGTCATATCCCGGGGCTTTATTGGGCTTAAGCGTGTCTATAACTTGTCTAAGTTCCCTAAGTGTAGCCTTTTCTACTGGAAAGTTTGTCGTAACGTCTAGCGTATTGACATTCTCTGGAAGCACTTCCCCGTCGAATGGTTTGAACGTTTTGCAAGACGGTCGGCGAAAGCATTAGCTTTTTCCTTATTCCTTTCGCCCAGTCCTGGTTTCTTCTTATTGGCGCCACATGTATTTGGGGCTTTCGAACACTTTTAACGGCTCTCCATATGGAGTAGCTGGTATCCTTTGTCGCTGTGAGTCTTTCAAGGTAGTTATTAATACCTTGATTATTGAAGTCCTTGATCGATTTTTTCAACGAGTTGCAGAAGGACGTTTTATCTTGTGATGCCCGGGTTTCATGCCACTTTTTTCGTGCTCTTCGTTTCTTCTTTATCATTTGGGAACTTTGGGAACTTTGTTCGATTCGCGGGGAGTGTTATTCCAGACCGCTTGCTGTATGACTTCAACAAAACGTTCAACTTCTTTTTCAAGTTGATACGGCGTTCCAAGTCCTACTTTCAACTCTGTATTGTCTACAACGTCTATTCGAAAATTTTCCCAGTGAGTTCACAGTGAAGCTTCACGAATCACCACTTCATCCACAAAAAATAACTGTTTAGTACGGTTTGCATGCCGGCGTCGTTATTGGGCAATATTTTTTCGTCGACGATAACGATCGTCACGTTACTGTGAATGTTCAGCGTTATCGCGCCATGATCACCGATTATTTTTGGCCCGAATTGGAAGATATGGACTTGGACTACATGTGGTTTCAACAGGATGATGCCACAAGCCACACAGCACACGCTACAATCGATTTATTGAAGAGTAAGTATGGTGAGCGGCCAGTCGATTGGCCGCCTCCTTCGTGCGATTTAACGCCGCTTGACTATTTTCTGTGGGGCTACGTAAAGTCATTAGTTTATGCCAACATGCCGACGACGTTGGAAGAACTCAGAGCCAATATTGAACGCGAAATAGCGGCCGTTTCGGCCGAGTCGTTGAAAATTGAATCCAACGAATCGACCGCTGCAAACGTGCATGCGGTGGCCATATGAACGCAGTCGAGTTCCCTTCATAAATATTTTGATTATACTTCAAGCCGATAATAAATTTTTTGAAATATCTCAAATGGTTTGCGTTTTATTTAAAAAAAAAGTTGTCAAGTCCTTATTGGAAAACATTATATTTTCTGATTTCTGACCCGCTTTGCAAACTTTGCAAGTCTCCTAAAGGTCAAAGAGGCGAACAGTTTGGCCTAGGTGCTTAGGAAGGATATTCCTCTGTAATTGGTTGGGTCGCTGCAGTCACCCTTTTTGTGAAGCGGAAAAATTATTGCCTTTTTGAAGAGCTATCAGGAACTGCTGCGCCTTCGAAAATGCGGTTGAACTCCATGGTGGTTAGTGCGTATAAAAACTCCGTTGTGCAATTTTTATAGAATTCCACAGAAATTAGCGCTTTCAATGACTTTTTGTACATCTAGAGCTGTAAAAGGTGCATCCAAAGACTCGTCATAGAAAAATGGGACGGCGTATTGAACCGGTACTACGTTACATACATTATTGAGTAGGTGGCTAAAATGATCCTTGAGTAATGGTGCTTTCAACAATGAGGCGATTACATTTTTATGGCCGTTTATATATTTCGCCGCTTTCCAGAATTCTGCCGAGGAGTTTAAGTTGCTTATTACGTCAACAATGGTAATTTATTTCGGTATGACAAATGTGGAGTTCTAAGACGCCGTTCTTTCCATTTGCCCGTCTCATCCATACCGAGGAAATGCAACAACAATGCTCAGGCTTGTACCAACGGCAACAAAAAACAAGCAGGAAGAGGTTTTCCACGATCATCAGAGATGGTATCTCCTAAACAAATAGTGGACAGCGAAAGCGAATATACCCTCCAAATGATCTATGCCAAACTCTCGAGTTTGGAGGAATTAAATCATCGTTTCCTTCAACAACCCAATGCACTACGTACGGAAAATAAAGAGCTAAAATCGAAGGTAAATAGTCTGGAGAGCAAGCTGAACTGGCAGCAACAACATCTTCGTAGCAATCTCATTGAAATTGTTGGTGTCCCAAATGTCAATGACAGTAATGCTCTCAGCAAAGCAAAGCTTTGTCCATTGATGTTCCTGACGTTGAAGTCGAAAAATGCTACGTTAAAAAAGTGCAATCCAAAACTGCTAAAGTGAATTCAGCCATCTACGTAAGATTCTCGGATTCAACTATGAAACAACAAATCATGAGCGCAAGGAGGATGAACAAAAAAAATCTCAACACACAAGTAACTGGTAACAATGGTGACAGTAGCAGCAGCAGCAGCAATAACAACAACAACAGCAGCAGCGGCAAAGGCACTGGCACTCTGATTTACATTAACAATTCTCTCACCAAGTACACGCAGGCTCTCTTCATGAAGGCAAAAGAGACAATAAAGCAGAAACGTGTAAAATATGTATTCAAATTCTTGTTAGAAAGGTTGAGGGTGGAAAAGTCATTTCAATTAGATCTTTTGATGATTTATGCTTATTTAAGGCGATTTATTGGAAATGATTGACTCTATAAACTTGATCGATGACTTTTCTATCCTCAACCTCAGTAGTTCCAACTGTGTTAATGTTATTACAAGTAGTTCTTATTGTAAGAATAAACTTTTCATTGTTCACCAGAATGTCAGAAGTTTGAGAGAAAACTTCTCATCTCTTGTCACACATATTAGCTTTGTTCAATGAGGCTGCCCAGCTCAGGCCAGAGCATGAACATTTCAGGTTTTCGTGTTCAATGAGAAAAATTTCTGCCCAGCTCATGTTTGCTTTTTGTTCAATGACTCTGCCTGGACTCTGCCCTGGGCAGGATTTCTGCACGTACTTTTGAGGTAGAGCAGATTTGTGAGAAACGTCAAAATCAGCTGTGATTGCACATTAATTGTTTTGTCCTCGAACTACTCGTATCACTTGAAAAACTATTGTTGCTTTCTGAATTCATCGCCTCTAATACCATTTGTTTCAACAAATTAAGTGCCATTATTTTATTGTTTTTATTTCACGATTTGTACTAAACTTGTAAACTCAAATAATTATCCAACAATCGAAAATGAAGTTGTCATTTTTGACAACTAACATATGGCCGTACTTTTCTGCTCTCATTTGATCTGACATTTTTCACAAACTTGCGCTGCTCTGCCTTGCCTTTTTTCTCATTGAACAAAGCTATTGATTCCTTTGAATGCATTCCAGATTTTGTCTTTGTCTCTGAAATTTGGATTTATAATTGCGAAAAAAATGATTACAATATACCCGGTTTCAATTTTCATTAGAGTTTCCTGTGAAATAAATCATGAAGTTTACGTCTGCCTGTGTGTTTATAGACTACATATGTTTAATATATTGATGTTCGTAAAAGAATTTTCTGGTATTTTGGTCTTCTTTTATCAATGAGCCCACTAGGACAGTATCTGGCAGATGTTTAGATCACATTTATGGTCGATTTAATAATGTTTCTTTGAGTACGAGTAATTGCGATAAATGTGTTTTTGATCTGAGGATAACCGATCATTCTATGACAGGAATATTAGTAAGCGTTTCGAATAGCATTGGTAGTAAAGATTCAAAACTCCCTAGCAAGCAATTGATAATTAATTTCAGTAAGCTTAAAAACCTTTTGCTGAATGAGTTCTGGGAAGATGTTTTCTTGCGTAGAAATGCCTCAAAGTCGTTTACAATCTTTATTAACCCGAATCAACCCAGAACTTTTTTTTTCGAATTTTCCGAAAATATTTCACAAGTTGTCTCTGTAGGCTTCAAGGATTCCAAAAATATTATCCGTTCATTCCAGCGCCCTCTGTGAGTCAAGATATGGAGTGTGTCCATATGATCACACTGCGCACGTTTAAGGAAAATGATTTTTATAAGGAAATTTCAGCTTTATTCATTAATTTTAGTATGATAATTTTCAAAACATTTAATGCAAAGATCAACGTTGCATTTTGAACACTCAGTGCGTCCTGTTACAGCACATAAATCACCTGCACATCGTCGTCTTGCACAAAGACGAACAAAATGATCTCTTCTGTCATACCGGAGTGTTTCTTGGGCCGTTCCTTCTACGTTCCTTTTGCGAGGACCATTTGCTTTTGGTATTTCACCAAAATGCTTGCAGTAGTATCTGGCAATATGAAGTCTGAACTCTATTTGTCAGGGTGGGCTGAGCGATGTAATTGCCAAGCATTTTGTACTGCAGCATCTACCAGCCATGTAAAAATACTGCTCCACCACTTCTTCCCTCTTACTCCAATGCGATATAGGCTGACATTCTGATCCATAAGATCTACACCGCACATGTATTTATTGTACTCTGCAATAATACATGGTCGAGCAACATTTATTTTTTTCTTATGTTCCTTGGAATAGATTGATAGATTTGCAATACCCTCGAGTTGTTTTTTTCAACAGTTTCTTGTGCTCAATGGGACCACTGTTAGGAATTCGATTCTCCCGAATTGTTCCTGTTGCATTGTAGCCACGAGCTTTTAAAAACGTCAGTATGGGAAAGCTGGTAAATAAATTGTCAAAATAAAAAGAAAATGACAAGCTTTGCAACTCTGGTGAGAAGTCGTCGATCATGTTGACAAGTGGCGCTGTACATTTTCCAAATAATTCTTCATAGCTTGTATTTGAGCGTGGATTTTTGCCCTGATAAATTTCAAAATTTACCAGGTAACCAGATGTCGTACACAAAGACCACACTTTGTAACCAAACCGCATAGGTTTTCCTTTTATGAATTGCTCACACCCATGACGTCCAAAGTAAGAGATCATGCTCTCGTCGAAAGAAAGATTTTGTTCTGGGTGGAAATGTTTCAACATATTCATTTTCAGGTGATCCGTTAAGGGTCGCAACTTCCACAATTTATCGCCATCGGTCACTTTTTTACCACTATCGCCAAAATGAAGAAATTTTGCGATATCCTGAAAGCGATTTCTGCGCATTGCCAAATATACCATACTATTTCTCAAATCATCGTCAGTACTCCAAAATGATCTAAAACTGTTACGACCATCATAACCACTTACTAACAATATGCCAATGTAAGTTTTTAGCTCAGCGATGGTGATTTGTGGGTTTGGTTTTCCAAGAAAAACTGCATATTTTTCAGATTCGCGGGCAATGTGATTCAGCAAATCTTCATCAAAAAATTTCTCAAATTGCTCATGAGGTTTTAAATTATCACAATCTTTATAATTCGCTTGGGGAAAGATTGGAACCGTGGCTGGCTACTGCAGAATCTTTCGTCCAAATGAAATTCATGTTCTTGTTTGATATTGGAAGTTTCACCGTCGACACTGTTGGAATTACTTTACGTAAACGACTCACACTGTGTTCAGCATTTGATGACGAAGGCCTATCTGTGAATGTCGTGCACGATTCTTCAAGTAAATTAGTTTGCATATTAGTAATTGAGTTTTCCAAAACGTCAGCTAACACTGTATCACTTAAAGCTAATTCGTCCTCACTCTCAGCATCATATTCCATCGCAGTGGCTTCCAAAGAATTAATACGCCTGCCACTTTGCATTACAAGCTCACATGTTGATTTAAGTTGTCCAACACAAATATCTTCAGGTATGCCGACATCATCGTCATCAGCATCATCCTCCCCACTGAGTGCACCGCTTTCTATTTCCGGTGGAAGAATGTAAAACGTTTTCCTCTTCATCCCAAAGCTCATTTAAATAGTCGATTGCTTCTTGTGCACTTAGTGGTCTTGAAAATTATGAAAAGCAAACATATAAAACAAAATAAAACAAAATATGTAGTAATCTGAACTAAAAATATACTAAGTCATGTTTTCCTAATCATGCGCAGCGTCATCATATGATCACACCGGCAAAAACTCTATTGCAAATGTTGCAAATCATCCGAAAATCCAACTTTTATATTTTTAACATAAAACTACATTTAAGAGCTGAACAAAATATATTTTTGGGCATTTTTTCACCACATTCAATTAAAAAAGAAATACACTTACTTTTTGAAGTAATCATTTTTCACGTTTTTTGCCATTTTTTTTTTATACTTTTGCACAACTTCTTACACGAAGAAACACTAACTGAATGAAGAAGAAATGGTTTTAGCTATTACATACACATTTTGAAAAGGCAATGCACACAATTTTGAACAAATCCGTTAATTTGTCAATACAACACAAAACCGACTTCGTGTGTGTCCATATGGACACGCTGGGCTGATTCGAGTTAATTCCCTGTCTTAAAATAGACCGGACGACAGACAACGAACGGTTACTGACAATAGCAGGTATTGATCCAAATGAGGCCGCTGATGATGACAACTTCTTTGTGATCGAGGACCCACAGGAGAAGGTTGAGGCCATAGGGGCGACTTTCCAGGAAGTATACAAGGCCATTGATATCATTGGCCCTAATTATGACCTGGACAATCGCGTCTTGGTGAAAGACTTCTGCATTCGAAATGAAATAGGGAACTGGCGATCCGAGGGCTCTGGTTTTATCCGGTTCAGCGACGGAAACATGGCAAATAATGTCATTTCCAGAGAGGGTGACCTACCCCCGTTCATTTCGAAGGAGGAACTCTATGAGATCTTCGACACAATCAGAGCTAAGAAATCAGTGGGGACCGATGGTATTCCGAACATCGTGCTTCGACATCTTCCTCTAGAAGCGGTGGACATTTACACCACCCTGTTTAATAATGCAATGAATAGTGCACATTATCCAGCGCATTGGAAAACGGCGGTGGTTCAACCTATCCCCAAAAAGGGAAAGGATATATCCAATCCGGCGAATCTCCGGTCGATAAGTCTCCTTCCGAATATCAGTAAGGTTTTTGAAAAGGTAATCAATAGAGCTCTGTCTAGGTGGGTTGAGGACAAACATATAGTTCCGGATAATCAATTCGGTTTCAAGGCGGGACATGATATCTCACATGCCGCGTCTAAACTGGTTTCTGATATCCAATGGAACAAAGGCAAGAAACAGTGCACTGGTGCCTGCCTTGTTGACTTGGAGAAGGCCTTCGACACCGTATGGTTAGACGGTCTTTTCTATAAGCTGACTAGGCTGGCGATCAGTAAACCACTCTTGTACATTCTTTATAAAGTGCTAACTAACAGACAGTTCATCGTGAAAAATGGTGATGTGACTTCTGTTGGAATATTTAAAATTAAAAATGGTCTTTAGCAAGGCGCGGTCAATTCGCCGATCGATCCTATTTAACATTTATACAAGCGACTTGATAGGTTCACTTCCCCATACTATTGCGTACGCAGACGATTTGATAGCGTACAGAACAGGTCCAAAAATCGAGGTCATTAATACTCTCTTGCAGAGTGACTTCGATAAGATAAGACGATTTTGCGATGACTGGAAGTTGAAAATCAACTTTCAGAAGTCGGAAACCATTCTCTTTAGGACGCCGTTGTCTGGAGCCTCTAGGGATACCAGAAAAAATTTGCGAAAGTTCTCTATCGTTGAACAACGCGGACAACCTCTTGCCTGTCGAAATGTAGTCAGATACCTTGGAATCTGGCTAGATCAGTTTCTGTATTTTGGCAAAAATGTAGATGCTGCTCTGGCCAGAGCTAGAGGTGCTTTTGCCCTTACAAAGAGACTGTTTTATAGCAGCCAACTCGATGCGAGGGTAAAGGTAATCTGCTACATGGCCCTTATTAGGCCCATGCTGGTATTTGGTTGTCCCGTGTGGTTCAATGTACGAGCAAGCTTAATGGAAAAGATTCGGGTGTTTGAGAGGGCTTGCCTTAGGGCTTGTCTTCGCTTGTACAGAACACCAGAGTCGGAGTACAAGAAATTTTATCCTAATGAGGTCCTTTACAACAGGGCGAACCTAATACGAGTGGACAACTTCGTAATTAAGCTGACTCGAAGGCACATTGCAAAAGCAATGACCTCGACGAATAACCTGATATCTGGGGCTTACTACCCCAATCACCTTTACCACGAGAGTGTGCGCTCTGACGGCTTCATTCCACCGGAAGCATTCCTCTACCTAGATCAGATAGGGTTGATCCAGGATAGATCAGCGGTGCCGTTAATCTTCCATGTCGCTCGGACAGCTGGGGACAGGCGACTCAACTACAACAGAGACGTCGCACACTGCAGTGTGCATCGTCTCAGGTTCAGTAAGGCGGTGGGGAATAGCGATAAGAGGGATGTCGTTCGGCAGCACCAGCATTTCTGGTGGTTGAATGATGGAGAAGATGTTCCGTCGTCGTTTCCGTCAATTATGGACCAGCCTCACTAATGAGGCAGAGCTGACCAATCTATTTGCTCGGTGAATAGCGATGGCCAGCTTACATAGGTTTAGGTTAGCACTTAAGAAATATATGCATGTATTGGTGTATACCTTTGTATATACCAATATATGCATATAATTGTGTATAATGTCTATGTGTTTGTATGTGATTATTTTGTATGTAGGTTAGGTAGGCTAAGGTTAATTTTAAGTTAGATATTAAGTTTTTTATAAAAAAAAAAATGTCCATATGCTAAGTTTTTTGTTTACAAATTGTTTTTTCTTAGCTTTAAGTATACAAAATAAATATTTATAAATGAAATGTAAATAAAGTCGAAAGACATAGATATAAGAATTTAGAGTAGCTTAGAGTGCCTGTGTGGGGCCATTAAGTTAGTATAAGATTGTTAAGTAATTTTAAGCTAGCATTTAAGCATTTTTTGTTAGTATATAATAGTTAGTGATTAAGAAAATAAAAATGCATTTAAAACTAAACTAAACTAAACGGGTTAATTCCCTACAGAAACATATTCTGAGTTGTTCCTCTTTTTTGCCCTCGAGAAAAGTGGATCTCTATGTATTTATTGAATAAAGTAAAAGTCAAAAACAAACTTAGAATCAAATGCTGTAAGTACCCAAGAAATTTGATCTTGAAAAGAAAATACAAGAAATTGTGCGGTGAACTCAAAAAGGAGATTCCTATTTGCCGTGATACATATTACCGTTCCCAATTCAATTCTGCTAAGGGAAACTTAAAAACGAATGGCAGGTAGTTAACAACATTCGAAATAAATCGTCTTCCTCTAAACAAACATACAGTTATAAATACATGCCGATGACTGCGAAATGACCGACAAACTTACGAGTACTATTGCAAATAAATTCAACAACTAAAGTGCAGTTCACGCAAAATCTGTACGTCATTTGATGATTATTGCAGCGTCCCTAGTGATATGTAACTGATTTTTTTGACACAATTTTTTTCAGTAAAACTTCACTATTGATCCGTTCATTTTTTGTTTTGATTGGAGACATATCGGTAGTTCTGTACGCAATGGAAGTTCAAAATCGTAAAATAATAGTGAACAAATTTCTTGAAAATCCTTCGTGGTCGGGATCAAAAATCGCAAAGGTGCTAAAATTAACGAAAACTACTGTGTGCAGTGTTATAAAAAGGTATAAAGAAACACTCAGCATCGAAAGAGCTAAAAAAAAAATTGAGAAAACGGGATGTAAAAATTCAGAACTGGTCTCAAAGGTAATAACATCTGTGAAACGTAATCTTGGGTTATCGGACAATGATCGAGCAAAAAAATTTAACACAAGCAAAAGCACAGCAAGACGTATAGGTTATAAATCCTATCGTCCAATAAAATGCCCCGACCGTTCTGATAAACAAAATTTAATAGCTAAAAAACGGACTACAATTCTTTATGACAAACTTTTAACCAAATTTAGAGGCTGCTTGGTAATGGACGATGAAACGTATGTTAAATTTGATCTTAAGCAGCTCGTACCAGGTCAACAATTTTATGTTTCGACGAAACGTGATAATGTCCTTACAAAATTCAAATACATAAAAGTCGATAAATTTGCTAAGGAAGCAATGATTTGACAGGCGATCTGCAGCTGTGGCTTTAAGAGCAGCGATTTTGTGACAACAACCACAATGACATCGGATGTTTACATCAAGGAGTGCCTAACAAAACGACTTCTGCCCTTCATACGTAAGTACCATACGGCAGTAATGTTTTGGCCAGTTGTCACTACTCCAGGGTTGCCATGGAGTGGTATAAAAGAAATAATGTAGAAGTTGTACCCAAAAGCATGAATTCACCTAACTGCCGTCAACTTCGTCCAATGGAAAAATATTGGGCAATTCTTAAATTTCAATTGCGGAGGAATGCAGGAGTTGTCAAAAACCATGATACAGCAAAAATCCAAAGGAAGGATGTTCAGAAGCTAATGGCGTCCATCAGGAAAAACACCCGAAATTTTATTCACACGAAAGAAATATAAGATTTATTTTAATATTACTTTTAAGGTCAACAAATAACTTTTAATTTGAGGTATAATTTGTTTTCCCCACAGTATTATTTAAAAAGTTATAATAGCATATATGCGTATAGATTTTGCGTGAACCGAACTTTATTTTACTGATATACTCGTAGCTAGCAACCTACAACCGTGTCTGGTTCAACCAATCTGTCCCCTATGTTCCACTCATAAATGTATGGAACAGTTTCAAGAAAACACTTTTGTGTTCAATCCCTTTACTCACTTCGAGGTATTTAAAGCTTTTGGTACTCGAAAAAAATCTAATTCGTGTGGGGTTGATGGTATTTCGAGTTCCATTCTTAAAAGAATTGCATGCTTCATTTTGGACGTATTGGTACATATCTTTAATTGTTGCGTATTTGCAGGTGTATTCCCGGAAGCACTTAGATGTGCAGATGTTGTGCCAATACATAAAAAAGGTTTTGCTGCTGAAATCTCTAACTATAGGCCCATATCTCTTCTTCCAGATCTCAGTAAAATCTTTGAGAAACTTGTAAAAAATAGGTTAGTGAATTTTTTAAATGAAACTAAGTTTTTCAATCCAACTCAGTTTGGTTTTCAAAAGGGGAAGTCAACTGAAGACGCACTACTACAGTTTTGCTCTCAAATAATGCCAAATCTCGATAGTAAAAAGTGCACGGCCTTCGATATGGTCAATCATAGTCTTTTATTGAGAAAACTCCTTGATTGGTTCAGGTCATATCTTGGAAATAAGTCGCAAAGAGTGAAATTACATGATATTAGGAGTGAAGTTAAGTTGTTCAACTTTGGTGTACCCCAAGGCTCTGTTCTAGGACCAATTTTGTTTTTGATTTACATAAATTAATTTTTTTCGCTTAATTTTAAAGGTACACCAACTGCTTTTGCTGATGATGTTGGCTTTTCCTATGGTTGTAACAGTCCCTTGGATCTGGTTTCGGACATTAATTAGAATCTCAACTTACTGAGAAATTGGTTTACTGAACATGTCTTGGCGATAAGCTCTAAAACGAAATAAATGTTTTTCAGTTTATCATCGTTACATAACTTAGATGCAAATGTTTATTTTCATGCACCCGAGTGCCAAAGATACAAACTGTCCGTTTGTCATTGTGCGGCTGGTATTTCTTCTAAATCTTTTTGTAGCAAATTGAACTGCAGTGACAAATGTTTTTTAATTGAGAAAGTTAATGAATTTAAATACTTGGGACTCACTATTGATTCTAGAGTTAAGTTTTCTGAATCATGCTGAAAGATTGAGAAAGTATTTTCGATGGACTCTCAGACACTTCTTTTATTTGCGTAATATCTGCTCGAATATACTCCTGAAAACAATCTATTATGGAATATTTCATTCTAAGTTGCAATATGGAATCGCTTGTTGGGGAAGTGCATATTTAAATAAAATTCAACCCTTGTTAACCTTGCAGAAATATGTCAGTTCAGTTCAGTTTAAATGCATTTTTATTTATATACTTAAATTACTCTTAAATGCTAGACAAAAAAATGCTTAAAAATTAGCTTAAATAACTTATAAATATTCTAACTTACTGGCCCCATGCGGGCACTCTAAGTTAAACTTAACACTTAAACTGTGTCTTTCGACGAATCTTACAGTCTAATTTTATTTTATTTTTACATCTATTAATACTACAACTAAGAAAATAAATTTTAATCAAAAAAACTTACTTCTTTTAATTTTTTATAAAACCTAAAACTAAAAGCCTACAATCTACCTAAAAATAAATCTTAACCTACTTAACCTACTTACATCTAATGCGTACATATATATACATACATAATATATATATACATAATATATAATGGAAACCGATATACTCTCGTAGTCATGGATTACTTCAGTAAGTGGCCGGAAGTGTTTGCCATCCCAAATCAAGAGGCTAAGACCGTAGCCGAACAGATAGTCAACAACTGGGTGAGCAGATTTGGGGTCCCAATGGAGCTGCACTCTGATCAAGGGCGAAACTTTGAATCAAAAGTCTTCCAGGAAATATGCCAATATTTGGGAATAAGAAAGACAAGGACAACGCCACTACACCCTCAATCTGATGGAATGGTCGAGCGATTCAATCTGACCTTGAATGAGCATCTATCTAAGGTTGTCAGCAACTGCCAGCGGGATTGGGATCGACACATACCCCTCTTCTTAATGGCCTACCGAAACGCGGTCCATAGCTCAACAGGGCACACACCATCCGAGATGGTCATTTCAACGGGATGCTGAATGACGAAGTTGTTCGGGACGAACAACTGTAGGGAGGGAGCAATGTGATAACCACTCAAATGTGAGCAGCGACATCTAGCAGAAAATGTCGAAACTCGAAGACTAGAAGGTTTCGATACTGGATTAGCAAAGTCTCGGCTGGAGAGTAGAATCGAATTTTCTAGCAAATTGGAAATTGTATGGGACGCTGGATGGCGAGGATTGTTCATGACGGTCAAGAGTAAGTGGTCGCATATTACAGCAAAGTACTCTCCAGACCTGAACGGAACTACTGTGTAACCCGGCGCGAGCTTCTGGCTTTAATTCTGGCTACGAAGCATTTCCATAAGTACCTCTACGGACAAAAGTTCATTCTCCGGACAGACCACGCAGCTCTGAAATGGCTACTCCAATTTAAGAACCCTTGCAAATGTCCTACTTTATCGCAGTTCCAGCAGCGCATTCTGTGCAGATGGGACAACATCTCGTATGCAGCTAATTGTGCCACGGTCCAGAGTCAACCAAGTGCTCCATGAAATACATGACGGAATCTCAGGAGGCCATTTGGGAATAAATAAGAAGTTGGAAAAGGTAAGGGAACGTTTCTATTGGCTAAGCGCTAAACAAGATGTCGAGAATTGGTGCAAAAAGTGCATAAGATGTGCGGCTACCAAGGGCCCATAAGTAAAGCCACATGATTTTCAACTTCCAATCATCGCAATATCGCTTAATTTTATCGAAGTCACGTTGTTAAAGTATATTAATAACCTCAATCTTTGGACCTGACCTGTACGCGATTATGTCGTCTGCGTACGCTATGGAATGGTGAAGAGAACCTATCAGATCACTTGTGTAAATGTTGAATAGGATCGTCGAATTTACCGCACCTTGTTGCAGACCGTTTTTAATGTTAAATGTTCCAGCAGAAGTCACATCGCCATTCTTCACGATGAACTGTCTACTGGAGAGCATATCGAAGAGAATATACAGCAGTGGTTTACTAATGCCCAACCTGTCCAGCCTGAAAAAGAGTCCTTCTAACCATACGGTATCGAAGGCCCTTTCCAAGTCAATCAGGCAGGCACCAGTGCACTGTTTCTTGCCTTTGTTCCATTGGATATCAGAAACCAGTTTAGACGCGGCATGAATAACATCATGCCCCGCCTTGAAACAGAACTGGTTATCCGGAACTATATGTTTGTCCTCAACCCACTTAGTCAGGACTCTATTGATCACCTTCTCGAACACCTTACTGATGTTTGGAAGAAGACTGATCGAGCGGAGTGTCTTTATCCCTTTTGGGGATGGGATGTACCACCGCAGTTTTCCAATGCGCTGGATAATGTACATTATTCATTGCATTATTAAACATAGTGGTATAAATGTTCACCGCTTCTAGTAGAAGACGTCGAAGCACAATGTTCGGTATTTCATCGGTTCCCACTGATTTCTTACTTCTAAGTGATTCGAAAATCTTTTGGAGCTCTTCCTTCGAAATGAACGGGGGTAGTACCCTATCGTTGGTGATGACATTATTTGCCATATTCTCGTCACTGAACTGGGTGAAACCCGAGCTCTCGAATCGCCAATTCACAATTTCATTTCGAAGGCAGAAATTGTGCACAAGGACTCGATTCTCCAGATCGTGGTTCGGGCCAATGATAACATTCGCCTTGTACACTTCCCGGAAAGTCGCTCCTATAGCCTCTACCCGCTCCTGCGTATTCTCGATCACAAAGAAGTTGTCATCATCAACAGCCTCATTTGGATCTATGCCCGCTGCTACCAGTATTTGTTCGTTGTTCGTCGTTCGGGCGATTTTAAGACACTGAAGGTCGTTCTGATTATTTCTCCGAAATATTTTATTTATTTGCGGGAACATATTCGGATTGCTGGTGTTTACAGCCCGAATTTTATTGTTCCAATACAAACTTACAGATGTTCTGTAATTTTCCTTTATTAATGTTTGGAGGTTTTTAATCGACGACTTCAGTGTCATGATCTCCGGGTTATGTCTGTCAGTAAACTGTCTGTACAAGGTTTTTAGTCTTGACAGCAGTCTACTTTTATGTCGGTGCAGTGCGTCAATAGTTGCGTTGCGGAATAAGTCTTCTTCGTCAGTGTGTTGGTACCGAGGTATCGTTTTATCCATTGTTCGTTTGATTGTCTTGTCCATTAGTCTTAGATACCTGTCAATCTCCTCGTTTGACAGATTTCTGTTGGACGGTGGGTAGAGCGAATTCGAAGAGAGTGCTCTAGTCAGTATTCTGGTGAAGTGTGTCCAACGCACCATACTATAATTATAGGAATGCCTTTGAACAAACTCATCCAATTCCGCAATTTCGTTGGTTGCAGAAATATCTAGTAAAAATAATATGCCGTAAGCCTGGCAGACATCCTAGTTATCCTTTGTTCTGTGACCTGAACATTCTTCCAGTTCGTCATTTATATTGTTTTAAGGTTTCAAAAGTTTTCTTTATGAGGTCTGATAGTCGTAACTTTCGTTTAATATCATCTTATAATCTACGTGGAAACTTGTCTAATATGTTATCTGTACCTACTTTTCGTACCACTGCTTATCGTAATTTTTACTCTATTTTGTCGTTTCACTTATTTAACAAACTTTCTCACACAATCAGAGCAATTTCAACATCTGGTTTGTTTATAAAACATTTAAAACTCTGGCTCCTCCAATTTATTGTATTCATCCTTTGTCTATTTAGCTATCTAACTGATGTATTTTTTTCTTTCTGTTGTACTCTATTATGCTTACATGAACTTTTTCTTAGACATTTTTAAATTGTTTAAAATACTTCAATCTTATATTTGCTTCCTACAGGGTCACCCCACCCAAAAAATTTAATTTTATATTGTTAAAGTCCTTTGAAATGACATGCAACACTATTTTCGTTACTTCTGTAATCTAAAATACAGAATGTCACCAATCTCCTTATTTCTATTGCTCTGCATTTAAAGTTTTTATTTACTTATTTTAAGATCTGTGAATTATAATGAATTTATAAGAAGAAATAAATTATATCAATCAATCAATCAATCAATCAATAATTTGAAGTTCGAAAGCCGTCTTCTTTACATAGTGTACATAGTGTCCGTACAGCGATTTAAAGATGTTGGTGTTGTGCATCCGCAATAGCCTAAGAACACTCACGGGCAAACAACTTTTGCTTGCAAATATGCTTGCTTTCAGTGAACTTCAGTGAACTCTTCCATAGTTGGTGAACCGGTCAAAGTGTAAAGTGTACTTAATGTATATTGATCGACTGTTCTCCTTCCATATGAGTTGTCGAGGAGTATACTTAAGATGCCATTTCGCGATCATAGTTGAAAGATAAGAGGTTTGCCTCCAGAGAGGTGATCCAAGGTGCTCTAGTCCTTCAGAGACGTAAAAACCAGTGAGAAGAGAAGAGATAAATATAACAACGGACTACCAGAAGACCTTTAAAGAAAAACCATAAAGATTATTAACCTTTTCAAGTTGACGCACGTGACAAAATCTCTGACAAAACAGCAGTAATTATTCAAGACGAATTAAAAATAACTCGAATCTATCATATTTACAACTCCAAGTCTCTCGCTAAAAGAAGACAGTCATTAAAGTGGTAAACAGAATCTTCGAACCTCAGGCCACAACATTTATTCAAGTAGCTATGCTAAAGATAGGCCTCTTTCGAGAAGATCTTGTTCAATTCATAGGCTTTTGTCACAAATAAAAACCAGCCCCATCATTTCTCTAATGACCAGTAGTCTCGTATAAAATAAATTAATTCCAAACATAAAGAAGGAAACCTACGTACTTAATTATTCTTAAAATTAAATCCAATGGCATTGTCCGTAATTTTATTGGTCCACGTGTAAACCCTAAATGACATCACTATATAATAAAACGAACACATCGTTACTTAAATTAAGTATAATAACAAGATAAGGACCGCGTCCACCAGCCAGCGGTCTCTTAGATGAAACCGAAGCCAAGAAGTGTGCCATTTGTAAATTGTTGGCGTGTGGTTTATATTTACCAAGTCGGCGGAATAAATTTCAAACATGGGCATAGTCCACAAGTCAGATGTATTTCTATTTTATTTTTATTTTTACTACTTTCTGTCATCATACTCGTACAATAGTTGTCAAACGGAACGACTGTTTCCATCTGACAGTGAAAGCTGTCATAATTCAACTGAATTTATGTGCGCCATAGAATTTAATTTAATTTATTTTGACAGTAGGTGTGTTCCATATGTTTTCAGTGTCCATAAATTTTTATTGACAAGTTTTAGAGTCAGCGAGGTCAACTGTGATTCAAGCGATTCATTCGCGCTCAAAAGTCACATTTTTATCACCGCTGTTATGATAGATTAATTATAAGACGGAATTGAAATAAATTGATAAACATGGTTTGTCTGGGGATTAGCAGAGGTGGTCAGTAATGTCTAACACTCAATGGGCTCTGATGGCGTAAATATTTACCGCTTCGATGGCCTAGATATAAGACAGTTGTCAGTCTGTGCCATTAACACTATTTCAGTTAAAATTACCAAGTTTGACAAGGGATTGAAGAAAGCAAAACTGTGAAACACACTTTCTTGTCTACAATTGTGGATCGTTCAAAATTAAACGTAGGAGTGACTCTTATAAAAACATTTCGAAATAGTCAGTGAAATCAGCGGGCTGGTCAAAGGGGTGAATTTGCCAAACTAAAAACACTAGTAAGCCGAAAGTAGAGACTTACGTCCCAGGTAACCTGCTCAGACCGGGCACACTACTAGCTCCGGAATTGCCATGTGTAGCTTACAATGAGTAGCTAATATATGTAATCGGTAGTGGTAACGGATGAGGTCATCAAATACGTGTAGCTTCCTTTGAAGGCTTCAAGTTGCCTTCAAGTTGGTACCAGCATTCATACATACATAATCGCAGTTAGATTTGACCCTACACCGAAAACTATAAGATCGCCAAGAGTCTAAAGCAAACGAGACTTACTTCCTTCATGTTGAGGAGCATAGAGAACATGGCCGAGCTTCATGTGCGCAAGAATGATTTGCGAATGCATTCTCCGTTAAAGATACGAGTACAACATGCCTAATAACGTAAAAGACCCCTTGGTACGCGCTGGGCAATTTCATCGAGATTGAGGGCCTTTCGACAAAGCAGCTTCTGATGGCATGTGTAACTCGGCCAGACAACACGGCGTAGGTAGATTACTAGTTCTATGGATAAGTGGAATATTGGTGAATAGGACACTGGTTGTGGATGTTGACGGTTCCCACGAATGCATAGACGGCAAAGTGGTAAAGGCGTTCTTCTGTCTCCATGTCAATGGTGCATGTTGGTCGGCTCACTGCTTCATGCTTTCAATAGTTCTTATGTCTATAGACAGGCATATGCAGACGAAGTAGCTGTACTATCTTTTGGATTATGTATTGTAGAACGATTGTCTGCTCTAAACAGCAAGTGGCTTTAGACGTGACAATTGGTGTACCAGAAATGGGCTTTATTTAATCATCTCGAAACTGAGCTTGTTCTCTTTACAAGACGAGGGAAGCTGATTGCTTGGTCTCATCTAATACCGAAGGCATTTCCATTCACTTCTTCAACGGAACTAAATATTTGAGCGCCATCCTGAATAATAAACCTCTTTCAACTAAACATAGCACGTCGTAGACCTCCAAGACGTTGTCGACTTTCTGGCAGTGTAAAGGGGCTTTCTGCAAGACATTGATTTATTATTGAGAATCTACGCGGCTATTATAAGATCATTAATATCCTATGCACTAGTAGTCTAGTGGAACAAGTTCTCAGGAACAAACTCCAAACAACGGTCTGCTTCGGTTGAGGGCTTTTTTTTTCGCATACCTGGCTCTGTTCAAGACGCTCCAAAGAATATCCCTCCCCTTGTTACACAGATGATGGGCTATACTTTCGATAAACAAGAAATGGTCCTTGGCACAAGACGTGACGTTCAGTTACGAGGACTTGGCGCATAGACTGTCAGTTTGCTCAGTCTGATGCAATGAAACCAGAACTCCTGTTGCTGATGGCAATGCACTCTATTGTGAAATATCGTGGAGAGGGTGAAGTATTTGCGCTTATGGTCTTTCTGAACTCACTCATTTCTTCCAAGCTAGTTCGGGAAATGCAAGGCAGTCGGGAGGCTGAATTCACAGAGTCTTTTTCGTGTTGCAGGTCACAATGAGATTATGGAAGTAAGATAGACCAATAATTGGCTAGATAAGGCATAGAAGAGAGTTTTTCAGGACCTGGACTGCCTGCGTCTTCGGTTAAGGCTTAGATTGACAGTTGGGTTTCATGTTAGCATAGATGTTAGCTACAGATGGCATGACTGCCTAGAATGTTAGCAGACTAAGTGAATGTTTCCCGACGTCTCTAAGACGTCAACGACTTATTAGGAATGACTGTAGGCGGCTTACTGTCATCGTGAAAGAACACTATGATTTTGCTAAGCACCTAAGTTAGCTAGGTATAGGTGACATCCTGCGACGCTTGTTGTGAGACTGATGATGACAGCATCATTGTGATTGCCCGGCCTAGGTTCGCACCAATCTGAAATGTACTCTGCACTTATCTGGTGGGTGGTGGTACTAGACCAATTCTCTTTTTATAATTTCAAGTTCAATTGAATCATCATAATAAGCGAACGCTCCGGAATGTCACATGTAAAATCATTCTCACACCTAAGGAATGACGATCGAGTCTCTAAGGGAAAGTTATCATTAAGTCCAGAAGAACGTAAGCAAGTTTTCACAGATGTCTCTGTCCTGATGTGCTGAGTTTCATGAAAACACCACAACGAAACCATATATGAAGGAGCGCATGTAGCGAAGCAGGACACATACTAGAGTGCTCCAGGAAAATGAGATATTTTCTCATGAGATCTGCGCGCAAAGGACAAGGGTAGACCATTAGCTTCTCCGAAAAAAGAGAAAAATCCATCGAGGTGACACAATGGAGGTTTAAGGTTTGGGTTTCCGTTGATGATACTCGTAGAAGGATTACAACTTCAATGATCTGATGATGATAAACATTTTTTCTGTCCGACATAAAGAAGACTTTCATATCGATGATATCTTAACATCAACTCCGTTCACCTTACCAAGAATAGGATAGAAAAGTAATAGTCAAACAAATGCCCAGTAAATCTGTTCGAGTAGGTGTGCTCATTGTTGTGTTGCTTAAAGAAGGTAAAATGATTTAGGAAGGAGCATACATTCCATCTGCAAGATATGATGATAAGTAGAACCCAACTATCGTTTGATCGATCTTCAAGAAGAGAGTGCTTTGAATTGAGCCAATCAAGTTCGTTACCAACCTGAATGATGCCCACAAGCTTTGTTTTTGGCCTGGTAGCTCCACAATTGATGTAATATTTGGGTTACGGCAGAGCTCATGAAATTAAAATCGATATCCAGCACTTGTTCATCGATCTTAGAACTCCATCGTCGGGGTTAGTGCCCCCCGGATTTGGACCTGGGCCTGCCTCCTACGGCTAAGACCCCAAAGTGGGAGCGTTATGGTGGTTCTGGTTTAAATCTAAAACGTTGGTTTTGACCTGATATAGAGTTGCAAAAAGTCAAGACGAAAGGTGTTTTCTTAAAATACATGACACATGTATCTTTCAAAGTATGGATAGCATTCAAATTGTCAGGGATTTTATCCAGTTAAGGATGGACGGATCACCAAACAATAGAGCGCGGGCTTTCTTTTTCTACCGTATAAAGGTGAAAGCGTCACGAAAACTGAAACAATTACTTAACAGATTAGCTAATGTTGTATGCAATAATATTATATGAGCGACTTCTAGACAATCGACTGCGCCAACTCCATGCCAGTTTATGCGGCTTCATGGGATGCAAGTCTTTTTAAAGTCTATAGATAACGATGAAGAAACATCACGCCAGATCCGAGAGATCTAGTATGATTGTTAAGCTGTTCAAGAAGGGGAACTTGAAACAACTGAAGAGGTATATATATAACTACCTCCGGATAAGCCGATAGAATAATTTGGATCGAGTGAAGAACATAATTATTCAACGTTTGACATCGAACAAGCAGACTTTCAAGGTGGATACTCGTGAATCGACCACGTCAACATAATGCGTCAATTTATAGATTTCGACTAGGTCCCCGACAGATGGAATCCAAATGCTATATGGCGAGTTTTACTGAGGAAAGGTACACCAGCAAAACTAGTCGCTATTACAAACGCTTCCTATGATGGCGGTTAATATTACGTCTTACAAAACAGTAAGGTGTCCGAGTAATTTGCAGTCCGTAGTGGGGTACGACAAGCTTACATTTTCTTGCCATTCATTCTTTCTTGCGCTATTCCATGTAGTAATAGTGTGGTAGGATCAACTCGACTGGAGGACATATGGAGCTACATCCTGACTGCACTTAAATCTGGAGAAAAAACAATGTTTTCACCACAAAAATCAATCTGAAACTGTTCCAATTAAACGTGGAAAGAGTGCAACTTTATGGGTACAGCACCTTGAAAGTGACCAACCTTGTCACAAAAAAGCTGCACTCCTTCATAAATAGATTTCTTCGCAACATATTAAGGATCTTCTGACTAAAATATACAGAGGGAACTAAAGTGAGTTGCCGAACCGAAAACACGATGTTGACACCTTATGTCCCATGGGGGATGCAGAATTTTCTACTGAAAGAACACATTGATGAATTCTGAACACCAGGGTGTTAGAGGATAATAGTTTATGAAGCAGAAATCCAAAGACTGAATATCTGCAACGCCGTGAGCCCATCTCTCTATATAGAAGGAGTTCTCGTATCGATGTGTGAATAATTTAAATACGTGAGTTCAGTCGTTAGCGGTGCAATGATGATGTCGTACGAGTATATAGAGTAAGCGTCGGTTGATGTAAATGGCCGCAGTATCTTGTGACAGAACACACCACTTTTAATAAAAGGCTTAGATTACGGTCGTGCGTCTGCCTTTCAAATATGCATCGCAGTGCTGAATGATGTACGAGAGATATGGAAACAAAATATAAAAGTACGACCTAATTTGAAGTACGTGTATTCTTGGAAGTCCCAGTGGAAGAACAGGTCAAAAGAAAAATGATGTGATCAGCCAGATCCAAAAACCATCAGCATACTGTTTAACCAGGAGAATCGTACAAAACTAGTGGCCTAAAAAATGTTACTAAACCTGCTAGTGGCCAGCATGCGTCAGAAGATATCTTTTCTTCACTGTCCATAGAAATTCGGGAAACAGCGATTTTCGAAAATCTTTTAGCGCAAGTTTCAAAACAGACTGTTGTGGAATTTCCAATGACAAGCATGCAACCATATCTGATCATTATGTCAATGATCCGCTAATGTAGCGGCCCCTAAATGTTCTCACATATCAAATCTATTCATTTGACAGATGCAATGATTGTGTCAATGACGTGGTGCCTTTTAAATCGATTTGACAACAGCTTCCGACAATCTCTCGTTGATTAGCCAAGTGCAATGCAAATTTAATATGAAGATTCTGACGTTTACTGTCTAGTTAATGGTGTCGCTGACACAATTATAAATCAAAATGAAAATGAAAATATCATTCATGTGTATGAACACATTTTATGACACTAATAACTGTCAAAACGTGTCACAAAAATCTATAAACTTTTGACTCGGACTTGCTCTAAACTGCATAAAGATAATCGTGCGAATTATTATTGTTTTCAGTTTTATTCCATTAAAACACAATTAAGTCCAGGGTCTACTAAAATTATGAGGTAGACATTGGAATATGTGTGAACACAATATTCTGTGTACCTTAACCTAAAGCCTATCTACTCGTGGTCGCATTCATCCATCTTTTATTACAAAAGCCAGACAAATAAAAAAATGTTTTAATGGACTTCCAAAACTTGATTATCGAAATTGAAAATTTTAGACAGTTGTCTCTTTTTATTATCACTCGAAAGTTGACAGATGTATGCTGACTGACTGTATGACAATGTTGAAACTTTCAAAGTGCATTATGCACTCAATCCCATTAACACAATTAACCCTTCAATAATTTGTTGAGATGACAATTAATTTGACATAAGTAAACATGACATAAAAATAAACATGAAATCTGTCTTAAAACCACATTAACTAAGAAATATTGAACCATCAAGTTGAGAAATCGAAGGTGGGAGAGGAGATACAAGATCCAATCAATAACGGGCAGCAGTTTTGTATTTGGTTCAGTACTTATCTGTCATTATTAACCACATGTCAAATGTTGATAATTATTATGTCTTGTGCTAAGTGAAAATTGTAAATAGAGTTTTGTTATGTTCGTATTTCGGAAGATGACTGTATCTACGCCCACTTTGGCAAGCAAAAACATGTCACTTTGACGGCTTTTATTGACAGAGAGGGGAAAAAATAGTGTGATTGTTAAACTGACGTTTCAGTGGACATTAATTAGGTTTGTTTGATTTGTTTGGTTGATGGTTGAGATCAATGTGGGTAGTAATACGATTACTCATAATTTTATTTTGTTCTCTTGATTATTTGTTGTCCAATTTGTTAAAATAGACATTGCCATTCCGGACAAAAAATTGCCGATCATATGACGAGATCACCACAAGTTTATTGAACCGCATCATTTCTGTCTGTTTTTTGACAGCGTTCACATTTTTGTCTAGATACTTTTGTCATTGCCACTTACATAAGTATCAGAGAAGCGAATAACAAATGCACTCGTGATGGCAAAGAAGAACATGACCAGAAGAATCACCAGATCGACATTAAGAGGATTGAACTGTCAAAGTTGTCAAAACATTTAAATGACATGATGATTGTGTTAACCAAAATATTTTGTTATATTCTGACGGAGTGTCAACAATTGTGACATGAGATGATTTGTATTTTTAAGTTTATTAGAGATTTTGCACATTGACCCCAAATAAAAGAGAAGAGAAAAGAGAAGGAGAATATATTCTTAGATTCTGCTAACGTGAGTTGAATTTCTAAAAAAATTTATTTTTGACGTTTGTTGATAGTTACCAAGTCAGTTTTTATTTCAATAAATAAGCAATCAAATTAATGTTCATGTCATTAACAAATAAAAACCTTTTATGTGTACATATGTAAATTGGAGAAAGAAATATTGTAGATACGAGTGTTTTATAAATATTTAGATGTAAGACTGCATAATGAGCTTAGAAATTTAGAATTTATAATCGAATGACGCTCTTAAATTAGCTACGAACCGGCTAAATTGCTTATAATGCTTAGGGGACTTTCGAGCTAAGAGTACATATATCTTATTAAGATATTTGCACAATATTCTTGACTGGAATTCTTTTTTTGTTATTAAGTCTGCAGAGTATAAATTACCCTATGAGGATCTGTGATATAATAACAATTTGACATTGGTAAATTTATTAACAAATGATAATTTGTTAAGTAACATGTTTATGAATAGAAGGTGGGAGTTTCTATAAAATGCAAATCTAATATGTCTGCTAGACTGCCAGCTCAAAACCTCTTTGTGTCGGAATATAGTAATGTCAAAAGTCTTTGGTTAAAAATAGGACTCACTGCATCAGAGATATAAATCCAGTTTATTGAAATTCTTTCGCAGAAAATTAACAGCGCAAAAAGGGTAGTTTCTTATGAAATAAAGAAATATTGAGATATAAGCAGAGAAAATGCAAAGTCAAATGCAAAGTCAAATGCGTCGCAAATCAAAGGAGTAATTGACAAATCCGTAGCAAAATTAGGGGCCCATCAAGGTTCTACTTTAGGCCCAGTATTTTTTTAATTATCTTAATTTATCATGGATTGTGGATTTGCAATATTATTGTAGATATTGCTATCGTAAAGCATTGGGCCAGCGGCGCAACAACCGTGTTCGTAGCGATGTGATTGCAGTTTTCTCATCTCAATATACACGAGTGGACATGGCTGTCTAAGGATCATTAAATTCTAAATCAAATTGATCACGTTAGGGTAGACGTAAGGCATGCCTCCAATATCGTGCACGTCCGAACATTCCGATAAGTCAACATTGACTCGGACAACCACCTTGTTGCAGCCAAGTTACGATTGCGGATTTCCCAAGCGCCACAACAAAGAAGAACTAATGTGAACAAATATAACGTAGCAAAGCTGCAACTACAAGAGACCGCCAGAATGTTCGCCGGATACGTATCCCGAAATCTCTTGACAAGTCCTTTGCCACCAGTATCAAGTACCGAAGACCACTGACAACACTGAGAATGTGTTGCAACTGATGCGCTGGGTTTCACTCAACCACAACTAAGTAATCCCCGGTTTGAGCAAGGATGCCGGCAAGCACAAATAGCTAAACAAGAAGTGGCGAGAAGGCCGGTACAGAAGCCTGTAGAGATGGAGAAGGAAACCTTGCAATAGAGTCACAGTCGGCGCTAAGAATATGGAAAGACTTTTTCTATGCACTGTATAACGATGTAAAGGATTTTCCAATAGGGACTTGACAACTTTGAATTGAATTTGTAAACGCACTCTTCAAACTGTCACTGTCAATTTATTCAGTAAATTCAACATTTCCATCATGGTAAAGTACAAGAACGAGCAACGTCTGCGAATTATAAAAATTTTCTACTGAAATTCGGAGTCGGTGACTGCAACTTTAAGAGCGTTAACTCCAATTCTCGGTCGTAATTCTCGCCCTAGTAGACCGGCAATAACAAGTGTAGTGCAAAAATTTGAGTCTACATATTCGTTGCATGATGTTGCCGTGTCAGTGAGACAACGGGTTGGTCGAAGTGTCGAAAATACAGCTGTCGTTCAGGCGTCCGTAGCAAACGATCCAAAACAGTCAATTCCACGGCGTTTTCAAGAATTGAGCATCGCTCAGACCACATTATGGCGTATTTTTCGTAAGGATCTTGGTTTACACCCATACAAGATCAAGCTAACTTAAGAATTGAAGCGGATGGACCAAGTTCTCCGATTGGGTTCTGGAGAAGATGCGCCAAGATGATGAATTTCATCGCAAAATCATCTGCAGTGACGAAGCTCATTTTTGGCTCAATGGGTTCGTCAATAAGCAAAATATGCGTTATTGGTCGGGTGAAAATCCACATGTGCTTCATGAATCACCACTTCATCCATATTTTTTCGTCGACGATAACGATCGTCACGTTACTGTGAATGGTCAGCGTTACCGCGCCATAATCACCGATTATTTTTGGCCTGAATTGGAAGATATGTGGTTTCAACAGGATGATGCCACAAGCCACACAGCACACGCTACAATCGATTTATTGAAGAGTAAGTATGGTGAGCGTGTTATCTCAAGGCATGGGCCAGTCGATTGGGCGCCTCGTTCGTGCGATTTAACGCTGCTTGGCTATTTTCTGTGGCGCTACGTTAAGTCATTGTTTTATGCCAACACGCCGACGACGTTGGAAGAGCTCAGAGACAACATTGAAAGCGAAATAGCGGCCGCCTCGGCCGAAATGTGTGGCCGAGACGTTGAAAGTTGGATATAACGAATCGACCGCTGCAAACGTGCCCGCGGTGGCCATATGAAAGAAGTCGAGTTCCATTCATAAATGTTTTGATTGTACTTCAAGCCGATAATAAAGTTTTTGAAATATCTCAAATGGTTTGCGTTTTATTTAAAAAAAAAAAGTAGTCAAGTCCTTATTGGAAAACCCTATAGAAGAAGACTAACATCCCGTCGTCAGGCAGAGTAGACAATTCAACTTAGAGTATGGTAGCCTAAAACTTCACCACCTGACCAGAACGAAGTGAGGATAGCTATATGTACGAAATCAGTAGCTGAAAATGATTTTGTGGAGAGCATACATCAGCTTATTTATCATATCTGGTCAGATGCCTGATGAATGGAGACTCAATATCGTTTGCCAGATCCACGAAAGAGGAGACTCCCTCAACTGCGTTACTATAGAGGCATAAGTCTCCTCAACATCGCATAAAAGATCTTAGCTGCCATATCATGAGAACGTCTGAAACCCTTCGTCAACATCTTGATTGGCGCAGGTTTCGGACAAGGAGAGTCCACAATCAACCACACTCCGGCAGATCCTGAAAAAATTTCAAGAAGTCGAAATCGATACCCACCATCGCTTCATCGATTTCAAGGCCGCATATGATAGCATTTATAGAGATGAGCTACATTGAACCATCTGTACAGAATGATGATTGGGGACGTTCGCTGCTCCGTCAATGTCGGTAACGACTTAACCGAGACCTTGATGTCAAAAAAGATTTTAGACGATGTGACGCGCTGCCATGTGACTTCTTTAACGTCATAGTTAACAGAATTGTGCGGGAACACAAGTACGGCACAATCTTTTAAAAGTCTGCTAAACTACTGAAACTACTACCGATGATATTGACGTAATTGTGAGAACTGAGCGGGCTGTCACGGGTGCGTTCGATAGGATTTTAACGGAAGCTGCCAAAGTGGGTTTATCGGTGTATGAGGGAAAAACCAAGTACATGCTGCCAACAAGACGGGACACACAACATCGACGAATTGGACAGAATATCACAATCAATAGCTATAATTTCCAGATAGTAAAAGACGTTGTCTACCTTAGTTCTGATATAAATTCTGCCAACAACACCTCAGCAGAGATAAAACGAAGAATCATTCGTGCCAATCGCTGTTTCTTTGGGCTAAGATGGCAATCGAGTAGTAGTAATGGCCTATCCTAAGGAGACTCTATACCATGATCATCCCAGTCCTATTTTATGGTGCTGAAACAAGGACTCTATTGAAGGCAGATGAAGATATTCTCTGACGTTTCGTATTCGGTCTCGTTTACGTTGACGGGCCTTGGAGGAGAAGATTCAACGATGAACTATCTTTATTCAATTCAGGGACACTTCACTGTAATCCTCAGGTTAAGGCAAGCGTATTAGTGCTACCGCTGGCTACATAGAATATAAGAAAAACATCAGCTGCTTCCCTGCTAAATGATAGAAACATCATTGATCACTAAAAACATGGCGTGCTAGAATTTTCTAGGACAAAACCTTGCTTAGATTTTCAATAAACCAAAATACATTAGTCCACCGTCCATGAATAACTGTTACAGTAGCACAATGCCTAAATAAATTGATGGCGAATGATGTGGACTTAGGTCAATTCTCTTCACTTACTGCGTTGTTTGTTTTGTTATTTTTGTTGTTCACAGAGTGAGGGAGCAAGGATTTTTAACCGACTTCAAACGACAGCGAAATAGACGAAGACTTTTTCATGGATAGAAGTTTTCACTTTCAAAAATTTGTAATTACCTGACGACAGAAAGTTACTTCTTCTGGTATTGGAATTTGGTCTTTGAATCGAACTCAGACCCTTTGGCATAGTAGTCGAGGAACTTAGCCACTGCGCTATGGCAAATTAATTCAGGATTTAAATATCAATTAAAATAATTACATGATCGAGAAGACAAGAATAAAACTGAGCTCAAAGGTCGTTTCTAAATTCCTTTACAAAAAATGGGTTAAGAACTAATTCCCGGAAAGGAGAGTGCAAAACCAATGACATCGCCGATGCTCTATGTTTTGCTGTACGCTGGAGTATGCTGGTCTGAATATATGGACTACATTGGCTTGTCTATATCGATTGAGTTGACAGTAATGAAATTGTTAACTCTTAAGATAACAATGTGACAAGTTAAGTTCAAAATAAAACTATTAGCTGACTTGCCGTGGGTGGCAGTCTATCCAAAGTCAAAAGCCCCAACGTTAAGACAACACTCAAAGTGAGACATAAACCTGAATTACAAAGACGTTCAAGTGGTATATGTAACAGCGAGACTCCTAGTTTCGGCGTTGACCTAGAAGTCGGTAGATCTTTCGGTGACCCTTAAGCATTTCCGCACTAAATATTAGATAGATTGAGCTGGAACGATATGAAAAATGGCAAAGTGTTCAATCAGTTAGAAGAAGGATGGTTAGCGTAGGGCTGTTTCCATCAAATCATAGAAGGGTACATTAGGCAAACGGGGCCAAAAACTAGATGTTAAGTCATAGTCATAGAGTGGGCTCCCACTCAGATATTCAGGCTAAGCCTTTATTGCCAGTTTTGAGACTTGTAGTGAAATTACGGGAGTCAGGATGCCATCCTTGACCAGCTAGTTTCAGCGTCCTGGTTCAAACCGACTTTGTCCGTTGTCTCGCAATTATATTAAAGCGACATGACCTTTAGATTGGCGGAGGTCTAAAGGAATTTCATACCTGCACCTGGCTGTGATTTGGAACTGATCGATGAGTAGGTAATGCTATTTTACTCCCATGTGAGATGACAGGCTTGAGCTTAAGCCATTAATGATGGATTTCTGCCATGAAAGAAATCACTAAATTTCCTTTTCTACCACTTCGAACCTGAGCTCGGAGGTAGGAGATTTTTGGCACTTCCTTTGCTGACATCTTCCTCTACATAGTGGAGTTCTGGTACACGGAAATGCGATGATCAAATGTTTCTTCGCGCATAAGGTGCCAGTAAAAATGGCAATCAATAAAGACTGCAAAAATGCAGATAGCATAAGGTGAATAAATCGGATTATATACAAAGCAGATTATACGAATATCTCTTCTTTGGAGCTCGGAATCGCAAAAGCTGGCATCGACATTGTATGAACGAACCAAAACCCAAAAAACGACTTGTATAGTCATTAGGCCATCATAACAGACGCATGCCATCTGCTTCATTTAAAATCGAAATCCTGAACTAAGTGTCCTAATCTTAACTCAAGGATAATCTCACTGGGTTAAGACAAAATTCCCAGTGACTAACGTTCATATTTGTACATTTGAAGGATTCATTTCTTCGAACAGCACCCTAATCTGATGAGATCGGGTTGATGCAGTCACATTTTAAGTTATATCCCCCATGATTCCGGTCTAATGCCACCGGTGAAAGCGGTTCCACTAAGATGGGATTATCACATACTGCGATGTTCTGGTGTAGTGGTGAGGATATTGCCTTTAAAGATGCTTTTGCATCTGTTAAAGGTTTAATTTAGCCTGGTACCAATTATGTACATCCAGCTACGCTAGCTGTGCTGTCAATATTGAAGAATCGGTAAGGGTAACTACATGCTAACTCGTTAAGACAAGTGAAGGTGCAGGTTCATATAACTAAATAACGAACGGGACCTCTGTCCAGGGTACAACAAGATTACTAATATCTTCCGAGAATTTAAGTCCAATAGGTGGAACCAGTCTTGAAGGGCAGCGTCCTTCTTCAACTGTTATGATGTATCTTGGTGGACTATGCTCGAACCATGCCAGTGACAGTACTCAAATACACAATCGATAAATTTTACACTAGATATAAGCATTGCATTGAAGCTTAAGATTGAGGTTGTTCTCATAATAAGAAGGAGGAAGGTAAGTTACTTCTTTAAAGCAAAAATATAACATCAGAAAACCGTAGAAATATAGTGGTTGTATGGCCGTTCAAGTGTGTTTTCGGCTTGAGCATGAGGGGGGTCCATTTATTGCTTCACTGTTGCCTTTTCCAGACGGGTTCTCTCCGCTGTATACGGGCTTTTCCAGACCTAGACACGGTAATTCTTCTTTTCATATTCATGCTATGGGCTGCACCTTGAAGTCGATCTTCTGGTTAAGAATAAGTTTTACTTGGCATACCATACTTGCACCGGACCGCGTGAATCTGTCATTTGATTTTGATCGGAAATTTCTAACTTAATTACAAGCATACCAGGATTCTAGGTACTGCCAGCTCCTGGATAGATCTGAGTCAGGAAAGAAAATTGACTTTGCTGAGACCACCTACCTTAGGCTTAATTCCTTGTTAAAAAAAATGAATCTGTCTTCCATGCGGAGATAGACACAATCTGAATGGTCATGAACCATTTTGTGAAGATCAAATGAAAAGGACGGTGTATCTGTACGTTTCAATACTCTGTAGCCATTTCCAAACCAGAGCAGAATTTCAAGGCTTGTCTTAAGGTAGTCGGAAGGCTAAATTTACTGAGTTGAAATTTCTAGACAAGTCCTGGGAGAGAATTTCTCAATATCTGAAATTACTTGTGGCCACTTGTGTGCTCCCTCAACGCTTGCCATTTGTCTCCTGATAGCGCTACTTTACGTGCATATTGGTAGACCAAAATCGACTCCTCTACAAATTAAGAAGGATTTCTGCCATGCCTGAACAGAAAAAATAACAGACTGCTTACTGTTTCAAGTATCCACCATGCGCTGGCTTCATCTTTCAGCAAAAGACTGATGTTGCTAATTTTCCTCTTTTCCTTCTCCGAAGATGAATTTCGAATAGTATTGCCTTGGATGGCATATTCTTAAAACAATTGCTAAAGGATAATGAGGAGTTTGGGGTCATAAACTGCAAGAGTATCGATTAGCTAGCACTTGCTAGGTAAGTGCGCTCAAATTTCTACTTTTTATAAAGAGCAAAATAACAGGTTTATAGAGGAATACATATCTGAAAGTCCAATAAGCTAAGGCTAGGGTTCTTTGTCTGATTGTCTATTTCAAATCGTTTAAGGCTCTGGCAAGGTTATCGGAGTAAGTGCGAAGTCAAATGTTAAGACAATTAGGAGACTTTGCCAGTAGTTAGCTGTGGTGCCAGAAAACCTTCTTAATATATCCCTGCTGGTTCATTGTATATATAAAGTGTTTTTTTTGTGCAATGCCAGGTATCAAAGGTATCTCCAATGACGAGAAATTTTTCAATGCGTTCTCACAGTCCAATACAATACCAAGAAGCTTCTTCCTTTCCCACTCATCAACAAGGTGATCGAGGAAACAAATCAAATCAGACACCACATGCGCAAGGAAATATATTGTATATGTAGATTCATCTCGATATCTAGCCAAAAGTACATCATTCCAGTTTTGTTTACTTAACCGATTTGATCCAAATCGATGTCTCGAAGTGATTAATCAATAAACAATCCTGATCATACGATCAATCAGTTCTGCTTGATCTTCTTAGAAACATCTTCGTTACTTTTGTTTTTGCTAGCTCACATCACAAATCAATTATCGTATAGTAGTCATTAAATTTTTATTTTACAATATCATACTGACTTTTTGGCACGTAACTCTTTCGTTTACTTAAATTTTTGGCAACAGAAAGCAGAGCCTACAACTTATCATTTGACGGTTAGCAAAATGTGTTCAATGCCTCATTACGTCTATTGTGCTCTGTTAAATTAAGAGAAAACAGAAGAGCGGATCCCCCTAAGACACCCTAAAAATAGCACAAAACATTAATTTTCAATTTAACCATCCGTGTAAATTGAAAAACATTTTTGTATGGATAGATAGCAAGCAGAAAACAAAAATTAAGAAAACACACGTTCAACGGAAACAAAGTAGTTTAATACGAAGATCAAAGTAGAACTATTTTCAAGGCAAGGCAACATCATTATTATTTACACTTTAGCCCCAAACAAGAACGCATTTAGAGCCCAAGACCGGCATTTTTATGCTCTATGATTCATTAAAAAAGATTTAAAAGATAAAAACATCTGCACTTAAAGAAATCGAAAAAAACCCCTCTGTCCCATCGGGAATTTATAAAGCACCCTGAACTGGAATAAAACGGTTCTACGTTGTTCAAACAGAGCCATAATTAAAGAATTTAGAGCAAGTTCAATGTGAAAAGTAACGAAGATACATACTCGTACATAAGTGCTCACCAGATCTGACAACTCATCCACAAGTAATAAAATTTAAAAATATTCTGCTTCGTCATTTGAACTTGAACTCCGATAGAACCCATAAAACGAACGGATATTTAAGAATACCCATCAGTTGGACTGTCAATTGATGGATAAATACTTGAACTTAATTCGTGATCAATTCACAAACGGTTGACATGGAAAAATTCGGTCTATTTATCAAGACCGTATATTTATAGATTTTTTTGTCTAAAAAAAACTCCGCAAACGTCACTGGTGACGTTCTAAATAATGACAGCAACACACATTTTTCACCAAATGTCCACATCTGTCAACCATACGTTCCATTTCCCTTGCCAAATGTCATGGCGCACTGTCACAACGAACTTTGAGAACATCCCCCACAAAGTTGCTTTAAATTAATAAAAAAAATTAAAATCAGTTAATAAATCATACGAGTATTTCGGATTTCGGAAAAAGACAAATCAAAGAATTGTTTAGAAAAAAAAAAACTGATCAGAAACAGCTGATTACAGCATGGGTCCATGTGTTCCACCACAGAAAACTAAATGTAAATACGAGTATAGGCAAACATTTTGTTTACACTACAAGGTCAGAAGCAAATCTAATCGCTTCGAAAGTAGGTTTTTTTTTTAATTTATTTCCTTGAATAGGAATGAGATACGACCGAGCAATAATGAGTATCTACGAGTACACTAGCGCAAACAAATTGGAAAACTATAAATCGTGGACATCGTTTTTTATATTCCAGAAAAAGAATTCACACGGTGTGTTCAGTGTTGGATCTGCGTATGTCTAGTTCATAAAAATAAATTATTTTCATTTCACATTGGTTTTTTATATACAGAGCAATACTGACAGCTACGCACTGCGTTTGCATACGGTTCCATTATGTCAAAATGTAAACTGTCATATTAAAGAGACACAATACCAGCGCATTCCAACGGTTCCCGTATCTGCGTTGACTTCTGGATTGCGCTTGTTCTTATTTGCATAACTTTTGAACTCCAAATCAACAGTCTGCACTTGAAAATGCATTGCAGGGTGCGATTAAATCGTAAACAAAAAAGATGGCGGTGTTTATTTACCAGACGAGTAATGCAATGATGCAATCAGCTGAAGCTGAGGGAAATTAAAACAAACATTTCTGTTTTTTTTTGTTTACGATGACTTGAGAGACGTTGTGCCAGACATTTTATCGCAAGAAATTGTAATTTTTTTCTGCGTTTTATGTAAAATCATTTCGATTTCAGCGGGTGTTGGATATTTATGGTGTTTACTTGGTAAAGTTGGGTAGTTAAGCACGTTTTCACAATTAGATGCTGACAAGTCGAAATTGTTGGAAAGTGAAGTGCGTTCTGGTTTACAAATGTCAAACTTTTATTAAGTTGATGTTTTGTTGATCTGGTTTTAGGTTTCGAGCCACCTAAAAGTATTGAGTATGAAATTATGGATCTTTTTGACATTTCCGTGTTTCGAAATTTAAGGAAAAAATGGCAAAGAAGGAAGAATTTTCTAAAACTGGTGAAGAAGAAAACTCTGCGTTCAGAGACGATATAAACAAAAGAAATTGCAAAGGCTGGAGGAACTTCAGCATCTGGACAATACTAGCAAACTATTTCCAGAAGGTGTCAATTGCACTGAAAATCTATCATGACTTAAAGCCACACTATAATGACCAGACTTAAACATAGGATACATATAAGAGGTTTTATATAGGGGTTTCCAATAAGAACTTGACAACTTGTTTTTTAAATAAAACGCAAACCATTTGAGATATTTCAAAAACTTTATTATCGGCTTGAATTACAATCAAAACATTTATGAATGGAACTCGACTTCGTTTATATGGCCACCGCGGTCAATTCGTTGAACTCAATTTTCAACGACTCGGCCACACATTTCGGCCGAAACGGCCGCTATTTCGCGTTCAGTATTGGCTCTGAGCTCCTCCAACGTCGTCGCGTTGGCATAAACCAATGACTTAACGTAGCCCCACAGAAAATAGTCAAGCGGCGTTAAGTCGCTCGAACGAGGCGGCTAATCGACTGGCCCATTTCTTGAGATAACACCCTCACCATACTTACTCTATGCTATGTGGCTTGTGGCACCATCCTGTTGAAGCCGCATTTCGTTCAAGTCCATATCTTCCAATTTGGGCCAAAAATAATCGGTGATCATGGCGCGATAACGCTGACCATTCACAGTAACGCGACGATCGTTATCGTCGACGAAAAAATATGGCCCAATAACGCCGCGGGCATGCAAACCGCACCAAACAGTTTTTTTTTTGGATGAAGTGGTGATTCATGAAGAACATGTGGATTTTCACCCGACCAATAACGCATATTTTGCTTATTGACGAACCCATTGAGCCAAAAATGAGCTGCGTCACTGAAGATGATTTTGCGATGAAATTCGGAGAACGTGTGTCGCTTCAAATGGTCCATCGGCTTCAATTCTTGAGTCAGCTTGATCTTATGTGGGTGTAAACCAAGATCCTTACGCAAAATACGACATAATGTGGTCTTGAGAACGCCGTGGAATTGACTCATTTGGATCGTTTGCTACGGACGCCTGAACTGCAACGATATTTTCGACGCTTCGACCAACCCGTTGTCTCACTGACACGGCAACATCACACAACGAATATGTAGACTCAAATTTTTGCACTAAATTTGTTATTGCCTGTCTACTAGGGCCAGAATTACGATCGAAAATTGGAGTTAACGCTCTTTAAGTTGCAGTCACCGACTCCGAAATTCGGTAGAAAATTTTTATAATTTGCAGACGCTGCTCGTTCGTGTACTTTACCATGATGAAAATGTTGAGTTTACTGAATAAATTGACAGCAACCGTTTGATGATTAGTGAAAGAGTGCGTTCACAAATTAAATTTAAAGTTGTCAAGTCCCTATTGGAAAACTCTTTAGAAATGAACAGAATTTTGAAAAATTCAGAGTTGGAGAGAGAAGTACAACGCGCTTCAGACGACAGCGATAGTGCTCCGGGGTTTTCCGATAATTCTTTGGACGACGAAAATTATGAAAACGAAGACGAAACATCAAGCTCAGATTTTGAAGAACACATGAGTGCTCGGTTGATGGGAATCAAACATCCACTCTTCAATGACAGTCTGTTGCGGGTTCAAGGCCAACATTTGCTGCTAATTTTCCAGTCAATGGCATAGCATCTGACGTCCATGAACAGCTGTTTGGAAAGCATCCACTTGATTTTTACAATTTTTTTTGTTTCTTACGAAGTTATCTCACTCATCGTTGCTGAGATGAATCGGTTCGCTGCTTTAAAATTGGAACAAACACCCGGTTCATCGCGCCATAAGTCAAGGTTGCCTAAATGGACCAAAACAACAGTTCCAGAGATTAGGAAGTTCCTGGGATTGATTCAGTGGATGGGTCTTGTTCGTCTGCCCCAGATAAGTGATTATTGGTCCAAAAGCCCCCTCTACGAAAATAATATGAGCAAAGTCATGAGTCGCAACCGTTTCGAGCTTCTGTTAACAATGCTGCACTTCGCGGAAAACAGCATTACTGCAAATGATCGGCTGTCGAAACTGTCAAGTTTGACGAGAGCAATGTTCCATTACATGGTGGGGGTTTTTTCCGTCAATATATCCCCAAAGTTTGGAATCGCCAGCGAGAAGCCTAGGCGACAGAGTGGTTAGTCAAGAAAAAGCAACCCTTTGTTTTGTGTGTTATTTACACCATCGAGCGGCGAGCATTTTGACAGTACAACTTTAACCACAGAGCGAAGAACATCCACATACAGTATATACAGTCCATTATAAATTACCTATTGTGTGCATTTTTTAATAAAAACAATTTCTTTTGTTTTAAAATAAATCGAGTGTTTCAATTTATCCGAAAAGAGTTAGGCGTTCCCTAACACCCAACAAAAGGCATAGATACGGCATAAAGCTTTTCGAACTTTGTGTTCAAGGCGGCTACACGTGGGCTTTCAAAGTCTATACTGGAAAGAGTGGACAATTTATCTGTTTCCGAGAAAGTCGTAATGGAATTGATGGATGGCCTTTTGGACAGCGGACGGACTCTGTTTTGTGACAATTGATACATCAGCGTTTCATTGGCAAAGTCTTTGGTTAGCAGACAAACCCATTTGGTTGGCACTCTTCGAATTAATCGGAAGAACAACCCAGTAAACGTCGTAAAGGCCAAACTAAAAAAAGTCGAAACGTTTGCTGAGCAGAACGAGGATAAAATCGTTGTGATGAAGTGGAAAGATAAAAAGGAAGTTCTGATGCTGAGTTCAAAAGACGATAATTCGTTGGTGCCTGTAACTTCTAGAGGATCGGTCATCAGAAAACCTGCGATGGTTGTCGACTACAATAAACGAAAAACCTTTATTAAACTGTCCGACCAAATGTCGGCATATTCTCCGTACTGACGCCGGACACTCAAGTGCTATAAACGCTTATTTTTCCATTTGGTTACTGCTACATCCGTTGTAAATTCTCTCGTTCTATACAACAAAATAAACGGCACTATAATGAATATAACCAAATTCAAGGAAAAACTCGTCGAAGGCTTAACGCGGAAGACATCTGATGCACCAAATGGTGGTAAACCCTTTACCGTCTACGTCTGCTGAAACTGGAACAAAGCACAAACATGTTCTTCAGGAAGTGCTTGGGCAGAAAAAAATTACCCGAAAACGATTCATTCCTCCACCATTGTCAAGAACCAGAAATCAATATCCAACTCCAAGCAATTTCAGCATTTGTCTGCTTTATCGTTTGGACTTTTCAGAAGCTTTTCATTGGGTGAATCACAGCAAACTTTGCCAGAAATTTTATTTTAGGTTCGGATTAGGCAAGAGAGCCGTTGAGCTGATTCAGAACTACCTCAGCGAAAGATTTTAACAAGTTTTCTTAAACGGACATGTTTCCACTATGCTGAGGCATTATTAAGGAATTCCACAAGGCTCAATCCTTGGACCTCTGCTCTTCGTTTTATACATTAATGACCTCCTCCAAGTTTGTAAGCATACTACTGTACACCTATATGCGAAGATGTCCAAATATATTAGGTGCGCAACTAAGTTCTCGCTGTTTGTCAATAGATGGCTCCAGTAGTAAGTGCTGGTCGATTTTGACAAATTCAAAACGTCATGAACGAAGCTTAGACATATGGTAAACAAACCGTTTTGACACATTACTGATTTTGTTTTGGCGTCATATACTTTTGGTTGTGTGAAAATGTCTGCCAAATAATCGTTATTTGCGGGAAGTGTTGATTTTCTTCTTCAAAAAGTTTACGGAGATGCTGCTCTAAGTGAAACAATGTGCCGTGATTGGTTCCGTCGCTTCAAACACGGTGATTTGGCTGTTGACGACTGTACTCGTGAAGGAAGGCCAAAATCCTTCGACGACGCTGAATTGGAGGCATTGCTCGATGAGGATCCCTGCTAAGCGCAAGAAGAGCTTGCTTCAGCATTGAGAGTTACCCGCCAAGGCATTTCCAAGCGCTTATATGCATTGGAAATGATTCAAAACAAGGAACTTGGGTTTCTTATGATTTGAAGCGTCGTTTTTTGGCCAGGGACAAAAATCAAGGGTTTTCTTCATCTCATCGTGGCGGGTGATGAAAAATGGATTCATTACAGCAACTCAAAGAAAAGAAAGTCATGAGGACTGCCTAGTCATGCCTCTACGTCGTCGGCTCGGTGGTATATTCACGATGGGGAGGTTATGCTATGTGATCATGTAACGGTATCGGGTATTGGGGAACGGTATCGAATTCAATTGAAAAAGTAATTCAACAGCAAGACAATGTTCGGCCTCACGTTGCCAAACCCATTAAAACCTACCTGAAAACGCTCAAATGGGAAGCCCTACCCCACCCGCCATATTCCACAGATATTACGCCGTCCGATTATAATTATACTTCTTCCGTTCGATTGCACATGGTCTGGCTGATAATACTTGTCGACTTCGCAGTCACAAATTGAATGAGGACTTAAAGGCAATAAATCTCTGGGCATCTGGGCAGACTCGATTGGTTTTCTGTTTAATCCATCGAGATTGTTGACGAATACCAAGGTTTTTACTATCTAGGGAGACGATTCCTTTCTTTGAAAGCTCTTCTTGTACCGCAAATAAGCTACAGCTGTTTAGTCTACAGTTCTCTAGATCCTTTGATAGGATATGTTTTCTATTTACGAAAGTTCGACCATATTTTTACATTCAGACAATCTTAGAAAGCGGCTGAGATCGAAGGTCATCGATTTCAAACCCATTAGCGATCGCCTGACTGTGATCCGCATCCAAGAGAAATTCTACAACATCAGGCTCATAAATGCACACACCCCTACCAAAGAAATTGAGGACCCTATCAAAGAGGATTTCTACGACCTCTTGAGCGGAGATTGTCCGGAATTCGATGTTAAAATCGTGCTCGGGGACATCATTGCCAAAATCGCATCTTTGACGGAGTGATCGGAAAATACAGCCTCCACGAAACGATAACAGATAACGGCTTCCGGCTCACTAGTAATACGGTGAAAAGTAACAAGATTCCCTTATAAGAGAATCCACACAGTAACCTGGTTAACTCCGGACTGTAGAACCACCAACCAAATTGACGATGTGATGTTTGACGCAGGATACCCGGGCAACGTGAGATGAGCACAGAGCAAGAAGTAGGGAGGAGAATAAGTTAGGATAGGTTAGGTTAAACAGGGGTGTGATAGGAGAAAATACTGGGAAAAAAGAAAAGATCCTTCGCAACCCCCCAGCTCAAGGATATCGAAGAATGCAGGAGTAATAACAAGATTCGAAACTTTTATAAAAAAGCTAAAAGCCTTGATGTAGGGTTTAATCCTGGAACTCAGGACCTTTGAAACACTGAGAGTAATTTTGTCACCGACCTGTAAAGACTAGCAGCAGAATTTCCAACAGCTGCTTGGTGGGCATGACCAGGAGAAATTGATAAGGTATGAAGAAAACTCAACTCCACTCGATGGTACAGCCATTTAAAAGCTGAAGAACAATAACACCGTTGTCTCGGACGGATTGCGGTCAGATCGCTTCAAATCTGGTGGCGATGATTTGATAAGGAGCATGCACCAGGTTATTTGCAAACCACGGGAGGAGGAAAGCATGCTGAACTATCTGGTCCATCTTCATGAAAGGTGATCCTATGGTATGTCTTGTAAGAACTACCAAGGCATATTCCTGCTTAACGTAGCCTACAAGATCCTATCCAGCATACTGTGTGAACGACTAAATCCATTTTACATCACACTCATCGGCACCTACCAGTATGGCCCGGCAAATCGACGATATACCAAATTTTCACACTGCGGTAAATCCTGGAAAAGACCAACGAGTTCCAAGTCTCTTCATCAACTTCAAAGCCGCATACGATTGCATTCATCGCACTGAATTATATAACGCGATGGTCGAACTCGAGATCCCCAGAAAACTGATGAGGTTGCGTTGTTTCACGCTTTAGAACTCGCAATGCACTGTGCAGGTTGGAAAAAAAAAAACTCCGAATTATTCCAAACATGCACCGGATTCCAGCAAGGAGACGCGCTGTCGTGTGATTTCTTTAATCTTCTGCTGGAGCAGATCGTGCTAAAGGCCGGAGTAAACACTGAAGGAAGTATATTTAACCTTAGGCAACTACTGCTACTTCAGTCTGTTGAAACAACTACGGTTAAAACTCCTAACTGGAAGGTCCAAAATTATGCTCTACAAAACCCCGATCTTGCCAGTCTTGCATTATGGTGCTGAATACTGGACGATAAGCAAGACAGTGGAGTAGATCTTGGGAGTCTTCGAAAGAAAAATTCTACGTCGAATATTTGGTCCTATCTGCGAGAAAGGTGAATGGAGAAAAAGATACATCCACGAACTCTACGAGCTGTATAAAGATGTGGATGTAGTTTGGGAGGCAAAAATCCGTCGACTGCACTGGCTCGGCCACATCGAGCGAATGGGTGTGAATGCTCCAGCTAGCAGAATCTTCGAATCCCAGCCACCTGCTTCACGAACCTCCGGTTTAAAGATTAAGTAATCGCGGACGCCAGAAGCCTTGGTCTAGTAAAGGACCATGAAGGATGGAAAGCGGTATTAGCTCAGGCTCAGACCCTCCAAGGGTAGCTTGCCGGATAAGTAAGTAAGTATAAGAGACCTAATTACGTATGCTTTAAGCTGTAGCTTCCTAGATCTTCCAGGAACGGTACTTCAATTCCTCTTTGTCATAAATATTTAAACTTGTTGCCATTCGAAATCAGGTGTATGGTTGGAACAAGACATTTTAGCTATTCTCTCTACAATCATTTTAAGAATGTTAAGTCTCCGAATTTCTCGATGATTAGTTCAAAAATTGTATAATCTGCAAGTATCTCCTGAAGGAAATATTGGGTACCAACATTACGCTGAGTACCAAGGCAACGACAAAGCTGATGAGTTAGCAAGGAAGGTATAGGGCTGACATAATTTACATGTCCTTATCAATGTCAAATTTTCATTAAATACAATACAGAGGCATCCAGCATGAGATCATTGGTCGGACCTGTGCATGCTGGGTTCAACTTGATACCGGCACAACACTTTTACTTACGTATTGCAAAAAGAGATGACACTCTCTACTAAAATTTTGTCGATAAGATCAAATCATCACAGAGTACTGTTTGTACATTCATTCTGAACGCCACAACGACTTTTGTAAGGACGAGGAATAGATTGAAACATTGGGAATGACCTTTTTTGCAGATTGACATACTACTGAGCTAAGTAAACTTCTTCAGCACCATAAAGCTCTGTTGATAGAACGTATTTGATTATTCAAGATGAAGCGCAGATATCGAAAGTCTTGAGCATATCCTGACATATAGACGACATGAGAAAAAGAAAAAATTTCGTCACCAAACTCAAGATTCTGTCATTTATTAGCCTTTAACGGCACCCTTACCACAGCCGTCGTGTAACCCCTTCAAATCTGAAATAAATATTTTATCTGTCATCTTTCGAGCAACAATAATATACCTACCAGAGATACCTACAACCTCACCCACAATAAAACAGCAAAGTGTGTCTAGATAGAAATATGCAAATGAAAAAAAAAAAAAAAAATTATTCACATCACCGATTCAACGTGATATGTACAGCAATAGAAAAGCAAGAATAAGAAGATAACTGTGGCACATGAAATAAAAAACTAATCCATGGTCCTAAATTCGGTTCCAAAAATACATTCACTTCAAATACATGATAAATTTCAAAGCGAAACCATCTAAAATGTCATCATTTAGTCACAGGAAGTGAAATGAGACATTGTGGCCTACGTTAAAACTCATAAATTCACCGAAACGATGTAATCGGATGCCATAAAAACATCGTTAGGCATTGTGTCGTAACGCGCATTACTATCTCATAAGTTCTAATGTACAATATCTTTTGATAAACAATCTGAGCACTTGGCCATAAGGAGTCGAAATTTATGAGCCATTCAGTCAACAACACAAATTATTCGGATCTCTGGGCAAAGTTGGGCAATAGAGTATATTTTTTGCGATATTTGTTGGACAGAAATGCCACTGAACATACTCTCGCAACATAGTATGGTGTGAATTACTGTCATTTTATTGAAGATGTTGGCGGTTAAATTTATGACTGTTTGTTGTGAGATTTGGAGCTGGGAAAATTGTATTAGTCAGGAGCTGAATGGTACTTAGACTTAAATTGATTTCCGGGTATCCAGGGTTCTTCATAAGATGTGTTCGAATATATTTTTCAAATAAAAAGACATGTCAAATGTCCTCCATTTAATCGCTTGCTTGCTTTTCTATGACTTTTCCGCATAATTTGGCCGATAAGATCAACTACTTAATGTACCCTCAATCAAAAGGTTATAAAGGAGTTAGGCCTCACAAGTAGGGCGGCCAATTGATAGGACCATGTTTGCCAGTTAGACAATCACCGTGTGACAAGTAGCACAGTTGTTGAAACGACATATCCTCCAAAGTGCTCTAATTTATATTTTTTAAGAAAAAAATATAGATATGGAGCGATAGCGGTCTCCAAGTCAGCCATCTCACTGAGGATGATCTCGGTGAAATTTCGGAACGTCAATAGAACCCAACAAGCGAACGTTTGATTGCACAATGGCCATTTAGATTTAGCTCTTGGGTGAACATGATTTTATGCGGAGGTATACCAAAGCCTTTTCAACTCACCCACGCCTCTGGTGGCAAGCCCGGAGCCCACTTTTGTTAAAAGGAGGAAGAACACACAACTAAAACAAAATCATCTAAGAGAAAACGATGTGAAATTTTGTTATGGTGCAAGTAATCGCATATCCAGTACAGGCGTCTGTCAGGGGTGTACACGCGGGCCCCGGCACGTCGTCATCCTATGACCGCAATAAGGAATTAATCAACGCAGGCCTGGGGTGGGGGAACACTTGGTTCCTATGGAACGTAGTGCTACAAGTGAAAAAAAAGAAGAAAGCAAAACAAAGAAAGTGACCTTTTTAGGAAAGTTTCAACCAGGGAGACTGCCAGCAGCTCGGGATAGTTTTCCTATTTTCCAGATAGGAAACGAGAAAACACTTACAGCAAATCGGCGTGCACCAACTGCGGAAGAAAATAAGCCACAGGATAGTCTCAAATGGGAAATACAGAAATGCGGAGATATCATCAAATCTATGAAGGGAGCTTGCACCAAACAACAAAAAATATCAGCATAGATATCAAAAATTGCATTGCGACACTCGAAGAATCACTTGACAATATGAAGTGGAACGTTAAGTTTTTGAATCGAAGTGCACTCCAACCGCAATCAGATATCAACATAACAACAGGCGAGAGTGGCAATCCAAGTAAGGCAACAGTTGTTCAATCAATGCGAGAAGCCAGCTCCAAGTAAGAGACTGCCACACAGCCTCATAATAAAGGAACTTAAAAAAAATTGCAAGGAAGTCCTCACATCATCGATCCAATGCAGTGAGCCACAAAAAGTAGGCCAGAAAGGCTGACTCGAAGAGGAAACTCCTTCAATAAACAACGAACAGGACAGCAGCTGTTAAGAAAAACCCGATGATCCAACGCCAACAATCGATGCAAAAAGATTGGATAGTGTCAAGGTGTTGGTTTTTAGTGGGTGAGAATCGCACAGTACTGGAAACAGAGCGGGACTGTTTCTTGTCGTTATAGGCTTTTCCATTATCCCCTATGTAAGTCCTTTCAGAAAATGAGATGCCCAGATGCTGTTGAGAATGGCGCGAAATCGGTTGATTGTGATCTTGACTAAACGTATCGTCATCACATTCACATCAAGCGCCGCAGGATGTTGTGGCTTAGGGTTATGCCCTGTCTAGACCGCAGTAAGTAGTTTACAGTCTTTTCTACTGAGAGACAGCAAGAAAATCGCTGATCTCTTAGAGACGTCGAGAAGCAATTCGTTTGGTCAGCCGGCGACTTGGAGGGTAATGTCATCTGTAGCTATGCTCACATGAAACCCAAATTTCAATGAGAGCTCAGATCGAGGACGCAGACAGTCCACTCAGTCTCAGGTCCTGAAAAACTGTTAACTGAGCCCTGCCTTGCAATTTTATCGGTGATTTCATTTCTTGTGATCCAATTGAACAATGGTAATTTTTCCAATTGTTATGTTTCAGCAGCTGTCAAAGTTGCCAACGACATCCAGCTGTCAAAATATTCAGTAAGGTTTGCCATTTCAAAATGCATCGGTTTACGCGTGCCATAAGTGCGGAAATAAATACGTAACGTGAATTTCGTCGTGAAGTCGTCGTACCGTGGAAAAGTTTGAGCTTGAGTACACTCTTTTGGATTTTAAGCCACCAACCAGACAGAGATTGGTGCGAAATGAAAAAACATAGCGGCCAGTGTCGAAAAAGACCCAGAAATGTTGATTTGGCGTCGATCAGCTGAATTGGGCATTGCCAGAGGGTCAACCAGGCTTATTTTGCCATTGGGTTAAGGCCTACACCCGTATAAAATTATGATGACGCAAGAATTGAAGTCGGACGACTATATACTATAGACAACGCCATGAGTTCGCTAATTGGTCGCTGGAAATGTTGGCCGGAGATCCGGATTTTGGCCAACAAATCATCTTCTCGGACGAGGCTCATTTTTGGGCTCAGCGATGCCATTATTGGAGCTAACACAATCCACAAGTGTTCAGCCAAGCATCAATGCATCCACAAAGATTGATTATTTGGTGCAGTTTATGGAATGGCGGCATCAACGAATCTAATTTTTTTTCGAAATTAGGAAGTAGACACTGTTACCGTCAATGGTCTCAGGTATAGAGCAATGTTTAACCGACTTTCTGTGCTCAGAGATCAAAAAAAAACGCAAATTCTTGGCCACCACCACCGATTCTTCACAGAATTGATTCACATCAGAATTGTGTATATCTCCGCTTGGAAGATAGTCGCAATCCTAAAATGGTTTTAGAGCCATCCGCGAAGATACGATTGCATTCCTTTCCTGGCACAGATTTTGGCCTAAACCATTGAGGGACACAGCTAAAGTCGATTTAATATTTCTTCAGGAACAGGAGTTCTGCGGGTTTCATTACATCAAATGGGATGTTCATATGACCAGAGTCGGAAGTCAGTCGGCGTGCAAGGTCATCAAAACAATACGTATGTTGTACCAAAGACCACTTCTCTTTAAAGGGAAGATGGCTTTGAGAGTGCAGGCAATGATGTGAATATCAGCCTAGACAGACAGTTGTTTGAAATCGTTCCATCAGACAACTGACACATGAACTACAATATAATTGGTCGCATGATAGCCACAAAGATCCAGAGGACACTCCCAAGTCACAACCCGCATGTCTCACCGCAACCTCCTTTACCCTACTAGAAGGACACTTCGAAATTCTCCAAGACGCTCTTGGCCTTCATAAGCCCAAAGAAGTTTGTTATAGAGGATGACACCCAAACACTTAGCGTGATGCCCTTAAGCATTAGATGACTTAGACCAGCCGTTTTTCTCTTTCTCGTAAAGATCACTGAAAGGCTATTTCAAGTGCACCAATCTTTGACCAAATCTAAGGCTGCCTGCGCTTTAGAGAAAACATTCGCTAAGTATGATTCAATTCACCTGCATATGCCTGAGTATAAACGTCAGAACAATTGAGTGATTGCACCATTACAGTGGAGACAGGACGATGCCTCGTTACCTATTTACCTTCGCAATCACATACTGGCCGCAGTCAACATCCACAATTAGGGTTCTATTCACCATCTCCGCCGTGATGTCTGGCGCAGTAACACATTCAGTCAAAAATTGCGTTGTTGAAAGCACCCTCAATGTCAATGAAAATGTTCAGTGCGGATTCGTTCTCTTCGCAAGATCTGCCGCTCTGGTAGGCATCTTAGGCAGAGGATGCATACGCAAAGTAGCATAGTTTTGCATCTACGAAGCTCGACCATGCCTTCCATGCCCTTCAACATGAAGGAAGACATGATCTTGGCGAGCGTGTAGTGCTGTTTTTCAGTTTTCAGTATAAAGGCTACTCTCACTATTCGCCAGGATTTTGGTCAGTGCCAGGTTAGCCGTGAAGGTTCTCTTCAGAGTTACCAGGAGCTGCTCTATACCTTTTCATAACATGATTGCATGTATGCCACTGGTTTCAGGTGACTTGTAGCCATTAAAGAAAACAACAGCATCTTTGACGGACTAGTCGTACCATAACCGATGATAGATACCAGCTATGACGTGTTGTGTTACTCAGTTTACTCGCAGATTCGGTAATTGGAGCTGGTTGACAGCCAGTTTTGATTAGGTTACCTGGGAAGTGAGTGTCAAGCAGGAGACAGAGAATCTCTGCTTTCGACTCGCTTTTCTAGTCGTACGGATGATCTGCAGGCCGGTTTCCTAGTTAGACATGCCAGCTCAAAACACTGAATATCCTGGCTTAGCTTTTGTTTTGTTCTGAGTTTAAGCGTGGCATTAGCGGACTTGCCTCATCCAGTTGGTTCTCCACGAAATCCTCCTCTTCTAAGAGGTCAAGACCTCGCATCCGATTCTGAATTTGACGTGACTATGTTCTGGCAGGGAAACCTCCGAAAGTACATTCCAGCCGGAATCCTCCTCCTTAGCATACCTTTTGGATAGCGTTAAGTCGACTACTCGCTGTCCTGCTGTCGGTCGTAACAAATGCTGGCTGTATTATTGACTACCAGGTCAGATAATAGTATGACAGCCAGCAGCCTATCATCCTGGAATGAATGTATTCAATGAGTTCTGCTACTGCCTGTGATAGTTTCGATAGCACCAAATCATAAGGAAAATAAGCTGACGCAACGCCTTTCATCACTGACTTATGCCCGCAGCAGCAAATTGACCAAGTTTAGATGGTAAGAGTGAGTTCGGCACATAAAAACAAGTTCTCGGACTTTTCGATCCCTCTTCACATAGTGGTGTGAAACCTCTTATTCCACACCCATATACCCTATTTGGATAGTATGTGACCTCAACTTAACAAAGTATTCCTCTTAGAACACAGGTATCGCCTGTCATTGCGAAAAGACCGCTTTCGAACTTCTTAACAATCGACATTCCTTAGATCTCCAAGCAACAACAAAACCCACCATTGTTCGTTGATTGTATTTCTTCTTATTATACGTAACTAACTACACAACTTAATCTCGCTTAGATACTCAAACTAAATACAAAAGACTAATGCTCAGTCCCAATACTGCTAATGGAATTTTTGTTTTATTGGCGACAAAACAGCGGTCGTATAATATTAAAAAAAAAAAACTGTACGCCCACGATAATGGCGCCTCCTACATATATGACGGTATATTGCCATGAGAAGAGTTATGACAATTTCAGATAACAAGACCCACGCAATAAACTGCCGACAAATATATAAATTTGTTCTTCCCGATTAGCATCTGCCACGTACGTAAGTATCTTCTAGAGGAACTACTCCATGAAACGAGTAGAACTGTCATTTCCGTACCGTAAGAACCAAGAACTCTTTTAAAAAAATAAAAAATAAAATTTGTAACATTTTCACAAACCTTTTTGGACTGCAAAAAATAAATAAAGAAAAATTTCAATGTAAACAGACGAAAACGTAAACGTTTTCCCGACGTCTTGTTGACACTGACATTGATATTGGCTGTCAATTTACTGCGTTTAACCCATGAGGTGGTCGCAATATACACAGAGACAGACACACGATACAAAATGTAAAAATAAAGGCACTTGACACAATTTATCACTGTCGCTGCCACCGACCGGATCGCGCGGCAACCGTTGTTGCCAATTGCAACTTAGATATTTTTTTATCTCAATTTTTTTTATTTTATTTCGATTTGCCAAAGGACTCTCAATTTGGACGGCTTGAAATACACAAATGCTAAAGTGCTGAACTCGAACTCGATTCAGTTTTTTTTTTCTAAGATTTTTGAAATTTCGTATCTTTAGTGCGTGGTAAGATCTTTTTGTTTTAAATTTTCCACAACATCAAGATAGCACTTTGAAGTGGGTTAAATTTCTTTTTGAAAAAAAAAAAAAATGCCTCATAACCGTTAACGATATCACAGATACCGACTTAAGATAGGAAAGGTAAACCTTTTTTGAATTTGTCGTTTTTTTTTTTTGTTAGAAAAAAGTAAAATTCGATCTCCGTTAAGGGCGATTTAACAAGCGACAGAGCGCGTTACAGATAGCACGATCGATCGCTAAAACTACTCAAACTCAACTGAGAACAAGTTTCGTTTCCAGAAATGATCGAGCGAGGTGAGTTTTCTCCTCGTCGTTTGGTTGTTGTTTTTGTGATTTTTATTCGCTCGCTCGCTGGCTATTATTCGACCAGCACTGCAACACACTCGTACATACTCTCACTCAAAACATGAAATGAGAGAAAAGAAAACAAAAACAAAAGTTGAAAAACAGAAAAGTATCTAAAACTGAAACAGAATCGCCGAATCTACTGTTCTTGCTGGGGGAGTTTGAAATTGAAATTGAAATTGAAAGAATAAATGAAAATGAGAAACGCGATTTACAGATTCAGATACAAAAACAAATGGACCGCCGCGATTTGATTGTTGTCCAATAGCAAAAATGCGGTGCAATGTGGTGAAAAAATTTCTCAGTGGCTTTACGAGGTATACGAGTACCGGAATGGGTGGTAGTGGGAGAGCATAGAGTGGAAAAGTTATTTCAATCTACATAGGAGGGTGGAAGTTATATCTTTTATATAAATAGTCTCATCTTATCGCCGAACAGATAGTCCCGGTGAGTAATACCAATAATGCTGGGTTAAGAGCTACACTCATATTGGTAGTCCCATTCAAGTGCGGAGGATTGCTAAATATATTGCTGAACCTAACGAGAAGCACATAAGTATTCACCGTTTATTAGATAACCTAGGTAGGGTTCTTTCCTATACGTCAGACGTCATTTAAATATGACGTCCTGGACCCCCTTCGTGTGGGTAATGAGTTATGATCCAAAAATTTGTATGTAACTTTGCCTGGATATGGGTGATTTACATTGAACCCAGGGTTCAAGTTACTCAACTAAATGAAAACTTTTACACCTACGTAAGCTTGCGTCGATGTAATTTAATTAAACTCGTACTACCGCTACGTGAGACTACCCTTTCTTATGGGTAACATGTGATCTGAAAGGGTTGTGTGCATTGCTCTCTAAGTGTTAATACCTATATAAAGGCGTTATTTATGATAAAGCCAAATTCAATTCTTGAAATTCATATTAGCGTCGACAATATTGGCTCTAAGCCAGTATTTTTTGCGGTAGCAGTGCTGTCGTCAGTTCAACGATTTTCGAATCCAATGTCAAGTTTGAGTCATTTCTTCGCAAAATGAAGAAAACTTCAAGCCTTTCTGAAGAGAAGCTAGATGATGATCGTTATTTTCCTTCGGCTTTAGTCCAGTTGCTTTGACTCTTATGTAGAATTTCAAGGTGCATTCGTAGGATATAAGAGCTGGTAAAATCTCTAACCTTGCAATCGACATCAAAATCGACTCCCCGAGTATTTGCTACACATGAGGCGAAAAAAAAGTAGTACGATAGCGTCACCAGAGATGGCGTTACTAATTAATGAGGTGTTATCTGATTTTCGGGTACCCATTTTGTTGACGAGTCGTAACGAAAAATTGCAATTCTAAAAGCAAGAGACATCCACGGATCAGGGGCCTGGACGACGATTAAGCGGGTAACAGTTGACTGTCGAAAACATGACTTAGGAAAGTAGTGAAACGTTTAAGGCAAGTGCTTGCTTTAATTCCTTGTCTTGACCGCTGCAATTTGCATGTGTGTTACTTTATATGTGCGGACTAATATTAGACATAAGCGGCAGGACCCAAAGTTGGATAAAGAAACAGCGGAAGAACTTCTCAGATGGAATCAACAGTGTTCTTGCTTGACCTGGTGATCCTCTTATTTTAAGCTCAAGTCAGAAAGGGGTTACTGAGGTTGAGATAGTGGCGAAAGAACTCACACTTATAACCTCGTACCGGTGTAGCCGGCTCCTTATGTCCAAGAAGTGGGTGTCGCAAAGGGCACCAAACCCTCTGGCAATGTAAGAAAATTATAGTTCCAAAACAATTGAAACAACCACTGTTGACGACCCGTTGTTACTCAAATAGGCAAACGATTTTCGGTACTGCACGTGGAATGTTAGGTCCCTGGACCAGATGTAAGAAGGATGAAAACTGCTACATATACCACGATGGTTACTATCGAGAAGGAAATCCATGACTATTTCAAAGGAGATTTGCTACAAGAGGGATGTTTAGGCAAGAAGCCTCGAGTTTCAAGCACGTTAATGAGCACCGCCTTACAGTCCACATTTTGGCTAAATTTGTCAACATCAGGCTAATCCGCATATCGCCTCAACGGACGACCGCACCAAGTACTATTTTTTATGTGCTCCTCGACAAGATACATATATGTTCAAAGACCAAAGCATGGTGTTAAAATTCTGAATCCTAAAATCCATAGACGATGTTTAAGATATATTTGGTAGCACTGTTGATAAATATAGCCTGTACAAAACCACCTCTAACAGTGAATGCGGGCTAATCGACTTCTCTTCTGGATGATTTGTCATGGTAGCAAGTACACGCTTCCTACATCTCGGCATTAATAAGAGGAACTGGCGGTCTTCTGAAGGAGCTACTATCAACCGGATCGATTACACTGTGACAGACACGTGGCACGCCTACTATTCTGTGAAGCCGAAAGTTTCGAACGGCCATTGTTGACTTGAACCACTGACTTATTGTGGCCAGAGTACTAATGCGAATATCCCTAACGTCGCTAAAAAGAGGAAATACTTTGAAGGCTGCAATTGATGACAAATACAAGGTCAATGTGCTATCCCCACTAGGCTCGTCGAACCACTGTGTCATAACAGGTCATCTCTCATACACCCACCACACAATTTCTAAAAAAACCGTATGACAAGCCAATTGGAGCGGACTTAATAGCTTCTTTAGGAATTTTAATGTTATGTTTCTTCGATAACGATGTGGATGCTACTACTGATGTAAGCACAGACCTATTCTCTTTAGGATGATTCCTTTATCCCTCATTGGATGAAGAGTATCAAACCAAAAGACAAGGCATGTTACGCCTCGAGCCAGGAACAACTGCAACGCCTTTCTTAAACGTGTGAAATTTGAACACGTTAGTAAACATTTTTGGTGGTTCGTGAAAAACATCAGAAATTCTGACTCATCCTCCATCCCAACGCTCATTTACAATGACTTTCTAGCTGTCAGCTCTTTAGACAAGGCTTGGTGCACACTTTGCGGCCAGCTCAACACTTCCAGATTGTGCTTTATCTCTCAATCGAATTTTCAATGGAACGAATCCACTTTCGCACTCGTGTAGGTGTTCTTCCACGCTGGAAAAACCACTGTGTAAGCTTTTTCATCAATACTACTCTTTAGGACTCTTTCCGAGAAGATGGAAAACAGCAGAGTACATCCCTAAAAAAGGCAATTCTTCTTCTCTCTCCTCCTACAGACACATTGCACTAACTTCCCTTCTTTCCAAGATCATGGAAATGCTGGTAAATTGTCAGCTCATGAAATATCTCGAAACACGAAAACTTTTCAATGACCGGCAGTACGGTTTTCATACTAACAGTTACACTGGTGATTTGATGGCATATCTTACCGAAAAGTGGAACCAAAGTTTACACCAATCTGGCGAAAGCGAGATGGTTATACGAGTACTTGATTTTTTTAAGGCATTTAAAAGAATTTTGACATCAGGCTCTTTTGTCCAAAATGCGTGCATTTGGGATTGATGACTCTCTTCTTCAATGGATAAGAAATTACCTTTCGGAACGTTCAATGCAAGTTGTCTTGAACGGTTTCAAGTCTAACATCCAAAAAATAAATGCTGGTGTGCCCCACGGCTCCGTTCTATCTCCATCACTTTTTTTAATTTTCATCAACGATATCTTGTCTACTACTTTCAATCCAAGTAATCTCTGCCTTTCATATTCGTTCCCGGACCCACGTCTCTGCTCTTCAGCTGTAGAACGGGAACGGCAGCATATGTTAAGCTCCTTGATTCTGAGCATAACTAATTGGGGAACCGCTTAGAGAGTAGAATTTAATGCCGAAATCGAAAAACTTTCCATTCTCGGTATGTGTGTCAATGACAACTTAGGTTTGAATGACCAACATATTCGATGTCGCCAAAAATTATGCGAAATGTCTTGGTTTCCTCAAGCGATGTAAGAAATACTTTTCCTCTTCTGAGCCGGCCTCAATATGCGCCTAAAACATCCCTGAACCTGCTATGTACGATTCGAAACCATGCCAGTCACCCAGTCAATGGACACCCTCGAACACCAAAGAAATGTCTCGTGTCTCACTTTGTTTTATCGCTATTTTCCCCATCAGTGCTCCATAGAAATTGCCAGTAGCATTTTGCTTTTTAAACCTTCAACCGTAACAACGTCAACGTCTCGCTATGAATGCTCAACAGTATACCCTCAAACCCACTTTCGGACGAACTCCGAACAATTCGTATGTGGAATGCACTACCGAGCTCTCTATTCCTAGTCATTATAACATTCAGACATTTAAAACCAACGTACATTGGTACCTATCTTTCTTTCCTCCCTAATTTTCTTTCCCCCGCGCTGTGTGCAAACATTTTAAGGGCACCTTAATTCCTTGAACGCGCGCCGATGTCAGTGAGGTTTCAGACCAAAAAAGTCCACAATAGACCGAATGCTCATACCCCGCCAGATTTTGGAAGAAACTGAAGAAGTCCAAATCGATACTCACCACCTTTCCATCGATGTTAAGGCCGCATATGATAGCATTTATAGAGACGAGCTTTATACAGCTATGTCTAGTTTTAGTGTCCCTGCCAAACTCATCCGTCTGTGCAGAATAACGATTGAGAACGCTCGTTGCTCCGTCGAAGTCATTAACGACTTAACCGATGCGGTTGATGTCAAAAAAGGTTTTAGACAATGTGACGCGCTGTTGTGTGACTTATTTAACATCATACTTCAGCGAATTGTGCGAAACTCACAAGCGAATACTGGAGACACAATCTTTCAAAAGTCTGTACAATTACTGGAGTACGCTGTACGCTGATGCTATTGACTGTTACCGATGTATTCTCTAGTATTGAAACGGAAGCTGCCGAAATGGGTTTAGTTGTGAATGGCGGCAAAACCAAGTGTATGCTGTCAACAAGAACGGACATACAACATTGACGAATTAGACAAAAAGTTACAGTCAACAGGCTTTGGAGGAGAAAATTCAACGACGAACTATGTGAGCTATACAGCGACATCGATCTAGTCAGAAAACTGCGCATCAGTCGGGTAAAATGGCTAAGACATGTAGATCGACACCAATTTTCCGGCCCGCAGGGCTTTCGAATCTAACCTGGAGGGACAACGCAGTAGATGGAGACCTCATCTTAGGTGGTCCACTTGTGAACGGGGACTTTAATCGACTTGGAGTATGAAACTGGAGGCAGTTAGCTAAAGACCGGGTTAAATGGAGAGGCTTGCTGAAGCTGAAGCCCAAGAATTGTAGAATTGTAAGCCCTTCTAAGTTCAAGCTATGTGGAACAAAAAGAAAATTTGATGCGAAACACATGATGTTTCACTGGCCTACTGATGGTAGAATGTACTAGAAGTAGCCGCATTTGTTGGAGTCCCAAAATAGAATCTGCATAGATGTTAGATCTTCAGCATCAGCATCAGAAAGTGGAGAATAGTATCGATTGGCCGACGGTGCATTGCCTAATGGAAATTCAGCGGGGAGAACGTTTGGAGTGCGTAAAGCTATGTTTTAGTAACTCGCCATATTCCTGGATTACAAAGGCAGAAGATCTGAAATTCGAAGCAATCATGAACAAATCATTCGGAGTTCTAAAGTTGCTCTGCAAACTGTGACTGGGGACTGAGGACTATCGCAGACAAGCGGCGGATTTCCTCAAGGAATTGTTGTATTATGTGATTTCTTTAGTAGCTGTAGCAGAAAGTATGTGGAGCGGGAGCCGGTCTAAATGATAAGATCAATAAGCCCATTCAGTTGTAGTCCATAAAGTGTGAAAGATATCTATAATATCTGTGTTCTATGATCAAAAAGAAACATCAACTGGTCTCTTCTCCTTTTTCGAAAAACGGATAGACACGGATCAAGTGAAATTATCTCGAAGGTATTTATTATACAACAAAAGACTTTATAGCTTCTATCGCTTCCAAAGTCAAGGTGTCCTTGAGAAGCACCGCATCACATCACAGGTCATTGTCAAGTTGCTTAATTGCACGTTGCCGCCTTCCAAAAGGTCAATCCAATTAGTTTCGAGTTTCGGGCCAAATTATTTTCTGACTCTCATAATTACCACGAAATTAATCATCATTCAAATTATTTTCAATTCACACGGCAACGCCTTCCTACACCGACAAGATCGTTGATCTTCACAACGACAAAACGACACGTACATATTCGTAAAAGTCCGACTGACACCTCCACCGATATCGTTAACCTCTCCGTTTATCGTTTCTTGTACTCGTAGATACATCTGTTGCATTTAATCCGCTAATTGACGGATAATGTACAAAGTGCAAAGTATTTTTGGCACTACCGTATGTTGCAATTGCACGTTTGTTGCATGCTAAAATTAAAAATCACTTAAAGGTCCAATGAACCAATTTCGAACACGTGAAAAATTTGCTCATCGGTTTCGCTGAGGGGTGGGGAGAAGAACAAATTAAATTTAAATTTTCGTGATGGTTGCATAAAAGTCTTCCAATCGAAACTGGATAAACAGGTCAACGACGAGGTGGGATCATAAAAAGCGTTGAAATCGGTTCAATAGAATTGTAGCATCGCAGATGTACAAATTTATTCGGGCAAACGTTAAAGTGGCAATGCTCGCGGGGACGAATAATAATTCCACTTGAGTTCGCTCCTGACCCAGAATGTATGTATCTTTTCCCAAATATTCGTACACGGGATGCTTTATATTTAAGACAATTCCACACAGATGGCAAGGAAAAGCAAAAATCGAAAGAAAACAAGAACCAGATACACTTTTAAGGGGGGCACCGACCCAATTTGGGTAGTCCTTTGGAACACATGTGGGGCAGAGTTTTTTATTTTTTTCTGTGCGTGAAATTTGAAATTTTCATTTGATGGGGAAGGTCTATAGAAATGTCGCAGTATGTGATGAGAAAGAAATGCCTGTGGCAGATTCTGTTTGTTTTTCTTGTCGTATTCCGATTTTATACGGCCGTAGACGGAAGCTCTCGCAGACAGTATGACTTGTCTTCTATTTCGGGAAACGATTTGGTAACCTTCAGATAAATTCTGTGTAATTTCTGTAATCGCAGACATTTTTGTAAAGACATTTACAGCAAGCAGTTGAGAAATTTAATTTAGGAGGTGAGGCGCGGATCAATGTCATTGAAACTCTAATGTTATTCAATTCGAAGCTATTCGTATGTAAAAAGGACATTTCTTTGAATAGTCCTACTCTTGTGTACAAATTGATTCAAGTGTTTGATAAAGAGAGACGTTTCCTGGGCAGCACAAAACCACTAAGGCATTGTGGCAGGTATTGTCCATGTTGAACTAAGTGAACGTAAGCTAGGTACGACACCCTGATGAGTGCATATCTACAAAAATCTTGCAGATTCGAATTTCAAGTATGGAATATTAGAAGTTTGAGAGAAAACTTTGCATCTCTTGTTACCCACCTTGATTCTTTTCTTTGCATTCCGGATATTATTATCGTTTCCGAAATTTGGATTTATGGGTTTGAAATTAACGATTATCATCTACCGGGTTTCCTTTTCTTTGCTAATCCAAATGAAAATTATGCTGCGGGCGGTATCGGCTGTTTTATTAAAGAGAAACTAATAGTTCATGAAGCTAAGTGTGTCGACTTTCAGAGCGCAGACATTCTAAAGGTTTCTGTTAGGTTTAATCAGATAGATTTTGTTCTGTTGTCTGTTTATCGTCTACATATGTTCAATGTTTTGGCGTTCATAGGAGAATTTTCTTGTCTGCTGAACACAGTAAAAGCAAAAAACCTAATTATTTTGGGAGATTTCAATATTAATATGTTAGATAGTAGCGAAACTGTGTCAAATTACTTGGCCCTCTTAGCCTTCCACGGTTTAGCTAGTTTTATAAATGAACCCACTCGGTTGTCTTCAGGTACGTGTTTGGATCATATTTATGGACGATTTGCAGACTTTCCATTGAATGCCTGCGAGAGGTGCACATATGACTTGCAAATCACTGATCACTCAATGATAGGTTTATTGGTGAATACTTTTCAAAGCAAAAAGAAGAGTCGTACCGAAGTTAATAGCCAAAAGCAAAAAACAAGAATTGATTTTATAAAGCTGACAAATCTTCTACTTTATGAGTCCTGGGACGATGTTTACATGGAAAGTGATGCTTCTGCTTCTTATGATTTGTTCATAACTCGCCTTAATAAATTTATATCAAATTGCTCCTCTACGGAACAATTGAAAAAATCTAAAAAACGACTAAAACCCTGGATATCTAGTCAACTCATTGAAAAAGTTAACGTGAAATACAAGCTTAGAATAAAATGCTCCAAGAATCCCATGAACCTTAGGCTGAAAAATAAGTTTAAAAAGCTATATTTGGATTTAAAAAAAGAGATTGCTTTTTGGCGCGATAATTATTATAGAACTAAATTCATTTCTGCTAAGGGTAACCTTAAATCAGAATGGCAAGTAGTGAATGATATTCTGAACAAGTCTCATTCTACAACAAAACCCCATTCAATTTGTGTGAGCAATTGCGAACTGTTTGACAAACTTGACATTGCTAATGCTTTCAATGAGTATTTCACCTCAATAACAAACAGCATACCAACACAAACAGTTCTGAGAAATTGCACTCGTTGTTACAATTCAATAAGTGGGGGTGGTGACCTGTCGCAATATACGAGCTTTGCCTTCGAACCTATCACTGCTTTAGAGCTCCTAAAATCAATTGGATCCCTAAAAACATCGAACTCTTGTGGCTTTGATAATATTTCAAATATACTTGTTAAACAAATAGCATGCTATGTGATTGACGTCCTGGCAGTCATTTTTAATCGCAGTATATTTGCAGGAACATTTCCCTTGGCACTCAAATGCGCCGACGTAATTCCGCTGCTTAAAAAAGGCTCTGCAGACGATATGAAAAACTATAGGCCAATTTCACTTCTGCCCACTTTTAGCAAATTATTCGAAAAAGTTATTAAAGAGAGAATAATGTCTTACTTGAAAAAAATTGAGTTTTTCAATCCAATGCAATTTGGTTTTCAGCAGGGTAAATCTACCGAAGACGCTCTTCTAAATTTTTGCTCAAATATTTTGTCTAACCTTGATGGTAAAAAATTCACGGCTGGTTTATTTGTTGACATCACAAAAGCCTTTGACATGGTCAACCATATTATTCTGTTGGATAAAATGGAAAAAGCGGGTTTTCGTGGGTTCATACTAGAGTGGCTTAGATCATACCTAGCAAACAGATCTCAAAGAGTGAAGATTGATGGTATGAGAAGCGAGATTCGTTTCTTCAGTTTGGGAGTTCCTCAGGGTTCTGTGTTGGGACCCATTTTATTTCTAATTTATATAAACTCACTGTTTTCACTAAACTTCAGAAGTAGAATTACGGCGTTTGCAGACGATGTTGGCTGCTCATATGGCTCTGAAAGTGTCTTGGATTTAATCTCTGACATTAATTGGGATCTTAGTCTATTAAGAATTTGGTTCACAGAACACAATTTGAACATTAGCTCAAAGACAAAAATAATGTTTTTTAACCTAGTTTTCCCAATGTGTATGAATGCGGACGTTTACTTCCACGCACCAGAATGCCAAAAGTATGGATTAGCAGGCTGTAATTGTGATTCTAGTCAAATACTTCCAACATTTTGTAGCAGTCTTAAATGTAGTGATAATTGCTTTTTAATTGAGGAAGTAGACTTGGGCTCACAATTGATTCTAGGATGTCATTTGCAAGCCACACAGAGTCCCTAAGGAAATATTTTCGAAATACCCTGCGACACTTTTTTTATCTAAAAAATGTTTGTTCAAAGCAATTATTAAAATTCATTTATTATGGTGTCTTTCACGCTAAACTCCAGTATGGAATTGTTTGTTATGGGGGCGTGTATCTGAATAAAATCAAGCCTTTACTAGTCTTACAAAAAAGTGTAGTAAGGAAAATCTGTAACAAGAATCGGCGTCATCCCATTGTTTTGTGATACGAAAATTCTTCCAGTTCGTCATTTGTATTGTTTTAAAGTGTTGAAAATGTTCTTTCAGAGATCAGGAAATTTAAATTATAGACTTATATCTGATTACAATCTACGGAGAAACTTTTCCTATGTTGTGACTGTACCCGTTTTTCGTACAACTGCATTTCGGAATTTTTATAATATCTCTTCATGTCGACTATTTAACAAGCTCCCTTTAAATATTAAAATGATAAGAAATTCTGGAATATTTGAAAGGTCCATAAGGTCTTGGCTTTTTAATTATGATTCACAGAACGTGGAATACCTTCTCTCTGATATTCTGGTGTAAATAATGTTCTTTTTTTTCTAACTTCCTCTTAACTTTTCTTTATTTTTATATAGTTATTTTATTTTGATTTGCATCCTTCACTTTTCTTTGTAAATATAATTGTATATTAAATTAACTTGTTCTTTGAATTTAATTAAACGGGTCACCCCACCCACATATTAATAATATTAAAACCCATTGAAGTGGCATTTGGCACTATTTTAATACTTTATGTATATAAAATATAAAATGTCACTATATTATTTCTATTATATATTTTTTTTTAATATACTTAATGAATTATTGTGTTCAAATCACGTAAATTTTACACATGTATTATATATAATGAAATAAAAAATACTACTACTACTACTACTACCTAATGACCTTGGTGAGAGGTGAGTAGGGACGTTACATAAATACGCTAATGGTAAGAAATCTAGAAGTTCTACACCAGAAACCATCCCACAAACTTCACCTTAAGGTAAACAAGTGCATGGAAAAAAAGACCCCATAGTAGGAAATCCAAATCCTCATGATAAGAGGAAACGACAAAATTCAGAGGGTAACTCTGACATCTTCTGCTAAAGTCAATAGACTTGAACAAATTCTAACGCCAAATCCAACAGCAGTTGTTCGCGCACGAAGCCGGCTTCTTTGGAAAAACCGGACATCTCGCAACCGTACCATTAGAGCAACATAGAACGGTGCTCCACCATCTGTTTGCTAGAAGTCTTTGGAGAAATAAGGAAAAGCAACTGCCGAACACGAAACAAGTGACTTTTTGAACACTCAAAACTCAAAAATTGCGATGTTAACGTATTCGAACGCATGCCGCAGCGGTTGATTTGTTTAAAATACATGTTTTGGGGTTACCTCGTTCCAAAAATTGATTCAAACACATGCAAAAGTACTCGTATATATTGTTCTTCATGGCGAGTATTTTGGAAAACGATAAAGCCATTTTCGATGATAAATATTTGTTTTTACTTATTTTCCTCAAAACTTAAGTAGTAACCTACGTAAACAAACGCAAATAATTAAAGGCAAGCCATTCAAGAGCCGACTACGTTCAGCGGGAATAACGAAGCCTCCATTCCAACGCTCATTTATAACTGCATTCCAGCTTTCAGCTGTTTGGACGAGGCAAATCTGCCTAGAGTATGGCACAGATGTACTATATTGTACGAGTACGTCCCTTCCTTCCAAGGTGACGAAAACGTTGATAAACTGGCAGCTTGCGAAATATCTCAAGACACGGTAAATACTTATAGAGTGACAGTAGAAAACGCGGTAAACATTTTTGAGTTTTTGAAAAACAAAAAGTCGTCGGAAGTAGACGATGTTCCAAACATCGTATTAAGGCTCTTGTTTTTGGAAGTAGTGGATAACTCAACTACGCTATTCAACAATGCGCCCAATAATGCATATTATGCGACGCACCGAAAAATAGCAGTGGCACATCCCATTCCGAAAAGGGATAAAGTAGCCAATAGAGCGCTGATAAGGCTGGTTGAAGAAAATATTATAATTCCGGAAAATCGGCATGGTTTTATGGCGAAACATGGCACTATTCGTGCTGCATCAAACACCGATATATTTACAATGGAATAAATACAGCTGCCTGCCCCTTTGACTTTGAGAAGGCTCTCGACACCGTTTGGATCGATGGGCTTTTCTGATAGTTGAGCGCAGAAAGCTGTGCTACTGTTATTATATACAACAGGGACGGTGATTTTTGCGATAGTGATCAACATTTACACAAGTGATCTAGCCTGTGCTCTCAATCACGCTATTGCGCAGGCAGACGGTGTAAGGGCGTACAGATTAGTTCCAAGAAGTTATGAATACTTTTCTGCAGCGTGATTTCGATCCCGTTATTATATAACATCCATACGAGAACTTTCGGCAGTGCACCCTGGTCTAACAGTGAAAGCTGGAGCGTGCTGTTCAGAACCTGAAAGGTACTCTCACCAAGTATTTTGAACTTGCGTGTGCAGCTAGAAAGCAATCCTGCAGAACGCCTGTTTATTGGTGGAGCGTCTTTCTAAAGAAACCATAAAACCTCTAAAGAGGTCACTTAAAACTAATTTGAAGGAAGACTGGTGTCTTTATGGATCAAAGCAAAAAGAATAAAAAAAGCTTAATCGGATTTCGAAGAATGCCTCTTGTATGTGCAAGACTTCTACGAAAATTTCAAAAATGTCCGTGAAACCGAAGCCGAAGCCGAAGTTCTGAAAAATGGAAATCAACCAGGTTGGAATCACTCAGAGAATCTAATGGCACCTACCTACACTGAGTCCAAAACAGAGACTCATGCTTGAGACTCACATCCCAGGCAACCTAACCAGAACCAGCTCACAACCTCCTATTAGCGAAGATGTTGGTGAGCTGAGTAACACAACACGCAGTAGCTGGTATATCTCATCGTTTGTAGTGACGGATGAGGCCATTAAACATGCTTTTGCTTTCTTTGATGGCTTCAAGTCGTCTGGCACCGATGGCATATACCCAGTTAAGTTACAAAAAGGTATAGATCATCTGCTGGTAACTCTGAAAGGAGTTGTGGGGGCTACACGCTCGCCAAGAGCTTCAGGCCTATAAATCTCATGCATGTGCCACTCTTCCAGATAACTCGGAGTAGATGAATCACTAGTTTTACGAATCAAAGCAATTGGACACTGATTGCGAATACTGACTGAGGCCAATATGTGATGTCGGGGGTAAACAGGGGTTGCCCGTAAAGCGTCGTTCTGTTCCGCGGCTATAGTGCATATTGGTCGACTCACTAGCCAGCGCTCTCAGTTGTTTTGACATAGAGCACAAGCAAAAGGATGCCATCCTGGACTAAGCATGTTACGCCGAAAGTCTCTAAGCCATTGTTGGCTTCCTGGTAGTGTAAAGTAGCTGTCGACAAAACATAAGGCGAGAATGGTCCGTGGGATCTACACAGCTATAATAAGTCCAATTATATCTTATGCGTCGGTTGTCTGGTGGAACAAGCTCTCAAAAAAGTACGTCATTACTGCTTTTACCAGACTTCAAAGAACGATCTGTCTCCACTCTATTCGGGCTTTCCTCCCTTTGATATTCATATCATGGGTTGCACTCTCAATGTCATCTTCCGTTTAAAAATAAGTGGTCTTCGATGCGCTTTGAGTGTTGCCGAATCCTCTTACAACTTCCATGCTACTTCGAGAATGCAAAACTTCACTGAACGCGGATGGACGACCAAATTCACTTAATTTTATCTGAGTGCCAGGTCATAATGGGATATGAAATCGCCGATAACACTGCCAGTCAAGGCTCAAAGTAGAGTTTTTCAGGACCCAAACATACGTCAGATTTATCTGCGTCCTCGGTTAGGGTTTCCATTGACAGTTGAGTTGCACATGAGCATAACTGCAAATGGCATGACGCTTCAGGTTCCCGGAAGACCAAATGAATGTTTCTTGACGCCTATAAGAGGTTATCGGCCATCGTACTGTCACTCAGTAGGAAATACTGGGTACTGTTTACTGGCGTTGTGATCGTGCACTACACTCTTGCTAGGCACTTAAATGTGCTGCGCATAAGTGATACCATATCCTACAACCCTCTCAGTGATAATGATGGCGACACCGCTGAGCATTACACTGTGAATGTGCGGCCGTACATCGGGCTGCAGCCTGCAGGTACTCAGCATTAACGTGGTGGGTGCTGGTATGGTAGGCCTTTTGATCACTGAAAGGCGTACTCATCTTTCTTCGAAAGGCTGAGAAATTCCATTAAAAGGAACTTAAAAGGCGTACAATGGATTAGTTCTTTGGTTCAGGGCGTATTGTAATGATTGGAAATTGTAAATCAATTTGCAAAAGAAGGAAACAAATTTACTTATAACTCCTCTAAGTGGGCTTCTAGATATCAAATATGTGTGCCAAAATTTGGCCACTGTATTTTAACAAACATAAAAATGTCTTACTGGACCCAAAGAGCCCTGGCAAGAAGGCTGTTTCATAGCAGTGAAGGTTATATGGTATGATTCAATGAAGAGCCGTATCGGATGGGAATGATCCAGATGTCTGAATGGCATTATCGTAAGACCTGTATCCAACTATAAAGACCAGAATCAGAGAAAAAAAAAATACTATCCCAATAAAGCCCTCTTCAATGAGGCTTGTCTGAATAAGATTGACAATTTCTTGATAAAGGTGATTCAAAGGCAATGGCCAGCGACAATAGCCTGATTTTCGGGACTTATCATGAGGGCTCTCAATATTGATCCTTCTAGCATCAATATTGAAAGCTCTCATGTGCAAAGTAGGGATGGTATCCCGGTAATATATCACCGTCACTGCGATGAGGGGGACAAACGGCTAATCGACGACGGAGACGTCGCCGATGCGCTCTTCCGTTTTAGTCCCACGATTACGGACAGGGATTGGTTCGATAACGTACACCGAGTTCTGGTGGCGCCGGATAGCTCTCCTAGGTTGGTACAGAGGTAACCTATTCCTCGTTGTTGTAGGTTAGAGTAAGAACAGTTAGCGTCTTTGTGGCATCTGTTAAGCCCGAGCGGTGCGTGTGCATGATGTTGGTGACTGCCAGGTCAGGTGCCCAAAAATTCAATAAGAATGGTAACCACTCGGCGCGAGAGGCTGCGCGAGAGGATCCACGTGATCTTGTTATCGGACTGAGCGGTAGATTCAACTGAATGACGGGCCATATCGCAGAAAGCAATGATATTCCTCAGCATACCGACTGTCTTGTAGAATGGGCAGAAACGATCGTATAAAGAGTAGGAGTTCTGCTGTAGGAAATTGTCCTTGAGCAGTTTAGCAACCTCGAGTATGATCTTATCAGTCTCAGCCACAATTTCCGAAAGATCTCCTTCCACTTGTGGGATTTGCTTGACCTTGGTCCTAAGTGGCACGAGTTCAACATAGCTCTTGTCATAGAAATCATCTAGGACACGCATGTATTTGCTGTAAGAAATGAACTAGTTGGGTCAGTTTCTTATCCAAATCTCAGAACATCTCTACAATAGCAAGTGCAGCAGAAGTGACAGGATCTGAGAAATCACCACCACGACCGGCACGTTCGTAAAAGGAGGCCAAACGAGCAACCAAGCAGGCTGGGTAACCAGACTCGGCAAGCATTTCAGCGAGACGACTTTAAATTTCACCAAGAGAGGTAGAATCAGCCATCATGGACACATTATAACCCATATCACGGAAGTATTCAGACAAAGTGATACCAGTTACCACATCCGAATTGGAATGCTTGGACAAGGCTTGTGAGATGACAATTTTACCGCAACCAAAATGGCAGTGGTACCACCATGGACACAATGGAACAACGAATCTAATACACGTTGACTGGTCAGAAGTGGATGATTAGCTGGCAACTTCTCAGTAACTGGACGTGATTGACGTAAAGGCCATACTTGCAATACGCTGTGATTTCTGATCTCTCCATCGAATTCGGTTCCCAAGACAACATCGTCGCCACCTGGTGCAATATAACGAACTGTACCCTGTATCTTGTGCCTGACTGTTTTCATATACCAAACCGTACAAGTCACCTCCGGTAATTAGTGATCGAACTCTTACGTTGAGTGGATTGAATTCCCATGCAATCGAACGGAATATAGCGGATACATTAACACACTTTGGAATGAAAACGGATTTGGTCAGCTAGTTGATGTCTTTCAATGGACATTGGACATCATCGATAATACTGGCCATAATACCGGGGCCTAATTCAACTGAAAGTGGCTTACAAGTACGCAACGCTGCATCTCCGACAGAAACGCCAGAGGTCCCTTCGTACACCTCAATGATGGCCATGAATGATTTCACCCACTAACTCGAAGTAGCCGACACGTCCATATATGAACTCCTTCTCCTCATCATGGAAGCACTTCAAATTGGACATTGTCGTATTGGTTTAGCGTTGTTTGTTAGTGCATCCGCTAAGTTGAATTGAAATTGAAACGGGAACTTGAATGTACATCCATTAACGACAGAAACAATAAAAACGAATTTATAGATACTGCAGCCCTATTTCGATGTTATCGAAGTTAAAATCTTTCTTGTACCAAGCACAAGATGCTCCATTTAAAATCTTATAAAACAATCTGGTCCACATAAAACTTTGATCATCCAGCGAATAATTTTCCAATCAGCAGCGTTCTTGCTCGTTCCCATAAACAACAATTTTATCCCAAAAGCCCAAGCAAAAATTCCAGATAATGACCGTATTTTTCAGCTGAACAATGAATCTCACACTTTTCGAAAACATGTTCATAGCATTTCGTGTATCGTTGTGTGGAGCTGCGTGTCTAATTGTGTCCATTCCATGGGGTTACTCATAAAAATTCCCCTCAACTTCTCCCAAAAATAGAAAGAAACGTCTTTGCATTCAAATCTAAAAGTCGAAAACCGAAGACCGTGTCTCATTATTAAAGCAAAAGTGCCAGTTAACGACTAAAGTTTATTTTTAATGGGCGAGAATAAGAATTGAAAATCGACTTCAGCACTCAGAAACAGAGCCAAAACCGGAGAAAAAAAAACAACAACACGAGCCTAAAGCAGATGGAAGCAAAAACCCCACAGACAAATTGGCTCCAAGGAAAACTCATCTCTTGGTTGTCAAAAGCGCGAACTGTGTTTTGAATGGCTTGAGGTCCTGTGTGTGTTTTTCTTTTTCAATATTTCAAATGCAACTTTTCTGCCCGGCTGCGTTGGTATATTTTGAATGTCACTCTTTCCAACTGTGCGGATATATACTCGTACGTGTACATATCTCATTATCACAAATTAGCAGATACTCGTAGGTAGATACTCTTTCATAGCAGCTGGGCCCTGATCCGGAATAATGTGCGTTTGCAGCTGGGAGGTGTGTGAATGCTGACAAATCATAAATGGAATCCAATTTTCGCTAGAATCCCTAGATTCACGTGCCGCGAATTAGCATACCACGTAAATTTGACTTGTATTTGCGGATCGTGATTGGCAACAATGTACGACTAGTGGTCGCTCCACGGCGTGAGATACGTACATAGGTTGGTTAATGTGGAACAAATTCAATAGCTCAGCACATGAGTTTGCCCTGTTTGGGATTGGATTTTGCATAATATCTTCTAGGGATTGTTTACATTCGCAGATGGAGCATCTAACACACATTTTTAGCAATACAAAATAATTTCTTGGAAAATCGTTTTATTCTTCGGATTTTTCGGTTGGTGTCTGATTTATACAATCAGATGTATTTCTTAGAATTATTTGTGAAGGACGTGTTTTCACAATCTTGGCGAAAATTTGCATTTTTTTTTTAGAATCTTAAAGCGTAGACATTGCTTTGTTTCCATATCTTAAGCAATGTACCGTGTTAACTCGGTTGGCGGTGTGGTATCTTGTTCAGTCCCGTCGTCGTTCCAGACAATGTTCTTCTCAAGGTTGCCCTGCAACATTTACTTATATGTGAACATGGTGTTCTCTGTAAGTGTTGGTGGTCTCCATGTCAACTCCTCTTTGGTGGAGATCCAATATATCGTGTGACTTTGTCAGCATAATTTAATAAATCTCTTCCGGTTCTCATTGGTAGCATGAGGATAGGATTTGCATTCTTGATTTACCCAACAGTGGATTTCGGATTCCTCTGACAAAAGAAGATCTTTCGTTAGCTATAACAGCTCAAGGCCAGCCTTACCTCAATTGATTCCGGCGCACATAGTCTTAATATAACTAAACAGGAGGTAAAGTGTTGAACTCTGCAATAGCCATAGTGTGATATGGTATGTTATGCCTAGCCCTACGCAAGCACCCCTAAATCAACTTTAGTGCATAAGCCTGGGACAGACAAAGCACAATGTGAACGTTACTACGGAGAAATAGTCAAGATAGACTCAACAGTGTGATAAATTCATCGGACCTTCTCTGAAATATTTAGGAATCATCTCAGTTTAGGACTTATTGGCATCCAGCCAGAATATCAAATTAGAGGAGTTTAAATCAATTCAACAACAGCCGCTCATAGCTCTTCATCAGACTACTGGAATAGTACTCTAAATGACCTAGCCTTCCAGATTTGGGGCTGTGCTTTAAAATGCTCGGCTACTATATGTTAGATGTTGCAAGCTGAAAAACAGCCTCGTATCTGGATGACCCTAATGTTGACAAAACCGGAAAAAGAAAAACGGACAACGATTCTCGGCTATGGACGTGAAATGTTCATATGTATAGACGACGAACATATGGCACACCTGAAAAACTAACAGGCCTAGACCTCTATAAAATGAATATCACTACCATCCGGACTAGGTAAAACATTGCTATAAAGGGAAGGGATTGTACCTACTTGGGGGCCCCCGCCCAATTATCAAGGCTTCGCCCTTTAATGACGTTGTCTAATAATGAACGGGGGCAGAACAAAGTACTGGTCTTATCGTAAACATCTTCAGATGACGCTACCGAAGGTTGCTACGATTCGATCAGTCACAGGTTGCCGGTCATAGGTCTTGTTGGCGGCTGGACCACCGGTATTCCCTACCAGAACTTAAATCACGGTACCATGGGAGTCAGGAGCCCCCCGGATCTCGGTCCGGGCCTGACTTGTTAGAGGTCCCTTGTGGGAGCGTCATGGTGGCTGTGGTTTAAACCCAAAATCGCGGGAAGGGTTTCGGCCCAATGTAGAGTTGCAATAAGTACTGGGTGCTGCGACCCTAAGAGTAGTAAGAGGTTTTAGGTCGGCCTCGACCCTTACCAAGGGTGGAACTTGTGCCGGCAACACAGTTCCGAATTGGTATCAGTAGTTTGACGGTGAGCGATGGCAAGGCGTATCCTTGCTCCCATGGATGTATGGGCATCCCGTAAGTTTAAGCCCACATGGCAGGTACTTACGTTTAACACAAGAGACGTTCTGTACCTATTTGGGAGTGAATTTGTCATCAAAGGAAGACTTGGTTTTGAGCGAACACCTGATTTCAATCTGCATCAAGTCTTAATTCACCAAAATAAGTCCAATGAGGGCGTCCATGGCGATCGATCGTGAAACTGCTGACTGTAACATAACTTGGATTGGGCCAGCAGCTTAACAATCAAGTTCGTAGCGAAGTGCTTGCCTTACTTCCTTGTGGTGGTCCCTGGTAACCTCACTATCGAGGCCTCACCACCCTATACGGAAGAGATTAAAAATATGTAACAAACCAACCATTGCCCTCGGAAAAAAATGGATTCTTGTTGACGACCCTTGCAAATGTTTAAAGGACAACGACCTTCGGACTTGTACGTGGAATGTACGGACCTCTTTTGCCTCCTATAAAGAGGTTAGTTTATACAAAAGCCAACACTTTCTTTAAAAATATTTCTTCTAAAGTATTTCATAGAATCACAAATCCTAAATCTTTACAATGTCTACGGAAGACTTTTACCTACGTTACTACGTCGGACACAAGGGTAAATTCGGTCATGAATTCTTGGAATTTGAGTTTCGCCCAGATGGCAAGCTGCGCTACGCAAACAATTCCAATTACAAAAATTACACCATGATCCGCAAAGAGGCCTTCGTTCATCAATCTGTTATGGAAGAGCTGAAAAGGATTATTTTGGATTCTGAAATTATGGCGGAAGATGACACACCATGGCCACCACCAGATAGAGTATATGCTATGTATACTATGCTGATTGCTATGGGGGGAAAAACAGCGCTTATCCGGATGTGAATTTGATACCTGCTCTTGACTAAGGCAAGAAGTCTTGAGCTTTCGACACGTTAGCGAACGTCTTACGACAATCTGAATCAAGGCAAAATTCCCCAACATAATATGCGCCCATGTTCTTACGGAAGACGAGGACGATGCCACCAAAGAATAATTCTACGAATAATTCTTCTGCCAGACAAGACATATAGGAAATGTCCGAAGTGTCCGCGGACATCTTTGCTAGGACAGTTTGTAAGCATAGCCGATACGACACCACGTCTTTCAATGGACTTAGACTTATTGACTTTGTGCCGGAACAAAATATCTCTATAGAAAGCACACGGTTTCCTTATCTCAGTATATCAGTACACGAGGGGACATGGCGGTCTCCGCATCATGAAATGCTAAACCAAATTGTAGGAGCAATAGCGATAAACGTAAAGCATGCCTCCAGTATTCTGGACGCCCGAACGTTCAGGGCAGTCAACATTGACTCGGATCACCACCTTGTTGCAGCCAGAGTACTGTGTGAAGATATAACGTAGAAAAACTACAATCCCAAGAAACCGCCAGAATCTTCGCCGAACGTGTTTCCCGAAATCTATCAAGAACTGCTATGCCATTAGTATCAAGTACCGAAGACTATCAGTGCTATCAGAGATGCCGTAACTGATGTGTTGGGATTCACTCGGCCACCACAATCAAACCCCTGATTTAACGACGAGTGCCGGCAAGTACACGCAGCTAAGCAAGAGGCATATAGAGCGGCGCTGCATAGAAGATCTAGAGCTGCTCAAAAGCTCTACGAGCAGAAGAGGAGAGACGAATACCGGCTTCTCAGGAGGAAAAAGAAGGAGCATGAGAAGCGCGCTGTCGAGGAAATAAATAGATACTTCTCCAGGAATGATGATCGGAATTCATGCTACAGACCCAAACCCTAAACCCAAGAATATAGAGACGAAAGAGGGAACATAGTAGTAAAGTCGCAGTCGATGCTGAGGATTTGGATTTCTGTAGACTGCTATCAGGCAGAATAAACATTTCAACATGGATGATGCAGATCAACAATTCCGTCTACCCGACCTGTATGAAGTGAAGATAGCCATATCTATGCTTAAGTCCAACAAAGCTGCTGGAGCGCTCGGCCTGACTGCCGAGCTCTTCACGGTCTCAGGCCGTAATTTGATAATAAGCACATCCCAACTCACCTGTAAAATATGGTCGGAGGAAAGTATACCCGATAAATGGAACCTTAGCACTATTTTTCCGATCCTCAATAAATGAGACCCTCTGATTTTGCCAGCTACAGAGGCATCAGTCTTCTTAACATTGCCTAGAAGATCCTATCTGCTGTATTGTGTAAAGCCGCTAGTCAACAACTTCATTAGTCCATATTAGTGTTGCTTCAGGCCAGGAAAGTCCACCATCGGCCAAATATTCACGGCAGATCTTGGAAAAAACCCACGAGCTCCAAATCGATACACACAATCTATTCACTGATTTTAAGGCCGCATATGACAGCAACTATAGAGACGAACTGTACCGAGTAATGTCAAGTTTTGGCATCCTTGCCAAACTCGTCCGTTTGTGCAGGATGACCTTGGAGAGCGCACGTTGCTCCATCAAGGTCGGTAAAGAACTCACTGAGACCTTAGTTGTCAAAAAAGGACTTAGACATTCTTGAAAGAATAGTGCAAAACTAACGCTCCAACACCAAGGCACAATCTTTCAAAACTCCGCCCAATTATTGTGCTTGCTTATGTCGATGATGTTGACATAATCGGAAGAAAGGAGCGTCATGTCAGTGGAGCTTTCGCGAATATTAAAACAAAAGCGGCGAAGATGTGTTTACCGGTCAATCAGAGCAAGACCGAGTGTATGGTGTCAAACAAAAAGGATACCCAACAGCGACGTCTCCGATAGAACATTACCCTCGACAGATATAACTTTGACCTAGTGAAAGACTTTGGCTGCCTAAGCTCCGCTGTTAATTCAGACAAAGGCAAAAGTGCTGAGATAAAACGTTGCTTCTTCTGCACTCGAACAACAAAAATGACCCTATTATTACAATCCTGCTGTATGGAGGCATGAACTTTATAAAAAATGGATTAGGGTGCTCCTGGCTCTTCGGGTAATTTTCGGTCCCGTCTGCATAGACGGTGAATGGGGGAGGAAATACAACGACGAAATGTAACCCGCTGTAGAGCGACATCGACTTAGTTAGAAGATGTAGAGCAGATGAAAGCCAATGATCTTGTCGAATCCGCTAACGTGGGACAGTAAAGGAAGACCGCGACTAAGGTGGCGTACACAAGTGGGAGGAGACCTCAATCAACTTAGCGTGCGAAACTGGAGGCAGCTGGCAAAATATGGAGCTGGCTGCAACCGCTTATTGGCTGAGGCGCAGGTTCACACAGAACAGTAGCGCCAACTTATGTAAGCAAGTAATAACGGGAGTACTGTCGCTGCATATATTTCCACTTATAATCAATTTCGAGTGCATGTCAAAGGTTATGACATTTCCAAATTACAGGCTCGTCAACACACCTTTTACGTAGGAGTATACCACTTTGATCAAAAATACAAGTTTATTCATCTAAATCTATATTGTCCCCTTCAAATTAATCCCCATCGACTGCAACACACTTATGCCAGCGCTTGATCCAATCCTCGAAACATTTTTTATATTCGATTTTCGGTATGTCCATCACTGCTTCCTGCGATTTTTCCATTACTCCCCTCAGCTGCTAAAACGCAGTCCCGGTAGTGGTTTTTTAACTCGATTGAACAGAAAGAAGTCACAGGGAGCCAAATCAGGTGAATTAGGTGGCTGTTGGATGGTATTTGTTGCATTTTTCGTCAAAAAATTACGTGATGACACTGTGCGACGGTGCGTTATCATGGTGCAAAATCCACGAGTTTTCTGCCCACAATTCTGTTCTCTTTCGGCGAATTGCTTTACGCAAACGTCTCATAACGCCCAAATAATACTCTTTGTTTACTGTCTGGCCTTCTTGCAAAAATTCATGATGCACTACACCGTTGTAATCCATTAAAACCCTGAGCATTGCCTTCTTTTTTGACTGAAAACGACGTTGGTTTTTTGGTCATTGTGGCATGTGGCATTGGATAAAGCTTCGCAAATCAGCTCTTTTGCGACGTCAACACGGTCTCTTTTTTGCATGAAATTGAAGTCTTTTGGCACGACGGAAACCCAAATCATTAACCAAAATGTCTTGGACGGATCCATAGGCAATGTTCAAGTCTTTCGCTATCTCTCTGATGGTTAATTTGCGGTTATTGACCAACATTTCTTTTCCTCCAGCAATGTTTTCGTCGGTTTTCGATGTCGATAGTCTGCCACTGCGTTTATCATCTTCGATTGACTCACGACCACTTTTGAACCGCTCGTGCCACTGGTAAACGACCAGTTCAGAATCGTTGCCGAACCACTTTTCAAACATTTCCAACGTTCATACACCATTAAATCCGTTTTTTACGTAAAATTTAATACAAGTAAGTTGTTGCAAATTTAAAGCCATTTCTAAAATTGTAAAAAATCGCCAACACACACAGAGATAGATGTACTCTTGGCTACGTAACTTTCGCAAATGTCGACCTATGACGCTAAGATTTAGAGGAAATGTCAACAACTGATTTACCAACTTAGCAAAAAAAAAAAATAGAACTCAAAACGGAACAATGCTCCCAATGCCAAACGGTTATTCCGGGAACATTTTGATCAATGTGGTACGTCATCCCCGAGAAACAACTTTCAGTTACTCCGGGACAAGCTAAAGGAAAGCACGTTCGATACGTTTGCAGAACGATGACTACTGCATAGATACCATTTCCACTATTTTATTCACTTGAATTAAATGCCACATCGAACCGGTCCCAATGAGGAATGTACGCTTTGCAACCAAAGAACGAGGGAGGATAATTCTTGTGCTCATTGGGGAAACAACTCTTTATCGTTTAATAAAATGCAAGGAATACTGAATGGTCAGAATTGGTCCGCATTAAGACTGCTCATAAGTATCCTACACAAATCATTAGAACATTTTTAAATTCCTTAAAATTAAGTCGACTTTGAATCTTAAGCTTGAGCTAGCAGACTTATTTGTCGTAAATTTCTCTCTCTTTTCTGACTGACGCCGCCGAAAGCCAAAGCAAAGTGTTAAATTGTAAAAGAATTACATCTTCTGAAAATAAAATGAATACTGAATACTGAATACATTTGATCCGCCTTGAAGGCCTTGAGTTACAATTATTACTCTTACCATTGGAAATGCAAAACCAAAACCCAGTCACAGAGTCAACAGCAGGAATGTGATTAATTTTTATTTAAAAATAACTCCGGACTAGAGCTTTCACTCTCTGATTACTGCTCTCATAGAGCTCTTTCCGCATCAACAATTTTTCACATACAAGTACGCTAATCTGTCGACATCCTGGAACTAATGGATTTCTTGCATTTCACAATCCACGTACGAACTTCGTCAAGTGTGCTTGCATGTTTACACGTTCTCATGGTGGGCCTCATAACAGGATGCATTACGTCAATGTATTCAATCAAGATGTTATCTGTCATTAATCATTAAAACTCTCCCCTAAAAGGACTAGTCGCACTCCGATTTTGGGTTGTTTTTCTGCTTTCAAATTCTGCCTCGTCAGTGATGGTCATGGTCGTGCAATACTTAGACAAGGCAAAGGTTTCCTAGTTAATTTACAACTCCACACCATTACAACTGAAAATATGGAGAAAATTGATTTATTCGCTGAATAAACCACGGCAATGTTTATTGGTTTTTATTTTATTACCGCTAATGCAGACAAATTCAAATCGATCCTAAGCGAAATTTTATGGCAGAAAAATGCCATAAATACGTCGCTATAAATTTTCATACGCCTGTCAAACTCGAAAGCGTACAAAAGAGGTACGTAGAACAGTGCAGTATGGTGTTTGAGTTCTTGTAAACAGAGATACGAGTATGGACTCGTATGTTCCTTTCGAAAAGAGCTCTCGCTGAATTTTCGGGTCAATTTTGTCTACAACAAATACGAGTACCTTGCATCTGGCAACTTGCACCACCTACGAGTGTGTATTCTTTCCTGTTGTTGTACTATCAGATAAATAGATTTGATTCATGCTGAAGTGAAATTATCTTTTCAGGTGAAATGTTTGCTCTTCAGTTACGAGTACGAGTACTTACTACGTGCCAGGATCCGTGTCTGCAATTGTATCGCGCTCTTCTACCGTAAGTCAGCAACTCGTTGAGACTGAATGAATATCCACATGTGTACATGTGTTCGTATATTATTTAAAGCATTCCCAAATGTGAATAACAGCTCTAACAGCTCATCCTTGTAAAGGACTTGAATTTGAAATATATGAATATGGCATGATTTGTGAGTTGTAAAGGATACAGATATTCATTCTCGTACTCGTACACCGTACACCATCAGCGAGACGTCGCGTCGCGATGAAAGAGTGTAAAACTTGAAGAGTTTCACGTGGAATTTGCATATTACGAGTAGATTGCAGTCGTGCCATTGTAGGATGTGATTTATGAGTCAACAGATACAATATTTTCGTTTTCATTTTGCTGAATTTTAGATTTTAGAAGATTCACCTGGATATGTGAGCAGTAAAGGAGAAGAGGATATGTACTGGTTTTTGTGATGGGTTTAGGCATATTACCTGGGTGGTTTTTAAAGCGAATCCAATCAAATTCTATATCGGCTTACACGCCTTCTTTTATGTGCTTAAACGAATACATCGGTTCTTTGGGGATTTAATTTGTTACCAGGCATAGCCTATTGTGTCACAGAGACGTCTACTCATCTCCATATGACGCTGGGGCTGAAGTGGAGCCCATGATTTTCAGGAGCTATGTCGACACCTTCATGTTTTGTGAAAGGGGTTGGAACACTGTTACATTGACTTTGGTGACTGCTATAGAACTGCTATAGAATAGTATGTCTCTAGAGGTTACACAATGAATGAAGTGAAGGTCGTATACGTTGAAGAAGAATTAACGCCAAGAAAGGGCAAAAGGTCATACTCGACAACGCAATTTGAAACTATTGACTTATGTGCTTGAAACACGAGCTCAGATTAATCACCTTTGTGGCAAAGTGATATGTCATTGTTTCTCACACCTCAAAACCTACAAATTGAGTTAGTACTTCCAACACCAATATCACATTTATTTATTACATTGCATTGGCAGATGACAGCTGCAATATCCTGGGAGAGTTCAAATTTTCTGAGAAGCCTAACATACACTGAGTGGAATCGTTAACTTGCCGCAAAACTCCGAAGAAGTACTGGAGTACTACAGTCGTATCTGATTCTATACTGTCGACACTAGGCGACCAAATCCAGTAGTAACAGTGTCAGTGTTAGCTAGTCATTGCGACCTTCAATTCATAGAAGTGGTTGCATGTGATGTGTTGGTTTTCACACTATCGCCATTGGCTTGGTGACGATTGCAGATAAAAACATGAAGTGGAAATGGAAGAGTACAATACAGCGCTGGAGAGGAAAGCAAGGATTGCGAGTAAGGAAAAACCGAAGGACATCCCCCTCCCCGAAAAAGTGGAAAAAGGAGAAGATAGGAGCCGAGTACTGATATTTTAGTAGTAATAGTGTTTAGAAATTTGACTTGAAAGCATAGCAACATGCCCAGGATAAACAGCCCGAAAATAAGCATCTACGGTTGAGAATGAGCATGTATTGGCAAAGTCATAGTCGCTGTTGAACACCTAAAAAGATTGTTGCAATGATCGAGCTTAGACAGCGATCGAAAACAATTCTGTTTATCTGACGCAGAAGGGTTGGAAAGAATTACTTATAATGGACAAGCTCCAGACGATCTATTCAAATTAGATTTGGTAATCATAAATGGGTAAATTATGTCCGGTCAATGGGTTTTAATAGAGGATAGACGTTCTAACAGAACGTACTTAACTCCAGTTGTCCTCTAATCATGCAATTATTCTGTAGGTTCAAAATCAGCCTTACAACTCAAAGCCATTCAGTGGGTCTATACTACGGTCTTGGGACTAATTCTCACAATTTCTTTGCCTGCACCAAGGACTTTTATTAACATTTCAGAAAAAATAGGAGGACTTGCTGATATGGGCATTAGTGGCGCGTTAGAATCCTCCCTAAAAGCAACACGCCACGCTTGATTTAATTACTTTCTATAGACTTCTGCGGCACACAGTAATGGAAATGCAAGGCTACTCATGCTAGATTCGGCTTTCCCCAATCAAGCGACCTTCAATTAACTGACTTGATGTCACCGTAGGTTTCAATCACCTAATTCCACAAGGGAGCAAATAGTAACAACGCGAAGTCCCTTTCCATATCATGAGTCTAAAACAAATCCTTCAGTCCATCCACCCGCTGAACTGTCTTCAATGTCAAAGTCGCAGCTATTCATCGGCTGGATGAGACTGGGTATTTCATTATACATAGTAGTCAAGCAGCGATTAGGTTTTTTACTTCAAACACCATGAGCTTTAGAGATTGAAACGTACCTTTCAACAACATACGAGTAGCTAAGTAAAAACACAAAACCGGATTCTGGAACACTCGGAGTGCATTGTTGATGAACTGGCCAGACTCGGATAATAAGGAACAAATAGTAAGAAGATTCACAAAGTATATCTACCTATGCCCAACAAAAGGAACACACTTACAAGCGCTCTCGAGACATCTATTGGACGTCTAGACTAATATGACCCATACCGGATCCCAAGCGATCAAGAGATCTGCGCAAACTCACAAACATAATCATAGAACACTGTGCCATTGGAAGAAACACACAGCGATTGAGCATTCCTTACAACGATTTCTGCACCATCCTCTGAAGGCAAGCGCAACGAGCCTAACAAGAAAGCTTCAGGGAGTGTTAAGACTGTGGCAAGCCATGGTCCTATCATTTCCTCCACCCCTAGCAGCAACAGATTTGTGGCAGGCCACGGACTTGTCGCTGCTACCAAAACTCCTCCACCCAAGGAGGAATCTGGAGCTCAGCCCCATCGGCAAGCTCCATCTACTCGTAAGGCGCTCTAAGTCAGACGCCGAAATGCTTCACGCATTATCAAAACCTTCGGATCCACTCCGGAGGTTGAGAGAAGTGTGGACATAAAGAGCAAGATTGAGTGGGCTAAAAACATCTTAAAAGACGGATTACCCACTGCTTCCACTGCTCCTAAAATTTTAAAGGACTCCTCCAAGCGCCAGAGATCGTTAGAGGAAACCGTGCCGGTTTCCAAGAGGCCCAAAACGCATAGTACCAAAACCCCTGGGCCATTCAACAGTACATCTCTCAGGTCTTTCAGTGAAGTCCTAAAGGACGCAATAGTGATCGCGGTGATCGACAGAAACGATACCGACGGTTCAATAACACCTGAATGGTGGCAGCTGGTCAAGCTGAAGCTTTCGGGCAACTTCTTGGCCATAATGCGGGAAAACCCCGGACCACCTCCCATCACAAGCGATGCTGGCTGGCACCAAGGCCATGCCAAGCTTATCGCGTGTGCCAACCTGAGATCTCTTGATCTCTTCACAAAGGCCATAGATGGTTTAGGAGAGATTTGACCAGGTGCAAAACTCGAGGTCGTGTCTAAGGAAGACATTCCTAGCAGACCTCGAACTCGTACCTGGATCCCAGCCGACTCCAATCTATCCGAGGTGACAATTAAGTCGTCGGTCTCCTCTTCTGACACCCTGTCGGAAATGGAAACCGATGACGAAGGAAAAAGAGGTCTTATACGATCAGAGGTAGAAGATGAGATCTTGGGCACATCTTCAGAATCGGAGGACCTCAACAGCACCGTTGTGGAGGCTACTCTGGAGGACTGTAGTAATGATATGGTTTCACCAGATTAACGCCCATCACTCAAAAAAAGCTTCGGCCGCACTCGTTCTGCGTCTTTCAAAAAAACGCAGAAGACATTATCCTAATCCAGGAACCATGGATTGTAGAAGGCGTGGTTCGTGGACTTAGGACACCCGCATAGGCTCCGCTCTATACAAGAGACAAAGGTAAGATCAGAACTTGTATATTCGTGAAACGTAGCCTTAATGTATTTCTACCTCCCAACCTCAGCGACCCCGGCTTAACCGTTGCCAGACTAGAGACTGCCAAAGGCTTTTACTGGCTGCCATCGGCTTACCTTGGCCACGACCAAGTGGACTCTCTTCCTGGTGATAACCTAGAAAGGGTGATACTGGAAGCTGGAAGGAAAAAAACTGGCCTCATAATCGGATGCGACGCTAACGCACATCACAATGTATGGGGCAGTACCGACATCAATGATAGAGGTGAGTCACTTTTTGACTATATTTTAAGTACTAACCTCTTAATTTGCAATATTGGCAATGAGCCCACTTTTATAACTAGAAACCGACAAGAAATGTTAGATATTACTCTTGTCTCCGACAGCATCACCCAAAGGCTAACAAACTGGATGGTATCGTCTGAACACTCCTATCAGACCACAGACACGTCCACGACCATAGCCTGAGTGATGCTCCCCCCAGCCAACCAGCTTTTCGGAACTACCGGAAAACTGATTGGTCAAAATACAGAGGAATACTGTCAGATACGCTATCCTCTGAACTATCAAGTCCCCCGCGTGACATCAATGAGCTTGACATGAAAGTCAAGGAATTTACTCTGGCTCTCAATCAGGCTATGGCCGTTTCCTGCCCTCTTATTCAACCTAGAGGCAAGAAAAAGCCACAAAGCCTGCTCAGAAACTCTTGTAGAAAACTTTTAAACGTAGCAAAAAGCACAAGAAAAGTGACTGACTGGGACTCATACAAAGAATCCTTCAAATTATACAAAAAAGAACTGAGGAAGGCAAAGCGACAATCCTGGAGGTCATTCTGTGACAAAATCACAGAAACCTCTGAGGCATCGCGGCTAAGAAAAATCCTCTCTACAAATCCTATGATGCCTAGCTGTTTGAAAAAAAGCGATGTCTCTTGGACAACCTCAAGTGGTGAATCACTCAACCTGCTTCTGGACACCCACTTTCCAGGTAGCTCCCAACTCGCGGCCAGTAGCAGCCCAAACAGGCCTACTGCAACCGTGACCAAAATTCATGGTCTGATTACGAGAGACAAACTGCTCTGGGCGCTGCATGGCTTCAAACCATACAAGTCTGCTGTTCCGGACGGTATAATACCTGCCGAGCTACAGAGGTCCTCAGATATTATTCTACCAGTGTTGGAAAATATTATGAGGAGCTGTGTAGAACTTATCCACATTCCACTGTTATGGAGAGAAGTCAATGTAGTATTCATTCCCAAAGCTGGAAAATGTTCTCATGTAGTCTCAAAGGACCTCAGACCTATAAGTCTATCATCATTCCTTCTGAAAACTTTAGAACGACTGATTTATATCCATATTCGAGCTAAAGTTGATCCAAGACTTCTGTCAACGGTTCAACGTGCCTACTGTAAAGGAAAGTCGGTGGAAACGGCTTTGCACTCTCTGACTAGCCACATCGAACGATCCCTACAATATAAGGAGTACACAATGGTTGCTATCCTGGACATAGAGGGCGCCTTTAACAACGTCGACACATCCGGAATCACGACTGCGCTGTCAACTCTGCAGGTAGACGACTCACTTGGAGAGTTGATCAGTCTCATGCTAAAAAGCAGGATAATCGACTCCAAACTAGGTGAGACTTCTAAAAGATGTGTCCTCTCTCCCATTCTCTGGAACTTAGTAGTTAATGAACTACTGATATACCTGGAAGCGGGTGGTAGCAAGGTGATTGCCTATGCGGATGACGTTGGTATAGCCGTCTCAGGTTAGCATCTCATCGTCTGGTGGACGGCCTTAGAAAAACCAATCTACTGCATTAAATTAAGCTGAGTCTAAAGAACAGCATGTCATAATCAGTCATCATTTCATAACTCTCGATATATTCAGCACTCAAGTAGCTGCGACTGCAATCATTCGTCTTAAAGCGACTAAATAGTGGACAAATAATTGATTTGGCCACGCCAACATTCTTAATACATTAGGAATAATCACAGAGAACATCGATTACACCATACCTGAACTTTGGTTTGACAAAAACTTCCATGTAAGCTTCCCCTCTAGATCATTCTGGGAGGAAGGTGGTTTCATGTGCTTTCACCTATAGCGGAGTTGGTGACGTTGTTTTCTCAGATAAGCTAAATCTAAACCTCTCTTTCCGCCTTCCAAATCACTGTAGCGTGTTCCAGGCGGAAATTTTGGCCATTAAAGAAGCTCTGTCCTGGCTGAAGAAAAACGTAATATCTGCAAAGGATATCCGCATCTTTTCGAATAGTCAGGCCGCCATCAAGTCCCTGGACTCGGTCTCATTATATTCTAAAACCGCCTTAGAATGCCGATCATCTCCTATGGAGATGGCAGAGCAGTTCAACATTGGTGCAGAGCCGATGAACTCGCCAAAATTGGAACTACTCTACCTATTTAACCGGAAAAGAGTAGTATAGGTATACTAATTGCTACGTGCAAACTAACATTAAAACTGGATGCCAATAAAAGAACAGAACTTAGGTGGACTACCGGGCAAACATGTCTAGCGACCAAAGAGATCTGGCTAAAGCTAGATCTGAATCGCTCTAAGTGCCTGATCCTTTTAAATAGAAAACATTTCAGCGCCATAATAGGTGTCATCATTGGAAACTGCCTCATAGGCAAGCACGTAAGAAGGCTTGACGCTTTTAGAAATGATTTCTGGAGGAGGAGATAATCCTCGACCTACTCTCTACTTGTCCAGCTTTCTTCTACAACGACCTAAAAGATCTAGAAAATAAAGACGTTAACAGTCTCCTACGCTTTATCATAAGCTCAAACTGGTTCCCTTAGTAAGAGGATCATAGATCCACCTGGCATCACAATGGGCCAATAGGCCTAAGTGGGTTGGTATTTCCAACAGCCACTTTTACCTACTCACCTACCTACAACGATTTCTGCAAGTGCTGCAGGAAGAGGAAACTATTACGCATATCCTCTCCAACTGCCCTACCTTGGCACGTGATAGAATGTAATTCCTACTTTGCTCAACGGTGAATGGCTGCAATCGCAACATACAAAACAGAATCTTTGCCGATCAGATATCCTTCCACTTGTCATCAACGTCTTGACTATCTGTATTAAACTCTGAAGAGCAGTGGAATCCATAGTGTGAAGCATTCAGAAACGATGCGAGTGGTGTAGTGGACTTCACCCAACATTTGGCAAAGCAACTCTTGTACAAAGCATGGTTCCACAGAAAGACGAAAGCGGTTCGCCCCGTGTGAGAAGAATAATTGCACTAGTTCGTAGCCAGGTAGCTTCAGATCTGAGCCATCTGAGAGACTGTGGCGTAAGTATGATAGTATGTAATGAAACTGGATATGATAATCATTTGAAAAAAATATTTCTTCTCCGTTAAAAAAAAGCATTGAATACTTCTTAACCAACAAGTCTGGCAAGCGAGTTCGATCAAAATCAATACAGCGTTGGAAAACACAACATTCTTGTGATAAATTTTCACCAAGTAAAGTTAGACATAAATAAAGTTGAGCACTCACTCACCCAACCGACTAATCCGAGAGAATTAACACTAATTTTGGCCACATCCGCGTGAAGAACAACTGCAAAAAAGTAAACTACAAGACTAAGACTTACACAGAGGAGGTCTACAATAAAGTAATTACCAACTATAGTGGAATTAAAGAAACATCAAAAAGAAAAGAGGAAAATTCCTAGCTACGTCAAAATGTCTTCCTTGCCAGAGAAATCGCAACCATTAACTACAGTAACAGAAGCAGCAACATCAACTATTGTTGCATCTAAGCCAAAGTCCACATCGACGACATTCTTCTTTCGATCGGACTCGATTCAAAAGATCAGGTGTATCGCTATCTACCCTTTCCAAGTTGGTGGTACAGAACTCAGCAAAAATGTTATCATCGAACTTTCGGATACAAACATTATGAAAGCTCACATTTTGCACTCAGAAAACAATGTTGAACTTTTATTACGTTATCTTGAAGCTGCTCAGTACGCTTTTTACACTTTGGGATAACAAAGTTGCATCAACAGCTTCAAATCAACAAATTACGGTGGATAGCGCAAGCTCTTCTACAGGCAAAACGAATGACTCTGAGACACAAACCACTGAGAAGCAATCCATCGACTCCTTCCAATCACGTCTACAAGAAAATCCAAAAGCATAAAAGCCGTTATTATTCCATTTATTCCATCAACTTCGTCTGCATCGTCTATTTCTTCTAAACCATCTGCCCTAGCAACTACGAACGATCTCACATGCCTTAGAGGATCTCAAGTCAGTGCATCAATTGAAAAGCTGAAGTCATTTAATGTACGGCAGTCAAGTAAACTTCTAAACAAATCAAAAATGCAGAAATTCATCCTGGCTCTGGGTGTTAATGCTGGTCTAGTCGTTATGTATCTGCAGGTTGTGATTCTCACTATAGCATTGAATACTGTAAGCATTCCAATAGGATTGATCTTTATGATTGCTACTCTTGGTACCATTGGATATCTACTCGTATTGTTGAAGTTATCCATTATGGGCGCAACTACTGCGACAGGAAAAGCATCACCTCTACCAAAGATCAAGAATTCTCGTCGCAGTCCTGATTCAATTAAAGACGACTTCAGTCCAGAAAGACAAATTACGAAGCATTGAGCAAAGTTAAATTACTGTAGGTGATGACTGTTGTCTAGGCTTTAAAACTTTTCTTTAAACGTTCTCTCTTAAGTAGGGCAGACAAATCTTAAAAAAAAAATAACTATCAGAAAGAGGATGCAGATACATAAATAATATTTTATGGAATCAATATTCTTTCTCCTAAATAGTACAATTACTCTGAATAGATTTATAAGCCTAGGTTAGGAGTTCTTGTAAAGGTCGACAGACATAGACTTCAGAACATGACTTACAATTGCGATTTGTCTCCAGCCTTGTTAGAGATAGATATGGTACGAGTACGAGATTTATGTGTGCACTTCTATAGCAGAACTTCAAGAAATTGACGTAGACGTCACAAAAAGAAAGAACAAATCGAAATTCCATGCCATAAGACCTTCATCTGAATCTCTATATTTGAACTATTCTTTCTCTATTCACTTCTATTTAGTTAATAGGTCTTTGATTATCTTTTGTCGGTCAATACCGACATAAATCTCATCGTTATCCGTCAGATTAAATAAATTATTTGCTAGTTAGATTTATTGAGTTGGAAGTCATCATTACCCTCTCGAATAGTGTAGAAGCATTAACTACACCTTTAGATCTAATTGGTAAGGAGTCCATTAAGCTGACAGTCTACGTCTCTTTAGACCTTTTTTTTGTTATGTTTTTAGAAGTTATCTTATGAAAATCTCTTTTTAATTTTTTTTTTTTTTTTATAATGAGCGCGCGCTCAAGGGGTTTGAGTAACCTTAAAGTGATTGTACACAGTGCGGGCAAAGGAAATTTAGGGAGGAAGAAAAGAGAGGTACCGATGTACATTGTTTTTAAATGTTTGCAAGTTATAACGACCAGGAAATACAGAGATCTGCAGGGCATTCCATAAGCGAGTTGTACGGCTTAGGAACGAATCACGATATTTTAGAGTACGTCCGAAAATGGGCTTGAGGGTATACTGATGAGCATTCATAGCGAGACGGGTGTTACGGTTGAAAGTTTGAATGGGCGGAATCTACTGGCGATTTCAGTGGAGCACTGGTGGTGGAAATAGCGATAAAACAAAGTGAGACACGAGACATTTCGTCGGTGTTCGAGGGGTCCATTGATTGACTGATATTAGTATCGTCAATAAGTTTTATCGCACGGTTTTGAATCCTATCTAGCAGGTGCAGAGATGTTTTAGGAGCACCTGACCAGATGTGGGAGTTGTACTCCAATTTTGGGCGGATGAATGCCTTATATATTGAGGCCAGATCAGAGGGGGTAAAATATTTCTTACATCGCTTGAGGAAACCTAGACATTTCGCAGCATTTTTGGCGACATCAAATATGTGGTCATTCCAACGTAAGTTGTCATTGACACACATACCGAGAATGGAAAGTTTTTCGGTTTCGACGATACAAGTGCTATTCATGGACAATGGCTGAGTGTTTAAATTTCGCTTTAAAGACAGCAGACAGCATTGTGTTTTGGAAGCATTAAATTCGACTCTATTGATAGTTCCCCAATTGGTTATGCTGTTGATATCGGAATTTAATGAGCTTAGCATACGCTGCCGTTCTCGTTCTACAGCCAAAGAGCAGGGCCGTGAGTCCGGGAACGAATATGAAAAGCAGAGAGTACTGTCATCAGCAAAGGAATATATTGGATTAGAAGTAGCAGACAAGAGATCGTTAATGAAAATTAAAAAGAGTGTCGGTGACAGAACAGAGCCCTGGGGCACACCAGCATTTATTTTGTGAATATCAGACTTGAAATCGTCCGAGACAACTTGAATTGAACGTTCCGAAAAGTAGTTTCTAATCCATTGAAGAAGAGAGTCGTCGATCCCAAATGCACGCATTTTCGACAAAAGAGCCTGATGCCAAACTCTGTCAAATGCCTTAGAAATATCAAGTGCAACTATCTTGCTTTCGCCAGATTGATGTACGCTTTGGTTCCACTTGTCGGTGAGACATGCCATCAAATCACCAGTGGACCTGTTGCTACGAAAACCGTATTGCCGGTCATTGAGAAGTTTTCGTGTTTCGAGATATTTCATGAGCTGACGATTTATCAGCGTTTATATGACCTTGGAAAGAAGGGACGTAAGCACAATGGGTCTGTAGGAGGAGAGAGAAGATGATTCGCCTTTTTTAGTGACTGGCTGGACAAATGCTGTTTTCTATCTGCTCGGGAAGAGTGCTAAAGAGTAGGATTGATGAAAAAGCTTACGCAGTGGTTTTGCCAGCGAGGAAGAACACCTCTTCAGAAGAAGGGGAGCTATACCATCTGGACCAGCGGATTTATGTATGTTGAGATCTTTAAGTACTCTTGCTACTACACGAGTGCGAAAGTAGATTCGTCCCATTGAAGATTCGACGCACTCAAGTGTAAGCGGAGACAAAGCACAATCTGGGAGTGTTGAGCTGGCCGCAAAGTGTGCAGCAAGCAGTTTGGCCTTATCCAAAGAGCTGACAGCTGGAATTTCATTGTAAATGAGCGTTGGGTTGGAGGATGAGGCAGAATTTCTGATATTTTTGATGAAAGACCTACAGATTTTACTGCCTTTGGGATATTGTAGTATTTTTGACTCAGTTTTTGGACGTGTTGAAATTTCACACGCTTTCGAAGTCATTCCTGGCTTGTTTTGAACTTTTTTCGGTTTTCCTCTGTCGGTTTGGTCTTGAAGGACCGAAAAAACATTTCTCTAACCCTAATGGCCTCTTTACAGCTCGAGTCGTACCATGCCTTTTCTTTTGGTTTGATACTCGTCATCCGATGAGGAATAAAGGATCTCATTCCAAAGAGAATGGTGTCTGTAATCATATCAGCGGCGGCATCGACGTCCTAAGAAGCTGTTAAGACCGCTCCAGTTGGCTTTCTCGTATTGCCATGCGGTTCTTTTAGGAATTTTTTCTCTAACTGTGTGGTCGGTGTACGAGAAATTAGCTGATATGACACAATGGTCCGACGAGCCTAGAGGGGAGAGCACATCAATGGTGTACTTATCAGGGTGAGAAGTTAAAAACAAGTCCAGGGTGTTGGTGGTATGACTATCAACGTCTGGTATTCGCGTGGGCTCATTTACAAGCTGCGTTAAGTTGTTTTCCGCAGCGAAGATCTCAACACACTGTCCTTCGGGTGTTGTCTGTCCAGAATGTCGAAGCCACCCAGAATTGTGTATATTGAAGTCGCCCGTAATAACGATTTCAGTATGAGGATACAGGGATACAATTCTTTGAATGAAGTCAGACAGCGCATCAAACTCGTTAAAAGTTGAATTGCTGTCCAGTTTAGGGCTTCTATAAATAAAGCAGTAGTGGATAATTTGCTTACGGAGATGGAATTTTAACCACATGAAGTTGAATTCCGGATTGGAACATGGATCACATTGTGGTGGAGTTTGGTAAGCTACATCACTACGCACATAAATGGCGAGACCGCGGTGAGAGAAGAATAATGGCATTAGTTCGTAGCCAGGTAGCTTCAGATCAGAATGATCTGAGAGGTGTGGGCGGGGATCTACCTGTGTTTCACTAAGTGCCAAAACAGCTGGTCTGTACTTACAGACGTGGACGTACGCAGAAAAGTGATTACTTTTTAGCCCGTGTATATTGGCTACGTCTACCCTGAATTCCCTAGTCATAATCACAAACAAACACAGAAAACACAAACACCGACGATACTAAGCATTTCCAAATGATCTGAGTTGAGCGACATGTTTGATTATCTTTTGAATCAACCTTTTGAAAGTATCTTATACGTATTCTTGCACTTTATTTATTAAAAAAAAAAAACTTTTGGTTTCTATGGTATTTAAACTTTTTAATCTTCTCTTAGCGACACCAAAGATATCGAAGGAAATTGCATTTTCAACTCAAATCAGTTAAATTTGATGGTATTCTCTTTTTTTTTTTTCTTAAATTTATTATGAATAATTGTTCTTTATAAATTATGAATAAAAAAAGAAGATACAATTTCTGAAGTCCCCTTCTTTTGCGTGAGCCACCTTTGATCCGATCATCCACTATTGCGCTGTCACTGGGGTTTATACTCGAATACTCTTAGGGCCGGAGCAGAGACGTTCATAAGCTCCTTATGGCCCAGCCATTTCAGGACATTGGATCCGTGGAAGCCGAACTATACCGATGTTGCTGTACAGCCCGCACAGTTCGTAGTTGATTTTCCCCGTCAATACTAACTGGACCGAAAATCACGCGCAGTATCTTTCTTTCGAGACGGTTAAGTGCTTCTTCATCAACTTTCGGCAAGGTACAAGTCTGTGTGCCTTAGAGCCCGACCGGGATGATAAGAGTCTTCTACAAAGTTAGTTTGTTATTCGATTGCCTTCTTAGCCTAAAGAAACAGCGATTCTCAGAGTAATTCCGCGTCTGATTTCTGCACTGATGGTGTTGTTGCTTGCATGAAACTGCAAGCTAAACCAAACAAAGCTTTTATCTATATCGACGTAGGTGGTGTGCATGCTTTTCTGATGATGGCATATATGATGCTTCGTTTAGCCCTCGTTTAAGGTCAGACCAATTTCCACCTTCGCTGTCTTCGTCCAATTACACAAATGTCATCCTCGTACGCAAGTACCTCTTTCTGTGGCTAGTGAGTTTTGCACGATTTTTTTTAGAACGAAGTTACAAAAGTCACATGGCAGCTCATCGCCTTAAGTAAAACCTTTTTCGACAGTCAAGGTTTCGGTTAATTCTTTTCTTCCGTTGATCTTCGCAGCTTTAATTTTGATAATATTTTAACAGATAGTTCCTTCTGCTGTAATAAGTTCTTCATTGTCCATCAAAATATCAGAAGTCCAAGAGAAAATTTCGAAGCTCTTGTCACTCATGTTGATTCCTTTCTGTGCATCCCAGATATTATTTTTGTGTCCGAAATCTGGATTTATGAGTTTGAAAAAAACGATTATTTTTTGTCTGGCAATAATTTTTTTGTTAACACTAATGAAAATTACGCGGCGGGTGGTGTCGGTGGTTTTATAAGAGAGAAAGAGGAATATATAATTCACGAGGTCCTTTGTGTTGATTGTTTGAGTGCTGATATTCTAAAGGTTTCCATCGGAACTAACAATGAGATCTATGTCTTTTTATGTGTTTATAGATTACAAATGTTTAATGTTTCGACATTTATAGAAGAATTTTCTTGTCTACTAGAAAATGTAAAATCAAATAATGTCATTATAATTGGTGACTTCAATATTAACATTTTGGAAAAAAGTGAAATTGTCTCGAGCTATATGGAATTGTTAGCATCGCATGGCCTAGCTAGTTTCATCAATGAACCTACTAGACTTGTCTCAGGTAGATGTTTAGACCATATTTATGGACGGTTCAGAAATGGCTCGTTCAGTAACTGTGAGAAATGTGTTATTGATTTAATGATTACTGATCACTCTATGACTGGGTTCATGTTTAATATTTCCGATAGAATGTCCAATTTGAATTCTGTACCTCCTGACAGGGTAACGAAGATAAACTACATCAATCTCAAATACAATCTTTCTTGTGAGTTTTGGGAAGATGTCTATCTGTGTTCTGATGCTTCTGCTTCCTTTTCAATACTTATTCTTATACTTTTAGTCCTAAAAAGTCTTCCAAAAGGCTTAAACCTTGGATTTCCAGTTACTTATTGAACAAAGTTAAGGCTAAAAACAAACTTAGAACTAAATGATATAAACACCCTGGTAATCTGTATTTGAAAAGCAAATACAAAAATCTGTGCACCGAACTTAAAAGTGAAATTCCAAATTGCCGTGATAACTATTACCGTTCTAAGTTCAATTCTGCTAGAGGTAACTTAAAAAGTGAATGGCAAATTGTTAACAGTATCTTAAACAAATCCTCTGTTGCAATAAAACCGACTGTTATTCGTGTCAATGACTGTGTTGTATCTGATAAACTAGCCATTGCAAATGCATTTAACTGCTATTTTATGAACATAGCCACCTGCATGCAACCATGTCCTGTTCAACCTACTTGTCGTTTCTGTTCGACTACTGATTGCTTAGCTCAACCAATGTGTTCTAATAGTTTTGCATTTGAACCCATTACTCCGCTTGAAGTTTTAAAAGTTATCGGCACTTTAAGAAATATTTATTCATGTGGTGCTGACGGTATCTCTAATATCCTCCTTAAACAAATTGCTTGTCATATAATGGATGTCCTAGCTTACATTTTTAATCGCTGCATATTTGAGGGAGTTTATCCTGAAGACCTCAAGTGTGCTGATGTTATCCCATTATTCAAAAAGGGTTCTACTGTTGAAATGTGTAATTATAGGCCCATCTCACTCCTCCCAGTAATGAGTAAGATCTTTGAAAAGCTTGTGAAAAATAGGATAGTGAGTTATCTCACAAAAGCTAAGTTTTTTAATGCTACACAATTTGGCTTTCAAAAGGGAAAATCAACCGAGGATGCACTCCTACAGTTTTGTGGACAAATAATGTCAAACAAATAATGATATTAGCAAAGCGTTTGATATGGTTGATCATCTTATTCTACTGGATAAACTTGAAAAAGCAGGTTTTCGTGGCTTTATGTTAGAATGATTTAGATCTTACCTAAAAAATAGAACACAAAGAGTAAAAATTGATGAAATCAGGAGTGATCTTATGATTCTCAACTTAGGGGTACACCAAGGTTCTGTCCTAGGTCCGATTCTCTTTCTAATCTATATAAACTCACTTTTTACTCTTAATTTTAAAGGTGCTCCAACGGCTTTTGCGGATGATATAGGTTTCTCCTATGGTTCAAATAGTCGCCTAGACCTGGTTTCCGACACTGGTTTTATAAACACAACTTGCTTATAAGTCGTAAGACTAAGATTATGATTTTTAATTTGTCGTTTAACCTTGATCTGGATCTGAATGTTTATTTTCACTCACCTGAGTGTAAAAGATTCCTGTTTGCGAATTGTAACTGTGGATCTGGATTATCTTCTCCTTCTTTTGATGGCAGCCTAAATTGCAGTGATAAATGTTTCCCTATCAATATTGTTAGTGAGTACAAATACCTGGGACTTACTATAGACTCTAGAATGAGCTTTTCTAGTCATGTAGAAGCTTTGAGGAACTATTTCCGATGCACGAGTGCCTAACTTCTTCTATTTGCGAAATATCTGTTCTACTAAATTGCTAAAAATTATTTATTATGGTATTTTTCATTCAAAATTACAATACGGTATTACTTGCTGGGGAGGTGCTTATAGGAATAAAATACAACCCCTTTTGATAATACAGAAATATATCCTAATATATATGCCGCAAACCTAGGAGATATTCTACGTACCCTCTGTTCTGTGACTTACAAATTCTTCCCGTCCGACATTTATACTGCTTTAAGGTGCTGAAGACCTTTTTTATGAAGTCTGGTAATCGGAACTTCCGACTGATTTCTAACTTTAACCTGCGTGGAAACTTTTCATACTCTGTATCTGTTCCACCCTTCCATACCACTGCTTATCGTAATTTTTATTATATTTTGTCTTTTCGTTTATTTAATAGACTTCTTATATCGCTCAGATCGATTACCTTGCCTGGATTATTTCTCAAACTCGTAAAATCCTGGCTTCTCAATTTCAACTTCACTAGCTTAGAATCTGTTCTCTTTGACTCTCTGGTATAACCAATGAAACAAGTTTTTATACTAATCATCTATTTGATGCTCTATAGCAAATTTGTTCTATTATGCGTTTGCTTAAGTTTGCTTTATAATATTTGAGTAATTATTTGTATCAGTTTTTTTACTTGAGGGTCACCCCACCCATACATACATAATTTATTTGATTTCCCATGTTGTCAGGGTAATGGCATTCAACACTATTTTCATTACTGTAGTATAGAAAATATAGAATGTCAAATGAAGTTCTTAAATTTTATATCTAATCTTATTATTATATAGATTAATGTAAATGAATTTATTTTGAATTACGAGTATATTGTTTAAGGAATTTACAGAATAATAATAAAAAAAAAAAAAAAAAATTCATTACCGACCTTGATGGAGCAGCCAGAATTCTCCATAGTCATCCCCAACAACCTAATGAGCATGCCAAGGATGACAAAAAAAACGAATGGCGTTGAATAACTCTTCCCTTTACATGGTGTCCAATAAAGTTTTAACGTCGACAAATATATGGTGAGTGAGAGAACAGATCTGTAGTTCACGTGACTTCCAACATAAATATTTGATCGATGATGGACTTTCCTGGCCTGAAACTGCTCTGATATGGGCCAACCGGGTTGCCCATGACGTGCGCATATTACCACAGAAAAGATCTTATAGTCGATGTTTAGGAGGCTTATTCTTCTATATTTGGCGCAGTCAAAACGGTCTCCTTTCTTGTAAATCGAGCAAACGATGCTGAGATTGTATCTTTCGGGAATGCTTTCCTCATGTCTTACAGATGATCTGGTGCATGTTTTCAACTAGGCCATCTTTAGCTGTTGTAAATATTTAAAAATCTTTAGCTGTTGTAGGGAGTAGAGAGTCTGCGCCATGAGCTTAATAAGACTTTAGTTTCGATATTCCTACTTTAACTTTGTTTAGCTCAGGGGGCCGGAATTCTCTGATGTCCTTGCCCAGGGTAAATCAGTCGTTTCCTTGTTGATTGTCGAATATCTGTGAGTTCTATCCCAACAAAAGTAAAAAAAAAAAAAAAAAAACATAAATTTGGAAGGCACTAATATTGGGTGTTCATCTTTAGTCTTTTCGGCAAGGCTAGTGATTCATTTCATCTAACTCCTTTGATCAGCTCTTCAAAGCGAATTAATTGGTTTATGGTCCATAGAAGATAAACCAATTATGAAATTGTGAAAATAACGAAGCCTTTGAGCCCTAAATTTTGACAGATATTCAAAGGCTTATGTACATCTGCTTTATGTATTTTAATAATTGCCAGGAATCTCTATGTGTGCTTTTGCAAATACAAATTGCCACGAGAATATTTCAAGATTCGTATCCACTTGAGGCAGCTATTGACATCATTTCTCTTTACTGTCCTAAATACCTCTGGGGTATCTGAATCCATTTTCGTATCAAAACAAATATTTGTAAAATATTGACTCAGTGCAAATATGATTCAACTGTTGTCTCTGCTTTCATTCTCCATATTTGTTCTTTTATTTTTTTAGATTTATTGGCATCCTCTTATCCAAATATCTGAAGATACCATCAGCAATTCCAATCTCTTCGGATTTGAAAAGAAAAATATTTATTTGACATTATTTCGATACAAAACATTTGCTACACCAATTGGGCATGACCCGATTGTAATTTCCTTATCCGTGAATGGATTTCGATATTTTTCATTAGTAAATTTATGCACAGATAAATCAGAGGATTCGGAGAGTAAATGTCAAGGGAATGAATGAACGCTCCACCTTCAAAAGAACATCAATATCCGACTTTGGAGCATACTCGCATACTCGTATATATCTAATACACAACTAAATATAAATACAAACACAAACATTGTATATAAGAATGCCTATATAAAGTGAACACTTGTTAAATAAATTCTTCTTCCGACCTGAAAAGTCTCCGAGTTATTTTATTTGCTCCTAACTGTGACAGGAACTTCTACTGCAAAGTCAGTTAAACAGAAATGACGTTCCATAATTTATGACAGAAAGTAACGACGACTAACTGATGACTACAGATTTATTTTTGGCTTACAATTTAAGTCAGAGCGTTTTAGTCCTTTGTGCGAGAGAACGCACATCGAAGATGCAGACTTAAATAAATGTGGTGAACAATTAAACTTTCCCAAAAACGTAGTCAAAACAAATTGTTGCGATTTGTAAATTGTTTGCAAAGAGATGGAAAGTATGATAAAAGTTCGGAACATGGTAACAGCTAACGATGATATCACTCACAAAACGGGTTTGTCTTAGAGAATCAGAAATCCTGTCTGACAGTGTTTGCCAGTACAAATTTGTGACATTTTTGATGGAACAAATAATTATTAGTAGGAGAGGTAATCCCCATCGGATATCCTTTGCACTAGTTGTGGGCACATGAAAGACCTAACAGACCTAACATAGATTCTCTGGTGATACCTTGGGATGAATACAAACCAAGGAAATCGGTGTCCAACCTCTTCATACTCCACACCAGCAGTAGAAATATTCATTGTGAAATTACGTAAACAAATCTAAAAATTTATACAGCCTTTCAGTCACAGAAGGCAGACATGCTATAAAGGGGTGCTTCAACCTTTCTAGAGTTATAGGATACATAACATAACACATGGGCTGAAAAGTCCCGGGTCTAAATTGACTTTATTCATCAATATACATAATCTCCATCAAGAGCAACACAATCATTTCAGAGCCGCTCTAACATTTCAATACCATTCTTGTAGAACGATTTATCTTTTGCCTCAGTTTCACTAATAACCTCTTAATTGGGAGCCAAATTTGTCAAATCCATTGTTACATATCGACGCAAAAATTCCGGTTTGTTACGTCGAAATATAGCCAAACACTGCTCAGAATCACCAACACGTTGTTGTTTTTGGTCAACAGCGAGCAAACGCGGCATCCACTTTGAACAGAGCTTTCTCATGGGCAAATTCTCATGCAATATACAGCCAACACGTTCTTTTGATATCTTTACGATGTCAGCTAACTCATGCAACTGCACTTTTCGATCATTCAAAACCGATTGTGTGGATTTTTTTTTAATGTTTTCTGGTGTTACCGCCTCATTTGGACGTCCACTGCGTTCTGCGTCATCAATGTCTCTACGACCACGTTTGAAGTCAGCATACCAACGTTTTATTGTTGTTTTTGATGGAGCGGAGTCCCCATAACGCTTTTCAAGTCTTTGCTTCGATTGAACCGTATTTTTTCCCATCAAACAGCAATGTATAGGGTTTTCCAATAAGGACTTGACAACTTTGAATTTAATTTTTTGAACGCACTCTTTCCTGTCACTGTCAATTTATTCAGTAAACACAACACAAATTTCATCAATTTTAAGAGCGTTAACTCCAATTTTCGGTCGTAATTCTCGCCCTAGTAGACAGGCAATAACAAAATTTAAGTCTACATATTCGTTGAGTGATATGCCGTCTCAGTGAGACAACGGGTTGGTCGAAGTGTCGAAATTATCGCTGCCGTTCAGGCGTCCGTAGCAAACGATCCAAATCAGTCAATTCCACGGCGTTCTCAAGAATTGGGCATCGCTCAGACCACATTATGGCGTATTTTGCGTAAGGATCTTGGTTTACACCCATACAAGATCAAGCTGACTCAAGAATTAAAGCCGATGGACCATTTGAAGCGACGTACGTTCTCCGATTGGGTTCTGGAGAAGATGCGCCAAGATGATGAATTTCATCGCAAAATCATCTTCAGTGACGAAGCTCATTTTTGGCTCAATGGGTTCGTCAATAAGCAAAATATGCGTTATTGGCCGGGTGAAAATCCACATGTGCTTCATGAATCACCACTTCATCCACAAAAAATAACAGTTTGGTAAGTTTTGCATGCCGGCGGCTTTATTGGGCCATATTTTTTCGTCTACGACAACAATCGTCACGTTACTGTGAATGGTTAGCGTTATCGCGCCATGATCACCGATTATTTTTGGCCCGAATCTTCATATGGACTTGGACGACATGTGGTTTCAACAGGATGGTGCCACAAGCCACACAGCACACGTTACAATCGATTTATTGAAGAGTAAGCATGGTGAGTGTGTTATCTCAAGAAATGGGCCGCCTCGTTCGTGCGATTTAATGCCGATTGACTATTTTCTGTGGGGCTACATTAAGTCATTAGTTTATGCCAACACGCCGACGAAGTTGGAACAGCTCAGAGCTAACATTGAACGCGAAGTAGCGGCCGTTTCGGCCGAAATGTGTGGCGAAGTCGTTGAAAATTGAGTCCAACGAATCGACCGCTGTAAACGTGCCCGCGGTGGCCATATGAGTTCTATTCATAAATGTTTTGATTGTACTTCAGGCCGATAATAAAGTTTTTGGAATATCTCAAATGGTTTGTGTTTTATTTAAAAAAAATTTGTCAAGTCCTTATTGGAAAACCCTATACTAACTCAACATGAGGTGAATTAAAAAAAACAAACTAGCGCCATCTGTGTGTTAGGCCCGAATTTTTAAACATCGAGCTATCATAGTCTAATTTCATCATTTGCTATTTCAAAGTCTAGAAAAATATAAACTGATAAAACATGGAAACTTGGAAACCTTTAAAAACAGTGACTGAACAGCGACCCTTTGGCCCAATGCATGTAGAAATGAGGCTTCGTCAGCCGGGTCGCACTTTGGTCCAATGCATATAGAAATGAGGCTTCGTCAGCCGGCTGCTCCCAGTAACGGTACCGCTCCTTTGTTTACTGCACATTGATACCGAACTTTCTTTCTGCGACATTTGTTCAACCCCGTCTGTAAGCGCAGTTTCAATTGGAATTTTCGTGCTTTAGTTTGTGTTGTGATGGCGTCTTATAATCGCGAAACTACAAAAGCGTTGATCACTGACGAACTTCTTCCTTTATTGGAAGAAGAATCGGATGATGAACTTGAAGCTGTTTACATCTCTCCGGAAGTTGACGAACTGACTGATGATGAGAATATTGATGAAGATATTGTTGGAGAGTTTGCAGCTGACTCCGAAAAAGACGTTGCAGGTACGTTTGAAGATCATCGTCGACGTGAAAATGTTTCCCCTGTCTATGTTTTTGATAAAAACCCCGTTGTTACTCGTATTTCGAAGGAAATGTCCGCGAATTCTGTTTAAAATGAGAAAAAAATTACAGACTGTATTCTAAAACTTGCTTCAAAAAGTAGGAGGGTTTCTGAACGCAATAAACTGTGCACAAAAATCAAATAATGAAAATGGGTGGTCCCTCTTGGAATCCACGTGTTATGGAAAGAAAACTTACCAGGGATTTTCAAGGCTTGTCTACAATTGAATCACGAAATATGTTAGCGATCACTTTTTTTCGATGATTCTCTAATAAATATGATGGTCTCTGAATCCAAACGGTATGCTGCACAAAAGAACGATCCGAGTTTCACGACATCACCATCTGAAATGCGTAAGTTTTTGGGAATTTTGCTTCTCAGTGGGTATCATATTTTGCCCTAGCTCTACATGTATTGATCGAAGGACGAAGATAAAGGGGTAGAAATTATTCGTAAAACAATGAGCAGGAACCGCTTCAGACTTATGAAAAAGTATCTTCATTTCATTGACAACAGTAGTCTTGATAAAAGCAATCGATATTCAAGCCTAAGCCCACTTTTTGATAAGTTGAACCAACATTTTATGCAATTCGGTGTTTTCTCCGATAGGTTTTGCGTTGAGGAGGAAATGGTTCCTTTTTTTGGGGGCGACACGCAGCAAAAACGTACATGAGGAATAAGCCTGTAATGTTTGGCTTTAAATTGTGATGCCTTTGTTCAGATAATGGATATTTACATAGTTTCTTTCCTTATGGTGGAGCTGGAACCAACATGACATCCGATCTTGGACTTGGAGGTAACTTCGTTGTGAACTTGCTGGATGGTATCAATCCTAAACTACGAGTACATGCAATTTATTTTGACAACTTCTTTTCCTCTTATGCATTATTCAGTGCTCTAATAGAGAAAAAAATTTTGCTCAACCGGAACTGTGAGGAAGAACAGATTAAAAAAATGCCCTCTAGAAATATACTCGTATTCTACATTGAAAAAGAAAGCTTTTGACACAGCTTTTGATCATAAGACATCGTATTTTGAAAGATCTAGTTAAAATTTGAAGTGAATTGGTTGAAAATTGTTAAAGTTTTTGGTGCCCAACTTGAAGTTTCGAGATAAATGTGTTTAAAATTTTAAAGATACTCGCTGCCTACCTAGCGACATTGTACTTTACTTTGAAAAACAAGTACTTCGATGTTTTGAAACTTTTTAACGAAAATTCCTTTGTTCCTTTGTTCTGCTATTGGGCTTTGTATCGTCATAATTTGTAAATCATCGTAGGCGAGAGAACGCACCGGGACGTTACCGAGCCGTCGAGTTGTGTTGATTTGCTTGTATCAGGTGCTGGTCGCCGTAGCAAAAAGTTCCCTCTTAAAAATGTAAGAATCGTTAACGATTTAAAGTTACCCACGCAAACTCTAGATATCGATGAGTTCCATATTAAGTACCGACACAGAAAAAATCTTCCAATTCAGAGTTATGATCTTTCAACTCCGGAGTTATTGATAGCTGTTGGCTGGAAAGGGCCGGCGGTAGTTCTAACAAAACTTGGCTGGGTTATCTATAGTGCGGATAATAATAGAAGACTTCAACAAAACCAACATGCGTATTTTGCACAGGAGAGACATGCGTCGATGGACGGATTAGAAAGACTCGTTCAAAAATATCTGGGAAATGAGAGTCTGAACGTCCGAGAGGTAAAGCACATAGAATCAGCAATAGATTTTCGCGCACGGAATCTATAAGAGCTTACCATATCGCGTCAAGGTGAACGCTTTGAAACCGGTCTTTAATGGAACGGGGACATTATCGTTTTGCCATCGAGTCGATCGCAAGCTGAAAGAAGATTTTTAGTGCTGGAAAATAAATTTCGACGGGACAACAACTACCGTAAAGAATACTGTCGCATCATAGTGGAGTATGAAGTGAAGCCGAATCATCGTGCAGAGGTCCACGCACCTGGTATTTACCCCATTTTGGATATTAAATAACTATTACGTTCATTGCTTTGCCGACGAAAACGAAGCTATAAAGGTTTCCTCAGAAGTTGTGCAAATCCATAAACATGGAGGTTTTGAGTTGAAGCGGTTAATTTCCAACTCTAAATTAGTGAATGAAAGGTTCAACGGAAAACAGGTAGCAACATCAGTGATAAGCCTTGACAAAGGATTCTGTGGACCATACCAAAAAGTTTTAGGGATGCAATGGGACACCAACCGTGATAAGTTTTTGATGGCATTTGGGAAGGTAGACCATAAGGTCTTAAAAGGATTCTGAAGGCCCTCAAAAAACAGTTTTTGATCCATTTGGGATGAGACGATTTCCGAAGACGCTTACGTATTGTGGATGAAAGTTGAAGGAACTGGAACACATATCGGTGCCGCGCTGCTACGAGAATGAGCTTTTTACCAGTTCAGTTGAACTTCATGTGTTTGCCGATGGCAGCGAAATAGCGTACGCTGCCGTATGATACTGGAGGATCACCGCATGTCAGATCATAACTAAACTTACATTTGTCGAAGGAAAAACGAAATGCGCTCCACTTAAACTTGTATCTATTCGGCGCCTGGAGTTACAGTCAGCCGTGCTCGCTACCTGTCTTCGACAGTTTATTCTGCAAAAACACAACGTTGTACCACGCAAGGTATTGATGTGGACCGATTCGCGTACTGTTCTTTCGTGGATCAGGTCGGATCACCGACGGTATAGGTCCTATGTTGCTCATCGAATTAACAAGATATTAGGAGACAGCGACTTGAATGATTGGAGGTGGGTTCCAAGCGCAAAGAACCCGGCGGACTTTGGAACGTGCTTGAAAAATGAAAAACGCGATTCATTTAGGATAAAAGGACTAAGTTTTCTGGAAGGTGAAGAGTTTCGTTGGCCCACCAATCAACCGTGTGCAGCAACCAGTGAAAAATTGCGCACAAAATTTACATTACTTTGTATAAATTCAGTTTCCAACCAACCTTGTTGTCGGGTTCTATCACTACCTAGTAAACCATCAAAACGAAGACACCATCATAGCCGAGATGCGTTGTCGCAACTGGATTCCTCAAATAAGATCTGTAGTACGTGAAAAACGGAAGGACCTCTCAAATTTGAGCAAAACCAGTTGTTCCGCTAATGGGTCAGTTGCCAAAAGACAGGTTGACGCCGTTCGTTAGACTTTTTACGTACACTGGTTTAGACTACATGGGCCCCTTTTCGCTACTGTTTGACTACTGTTTGACTACTAGGGCAGTACACTTAGAGATCGCTAGAGACCTCTCTACTGACGCATGTCTGTTATGTATACGTAATTTTATGAATCGCAGAGTAACTCCCGTGCGCATTCGTACGGACAACGGTTCAAATTTCATCGGAGCTGAAAGTGATTTACGGAGACAGCTAAATGATTTTGATCAAAAAAAATTGCGAATGCGTTAGCGAACAGAAAAATCGAGTGGATTTTCAAATGTCCGCTTAACCCTCACGGCGGTGGATGCTGGGAGCGTCTGATAAGAAGTGTAAAGAGAGCGATGGGATATGCTCTATACGATGAACGCCTTCAAGAGCACAGCCTGTATAGCCTCAAGTGCGAGGAAGAAAATATCGCCAATTCGACACCAGTAACACACATCCCCTTGATTCACCCACTGATGAACCCCTAACCACTATCTTATAGGTACTAGCAGCACCGAACAAACTCCTCATCCATACGATGAGCATCTCTTGGTGACCAGGAAGCAATGGCGGAAGGTGCAGCATATCCAATACCGGGTTTGGAAGAAGTGCCTGGCGGAGTATCTTCCCGGTTTATGTCGCCGAACCTGACTTGCCACATATTAAAAATTATTTTTTCTCTCGCGTTGCCTTCTAGGGGCGAGTATATACGCTACCTCGTTTATTTTGTCGCCATCTCGGGGCGACTAGTGCGCTACATACTCGTCCCCATCGGCGTCCCCCTCGGGAATAGACAGAAAAACGATGTTTTTATTCCTTTAATTCATTTACAATGACATTCCAGCTCTCAGCTCTTTGCTGCACACTTTGCGCCAGCTCAACACTCCCAGATGGTGCTTTGTCCCCGCCTACACTTGAGTGCGTCGAATTCCCAATGAGACGAATCCACTTTCGCACTCGTGTAGTAGCAAGAGTACTTAATGATCTTAATATGTATAAATCCGTTGGTCCAGATGGTATATCTTCCCTTCTTCTGAAGAGGTGTTCGTCCTTGCTGGCAAAAACCACAGCGTAACCTATTCCCTCAATCCTGCTCTTTAGCACTCTTTCTGAGGAGATGGAAAACAGCATTTGTCTAGCCCGTCCCTAAAAAAGGCGAATCTTCTTCCCTCTCCTCCTACAGACCCGTTGCACTTACGTCCGTTCTTTCCAAGGTCATGGAAACGCTGATAAACCATCAGCTAATGAAATGTCTCGAAACAAGGAAACTTTTTAATGACCGGCAGTATGATTTTGGTAGCAACAGGTCCATTGGTGATTTGCGTACATCAATCTGGCGAAAGCAAGATACGAGTAGTTGCACTTGATATTTCTAAGGCATTTGACAGAGTTTGGCATCAGGCTCTTTTGTCGAAAATGCGTGCATTTGGGATCGACGAGTCTTTTCTTCAATGGATTAGAAACTACTTTTCGAAACGTTCAATTCAAGTTGTCTTGGATGGTTTCAAGTCTGTTATCTACGAAATAACTGCTGGTGTGCCACAGAGCTCCGTTTTGTCTCCTACACTCTTTTTTAATTCTCATCAATAATCTCTTGTCTGCTGCTTACAATCCAATATATTCCTTTGCTGGCGACAATACTCTCTGCTTTTCATATTCGTTCCCAGACTCACGGCCCTGCTGTTCGGCGGTAGATCGAGAACGGCAGCGTTTGCTAAGTTCATTAAATTCCGATATCAACAGCATAACCAATTGGGGAACTATCAACTGAGTTAAATTTATTGCTTCCAACACACAATGCTTCTAAAACAATGGACACCGAATAACTTTTCATTCTCAGTATGTGTGTCAATAACAATTTACGTTGGAATGACCAACGATCTCTGTATATCCTGATCGTTCTAACTTGCGAACATTTAAAACCAATGTACACCGGTACCTCTCTTTTCTTAGTAAGGCGCTCAATGCAGCCTAACTTTCACTACACAAATCAGTGTTCAGAGATGGACTTAGAGTATTCTGATATACTAAATAAATTAGGGTGGTCAAGGGTCGGGTTCGATCCTTATTCTTTTTTTTCGGCTTCGTGGAGCAAGTAATTGATTTCACCCAAAGGTGCCTATGAGAATGAATGATTTACAATGCCACATTCAACAAGCTAACACCAGAAGAATGTTGAATGTGAAATATAACCCAACTTTGCGACCAAGACTCCTGGGACTAAAGCGCAACCATAATTCCAAAGATTTCCAGAAACGACTTTCTCCTGACCTCTTTAACACAGTCAAAATGTCAAAAATAAAGTAGAATGTGTGAACAATTGAAGACTTTCTACTGAAACCAATAGTCAAAGTTCACCGACATCAACGTGCACTACAGCCCCTCATAGACCAGACTTGTGTACCTTTGCTTTTCCATCGAGATTGGCACACAATTAATCCAAATCAAATGGCCATGTATCGCCTAATTAATTTGTTCGATGGCCAATCAAAGGAAACTTCTGTGTTACGGTAATCAATAACGTACTCGAGCACTTACTCTCATTAGCTAATTAAGTATCTATTCGATTTCTGTATACACTCCTATTCCACTTCACTATTCGTAAATTTCAATGAACAACTCAACTAAATAACATTCTTGAACCAAAAACTTCGAGTGTTTTGGTTTCCGAATTGTCTATAAACACTAGCAGTGCCATGTCGGCATTGATCAGTTTCCAACTCGAAACACGAACGTTTGTACGGATGTCGGATACACTTCATCGCCTGAGAGCTTAATCCAATAAAAGTCAACAGGAAGAGCAACACCAACACGGCAACAGGTGCTTCAACTACTTAAATGAGTATCTATTGCGCAAAAAAATAAAAATAAAAACATTTCACCTGGTCCTGTGTTTACTTTGGACCTCATCCAGCAATGACGTTCATTCCGGCGAAAATATGTTAAAATCGCTGTTCGGTTTGTGAAAATTTATAAATTCCAATGCAAATTCAAACAAATGAATTTCAGCTTGCACAAATATTTTCCCATTTTACACCTATTCATGGCGATCTATTTCGGGCCTTTTTCGAGCTCGCAGATACACATCAGGGCTGCCGCTATACATTCTTTGTGGAGAGTGTGTGTGAATATTTTCAAGCGATGTTTTCATGATGAAGGAAATCTCAAAAAAGGAACAAGTATAGGATTTTCGTACCAAAAGGACATTTTCATTGCTTTCATTGGAGGGCCTGCACATTACATAGAGCATTGCCCTCTGAATTTATACGCTTAGATGGGCTTCCGGGGGTGCTTTAATCAGGTTTTCTTCAGGTCAATCGGTCACTACCTAACCAATCGCACGGCGAGGTCCTCCAGTTTTATGTTAGTTTTTCATAAAAACGTCCTCCCTTTGTTGTTGAATAATCGATTATTCGGTACTATTGAATCCGTATACTCTACACATCTAAGTCAAATGAAATACTGATGGCAGCATCACCTATACACCGACTTTAGGACAGAGTTTCTGCAGTCAACTATCTACAAATTTACCATACAACTCTATGATTTCAATGTCAAATTATTGTAGATGCCGATTAAACTGCACTTTTGCTTGACATGATAGGGGCACATAACCTAAAAAGTAAAAAATGCATCCCAAAGCTTTGCCGACCAACAGTTGAACCTTATACTTCCCAAAAAAAACATCAGTATACTTCGATATACGTTTGTCAATTTCCGATAATTTAGGAACTACCTGGTCACAGATGCAGAAGTAATCAGCATAAAGGCAATAATTAGTGAGAAAATAGGTAATCATTGGAAAGCAGTGAAAAAAGTATTTGTATAGGGTTATCCAATAAGGACTTGACTTTTTTTTTTAAATAAAACGCAAACCATTTGAGATATTTCAAAAACTTTATTATCGGCTTGAAGTACAATCAAAACATTTATGAATGGAACTCGACTTCGTTCATATGGCCACCGCGGGCACGTTTGCAGCGGTCGATTCGTTGAACTCAATTTTCAACGACTCGGCCACACATTTCGGCCGAAACGGCCGCTATTTCGCGTTCAATGTTGGCTCTGGGCTCTTCCAACGTCGTCGGCGTGTTGGCATAAACCAATGACTTAACGTAGCCGCAAAGAAAATAGTCAAGCGACGTTAAATCGCGCGAACAAGGCGGCCAATCAACTGGCCCATTTCTCGAGATTACACGCTCACCATACTTACTCTTCAATAAATCGATTGTAGCGTGTGCTGTGTGGCTTGTTTTGTTTTTTTTTTTTTACCTTTTTACGTTGCCTTGGCGCGGGCGGAAACGTAGAAGGAGGAGAAAGGAAAATTGTTTTTGTAGTGGTTTGAAACTCAGGTGTATTTGGTTTCTATATTAGCTCTCCAGGGGGTGGGGAGTCCGAATCGGACGGATAATTTTTTCTTCACTCAGAGTGATTCGAAGTTATAATTCGCACTAGTTCTTTGTGGTTGAACCTCTACAACAGCCAAATCTACGTGTCAGTGTTATGCCTTCACACGCAGAATTTTTCTGTCTGAGTTCCAATTACACAAATGAAAAACTGACTTGCCATGGCCAGGATTCGAAACTTGGACCCTCAGAGTGAGAAGCGATTGCTAGTACCACTACACCACTCCCACCCGTTGAAACCACATGTCGTCCAAGTCCACATCTTCCAATTCGGGCCAAAAATAATCGGTGATCATGGCGCGACAACGCTGACCATTCACAGTAACGTGACGATCGTTATCGTCGACGAAAAAATATGTCCCAATAACGCCGCCGGCATGCAAACCGCACCAAACAGTTATTTTTTGTGGATGAAGTAGTGATTCATGTAGCACATGTGGATTTTCACCCGACCAATAGCGCATATTTTGCTTATTGACGAATCCACTGAGTCAAAAATGAGCTCCGTCACTGAAAATGATTTTGCGATGAAATTCATCATCTTGCCGCATCTTTTCTAGAACCCAATCGGAGAACGTACGTCCACCGACTTCAATTCTTGAGTCAGCTTGATCTTGTATGGGTGTAAACCAAGATCCTCCAATTCTTGAGAACGCCATGGAATTGACTGATTTGGATCGTTTACTACGTACGCCTGAACGGCTGCGATATTTTCGACACTTCGACCAACCCGATGTCTCACTAACAGGGCAACATCACACAACGAATATGTAGACTCAAATTTTTGTACTAAACTTGTTATTGCCTGTCTACTAGGGCGAGAATTACGACCGAAAATTGGAGTTAACGCTCTTAAAGTTGCAGTGACCGACTCCGAATTTCGGGATAAAATTTTTATAATTTGCAGACGTTGCTCGTTCATGTACTTTACCATGATGAAAATGTTGAGTTTACTTAATAAATTGACAGTGACCGTTTGATGATTAGTGAAAGAGTGCGTTCACAAATTAAATTCAAACTTATCAAGTCCCTATTGGAAAACCCTATAAATGAGGCAGATATCTATGTTACTTTGCAGGTCCAAACTGGGGTAGTTATATCTCGGGTTCTGATCCTCTGAGCCTTGTTTAGCTAGTTCATCTCATTTACCGAAATTTCATTGTCAACATGAACTCACAAATGGCTCAGTACATACATATATAGGCGCTGAAGCCTATATACAACAACTCGTCCGCATTCTCACTACTGCGTGCGATGCATCAATGCCCAGAAGAACGGGTACTAGAGGAGGAACACCATGCTACTAGTGGAATGAGGAAATAAAAAAGCTTAGAGCAAAGTGCTTAAAAGCCCGACGCAAAGTCCAAAGATCTAGGGGAAGAGATCGCTTTGAAGAACAGGCAATCAGGGAGAGCAAGACAAGATGTTTTAAAAAACTTTGTGAAGAAGCCGACATAAACCCTTGGGGTACAGCATACAGGATCGTCATGACAAAGATAAAGGGCAGCAGGTCGCCGCAAATAACATGTCCAGCAATCCTAAGCTCCATAGTAGAACACCTTTTCCCCCGAAGTACATCTACTATGTACCATATCGTTAGGGAGTCCAACACGGAGGACATTCCAATAGTCACAGCGGATGAACTCATGAACGCATGCAGGAAGATAGGCGACAATAAAGCGCCGGGACCTGATGGCATACCAAATAAGGCACTAAAAGCAGCTATCCATAAGCGCCCAGACATGTTTATGGAAACAATTCAAAAATGTCTTGAAGAAGGAGTTTTCTCGGATGCTTGGAAACTACAACACCTAGTCTTGCTTCCAAAGGGAAACAAGCCACCTGGGGAACCGTCCTCGTATCGTCCAATATGCCTTTTAGACACAATGGGAAAGATATTGGAACGGATAATATATGCTAGACTGCTCGCGGTAGCAGAAGAGAGAGGAGCACTATCAGACTTGCAGTTTGGGTTTAGAAAATCGCGGTCTACTGTTCAAGCCATAAAAACTGTGGTCGACATTGCGGCCGAAGCGATACAAGGAGAAAGATGGCGGTATGGTACAAAGAAATATTGCTTAGTGGTGACTCTAGACATCAAAAATGCCTTTAACTCGGCAAACTGGGCGTTCATCAGAAAATCACTAGCCAGTATGAATACGCCACACTACTTACTGAGGATAATAGAAAACTACTTTACCAACAGGAAACTGAGGTATGAAACTGACGAAGGGTTGAAATACTACAGCGTTTCAGCTGGGGTTCCACAAGGATCAGTACTCGGTCCACTCCTATGGAACATTATGTATGACGGAGTGCTAAGGCTTATGTTGCCGAGAGGAGTTCAAGTAATCGGATTTGCAGACGACATTGCCGTCGTTACGGTGGCAAAAGAAATAAAGGAGATAGAGGCTGCCACAAATGTAGCGATTACTCGCATCAAAGACTGGCTAGTATCCGCCGGTCTAGAATTAGCGGACCATAAAACGGAAGCCGTCTTAATTACCAGTAGAAGAATTGTGGAATACACCAATATACGGGTGGGACATCAAATAATCCGATTGAAAGAATCAATCAAATACCTGGGAGTAATACTTGATAACAGATTACAGTTCAAAGCACATATAGAGTACTCCAGTAACAAGGCTTTACTGCTGCAAGGAGCTCTCTCTAGAATACTACCAAACATCGGTGGACCTGGATATGCCAGGAGGATTCTCCTATCTAGAGTAGTCAGCTCAGTCCTCTTATACGCTGCTCCGGTCTGGCCGGGAGCACTCGCCATAAAAGCAAACAAGAGAAATCTGTTGTCCGCATACAGGCTCAGTACATTAAGAGCGATCTGTGGATTTCGAACAATCTCAGATGAAGCAGCCTTCGTGATAGCAGGAATGATTCCGATCGACATTCTCGCGGACGAGATGTTGAGAATTTATAATAGAAGAACCCCAGGGCGACAAGATGCAGGTGAAATTGCAAGAATAAAAGGAGAAGAGCGAGCGGTCTCAGCAGCCCTCTGGCAAGCCAGGTGGGATAATAGTACAAAAGGCAGATGGACCTACAAGTTGATCCCGGACATCGAGACCTGGACAAAACGAGCACATGGGGATAACAACTACCACCTTACGCAGTTCCTATCTGGTCACGGCGGCTATCGTAAATACTTGCACCGATTCGGACACGATAGCTCCCCTTTGTGCCCAGAATGCTCAAACGAGGAGGAAGATACGGAGCACGCCATATTTCATTGCCGACGTTTTTCGCAGTGGAGAATTAATCTGCCCAGTCCAATACTACTCATAGACCAAATGTTGCAGTCGGAGGAAAATTGGATGGAAATCGGCACATTTGTGACAATTGTGCAAAATGAGCTAAGAAGAATTGAAAAAATTAGAAGAGCTGAAGAAGCAAATACAAGAAGAATAGCATGATCTGCTAACCAGGCCTGCAAAGTAATACCTAACGGCAGTCCCGCGGGGAGAGTGGTTGAAGGACGTAATGGTGTGGATTAGTACGTAGGCGCACTCCTGGCATCGAACATTCGGGTGTTGCGAATCGTGCATGTTGGTGGCACGGGCTACCGCATCTATGAAGATTACCACATCCATTGGCGCAACCAAGAAAAAAAAAAAAAAAAAATACATATATAGGCGACTCCGTCCAGAGAAGAACTAACTAAAAAGTATTGATAGGGTTCAACAATGATTTAAGAGCAGATTCGCTGAGGAAGATACCGTGTACTCAATTGTTCGTCCTTTACTTAGAATTTAATGCCCTATTCTGTGGCTAATTGAAGTTTTTTTTGTTTTTTTTATTAATTCATATTTTCTTAACAAGTTTTCCTTAAGTTTAGTTACAGAACGTAATGCAAATAAAGGTGTTTAAGAAAATAGCTCTAGTGACATTTGTATTTTGCTAATTATAACAATAAATAGGGTTAAATGCCACTTCAGGAAGAAATGCTTTAATACTTTTAATTATTGTGGGGTGACACTGTTTTAGTTGAAGATAAAGTAAAAGTTAGCAATATTTAAGAATTCAGAAGTTATACAATAAATCAAAAAAGAAAAATAAAAAACAGGCAGTGCGAAAATAATCAATTACACAAGGTAAGTGAGCAAAACTTCAATCTCATTATGATCGAAACCAAGAAGGCATGCTTTGATTTTAATTGAAAATGTACGAAAAGTCGTCATGATTCTTATGTCGGCTGGAAGACGGTTAAAAAGTTTATAAGATACAACTGGGTAGGAGTTTCTAAAGTGCGTTATGCGGTAAGCTGGGACTTGAACAATATGACGGTTAGTTCGACGTAAGCTGCGTGTATCAGATATAGGACTCTCTAGATAGCCACTTCTCATAGAAAAGATCTTAGAGACTCTAAAATAAAACAAGTGCCTTAATGGCAGTATTTTCAAGGACCTAAACAATACCATGGAATTAGCTAGGCGGTGAGCATTACGTAAATCACATTTCTGCAAAACGAGAAGCGGCTTTAGATTGGTAGTGTAAGCACCTCCCCAACAACTAATTCCATATTGCAGTTTTGAGTGGAAAATTCCATGATAAACAGTTTTTAGAAACCTATTTGAATAAAACTTTCGAAGACGATAAAAACACAGAATACAAGAACGAAAGTATCGTTTCAAGTCTAAAATATGATCAGCCCAACTCATGTTTTGGTCAATTGTTGTGCCAAGGTACTTTAAGTTCCTAACAACTTCAACCTGAAAACACTTCGAGCTGCATAAGTAATTTGCGTGGTAAGTTGGTTCGGACGGCTTAGTGGTACAAGCACAAGTAACAAGGGTAAAGCGCGGACAATCGCAGGAATGGAACTTGATATCAATTTCTGCTGGCACAAGCGAGCTTAAGCTGTAAAACATTAGTTTGGTTTTGCTACTTGCCACTAGCCTGTGAGCAGCAATCCATACCCTTAGCAAATGGATATCATTATTTATATCTGCTATTAAATTAAGAAGGCTCGTTGAATCATAAGCGATGCCAAGGTCATCAGTAAAAGCTGCAACTTTGCCTGCCAAAGCTAGAGAAAAGAGGGAGTTAATAAATACAAGAAACAAAATAGGTTCCAATACAGACCCCTGTGGTACACCTACGTTCATAACCTCATAATCACTAAGGAAGTCTCCTATACTTACCCTTTGTTTTCGGTCCTTCAAATATGTTGCTAATCAATTATGGAAAAATTCACGAAATCCTGCTCCATACAACTTGTCCAAAAGAATGTCATTGCAAACCATGTCAAACGCTTTGGTAATATCGACAAAGAGGCCGGCGCTAAACTTTTTACGATCCAAGGCTTTGTTAATGAAGTTGCAGAAAAATAGTAATGCATCTTCAGTGGAACGTCCTTCCCTAAACCCTAACTGCACCGGACTGAAAAATTGTTTTCTTCGTAAATAAGCACACATTCGCCTTTTGACAACTTTTTCAAAAACTTTCGAAATTGAAGATAGCAAGGAAAACGGCCTGTAATTGTTTTTATCGTTAAGACTACCCTTTTTAAAGAGTGGTAATATATCGGCAGATTTGAGGTAGTCAGGAAAAACTCCACTGAAAATACTCCTATTAAACAGATATGCTAATATGTCCACTAAGCTAGGCCCAATATTCTTCAGTAAGACATTACAAATGCCATCGATTCCACACGACCTGGAGTATTTGAGTGCGTAAATAACTCGCAAAATTTCTAACCCAGTAACTTCTTCAAAAACGAAGCTATGGTAGGCGTTCTTTCCACTAACTGAGACCAAACAGAGGGGTTGCAAATTGTGTTACAGTTAGATTGAGAGGACATAGATTTAACTGAAACAAAGTATTTATTGAACTCATTGGCTACTGCTACGGGTTCCACTATTTCTGCACCATCACTACACAGCACAATATTTTTGGAATTGCATAAACGATTGGTGTTGATTATACTGTTAACAACTCTCCATTCCTTCTTAGGGTTGTTCTGTGCATCGTGAAATCTGGAGCAGTAGTAGTTCAATATTTTCTTGTTTATGGTTTTGCTCATTTTCTTAACCCGTTTTCTCAGATTAGAATTATGTAATACACAGTTTAAGCAATTTGTTTTTTAATTTAATTCTTTTCCGAAGAGAAGCGTTTACCCATGGCTTTAATCTGGTTTGAGCTCTATCTTTGACAAAAGTTTGTGTAGAAGAACTGATAATAGTTTTGAAGAATGTTCCAAAATAATTTGTAAGCTTTAGAAGCGTTGTCTTTGGCAAAGAAAATTGCCAAATTTTCAAAACGAAGTTGAATGTTAAGTAAGTCGTAACTTATATTCGTTACCGTCTGAGAAAGAGAAGTTACCAGAGCGTTGTAATCCGCTTAGACCTTTAAACAAAATACCCGTCATACAATGGTCACTTACTTGTAAGTCAAAATTAACACCGAAACAATTGCTTATCAAAATTTTTGCAAAACGACCGAAAACATGATCAATGCATTTACTCGAAATTGGCCTTGTTATTTCATTGATAAAGGAGGAGAAACCATGCTCAGCAGTCAGGTTAAGAAGACAATCAGACGCACGGTTAATAGAAAGAATATCAATGTTGAAATCACCCAGAATAATCATATTCGAACCTTTTTCATTAATTAGAAAATTTGAAAAATCGTCTAGATAAAACTGATAACTGCAGCGAAAAAAATGCTATTAAGTGCGCCAACTGCAAAGGCCATCACAAGTCGGACGACCTATCGTGTGTTTCAAGACAATCATTTCTTCAAATAAAAGAACAGCAACAACAACAAACGCACAGTTAAGAGAACCAATCAGCCTTTCATGCTTGACTGTGAAGCTTTCCCCCAGCTTGGCGCTCATCCTAATCGCAAACTACATTCTCTTTCACGTACTCCTCCTCCAGTGCAGCAACAACAACAACCCTCGAATAGCAACAACCCATGGTGCCTGTTTACATTGGCGACGGGATGAAAGTCTTCACGGCTCTCGGGTGCAACACATCGTTTTTTTCCATATCGTTCCATTTCTGACATATTTTTTCATTTTAGTTTTGATCGTTGATGAGAAAGGAAGTGTGAAGAATAGGAAAAATAGTATGTTTCTGGTCAGCTGCGCAAATTTAAAAATTAAAAATGATCCGATTCAAGTGTTCCACTTGTCAGAAAGTCTTTCAACCCCATGACAATGTGAACACGACGTTCATGGTGAGGACTTTCATCCCGTCGCCAATGTAAACAGGCACAATCTCTTCTCTCTCGAAGAAATAAATTCCCTTACTCTTGAGATAACAACATTGTTAGGTAAATGTAGTAGCAAATCTGAATAATTTAATGTCATAGCGCAATTAACTATTAAGTATTTATATAATGTTAAGTAATATGAATGCGAGCCTTAATTATAATTATTTGGAATGCAAGAGGCATTCGAAATAAAAAACTCGAATTTTATGCCTTTTTGTGCAAACATAATATTGATATTGGTTTATTGTCTGAAACGTGGTTATCTGGTAATGTTAATCTATCTAACATAAACTATAAATGTTACCGGTATGATCGAAACGACAGAATTGGCGGTGGTGTCGCGGTGATAGTGAAAAGATCAATTCAGCACAAATTATTACCTACCGTCAGAATACAAGTTGTTGAAAACATTGGTCTCGAAATACCTTTTAGTAACGGTAGTAGCTTGAAAGTCTTTGCAGTGTATTTTCCTGGAGGTTCTAGAAACTCCATTTTTAAACGGGAAGCCTTAAAAAACGATATGAGGAAACTAATAAATATTAATGGGCAGCTCCTTATCTTAACTGCAATCTTAACTGCCGTCATCGAGATTGGAACTGTCTTCGAGCAAATACTCGTACTTATGGGAATGTATTAGCTGAGCTTAGGTCTCGGTATCCAATTTCAATTTTATCCTCACCAAGCCCAACTTACTACCCACCTTCTGCTAGAGCAAATCCATCCACTCTTGACTTGCTTATTATCAATACAGTAGGTTTAATTAGTCAACCACTAACTGTAAATGATCTCAGTTCAGATCACTTACCAGTAAAATTTTCTGTATTAGTGTCACCAATTTTCAGTGTCACTCGGGTCAAAGACTTCAATAGGACTGATTGGTCACGGTATGCATCAGTACTGAAATGCAATTTGAGACATGTGTTTGGCGAAGAAAACGTCAGATTAGACTCTCCGGATTCCATTGACAATGCACTTGAAACGTTAACCTCGTCAGTTCTAAGCACCGTTGATGAAGTGGTTCCTAGCAAGGTTTTGTGTTTCAATGGTTAAACCAAACTGTCTAGACACATCCTACAGCTCATTAAGTTTCGCAACAGCCTACGCAGAAAATGGCAGCAACTTAGGATAGAAGACTACTTACATGCGACCAGGTATCTTACGAGTACTTCAAGAATTAGACAGGAGATATAAATGTTTAAAAATATTGAGTGGAACCATAAACTGAGAGACTTAGACAAATGTAGTAAACCCTTTTGGAATATCGTAAAAGTTATTAAGAACAAGCGAACGTTTATTCCTTTCTTGAAAACTTCCACTGCACAAGCTCTCTCCAATGCAGAAAAAGCTAATATAAAGGGACCGCCATCTAACGTTTTGTTTTTTCAACTAGTGCTTATTTCGTGAATGGTAAAACTTAGCTCATGTCTGATTTGACAGATAATTAGTTTTATCCTTCCGCTGAACGAATATGGTTGTGTATACGCTTGAACAACTCTGGGAAATATTACGACATTGCTTTGAAAATCATGGTAATGTTGCAGAATGTGTGCGAAAATTGCGTACGGATTTTGGAAGAAGAGAAGCACCGTCAGCTCCGTATGTTCGTTATCTTGTGAAAAAAGTGAAAGAAACTGGCATCCTCATCGATAAACCAAAGCGTGAAAAGCCAAAAACAGTGCGTATACCCGAGAATATTGCTGCTGTGGCAGAAAGTGCGTGAAGCGCCATCAACCTCAATTCACCGTCATACTCAACAATTGAACATTTCGGAGACATCATTGAGACGAATTTTGCATAAAGACCTTGGTATGACGCCATACAAAGTCCAATTGGTTCAGGAGTTGAAGCCAACTGACCTTCCAATGCGTTTTCGCTTCGCTAAGTGGGCCTGCGATCGACTTAGAGTAGATGCCGATTTTGTCAAAAAAATCATCTTTTCAGATGAAGCTCATTTTGATCTTGGCGGGTATGTAAACAAGCAAAATTGTCGCATTTGGGGAACAGAAAACCCGCATGCATACATTGAAAAGCCGATACACCCAAAACGAGTCACTGTTTGGTGCGGATTTTGGTCCAGAGGCATAATTGGGCCATTTTTCTTCGAAAATGAGCAAGGAGTGGCCGTTACAGTCAATGGCGATCGTTATCGGGCCATGTTGAACGAATTTTTGTTCACAAAAATTGAAGAGGAGGATATTGGCAACATTTGGTTTCAACAAGACGGCGCTACGTGCCACACAGACGAAGCTACACTCGATGTTTTGCGCCCTGTTTTTGAAGATCGCATTATCAGCCGCAGAGCTGATGTCGTGTGGCCACCTCGGAGCTGCGATTTGACACCGTTGGACTATTATTTGTGGGGTGCCGTAAAAGATAAGTGTTACGCCGACAAGCCAGAGACAATTGACGCTTTAAAGGACAATATTCGTGAAGCCATTGGTGAAATACAGCTGCACACAATCGATAATGTGCTTAAAAATTGGACCGATCGTGTGGGCTACTGCATGGCCAGCCGAGGCAGCCATTTCAATGAAATTATTTTCCATTATTAACCGGAAGGATAAAACTAATTATCTGTCAAATCAGACAGTTGAAAAAAAAAAACGTTAGATGGTGGACCCTTTATTAGATAGTACATTTTTAAATCGATTATCACTACTCTAAAAACTCGTAAGTCAGTCGGATTTGACGGAATTAGGAACATCTTTTTTAAAAACCTTCCCACGTGGGCTCTTAAGATTTTGCAATCAATTTTTAACGGATGTCTCAAAATAGGTTACTTTCCCTCTGATTGGAAATGCGCCAAAATTATCCCAATCGCCAAACCAGGAAAGCCCTTGAATGATCCCTTAAATTATCGCCCCATAAGTCTCCTAAATTCTCTTAGTAAATGTTTTGAAAAGGTCATTAAAAATAAATTAATGTTTCATCTGGAAGAATCTAATATCTTACCGCCACAACAATTCGGCTTTCGCTCACATCATAGTACTTCACATCAAGTTTACAGAATAAAAAAGCACGCACTTGATTCCTTTTCAGAAGGCAAAAGTACTGGCATGGTTCTCTTAGATGTCGAAAAAGCATTTAACACTGTATGGCACAATGGTCTTGTCCATAAACTCTTGCAATTTAATTTTCCTATGTACCTCATAAAAATCATCCAATCTTTCTTAACGGCAAGGAGTTGTGAACCAGACTTCATCCGGTGTTCCTCAGGGCTCCGTATTGGGCCCCATTCTCTACAACATCTATACATCTGACTTTCCTTCACTTCCTGGATGTCATTCTGCAATTTTTGCAGATGATACATACTATCGTCTGATTCGATAGGCTCGAATAATGAGTCTAATTTGCAATCTGGATTAGAATGCCTACTTAAATATCTTGCAGATTGGAAAATTAAAATTAATCCTCAAAAAACACAAGCAATCCTTTTCTCTCGAAAAAGAAAATCTTGGGTTTTTACCTGCTGGAAATTTAATAGTCTGAGGAAATCAGATTTACTGGGCAGCATTTGTTAAGTATCTAGGAGTCTTTGTGGACAAGAGACTGACTTTTGGCCAACATACAAATAATGTCGTTAGTAAGGTCAACAACACCATTAAAGTTCTATACCCATTCATTTGTCGCAAGTCTGAATTAAGCAAAGATAATAAGCTTATAAATTATAAATCCAAGCCATTCTGTGCTATGCAGCTCCAGTTTGGGGGAACTGCGCCAACTGTCACCTTAAAAAGTTGCAAGTTCTTCAAAATAAGGTTTTAAAAATGATCCTAAAACTACCATGGTATTTTTCAACTTCAGATCTTCACGAAATAGCCAAAATTGAAACGGTAAAAGAAAGAATAGCTCGACTTTCTGAAAAATTTGTCTTTTCATGTAATATATCAGATAACCCTCTCGTTTCTAATCTTGTAAGTGTTCTTTGATATTATATGTTTTATTTATTAATTAATGTATTAAGTTATTTCATATATTTGTCTAATTCTATACAGGCCTTATGTGCCATCAAAGGACATACCCATATACAAAACTGTGATATTTTGCATGAAGGTTCTTTTTTTAATTAGTCGGCTCCTTTCTTTTGTAAAATTGATATTGTCCTTGTTTGGGACTTCCAATTAATTACAAAAAAGTTTATTGAATAATAAGTTGTGTAATAATTTGTAATGAGTTTATACTAGCCAAACAACCTTGGATCTTGGAGCGTCGATATCCTTTCCAGAATTGGATAGCGACGACTCCAATCTGTCCGAGGTGACTACCAAGCCGTCGGTCTCCTCTTCTGACACATTGTCGGAAATGGAAACCGATGACGAAGCAATTAGAGGTTCTACACGATCAGAGATAGAAGATGAGCTCTTGGGCACATCTTCAGAATCGGAGGACCTCAACAACACCGTGGTGGAGGCGACTCTGGAAGACTGTAGCAATGATACGGTTTCTCCAGATTAATCTCCACCACTCAAAAAAGGCTTCGGCCGCACTCATTCTGCGTCTTTCCAAAAGCGCAGAAGACATAATTCTAATCCAGAAACCATGGATTGCAGAAGGCGTGGTTCGTGGACTTAGGACACCCTTATACGTTCCGCTCTATACAAGAGACAAAGGTAAGATTAGAACTTGTATATTAGTGAAACGTAGCCTTAATGTATTTCTACTTCCCAACCTCAGTGACCCCGACCTAACAGTTGCCAGATTAGAGACTGCCAAAGGCTCTTACTGGCTGGCATCGGCTTACCTTGGCCACGACCAAGTGGGCCCTCTCCCTGGTGATAACCTAGAAAGGGTGGTACTGGAAGCGGGAAGGCAAAAAACTGGCCTCATAATCGGATGCGACGCTAACGCACATCATACGGTATGGGGCAGTACCGACATCAATGATAGAGGTGAGTCACTTTTAGACTATATTTTAAGTACTAACCTCTTAATTTGCAATATTGGCAATGAGCCCACTTTTATAACAAGAAACCGACAAGAAGTGTTAGATATTACTCTTGTCTCCGACAGCATCACCCAAAGGCTAACAAACTGGATGGTATCGTCTGAACACTCCTTTTCAGACCATAGATACATCCAATTCAGTCTGAGTGATGCTCCCCCCGCCAACCAGCTTTCCGGAACTACCGGAAAACTGATTGGACAAAATACAGAGGAATACTGAGGAAACGATATCCTCTAAACTATCAAGTCCCCCGCGTGACACCAATGAGCTCGACATGAAAGTCAGGGAATTTACTCTGACTCTCAATAAGGCTATAGCCGCTTCCTGCCCTCTTATTCAACCAAGAGGCAAGAAAAAGCCACATTGGTGGACATCGACACTGGGACTGCTCAGAAACGCCTGCAGAAAACTTTTCATCGCAGCAAAAAGCGCAAGAAAAGTGATCGACTGGGAATCATATAAAGAATCCCTCAAATTATACAAAAAAGAACTGAGGAAGGCAAAGCGACAATCCTGGAGGTCATTCTGTGACAAAATTACAGAAACCTCTGAGGCTTCGTGGCTAAGAAAAATCCTCTCCACAAATTCTATGATGCCCAGCTGTTTGAAAAAAACCGATGGCTCTTGGACAACCTCAAGTGATGAATCACTCAACCTGCTTCTGGACACCCACTTTCCAGGTAGCTCCCAACTCGCGGCCAGTAGCAGCCCAAACAAGCCTACTGCAACCGTGACCAAAATTCATAGTCTGATTACGAGAGACAAATTGCTCTGGGCGCTGCATAGCTTCAAACCATACAAGTCTGCTGGTCCGGACGGTATTATACCTGCCGAGCTACAGAGATCCTCAGATATTATTCTACCAGTGTTGGAAAATATTATGAGGAGTTGTGTAGAACTTATCCACATTCCACTGTTATGGAGAGAAGTCAATGTAGTATTCATTCCCAAAGCTGGAAAATGTTCTCATGTAGTCTCAAAGGACCTCAGACCTATAAGTCTATCATCATTCCTTCTGAAAACTTTAGAACGACTGATTTATATCCATATTCGAGCTAAAGTTGATCCAAGACTTCTGTCAACGGCTCAACATGCCTACTGTAAAGGAAAATCGGTGGAAACGGCTTTGCACTCTCTGACTAGCCATATCGAACGATCCCTACAATATAAAGAGTACACAATGGTTGCTATCCTGGACATAGAGGGCGCCTTTAACAACGTCGACACATCTGGAATCACGACTGCGCTGTCAACTCTGCAGGTAGACGACTCACTTGGGGAGCTGATTAATCTAATGCTAACAAGCAGGATAATCAACTCCAAACTGGGTGAGACTTCTTCTAAAAGATATGTCAGTAGGAGTACGCCGCAAGGCGGTGTCCTCTCCCCCCTTCTCTGGAACTTAGTGGTTAACGAACTACTGATATACCTGGAAGCGGGTGGTAGCAGAGTGATTGCCTATGCGGATGACGTTGCCATAGCCGTCTCAGGAAAACATCTAAATACCATTAAAGAACTCCTCCAAGTAAATCTTAACAGATTAACCTGCTGGGCAGATCGCTGTGGATTGGGAATAAACCCCCATAAAACTGATCTTGTCCTCTTTTCTAGGAAATATAAAATTCCAATCATAGACCCCCCTTCAATAAACGGTACCAGTTTAGTTTTCTCCGATACAGCAAAATATCTGGGTCTCATTTTTGACAGGAAACAAAACTGGAAACCTAACATTCAAGAAAGAGTCAATAAAGCTACAATAGCTTTATTCCCTTGCAAAAAAGCCATTGGGAACAAATGGGGCCTTCAACCTCGCATAACCCACTGGCTATACATCTCGGTCATAAGACCGATACTTACTTACGGGGTGGTTGTCTAGTGGACGGCCTTGGAAAATGCAGTCAACCGCATTAAACTAAGCAGAGTCCAAAGAACAGCATGTCTATGCACAAGCGGAGCCTTGCGGTCTACCCCCTCTGCGGCATTAGGTATTCTGTTTCATTTGACACCCCTCGACATTTTTAGCAGGCAAGTAGCTGCGACTGCAGCTATTCGCCTTAAAGCGACTAAACAGTGGACAAATAATTCATTTGGCCACGCCAACATTCTCAATACAATAGGAATCCTCACAGAGAACATCGATTACACCATACCTGAACTATGGTTTGACAAAAACTTCCGTGTAAGCTTCCCCTCTAGATCATTCTGGGAGGAGGATGCTTTCATGGAGGACAAGTCAATCCATCTCTACACAGATGGATCTAAAACCGATAACGGAGTTGGTGGCGGTGTTTTCTCAGATAAGCTAAATCTAAGCCTCTCTTTCCGTTTTCCAAATCACTGTAGCGTGTTCCAGGCGGAAATTTTGGCGATTAAAGAAGCTCTGTCCTGGCTGAAGAAAAACGTGATATCTGCAAAGGATATCCGCATATTTTCGGATAGTCAGGCCGCCATCAAGTCCCTGGACTCGGTCTCATTGTGTTCTAAAACTGCCCTTGAATGCCGATCATCTCTCATGGAGATGGCAGAGCAGTTCAACATTCACCTCTGTTGGGTGCCGGACCACAGAGACATTCCAGGGAACTGCAGAGCCGATGAACTCGCCAAAATTGGAACCACTCTACCTATCCTACCGGACAAAGGTAGTATAGGTATACCAATCGCTACGTGCAAACTAACACTAAAGCTAGATGCCAATAAAAGAACGGACCTTAGGTGGACTGCTGGACAAACATGTCTAGCGACCAAACAGATCTGGCCAAGGCTGGATCTGAGTCGATCTAAGTGTCTGATCCTTTTAGATAGGAAACATCTCAGCGCCATAATAGGTGTCATTACCGGACACTGCCTCATAGGCAAGCACGCAAGAAGGCTTGGCGGTTTTACTAACGATTTCTGTAGAAGCTGCATGGACGAGGAAGAGGAGGAGACAATCCCCCACCTACTCTGCACATGCCCAGCTCTCTCTCAGAGAAGGAAGCTTCATCTAGGAGCTTTCTTCTACAACGACCTAAACGATCTAGAAAAAATAGACGTTAACAGTCTCCTACGCTTTATTATAAGCTCAAACTGGTTCCAGTAGTAAGAAGATCATAGATTGTTCATTTGCCTTGTAATTATCTGTGTACATACATACTTACTTGATAGCTCTCTTTGAGTATTACTTTTTTTTGGATACATTAGTGACCGCTAAGCGTTCTCATGTAATCTCGTTCACTTGGATAACAACCACGGAAGCGAGCAGTCTAAGAACACTCTAAACACAATAAAATTATATCGTAAATCAAAAATTTGGTATGTAGAAAAAAAAAAGAATTCGTTTTACTCTCTTACATATAAATTGTTGGTCCTTCCTTGCCGGATATATATATATAGACTTGATTAAAATAGACTTTAATTAAAGTGATAAAAAGATAACACCTCGTACAAGCAAAAAAAAAAACCTGTTTCGTGATTAGTGGCCCCATACGTCGTGCGATTTATTAAGCGGTTCTTATTTCATTATAAAATGAACACCTTAAAGAAAAAAATTAGCTATTTGAAGGGAAGCTTAACTCGGTTGGTAAAATTCGTAGAAATAATTAATTGATGAGAGTGTGGTTTTGGCGTTATTAGAACTTCGATTGGAATCTGTGGAAGAATCGTGGTCTCAGCTCAGTGAACTCCAAAATCAGTTATTCGAGCACGCGGACGAGCCGGGGTATGTTGAATCCGATGAAGATCTATCCGAATATGAAAATAAGTACTTCGTAAGTCAATCTATATTGACTAAAGTGATTCGGGCACGACAGACTTCTGCTTAGGCTAAAAGTAATTTGAATGATTCGGTGATTGAACAGCTAGCTAGTCAGTAAGCAACGTTCATAGAGACTCTTAATAACTCTACACAATCGGTATCCATTTCGCTCCCAAATCTAACAATTCCACCCTTTTCTGGCGATTACAAAGAATGGCCCTGCTTCCGAGATATGTTTCTTGGATCCATTGATCAAAGATCAAATTTAACACCCACGCAAAAGTTCCGTTATCTCAAATCATATTTACGCGATGAAGCCTCGAATTTAATTCGCCATTTGATAGTGTCAGATGCAAATTAGCTAGAAGTTTGGGAACGTTTAGAAAGGCGGTACGATCGTTCAAATTTGATAGTGCAATCAATTCCACATTCAGGAATTTTTATCGCTTCCTAACATGACTTCAAATAGTGTAAGCTTGCTTAGAAGGATTTCGGATGGTGCTGACGAGACTATTCGAGCTTTGAAAGCATTAAAGGCAACCGGTCGCGACCCATGGGTGATTTACTTAATTCTTCAGAAGCTTGATCAAGATAGTAGGGAAGCATGGGCAAAGGAAGTAGGCGCGCGGGATAATTGCACTATTCAGGAGCTTTTAGATTTTCTCCAACTTCGTTGCGATGCTTTAGAATCGTGTCAGTCGCAAAATCGGTCGCTACATTCGCATGGTAAAACCTCTACCGCTATTCGTGCTCACGTGGTTGAAGCCCAAAATGGTAGTCTACGTTCTCCAATGTGCAAAGGTGAACATGTATTAGGTCAGTGCACTAAATTCCTTTCACTTAATTCGGATTTGCGTCGGGAATTTGTTAAAGACAATTCCCTCTGTTTTAACTGTTTGAGGGCAGGACACTCATCGAACAAATGTCGCTCCACATTCCGATGTCGCACGTTTAAATCCCGACATCATTCGTTAGTCCACTCGGACGCTTCAGTTTCTCGACGCGTTGCGACACCAGTGGAAACATCTATTACATCCAGTCCTACCCCCATCGTCAATAACTTTACATACCAACAATATGTCGGCCATCGGCAATCTATTCTTCCCACGGTAGTGGCCAAGGTTAAAGACAGTCAAGGAGACTTCGCGAATTGCCGGTTATTGCTTGATTCTGGTTCTCAAAACTCCTTCGTTACAGAATCATTCGCTCAAAGACTAGGACTTCCCAGAACGCATGCTCGAATTCCAATCGTGGGCGTGTCTTCAGCTGCAGCAGGATACACACGAGGCTGTATATCCATCCAAGTATATTCGCGTATCAACTCTACTCATCTTTTCAGCGACGCATTTGTTCTCGGGAAGTTGGTCTCGAATCTTCCTACTCAACCTATCGAAATATCCTCATATAAGCACATCCGTCATTTAGATCTCGCTGACCCTACGTTTAACGTATATCGTCCAGTTGATATCCTCCTAGGTGCAGACAAATTATGGAACATCCTACAGGGAAACGAAATTAGGAACCCGGAGGGTACTGTTATTGCTCAAGAAACTACATTTGGTTGGGCCATCACCGGAGAACAAACTTCAATGTCTCTACAATCTAATCTATCGGTACCTTCTCTTCATTCAACATTCGATATTGATCAGCTTTTACAAAGATTCTGGGAATTAGAAGAGGTTACTCCAATATCAAATCAGTCTGTAGGCAATGATATTGCTGAAACTCATTTTCGCCAAACCTTCTCTCGAGCTCCGGATGGTCGGTACATTGTAAATTTGCCATTCAAAACAGAATTTCCAACTTTCGGCGACACATTACCAGCGGCACTCTCGCGGCTGTATTCCATGGAGCGTCGGTTCGTTAAAGACCCAATACTACAGCAGTTATATACTAAATTCATGCGTGAGTACCTCGATCTGGGGCACATGAAACTCATCCCTCCCTCGGAGATATCATCTAATTCAGGTCATCAGTTTTACCTTCCGCACCATGCAGTTATGAAAATGGACAGTTCGACAACAAAATTGCGTGTAGTTTTCGATGGTTCGGTGAAGGATTCCCTTGATCAATCACTTAACAGCTCGTTGTTGATAGGGCCAGCAATCCAAAGAGACTTAGTTGGCGTGTGTTTGAGATTTCGGCAACATCGGTATGTTTTTAGTGCTGATGTTGTTAAGATGTTCCGCCAAATCTGGGTCAGTGATGAACATACCGACTTCCAGCGTATCGTTTGGCGCGACAATCCTAATGATGACATTCAGCATTTTCGCCTTACTACTGTTACGTATGGCACTGCATGTGCTCCGTTATTAGCAATTCGTGTTTTAAACCAACTCGCTCTTGACTATCGCTCCGAATATCCAACAGTTTCTGAGGTTATCCTTAAGGATGTATATGTGGATGATGTGATGACAGGAACTAACTCAGTGGAAACTCTTTTAAAACTTCAATGTGAGTTGGTTAACTTGTTGTCGATGGGAGGTCTTACGCTGCGCAAATGGAGTTCTAACTGTTGGTCGCTACTGGCTGGCCTACCAAAGGAGGATTGCGTGTATTCAGCTCTTGACACAGAAGGTGGTCATAAATCGGTTAAGGTTCTAGGTACGAGTATGTATTGGGACCCAGCGCGTGATGAGCTATTCTATAAGGTGAGTTCATCCCTTTCTAAATCTGCGTCCACACGGAGGACGCTACTCTCCGACATATCACGTATTTTTGACCCTCTTGGATTATTGGCTCCATCGGTTGTAGCGTTCAAGCTTATGTTCCAAGAACTCTGGGTAACAGACCTAAAACTAGGATGGGATGATCCTGTACCATTTAATGTTGCAGAAAAATGGATTTCCTATCGGAAGGAGATTCCGTACTTCGAAAAGCTTCGCGTACCTAGATATCTATTCTCGTCGTCGGATAGCACTGAGCTACACGGGTTCTCAGATGCTTCATCGATTGCTTACTCCGCTGTAGGGTATGCTCGCGTTAAACTACCCTCGGGAGGCTTCCAGATTACCATAATCGCAATCTAGGATGGACCCGTCCGAAAGTATACTTATAGGAGATAAGTAGTATCTATCGTTTATTGAAAAGTTAATATTTTCACAGAAAATGTTCCTAATTAGGGGATTCGTGTGCGATTCAAGCTTGGTTAGTCTCATTTTAGCAAGCGTAGTTAGAAAAGTAATCAATGGGATGATTTGAGATTCCTCGTATATAGTTTTATTACTGAACCATCTGGCATCTGGTCTTCTGTACTTTGAGATACATTTTCTCAAAATACTCCTCTCGAATCTTTGAAGTTCAGCTGCTACATTAGGCGTTATGTAGAACCAACTAGTAAAACCGTAGGACAAAAGGGGGCGTATTAGTGTTTTGTACAATAATAATTTAGTTTCCCTTTGTACCTCTCTAGAGCTAAAAAGGATTTTTAATTTTGCCGCGGCTATTTTGCTGTTTCGAAGAGCATTTCTAGCGTGGAAGTTGGCTTTAAGGCGTTCGTGTAGCGTTATACCTAGGTACTTTATCGTCTTTTTTAGTGGTATAACATTGTTTTCTATTTCTAATGAGATGTGTTTAGTGTCAGGGACTGCTAAGTAATGGCCCCTACCTGAAGCGTTTCTAAAGCATATTAAATTGCATTTGTCTACATTAAGCGCAATTCCCCATTTTTTATAGTATAATATTGTTTCCTGTAAATGCTGCTTTAAAGTTATTATAGCAGTGAGCGGTCTACTGTGCGCGCTAAAAAGTAATGTGTCGTCGGCATATAAGATGGCCTTAGAAGAATTAAGAAAGAGAGGGAAGTCATGTAAATATATATTAAATAAAAGAGGGCCCAATATAGTACCTTGTGGGACTCCAGAAAACACTGGAATAGGTGCCGAACGCTCATTGTTACAGTTGATCATCAGATAACGGGCCTGTAGAAAACTATGTATAATTTTAATCCAGTACACGGGAAAATTAAGGGTAATTAATTTAGATATGAGGCCTTCATGCCAAACTAGGTCGAATGCTTTTTTTAAGTCCAACGCACACGCTACCGTGCATTTTCTCTCTCTTAAATTTTTGAATATTTGGTCTTGCAAATACAGGAGAGCATGCTCGGAGGAGTGGTTGCATCTAAAGCCAAACTGTTGATGGTTAACGATGTCCGAGTCGGTGATGAAATCATTTATATTTGATAAAAGTATTTTTTCTAAGATTTTGCCCAGACTTGAGGTCAATGAAATCGGTCGAAATCTATTTATTTCGTTAGAGGTGCAATTTTTTCTTATTGGTATGAGAAATGCTTTTTTCCAAGCCAATGGAAAATAGCTATTGTTGATACAATTGTTTAGTATGGGAGTGAGGTGAAAAGAAAGAGTTAAGCTAATTTTTTTTATTACAAAATTAGATATTTTATCAGGTCCCGCTGATTTTTTGTTCTTAAGAGATTTTATTACTGATTCCACCATGGAGACAGAAACCAGATTTTTATTTTCGGAATTACTAGACAAGTTGGAAGTAGAAAAAGTGGTTAATCGAAAATTGGTGTTCCAAGCTAGGAAGGAGTTGTTGATAGTGTTTACCTCTTGTACACAAAGTGGATCAAGAGATATGGTTTTATCTGAATATAATTCCTCGTAAAAGTTTCTAAATGCTTCCAATTTTTAAACGTTTGTGAGAAGAAGTCTGCCGTTTAATGAAAGAGGTTGTGATGCAGACGGATCTATGGTATTTTTTCGGCTTGTTATCTGGTCTATGGTTTTAAAAACGTTGGAGGATGGTTTAAGGCTTGCAAGTTTAGTGCGGAGTTGAAAATTGAGTTCTATTGCAACTGAATCTTTTATTATTTTGCTCAGACATCTAATTTGTGCAGATAACGCTATATAATCTGGATTATTCCTATCCCCAAATCTATGGAATATTCTTTTTAGCCTTCTTTTCCAAATTTTCCTTACTCTAAAAAAACTCCGAACTGAAGACGAAATCTTAAAGTGGTTAAAATTTAAGAAAACTTGTTTGCTGAAATGGTCTATACAACTTAAAATTGAAGACGAGATGCTATTTATATAGGTGTCAATCTTGGTTGGAGAGATTTCTATCCCTGGGTATGTTAAGATTTTGTAGAAGACTGTCTAAAACACAATTGAAATCTGCCCAATTAGTGTTTTTAAAGCAAGTATAGGATGGTGGGGGATTATAAAAAGGGGATCCCGACCGGACTAAGAGCTGGACATAAACCGAAAAGTGGTCTGATATGGCATCAAGGGTGTAACATCTCAGTGCCGTAGTATCGGAGGGACAGAGGTTGGCAGAGATAATGTAAAAATCCAGATAAGACCCTGAACTCGGCCGTGAAGGGCCATCTAGTGGTGCGACTTCTAGGTCTAATAGCCTCTCCTCTTGTAACCACTGGGAAAGGTGCAATCCATTATGGTTGACTTCAGTGTCTCCCCATAAGCTATGTCTTGCATTAAAATCGCCACCTAGTATAATAAAGTCATAACTAGACAGATTATTTAAAAGAGTGTTGAGGTAAGATTTTATTGTGGCTCCTATATTACAGGGGATGTAAAGTGAAACTATTGCTAAGAGTTTAGTGTTATTGTTGCAGTTAATGGGAATCAAGGCTATAGTTGCTGAGAAAGCGTTATGAATAAAGAATCTTTGGTTTGCTTTAATTTTGTTTGAAATGAGAATACCGGTGCCTCTACCCGAGGGATTTTCGAAAAATTCGTATCCCTGAAAACGTCTTTTATATTTCCCTTTAAGGCGTGTTTCTTGAAGAAGGATTGCTGTTGGATTAAATTCCTTAAGTAAACTATCAATTTCAATATGCTTGTCTCTGGAGATCGAGTTAACATTAGAAGATATTATTTTGCAATTCATGGAGCGAGTGTGGCAAGGAAACCTAAGTATACACCTGGTTTATCTATGGAACTAAGTTTCTGATAAGAAGGCCAGAATTCTTTAATTTTAGCTATTAATGTATTAAAAGGGATACCAAAAAGAGCCTTAGATTCATTCAAGAAATCGGATAAAAGAGACTCTCCAACAGTAGTTCTGTGGTTTATTGGTTGAGATGAATTAAAAGTTGATGTGCCTTTCAGTATATCAGCAAAGGTGTTGTTCTTCTCTCTAGGAGAAACTTGAATAGGTGGCAATGAAACTGATTCATTACTAAACCGTATTCCCCTTCTACCGACAAATGATTGGGAGTCTTTCTTTTGAACATAGTCTGTCCACTTAGGACAACCCTTAAAACTGGCCGGATGACCCATTTCCCCGCAGTTAATACAACCTAGAAGAGCTTTATCAGACGATGGGGCAATTTTGCATTTACCTACTTCATGTGTCGAAAGGCATTTCACGCATCTCGCAGAAAAAGCGCAGTAAGACGATACATGTCCGAATCTTTGGCATCTGTAACATTGCACAACTTCTGATTTCTTTAATGAATCCCATTTAACCTTATGAAATAATATGTATTTTACAGCTTTAAGTTTAACCAATGTTTCCCTGTCTTCAACTGTTAATAAATATAACTCTAAATTAAACATATTCTCTTTAGACCATTTTGTTTCAAATTTTTTAATTTCGAACTTGAGGGAAGGGTCCAACCTGGCTATTTCATTTTTAACTTCCTCAGGGGAAAAGTTCCCTGAGATTCCTTTAAGTATTATATTAAATTTTGTAAGTGCCCTGGGGGTAAAAGAAAAAGCATTGACATTACTTTCTCTGAATAAGTTTATTAGTGCGGAATGTAATTCTAAATCCTTAGCAAAAATTTTTAACCTGCCAAATCCCTTACTTTCGAATCTTATATTTTCTATCTTAAATGAATTATTTTTAACAAATTGAAATAAGTATTTTGAACTTATACCTCTAGTGAAGATTGGTGGACACCAAGTCTCCGTCTTCGTATTGGGCTGGTTTTATTTAGTAACGTTTACGTTCTCTTTTCCTAAATGTTCAGAAGTTGAGGCTTCATCATCCAATATAGAAAATCTGTTTTCATTGTTGATCTTCTTCAAGGTTTTGTTGTTGATGACCTGTTTCATCTTTCTTCCCATTATTGTTTCGAAATCTTCGCACTCCTCCGAAAGTAGTTTATTTATATTCGGCAATGGCAACTCTTGACGTTGCATATTAGTCTTTTCATTTTCTCGGATTGTAATAACTGTTGTATCGGTATCCATATTGTTGGAGTTCACCTGACGTGAGGTGATGTTGACGTCACTACCTGGTGTCGGCCATTCGTTGGCGTTTGTTAACAGGTTTTGTTTGTCCACTTCATCTAATAGTTCAGAGGGACGACTTACACTTTTGTTTTTCCTTTTAGCTTTGAAAAGGGGGGAATTCCGTTGCAACCACCCTCCTGGCATCACATTTAGTGATTTTTTTTTCGTACTGAAGTGGAATTCGCTTCAATTTTTATAAAGTACACTTGTAGGTAAATGAAATTAAATAGGTAACTAGAATTAACTGTTCGAATAAATTAGAAGTAAATAGTAAATTTTGCAACACTGGTGCGCAGAGAAAGACGTCTGTTCACGACCACTGACAAAATCAGACTCTCTGACTGCTTTTAATGGTTGAAGTGATTGGGTTATTGATATCTAGATTATTATTTATGCTGAACATGTTATAAAAAAATAAATACAAATTAGTCCTGCAGTTTATAACAACAACCCTACTAAATATTATCAATATTTGGGAATTTTGGAACCACAAGTATTTAAATTTTTTAATTGCTTTTGTTTTCTTAGCTTCCATAAATAGGGAGCGATTCGGCAGCGTTTAGCTTCACGGTTGCATTCCTCTTTCCTCTCATAATTTGCTTCTTCACGGCTTGTGATATAAGATACACGCATATGACATCATGGAATAAACCTATATTGGATCCAGTGGAGATGACATTCGATGAATTATTGTTTCCCCGCACTCGTTTTACGAAACATTTCATTATGTCTGTGGATTCCACAGATATTTCCAACGCGTCACTCAAAATCTTCTCAAAGTATTAGCTAGCATTTTGGTTGTTTACACCACCATTAATCTCAATTGAATTCTCCAGCAATTGTTTTCCTCTTCAGTTAAGTCGACTTTCAAGAGATGTCACCTTCGATTTAAACTGCTCATTCCCTTCTCTAAGTTCCTTCATCATACCAAGAAAATCAGTGTTTATTTTTTTCAGCTGTATGATTTCTTCATAAAGCAGATCCAAAGTTATTGCACTGTGATAACGTCGTGCATTAGAATTTATCGTCGCTGCTTCCGAAGCCGTTTGATGACAATTTACAACACTGGCTGACTCATGCATAATCGGATGTAGGGAAGGCGTTGTCCCTCGGGGATAGATTCGAAGACCCTGTGGGGCGGAGTATTCGTCGCTCTACACATTCTAGTCATCTCAAGCGATTGATGCGCAGTTTTCTGACTGGATCTATGTCGCTCATATAGTGAATCTTCTACTCCACAGTCCGTCAACGAAAACGGGACCGAATAATTGTCAAACGATTTTCTCTCGAAACGATTGCTTCATCAGCTTTCGATAGAGTTCATGCTTCAGGGCCATAAAGTGGGGCTGGGATAATCAAGGTATTATATGTCTTATATAGAGCCTCCTCAGTTATTCGGGAGAAGGCCTTACTACTCAATTGGCAGAATTTATTTTATCGAAAGCATCCCCAATATCAAGAAAAATACCTAGCACGTAGCACGTAGTGCACGTTGAATCGTGCCCATTAGGATAAGCATATTGTATCTTAGCTTAAGTTAGAGTAGTCACCTTTATAGTGCATTAAGACTAGTTGTAGATCCAGTATGATACAACTGAGGAAGCGTAAGATAGCGGTTCCCTGACTACTCCTAAGACTAGAAATTTAATCACTAATCTATCAAGGGCGACGTCACTTAGATATTTGAAATTGTAACTGCCTAGGGATCGCGTACACAGCAGATTTCTCATGGCTTTAGAGAGCGCTTGAGATTATGTGAATTGTTTTGTATAGGAGGGGTGGCCGTGGTGTAGTGGTACTAGCAATCGCTTCTCACTCGGAGGGGTCTAGGTTCGAATCCTGCCCATGAACAAGTCTTGCAAGTTTTTCAGTTGTGTAATTGGAACTCAGACAGAAAAATTCTGCGTGTGAAGGCATAACACTGACACGTAGATTTGGCTGTTGTAGAGTTTCAAGCACAAATAATTACTGCGAATTATAACCTTCCACTCTGAGTGAAGAAAAAACTCTCCGTCCTATTCGGACTCCCACCCCTGGAGAGCAAATACCGAAACCAAAACCACTACAAAACAATTTTCCTTTCTCCTCCTTTCTACCTTTCCGCCCGCGCCCTGGCAACAGTAAAAGGGTATCTAACCCCTTAGGCGCGCGTAAATTATAAAAAAAAAAAAAAAAAAAAATAGGACACTGTTGCCTACTATTTGTTCCCAGGGATACGAGTCTGGTCAATCTTCAGGGGTGCAGTACCCTTTGACGTCCGACCGTCTCACCGATTTTAATTTTTTGGTATTCGAAGTTGAGAATTTGATGACTGAAGCAATCAGCGGACTGATGAATAGTCGAGACTTTGGCTTGCAAAACGCTACAATATGTGTAAATTAAAGTATTGGTGTATGCAGGAGAATACCTTGCTCCAACGACTTCAGTTTAAGAACCGTCTTTAGAGATAAACTTACTGGGAATGATTTCTAATAGTTTCTCCCTGGAATCAGTTAACTAAAACTTTGGCGTGTTAAGAATTTGACAATACATGACAAGGCCGTAATTACTGTGAAAGTCAAAAATTCTTTCAAAGGTCTTTAAATGCAAGAGTGATGGACTAATAGGTGCTAGATTCCTTGGGGGAAGGAAGTCCAGGCATTGAGTATTGTACCGAGAGCATGTACTTGCGTCTTGGAAAGCACTCTGTAGTTGTGACCATTTAAGATTTTTATCACAAATCGTGCATTAGCAGATGAGAAGATTTGCTTAAGGTATGTGTGAGGTGGATTGCCAGATAAAAGAGTGCTCGTAAAGCAGTTTTGTGCAGGAAAAAGGCAGAAGTTCTTCTAAAATGAGTTTCAATTTTCGGTATAAAAACTTCTCTCAATGACAGGCTCACAAATCTTTCAAAAACTTCTTAAAGACATCTAAAAACGTGACTGTGGATTTAATGGCCTCATTTGACATCACAATAAATACGAGTACCGCCAGCCCATTTTCAGTTCCTGTGATAGGAGCTAGGAACCTGGGAAGCGAGTTTGTATCAAGTGTTTCGAGTCTGCATTCTTAGCTCAGTGTAGGTGCTATCAGATTTTCTGATTGTATTCCGTCTGAACTTTTTGTGGTCTTAGACCTGTCTACTGGCTTCAATGAGTGTTTCAATCTTTATTGAATTTATTACTCGAAATTAGAAAAATCCTTTTTGCTTCGATTCGACTCTTCCAAAGTAGAGTAAAGGGGCCTTTCTATAAATTTTCTAGTCTGCCTCAGAAGTTGCTTCAGAAAATATTTGGTGAGGGCATCATTCAGGAAAGTTTCCTCTACCTCTTGTCTAGGCTGAGACTAGAGGGATCTCCCAAGTTCCTCCTTAATGCAGCAAAAAAGAAAGCCATACACATTCTCAAATCTGACTTCATACTTTACAGCATGAAAATTGCCCTCTTGCCATCTTGCCCCTATACACGATGCAGTGGATTGGTCCTTAAAAGGAGGACACAAATTAACTCAGTTTCAGTTATAAATTCTGGTGCAAATCTTACTGAAACAAGGGTGTATGTTGGAATGGAAACTCACCTGTCGATCAAAATGACCTTAAACAAGAACTGCTAATGAACTAGGCAATCCAATCCTATGCAGCAGGTACATTGCTTCTAAAATGACAGCGAATATGTCATTGCCCTCTGACATCGAAGAGATATATCGGCAGCCATATTTGACAACCAGGTTTTCAACAACGAGTGTCGTTCTGAAGAAGACAAAATATTGATCTACTTGATAAGAACAATGCCCGTAGATAGGTCCCTGATAGCAGAGGTAAATTGCCATCAATACATCAAGACAGGACTACACTCTGGTCCTCTGTCCTCACTCTAATGATGTATGGCGGTGACCAGTCTTAACGTTTCTGCTATGTAAAGTATGAGCCAACAGATGGTGACAGCTGTGAAATACTGTCATTTACTGAATTCAATGTGATTGATCTTTTTGACAGATGTCATACAATCTTTTGCAATTTTAGTCATGGAGTCCTTTACCACGCAACAACGCGTTTTTGTTATTTAATCGTAAAATTCGTGAATTGTTCGGCCTTTATACAATGAAGCCCATTTTTGGATGGATGGGTACGTAAATATACAAAATTGTCGTTTCTGGGCGCTGAAAAACACCATACGAGATTCCCGTATGCAGAGTATTTGGAGCTGCGAGGAGCAGAGTATTTGGATATTTTGTTAACAATCCAAAACCGAGGCTGTAATTTCAAAATAAGAATAACGACTGGATCGACGGATTGGATCATTCGATCCACCAAAGAAGCCAAATCTCCAGGTGTCATACTGCTGACTTTTGGGTTGTTATATGTTTGAACTTCGAATCGAAAACTACGAAAGCTCTGACATGAAAGCGTGTCTGACTCTGGCAAAAGAGCTTTAGAAATCGATTCGGCTGGATTCTGAGATGGAAAACGGAAGCTATCGAAACACTACGGATGGCTCCAGTTTGAAGAACCTTTGAAAGGAAAGTGGCATCAGCAATTCTAAGATCTTTCTTATTGGCAGGATGATTTCATAGGAATGCGTCGGAGTCCAGGACAAAATAGAATCCTTTGAAATTATGTCTTTAGACTTATTGGAAAACAAGGCAGAAGATTCGGCTTTTTAATCTGGATATGCGTTACAAATCCACAGCAGACAAGAGGTCCCTCAGAAGAACAGTTGTCTTTACAGCTGCCTCAGACCACGTCTAACCGTCCCAAATAGGAAAGATATTAATGCCAATCCAGCTGTTTAGAATAGAAATGGCCCCAGGGGTCCCTGGTTATTCCCTTATTATCCAGAAGCTAATTCTATGGAGTCCTATGAACGTCGGAATTCTGATTAGTCTCTTTGAAGCTATAATCTGAACTTTAATCAGCAGAGGAACGAACCACGCATTTGCAAAGAAAAATATATTGACAGCGGCCACAGACAAACAAGGACACTTCCCTAACCCAGAGTAAATTAAATCCAAAGTGCTCCTACAGTTGTAGCATTCTTGGCAACTCTGGGATGCGAAATAAATTCACTGACTCTCTCAGATAAACTCACAAGCCATGTGGATGTGAGTAAATATATCGGACGGTTGAGTTCGTAATTAATGTGGCATTCAGAGAGGAAAAGTTCCTCAAAATAATACGATTCATAATGAAATGCTATTAGAGAGATACTTTTACGCTGCAAGACACAAAAATACTCATACTTCGGCACGAACAAAATATCCAAAGCGACGACGTTTGCCCATCACCCCGAAACTACTTCAGCGGAGGTTTCTATGAGAAGGACGATGAATCCAGCTATGTAAGCGGAGACAAATACGAAGAAGATGTTGGCTTCGTGAAAGTCTCAACTAAGCTATAAAGGATGAATATCGACCAAGAAGGTGTCATGTGCTAGCAGTGGGGAGAAATATGGTATACCTCGGAATAGAGAAACATTAAAAGAGCGTATAACTGGGCGGATTATGAGTAGGTGGGCGATATAATTTCGAATCGTTGATGTGCATGATTGGGATGTTAATGAAATTGTTAGAGCATCACAAAGAGAATGTCTAATGTCATCGCTTATTGAATCAATGAATTAGGTTGCAGGTGGTAAGAATAGGTGTTGATTATAATAGGCATTCACATCCTAGATTCCAGATGCAGAACGACTGTACGAGTATATTCCGTTGAAAATGAGCAATACCATTTTGAAGCGTCACTTTAACTACTAACATCAGGCAGCATGATGCAGCGCTCGTTGGATGAGTTAATAGTTTCTAGAACACCTGTAGGTGATGGTGTGAATTTTGATGGAGGCGACGATGTAGACATGTGCATATCAATGAGCAAGGGACGTGTTGTTGATGAAATTAATGGTGACATAGGGCTCGGGGTCTGGAGATAAGTGCTGTTCGTTACAGATGCGACACCAGTGTGAGGATGATTCATTTTCAGATTGTTTTCTCTCTTTATTGGAATAATTATTCGGCAACTGGTTACGGGATCAAGATTGGAGGAATTATTATATAAATTTACAAAACGAGCCTAATGATTGATTGCCTAGGATGACCCAAAATATCGACTGAATCCAGTCGGTAATACCAAAATAATAGGTCCCTATCAACGTGGCCTTACTCTTGGTAAGTCCAAAATAAGTAGACTATCAACCAGCAGATACCACAAATCCTTACAACTTGTTTACTAATATGACAGCGTTTATAGAGACGAGCCAGCTATATAGGGGTGTGTAGGGCTGTGGCATCTTTTCCGATAACGCTCACTGTTCCATAAATGTCGTAGATAACGCCACTGAGAAATGTGATGTCAAAAAAGGACTTCAACATAGTGACGGGCTGTCACGTGACTTCTTCAACAACATAATTCAAAGGATTGTAAAAGACTCGCAAACCAATTCCAGAGGAACAACTCCAAGTACAAGTGTAAGTATGCTCTGATGCCATTGACATTAGAGAGCTGTTATTCGTATGCTTGCGGTTATTAAAGCGGAACTGCCCAAGGCAGGTTTTGTTGTAAATGGTGATAAGACAAAGCACATGCTGTTGACAAGATAAAAATTCTTATTTCAACAGCTCGAACAGCACACCATTACAGGAAACTGACCTCCAATGTAAACAAATAACGGGGAGACCTTAGAGATCAATACTATTGCCAATAGCTGTTTCTCTGGACCAAGAAGGCAACTAGAAACTTGTCCTTCCTATGAATAGTGAAGAAATCAGACTTGTCGTCTCAGTCGTTGGTTGTTTTGAGGGAACAACTTGGCTAAACAGGATTTGGGAAGAAGAGTTGTATTGGCTAAAAAGCGGTACTGACTTTATCAAAAAGACCAGCATTGATCGGCTCAGAAAACTAGGATATGTCGAGTGGATGAGTACCGTGCTGGAGTTGAAAGGGACCTCAAGGGGTGCATGCAACTGAAGGTGTTTAGCCCAATAACATGCCATCTGTTGGTTTAAACCCAATTCTGCTCCGAAATGTAGCGCCACCACTGTAGGTACAAATCAATTCTCAGTTAAAAGCATCAGCAAACACTGATGTGACTATAAGACAGTAAATCAGGCAAATTCTGGGAAATATCAATGACCTTCAAGTTGAAAGGCAACATCTTTACATTGACTACAAGACCACAAATGGAGCTTTACAATGTGTTGACTGATATAGGAATCCGGTAAGAACACATCCTGATTTATTCCGAAAATGCACCGATTTTCTTCACTTCAATTCAGTCACCGGTTCCAAGTCAAAGATTCTTTGCTTTCTACCGGGACAAGCTAGTAGAGGAAGATTGCTTCTCAACAATCCGTAGTGCGTATGTCAATCGGTGGGTCAAGATCGTCCGATATCAGGAGGCTTATTGCCAGGGGTGCAAATTCATCGATGGCAGATTTGATTCCTATGATCGTGCAAATGATACCTTAAAGCGATCCAGAAACGTAAAATACCTATTTGCATCTGTCACTGCCTACGTAACAAAATAAATTCCCTGCATGGCTGTCTTCCATGCGTGTGCCAGAACATCCTTTTACTTTTTTGCTCTTTCATAATGTCTGCTACTTTCAAGCCGCTGAGGAACGTTTAGATACGACCTCTAGTTAACGCCTTTACAACTGCATTAGGTGCTGAAGATCAGTGGCATCAATGCCAATAAGCCCTCAGAAATGTCACAACTGATGTGCTGGGTTTCAACCAACCAAAAAAACTCGGCTAAAACGTTGTCTACTCCGAAGAAAAAAGAAACAGGTCGAGCCAGTAGAGAGGTGCTAATTCAGAAACAATGTTCGAAAATCTTACTAACAGTTGAAAGGAACGTGCCAAACCAACAAGAGGTGAGGAATAATTTTGTAGAAGAGTAACAAGGTGCTGGTAGCCAAGAGTCAGCATCGACTGCTCGATCCATCCACAGGGAAGGGGACTATCTAAAATGCGCCAATTATAGAGGTATCAGTCTTATTTTTATTGCGTACAAGATCTTGCGAATGTCTTAAATCATCTGGGGTTAGCCCTCAATTTATCAAACATTCACACTATATTCAGCCTTTCGAGCAACTCTTTATTGATCTCAAGCCCTCATATGACATCACCCAAAGTTCGTCTCGAACTTTGCAGAGCCATGTTTACCAACCTTAGAAATGTCAGATTGCGCATGGTGAAGACGACGGTGTCTGCTTTTCATAGGTCAGGGCAATGTGATATGCTTTCATTTGGCTTGTTTACACCTCATTAGCAATTCAGCTGTTCCTTAGGCCTAAGGAGATAACTAAGTAATAAGGCCATGCCAAGCGCCTCTATGTCGGACCGCCGCCATCCCAGTTTTGCTCTATTGTGCGAACGAATGTAAATGCTCCATTCCTACCTGGTACGTACGGCGCAGTAGAAGAAACCCTTGCCTTAAGTGGCGCACACGTGTAAAAGGAGACTTCAACTAAAACTGCGATAACCGACCCGACTGCACGATCTTTATAAGTAAGTAAACCGATATGTTCTTTTTTACGCTGGAAGGGGGTAAACGTGCATAGCTAAAATAACCGCCATCTGAATAGACCGAGGTACCTCACCCGTGGTACCGTGTATTACCAGGCATTACTTTACAGAGGTCGGCTTGAAGAGCTAGCCTAGTCTATAAGATTCAATTATTTCACCTGTTCGCTTTATGTTGACGGAGCGTCTAACTAAAGTCTCTGTTACTAACAGTAGTCCAGTTTTCCTCGTGGACCACTTTTACATTATTCCCGTAAGGCTATCGCCTGGGTCACGTACCGTGTGGAGAATGAAAAAATACGTGTTTCGCGTTTCCGCGAAAGGTTTACAATCTGGACAGCATGGGATGTTCTCGTCTTTGAATTTAAGCAGATATTCACTGAAACAACCATGTGCCGTCAAAAATTGAATCAAAAAGATTAAGTCTTACCATTTCTTCAGTTAGTATGTCGCCAGGTAGTATAGAAGTTGACTCCCCGGATATAAGACCCAATCTTTGCGGCACTTGACAATATTTCTGCTGCATACATGGGTATAGAACTGAACTCTAGCAAGAAGGAGTCTTTTATTCTGCTTCGGGCCTCCGATATTACTCATCGACCTTGTAAGTGCACTTACGGCTCTAGATGAATTCTCGCATATCTGCTCTTGGCGATGTTAACAACTCAAACGACTGGCAATAGTGCAGTTGAGAAACAATTATCTAACTTTTATAGTTTCAGGGGACCTGCGTGACGCTTGATCGGGAAACTGTTGCTGAGTGTCCTATCACTTGGATTGTTCGTACCGCATTGCTTGCTTTACCTCTAAATAGTGGTCCCCGGTAAATGAATGAGTAAGTCTAAAATGGTAAGAGTATGCTCGACCAGTTTTCTGACATATTAGAGAGCGTTTTATGACAACTGGCATTAAGGCTAAATTCGCTAACATAAGCCTAGGCATGGTTGCATACCCCTACGGAAGACAAAGACAACGCCACCAATGAATTTTTCTACGACCTCCTCGACAAGACATATGAGCCATGTCTGAAGTGTGAAAGGAAGAAGTCTGGCAGTTGGTAAGTACAGCCTATAGTCATCACGTCTGGTAACGGACTTAAGGTGCGATCAGACGGTCATCCAAACTTGTCGTTAGGATGACATCCTGGCGTGACTATGACGTAGTATTTGTCCTAAAGTGGTCATCCCGTGTGACTGTCATCCAAATGACTTATTTGATTGACCGTGTGATCGCTTGTCATCGCTATTGGGACTAGATGACCAAATTTTTTTGACATCGTGTCATCCGAATGACCAGGTCCCATGGATGATATTACTTGATCTAACATCTGATGACACGTTTGTATCGTAGAAAAAGTTAAAAGTGACAACGATGGTGAGGCCGATATTGAGGCCAAAAATAAAACACCCACGGTTTCAGGAAAAAAGGGAGCAGAAAAATATTATTTTCCTGGGACCGTCAAACAGAGTCCGATTATAAGACTCGGAACTCCAAAATTGATTCCCGGAAACAGGTGGCTGGTCAATTTAAATATTGAGGGTGTTGACGATGTCGAGGCGCGTCTTAAATGGCAAACACTTCGTAGTCATTTTAAAGCCCATTTAGGCAAATTTCGAGTCAGAAAATCAGGCCAAGGGACAGGCGAAATTGTGAAAGCATTGTGGTGAAATCATCTAAGTGAAATTATGTTTTTGGAGTCTTCCGAAGTGACACAATCGTGTCCATCGTACTTAAATTGATCTACTTTCATGTATGTATACATTCACATATTATTATATTGGTTTTTGGTTTTTCAGGAGGATGCGTATGATGATTACTCAATATTAAATGAGTTGACGCAGTTGTCAAACTCTGAACCGTCCCTCGAATCTGCCCAACCAACACCAGTGCCGGAAAAAAGGGGAAAAAAAATAAAACGCGAAAACGCCGTCGTCAGCAGCAACGCCATCACTATCGTTATCCTCGAATTACAATTCTGGTAGCTTTCGGAATTTGGCGGCTAAAGTGTTGCGAAATATAGCACATAGGCAATGATCGCCTTCAAATTGAAGGGTCGAATTATGCAATTAATTTACTCTCAGTTGGCGCCTTCACGCACAAATGTCACCGACCCGAACACCATGCCGACTACTTCTATTTCGCTAAGGCAGATTTACTCCACACCGTATCGGCAGAGGGCCGTCCATCAGTCAATATCCCACCGATTGGGAAAGCAAGCGTGTCATCCAAAATGACACTCGGATGACACTGTGTGATCGGGTATCATCTAGCGGAAGGCACGCTCGCAGATAGCATGCAGATGACAACCGAATTACAAAAGTTCTCTGATGTCAGCATGTCATCCGGATAACAAGTTTGGATGACCGTCTGATCGTACCTTTATGCTTATTGACCTTGCGGCGGGATGGAATACCACTATAACAAGCACATGGATTTCTCGCTTCAATATACGTAAGGGGACCTAGAGGTTTCCGGATCATCAACCGCTAAATCATCATCCTAGTTTTTAAGCTAGCCAAATTAAATCAAATTGATCATTTTACGATAGACCCAAGGCATGCCTCCAGTATTCTGGAGTAGTAGCATTGACTCGGATCACTACTTTGTTGCAGCCAAGGTGGGAATGCGGATTTTCCAAGCACCGCAACAAAGAAGAACTACTGTGAGAAGATATAACATAGAAAAGCTGCAAACGCAAGAGATCACCAGAATCTTCCTGAAAAACAACTCATATGCCGGCAGCATCAAATACCGAAGACCAACGACAACGTTAGCAATGTTCCATCAGAGACGCAGCAAATGATATGCTGGGTTTTACCTGACCACCACCAAGAAATCCCTGGTTTGATGAAGAAAGCCGGCAAGCACATTTAGTTAAACGAGAAACGCATAAAACGGCGCTGCAACGAAGGGCGAGCTCTACGGCTTCTCCAGACTATTCAACTTGGATGATGATAGCCAAAACTTCCGTCCATCTGACCAGAACGAAGTAAGGATAGCAATATCTAAGCTGGACATCAACCAAACAACTGCATCTGACGGCTCACAGGCCGAGGTAGTCAAAGCTGCTGGAAATGGCTTTATGCAGAGCATGTAGAAACTAATTTCTCAGATCTGGTCAGAATAGTGTTTCCACGGTGAACGGTATCTCAGTATCGTTTGCCCAATCCACAAAAAAGGAGAACCTTCAACTGCGCCAACTATAGAGGTATAGGTCTCCTCCACGTCGCATGCAAGATCTTATCTACCATATTGTGTGAACGTCTGAAACCCTGCGCCAACAAGCGGTTCGACCAAGCCTTCACATTCCGGAAGATCCATCTTTTCACTGATTTTAAGGCCGCTTATGACAGCATTTATAGTGCCGTGCTATATAGAGCCTAGGTTTGGCATATTTGCCATGGTCGTTCGTCTGTGCAGAATAACGACTGAGGACTCTTGTTTCTCTGTCAAGGTCGGTAACAACATAAACGAGATATTTGATCTCAAAAAATGTTTTAGACAAGGTGACGACTTGTCATGTGACTTCTTGCACATTATACTTGAACGAATTGTCCGAAACCCACTGGAAGCACAGTTTTTCAAAATTTAAAATTCGTTGATGCTGTTTACTGTAAACGATGCGTTCTCTAGTATTGAAAGAGAGCAAAACTAAGTACTAGCATATGCTGGTAACAAGAAAGGACACACAAAATCGAGGAATTGGATAAAACGTTAGAGTTGACAGCTATAATTTCGAAGTAGTAAGGGACTTTGTTTACCTTGGCTCTGTTATAAATTTTGCCAATAACAACTCAGCAGAAAGGCAATTGAGTAGTAAGGCCCTATCTCGAAACACTACGGAGACACTTTATAAGACCTTGATCATCTCGGTCCTGTTTTATGGCCCTGAAGCATGGATTTGGGAGAGTAAAGACTCCTTCGAAAAGTAATCGGTTCCGTTTGCGTTGACGGGCTTTGGAGAAGAAGATTCAACGACGAACTATACGAGCTGTACAGCGGCATCGACATAGTCAGAGAACTGCTCATGAGTCGCTTGAGATGGCTAGGACATATAGAGGGAATGGACAAAATTGCTCCCGCCACAGAGTCTCCGAATCTAACCCGGAGGGACAACGCAGTAAAATAAGGACCACCTTATTTTATGTGGGGCACATATGTGTAAGGGGACCACAACCGAATTGGAGTGCGCAACTGGAGGCTGCTAGCTAAAGTCCGGACTAACTGGAGAGGCTTGGTAGTTGAGGCACAGGTTCACCTCGAACTGTAGCGCCACTTAGATAAATAATAATAATATGTTATCATTTCACGGGTTTTCCTACTCGTTATAAGCACGGCCTTGATTTTATGATCGGTGAGTTGCAAACCTTTGTTAGTTAAGAAGTTTATCAAAGTGTCCGCACTCGAAGCATCTACACTCCACATCTTCCACAATAAACTCAACCGATTCGCTCTTTTCTTATTTTCGGCGACTTGCTTGCTAATTCTACAGGAACGTTATTTCGCTCCAACACAAGCTTTTCGCATATTCTTAGTCATCGCGGTTTTGAACTGGAAATTCACCAGAGGAAATGCAAATCTTCTCCTAAGGTGTTACTCCGTCAATATTTGTCTGCATACTAGCAAGACCTCTTGCGTTATGAACCAAACGTTGCCGTTTTCTTCTAGCGCTTCCTTAATTTACTCCTTACAGGCCGTTGTTCTTGTATTTGCCGATTCGACTCTTTTTGAAGTGTAAGATTCGTCTTTATTTTGTGAAGCATGTCAGCACACGATATATCTCGAGTCCTCCTATTTATAATTGCATTCAGGCTCGGTGGCTTTTTAGTACGCGTTGCTTGCTTTTTGTTGGCAACTGTTACCGATGCTTGTCCCGACTTTTCTTCCTCGGTTTGGAGCAACCTGTTTGATTTGATTTGTGCTGCTATTTTCGCTTGTTTTCTTCGGCGAATTTATTAGCAACCTTTACGGGGTTGTGTTCTTGTTATAGTTTGTGTTTCTTTACCCAGCACGTTTACTTCGTCTGAAATTCCATCCATTTGTGAACATGTTGCTGAATGAGTTTCCAAGGTACTACTGCTGCGAATTATTATTTGTTCCCGGAGATTAGTGATTTTATTTGCCAAATCGTCGGTCTCAAATTCCGCCTCCCAGAAAATGGACCTTGTGAGCGTACTCATTGTCCTCATTTCTTTATGGAAGTTGTGCCTATCCCTGTAGAAATCAATAAGACCGTAGAATTTCACTCCGGGTTGTAGCATTTTTCCCGCCTCATATTTGTCACAGCCGTGAGCAGTGATAGTCGGTTTTATCGCATCAGTTGCTATAAATGACCTGGATTGTGAGTACGGGAGCATATTTCGGCGACTTACAGTCAGAATTTTGTTTTCCATCCACCAGTATGGGGATACCATGACCTTAAGGCAGGCTCTGTAATAAAACCTCGTGTGGAGGACAAAAGTCATTCGTCATATTTATTCCGGTGTCCGAGGTTTTTTTTGCCGATTACCGACTGCGTTATTAATAGTACTCAGCTGGTTGTGACGGTTCCAAGCCAAATTTGTGATTTCGTTGAAAGCAACACTGTGTTATCGCAGTGTTTCAGTTCTATTCAGAAACTGTCGAAAGCATTCCTTTTGACGTGATGATGCATAGACAGTACACACGGAGAGACCATCAAAATCACTGTACTCGTATTTGATTGTCCGATGCTGAAGTGCAGAGGGTGAGTAGAGTGAATACACAACATCTCAGTTGGCGTTTTACATATGCATGCTGGAACTTTGTCCAGCAAAAAAAAATTATCGATAGTGCTTACGCATAACCTTATATCTTTTCCTACCACATGTATCTTTTAAGCCAACTGACAGCAGGAGATTAACTTATTTCTACTGTAGCACCCTGTGTTCTCGGAATTACTCAGCTAAAGAAACATTTGTGATTTTTATTTGTTACTCACTCAAATCGGAATGGATAAACATTAATTACTCAAAATCCAGTCAGCCCACTGACCCCCAATGATGGTAATTTTGGATTCCAAAATCTGGATAACCAGCTCTCACTTCACAAACAAGTTCCTTTCACAAACAAAACTGTGATACAAAATTAGAAATTACCCATCTGCACAACAACAGGCCGTCGAAAAACAACATCGCTTCTGCCAGCAACAATAACATCCCCGACAGAATATAAACAATAGCGCAGCCGAGATTCCTTACTGCATCCATCTTCTAGACACATAGCAGTTCAGCAAGTTTTATAGTCTCATTCGTCTCATTAACGGGTAATTAGAAGTTGCCAATTCTGCGTGGATGCGGCAAAGTGATTTATTCGTACCATCTTCCAAGTGTACTCGTAGTACATATCATCCTCCAATTGCCTTGGGTTGAATTTTGGCGCATCTCAAACAGAGCCCAGGGGGAAAAACACCCATAGAACCACCAATTTGTTGGGGGCAATTTTCGAACTGACTTATGATGACCATGTGGACTTGGCAGTCCTACTCGGCCGCCAAGCGTGCATCTGTACTGGACCAGCGAAGGCGCATACTGTTCAGTTGGGGTTAGGGAGAGAGCTCGTTCTGTGCGAGAGTTCGAGTAAGCATAAATTATTTCGCTATTTTCCTCATTTTTCGGGCAGGGGTTACCCGCCCATCTAAATATAGATTTCCGGGCACGTTTGTGGTGTTTTTAATTGAGGGTTGAATTATCGTCTATGGAATTAGCAATGCTTGGCCGTAAAATTAATTCGTGACACCCATTTCAATGAATTATTAATCGTTGGGGAGCCGTGTCCGTAGCCACGGAATTGACAACATTTATTTTCGTAAATCACGGCATGAGTTGTTGTTTTTGTAACAACAATGTTTGGCATACTCCAATGTTCATTCAGAATTGAAGAGTGTTGATGCGACGCATTTGGTGATGCTTGGTATCGCTTCGGCGCTAGAGATGGATTTTAGATTGGAGATTATGACTGCCTTGGTTGGATTGCGTGGATAGTTTTGGATGATGGTTATGGATTGTTGTTTCGGCTGTTTACTCGTATCAGTTGGTAATTGTTTTGTTTTGTTGTTAAAGAGACAAATAAGAATGTTTGCTCTTTCGCAACGGTGCGTGGCGGAATGCAGCGGCACATTGGAACATCTAAGAGTATGCCCTTACAATTTTGAATGCCTTCTATGTATAGAGAATGTCTATGCCGAATTTAACAGTCGTGCGTCTCTTGACTGTGAGCATTTATGTCGTTGAGGAGTTTTTTTGGGTAATGGGTTAGGAGCAAGAAGTTAGTTCATTTAAAGACAGACAGTGCCGTAAAAGATTTATTTCTTTTCGACATAAACTGATGTCCTAGAAAACGAAGTTCGTTGTATGGCAGCTGCCAGTTGCGTGTGGTGTATTTGGGAAGGAATGGTACAAGACTAGAGTTCCCAGACAAACACATATAATGATTCCGTGACAGGTTTTGCCCTGGATTTGTTTTACACGCCAAACAAAAGTGACATCGCGAACAAAAATGGAAACTTTTTCAGCGACATTCTTAATGTGTTTGACAAAGGTTTTCTTGTCTGGCTTTGCGAAGTTTTTTACTTAAAGCCATTTAGGCCAGTTTCCCTCCCTCAGTTTTGCATGCCCTTTCTAAGAGCTACTATTGAACCCGTTCTACCACCTTGCCGTGGTAGAGAGAAATAGTTTTCACAACATTGGTCCGCGAAAATTCACTATTTTTATACACTTTCATTAACAGTGTTATTCACAGGGGGCAGTAGATCTAATAGGTCTGGCTGAAGTTTCGCTTTAAAATTGCTCAGTTACCGTGCAAATTTCTTGACAAATCAACTTTGGCTTTGCGTTAAATATAAAGAAAACTGGAAAGCCCCCTCTATAGCTGACAGCACATCGTGGAGACTGATAAATGTGAAGAAAACAATTCTGAGAATCACGGGAGAGAGCATGTCAGTAATTTTAGCTGGCTGCACCCCAAGAAAGCTCATGTCCATCGACGAGCTATCCAAAACCTAAAAAAAAGCTGAGTTCTCGAAAACGTTTTCTGATGTGGTAAAGGCCTCATAGTTGCGGTTCCCGACATGGCCGTTCGTTACAGGAAGTTCACTTACTACATATGGCGGCTTGCTATCACATGTAGGCACTGAGAGGTGTCAACTTGGTCATACCCAGTGTTGTAACTGTTTCTACATATCAATTGTGCTTATTTTACCTCCAAATGGTAACTATCGGGTACTGGTCGCTGTCTATCTGGACTCGACTTGCCAAATTTATAAGCACGAGTGTTGACAAGCCGACAAAAATAGCAGCACTATAAACGGTACAGCGGATGAATTCCCCAGATGGAATCCATGGTGAAGTAAAATCCCAAAAACGAAACATATGAGACCATATCCGGTCTAGTCCGACATATGTGGAGCTCAGGCCGGTAGGGATTTCCGAGACTAAGTCAGGGTCTTGAAAAAAAGATGGTAGCGGACAAGACCTTAATGGACCACCGGCAGAGTTCACGCCCCCAAAGGTTTACTGACTTCGATCTAACCGACCCTTCGTCCTAGGCGTATCTATGACGGAACTGGTCCTCCAAAACCGATTGTGGAAAAATCAACTAAGTTACGAAGCAGCAACAATCCTCGTATACGAACGGACTTAGTATTGGCAACCCTTGCAAACGAAACAACGAACTTCGGATCTACACTTGGAATGTTAGATTCTTTAATAGGCCTCGTGCCGCCGAACAACTAACGAAGGGGCTGGTCTGCTGCAAAGCAGATGTTAGCGCCCTCCCAGAAATGCGTTGGAATGGGCCGGACAAAAGGAAGATGAAAAATGCGGCGATTGTTATCGACAGCAAAGGCAGCGCCTATTTCGATGCGGATTAGTTGTTAGAGGCGAACTTAGGCTTTTAGGTTTTGAGTTTGCGGCATGTGAACGAACGCCTCGTAACAATCCGTATTACGGATAAATTAGCCTACATTTGACTTATATGGGCGCACGCTGCACAGAGAAGTAAGATAGCGACACAGAGATAGCTCCTAAGAGAGCTCTTGGACAAGATTTACGAACTGTGCTCCAGCTATGACTTTAAAATTGTCCTTGGCGATTCTAATACAAAGCTAGGAAGAGAGTACTTTGATAGTACTCTCGGAGCCATGCCTGTACGACACTCGATATTAACAAGGGGACTTGGAGGTCTTCTGATTTTAGTAAGGTATAATGGGTTTAAGCGTTGAGTAGTGTATGGAGATCTATTTGTCCGGAAGAACAGAGAAAGGGAAAATATTGAACACTATAAGTGAAGGATTAAATACTAAATATGGCGTTCCACAGGTGTGAAAATAGGACCCTTGATGTTCATACTTTTAAAAATTAACTTCTTGCACGAACGAATATACGAAGATACTGCAACAGTTGGAAAGACCTAGCTTCCTTATATCCGCTGACTTTTAAGCCGGAGGTTTAATTGTCGCGCATAGAGTTCGCGGGTGTGTCGGCGACGAAGGATTTTTCTTTTAAAACAGCCCAAAACTTGTTCCACTATCCAGATCGCTGTGGATTGGGAATAGACCCCCATAAAACTGATCTTGTCCTCTTTTCTAGGAAATATAAAATTCCAATCATAGACCCCCCTACAATAAACGGTACCAGTTTAGTTTTTTCCGATACAGCAAAATATCTGGGTCTCATTTTTGACAAGAAACTAAACTGGAAACCTAACATTCAAGAAAGAGTCAATAAAGCTACAATAGCTTTATTCTCTTGCAAAAAAGCCATTGGGAACAAATTGGGCCTTCAACCTCGCATAACCCACTGGCTATACATCTCGGCCATAAGACCGATACTTACTTACGGGGTGGTTGTCTGGTGGAATCCAAAGAACAGCATGTCTATGCACAAGCGGAGCCTTGCGGTCTACCCCCTCTGCGGCATTAGGTATTCTGTTTCATTTGACACCCCTCGACATTTTTAGCAGGCAAGTAGCTGCGACTGCAGCCTCTCTTTCCGTTTTCCAAATCACTGTAGGGTGTTCCAGGCGGAAATTTTGGCTGAAGAAAAACGTGATATCTGCTAAGGATATCCGCATATTTTCGGATAGTCAGGCCGCCAGCAAATCCCTGGACTCGGTTTCATTATATTCTAAAACCGCCCTTGAATGCCGATCATCTCTCATGGAGATGGCAGAGCAGTTCAACATTCACCTTTGTTGGGTGCCGGGCCACAGAAACATTCCAGGGAACTGCAGAGCCGATGAACTCGTCAAAATTGGAACTACTCTACATATCCTACTGGACAAAGGTAGTATAGGTATACCAATTGCTACGTGCAAACTAACACTAAAGCTGGATGCCAATAAAAGAACAGACCTTAGGTGGACTTCTGGGCAAACATGTCTAGCGACCAAACAGATCTGGCCAAGGCTGGATCTGAGTAGCTCTAAGTGATGGATCCTTTTAAATAGAAAATATCTCAGCGCCATAATAGGTGTCATAATTGGCCACTGCCTCATAGGCAAGCACGCAAGAAGGACTGGCGCTTTTACAAATGATTTCTGTAGAAGCTGCATGGACGAGGAAGAGGAGGAGGCAATCCTCCACCTACTCTGCACATGCGCAGCTCTCTTCCAGAAAAGAAAGCTTCATCTAGGAGCTTTCTTCTATAATGACCTAAACGATCTAGAAAACTTAGACGTTAACAGTCTCCTACGCTTTATTATAAGCCCAAACTGGTTCCAGTAGTAAGAGGATTATAGATCCACGTGGCATCACAATGGGCCAATAGGCCTAAGTGGGTTGGTATTTCCAACAGCCACTCTTACCTAACCTAACCTACTTATGATTCAACTTTCGGCTCCGTAAAGCAGGACTGGCAAGATTAACGAGCATGATTTTGAGTCTTCGCGTTAGGGGTTTTGACGCAAGTTGTTTCGACAGACCGAAGCAGCAGCGGTCGTCTTGGGTTACAATTCGTTGAATCTCTATCATGATGTCGTTTGTGGAGTTATCAGTTGCTCCGAGATAGGTGAACATCTTGACTACCTCAAAGTTGTAGCTGTCGATAGTGATATTTTGTGTTAGCGACGGAACGGTTTCTAGTCACTTTAAGACCAACTTGTTTAGCCTCTTCTTCAATTGCCGTAAAGGCTTCAATTACGACACCCTGGGGACGTGCGATTATATCAATATCATTTGCGTATCCCATAAGCTGGACGGACTTGGAGAAAATAGTACCATCCTGTTGACTTTTGCTAGTTTTACTATCTGCTCAAGTCACACGAGAGCGAGTCTCCTTGCCGAGATCCGGTGCAGGTTTGGAATAATTCGGGGTTCTACTTCCGCACTGCACGGCGCATCGCGAGTTTTTCAGTGTTGTGCGCCACATCCAGATCAGTTTTCCGAATTCAGCCATCCCATTATATAGCACAGTGCGATGGATGCTGTCATATGCGGCTTTGAAGTCAATGAAGAGGTGGTCTGTGTCGACTTGGAACTCGTTGGTCTTTTCCAGGATCTGTCTTAATGAGAAAATTTGGTCTGATGTCGATTTGCCGGGCCGGAAGCCTCACTGGTATTATATATAAGGATAAAACCTTATAGGCGACGTTATATAGGGATATGCCTTCATCGCTCACTTCCTTGATGGAATTGCAGCAATATGACCACATGTTGTTGACGTCTGTGGTAGGCAATGACATATTGGAGAGTTTTTCGACCAGGCGCTCTCTGTAGTCTCTGGCTATTGCCGGTGTGTGTAGGCGTCCAATGTTGAACTATTTTTTTTTGGATATTGTTGCAGCTTTCTTTCATTTGACAGTCGAGCTTTGAGTCGGTCTGCTCCCAGGTAATGGTCAGAGTCGACGTTTGCCCCTCTGAACCACTCAAAAAGCGAGTGGTCAATTTGGTTGGTGATTCGACCATCCGGAGTTAGCCAGGTTGTGGATTCTTTTTTGAGGGAACCTCGTACTACATATCACCTGCGAGTCGGAAGCCATTATCTGTTGTCGCGTCATGGAGGCTGTATTTTCCAACCGCTTCGCCAAAGATGTCCCCCTATAGGCAATCACTGATGGGCTTGAAATCGATGAAATTCGATTTGGGCCGCTTTCCCACGACAAATCCGCATCCCAATATGTGTAACCTTTTGTGACAGCTGTAATAAATGTCGCAATCTGTTCTTTGTTTCATTCACGGTACTATCCAGTGTACTTCTTGGATTGCAGTAATTTCCGCCCTATACTGCCTGCAGATATTTTCTAGTAGAGAGTAGAGCGTGCTTACTTTCCAGGAGCATACTCTCAAATCGTATTTCTTGTGTATTCGAGGCTGGAGTGTGTTCATTCATAACATTTGTTCTTTTACCTGAGTTTGTCTTCAGCCCACAGTACAACCGTCATCAGTTTCAGTTTTGAATGCATTTTATTTACTTAATCACTAACTCTTACATACTAACAAAAAATGCTTAAATGCTAGCTTACAATTACTTAACAATCTTATACTAACTTACTGGCCCCACACAGGCACTCTAAGCTAATCTAAATTCTTATATCTATGTCTTTCGACTTCATTTACATTTTATTTATAAATGTTTATTTTGTTTACTTAGGGCTAAGAAAAAATTTATAACAAAAAACTTAGCATATGGACATTTTATTATTTTTTATAAAAGCTTAGTATCTAACTTAAAATAAACCTTAGCCTACCTAACCTAAATGCACAATACACACATAAACACACATAGACATTATACACGATCATATACATATATCAGTATACACCTTTGTATACACTGATATATATATGTATGTGTTTCTTAAATGCTAACCTAAACCTATGTAAGCCGGCCATCGCTGTTTACAGAGAAAACAGATTGGTCAGCTCTGCCTCATTAGTGAGGCTGGTCTGTAATTGACGGAAACGACGGCGAAACATCTTCTCCATCATTCAGCCACCAGAAATGCTGGTGCTGCCGAACGACATCCCTCTTATCGCGATTCCCCACCGGCCTACTGAACCTGAGGCGTTCCACACTGCCGTGTGCGACGTCTCTGTCGTAGTTGAGTCGCCTGTCCCCAGCTGTCCGAGCGACATGGAAGATTAACGGGACCGCTGATCTATCCTGGATCAACCCTATCTGATCAAGGTAGAGGAATGCTTCCGGTGGAACGAAGCCGTCAAAGCGCACACTCTCGTGGTAAAGGTAATTGGGGTAGTAAGCCCCAGATATCAGGTTATTCGTCGAGGTCATTGCTCTTGCAATGTGCCTTCGAGTCAGCTTAATTACGAAGTTGTCCACTCGTATTAGGTTCGCCCTGTTATAAAGGACCTCATTAGGATAAAATTTCTTGTACTCCGATTCTGGTGTTCTGTACAAGCGAAGGCAAGCCCTAAGACAAGCCCTCTCAAACACCCGAATCTTTTCCATTAAGCTTGCTCGTACATTGAACCACACGGGACAACCAAATACCAGCATGGGCCTGATAAGGGCCATGTAGCAGATTACCTTTACCCCCGCATCGAGTTGGCTGTTATAAAACAGTCTCTTTGTAAGGGCAAAAGCACCTTTAGCTCTGGCCAGAGCAGCATCTACATTTTTGCCAAAATACAGAAACTGATCTAGCCAGATTCCAAGGTATCTGACTACATTTCGACAGGCAAGAGGCTGTCCGTGTTGTCCAATAATCGAGAACTTTCTCCAATTTTTTCTGGTATCCCTAGAGGCTCTAGACAACGGCGTCCTAAAGAGAATGGTTTCCGACTTCTGAAAGTTGATTTTCAACTTCCAGTCATCGCAAAATCGTCTTATCTTATCGAAGTCACGCTGCAAGAGAGTATTAATGACCTCGATTTTTGGACCTGTTCTGTACGCTACCACATCGTCTGCGTACGCAATAGTATGGGGAAGTGAACCTATCAAGTCGCTTGTAAAAATGTTGAATAGGATTGGCGAATTGACCGCGCCTTGCTGAAGACCATTTCTAATTTGAAATATTCCAACAGAAGTCACATCGCCATTTTTCACGATGAACTGTCTGTTGGTTAGCATATTATAAAGAATGTACAAGAGTGGTTTACTGATGCCCAGCCTAGTCAGCTTATAGAAAAGACCCTCTAACCATACGGTGTCGAAGGCCTTCTCCAAGTCAACAAGGCAGGCACCAGTGCACTGTTTCTTGCCTTTGTTCCATTGGATATCGGACACCAGTTTAGACGCGGCATGTGAGATATCATGTCCCGCCTTAAAACCGAATTGATTATCCGGAACTATATGTTTGTCCTCAACCTACCTAGACAGAGCTCTATTGATTACCTTTTCAAAAACCTTACTGATATTCGGAAGGAGACTTATCGACCGGAGATTCGCCGGATTGGATATATCCTTTCCCTTTTTGGGGATAGGTTGAACCACCGCCGTTTTCCAATGCACTGGATAATGTGCATTATTCATTGCATTATTAAACAGGGTGGTGTAAATGTCCACCGCTTCTAGAGGAAGATGTCGAAGCACGATGTTCGGAATACCATCGGTCCCCACTGATTTCTTAGCCCTGATTGTGTCGAAGATCTCACGGAGTTCCTCCTTCGAAATGAACGGGGGTAGGTCACCCTCTCTGGCAATGACATTATTTGCCATATTTTCGTCGCTGAACCGAGTGAAACCAGAGCCCTCGGATCGCCAGTTCCCTATTTCATTTCGAATGCCGAAGTCGTGCAGCAAGACGCGACTGTCCAGGTCATAATTAGGGCCAATGATATCAATGGCCTTGTATACTTCCTGGAAATTCGCCCCTATGGCCTCAACCTTCTCCTGTGGATCCTCGATCACAAAGAAGTCGTCATCATCCGCGGCCTCATTTGGATCAATACCTGCTATTGTCAGTAACCGTTCGTTGTCTGTTGTCCGGGCTATTTTAAGACACTGAAGGTCGTTTTGATTTTTTCTCCGAAATAGTTTATTTATTTGCGGAAACATATTCGGGTTGCTGGTGTTTACAGCCCGAACCTTGTTGTTCCAATACAAACTTACAGAAATTCTGTAATTCTCTTTTATTAGCGTTTGAATATTTTTAATCGACGACTTCAGTGTCCTAATCTCCGGGTCTTGTCTGTCAGTTAACTATCTGTACAAGTTTTTGAGTCTTGTCAGAAGTCTACTTTTCTGCCGGTGCAGTGCGTCAATAGTAGAATTGCGGAACAGGTCTTCGTTAGTCGTACGTCGATACCGCGGTATTGTAGTGTCCATAGTTTTTTTAATTGTCTCGTCCATTTGTTTTAGGTAATGGTCGATCTCCTCGTTTGACAAATTCCTATTGGACGGTGGGTGGAGCGTGTTCGAGGAGAGCGCTCTAGTCAAGATTGCGGAGAAGCGTGTCCATCGAGTCATACTGTAGTTGTAAGTATATCTTTGGACAAACTCCTCCAATTCCGCAATTTCGTTGGGAACCGTAATTTCGGTGCTAAAACCGCAATGGTCGCTGTCATACACGAATGTGCGCAGACAGTTTAATGTTTGTAAATTCGTACCTGTCAGTCGTATACGTTCGTCGTACAGCAGTAGATCCAAATAAGACCCGCCTCTGGGAAACGACGGGTTATCCGTCGCTTTAAGACCGAGTCTGTACATGACATCGTGCTGACCCCACCAATCGAGTAGTAGGTTCCCTCTAGTATTTGGCAAATTATTTCCCCAATCTCTGTGTCTAGCGTTGAAATCCCCGCCGATTATAAAATAATTCTCCCCCGATTCCAGCCTCAGAAGTCGAAAAAGCGTGTCGAGCTCTGTAATGAATAGGGTGGATTGTGAAGTATCAGATGCATAAACAGAGGCCAAGTACAGCCGCTTTCCACTGCGGAGCGGGATGTACACGACGACTGCCTCCAACACCCGGAACCTGCGCAACACGCCCTTGTACACTCTGTGAAATTTTATACCTTCTTTAATGAAGATCGCGACACCGCCTCCACGTTTGGATCTGGGCCGGTTTCTTCTTCTAACGATATAATTATTGTACTCCAGTTTGTGCTTATCGGTTAGCTTAGTTTCGCTAGCGAAAAGCACATCAGGAGTTTGGTCTTGTAGCAATTTAAACATTGCGGCTCTTCGTTCAATCCTAATCAGTGAATTAACATTCAGCGCAAGGACCTTCAAAGTTTGCTCCACCATGTGCGTACCCATTACGACATGTGTTGCGTTAGGCCCGGCAGCAGCGCGTAGATCTGGTCCACCCGCTTGGCTTGTTCTTGAACCTGCTTTTGCAGCTGAGCCATCTGCCCTTGGATTGCGAGAAAGATGGCCAGCATGTTAGGTGCAGCTTCCGTTGTTCTCGGCGTTGGCGCCTGAGAAGCAACAGTCGCTTGCTGTACCGTAGCCCCCCCACCTGACGCCATTTGGGCGTAGGAAATTTGGGGCGTGACGGCTGGTGTTTGAAACCTCACAGGTGAACGTTTGACCTCCACCTTCTGCTGGCGAGCCAGTTTTGCTTTCTTAATGTCAGCGAACTTAGGACAACCCCGATAGTTTGCGGTGTGTCCCACATTTCCACATAACACGCACGAGAGCTGCGACCTATCGGATGCTCCGTCAACACCCAGAGGACATTCTTCGGAACTGTGGTTCTTAGCGCACTTCACGCATCGAGGCTGCATTTGGCAGTTCGACGCGGCGTGCCCGAACCTCTGGCAGCGAACGCATTGTATAACGCCTTCGCTCCTTTTTAGTTTTTCCCAGTGAACCACCTGATAGTCTAGGACATTGATACTCCTTAGACTATCCAGACGGCTTTCGGGACTGAGTTGCACCAGGAAGAACGGCAGACTCCGTTTCTCCCGCCTAGCTCTAGCTGTGGTAAATGGCTTTACCCCCACAAACTTGAGTCCTTCGCACTCCTTCTCTTTGAGCAGTGCCAGGATCTCCTCAGGTTCAGAAGACGGTTCCAACCCCTTCAGCAGCATAGATTGCCGCTTTTCACACTTCGGTGTGAATGAGAAGTGCTCCGTCGTCGTTTCCCTTAGGAGCTCTTTCACTTTCGCGTAGCCCTCCACTGTATTACAGTGGATGGCATGGCGATCGTTCCCCAATCTCTTTATATTAAAATTATTGCCAATGACCAACTTACACAGGTCCTTGGTTTCATTTACCTCTAATTTATAGGTGTTGATAGGAGGCACCTTCTCCTTCTTCTTCTGTTGCTGCTGCTGCTGCTTCTGTTGTTGTTGTTGTTGTTGCTGCTGCTGCTGCTGCTGCTTATGTTGTTGTTGTTGTTGTTGCTGCTGCTGCTGCTGCTGCTGTTTTTTCAGCTGCTGTGGTTTCAGCTTTTGTTGTTTTTGCAGCTGTTGATGTTTCTGCTTCAGCTGGTTTTGTTGTTGCTGTAGTTGTTGTTTCTGCTCTTGTGGCTTTTGATGTTGGGAGCTCTCTGCTTCAAGTTGCTCCCTCTGCCTGCGTGCCGTTTGCCTTTGCTTCATAGCAAGCATTCTCTCTGTCAGCTTTTGTATGCTGATGTTCATTTCCTTTATTTGCTCCTCCTCATCTTCCGATTCGGATGACGCTAGAGAGGCAAAGTTGTTATTGCCCCCCTCATAATGTTCATCGTCCTCTGATAGAACGGCATTTATTTTCTTTTTTGTTACATTTGGAGGGGATTTCAAACTCCTCCTCCTCTTAATGGCTTTCGCCACGGTACCGGCATCACTGTTGTTGTCTTTTGTCACTCCCGTTATGGGAAGAGCGGAACGCTCTCCACCATCCATCACGTGCTTTCCTGAACAGTTTTGTTTCGATAACACTATTTATTTAAACAATTTGTGACCAATAAAATAAAAAAGAAAAAAAGTTTCAAGTTTGCCTGGGATCGAACTCGGGTCCCACGATTTAATGACCGACGCCGCTACCCGCTTGGCTATCGAGTCAACAAACAAGCGCACGATCAATTGTCTATACGAAAGAAAAAAAACTGACTTGCTATCTTTCTCACAACTTAAAGCCGGAACACGTCTTTTCACTGTGGAGATCTGCGAACGACTGAGTACAACAGTCATTCTGGTCGGAGAGTGGTCGCTGCTTGCAGGAGTTATAATCGACGAGCACTTCCTATGGCAACATCACATCACCAAATTCATACCAAACTTAAAGAGCGCAATGTTTGCCATTACGTATCTTAAACGATACTCAACTCTAGATGTTCAGAAGCAGCTGTACTACTAACTGGTGGAATCTAACTTGGCGACATGCTTCTAAGGCTCACGTACATGTATAAGCTGATAGGTCTTCAACGTCGTATTATCGAGCTAATAAATAAAAATAAAGCTAATTTCAAGGTCTTAGATATGAACGGTATGACAGGTATCGTAGAGTATTATGTAGATCAAAGGTTTACCTCCGTGAGCTTTAGTTATTGAGTCAATTGCACTTTGTATGCATGAGAACAAAGAAAACTTCTCGGAATGTTCAACTCTTGACCACGGTACGGAATTGACTCTCAGCAACACTCCCTTGAACTGCTTCGATGTTTTTTTTGTTGAATGACTTGTTGAAGAACGCCTGAATGAATCTCAGTTGATGGAGTTAATATTTCGTTCGAACCATATTTTGTACGAAAATTGCGAACTGTAGCTGTCGACCCTTCATCATTTTTAAAATATTGTTCAACAGTGGAAGCGCGTTGTTCTTCCATGTAGCGCTCCATTGTGAATAACTCTGAACTTTCAGCTGTCACGCTGTCTTTTTTTTTTATTCACAAGACTTCACTGCACAAACGGCGCGTAAATCAAATTTACATGAATTTTGGGGCACACTTTACAAAGGATTAAGAAATTTAATTTAAGGAAGATGCACACAAGGAGTACAATACGTTAGTTCATTGTCTGAGTACTCTGTTCCGGCAAACAAGAAATGATTTAAGGCAGTGGTTCACTGTCCCGTGTTGACTTACTGAGCTATCTTCCCCACATCACTATGGAAAGTTTCCCTGTATCTCAAAAGTTTTCACAACTTTTACTACTGTCTACGAGTATCCATCCCTGATTAATACGTTGGTAGGGATGGAATAAATTATCTGAGATACAACTCGAATTGCATAAGCTGATGATGAGTTGAAGACTACTCTACAGGGACTATGTGTGTTTGCAAACAGGACAACATTAGATTAGTTTTGTCCATCCAATCGGAAGCTACACGCTCCGTATAGGTTTCCCTTTTCAAGTTTAGGTCACTTGGCGGTCTTTACTTTCGAGTTTTCAATTTCATACGCACAGACAAGTTCAGGACAATATATGGAGCTTAGGAATTTGTTAATTAGGTAGAAGTTTTCTAGCTCAGAAAACCCAATAGCACACTTGAAACATAATCAGTTTCCATATTTTAGAGTCGATTCAGCTCTTTTGGACGTACATTGATAGCTCTTGCTCCATAAGCTCTGTGAATTTTATCTCTGACATTATCATTTTTAATGAAAACTCCGTCCCAGCCTCGAGCCACTCCATTTCCACATAATTTAACAACAGGATCCCCACATAGATACGCGCTCGCTAGCCTGACAAAACGCTCTCTAAACCTCATAGATACGAATACAAGTTTCAGTGTACATCCTCCTTATATTTCCTAACTGAATTGTATACTCGCTTCCCCGCAACTAGCTGATAGAACTATTAAGTGAACTGAACACACTTGGAGTGTGATACCGGGTATCTATGCAACCCAGCCTCAAATGTCATCACATCCACACACCGAGTTCAACTAATTTAACAACTTCTATTCGGAAACCATTTGTGTACATCAAATATTCGAAGAAGAAAATTAATGTGCAAACAAAAACTTTCAACCGGAAGTCCACTTCATAACGGACCATAGCATTGTAAGTAGCCAGGATAAGGAGCACCAAAGTTGAAGTCATCTTAGTCTTGGTCATCCCTTTGGAAATATTAAAATCTCCTGACAAAAAACACAACAACTTCCATCTTTGTTGGTACTCAACGGATAGTTTCATTTTTCATTTCCCCCCAAATGTTTGTAAAAAGGATAGACGAGGACCAAAACGACAAAGAAAGTCCTTCTTGGAGGAAGAGAGCAATAGAACAGACAAAAAGTCAACAAGAAGAGGAACAATAGCTCTCGTAATCAGGACATGCTTCCAGCAGCAGCTGAAACATAAACAAGTCTTGAAATTAATTTGACCAAAGTATCTGCGGTCATGTACGTTAGTCTTTAAGTATCGCTAAAGTTCATTATTACCAGCGGTTATGGACGCGTCAGTGCTTAAAGGAAGAATCTTCCACTCTTGAGTGATTCAATATAATCCCTTCAATTTCAACCTCCCCCCGTTACATGTGCTCTGCTCACTCGATGTGGGGTGGATGGATGTCCTTGAGCACACATACCCCGTGACCCAATGTCACGGTCCGTATTGGTTCAATTTCATCTCAACCGACATGTTGGGCTCATGATTGGAATTGCTATCCAGCTGGGAGCCGCTTGGTGATGATAGGGTTAAAGTTTCATTTATTTGAATTTAGACAACGTTCGGCAGATGCGTACCGTGTCGGAAAAATGGAAATTGTTCCGAGAGACGACGCGATGTTCTTATTCTTATTATTCTCTACAGTTGGTCGGCCGCCGGAACATGAATGCACATTGTGACAGCTCATCCATCAACACAACGTGTCGATGTTATTTGATTTTGAAATTTTTTTCAAGAGAACTAGAGTGGAAAGTGTTAGACTTGGTAAAAAGTTCAAGGACAAGTAGGGACAGAAGGATGCAAAAAAAAAAAACTAACTTGAAGAAATTGGTTCGTTTTAAAGTTATGGGCCGTGGCAAAGGGCTTTTATGCTGATGATGATGACATTACGTACATGAGTTTGTTGTGGAGTTTTGGAAGATCCCAATATTCGCATTCGAATTGAAATGGTTTAGTTGTCCTTAATTTAAGTTATATTATCTTGCTACGTGTTCGGAAAGAAAGGCCATTGCCATAGGAGGACTATAACACGCGCCATACAAGTTGATGTCTATTATGCAAAAAAAAAATTGATATTGTGGATGAGGAGAAGCAGTGCTTTCATGACCATTCTGCTAAACAAGGAGTCAATTTGTGTCCTTTGAAGAAGATGTTCCAACTAAACAATTCTTTGAAATTAAAGCAAAGATAGAAATATCTGATATTGACCTTCAGAAACATCACGTAAACATCTGTGATCAGTACAAGGCGTACTGATATAAGACATAGTCGGTCTAGTATGCGCCTTAAAGTCTGAAGATCTTTCAAAAAATCTACCAGGTTCACGGTATTTTGAACAGGCCGCATAGAAACCTTTTTTAAGGAGTACTGAAACAATGCTATTCTCATTAGAGACGGTTTGTCGAACTTTAGGTTCGAAGGGCAAGAGTGCGAACATTCACTGCAAATCTCTGACTGCCTTCGACCGAAGGTGGCCAAAATGATCCTACGTCTGTCATGAGGATGGATAGAGTAGAAGCGTGAATTTGGCATAGGATTCACATATTCGAAGACCACTTTAAAATTAGCCCTATTTGTGTAATTGCGTTGTACTTGAGTATACATACGAGCGATGCTCCCGCCACATCCCTGCATCCACAACCAAGCCTCCGAAAATTGAATGGGCCTTATATAACCAGCCGCAGGAAGAAACTGTTATAGTGCCTTCCAAAAATCGCAAAAGAAAGAATACACTAGATCCCAATATTTCGATATACAATGTGCGCCATCTGGAGCTTCAATATGAAGCATTTATACTTCAGTGTTCACGATTTGGAAACGTCAATTTGGTACAATTTGAACAATGAATAACTTTACACCGAAAGAACGCTTCGAAATAGTGACGGTCATCATTGAAAATAATATCGTGGCCGTTCTGCTCTTTCCGACAATCCAATTCGTTGTTTGGTCCTCAAATTTTATTGAGGATGTGTCTGCGGCACATTTTTACTTTTTTGCTTGCAAAAATCATAACTCCTAAACGAATAGAAGTATCGTGACAGTTTTTCTCCCTGCTTAAGGTAAATTCCCAGGGCTATAAAAGTAGTGAATTTTGAGGAAAATGTTCCACAGGGTGTTTCAGAATATTCTGCTGAAATATGACTTTCTAACCACAGGGGATGAACATAATACTTTGTTTTAAAAATATTCAAAAGTCCATGATTGAAGTAACTACAGCTTTTTTAAGAGTTAATCCAAGCAAAACAGGTATTCGAAAAGGTGATCAGTAGAGTCCTGACTAAGTGCGTCCAGGACAAAAATATAGTTCCGGGTAATAAATTCAGTTTTATGGCGGGACAAATTGTTATCCGATATCCAGTGGAACAAAAACAAGAAACAATGCACGGGTGTCTGACTGCTTGACCTGGAGAAGGCGTACGTCACCGTATGGTTAGACGGATTATTCGTCAAGTTGAACAGGCTGGGCATAAGTAAACAACTGCCTTACATTCTTTTTGATATGCTCACCAGTATACAATTCATCCTGAAGAATTGCGATGTGACTTGAGGTGGAATATTTGATATTAAAAATGGTCTGCAACAAGGTGCGGTTAATTCGCCGATCCTATTCAACATCTACACAAGCGATCTTCCCCATGCCATAGCGTACGCAGACGACTTAATCTCGATCAGGTCCAAATATCGTGGTCATAAATACGCTCTTGCAACGTGTCTTCGATATAATTAAGCGATATTGCAATGACTGGAAGTTGAAGATTAACTTTCAGAAGTCGGAAACCATTCTTTTTAGGACGCCTTTGTCTAGGGCCTCTACGGATACCTGAAAGAATTGGCGAAAATTTGCGATATATTTGAACAAACATATCGATGTTGCATCGGCAACAGCAAAGGGTGCTTTCGCTCCTAGAAAGAAACTGTTTTATAGCAGGCAGCTCTATGAGAGGTCTATGTTTAGTATATGTTTGTCGCTTCTTATGCTTATGCTTCCTAATCGAATTCTTCTAATACTAGCTAGCCTCATTAGGAAGAAAAATCGGTTTCATAACCGTGGCCCGCTTACATGCTATTAGGTAGGTTTAGGATAGTTTTAAGAAGAAAAAAAAAATTATAAAAGAACTAAAGAGATTGGTGACAACTTTTAATAAAAAATTAGATTGTAGTGTAAATATAAATGTAAGTCTTGAACTTATGACACGTAAGGGAACATCTTATAAGCATCAATGCTCTATTCGCCAAACAACAAGCGCTAAGACGACGCTACCGAAGAATATTTCCTCGACGTGCTCAATATTGCGTACAAGTCACGTCCGAAGTATGACGGTAAAACCATTTTAGGAGATTTTAACACCAAAATAGGATTTTTTTGACAAGCAGTTGCGAAGCATACCCTGAGTGACAACATGTATGGAAATGGACTAAAGCTAATTGTCTTTGCTGCGCGGTGGAACATTACTATAACCAGCACACGGTTTTGTCACACTAATATCCATAAAGAGACATGGCGTTCATATTGCGATCTACACAAGACACTCCTTCAATATTATAGATTTCATGGGAGCTTGACTCGTTTACGGATATCTATAACACCACTCGAAGAAATAGAGCGGCTTGGGAGCAAACGACGAGGGAAGAGTATTAGAAGCATTTGATCAAAGACGGTGCTACTCCAGGAACAATGTTCGGAAGTTTTACCAAAAAGTGAAAAAACGTGTTAAGGCAACAAGACCCGAACGGAGGCCTGTAGGGATAAAAAAAGAGAAAAACTTATTAGTAGAGTCGCAGTCGGTACTGAGGACATAGACAACTCATGCGGACTGAACTCCTCCTTAAATGAATCATTCAACCTGGACTCATGAACCATTCAACCTGGACTCATGAACCATTCAAGAGATCTGTCTACCCAGCCAAAATGAAGAGAGGATAACAATATTATTATAGATACAAAAAGGGTGTTGAATCGGAGGGCCTACCTTCCGAGTCATTTACGTCAGCAAGAAATGACTTTGTAGAGAGCATGCTTTAACTTATATTCAAGATTTTGGGCAGCAGAAGGTGTGCTTGAGGAATGGTCCCATAGCATCTTTGGGCCAATCCACAAGAAAGGACTTTCTTAAGTATGCCAATAATAGAGGCAACAGCCTGTTTAACATTTCATATAAGATCATACTTGCCATCTTTTGTTGCTCTTATCAGTGCAGTTTTAGGCCTGGTAAGCCCACAGTGGACTACATACTACTGCAGGTCCTCGAGAAAACCCTGGAAATACAAGCCGAAATCTTTTCGAGACTTTTGACGTCAAAAAAGGATTTAGGCAAGCTTATGTACTCCCATGTAACTTTTCCAACATCATACAAGTTACTTGCGCGTATGCAATATTGAAGCAGCAAAGCTATAAAGGGACGCACAATATCGACTATTTGGATGGAACCTCAAAAACGATACTTCTAGTTCTGAGACCACGACTCTGCTTTTAACTCTGGTAGTGACACTCCGTCAGTGATAAGGCTTTGTCAGGAAGCACTAAGTTCTTAAAGTCCTGCTTAATGGTGCACAAGCGTAAACGGTGGAGAAGGTTTATGCATTTTCAATGCAAAATTCTTCGATTGCGTTGGTGAGGGCGATCTCTATAGTGACATTGACCTAGTCAGAAAAGTACACATTAGTCACCTAAGATGGCTAGGACAACGCTCCAGCCGGAACAAAATACGATTGCAACCTGGAGTGACAAATGCGGTGAGGGAAGACCTCGCTAAGGTCGAAGGAGACCTTAAACAATCTCAAGTGAAACTGGAGACAGTTAGGTAGAGACCGCGCTTACTGGAGAGGACGAGTGGTTGAGACCTGGGTTTACCATGAACTATAGTGTCATCTAAGTAAGAGTTGCAATAGACCTACTGTATCTTCACTAAGTGCTTGGGGGCACTAGGTCTATTAGTAGTCTTCACATTCTATGCACCTACCCGAACGTGGTTACCCTTTCACGGTTTCACTTTTTTGAATTTCCGTAGAGTTTGATGCGTCTTTCTTATACGCTGCAGCAAACGAACTAATCTTCGCGGGAACGCTTCTGCCAGTCTTCTACGGCCAATTGGGAGTCCAATTTGATTAAGGCTAATATGAGACTAACTTTTACCTTGACCCATGCCTTGTATTTGCTTCGATTTTTTTCTGAAGGTTTGTGTTAAATATGGAAGACGATATTAATGTTTGTAAGTAGGCAATGGAAGTGCCCAGGCTAAAAACAGGACCCGCATCAATGCGTCTTTCCTTTAGTAGTGAAGTAGTTCAGACTCGTTTTTTAAATAAACCTTCTTGGATATAGCTTCCCCAGGCTGTTACTACATTTTTTTCCTCAAATTGAGATAATAATGAATTCTTGGAATAAATTTCACTTACAAACTTAACCTTAAACTCTTGACACATGTCTAGTAGAGGCTTACCACTGATTGAATAACGCAACACGATGTGCGAGTATGTGCGTACTAACTTCATTGCGATATTGACAGTCTCACAGAAGAAAAAAAAACCCCTGACCAATTCAAACCATAAGTGACATCATTACCTAGTACTCGTGCTCGTACTTACCAATTTCTCATGCAAATGTCCACAGTGGTTATTAATTTTGCGGCTAAATAAGCCAACAACTTAATTGGATTTAGAATTTTAACTAGCCAATCGATCGGGTCAAAACCAATATTTATCACCTAAACTCAGTCCCCACAAAGTGATGTCTTCATAAAATTCCATCTTTTGTGACACTCGTGGCAAGCAAATTAAAAACCCCTCACCGAGTAATTGTTTAAATTTAAAAACTACTGCGACAGGGGATTTAGCCATTGCAACGCAACGACACCACAACCATTATGCTGAAGTCAAGGTCGGAGATGTTAAGTCTTCCCTAAATCTCTGCTTATTCGACGAGAATGTAGTAAAACGTTCACTTGGCTCCAAAGTTTTACAGACTCGTAAAACCGCCTTATGCTCATCGTCATTTGGCAATTCCCCAATCAATACCTCCTACCATCTCCAGTCGTTTAACCCTCTTTAATGATAGGTAACAATAAAGTGTACCACTCGGGTGGATTCAATCGAATTCGGAAGAACACTGATAGGGAGTTACGATGCCTTATAAACAACAAAGGGATGATGTTTTTCAAAAATTGCGGTATGTGCATTCGAGGAACCCTCCAACAAAAAAAATGGAAAACCGAGAAAACCGTTCACATTAAACGGTTATTTCGATCAATTTCCTGATTGTCCCTGAAGCAGTGGTAAAGACGGATAAGTAGACACTTCCGCGGTTAACATTATGACTCGGATCAATCAACAAATTGAAAGTACGACGTACATACAACACTCGTTGGATGAATACAAATAAAGAGACTGGAACATTTGCATGCAATTTTGGCAGTCGCGTGTTACAGATAAAGAGGCGGAAGGTTGGTCATTTTCATTTATTTTTTATTTGGTTGTTCTGGACCCACGCTGTTCCATGAATTCTGCAGTAAAAGGAGCCAAACATTTGGTCATTTTATGTGCCTAGGGTGGGACTATGCAATAACCCTGAAGATGCGGTATATTACTTTGTTTTATGGGACTGAGGAGTTCACTTGGCCTAATGTGACTGAAAAGGAAATGGGAGCGGTGACCCAGGATACTGTCTTGTGTATTGTTTTTATTTACTGCTTCCGGAAGGAACGTTTTATAGGGAATAGCAAAGATCTTACAAATAATCTAATCTTTGAATTTATTTAGGAACGTTCGAACTTGTACTCGTGTCTACTTGATGTTGCTGTAACACTTATTTACAGACTACTAAGCCAGCTTGGGAGTGATGATCTTTATGTCTTTATGTCGTTGTGAGGCTGATGACAAACTGTTAGTCTCAATCATTTGTGTACAAAAGAAATGGATGTAATCCAACACAATGGACGAATGCTCCACATTGGTCGTAAACCACTACCATACATCAGTCCGGTCGGAGACCACATTTTCGACAGCCAAGTATTCTGGGTGATTTTGAACGTGAAACCACAGATGCTATAGGTAAACTATAGGCAAACTATAGCATCTGTGGTTTCACGATTTGTGATATATTTTTTTCTCGCATGGGAGGTGAGTAACCAAGAACTGTACGGGGTACACTATACTCTGAAGCCTCCCGGAAATTTGCAATAACCGACAGTATGCCTAAACTAGTTATCGATCACATTAACATAGTTAGCTGCCCACTTCACGTGGTTAGGGGATATAATTCACACGACGGGTAAAACCTGCTTTAGAGTGTCGGTTGTGGCTCGTGCAGGAACCACATGTCCCAAAGTCCCAATCCATCCAATTGAATGAAAAATTCATTGACCATGCCTCTATAGTGCTCACCTCATCCACAGTGGCGGTTTGACCCGAGTCGTTCTCAAAAAAAATAGTCTAATGACTCCTCCAGCGTAAACAGCACACCATGCAGTGACTTTGAGTGAATTTAATAGGTCTCGCGCATTTTTAGTGCCCTAGAACCGCAAATCTTTTTTGTTCACGTATCCACAAATGTAGGTGGAAATGGGCGTCATCACTCATGATTATTTTTCACGCAAAATCGTTGTTGAGATTCATAGGTTAGTTGCGATTCATGGTCAACACCTATCAGCTTATGGACTGTCTGCACTTTGGAAGGAAACACGTTCTTCTTTCACCCAAAATGCGTCGCAGAGCCTTGAGATGGAGCCTCTGCGACATCTTCTACTGAGAAACACGAAGATTTCCAGGCCTTGCTCGGTCCCGTGTCTGTCGTAAGAGGCAATCAAATTTTTAAACTTTTTGAAAATACAAGAGTTAAACAAGAATGAAACCCAAGTGGTACCCAAGTAAACTGCTGAATCAACTCTCTTCGGAAAGGAGGGAATGGAGAGTAGTAGACGAAGCGTCAATGTCGGATCACCGGTGTATACGCTTCAAGGCGAACTTCCGTTACAGATTATGCAGTTTTCAAAGAAATCCTAGGAAGTATTCAGAAGATTGGATACCCAATCAATTACCTGCGATAATATTGTTAACTTAGATAAGGCCGTAGAAAATATTAATAAGGCAGTAATAATGGCTCACAATAGGTGCTCTTATTAATAGGAAAAAATTACGGTGGGAAATTCAGTCCTTTAAACCATAACCAATCTACCGGTCTGGATGGTATGGAAAGCACCGCAGGTAGCAATCGGAAATATTATGAAAATTCTTAGACACAGTCTAAAAATAGGGTACATACCAATAGATTGGAGGGAAGTTAAGGTGGTTTTTATACCTCAAGCTGGCAAACAGGGGCATATAGCAGCAAAAGATTTCAGACCAATAAGTCTGTCATCATTTATGCTTCAAACCCTGCAGCGATTATTGGAAATTCACATTAGGAATAGACGCAGTAATGGCTTTTTGACAGAGTCAGAGCACACATATGTGAAAAAAAAAATGTAGAAACCGTCTTGCACGAGGTGGTGGTGAAAATAGAGAAGAGTCTACAGTTCGGTGAGTTTGCTATGATGGCCTTCTTCGATATAGAGGGAGCCTTCAATAACGTGGAGTGCACCGCCATTAAAAATACTCTAGTAGACGCCAACATTGAACATGGCATTACAAACTGGGTTTGCAACATGCTTGCAAGCAGGAAAATAAACTGTTCCTCTGGGAAAAGCTAGGTCAGAATGTCCGTAGCCAGGGGAACCCCTCAGGGTGGAGTCATATCTCCACTCCTGTGGGTGCTGGTTATCACTGACATCCTCAAATAGCTTAGTGCAATGGTTATAAGTGCCGGGGCATAAGCAGATGACGTGGTATTGTGACCACCACTGCAAGGAAAATAATAAAATATTTTAAGCGAAATTGTGGAGCTGACTCTGAAAATGATCAGCACATGGGCAAAAAGCTGTGGTCTCTTCTTTTTTTACCAGAAAGTGCAAGATACTGCAATTCAAACTCAGAGAACTCAACGGAATTGACCCTCTCGTACAGCGCGAAGTACCTGGGTGTGATTCTGGACAAAAAACTGAATTATAATCTTAACGTGGTGGAGAGAATCAAAAAGACACATAATGCTGTTTTTATCTGCAAAAGAACGGTAGGAACAATTTGGGGCTCAGAACCTGCGATGGCTGTATAAGGTGGTAGTACGACCCATACTATCATACGGCTCTCTAGTATGGCGGAAAGCAACAAACAAGAAAACGATTTACGGAAAATTAGCGGCGCATACAGGGGCCAAATGCATGAATTCATGGCAAAAATTAAAAAAAATAAAAAATTGGGGAAATCTTGAAAGAAAATAACTGGATTGTATAGTTAAATACCTAAATATTACAAACATATGATAATTTTGATAAAGCTGTTTGCATTTTGAACACGTCAGTCGTTTGAACTTGTGCATTCTGGGCAGTGAATTTGCAGCTGTGTTTAATTTCAAAAAACGAGCAAGTGCTCAAGTCAATTTCTTAGCAGCGTTTTAATTTATATATGTATATATATTTTTGAAATGGATTCAATGTTTGTCAACAGTATATATGTAAAATGATAGTCTTGTGTAACGAAATGAAATTTTGGTGAGTTTTTGAAAGTTGGTGTTAATTTTTGAAGAAAATTGTGTTTTTCTGTGTTTTCATGTCAAAACATGTCTTCGAATTATGTCTTGTTTGATTGTGTGTTATATGTTCTCTTTGGGACTTCAATAAAAATTTGCGCCTTTTTGCGCTTTTTGAAAATATCGTTTGTTCAAAGTGTTCAAGTCCCGACTCAAAAAAAAAATTGTTTTTTAATGTTTTTTTTTTGTATTGTATTCATTAAAAGGCGCACATTGTTTGAACATATGAAACAATCAGGCGAATTAATTTCAACAAACCAATCTTCAAGATTGAAGGAATACGTTGAAACTGGAGCGAAATGCCCAGATCATGCTAAACCTTTGTTGCGAAAGCGGATTTCATTTTTCATATCAGATTTCATACAAAGATGGCAAAAATGCTATAGAAAAGAGGATAGGTTTCTTACTTCTAATAAGTCTTGGCTAGATTCTGCAATTAGTTTCAAAAATTATGCTTTTTCTGAAAAAAAATGTGGTCGCCCTATAAAAAGTTTTGATTAAGCTTCGCAAAGAACCAAACGCCTAGAAACTAAGGATTTAAGACAGAAACACTCATCTGAGGAATTAGTTTTTGCTACTCAAATGAATTTACGGTCTTCAGGGCAAGTAGAAGCGTCTAAATTTGTGAGAGATGTGACGGCAAGTTCGGTTAAACGAGCTGCAAAATATAGGTTGGCATTCAAGACATTTGAAGGCGCTAAGGAAGAACAACTTTCTGAGAGAGAAGCTTTGTCGATGTTTGTTGAAGCCAAACTTACTAGACACCAATACAACATACAAGACGTTCCCGTCTTATAAAAAAAGCAATACAACTTGCCAAAAAAGAGTGTTAACCTGCGAAAGAACAAATTACTGTTACGGACACTGTTGCTGATATTAAATTACAGGCTTTACTTAATCATACCAGAGTTGCAAAAGCTTAAGTCAATTTTGGCTTAAACCTGTCTTTAATTCACAAGCCAATTGGTGAAATTTGAATTAGAAAATTTTTAATGTTACGATTGCTATGCTATTTCAATTCATAAGCTGACCGAAGCTGGTGTAATTCATAATTCACCAGCTCGCTTATGAATTAATTCTTTTTCAAATTATAAGTCAATTGTTAGCTTATGGCTTAGTGTTTTTTTAATTCCTAAACTCGCAACTCCGAATCATACAGTTAATCGGCTATTAGATGCTCAAAAGGAAGTTTTGAAAGTCCAACAAACGGATTCCTTGAACAATTTGAAGCTGATTTGTAAGTGGGGCTTGGATGGTTCAGCGCAGTCAGAATACAAACAGCATTTTTCTGATGCAAATGCTGAAGACACCAGTATATTCATTGTACCCTTACGATTGATCCACAAACAACCCAGGAGAGCAGGGGCAATTAATTATTTGGCAAAATGAAAGACCCTCATCCACACGATACTGCAGACCAATTAAGTTTATTTTTCAACATGAAACAACAGAAATAACAAAGACCGAGGTTGAAGTAATGCGCAACCAAATTGAAGAGCTACAGCAAGTGACATATAAAATGAATAACATCGAAATGCATGTTACGATTGCTATGCTATTTACTATGGTGGATGGAAAAATTTGTAATGCCATAACAGACAAGAAATCAACACAAAGATGCTTTGTATGCGGACTAACGTCCAAAGATTTCAATAACATGGAAAAAGTATTCAACACTCTAGTTTTATATGCATTTTATTTTCTTAATCACTAACTTTTACATACTAACAAAAAATGCTTAAATGCTAGCTTAAAATTACTTAACAATCTTATACTAACTTACTGGCCCCACACAGGCACTCTAAGCTACTCTAAATTCTTATAACTATGTCTTTCGACCTCATTTACATTTTCTTTATGGATATTTATTTTCTATACTTAAAGCTAAGAAAAAAAATTGTTAACAAAACTTAGCATATGGACTTTTTTTTTTTTAGCCTACCTAAACTAAATGTACAATACACACATAAACACACATAGACGTTATACACAATCATATACATATATCAGTATACACCTTTGTATACACTGAAATATGTATATGTTTCTTTAATGCTAACCTAAACCTATGTAAGCCGGCCATCGCTGTTTACAGAGAAAATAGATTGGTCAGCTCTGCCTCATTAGTGAGGCTGGTCCGTAATTGACGGAAACAACGGCGAAACATCTTCTCCATCATTCAACCACCAGAAATGCTGGTGCTGCCGAACGACATCCCTCTTATCGCGATTGCCCACCGCCCTATTGAACCTGAGACGATCTACACTGCCGTGTGCGACGTCTCTGTCGTAGTTGAGTCGCCTGTCCCCAGCTGTCCGAGCGACATGGAAGATTAATGGCACCGCTGATCTATCCTGGATCAACCCTATCTGATCTAGGTAGAGGAATGCTTCCGGTGGAACGAAGCCGTCAGAGCGCACACTCTCGTGGTAAAGGTAATTGGGGTAGTAAGCCCCAGATATCAGGTTATTCGTCGAGGTGATTGCTCTTGCAATGTGCCTTCGAGTCAGCTTAATTACGAAGTTGTCCACTCGTATTAGGTTCGCCCTGTTGTAAAGGACCTCATTAGGATAAAATTTTTTGTACTCCTACTCTGGTGTTCTGTACAAGCGAAGGCAAGCCCTAAGACAAGCCCTCTCAAACACCCGAATCTTTTCCATTAAGCTTGCTCGTACATTAAACCACACGGGACAACCAAATACCAGCATGGGCCTGATAAGGGCCATGTAGCAGATTACCTTTACCCTCGTATCGAGCTGGCTGCTATAAAACAGTCTCTTTGTAAGGGCAAAAGCACCTTTAGCTCTGGCCAGAGCAGCATCTACATTTTTGCCAAAATACAGAAACTGATCTAGCCAGATTCCAAGGTATCTGACTACATTTCGACAGGCAAGAGGCTGTCCGCGTTGTCCAATGATTGAGAACTTTCGCCAATTTTTTCTGGTATCCCTAGAGGCTCTAGACAACGGCGTCCTAAAGAGAATGGTTTCCGACTTCTGAAAGTTGATTTTCAACTTCCAGTCATCGCAAAATCGTCTTATCTTATCGAAGTCGCGCTGCAAGAGAGTATTAATGACCTCGATTTTTGGACCTGTTCTGTACGCTATCAAATCGTCTGCGTACGCAATAGTATGGGGAAGTGAACCTATCAAGTCGCTTGTAAAAATGTTGAATAGGATCGGTGAATTGACCGCGCCTTGCTGAAGACCATTTTTAATTTGAAAAATTCCAACAGAAGTCACATCACCATTCTTCACGATGAACTGTCTGTTAGTTAGCATATTATAAAGAATGTACAAGAGTGGTTTACTGATCCCCAGCCTAGTCAGCTTATAGAAAAGACCCTCTAACCATACAGTGTCGAAGGCCTTCTCCAAGTCAACAAGGCAGGCACCAGTGCACTGTTTCTTGCCTTTGTTCCATTGGATATCGGACACCAGTTTAGACGCGGCATGTGAGATATCATGTCCCGCCTTAAAACCGAATTGATTATCCGGAACTATATGTTTGTCCTCAACCCACCTAGACAGAGCTCTATTGATTACCTTTTCAAAAACCTTACTGATATTCGGAAGGAGACTTATCGACCGGAGATTCGCCGGATTGGATATATCCTTTCCCTTTTTGGGGATAGAGGAAGATGTCGAAGCACGATGTTCGGAATACCATCGGTCCCCACTGATTTCCTAGCCCTGATTGTGTCGAAGATCTCATGGAGTTCTTCCTTCGAAATGAACGGGGGTAGGCCACCCTCTCTGACAATGACATTATTGGCCATATTTTCGTCGCTAAACTGGGTGAAACCAGAGCCCTCGGATCGCCAGTTCCCCATTTCATTTCGAATGCAGAAGTCGTGCACCAAGACGCGATTGTCCAGGTCGTAATTAGGGCCAATGGTATCAGTGGCCCTGTATACTTCCTGGAAAGTCGCCCCTATAGCCTCAACCTTCTCCTGTGGATCCTCGATCACAAAAAAGTCGTCATCATCAGAGGCCTCATTTGGATCAATACCTGCTATTGTCAGTAACCGTTCGTTGTCTGTCGTCCGGGCTATTTTAAGACACTGAAGGTCGTTTTGATTTTTTCTCCGAAATAGTTTATTTATTTGCGGAAACATATTCGGGTTGCTGGTGTTTACAGCCCGAACCTTGTTGTTCGAATACAAACTTACAGAAATTCTGTAATTCTCTTTTATTAGCGTTTGAATATTTTTAATCGACGACTTCAGTGTCCTAATCTCCGGGTCTTGTCTGTCAGTTAACTATCTGTACAAGTTTTTGAGTCTTGTCAGAAGTCTACTTTTATGTCGGTGCAGTGCGTCAATAGTAGGATTGCGGAACTGGTCTTCGTTAGTCGTACGTCGATATCGCGGTATTGTAGTGTCCATAGTTTGTTTAATTGTCTCGTCCATTTGTTTTAGGTAATTGTCGATCTCCTCGATTAGAATTCGGACTATGTGTGCTCCATGCCTGGATTCGTTTCTTCGAATGTTTGTTGCACCTTAGTTATAAACTGCCTCTGATGAAGAGGCAGGCTCGTGGAGAGAAAGAAAAGAAAATCGTTGCTGAGAGAAAAAAAGAAATCCAAAGCAAATTTAAAACTGAGATGGGATTAGTAGTCGATAAGCCAAAACCTGGCTTTGGGAGCAGTAACGATGGCAAAGATTACTAGGTTAGATATTAATGTTATTCAAAGGTTTAAAATTGTATTGTAAACAATAGCTAGTACCTATGAAATTAATGAGGACAAATTTCAAATATATGCTTTTGAAACTGCCAGACTGTTTGTGGAAAAATATAAATGGTACCCAATGCCACCTTCAATCCACAAAGTTTTAATTCATGGCTCAGCCATAATAGAGCATACCTTATTGCCAATAGGCCAACTAAGCGAAGAAGTGCAGGAGGCATGAAATAAGGAATTTAAAAAATACAGAGAAAATTTCTCTCGTAAAATATCGCGTGTCAAAACTAATGAGGATATTTTGAATTCACTCCTTATTTCTTCGGACTCGTTTATAGCCAGTTTGAGAAAACTGCTTCAAAAACGGGCTTATAACATTGAGAAGGATGTTCTTGACTTATTAAAGGCACCTGACCTTCCGTTTACTTCAGATGCTTCCGATACATCAGCTCATATTAGTTCCGATAGTTCATCCGACACGGAATAATGATTATTGTACATTTAACTCTTTTCAATTTCGTATATTTTGCATACAAAACATAAAATATTATTATTTAAAAACAAGATGTATGCTTTTTATTCATTTTCCATTTGCAATAAAATAGTTTTTGCCAGGAACTTATGCATTTGGGCCCTGTGTGCGGCAGTTCAAAGAACGGCTGCCATAGCCATTACAGGTGAGCTCCGTACCACCCCTACGGCAGCATTAGACACCTTTTTGCACCTAACACATCGCGTGATTTACAGATCAAAAAAACTTGCTGGCAACAGTGCGATACGACTCACTAATCTGGGTTACTTCAAGAGCAGTAGTTTCGGACATGGCACGGTACTAACAGAGCTACTGCCAGGCAATCCAATTCTAACGGATGAAATTCCTTTCCTGGTCGACTTCGATAAGTTTATTCGGAGAGGGAGGACTGGGAAAAGAATGCAATAATCAGGTCAAATGAAATTGCAAAAAGGAAGTAGGAAGGAACAGGTTCTGGTATCTTCTGAGAAGACCCCGTTTTGGTGCCTAGTGTCTGTATGATGGCATATCCATCACACCCCTGTTTAACCTAACCTAACCTAACCCTCTTCGGAGGTCGGTTGGGAACCATATATTGCTAAAAGATTACCCATTCATAAAGAGTCGTAAAATGGTAAGAACACCACCAAAGAAGTATCAATGTTGGTTGCTTGTTACAAAAAAAAAAAAACAGAGAAAAGAGAGGCAATTTTAAGCAACTCAGTGAAAAGCTAACAAGCGAAATTGATAAAGAACAGGTTAATAATAACAATAAAAAGGAGCAGATAACAAAAGCTGTCGTATATTCTACGGATGAAGAAACAAAAAAAAATATTTCCGGTGCTTTCACCAGCAAAAGTAAACCGGAAAAGCCCAGGAAAGACTAAAAACAAAGAAACCAAACCACTCAAGTCAATAATGCCTCCTCCAATAAAAGTGCTTTGTATCACGAAGTACGAAGGCTTACTAGAGGATGTACTAGAGGAAAACAAAATAAAAGCTTATACCTCTCTCCTAAACAATAATGATATCAAAATGAATGTAGAAGGCGAAGAATCCTACAGAAACTTGACAAAATTACTAAATCAAAACAAACAAGACCGATAAAGGTTGTTGCAGAGAAGCAACAACCCATTGCGAAGAAAAACTTCAAAATAGTAGAAATTGTCAATATGTTTAAGTATTAAAGCAAAATACCCCTGCCGATGTTCATTCTTACTTTTGAGCAAGATGAAGACATCAAGAAAATTTATGAAATTACGGATATATAGGGTTTTCCAATAAGGACTTGACAACTTTTTTTTTTTAAATAAAACGCAAACCATTTGAGATATTTCAAAAAACTTTATTATCGGCTTTGGAACTCGACTTCGTTCATATGGACACCGCGAGCACGTTTGCTGTGGTCGATTCGTTGGACCCAATTTTCAACGACTCGGCCACACATTTCGGCCGAAACGGCCGCTATTTCGTCGTCGGCGTGTTGGCATAAACCAATGACTTAACGTAGCCCCATAGAAAATAGTCAAGCACGAACGAGGCGGCCAATCGACTGGCCCATTTCTTGAGATAACACGCTCACCATACTTACTCTTCAATAAATCGATTGTAGCGTGTGCTGTGTGGCTTGTGGCATCATTCTGTTGAAACCACATGTCGTCCAAGTCCATATCTTCCAATTCGGGCCAAAAATAATCGGTGATCATGGCGCGATAACGCTGAACATTCACAGTAACGTGACGATCGTTATCGTCGACGAAAAAATATGGCCCAATAACGCCGCCGGCATGCAAACCGCACCAAACAGTTATTTTTTGTGGATGAAGTGGTGATTCGTGAAGCTTCACTGTGAACTCACTGGGAATATTTTCGAATAGACGTTGTAGACAATACTGAGTTGAAAGTAGGACTTGGAACGCCGTATCAACTTGAAAAAGAAGTTGAACGTTTTGTTGAAGTCATACAGCAAGCGGCCTGGAATAACACTCCCCGCGAATCGAACAAAGTTCCCAAAGTCGGCATAAGATACCCACCGGAAATCAGAGAAATGATAAAGAAGAAACGAAACCCGGGCATCACAAGATAAAACGTCCTTCAATAGGCTCTGCAACTTGTTGAAAAAATCGATCAAGGACTTCAATAACCAAGGTATTAATAACTACCTTGAGAGACTCACAGCGACAATGGATACCAGCTACTCCATATGGAGAGCCGTTAAAAGTGTTCGAAAGCCCCAAATACATGTGGCGCCAATAAGAAGAAACCAGGATGACTGAGCGAAAGAAGATAAGGAAAAAGCTAATGTTTTCGCCGACCGTCTTGCAGAAACGTTCAAACCATTCGACGGGGAAGTGCTTCCAGAGAATGTCAATACGCTAGACGTGACGACAAACTTTCCAGTAGAAAAGGCTACACTTAGGGAACTAAGACAAGTTATAGACACGCTTAAGCCCAATAAAGCCCCGGGATATGACTTAATAACGGGAGAGATACTTAAAGCGAAAAAAGGTTTACTAAACCTGCTCTATCTTATAAATGCCAGCATTAGATTAGAGCATGTACCGCACCAGTGGAAAGTAGCCGAAGTTATTATGGTTCCGAAACCCGGTAAACCGCTGACTGAAGTCAAGTCATATAGACCAATATCGCTTCTCCCGATTACATCGAAGGGCTTCGAGCGAATCCTTCTTAATCGTCTTAAACCAATTACCGACACAAATTCCTTCTTGCCTGATCATAAATTTGGCTTTAGAAGCCAACACTCTACAGTTGACCAAGTGCATCGAATAACCGATGTAATTGAACGAGCAATCGAGTGTAAGTTAGTCTGTTCAAGCGCATTCCTTAACGTTCTCGCAAGGTATGGCACGAAGGCCTAAAATATAAACTTCAACAAGCCCTACCCCAGCAATTGTCTCGTATTTTAGGTTCATACCTGGAAGACCGACTCTTCCCTGTGGGACACGGAAACGAATATTCCACTTTTAAGATAATAAAGGCGGGGGTGCCGCAATGAAGTGTACTTGGCCCTCTGCTATATTTGCTTTTTACCCGCGATATACCGCAAACGGACGACACTGTCCTAGCCACATTTGCTGATGACACTGCCATTTTGGCAACGGCTAAAACAGTCGAAGAAGCAACTGCCGAGTTGCAACATGCCCTTACACGGATTAACAATTGGACAAAAACTTGGCGAATCGCGCTTGATGAAAACAAGTCTGTCCACGTGAACTTCACTCTCGAGAAAATTGAGGATCCACCGGTGTTTACCAACGCAGTACGAATTCCTTACGCGAACGAGGCCAAATATCTCGGTATGACACTCGGCGCTAAACTAAAATGGAGAGCACACGTTAAGAAAAAACGTGAAGATCTTGAAATCAAATATAGAGATATTTACTGGCTTATTGGAAAGTATTCCAAGCTTGACTTAGAAAACAAACTGCTGTTATACAAGCAAGTGCTAAAACCGGTCTGGACATATGGTGTACAACTTTGGGGTTGTACTAAATATAGAAACATTAATGTATTACAGACATGTGGTACATTAGAAACGATGATATCCACAGAGACTTAGGAGTCGAAAACGTTCAGAACGTAATTAAAATCGATTACAATGTCATACGAATATTTCTGTTCAACAGATCCTCGACGAGACAAATTTATTGCGCCGTCTGAAAAGGACTAAGCCTCAAGATCTAGCGCTGTGATTAGCAGGCTCCGGGCCTATATTGTCTATGAAGATTTCTCACCCACAAAAAAAATGTGAATTTTCACCCGACCAATAACGCATATTTTGTGAGCGATGCTCAATTCTTGAGAACGCCGTGGAATTGACTGATTTGGATCGTTTGCTACGGACGCCTGAACGGCAGCGATATTTTCGACACTTCGACCAACCCGTTGTCTCACTGACACGGCAACATCACACAACGAATATGTAGACTCAAATTTTTGCACTAAACTTGTTATTGCCTGTCTACTAGGGCGAGAATTACTACCGAAAATTGGGGTTAACGCTCTTAAAGTTGGATGAAATGATAAAAATGTTGAGTTTACTAAATAAATTGACAGTGACAGTTTGATGATAAGTGAAAGAGTGCGTTCACAAATTAAATTCAAAGTTGTCAAGTCCGTATTGGAAAACCCTTTATAACCAGCCGCAGGAAGAAACTGTTATAGTGCCTTCCAAAAATCGCAAAAGAAAGAATACACTAAATTCCAACATTTCGATATACAATGTGCGCCATCTGGAGCTTCTGTATATAAATGCTTCAGTGTTCACGATTTGGAAACGTCAATTTGGTACAATTTGAACCATGAATAGCTTTACACCGAAAGAACGCTTCGAAATAGTGACGGTCATCATTGAAAATAATATCGTGGCCGTTCTGCTCTTTCCGACAATCCAATTCGTTGTTTGGTCTTCAAATTTTATTGAGGACGGGTCTGTGGCACATTTTTACTTTTTTGCTTGCAAAAATCATAACTCCTAAACGAATAAAGGTATCGTGACAGTTTTTCTCCCTGCTTAATGTAAATTCTCAGGGCTATAAAAGTAGTGAATTTTGAGAAAAATGTTTCACAGGGTGTTTCAGAATATTCTGCTGAAATATGACTTTCTAGCCACAGGGGATAAACATAATACTTTGTTTTAAGAATATTCAAAAGTCCATGATTGAAGTAACAACAGCTTGTCTAAGAGCTAATCCAAGCAAAACAGTGGTGAATTAATGTAAACAAACCATTTTTTAAATGTTTTTTGTAGGGTGTATCATAAGATCATTTTTTTAATTTGTGGCACATCAGAGTACGTAATAAAATACTTCAGTGATTCACTTCAAGTTAAACAGTGGGGAAAAAAAAAATAAACGGATCAAAAATTTAATTAAAAAAAATCAGATTTTTTTGGAAACATTCGTCAACACAAAAAAACTTATCGTTTCTGGAGAGTATTGTGCTTTGAGATATTTTTCGCTTTTTACATGCCTTAACGAAGAAATGAGTGGGTCCGATGAAGCTGGAAGCGTATTGAAAAGGGGTTCATTCTGCCGCATCTTAGAAACCTTGCACGTATTTTGCTCTATATTTCTTGTATGTAGTCTTTATTTATTTTATTTGTGGATTTCTGAGCTTATTCTGACAATTCTCTAAGTGGTAACGGACGATACTCGATTACATTTCGACTGTGAGTGAACATTTTATGAAGAATGGGTGTGAATCGATTACTGGGATATTTTTGCTTTAATATCCGTTATACTCTTGTCATACTCCCCAAACAGTGTTAACCTTTAAGTATGGACGTCATTTTTTCCTAACTCTACCTTGGACATGGAGCCTCACAGGCTCCCAAGTCCACATTTATTTTTTTTCAATGAAAAATATTTCAGTAATTTTAAAACTATATCGTTATTAAAGTATAGGTTTATGAGCATAAAAAAAACGTGATCATATTTTATAATCAACTTTGTATTTATAAAGATATAAATCTGAAAGACATAAAAATTATGGCACTTTTCATTCTTTTTTGGCAATTTTTAGTAACTCAAAGTTGTTATGTAACAAAATAAACTTTTTTTCTTAAATTTGAATCAACCAGAGACTAAAAAAAATTAATAACCACTTCTGGCAACAAAAAATAAAAATGTTGACAATCAACTTTTTATGGCTAATTTTTTGGCAGTCTTTGCACAAAGAACGCGAGCACGACAGGCATGCAGGCTTGCTGCATCCAATACAGACATAAATCGCCATCCTGTGTTTCTTTGCAGGACAAATTCTGCAAGATCGCCTACCTGTATTCTTAGTTTCTTGTGCAACGATTTCCTCTGCAACCATATATTTGCCTAAAACTCGAGCCATTGTAAATATGAGCTCTCTAGGGAAATTAGTGTTAATAACACGTTTTTGGATGTGAGGTACCACTAGAGAACAGGCTAAATTTTTGAGAAAATCTTTCTAGCCTACCCGGTAACGCCTTGCTGTTGCAAGATTTAACTGTGCATAACATAAAGAATTTAATTTTCTTTATAAATGAGGTAGATATAATGGTAATACGTACAGTGAGCGACAAAAGTCTAACATACGTACGACCCACCATTCTATCAACCTAACGAGTTCAAAAGCATTATGAAAAAATCTAATGATGCAGTTTTGTTTCAAATCTCTTTTTATTAATATTACACTGTAAAATAAATGAATTTAACAAAAACTTAACAAGTTATTCACAAAAAACCAAAAAAAAAAATAATAATGACAAAAGTCTACATACGGCATATTAACTAACGTAAAGACCTTTAATCCATTAGGTAAAACTATGGTAAATGATAAATTAAATATTTTATGAAATTACGGATATATAGGGTTTTCCAATAAGGGCTTGACAACTTTTTTTTTAAATAAAACGCAAACCATTTGAGATATTTCAAAAATTTTATTATCGGATTCGTAATTCGACTTCGTTCATATGGACACCGCGGGAGTTATGTTTGGGAGCAAAAAAAAAAACACAAATCTTTGTTTATAACAATTATTCGTAACAATTTATTAGATGCTCTTTATTTCGTGGTCTCCCACAGTTGTCCTCTCTATTCTCCCTGTTGGTGAACTTCTCTTTTGGGTAGAACATTCGGGTGGCTTGGCTTTTGCCGATGCTGATGGTTCGATGTTATTGTTGAGTATGGTGATCATGCATTCGGAGCGTGTTGATGCATGATTGATCCTAGCGCCTGATGTAAACAACTGCAACTACTACATCTATGGATCACGCACCAAATGCGTGTTGCTGTTTTTATCGCCAGCCATTGTTGAGTCTGCAAACATGCTTTCGTGCGTGATTTGTGCATGACCAATGCATCACCAAATGCATGGTTATTTGTAGCTCGGTTGAGTGGCACAGGGTGGCACGTAACTCCTCCCGCCCAAGAGTGAATTTGCCGATGCATATGAATACAAATTGCAACAGTTCAGTTTTGCCCCCGGCTTTCGTCCTTTCTCTATTGACTATATATAAATGGGAAATGGATGAAGTGGAGTGGACAGGGATGGGTACAGAGTTGCTCTTCTTTATACTTTTATCTTTATATTTATGTTTTTCTTTAGATTCAGTACATATTTTAGATGTAGCTGGAACTGAGCTGTCTTAAAACTTACCAAATTTAATTTGTTAATCTATATATTCATGTTCTATATATTTATTTTTATATTTTATATCTATAGACAAGTAGATACTTGTTCAGTTATTTGGATTTTTATTATTTGAGAAAAAAAAAAAAAATCCGAAGCCAATGTTGAAAATATTAAGATTTTGTTTTTTTTTTTGTTAAATATGTTTTCTTTTATTCTTTATTTTTTGTTTGTGAACTTTTCTTTTATCTGTTTCGACTGTTGCCCTATTGTCTCGTTTAATTTTATGTTCGATAAATCTGGCAGCTAGCTTGTTTCTTCTGTCATCTTTCTCAAATATTTTTTCATTAACATCGAATTCTGGAGCATTTTTTCGGGTTTCATTTAATTTTGAAATAACATGTTTTTTATATGCTAAACTTCTATCAAAAGCTATTTGTTTTAATGAATCATAGTTTTTAATGTGTTCAACTAGGTAGTCTTGTTCTGTATGAAAATTGTTTACTTTAGGGCAAAAGGTGGTTTTGACCGTGTGCCCGGTTAATAACTCAAATGGAGACATTTTGGTAACAGAGTGTATGGAGCTATTGTAGGCAATTACCGCTTCATCAACAATCTCAGCTATAGATTTATTTGAAGATTTAGCTTTTATGATTCTTATTAACTCTGTGAGAGTGGAATGGAATCTCTCGACTGGTGAATTTCCAGTAGAATTTTTTGCACAAGTTGTATGAAAATTTATATTATATAGAACCAAAAATTCTTTAAAGAGTGTAGAAAGAAACTCCATACCATTGTCTGAAACTATTTTTTCGGGAATTCCATGATGCGAGAAAAAATGTTTCAGTGATTTTATAAGATTCAAGGTATTTCTAGATTTTAAAAAATAAACACTTGCGAATCTACTAAACTTATCCAAAATGGTTAGAAAATTTTCTTTGGAAACGGAATAAATATCTAAATGGAGTATTTGTAAGGGTCTTGACGGTGTTTCAGTCAATTCAAATTTTAATGGATGTACTTGACGTTCGTACTTATATTTTTGGCAGATATCGCAGTTGTTAATGATTCGAGATATGACATGCTTCATATTGGGGAAGTATATCTTTGCCCTAAGATGTTCTAAAGTATCGTTTATTCCCCTATGATTGGATTTGTCATGATAATGTCTTACTTCTCTTTCTTGTTCGTCTGGACAAATTATATCTTTTAAAAGTACATGACTTCTAACCAGTTTTAAGTTGGAATAATTAAAGTATTTTGAGTAAACCCGTTGTACAATTTTAAAAGTTTCGTCATCTGCTAAAATAGCAGTTACTCTTTTGGTGTTAATAAAGTTTTTAAAAATTTTAATTATCTCATCCTCTTCTTTTATGTTTTTACTTTCTATACGGTGTCGTTTTTTCCTTTTAAATAATATTTTAAGAGCCGAATGAAGTTTTGCTCGATTTGGGTTTTCGATTAGAATTATCTGATTAGAAAATTCGTTAATTGCTCTTTCAGAAATTGGAATACCATCACCCATATTTTCTGATGCTGAATGAATAGTGCTTAAGCTTTCAAATTCATCAATATTGTTTTGAGTGGATATTAAATCAAGATTTTCGACCTCCTGACTTATGTCTTCGTTTAGATTTATTTCAACACGGGACAAGGCATCAGCGTTGGAGTTTAATTTTCCACTTTTGTGTATTATTGTGTAGTCGAACTCTTCAAGGCGTAAGCGCCACCTCATAAGCTTGGAACTAGGATCCTTTAAAGAGAATAGCCAGAGTAGAGGCTTATGATCCGTTATGATGATAAATTTTCTGCCATAGATATATGGCCGAAAGTATTTCGTTGCCCAAACAATAGCTAAAAGTTCTCGTTCCACAGTACTATAATTTTGCTCAGACTTAGACAAGGTGCGACTTGCATAACAAATCGGTTTGTCTAATCCAACAGAGCCTTGCGAAAGTACTGCGCCAATTGCAACATTACTGGCATCTGTCGTAATGTTGAATGGTTTAGAAAAATTAGGGTATTGTAATATGGGCTCATTGCATAAAAGATTCTTGCAAGTTTCAAAACAGCTTACGTACTTGGAATCTAGAGTTATTTTATTACCTTTTCTAAGACATTCGGTCATGGGCTTTGTAAGTTTTGCAAAATCCTTAATAAATTTACGATAGTACCCGAGAAGGCCTAAAAAGGACTTGATTTGCTTAGATGCTCGTGGAATGGGAAAATTTTTAATGGCATAGATTTTGTCTACGTTGGGCTTAACCCCTTCAGATGTGACTATGTGTCCAAGAAAAGATACTTCTTTTCTAAGAAACTCAGATTTGTTAAGCTGAACCTTTAAATTGGCTTCTTATAGTTTTTTGAAGACCTTCTCTAAACTTTCAATATGCTCCTGAAGGGATGTTGAAAATATTATCACATCATCCATATAAACAAAGCATATTTCTCCCTGCAGATCTTGTAATACCCAATCCATCACTCTTTGGAATGTTGATGGAGCATTCTTTAAACCGAACGGCATCCTTACAAATTCAAAATGGCCATTATTAACCGAAAAAGCTGTTTTCTGAATGTCCTTTTCCTCAACCTGAATTTGATGGAATCCAGATGCCAGGTCAAGCGTAGTGAAATACATAGATTTACCTAATTTATCGAGGATATCAGATATATTCGGTATTGGATATCTGTCGTCTACAGTTTTTTCATTCAATTTCCGATAGTCTATAACTAATCGCCATTTTTCCTTTCCACTGTCTTTCTTCTTTGGAACCATCCAAATCGGAGATGACCAGGGAGAAAAACTTCGACGAATGATACCTGCGTGAAGCATATCCAAAATCTGTTTCTGAATCTCCTCCCTCAGAATATGAGGGTGCCTATATGATTTCGTGTAAATTGGAATATCATCGGTGGTTTTTATCTGATGCTTGATTTTGCTAGAGCACGATAATGCTTCATTTTCATTGAAAAAGATATGATGGTATTTAAAGCAGAGAGTTTTAATTGCTTTTTGCTCTTCCAAATTTAAATGGTCAGTTCTAATTAAATCTTTTATATTAATATTATCTGGGGACTTTATATTCCTAACGGACAAATTATGTATTTCAATGACTTCATCTGAATTAATTTTGGTGGCTTGTATGGGTTGTTTCACTAAAAACTTTTGAGGATGATCAGTTGAATTGACAATCTCCAAAAATGTAAAATATCTATTAGCTTCGTAAACGCCTTCAGAAATAAATAAACCTGGTTTTATCGAAGTTGGTTTTATATAGATACTCGTATTTCCGAATTCTACTTCTACGGGAAGTCGACTTAATTTTGGTTCTTACAGGTACTAAATATTTTTCTGACACAAGGTTGGGTTTGAATTTTAGAACTATTTTAACGTTTTCATTGGTTAAAATTGAATTCTCAAAATCGATTTTCATTTTAAGGCCGATAAGACCGTGAAAGTAATTGTGAAAGTTGAAAATGAGAAATGATAGTACTTTATCTGAATTTAGTTCTAAATTTAATTCTAAAAGGCCATTTAACGTAGTTTTTTTTTAACTGTTTGACTTCCAAACAGAGTTTTTATTTCTATTGGATCTATTTGTGTAACAGGTAAATTTATTGCAATAGTTGGATTAATGAAGGATTTGTTGCTTCCTGTATCTATGAGGAATTTAAGTTTCGAATTATTTAAGCTACTAATTTCTATATAGGGCAGTAAACTGTTCTTAAAATTATTAATGTCAATGTAATCTATTGAGTTTCCGAGGCAATTGTTAAAAAATTTGAGTCATCTATTTCACTTTCAACGATTTGTTCGGAACGAATTAAAGGGTCAAGATCTTGATAGTAATTTTGTGGCTCTTGATATGCTAAGTTTTGTTCTCGATCTTGTGTATAATGTGGGAAGGTATTGGTTTCGATGTTGTGAAGAAAATTTCTTTTACTCCCGCTTGCTATATCCATGGGTTCTTGGCGGGATCGTTTTGTATGACTTGAAGATGGCTTGTCGCAATTATAATTGGTAAAACGCTGGGAAGATGTTTGAGGAATTTGATTTATGTCAGGGGGATATTGTCTGGTTAAATTTGAAGGGTTTGTCCATTGCTGCTTTCCAGAAAGCTGTTGAGGGATTGGTGAAAGATAAGGCCTATTGAAATGTTGTTGGTTTATATTTGAATTGTTTGGAATATGAGGCAACTGTTGTTTGTAATTTGAAGTGAATTGCTGAGATGACGGTATGCTATTATTTTGACGAAAATTTTGTGTGTTAGTTCGACCAAGAATTCTATTAGGGGTGTAAGGCATATAGGTTGATGTATGATCACGAAAATAAGTACAATTTTATTCCTTTAAACAAAAGCTAAGAGCATCTGTCAACTTATTTGGCCTCATGGCTCTAACGGTAGAACCTAGCGGTTCCCGGAGGCCTGAAATAAAGGCATTTAGACACATTTCTTCGTACAACACTAATTTGGAACCTATAACGTTTTGATTACTCTCATGTACCCTAACGTGGTTTGTTAATGCTGCTTGTAATTCGATTATATTTGAGTAGAAGACGTTTACTGTATTATTGCCTTGTCGTAACAGATGTAAATCGCGAATTAAACTAGTCTCATTACGCTTATCTGAGTAATGTATTATTAAATTATGCTTAATTTCTTGCCAAACCACTGGAGTCCCATACAAATTAAGGACTTCATTCGCTTGACCAACAACTTTGTTGCGAATTGCCCTAAGAATAATTTTATTGTACGGGGAGTTGTTAACTTCGGGTATTAAACTTAATATTTCTTCAACATTGGAAAGGAAATCAAATAAGAGACGTGGATTTCCATCAAAATTTGGCAAGTCTTTTACTGCATCAGGTATCCTGAGTGAGTTGAAGACACTAAGGGCAATATCAGAATTGTTTGAATTCATTTCAATTAAATTATTATTGGAGAAACTTTTAATAATATTACTAAGATCACTTTTTAAAGTGCTATTGTTTAGACTTAAAGAACAACTTAATTTATTGATTTTGGATGCTTTGAAGGAAGGCATAGGATAATAAGGAATATATATAGTCTTTTACAGAGAAGGACTTACCTTAGCATGCTCTTTTAGCAATTATTTAAACAATGTGCAATCTTTAGGATCACTTTTAAATTCGTTTCACACCAAACACGTGTGTTCACGGTTTTTTTTTTTTTTTAAGTTTTTTTCTGGGTATATTTTGACTTAGTTCAACCTTGAATGTTTTAAATAGCTTTCACTTATTCTAAGATTCTTTTTCTTTTCGATATTCTTTCGAAATTCCAGCAGACACTTAGGCTACTAATTATTCACCTCTTAATTACTGGATAGACCGACTGCGCCAGTTATGTTTGGGAGCAAAAAAAAAACACAAATCTTTGTTTATAACAATTATTCGTAACAATTTATTAGATGCTCTTTATTTCGTGGTCAGAACAAGAATGGTCAAAATGTTATGCTGCTAGTGTTGCACTCCCACAGTTGTCCTCTCTATTCTCCCTGTTGGTGAACTTCTCTTTTGGGTAGAACATTCGGGTGGCTTGGCTTTTGCCGATGCTGATGGTTCGATGTTATTGTTGAGTATGGTGATCATGCATTCGGAGCGTGTTGATGCATGATTGATCCTAGCGCCTGATGTAAACAACTGCAACTACTACATCTATGGATCACGCACCAAATGCGTGTTGCTGTTTTTATCGCCAGCCATTGTTGAGTCTGCAAACATGCTTTCGTGCGTGATTTGTGCATGACCAATGCATCACCAAATGCATGGTTATTTGTAGCTCGGTTGAGTGGCACAGGGTGGCACGTAACTCGGGCACGTTTGCAGCGGTCGATTCGTTGGACCCAATTTTCAACAACTCGGCCACACATTTCGGCCGAGGCGGCCGCTACTATTTCGCGTTCAATGTTGGCTCTGAGCTCTTCCAACGTCGTCGGCGTGTTGGCATAAACCAATGACTTAACGTAGCCCCACAGAAAATAGTCAAGCGGCGTTAAATCGCACGAACGAGGCGGCCAATCGACCGGCTCATTTCTTGAGATAACACGCTCACAATACTTACTCTTCAATAAATCGATTGCTACGTCTGCTGTGTGACTTGTGGGATCATCCTATTGAAACCACATGTCGTCCAAGCCCATATCTTCTAATTCGGGCCAAAAATAATCGGTGATCATGGCGCGATAACGCTGACCATTCACAGTAACGTGACGATCGTTATCGTCGACGAAAAAATGTGGCCCAATAACTCCGCCGCGCCGGCATGCAAACCGCACCAAACAGTTTTTTGTGGATGAAGTGGTGAAAAAATGAGCTTCGTCATTGAAGATGATTTTGCGATGAAATTCATCATCTTGACGCATCTTCTCCAGAACCCAATCGGAGAACGTACGTCGCTTCAAATGGTCCATCGGCTTCAATTCTTGAGTCAGCTTGATCTTGTATGGGTGTAAACCAAAATCCTTACGCAAAATACGCCATAATGTGGTCTGAGCGATGCCCAATTCTTGAGAACGCCGTGGAATTGACTGATTTGGATCGTTTGCTACGGACGCCTGAACGGCAGCGATATTTTCGACACTTCGATCAACCCGTTGTCTCACTGACACGGCAACATCACACAACGAATATGTAGACTCAAATTTTTGCACTAAACTTGTTATTGCCTGTCTACTAGGGCGAGAATTACGACCGAAAATTGGGGTTAACGCTCTTAAAGTTGGATGAAATGATAAAAATGTTGAGTTTACTAAATAAATTGACAGTGACAGTTTGATGATAAGTGAAAGAGTGCGTTCACAAATTAAATTCAAAGTTGTCAAGTCCGTATTGGAAAACCCTTTACTCGGAATGAAAGTGCAAGTTCGTCCTTCAGGTAAATCAAAGCTAGTTCCTCAATGTAAGAGTCTATATTAGGGGAAAAAAGGCAGCCCCAATGTAGTGAAAGATACTCATCGAACTACAGAGGCTGTATAGGAGCAAAAGAGCTGGAGCAGGTAAAACATAACACTTTTCTTAATAATTTTATTTTTTTATTTTTTTATTATAAATATGTTTGTGTATGTATTGCATATTAAGTAGTTTAGTAAACCTACAAAGTTTAATTATCGTTATTCATTAATTTCATGTTAAACAAAAAAATCCTAAAAATGCCTTAAATTTACGGACGCTAAACTACCGGGCCCCCTTAAGATGGTAGATGCTGCTGAACAAACTGAAAGTACTACCGAGAACTTTTTATGATATTCCGTATGTAGGCAGCGGAGCCTATTCGGGATAGATACAACTTTACTCGGCGACTTAAACGGCTGATTATTAAGCAGCCATAATTCGGTTGGAAGTAGCACTAATTCCCCTCACATTATCGAGCCACTACCAGTCGACACTCCATTCATTATTTAACAGTAGTGTTCGAAAATAACCGTGAAATGTTATGTAGAATTTTGACATCGGCTGCTGTAAACTGTCTCACAGGTTTTATTATCTGGACCGCCACTCAGTAAATTGTAGTCATCCCCACAGAATATGGGTATACCTATGTTTGTCAATTTCTTATCCTGCAATTGACCCGACTTATCAATGTCAATCACTTGACAGTCACAGCAACATCAATCGAAATGGTTTATTGACGAACTGTCATCATTTTGTGCATTTTAACCCGTCACCATTGCCCTTCACTTACATGAGCGTCAACCCATCAACTTTATGTGAATTTCACGCCCTCACATGATGAATATTTCACATTTCACCTGTACTAGGCCGTCACTTCTTTGGTGACAAGTATCAGCATTTGAATCGTTCATCAGGCATCTAGCTAGCTCTGCCAAAAAAATGATTCTGTCTACCGAATACAGAGCCCAGAGGAAGGGAGTGATTCTCGTATTTTTCGCGATTCGCAGATATGTACCATGAATCGCAGGCAAACAAGAGCATCACAAGAGGTTTGTCTGACGAATATCTAATGCCTTGACGCTGCTGAGTGGATGGAATCCCACTTCTACGTGGGGCCTCGCCAGTATTTCATTTTTGTTTTGACATATCTACTCGTAGATTCTCTGCTGGTTTGGTGGTCGCTGAAAGTGGTTGGGCGTATTTTTATTTCGAATTCATTGGGATGTGTTCCCTGGACATGATAATTTCACCATCTTCGTCGGATGTTGATTTATGAGTTACATTTGCATTTGCCAGCAAAATGTATCCCATGCGAGTTGAATAAGGCGTCCGTCCTTTTTGGTAAGGGATACCATAATCGGCGACAGCTTTTGGTTATTTGTTTGCTGTAAGGGATGTGCTAGACTGGAAAGTGCCTTCAGGGATTCATATGAAGAGGCTAATGTGATAGTGAAATCGAAAAATCACCCCCTACCGTGTGTTTAGAGAAAAGATACATTCATTTGGCTGAACTGTTTGGAAATTTATTACGAATCCGGTTATTTGACAGCAGACTCCTAAGAGAAAAGTCACTGTGTCTAACTTGATTGTAAATATTTATGACTTTTCTGATTTTGACAGATGACACGTCCGGTAATGTAAACCAACATGTAGTGGCAAACTACAGAGTGTGCAGGCTTGTGCCGAAAAATTGACTGAGTGAGGACCGCGTCCAGCTCCGGACAGAATAAATTAATGCAAAATCAAATAAAATGTGTAAACTATGAGTACTCGTATAAACTAAACTAAAAATTAGAAGGGAGAGCTAAGAGCTAAGAGATTGTGGAGCTTAGATAGGAGTGTTGGAATTAAGAAGGACATTTCGGGGATTAGGTTTGCTAATGCCGAAATTGAACTCATTAAGGGTGCTATTCGCTGTTCTTGGTATTCTGGTTCGTTACAGCCGTAATCGATGTGATGGAAATTGATATGTCTCTCTTCCATAATCTAAGGTAACGTGGATTAGGGGACCGCATGGGACCTGGATACCAATCCAGCGTGCTTTCGGCGGCCGGAACATGTTGAATTATGTTGCGAATTGTAATGACGGGCAGTCAATACACCCACTTAGCAGCACGTCCTTGAAGGGGTTAGCGATTACTTAGTTTTAGGCGGTCTACGTAGGGGAGAAGGACCTTAATTTAAATCTGTATCGATTACGATTTTCCATAAAAAAATCTGTAGTTGGCATGATATTATAGAATGTGGACAAGATTAGATGATTGCTTTCTGAAATCGGTAAAAAAAACTGCGATATTCTTTCAGTTTCTATTCTGTATTTCCAGCTGTGGACAACGTTGTAATGGTGGTAGTACGGCTTTGCAAAGCATATGACTCGTTTATTCTGAGAATGATGTTGACAACGCACAACTTATATTGGCATCAGATTGCAGGTTTTCGGCGCTGACAGTTCTGGAGGACGTCAAATCCATCTTGAGAATCAGCCCGAGTGGTGGCTTTCACACAGCTTGGTTTTGGATCGGTTGCATAATACCTAAAAGATATAATTAAATGAGACGAAATTAGAAATTGGAGGAAACTGGCTGCCGCGGGTGCCGCCATCTCCATTTTGACGCTTGAAAATGTGAACGGTGGCAGTTCCAAAAGTTTGAACGACGCAATGTACTACAACTTCGAAAATTAACTCTAAAATCTGGCTAAAGCTAGGAATGTTTGCATATAAGTTGAGCGCTCTGATATGGAATTCTGAACTCTGTGTGGGCAATTACAGACTGCATAATCTGGCGCGGCATCTGTTGGGTCTCGCGATAACTCAGGAAAACAGTGGATGTGCTGACTAAAAAGTCGAAAATCTATCCTAATAGAGAGAGATACGATTGCGGGTTTAAACAAAGCTTCTGTCGAGACTATCAAGTCGAGGTATAACGAGGTATAGTATTCCTTGTATACTTGTTTTACTGGAATTTCTTAGTCTTTCGTAGAAAGATGAGTAAACGCTTCACTAATAAAGTGTCTACAGTACCAGCACCCACCACATCAGCGGCGAGTATCTGCAACCTGATGTGAGCGTAGGGCGGCCACCCACAGAAATAGTACTTTGCAGTGCCGCCCTCACTCTCAAAGCAATCGTCGCAGGATGTTGTGCCACTAATTCCTATCACATGTATGGAGGTGCTTAGCAAAACGTTACGATACCAGAAGAGAGAAAACATTTGATGATGCCATCCGCAGTTATGCCCATATGAAACCCAACTTTCAATCGAAGCTGTAACCAAGAACACAGGCAAGACTAAGCAGGTTCGGTTCCTGAGAAACTCCGTTTGCCTTTCCTAGTGATTACATCGTGACATCGCCCAAAACAAAAGTAAGTGAACTCAGTAGAAGGCTGAGGCCTTGAGGACATTTTGCATTCTCGAACTAGCTTAGAAGTCGTGAGAAGGTTCAGGAATGTCTCAACCTCAGCTTGGCTCTCATTACAGATGCAGATACTTTGCGCTCTCCACCGATTATTCAAAATGTACTCGTAGCTCATTCCTCTTGTGATCAATCTAAAGCTATCGTCCTCCAAAAAGATATAAGCGGCGCATCTTAGATCGATGAAAACCCAACTTCAATCCTTTCCTGACTGATATTCTGGCTTGTATCATTCTTGTTTATATGGAGAGTCGATTTCATGTTTTCGCAGCAACGTTCGTGGTAGTGCTATGCGGCAGATGGCATTCGATAAGACAACCAACAACAACTGTGGCAGCGCAAAATTGTCAAGGGGAGAGAGATTCATTTGTGCGTCTAGACTAGATACAGTCTTGATTGTGAAAGCCCCTCAATACAGCCCTTTTTTGAAGTCTATTAAGGCAGCAGTAATATTGTTTCCTGAAAGCTTGTTTCACTACACAGCCGACGTATAGGACATAATCGGTCTTATCGTTAGTGCATTCCTTCCATGGTCGACTTCGACATCCCGTGCGATATAATTTATCCGAAGAGGGATGACTGGGAAAAAAATGCAATAATCAGGTTAAATGCAATTCTCAGACGGTTCGAAAACAGCGAAAGGAACAGGTTCTGGTATCTCCCCAGTAGACCCAAAACTAGGACTGTCTATAAGACTACGGATGCAAGCACTGTCTTCCAATCAGAGGTTCTGACTGTCCTCAGGGCGGCTGAGCTAATGTAGATGAGATCGGCATCCGAAAGGGATATCGCTATCTACATTAATAGCCAGGCCGCACTCAAGGCAATGGAATCAACCAACGTCAACTCTGACACAGTCAGGGGCTATCGCGCAATGCTTAAGGCACTATGTGGTCAGAACCGGGTAAAACTGTGCTGGGTGCCAGGACATTGCCAATCGAAGGTGGTCAAGGCTTGAAGGACATAGATTATCTAAGGCTTTTTGGCCGCTTTTGGACGGCAAAAGATCTAGGAAGTTAATAAAACTAAACAGGGATAAGATTAGGACACTAATGGGAATACTGACAGGACACTGTCTCCTGCCGCAACACGCAAAGAGACTCAAATTGTCAGATACAGATATCAGCAGATTCTGCTGTGATCTGCAAGTTGTTGAGGACATAACACGCATACTGTGTGAATTCGAGGCAATATCGCGTAATCGAAGAAAATTCGAAAACCTAGAGGAAATAGACGACACGAACTTCAAAGGCCATCTTGGCTTTTGCAGGGAAATTGGGCGTTTCACCAGGGCAATTGCTTAGGTTTTTGCCATTTGAAGACAAATTCAACTGGTTCCACAGGGATCGCGATGGGCCCGTTTGGGAGCCTTGTGTCTGCGTGATGGCATATGCATTACACCCATGTTTAACCTCACCTAACCTAACGTATCGTAGCTGCATAGATCCCAACGAACCCTCTTCAGTGACATGTCTTGAAGAAAACTAACTTACGCTGGAAGAAAGCCAATAATGCCTTGGAGCCTTTAGGCGTGAGATGATTAGTCCAAAGTACATGAGTGCTAGCAATGAGTGTCGTCTTTCTCGTAAAGAGAACAAATATGTTCCACCCATCGACTAGGGTTGCTTGCGATTTATAGCAGTCAGCCACAGTGTGACTTAATTATTTCCACTTTATGTTATTTCCAAGTAAGAGGCCCTCGCTCAGAATCTATCGATGCTATTTGTCGAGATTAATCCTAAAGATTACAAGGCTTCATTCCTATGTGGCGGACTTTGCGTGTTGAATACAGGTCCCCACATTAAAAACTGACAGGAACCACGGTTGTAACTCATCAGTGGTCCACATAACTATTTGTGACAAGCGAACGGAAAGACAGGTACCTCGGCTTTTTTTGCTGAATTCACTCCCATCGTCCTAACGTGGGCAGTTTGGGAATCAAGATTTAGTTGCGGCAGACATAAGCTCCCAGAGACCGTATCAGAACTCACTGGATACTGTGATTCCAGCGAGATGAAGCTTATCAGATGCAGCAAATACTACTTGAGAGGCAGTCATCTCCTTACTGTCGTCTGACTTGGTTGTTAAAAATGTTGACTAAGGAGATTACTGTCAAACTATAGGTACATCGAATTCAGAACTGGATCTCTTGTCGAAGAGATGGATAATCAACTGGACACTCCATAATGAGGAGCTCGGCAAGTCCGTCAGGTGGGTGAAAAATTATCAGGATCTTAATTTGAGTATTTTGAACTAGGTAGGAAGGTAGGTATTTAAAAGTGGCTGTTGGAAAGGCCAATCCACTTAGATTTATTGGCCCATTTTAGTGCAACGTGGATCTATGATCCTCATACTCATGGAATCAATTTAAGCTTCTGATGAAACATAGGAAACGTACGAGTATATTCTTTAGATCGTTTAAGTCATTGCAGAAGACAGCTCCTAAGTGATGGTTTCTTCTTTGGGAGAGAGTAGGCGCCAAGAATTCTTGCATGGTTGCCTATAAGGCAGTTTCCAGTAATGACACCTATGACGGCGCTGAGATGTTTCTTATTTAGAAGGATCAGACTCTTAAAGCGATTCAAATCCAGCTTTGGTCAGATCTGTTTGGTCGCTAGACATGTTGGTCCAACAGTCCGCCTAAGGTTTGTACTTTTCTTGGCATCCAGCTTTAGTAGCGATTGGTATACTGATGCTACCCTTTTCCGGTAGAATAGTTAGAGTAGTTCTAATTTTGGTGAGTTCGTCGCCGCCCCTACAGTCCCCTGGAATGTCTCTGTGGCCCGGCACCCAACAAAGGTGAAGGTTGAACTGCTCTCCCATCTCCATAAGAGATGTTCGGCATTTACGGGCGGTTTTAGAATTTAATGAGACTGGGTCCAGGGACTTGATAGCGGCCTGACTATCCGGATATCCTTTGCAAATATCACGTTTTTCTTCATCCAGGACAGAGCTTCTTTAATTGCCTAAATTTCCACCTGGAACACGCTACAGTGATTTTGAAGACGGAAGGAGGGGCTTAGATTAAGCTTATCTGAGAAAACACTGCCACCCACCCAGATATCGGTCTTAGATCCATCTGTGTAAAGGTGGATTGTCCTACATGAAAGCATCTTCCTTCCAGAAGGATCTAGAGGGGAAGCTTACATGGAAGTCTTTGTAAAACCAAAGCCCACTGTGTAGTCTCTTTAAGGCGAATAGCAGCAGTCGCAGCTACTTCTCTGCTGAAGATATCTGGGGTGTCAAGTGAAACAGAATATCTAATGCCGCGGAGGAAGTAGAACGTAGGGCTCCGCTTGTGCATAGACATGCTGTTCTTTGACATCTGCTTAGTTTGCTGCAGTTAAATGCATTGTCTAAGGCCGTACACCAGACATCATATTTTGAACTAACGTACCCTGTTGGTGGAAACCCCTGCAGATCCCCCGACCAAACACAGTGTCGCATTAGCTTTGCCCATGGTGATCAGCGATGTATGAACCTTGTTATCTTCTTATTACTTAATCGAGTTCTTTATCTTTATGTTTAAATGAAGCCACTTCTCTGTTGGAAAAACATACACCGTGATGTCTTCATTTGAAGTCAGAAGGAATCATTTTAATGATTTCGAAGAAAAGGAAAACATTTTGGAATGCTTTTCCTCAAAGGAATTCAAAAACGCCACACAGAAACTCGAGAGTACTTTGTGCATAAACTGTAACTCGTCCAAGAAGACGATTTTCCTTATTTTAAAACATCAAGCATGTCAATAATATCTCCCCAACCCCACAGTAGATACGACTCCAAGGAAAAAGAGAATGGCTTTTCAATAGAAAACATCTTCAAAGAGCATTCCATTTCAAGTACATACTCGTACATGATACAACATTCGTGGAAGTAGCTCCATTATCCTCGCACTTACTGCAAAGTCAATGACATTGGCTGATAGTTCCAAGGAAGCAGCTATGAATATCTGCTCTAAAGGATGGTAATTCCAATGAAGGAAACAAATTCAGAGAAAAAGAGGTAAACGTGGGAAAACTGTCAGAATGGAAGCACAAACAATTCGCCAACACACCATCTGTTTGTGGCGGAAAATTTATTGACTCTCACGATGGCACTTTTTGAATCCGCTAACAACCCCACAAATCGTGTCTTATAACTCCCCTAGTCTACCCCACTATCGAGCACATTTCATTCCCTTTGCTTTGAGAACTCGAAATTCTTGATCCTCCGATAAATTGAAACAGCCGCACTTAACGAGTAGTAGACACAAATTAATTTCATCGGCGTTAGTACTCACTTCCGTTTCATATTTCTAAATCGTAACGGTAGAAGCGCTTTAACCCCTCAATCGTAAAAGGACAACAACTTCCTTGTTAATGAGACAAAAGATTTGTTAAATGAAATTCCTTTTATAACTGGTTGGTCTAGAAACGACAGTGGTAAAGCTGCTGTTAACTCGTGCAAAGGCTATTAAAGTTGAGTTACAGTGAAAGGATAATTAGTTTTTTGCTCGATAGCAATGCTCGTAAGGACACTCGAAATAAGGTCTAACGAAACACACCAAAGAGAAGTTTTTTTTCTCTTTCAACATATACAATTGACACACCGTTAGAAATTCTTCAGTTTGTTGCCGAACCAGATGCAGTTACAGGAACAGTTTGCACTAGCGCAAAAGACTAGTGGTAGCGTTTAAAAAAAAATAATTCACAGAGCTGGAGCTGGAGATTTTGCCACGAAAACTGCCACCGACATTGTTGTGGAATCTTGAATGGCACCACAGTGACCCATTGAAAGTGGATTCCATAGAAAGTGCGCAGAGGGAATTGCATGGAAGTTAAGCCCGTGTGATGGTGAATGGAACTCCTCAATGGATAGATGTCGTTATCCTTGGATCCTATATGGGATTTCCATTTTACGAGTATTGTTTGGAGTTGGCATGACTCCATAGCATTTTCCGGTGTTGTTTGGTAAATTAAAACAGATTTACAGTTAGAGATATGCTTCGAGGGTATTGTCAAACTTGTCCGAAACACGGAAAGGATGTTTGAAATGTTCGCTTTCATTAGATGAAAGGAATTATGTTGAAAAGATTTGGTGAACTGTTTGTCTTCCAGTGCTGACAATCGGGCTTCAAAGTGATAAACTCTGAATGGAATCGGTTCAACCCGCATATCGGACAACGGAAATCTGTTGCAGACTTGTAAACTGGATGGGAAAGGAATTGCAGTCAATATTAAGTTGGAAGATGACTTTTGGAAAATCTGATATTCGGATTCCACAAAGGAATTGTGGTTTTAATTAAGTAGAAGAGATTGTTTTTGAATGGTTTGGAGGTAGTCCTTCTACAACATATGGTAAAGTGCTACGTGATAAGAGTATGCACTGATCAGTGTTGACCTGCCGATGCCTTGTGATTAGTTTTCCTCCTCAGGGTCAGTAAGCGCTGGTGTCGTTAATTCAGAACTTATCACACTTAAAAGCATTTCAATTGCAAGTAAGAATATCGGATAGTTTGCATGATATGGTTGATAAAATGCTCATTACGGGGGAAAAATCTATGTTTGCATAGCCTGTAGATCATTAGTTAACAACCCTGCGTAAGGAGTGTTTGTCAGCCAAATGAGTACCCACTCAACTCAGAGATGGAGCTATTCTTCTGGTCGGATTCTAAAACCGTTCTAAGCTGGCTTCGCCCAGACTATCGGCGATATAGGCAATTGTGGCCTATCGTGTTAGATGTTGGATTTAACAATGGCATCGGAATGGCAATGGATACCTACGAAGTTGAACGCAGCAGACGAGGGGACCAAATGGCAGAAAGGGGGCCGGAATTTCTCTATTCACCTACAGACAAGTGGCCACAGGAAGATCAACCAAAGGAGCTTACGAGGGAGAAGTTGAAAACGGAATTTATTAACGTTCACACCCAAGCTCAAGAAAATATCTTCCGACCCAAAGGGCCTTCGATTTGGACACGGTAGCTTCAAATTATAGTCTTTGTGTTGCGGCTCATCTACAATATAATAGTTCGAAAACGCGAAGGAGCAAAAGCAGTGGGATCTTTGTCAAAAGAAGAACTTCAGCTGGCGCAAAACGCATTGCTGAGACAAGCTCAGGTCGACGTGTATCAGGGGGAAATCGGAAACGACCACAAAATCATGCGAGCCAACGGAAGAATCCACTCCTTAAAAGATGTGAGTGACGAATTTAGGCGACCGATAATTCTTCCTCGAGCACATCCGATTACGAATCTCATTATCGATATAAGCTTCGTAATCATGAGACAGTCGTAAACGAACTTGGTCAACACTTTTACATTCCCCGTATGAGAGCCGCATGTAGTAAGGTAAAAAGGAATTGCCAGCAATGCAAAAAACAACAGTACGAGGCCGTGGCCCCCAATGATGGCCCGGCTAGGCTGGACTCATTTTGTCGACTTCATCGGAATCGACTATTTCGGACCAATGCATGTCACCATTCTCCGGAGAACTGAAAAGAGGTAGGGATTCCTCCTGACTTGCCTCACAACAAGGGCAGTGCATATTGAGATCGGACATACGTTGTCATCGGACTCTTGCATTTCATCGCTTCGTAATTTCATGGCGAAACGAAGAACTCCTGTTGAAGTTTATAGTGACAACGGCACTAATTTCCAAGGGGCCGAACGGGAGCTAAGAGAAGCCCTAGAAAAGGTAAATCAAGAATGGAGACGTTCACCTCAATCATGACCAAATGAAAGGTCATCCCACCGGGATCACCGCATTTGGGTGGCCATCAAGACCGTCCTCTATGGAATAACACCAACTCGGAATCCCTCGGATGAACTGCTGAGAAGCATGTTGATAGAAGCGGAAAACATCGTGAACTCACGTCCCCTTAAGTACTTTGCTTTTGATGAAGAAAATGAGGAGATACTTACGCCTAATCATTTTCTCCTAGGATCATCAAACGCAGTAATACCGCTGGCAATGTTCAACGATGATGGCAGAGCGCTTAAGCAGAATTGGCTAACCTCGCAGCAGTATGCAGAACGCTTCTGGAAACGCTGGGTAAGAGAGTACCTTCCTACTATAGCCCGTCGAACAAAATGGTTCACACCCGTCAAGCAGATTGAAGTGGGCTACATCGTCAGCTGGCCATATGGGCGAGTAGTTCAAACCAAGATGTACAAAGATGGTCAAGTGAGAAGTGCATCTGTTCAAACGTATGGCGTATACGACAGGTTCATTGTGAAGTTAGCGGTCCTCGAAGTGAGAACCAATCAAGATGTAAGCTCACGGGTGGAACTACTAGGGGGAGTGTTAACAACCCTGCGTAAGAAGTGTTTGTCAGCCAACTGAGCAGTTGCCACCCTCAACTCAGAGATGGAGCTACTAGGTGGGGTGAAAAGTAACCTCCTTGACCGCCAGAATGCGCTGCTACTGCAAAAAAGGTTATGATTCCTTGATGTCCGTTCATATTTAGGCAGACATGCCAAATTTCAGTGCGATACTGTCTTTAGTTTTGTGTTGACAGCTGATTGTTGTTGACGTGTTTGGCATCATGTTGAGTATGGACAAAAACGATTTTCGTTCTCTCATAAAACATTATTTTTTGAGAAGCAAACCGGCGAAGGAAACAAAAGAAAAGTTGGATAAATATTATGGCGCTAATGCTCCGTCAGATTACACCGTCAAATATTGGTTTTGAGAGTTTCGTGGTGGCCGCAACTCCACTACCGATCAAGTCCGCAGCGGAAGGCCCTCCGCATGCTCATTCCTGACCAAAAACACGAACGCGAGAGCACTTCGAAAGAGTGTTTGGACTTGCTGATGCGGAATCGGGCGGACTTTTGGCGTCGATTGGTAACTGTTGATGAAACTTGGATCCACTATTACACACCAAAGAACAGAATGAGTGCCCGGCAATGAACTGAAGCCAGCACGAGTTCTTCGAAGCGGCCGAGGGAGGCTCGTTGGGTCGGAAAGGTTATGGCGTCGGTTTTCTGGGATTGTCATGGCATGCTCTTCGTGGACTACCTCGGAAAAGGAAAAACCATCAACAGCGAGTATTACTGTGCAATATTGGAGCGATTGAAGGCCAAAATCGCTGCAAAACGGCCTCACATGAAGCGAAAAAAAATTTTGTTTTTGCAAGACAAGTTGGGTAATTAATCCGCGGCAACAATATCCATAAGCATTTTCTCCCGACAGCACGTAACTTTTATAAACAAGTAATCATCGGATTAACACATTTCTTGGTGACTTAATCCATTGCGCAGATAAACACCCACTTCCCCTCTCGCTCGACCAGACCGTCTCGTGACGTTGACCATTGAATGACCAAACATTCCTGGGAGCAAGGACACGCCTTGCCATCGCTCTCCGTCAATTCATTTATACCAAAGCCGAACTTGTGTTTGAGGTACAATAACCCTTAGTATTAGTCGAGGCCGATTCATAACCTCTTGCTGATCTTAGAATCACAGGACCCAATACTTATTGCAACTCTACATCAGGTTAAAACTCTTCCTGCGATTTCAGGTTTAAATTACAGTCATCGTGACGTTCCCACTAGGGGACCAAACCAAGTCAGTCCCGGACCTAATTTCGGGGCGCCCCTGACTTTAAAGTAAAGTAAAGGTATGGGCTACAGCTGGTCCTGCCTGGCAGCTACTCGTAGTAACCGGTCAAATCGTAGCAACCTTCAGTGGCGTAAAGTTGTCAATTAACACTTCATTTCACGAGATGACCATACATCCATGGGAGCAAGGATACCCCTTGCCATCGCCTGCCGGCTTCCTGAGTACCAATTCCCAACTCTGTTGGAGGCACAAGTTCCACCCTTAGTATGATTCGAGGTCGATCTAGAACCTCTTGCTGATCTTAAGGTCACAGCACCCAGTACTTATTTGCAACTCCACAAATGGTTCAAACCAACAGGAAGACAGGGTTTAAACCACAATCACAATGACGCTTCCACGAGGAGTCCTACTTCAACAAGTCAGTCCCGGACCAAGATCAGGATTGCTCGTCACTCTCACGGTACCGTGATTTAAGCCCTGCTAGGGACTACCAAGACCTATGACCGGCAGCTTGTAATTGGTCAATTTCTAGCAACCACCAGTAGCGTTAAGTTCCCACTCGACTAATCCCATCACCATCAATAAGTTTATAGCCCTCGACATCACACACCCAATTGGGATTTGGGGCCATAAAAAAGGATCAATGTATCGGCTCCGACTAATTTGAAAGTCGTGAGAAGTTTTGCCAAGGCCTTTTCAGGCTTGCTGTCGCTGCAGATGTAGTTTCTTCACCTTCTCCAACGATACCATCAGGATTGCGTATATTTTTTTGGAAAACAAACGAAAGTTTGAAAAAGTCTGAAATCCTCCTCCACAAAGACAACAGCATCCGCATCCTAACTCGGTTGTGGAGCCTTCCGGTGCGTGAAAACCCGACTGCATCCCCTTCCTGGCTAAGATTCTGGCCAAAACCATTCCTGGGCACAGGAAAAGTCCATTTCAACAAGAGTTCTTTTTGCATGCCAATAAAACCACAGCCAAGAGACTGTCGGCGCGCAAGGACATCAACATCCAGAGCATGTTTTACCAAAGATCGCATCTCAGCCCAGAATTCAGTGTTTTAAATAACTGTCACGTGCAACTCAGACCAGCCTTGTACATACGAGTATGCCTAAAGGGATTTCGATACTGTTTTAGAAGAAAGAAACAGAGGATGGGATTAGATTCGATAAATACTGCTTCAAACAAAGTCTATTCCATGACCATCTTCCCGGGGGTGGGTTTCTTGTGCTGTTAAAAAATGCTTTTTCATGATTTCGTGAGTAATATCACAGCATCACCTTACTGATATCCAGTATCTCATACATCAAAACCATCTACAAACGAGAATACAACAATTGAATTAAATTGAAAGTCATTTAGAATATTGAAGAGTCTTGAGTTTAAGCAGAGAGGAATGTTGCCCTGGTGACAGTTGCTTGTTCATTATATGAGTACGTTTGGTAGGAGTAGATTCTGAACATTCCTTAATAACAAGTCCTTTCCCATCGTTTGTTTTTATATTCCAGGACGCACATACCGCTAACATACACCACTTTTCGTTTGAAGATATTCATATCTAAAGATAGATGAATCTTGTTAACACGCTAACCGATTTAACCTCAAAATACTCGTATGTTAGGGGTGAACCTAACAATTCACCATCGTATTTCCACTGAGAGATAATACGGATGATGTGATGGAGGCATGATTGAATTTCATACATTGGAGCTATTTGCATGAGACTAATGAGTTATCCTTCAAATTTCCCACCTTAAGTTGATGAATATTCTTCTTAAAGTATCTAATAACGATGAAATCAAATTTACTCCAGTCATGTAGGAATACGAGTGCTTCGTCTACATACGAGTACATGGATTTCTGTGCCAAGTTGAAGTAGTTTCACCTCACTTCAAAGTGCTACAAAGTATCTTTTCTACAGTGACATTAAAAGAGTGAATTAAAATGAATGGGAAAATCACACGATACGTGCTTAGGATGTTAGATACTTTGTTAAACAAGGTGAATCCCTGTCGGTGAGTTTTTTAATTGGTTTTAGAAGGAATACTAGTTAGACAAATGGGGTGGATGGTGGTTTTGGTAAGGAAGCTTGTCGGAGGAAGTGGGAAGTTTCTCACATGGTTTCATGTCGGACAATCAAACATGCTGTGCATTTCCGAAGGTCCGGTGGGGAACCACATTTCATGTCTACAGATGTTGGAAAGCATTGGTTGGTTTTGCTACGCAAAAAGAAGGAGGAACTTTATCCGTATAAAAATAATACTGCAGTGTGGTTGTAGAAATTGTTAAGCTCTAGATTGTATATGGTAATATGTGTTAGATGTGCATGATTTAGGGGTAGTAGTTCGTATTCGTGTGTTCGTAAGGAACACATGCCGGATAATCCATTAATTACTTCGCCAAGGGACTTCTTGAGTTCGTACAAAAGCAAGGGCTTGTTTTCGGATTAGAGCAGAATGACTTATTGTTTCTGTTCTGTGCAGCACTTGGGCAAAAGTGTTCCTACAAGTTTCCAAGTAACTAATTAGAAAAGCGAACTAAGCGGCTTTAGCTTAATAGTCCGAAGAGAGAGCATTTATGCTTCAACAATCGTACAATCGTGACGTACTCTGATGAATCTTCCAAAAATTTAAGGCAATAACAAACCGTCAACCGGAATTACTATAATGTGGACTAAGTGACTATTAAAGTCACTATAAGTGACAGGAACTGCTACGCTAATGTCGCTAAAGTACTCGTATTATACATATGGCACGCAGGTTGATGAGTGCCACGGTATCTGAATCGCATTTTAGGTCAACCCATAGAGTCATAAATTACAAGCGACTATCAAAACGACTTCCTGTCGTTCTTAGAACCTGTCCCAGGTTTGAGTTCTTCAAAAAAATGGCCAATACCTACCAGCATTAGTAATGCTCCGCACAAAGAAATCTTTGGGTATAATCCCAATAGTGCGGTGAGCTCAGTTAAGCAGGATTTCTAGTGTTTCTATAGAGCATTGTAAAATGGGAGCCACTTTTGAGAAAAATGAGCCAAGAAAATGGGAAAAGCGTGGATTCCTTTGAGAAAAGGCACTCTAAAGCTCAGCCAGTGAAGTTTGAAAGATTCACAAAAATGTTAGAAGATCAGACAAATCTTACACGAATCAAGCAATCTGTGGGAGCGGCCTGTGCTAAATATGGACAGAAGGAAGACTCACAAAGGTAAATGCTGCGATTTACGTAGGAACCGGACTAAGAATTACTCCTAAGTTCTAATCGAGTAACTGCAGTGAAATTGCCTATGTCCTTCTAGAAAACTCCAACAGGTAACATCCTTATTGCATCTATTCATAGATCTAAAAACCCCAAATTCTTACAGTCATCTTTCCCTCATTAGTGCACGTCTTCAGCTCTCTCCTGACTACGGGTTGTTACCACTCACAATGAAAATTCAAGAATGTTGCTTATTCGCAAAAAAACAAAAAAAAAACAGAAGTGGTAATGGCTTCCAAACCATCTCAATATTACCTTTTTTGATAGGATAACCTACTCTCGCCTACACAATCAAGTTTTAGGGTAGCATCATAATTGTGTTACAGCGACCGTTAAAGTTTTCAGGAATGACTGCAGCGTTTTTCTTATGCATCTGATATTTCCATATTACCAAAAACTGAAGCAAAAAAAATACTACAATGTCCCAAAGGTAGTAAAAATTGTTGATCGTTCATCAAAGATATTAGAAATTCCGCCTCATGCTCCATTCCAACGCTCATTTACAATGACATTCCAGCTGTTAGCTCTTTGGACAAGGCCAATCGGCTTGCTGCACCCTTTGCGGCCAGCTCAACACTTCCAGATTGTGCTTTGTCTCAGCCTATAGTTGAGTGCGTCGACTCTTCAATCCACTTTCGCACTTGTTTAGTAGTAAGAGTACTTAAAGATCTTAACATTCACAAATTCGCTGGTCTCTCTTCTCCTACAGACCCATTGCACTTATGTCCCTTCCTTCCAAGGTCATGGAAATGCTGATAAACTGTCAGCTCATGAAATATCTCGAAACACGAAAACTTCTCAATGATCAGCAGTACGGTTTTCGTAGCAACAGGTCCACTGGTGATTTTATGGCATGTCTCACCGACAAGTGAAACCATAGCATACATCAATCTGCCGAAAGCAAGGTAGTTGCACTTGATATTTCTAAGGCATTTGACAGAGTTTGGCATCAGGCTCCTTTGTCGAAATGCGTGCATTTGGGATCGATGACTCTCTTCTTCAATGGATTAGAAATTACCTTTCGGAACATTCAATTCAAGTTGTCTTGGATGGTTTCAAGTCTGATGTTCACAAAATAAATGATGCTGTGCTCCAGGGCTCCGTTCTGTCTCCGATATTATTTTATATTCGTTTCCGGACTCAAGTCCCTGCTCTTCGGCTGTAGGACGGGAACGGCAGCGTACTTTAAGCTCACTAAATTCCGATGTTAACAGTGTTGCGGAAAATTTTCCCGCAACAAGTTTGGCTCTCGTTTCCCGTGCAAGTCCCTTCGGTCCCTCTTTTATTTGAGTGGGAAAACCGAGCTCTGGCGGAGGTGGAGGCCAGCCATGGTCCCATCAGCCAGTGGTCCACCAACCCCAAACCTCGGAAAACAACCCACATAGGTTCACGGGAGGAACCCCAGGGTGCGACAAATAGACGGGAGACCCGCAACGGGCAGCATCAGACAGGACATCTGAAGGTCGCCGACGGGTGGGGACATACCTTTCAATCCAGACACCCCAACACGATGATGACGGGTGGGGGAAGACGATCCCTGGAACATACATCCCAACGAAAGCCAACAACAGGAGGCTTAAAGAACACCCCATCCTGCTACTGATGTGGGTGCGGACACCGGCATCACATCCCACAACTGATGTGGATGCAGCTAGCCAAAGCTAGCACCGAGCCATTTGATCGATGGGTGAAGAGTCGACGATCTCTTTTAGCAACACCCAACGAGGGAGCAATAGTGGTGTACAGGCGGACGGCCAGTATAATCGGGCACACCCCAACGTTTAGGTTCGATGGGTGAAGAGATGACGACCCCTTTTTAAGCCAGCACCCCACCGAAGGAGCAGCAGAGACGTGTAGGCGGACGGCCAAGTATTAAGACAGCCTCCACCGAGGGAACAGACAAACATGCAACAAACCAGAACAACCAACAACAACCAACAAACAACGATGGTACAAAAAAGTACAAACTGGCAGACAGGCCAGAGGGCAGAAGGGCCCAACTACAAAAAAATTAATAAATAATTATAAGGGTTGACACGCTATTGGTCAGTCCCCCCCCCCCCCAAAATCAGAACGCCGATCCACCGTAGTAGTTAGGGACCCGCTGATAGAATATATAACAATTTGCACAGGCAATCCCTTCTGGATTGTATCTACACTTTTTTCCTTTCGTCCCAACACTCCAGCTACCGTCCCATCGAAATTCCTTTCTCCTTCGCACTCGTTTTGATTTTGGGAATAAATTTTATTGTTGTAATCCGATGGGGGAAAAATACCCGGGTAGCAGAAAGAAAAGAAACTCTGTTTTTCGCAATTTCTGTTGTAGAACCTAAGAGTAGGAGAATCGCTAGGCATAGTTAGGATACACAGCTTGCATAAACTCGCTCAGTGGAGTTCCCAGTCATTACTGGAAGTGGGAGCGAACTCCGAGACTGAGGAGTTTAGTATGAATGTGGAAAATGGTATGTGTCTAGTCGGACCCGGGTGCACACACTAGCAAAGCTAGTGCGTGTGAAAATGTGTGTGTGTCTGACGGGAGCTGTGGATCGTTAAAGATCTGGAAGTCACTTTGGTGACGACCAGCCTATTAAGAGGGTCAGCCTAATTTTTTTGAATTGCGAATTTGTTGAGTTTGCGAAAAGCAAAGTTTTTTTTTTCTTTTTTTGGAAGTTGGCGAATTGCGAGAAGCAATTCTGTAGAGTAGATTAAAGAAAAAGGGGAGAGAAAGAAAAAGGAAAAAAAGATACGAACGAGGAATTTGACAGCGCGGGTAGCGGGACAAAAGGAGTGAGGCACTGTGCCAGAAAGGGGCGCAGCACCGCCAGGAACAAAAGATAAGTATAGTGCAGTGTAGTGCAGTGAAAAAGATAGAAAGTAGTTTTTTTTTTCTGCTTTTTAAAAGTTGAGACGCCGGTGGGCCGCGCGTGCGAAAATTCCCGAGAACAGACGGGACACGCGACCCATTAACTAACATTTTTTTTTGTTCTTTCGGGACGGTAAAAATAGCGGGTCACTCTATTGACGTGTGTACCGCTAAATCAATTAAGAATAAATCGCCAAGCCCCAACGGGGCATTTATAACGTAGAAAGACAAAAATTTTTTTAGAAAAAAAAAAAACAATTTTTCGGAAGCATTTTCCTTTTCTGGCTCGGTATTTGTCATTTCGTGACGGTTTCGTAATTCCTAAGAAAAATCACTTGGCGCCCTTTTGGTTTTACTCGAGTTTAGCTGCCATCAAAGCGCTACCTGGGAGGAACCCACAGCGGGGATAGTGCGATCCCAGAGAGAAGTGTTATCGTTTGGTTCGGGGCATCGCCGTATCGGTGCCGGCAATCAAACATAACAACAACATAACTAATTGGGGAACCACTAAGAGGGAAGAATTTATTACTTCCTAAATACAATACTGCCTGCTGTCATTAAAGCGAAATTTAATCATTCAGCCATTACCTAAGAATGGCACTTATGTCGTCGAAACAGAAAAACTTTCCATTCTCGGTATGTGTGTTAATGATAACTTACGTTGTCGTATTTGGTGTTGTCAAAAATACTGCGAAATGTCTAGGTTTCCTCAACCGATGTATGAAATACTTCACCCCGTCTGATCAGGCCTCAAAATATAAGGCATTTATCCGCCCGAAATTGGAGTGTAATGCCCACATCTGGTCGGGTGCGCCCAAAACATCTCTGCACCTGCTAGATGGGATTTAAAACCATGCAATAAAACTTATAGATGATACTAATATCAGTCAATCAATTGGCACCCGAACACCGACGTAATGTCTCCTGTCACAATTTGTTTTATCGCTATTTCCACCACCAGTACTTCAGAGAAATCGCCAGTAGCATTCCGCCCCTTCAAACTGTAAACCGTAGCAATTGTCTCGCTATGAATGCTCATCAGTACAACCGCAAGCACACTCTCGGACGCACTCTAAAATATCAGTTGGCCTTTGCAATGCCCTGCCGAGCTCTTTATTTGCCAGTCATTATAACTTTCAAACATTTAAAACCAACATTGGGGTGGCCGTGGTGTAGTGGTACTAGCAATCGCTTCTCACTCGGAGGGGTCTAGGTTCGAATCCTGCCCATGAACAAGTCTTTCAAGTTTTTCAGTTGTGTAATTGGAACTCAGACAGAAAAATTCTGCGTGTGAAGGCATAACACTGACACGTAGATTTGGCTGTTGTAGAGTTTCAAGCACAAATAATTACTGCGAATTATAACCTTCCACTCTGAGTGAAGAAAAAACTCTCCGTCCTATTCGGACTCCCATCCCTGGAGAGCAAATACCGAAACCAAACACACCTGAGTTTCAAACCACTACAAAACAATTTTCCTTTCTCCTCCTTTCTACCTTTCCGCCCGCGCCCTGGCAACAGTAAAAGGGTATCTAACCCCTTAGGCGCGCGTAAATTATAAAAAAAAAAAAAAAAAAAAAATTCATCGGTGCCTTTCTTTCTTACATTAACCTTCATCTCATTCTTTTGTAGAAAACTACACAGAAACTACCTATTCTTGCAAAAAAAAAAACGTATGTCCTCATAATAAAAATGTTTATGACGGTTGTAATTGCTATAATTACATTGTCTACCCTCTGTGTAGTTTCCTACACATATAGATAATAATTAGAGCATTTCACAAGTGCACTTTGTGGCTATAGGAGTATATTGTGAATTTAATAATAATAATAATAATAATAATAATAAAACTATGTCGAGAACAAGATATCAAGAGAACAGTTGAAGAAACGGAAGCATTTTTGTATGAAACTGATGGTGATGGTGATATTTCTGGAGACAGTGTTGACGAATTTGTGCCAGAAGAAAATGTTGGTGATGACTATGACTTATATTCAGACGATAGTGATTCTGACATTGAAAAGGAAGCGAGTGAATCAAATGAAACCAACGAATCAGTTACTGTGGGTGAAAATATGGATCCATTTCTCGCTTCGAAAGACGGTATTGTGTGGCAACCACAACCATGAATGAAAATGTGATTTCTCTTCATCCTGGAACAACAAGATATGCAAAAGTTCGTGTTAGTAATATCAAATATGCTATTTTACTTCTCTTCCCACCACATACTGAAAGTATTATTTTGAAACATTCTAATGCGTATTCACAAGCGGTAAGGACCACACACAAATCGATTCGAAAATGTTGCAAGCATATATTGGTGTTTTAATTTTAGCTGGTGTTTATATGTAAGTCGTTATTGTATTCTATTTCATTTCAAATGATTTTTGACGTACCTACTTGTTTTTAGATCGAAAAACGAAACAATTGACTTATTTGATGCCGAAAGAGGTCGTCCCGTATTCAGAGCAATAATGTCGAAGAAAATCGAGTGTCATCGAGTCGTGGAAAAACGCATATGTGTAACAACTTTTTAAACAATTTCGACAACTGGCAACTCCATTTGAATTATCAATTTCGTCTCTTTCTAACGTAAGAGATAGAAAATTGTCAAAGAACTACGCGCTCATGCGGTCCTCATAGCAGTATAATTCACGTCAGGGACCGGGACGTACATCGGGGGCTGATGGAGCTGCTCAGAAAGAACAAAGAGGTGAGTGCTTACTCCTTCACTCTGAAGGAGGACAAGGCAATTAACCTAATTCTAAGAGGCTTAACCCTTGACTACCAGGAAGAAGAAATTCTTGAGGAGCTCAGGGCTCTCAACCCTAATGTTGACAAAGTTCTGAGATTCTCCACCGAACGCTCTAGACGAGAAAAGATCTCCTATAACCTCTTCCTCGTCAAGCTCCTTCCGGGCACCTCCCCTGATGATCTTCTAAAGATCAAATACTTATTTAATACACAAATAATTTGGGAGAAACCCAAAAGTAACAATGGAGCTCTACAGTGTAGACGCTGCCAAAAATTTGGACACCTGGCCAAAAACTGTGCCAATAATTACAAGTGTGTTAAATGTAATAACTCACATGAGCCCGGATGCTGCTCCAACAGCAAGGGAGAAGGTTCATATCCAACCTGTGTTAACTGCGGGGGAGATCACGCTGCTAACTATAGGGGCTGTACAGCCTTCAAAGAGTACGAACTCCAGAGGAGGAAAGCTTTCCAAAGAGCACGAGATAATAGGGAAAAGACTAAGGACTTGAAGAATCTTATCCATGCTTCTTCTTTCACCTCACCAAAAATCTCCTATGCTAGTCTCTTCCACCAATCCACGGATCCCCCTTGTGATGTTAACCCCCTTCACAAAACGAGCAATAACTCCCTGAACAAGTTTTTTGAATTATCCAAAGATCTTTTCGGGATGGAAATAAATGCCCTCCTGGGGAAAATTTATAAGTTCATGCAAAATCTAGACAATTTTGACTCCGTCTTCCAAAAGAGATTAGCCTACCTCGACCTTGTCAATCAAATCATGTTAAGTAAGAATTAATCATGACCATAAAATTCCTATCTTTCAATATCTCGTCATTGATAGAGCACAGCAGAAGAATTGAATTACAGAAAATTCTGCTAGCCAACAATATTGCGATTGCATTCATCCAGGAGACACACCTGAGTTCCAGAATGTATGTTAATCTGGACACATATAACTTTATCCCTAACAATACCCAGCAAGGTGTCGCTATAGCCATAAAAAAAAACATTGACTACGACCCCGTTGATTGGAGCTCCAACCTCTTTCCTTCCATCCTTCTCAGCATCAAAATGCAAAATAATAATGTCCAAAAAAACCTCCTCATTGGTTCTATTTACATACCTACTAATCGCCCAACTATCCCCTTAATAGAAGAACTTAAAAAATTAAATGAATTAGTCAGCTCTTTTGATGGTGCTATCCTAGGGGGAGACCTAAATGCCAGAAGCCCCAATTGGGGAGATACTAGGTATAACATTAATGGCTCCAGTCTCGAAAACTGGCTTGAAAACCATAATCCGTCTTTGACTAATCTGACTACATCCTCCCCCACCTTCCCAAGAAGTTCCTCTTTTCTTGATCACTTCCTGGTATCCAATCACCTTCTAAATCATTTCAATCAAAATTATTCCATAACATCTCTCCCGACCTTCACGGAACATTTCCCTCTTTGTCTTCAAATCAGTATCGAAAGTTCAGAAATTGTCTTATGTGATTTAAATACCTACCAGTCATTTAAAGATACCAATTGGGACAACTTCAACGAAGATCTTGATTCCATTCTCAGACAAAGCTCTCCACCCGAGTACTGCAATTTATCTAACTCAGAAATTGACAGATACATTGATATTTTTTCCGATTCACTTAACCAAACTGTAGCGATGCACACCTCCAGGGAAATACCCTCCTGTAAAAAATATAAAAACCTCCCGGATGATATAAAACACTTATTTAAAGTAAAACATCTTTGGCAAAAGCAGTTGAAAAGAATATTTCACAACTCTCTTAATAGAGTAAACGATTCCTACATAGCATTAACATCAAGGATCTCGCTGCTAAAAAAAATAATAAAAGACAAGGTCAGGATCTGGTTAAATAAACAATTCCAAAGAAGAATTTCCAAAATTGCCCCTAATCCGGGGGCATTCAAGGAAGTTTTTAGAATTATAGGAAAGAAAAAGAGGTTCCATTGTGAAAAAGTGACAGTAAACAGCGAGACTTTTACTAATGAAAATAGTATAGTTTCTGCCTTTGAACATTATTTTAAAGAGATTTATAAAAACAAAATCCCAGACTTTAATCCCACAGTCACAAACAATACCATACACCAAGTTCAACAGATTAGATTTTCCAAACCTACTCATATCCGCAATTTTGAAATAGACAACTCTGCCCTCTCACCGACTACCCCTTTCTTCACTAACAAAGAGGAAGTGCAAACACTTCTAAACCAATTAAACTCTAAGAAGTCAGCTGGCCCGGATGGTATCACCAATTTTATTCTGAAAAAAATATCATCTAGAGCGGTAAACTTCCTTACAATTTTGCTCAATAACTGCATTAATATAGGATACTTCCCGACTGCGTGGAAGATAGCCACAATTATTCCTATACAAAAAAAGCGAAACAACCATGAAATAAGTAATTTCAGACCGATATCTCTCCTTTCAAACGTTGGCAAACTCCTTGAAAGAATTATTCTCAACAATATGTTCTGCCCTGAGGATAACCCCATCGATTTTATCCCAGACCACCAATTTCTTCCGTAAAGGACACTCTACTGTGCACACTCAACCTCAGACAAAAAAAATGCACCGTTGCCTGTGCGCTAGACGTCGAAAAAGCTTTCAATAGCATCTGGAGAGACGGGCTCCTTTTTAAGATATCGCGGCTAAACTTTCCTCAACATATTATCTCTCTTCTGGATAGCTTTCTTACCAGTAGATCCTTCTTCGTTAAAATCCAAAGCACTAAATCCCAGAACAGCGTCTGTGACAGTGGTGTCCCACAGGGCTCTATCTTTGGCCCCTCTCTCTATAATATATTCCTTTTCGACTTCCCACACTCTCTCAATAATAACAACCTGTCTACAACAGGGCTACTTTATGCCGATGACACCATCGTCTACGCCAGCGACGCCTTCCCCATCCGCGCTTGCCGTTCCCTAGAAAACCATCTTAGGATTATCAATGATTATTATAAAACTTGGGGCATTAGCATTAATAAATCTAAATCCGAGCTGATTTGTTTCAGGAATGCCAGCGGTAAAGGAGCTGAGGGCGCGGTTAGAGAAAGCAGAGATCTAGCATTACGATTAGACGGCTGCATAATACAGAATAAAACTCACATTAAATACCTGGGTGTGCAGTTCAATCACCTGTTTAAATTTAATAAACATGCCAAAGCCACTCTTGGAAAGGCACGAAAAGTATCCAACTTGCTCATGCCCTTACTAAAGAATAGCTTCTTACACAAAAGAACAAAACTCCTTCTTTACAAAACACTCGTCCGACCCATAATGACCTACGCATTCCCGATATGGTTCAATATCTCGCCTTCCATAGCTAGGGACCTTGAAAGAAAGATTCTTCGACTTTGTTCTGGTAAGAACTTCACATCAAGAAATAAAAGGCACTCCAACTTATTCATTTACAATGAAACTAATGTCACGCCGTTTATTAATTACGTTGTTCAACTCATGATAAAATTCTCCAACAATCTTAATAACATTGACAACGATCTCATACGGGAAATTCCCCTCTCCCAAGGCCACACTAGCTGGTCAAACGAAATCTATCCTTCACCAGTAAGCGTCACATCCTTGGAACCCGAAGCGACATCCGGTGTTACACCTCTATCCTTTTATTTAAAGGTCATTCCTGGCCAAAATCGAGGCTAACTGATTAATGTACCTTATTGCTGCTACTCTCGTTACCACTTCTCACATCATCATAAAATGCTAAATAGTTATAAAATAATTGACATGATTGAGAGTACAAAACTTTCCTTCTTTTTACTAATTAATTTCATTCTTACATTACAGCACAATTCGTCCTCGGTTTCACTCTCCTAACCTACACGTAAAAGTGTGCCGATCTCGAATTGCTTTATCATTAATATGTAATCAATATAAATTTTATTTATTAACTACTTCGTTCCGTTTTCTGGAATGTTTTGATTTGTTTACGCTTACAAAAAAATAAATAAATAACCTCTGTGATATATGCATACATACTCATATAACAAGACTGATGTTAAGTTCATAGGTTTCGGGACACTTGGTTGAGGAAGGCAATAGCATACTGGTATGCATTTGTTCACTCTTACTCTTGTGTCCCTCTTAGATTTAAGTAGTAGTCGTAAGATATTTATTTAGATTAAGTGACAACTGTCAAATGTAACAGCAATATAGTGCTCCGTGAGCAAGAGCAGTTCATTCATGTTATCCAGCCGTGTGGCATTTAGTAGTATAATGTAATAGAGCAAGCAGGCCATACTTACAGCCTCTTTATATTAGAACGAAACAGAATTTGTAAACCTTTAGTTATGTTTTTTTATATTAAGTCTCAATAAAGTACTTGAATACTTGAATGCGGTCCTCATTATCATCGAAGAAGGAGGATTTTTTTTGTTTGAAATTTAATTTTAGTTTAATTTGTTGCTCATTAATTACACCAATTTGTAAGTTAAGGTTGAATTTAATACTATCTACTCGTAAGCTAATGTTTTTTTTTATAGACAAATTTGTTACGGATTTTATAATTTGGTTTTGATTTCGTTCTTGGAGCAACATTATTTTATTTTAAATTGAACTCTTCGTTTGTGACTTCTGCTTTCGAGATGGACTGCCGAGTTGTCGAAGAAAAGATGACGACTTCATGGTGTCATGTGACAGGTGCAAGCGCTGGTGGCATTATAGTTGCCACGATTTTGATCCGGAGAAGTTCGACACATTAACTCCCTGGTTTTGTGAGGAGAAAAACTGTGTTTTTCGTGAGGATGGCTCTGCTTCTAATGTGCAAACGAGTCGCGGAGGTTCTTTGCCGGCACCAACCATAGCAGATGATGTCGCCGATCACGTCGATTTAATAATGGAAGCTGCTTTAGTGGCCCAAGCCGCAGTAGCACAACGTGAGAAGGAGTTGTTAGAGTTGCGAGCTGAACTTGCGGAGACAAAGTTAAAGCTGTCAAAGGTCTCTGTCATCAAGGAACAGCCCGTTCCCACCTTTACCGACGCTCCGGAATCAAGTTTAAGCGGCAAGCTAGACATAATTAGAAAGATCCAGGCTAACCATCAGGCACTTCTGAGCAGTAAGGCGGCGCATTATCATTCTCCTCTTTTGGAAAAAATGTCAAACCAGCAACCACGTCAGTCCACGCCGTTGCGAAAAACAGCCGATCAGCAGCCTGGCATTCCTGATACTTCTCTGCGAGATCATGATATGGCAAATTTGCTCACTATTTTGCAGCAACACACAATATAATGCTGAAAAATCCTTTAAAATTGTAAAAAGTTGATCCAGAATGCGCTGGTGCTATAATCCTTATATGTTTACCAGCTAACGCCCCGAGTGTATGAGGAAACCACCATATATCATTAAAGTCTTTTGATATTTGTAACCATTCTTGACTTGATGTCGGAATCTGGAGAAGTTGCACACGATTGAAGACTTCTAAATGACTATATATTTATATTACACATCTTCATATATGTAGACTGTAAAGCATTGTAAATAGCGTCCAAAACTTCTGGAACGAACTTAGAAATAGTTTTCCTTGAAGCACGAGTTAAAAATTCAAGACTACGATACGAATCACCTGAAGCAATGAATCTAAGGGTGATGGCCAAACGATTGCGCTTTGAAATTGCATATCTCATTGGTGTATCTTGTTTTGATATTGCATTTTCAACCAATAGCACAGCAATAAAGCATATTAGTTTTTTTTAATGTTTAAAACACTGGAACCTGTTTATTTATCTCTGAAATTAAGTCTTCGAATTTTCTATTGACATTCTACAAAAGTTTCTGCTTCTTCCCATAGCAAGTCCTTTAATAAATTAGCTTCCAAATCAAACTCTTGCCTCCTTAGCAAAAATGGGTTTATCCAAAATCTACGTGTTTTTCTTCTTTTTCCGGCTTTTCAATTATTTCTAAGGCTTTTAATTATTTAATTGCTCGGATTTCACGCACACGTTTGTTGTTGAATGACATAATTACATTTGACATTTGACATTTGGAATATTTGGATATTATCTCCACCTAAATTTTGAATTGCCATTTCCATTGCCTATGGAGACGCAGTGTAACATAATCGAAACGTTTATGTAAAATGCATTCAAGAAAAACTTATTCGAACTTATTTTCACTTGTTTCTTCAGACTAAAATTTCTTGGCTTATTTTAATTGAAAAAAAAAATCATGGAAAACACACTAAGATCCCATCCGTGTAGAAATCTACCCACAAGGGTAGAGAACATATGTTTTTTGATGATGAGATGAAGGTTAAGGTTATTTAAATCCCTTGAGCGCACGCAAATTACATAAAAAAAAGAAATATCAGAGAATCCGTGGACGGGGATAAAGCAGGGATTGAAAATAACAGTTATTATCTAAATTTTAATTCAAAAAGTCAGACGGAAAGTAGTTGTTGATTTAATATTTGAATATGTCAGTGTGATGCTTTTTAGCTAAGAAAGAATAATCAAGAAAGATTTTTAGTTTTGCGATTTTTTCAAAAAAGTCAACAAATAATCGTTATTTTTTGACTTAAATTTTTAACATAAAAAAATACGGTTAAAATTTGACTTTTATTTTTTCTTCAAAAAGGAGTACTATATAGATTTCTAACTTAGGCAACGCTGGCTTCAAATAAAGGGTTTTCCAATAGTGGCTTGACAACTTTGAATTTAATTTGTGAACGCACTCTTTCACTAATCATCAAACTGTCACTGTCAATTTATTCAGTAAACTCAACATTTTCATCATGGTAAAGTACACTAACGTGCAACGTCTGCACAAGGTCGTTCACTGACTTTTGTAAAGTGCGGATTGTGACAAATAGACAAATATTGTGTGGGGATCCGGTTAGCCCAGTGGTAGCAGATTCGGAGTCACAATCGGGTGGTGTGGGGTTCGATTCCCAGCCCAAGACATTTGGTTTTTCTTTTTTTTAATTTTTATTTTCCACTATAAATAAACAAGTGATAGTGCAAAAAGAATCACGTGATGAGTGATAGAGAGCGTTCCGCTCTCCCTATAACGGGACTTATAAAAGGCAACAATACAGTTGCTGGTGCCATTGCGAAAGCCGTCAAAAGAAGGAGTAGGTTGAGAACCCCTCCTAATTCAAGGAAAGAAAAACAAAAGTGACACGTTGAAAGGAGATAAAGTTGAGGTCCAGTATGAGGGGGGCAATAACAACTATGCCTCTCTAGCTTCATCTGAGTCGGAAGACGAAGATGAAGAAATAAACAGTATTACCAGCAGCATATTAAAGCTGGAAGAAAAAGTGCTTGCAATTAAGCAGAAACAAACTGCGCGCAGGCAGACGGAGCAATCAAAAATAGAGAGCTCCCAACAACAAAAGCTACAAGAGCAGAAACAACAACTGCAGCAAACAATACAGCAGCAGCAGAAACATCAACAGCTACAAAAACAACAAAAGCTGAAACCACAGCAGCTGAAAAAACAGCAACAACAACAACAACAACAGCAGCAGCAGAAGAAGAAGGAGAAGGTGCTCCTATCAACACCTATAAATTAGAGGTAAATGCAACCAAGGACCTTTGTAAGTTGGCCATTGGTAATAATTTTAAAATTATGAGATTGGGGAACGATCGCCATGCCATCCACTATAACACAGTGGAGGGGTACGCGAAAGGGAAAGAGCTCCTAAAGGAAACGACGACGGAGCACTACTCATATACACCGAAGTGTGAAAAGCGGCAATCTATGCTGCTGAAGGGGTTGGAACCGTCTTCTGATCCTGAGGAGATCCTGGCACTGCTCAAAGAGAAGGAGTGCGAAGGACTCAAGTTTGTGGGGGTAAAGCTATTTACCACAGCTAGAGCCAGGCGGGAGAAACGGAGTCTGCCGTTCTTCCTGGTGCAGCTCAGTCCCGAAAGCCGTCTGAATAGTCTAAGGAGTATCAATGTCCTAGACTACCGAACCACCTGGTTCCACTGGGAAAAACTAAAAAAGCGTGCTGCCAGAGCACGCAGCGTCGAACTGCCAAATATAGCCTCGATGCGTGAAGTGCGCTAAGAACCACAGTTCCGAGGAGTGTGCTCTGGGTGTTGAAGGAGCATCCGATAGGTCGCAGCTCTCGTGCGTGTTATGTGGAAACGTGGGACACACCGCAAACTATCGGGGTTATCCTAAGTTCGCTGACATTAAGAAAGCAAAACTGGCTCGGCAGCAGAAGGTGGGGGTCAAACGTTCACCTGTTAGGTTTCAAACACCAGCCGTCACGTCCCAAATTTCCTACGCCCAAATGGCGTCTGGTAGGGGGGCTACGGTACATCAAGCGACTGTTGCTTCTGCGGCGTCAATGCCGAGGCCATCTTGCTCGCAATCCAAGGGCAGATGGCTCAGCTGTAAAAGCAGGTGTAAGAACAGGCCAAGCGGGTGGAGCAGATCTACGCACTGCTGCCGGGGATAACGCAACACATGTCGTAATGGGTACGCACATGGTGGAGCAAACTTTGAAGATCTTTGCAGTGAATGTTAATCCACTGATTAGGATCGAACGAAGAGCCGCGATGTGTAAATTGCTACAAAACCAAACTCCTGATGTGCTTTTCGTTAGCGAAACCAAGCTAACCGATAAGCACAAACTGGAGTACAATAATTATATTGTTAGAAGAAGAAACCGGCCCAGATCCAAACGTGGAGACGGTGTCGCGATCTTCATTAAAGAACGTATACAATTTCACAGACTGTACACGGGAGTGTTGCGCAGGTTCCAGGTGTTGGAGGCAGTCGTCATTTACATACCGCTCCGCAGTGGAAAGCGGCTGTACTTGGCCTCTGTTTATGCACCTGAGGCTTCACAATCCACCCTATTCATTACCAGACCTGTAAAGTACTTAAGTATTTTAGGACTTCAGTCCTCTCAGTACAAGTACTAGGTACTGGTACTTGTATTTCAGTACCCTGGTACTGGTACTTGAAAAAAGGCAAGTACCAGTACTTTTCAAGCACTTGTGTAAAAGTACCAAATATCAGATACTTAAGTACCAAAGTACTTGAGCAGTACTTCCAAGTACTTCAGCAGTACTTCAAGTACTTGACCAGTACTTTCAAGTACTTCCTAGCATATTGAGTAAGATTTGTTGCTACGTCAATTTGTAAAGGAAAATTATTATGTATTTCATCAGGAGAAAGTGTTTCTTTGAGCAGAAGACTCGAAACTGTAAGTCCAGTTATTGTTATAGCAATCATAAGCGAGCGGACTGCTGAAAATTAATGTATTCGAAATTTTATAACCCTTGATCCGCAGGGCAAAGGAAAGATTACCCAATTTCTGATTCCAAACAATTTTTCTGGTGATTGATTAATTTCTAGCCATTTATGTATGTATAAATGCGTTTGTTTACTATTTATTCTTCAAGAAAGGTAAAAATTCAGGTAATTCAGAAATCACCTAGTCTCTAATAGAGACTCTCTATACAATTACAAGACTGTATACAATTAAACACCTAAACATTTTTTTAGAAATTTTTTTATCAAAAATAAAGTACTTTGAATTGAAGAACTGAGCAAGTACTTGAAAGTACTGGTCAAGTACTTGGACGTACTGCTCAAGTACTTTGGTACTTAAGTACACGATACTTGGTACTTGCGACGAAGTACTTGAAAAATACTGGTACTTGGCTTTTTCAAGTACCAGCATCCAAGTACTGAAGTACAAGTATAAGTCCGGGTACTGGTACTGGTACTTGTACTTGAAAGTTTACAGCTCTGCTTCTATGTAACTAACACTCATAAATGATGTTTGAAACTTGTTGCTACCTGTTCGCTCGCTCGCTTTCAGCAGTGTTGTGTAATTCATTGTGAAAGGCGGTTCTGCAGCTGGAATTGTAAAAAAATCAACCTAAAACATCGTAAGTTTTTTTTGTAATATTACACTTATATATATAAATTTGCGCTGTAGTGTTCTATTGTTCCCTGCTTCTATTACCTTTTATCTTTTAAAAATGCATCACAGTCTGGATAATGATTTATTTGGTTCTATTTACAAATGGTGTCGGCGGTTAATAAGGCCTACAAAATTTCGCCATAGGCCTTATTACCCTGTTTTTTTCTTGTATGTACGATAAAGAAATGCCTGCAACACCACGGATTCTCAATTTTTTTTTAATAAATATTACGAGCTTAATAACATCAATCTATCAGCAGCAGACTGTTTTGGCAAAGAAGGGGGCTAAAAGAGTGAATTTACAGTCTTCGGAACACGCTGGGAACACCATCGCGGGATGTGTTAATGCTCTTGGCAGTGAAAGTCAACAAAAGTCAACAAATAATCGTTTTTTTTTACTTAAATTTTTAACATCAAAAAATACGGTTAAAATTTGACTTTTATTTTTTCTTTAAAAAGAAGTATATAGATTTCTAACTTAGGCAACGCTGGCTTCAAATAAAGGGTTTTCCAATAGTGGCTTGACAACTTTGAATTTAATTTGTGAAAGCACTCTTCCGCTAATCATCAAACTGTCACTGTCAATTTATTCAGTAAGATCAACATTTTCATCATGGTAAAGTACACGAACGAGCAATGTGTGCAAATTATAAAAATTTTGTACCGAGTCGGTGACTGCAACTTTAAGAGAGTTAACTCCAATTTTCGGTCGTAATTCTCGCTCTAGTAGACAGGCAATAACAAGCTTAGTGCAAAAATTTGAGTCTACATATTCGTTGTGTGATGTTGCCGTTTCAGTAAGACAACGGGTTGGTCGAAGTGTCGAAAATATAGCTGCCGTTCAGGCGTCCGTAGCAAACGATCCAAATCAGTCAATTCCACGGCGTTCTCAAGAATTGGACATCGTTCAGACCACATTATGGCGTATTTTGCCGAAGCCGATGGACCATTTGAAGCGACGTACGTTCTCCGATTGGGTTCTGGAGAAGATGCGCCAAGATGATGAATTTCATCGCAAAATCATCTTCAGTGACGGAGCTCATTTTTGGCTCAGTGGATTCGTCAATAAGCAAAATATGCGTTATTGGTCGGGTGAAAATCCACATGTGCTTCATGAATCACCACTTCATCCACAAAAAATAACTATTTGCATGCCGGCGGGGCCATATTTTTTCGTCGACGATAACGATCGTCACGTTACTGTGAACGGTCAGCGTTATCGCGCCATGATCACCGATTATTTTTGGCCCGAATTGGAAAACATGGACTTGGACGATATGTGGTTTCAACAGGGTGATGCCATAAGCCACACAGCACACGTTACAATCAATTTATTGAATAGTAAGTATCGTGAGCGTGTTATCTCAAGAAATGGACCAGCCGATTGGCCGTTTCGTTCGTGCTGTGCTGTGTGACTGTGAGAACAACGTTACCGTCATTGGTCCCGCTACCGTTCAATGATTTCGAACTTTTTTTTTCCCCAAAATGCACGAGTTGAACCTGGTCGACATGTGGTTCCAGTAAGACGGCGCTACGTGTCACATAGCACGAGAATCGATGGATTGAGAAATAAGTTCGGTGAGCAATTTATCTCTCGTTTTAGACCGATGAATTGAGCTGGTAGATCGTACGATTTGAGGCCTTTAGACTATTTTTTATGGGGATACTTCAAATTACTTGTCTATAACATAGTCGTAGTCATCATTTACTTGAAATAGCCTTTAGAAATATATTCTCCGTTGGCCTTGTCATTGGCAGCAATTCCCTTTATCAGAAGAGCTTTTGTTTTCATTAGGTTGATGAACCTTTGAATCCTTTTCGGCTACAATTCTTCTTATAATTTCATAAATCAGTAGAAACCCTGAAGGCTCTTTACAGGTGTCGGCGTTCCTTGAAATATACGATGCCCTGAATTCATCCCTCAGGCTGTGATTCTCTGTTCCAGAAATATGTAAGTTTGTGTTAGCTTTGTATTGCTTGTATTGCTGTATGGTTTGAAGCTGCATTACATTCTATTTCGGAATATTGCTGTATCTGGTTCCAGTATCTGCTAAGACAATTGCATTGTTTATGTGCCCAGATCCTTTAATTTACGTAAGTAATCCCAAAATCATTTGACGACTACTCAATTATGACACAATGGTAGCTATTTTTCCCTCCTGTATTTACATGAAATCATAGCCTTCAAAGATGTTGCATTTCTGAAAGGACAATGATCACTATTTGATTCAAAAAATATGTTAAGTCCGTCGGTCTTAAAAGCCAGCTCTCGGTTGCAGTTCATTCTGATGCCCTTTTTCTCTGGCTATGGATGGGCTGATATCTGAACTTGAACTCTCAGATTTTTCACTGGATCAGAATTGGTTTCTGACCATTTATGTAGGTTGACTACAAAAGTGCATCACCTAACCGGTTTTGATGCTAGAAATTACTGACATCAAAATGAACTATTGCAAGTTTCTGATTCTGATTCTGATTCTTCGACTTTGTTGAACCATCTCTATCATACTTTCAGAAGAAACCCTCAAATCAACAAAGTGATAGAGGCAATTGTGAAAGTAACGATGATGATTATCGAGGTTTCATTTTGCTTAAAACCACTGTGGTCTGAGTTAAATTTCTTTCCCTACCCTCGGTGTAGCCCTGCATTTCTGAACAGCTCAAGGTCCATATAGGCACGGTAAATACTTCACTTTCCTGCTTCTCAAGAGCACCTCATATAAAAGTTGTATACGAGTAGTTCATTGTTTCACTGTAGTATTTTGATTTTACCAACCTATCCTTATTTGATGCTGTCTCCATTTTCTACAGTCAAATATTTAATTCCATTTCTCTTTACGTCCCCTTTTCACGGCACAAAACATCATCTATTTCCCCTCCAGCCGCTTGACTATTTTCTGTGGGGCTACGTTAAGTCATTGGCTTATGCCAACACTCCGACGACGTTGGAAGAGCCCAGAGCCAACATTGAACGCGAAATAGCGGCCGTTTCGGCCGAAATGTGTGGCCGAGTCGTTGAAAATTGGGTCCAACGAATCGACCGCTGCAAACGTGCCCGCGTTGGCCGTATGAACGAAGTCGAGTTCCATTCATAAATGTTTTGATTGTACTTCAAGCCGATAATAAAGTTTTTGAAATATCTCAAATGGTTTGCGTTTTATTTAAAAAAAAAGTTGTCAAATCCTTATTGGAAAACCCTATAAAATCATCACATTGACTGTTACATACACTGCCGGCCAAAAGTTTAAGACCACTTGTACTTGATAATTGTTCTTATACAGCCTTGATCAAAAAAATGTGTGTACACAATCATGGTTTGCTGCGCCAGATGTCTTACAAGCACCATTAAATGATATAAATTTTCTGAAAAGACTCAATTCCTATAGATAGAGACGATAAAACTGAAATTGCAATAAATAAGTTCCTTAATCATTTATGGTACCTGAATGAGGAATTTGCAGCGTTTTCGTTCTTCGATGATAGGCTGAATGTTTTACAAATTTTGGAAGGAGATGACCAAAAGGAAGACGAAGTAAAGAAGAAATTACATCTGAAACAAGCTGATGTTTCACACTTCATTACCAAAAATTTTCCATCAGATCTAATGTCAGCTAAATCTATGAACATTTTCGAGGCTTATCTGCATACTTCTTGCACATTGATCCAACAGTTTGGAATGGCCAACCAGATTATAGGCGAGCAAAGGAAATAGTCAATGATATAGCTGAACGTGGAGTTAACCTAATGGAAGAATTCAATAACAAACTCACTAAAAACGAAGATCAAAAGCAATTCCTACTTCAAGTGAGTGCCGTTTTCATTTGCTTAAAAGAACTCACAGATTACCTTAATGATGTGCTTTAAATTTTAAATAATTTCTGTAACGCTGGTAGTCTCCTTGACGATGACATAATAATGCTGCCAATGAGTTGTATAGAGGCTGAAGAACTCTACCGAGCTAGACAACTGCCAATGGTCTTATCGATCGAAGTCGCTACGAACTTGCGAGAGCTAAAGTGGGTTTCAGGCAGAGGATAAGGTTCGCTGTATGTAAACGAGAAAGAAAAATAAAGCACAAAGGACACTTGGAAAAACTCTTTCTAAGGTTGATCAGAGGCTGAAGAACTCTGATCAGTGGCCAAATCAAGAGTCATCATTTATATCATGGGCTTGTCTTTTATACATTTTCACAGAGCTGTAATATTTAGCTTGAAAAGCTTTGATAATTCAAGATTAAAGAGGCAGCATTGCCAGTACTACATTTATTTATTAAGTGACCTCTTCTTCGAAGGCTTCGAATTGGAATGGCGCTTGGTGTATTCAAGTTGCCACGGGAACATTTGGTAATAGCCGATAGGTTCCGACTATTAGAGATGGCTCATCTTTGTTCGCGATTTGATATGTGGATGATATATGGCCCGTCTTTTCGCGGCACGAATTTTGATTTAAAATTTTTGGAAGACTGACTTACCACATGCGTTGTTAACAATAGCTCCGGCGTGGAACGTCGCTTTTTATCGACATAGTTTTTGTTCTTGATCTTGCGTCCTTTCTGTTGATTCGGAAGTGTCATGCAGTGTCAGTGAATTTAGTTTTGCTGCTATTGGAGGTATCAAATTATCAGACTCGGTAATTTTTCGTATATCGTTGCTTACATCGTTTAATGTACGAAACTCAAGTCCGAAAGTTAAATATGCTGGAGTATAGCCTGTGCTCTGACATTTGGAAGTATTCATTGCAAATCTTATAGACGATAGAATACATATCTGCCCAAGTAGAATGATTGTTGCCAACTAAAATCGCGAGTTGAGGCTTCATATCCCTAGTTCTTCATTAGACTGGAGTGAGAGTTTGCTGTACCCCAAGACAATGTAGTAATTGCTGCATTAACACTGAGATAAATTGGACTCCATTGTCAGTTATCATTCACCTGGGCGTTCCGAATATCAAAAAAAGTTTCATTCAGAAGTATCGTTGCGCAGTTTTCTGAAGTGACTTCTTTTAGTGGGAACACTTTGGTCCACCTACTTGCAATGTCTTCGACAATTAAAATCCAGTAGTATCCCTCTTGGGTTTGTGGTATGGGTCCGAATAGGTCCACGGCTATAACCTTTTGTTACTTGAAATCGTCTGTAACAACCCAGTTGGTTTCATATTTGATGGCTTGTACTTTTGACAGGCTATGCTGTTACCAATATGTTTTGTTATGTCAATCCTCATTTTTGGCCAATAACACCTGGATGTTATACGAATTATAGTGCGGTCTACTCCATAGTCTCCCGTCGTGATATGTTCGCAGGATATCTTCGCGTTCTTGAGTTGGTACTACTAACTGCGCGTCTTCTGCGTCTAATTCAAGAGAAAATCTGTACAGAACACCTTCGTTCATAACCCCGAGAAGTCCATAGTGAAAGGTTTTCATTACACGTTTCGAAGGATTCGACAATTTTCTTTATCTCCAAATCTTGCAATTAAGATTGGCGAATTTCTTTTGGCTTTCGAGCCGGAATGTCAATATGTCTACATTGGGGTGGCCGTGGTGTAGTGATACTAGCAATCGCTTCTCACTCGGAGGGTCCAGGTTCGAATCCTGCCCATGGTAAGTCAGTTTTTTCATTTGTGTAATTGGAACTCAGACAGAAAAATTCTGCGTAACACTGGTACGTAGATTTGGCTGTTGTTGAGTTTCAAGCACAGAAAAAAATACTGTGAATTATACCTCGAATCACTCTGGGTGAAGAAAAAACTCTCCGTCCTATTCGGACGCCCGCCCCTGGAGAGCGAATATCGAAACCAAACACACCTGAGTTTCAAACCACTACAAAACAATTTTCCTTTCTCTTCCTTCTACCTTTCCGCCCGCGCCCTGGCAACAGTAAAAGGGTATCTAACCCCTTAGGCGCGCGTAAATTATAACAAAAAAAAATTGCATATTGTACAAATCTCAGAACTATGCTCTGGGTTCGCGCATGGTGATCTAGAAAGCATATGTGCGACTGTGTTCGTTTTTCCAGGAGTATAGCGGATATCGATATTATACGGTTGCTCGCCCTTTTGGCGAACCTTCCGCTTGGTGATTTTAGCGTCAAACCAGCCATTTCAAGGGCTGGTGATCAGTCAGTAAGGTGATAGTCGACCCCTCTATGTATCATCGAAACTTATTGATGGCCCAGATGATGGCTAAGGCTTTTCTCTCTGTAGTGGAGTAGTTTCTTTCAGCACTGTTCAATAGCCGTGAAGCATATTCTATTGGGTGCTCATCTGAGCCCTTCCCTTGGACTAATACAGCTCCAATAGCGTAACCACTGGCATCCGTTTTTAAGAAGAACGGTTTGTCCTTACAAACCTGTTGGAGAACTGGTGCTGTTGTTAAGGATGTTTTTAATTTGTCAAAAGCGAGTTGTTCTTCTTGTCCCCACTTCCAAGGCACATTGTTCTTGGTAAGATAAGAAAGAGGTTTGGATATTCCGGCAAAATTTTCAACGAAACGGCGATACCAGGAACAAGTTTGTAAAAATGAGAGGAGCTCTTTGATATTTCTTGGTTCTCGGCGGTTTAAGATTGCAGCGGTTTTTCCTGGATCTACTTGTATCCCATTGCTAGTAATGAGATGTCCCAAGTACTTGACAATGTCGCAACAGAATTTTGATTTTTGTCTGTTTACTTTGAGTTTAAATTCATTGAGGAGTGTAAACACTCCTAAGTATAGAACGCTCGTTTTCTGCATTTCAGCTCGTTCTCAGCGACTTGCGTTACAATTTGTCTGAACAAAACTTTTCAGAAATATTAATCGTTAAATTGAATTCATTGCTGTGAAATGGTGTGGGGAACTCCGTGCCAAACATTTTCTTTGTATCCAACAGATCATACCGCATTTTAAAATTGTTCTGGGACGGAATTCCGTGGCGACATCTCTGAGCGAATAGTAGTAGTCGCTGATAAGGTAGTTTATCGGCACATCGGTTTTACCTTATCGATAAGACCAAACTAGGATTGCGTAACAGCGGGGGGAGACAAGACAGGGGTGTATGCAAATTGGTTTTCCCGCGCGAGTCCAAAGCAAAACCACTTGAAACAATTTGCGAAAAACAAAAAAAAACGGTCTCATCGTAAGATTTTAGAAGAGAGTCATGCGATTTCATCTTGTGCGGGATTTTTTTTTTTGAATCAGAGTCGTCTAGTGGCAATGAGGGTAAAAGGCTGTACCCAGAGCGTGAGTTTTTTTTTCTCAGTCGTGGTCAGACGTTGTCAGTCTGTAAAGATTAGATTTTTTTTTTCTTCTTTCTCTAGTTTTGTTGGAAAAAGTAATTTTGGCTGCATGGCGTGTTAGCATGCATACCCAATCCTGATTAATTTTTACAAGTGGGAAAAGTTCTTTAATGTGATTCCCCTAATTCCTCGCTAGGTAAAAGACAAAAGATATAATAGCAGAAAATAAAAAAATAAAAAAACATTTATAAGTGAACATCAAGAACACAAAATTTGAAACCCTGTGGAAGCAATCGATGGTGTTAAAAAAAAAGAGCTTAAGAATATAAAACAAAAATATATAAAAACAAAACCCATAATTGCGTAACCCCCTAGTGTGCTTGTGTAACCAGCCACACCCTTACGGGAGTCCCAGCAAACGCATGAGAATATCGGCCTAGGTATTGGTGAAAGTAACTGTTCCTTAGTCCGCTTTCATACGTCGCAAGTGTGTAATGCGCATGTTCTAGTTATTTTCTTTTGAATTTTCATTCAGTGATGCGCAACTCTACATGAAGACTTTCCCCTTCTTTGAGTTTGCATGTTATTTGACAGTTCTCTTTCATTTCATCTTTGGCGCTCAGTCTTTCTTAATTGAAAATGAGCCCCCTTGTTAATTCTTTGGTCCATTTCAGTTCATCCGCCATACTGAAATGTTGTGCTCGTAACACAGCGAAAGAAGTAATGAAGCAAATGCGAAAAAGAAAGAAGAAGGAGAAAAAGAAATGTCAAAAACTTGCAATGAAATTGCTACCCACAGGCAGTGGGAATTTGGTTAATTGGGTATTTTTTGTTTCATTATCCCTCCCTTTTGCACTCACTTGAATCTTTCGAAACATGCGACGTATGAAAGCGGACTTATCGATTCGCTGATCGAGCCTACTTTGGACACAGCCACATCGCCATCGTCTACGCCCACTGTTGTAGCAATCAACCAATTCGTCGAGAAGATCCTCAACATCATATCAGTCAGTTCAACACTAAGTAGAACAAGCTATGTAAGTATTTAACCATTGTAACGCTCATTATATATATAACCCATAATTTTTCCCTTTCCCTAACATTAAAAGAAAAGAGAAAAAGATGCATGGTCACGCACACCACGATCATATAATTACCATTCAAGAACATCCCGATGGAGGAATTGCGCACAAGTTCGACACATCGAAGAGCACGGTAAAGCAGTAAGTGTTGTTTTTTTTTATATTTCTTTATAATGCACCTCTTAGTGAATCAAATTTATGTTTTATATGTATATGAGCGAATTAGTGAATAAGGTGAAATTTTGAATGAATTATATTAATAAGGGGTTGTAAATGCCTTTAGTGTACATACAAGCCTATGTGAATATTTCTTTTCATTAACCCACTCAAAGAAAACAAAACATAGAGGAAGATAAAACCAATGCTAGCGTATTTGTAAATTTTTCAAGTCTAACCTACAGTATGTTAACCTTGTCAAAGGCAATAATTTCATCCACAATAGTTTAGATGTAAAAGTGTAAATGTTGTTATTTGAATTGAGAAAATTTAAGAAGAATCCAAAGTTTATGGTTAATTCAATTGTTTTTGGTTTTAAAGAGAAAGCAGTATGAAACTTAAAATCGGCTTATGGTCATAATAGTTTCTTTATTTGAGTTGTCTAAGCTTAAGAACGTTCGCTATCATAAAGTTGTGTACTGTAGAATATGACGAAATATGTATTGTACAAGAATATTAATTAGATTTGAGTATGTTATCATATATCCCCTTTATTTTGTAATAAACTTGAAGTGAAATTTCCAACGCATTGTCTTTTTGAATGCCTTTTTCTTCTTTCGCTTTCCGTTTGGCCTTTTTACTATACGGTCTATGATTAACTAAGTGATTCCTTGAGTGGGTAAGGCCGCGATCTGTTTCTTGGGTTCCTGACGAGCATGTAGTGAATACAACTCTATTTGTATTTGGCGCTTTTACCAATAGCAAGTGACGTATAAGCCAAGGTCGCATTATCCAATTTGTATAAACTGGATAGTGCTGGGGTGGGTCCACACTTAGGAGAGGCGCTAACATCTCGGTTTCTCCACCTCACTAAGAAGTGCTAGGAAGAACAGGGTTTTGAGATTTTTCGGGCTTCATACCATAAATTAATTGAAGGAACAGCTTTTCAATGGCATGGAACGAGTCCGTAGGCATAGTGGCAAGTACTCCCCCCAATCCGACGAGCTAGGACGAGCGGACGCTAGCATGCCTCAGCTGCGAAGGCCTCGGCCACCCTCATGTCGCAGCGGCCCAGATAGGCTTACGGAGTCCTGTGGTCGTAAGTTTTAGGGTAGTGTAGCGGGATGAGGTTTCTTTCTAAAGGAACCTATACACATCTGTGATCGTGAGAGCTCAAATGTAAACGACCTCAATTCGAGGTCTTGAAATTTCAAACGGTGTGTCAGGTAGCTTTAGAAGTTCCGTTACAATGGTAAGCGACTTACGTGAACATGAAAGAAAACCAATTTATCTAACAAATATCTTATATTTACAGAACATGGAAAATGTATCTTAAAAAAATTATTTCTTAATTCTGGCTATTTGAATGAAATTATTTTTGACTGAAAAAATAAAAGTCAAAGTTTGACCGTATTTTTTTATCTTAAAAATTTAAGTCAAAAAATAACAATTTTCAGTTACGGTCCCTGGGATAAAGTCATATTATAAGAACAGGAAAGTTGGTCCTTATACGTCCGACTTTCTCTTCACAACAGTAGAGGTGCTCCACAAGGCTGCATTTTGGGGCCTCTTTTATTTTCCATGTACCTGAACGACATTTCTTCAATCGCAACATCTTCCATTCAAATGTTTGCCGACGATGTCCAACTGTATCGAAGTTGGCGAAGAGAAATTATCGAAGACTGCTCAAAAGTCATTAATACCGATCTTGAGAGAGTATCCACATGGTCTAAGTAGAATGGGCTCTTCCCAAACTCTTCTAATACGAAATATTCGTAGATATCAGCAAGAAGACAGTTTAAAAAGTAAAAACCTGAAAAAGGCACAGTTTCGTTTGGAACTTAAAACAACAAACTGATTTATATTTTGGGGACATTTATTTGTACCTAGTTTATTTGTACATTTATTTAGTATCCATTTTCAAAATTTGTAACCATTTATCTTAAGGTGTACGAGTATGCTTCAATTAAACAAATAAATGAAATGAAGTGAAATAAAGTAAACTTAGCAAAATACTGTCCAAACAACGTGGCATTCAGTATTTTCTGAGGAATCCTGATGGATGGATCTATGGAGCAAAGTGTAGAATCGTTAGAGCACGTAAAAAACACCCACTTTCCTGCATGCAAAGCCAGTAAATGAGAGCTCGTCCCCTTCCTGGGTAATTATTCGCAAGCATATTATTTAATTACCTGCTTAGAGATAGAAGTAGCTTTTAGCAACGTATACACCCAATTAATTCTCGAATCTTGTACTGAGCTATGGGTAGGAAACTATCTTCGCGAGTGGATGGAATTTATCCTTACCACTAGAATTATGCATGCAAACAAGGATACCACATCTACTCTGGCAGAAGTGACATAACACCTCATGAAATAATACTGGTAGAGAAAGAATCAAGGTAGTCTGATATGTGGACAACATGATGATTTAAGTGTCAGCAATGCTTCCTTGCATAATCAACTTGAGGAAGATATAAATGATGCTCTTCACCAACATATATGCTCTCTTTGTCGCTTTAGTGCTTCAGTATTTGTACATCTTTCCGGATTCTAGACTCAACTGGAGACTAACTAAAGATCAGTAGGTGAAGAATGCATATGATTATTACTTTCTGTGCCCGCAACAGTAACTTTGAAAGAAAGTGGGAAAGAAGGAGGAGGAACCCCCCAAGATGATGGAAGTGCTGCAGATAAACCTGCACCACAGTAAGGCAGCAACTGCCTGTCTGGTGGAGTACATCACCCAGGACGTAACAGCCGTACTCATGCAAGAGCCCTGGAATTCACCCACTTTTGTAGTGAAAAATAGGCAGGGGGTGATAGATATCACTCTTGCTACAAATACAGAAGGGTTAGAAAAAAGGAAATGGAGATTAGTCGACGAAGCGTCAATGTTGGATCACCGATGGTTACACTTCAATGTGAACTTTGAGAACAGGGTATGTAGTTTTCAAAGAAATCCTATAGATAGGTTTAAAAAGAAAAGTGGTCAGGAAACTCTATAGTAGGGCAAAGCGACAGTACATGGAATGAGTACTACGAATGTAAGAAACAATTCAATTCAAGGTAACAGACGAGGTTTCGAGGTTACGACAAATGTTTTCAAAGGAAGCGAGCGTTCCCAGCTACCTCAGGAAAATCGACGTTACCTGAGCTGACAGTAGCCAAGAGGTTCTGGCAACACTGATGGAAACCCACTTTCTGGGATCCACAATATCAGGCGACCCTGGCATGCTACAGCACACAGAGAACATTGATCTCGTTCTCTCCGAAGAGGAAATAGGCGTTCTTATTAATAGGACAAAATTACGGTGGGCAATTCAGTCCTTTAAGCCGTACAAATCTCCCGGTCCGGATGGTATTCTACCGAAATATTTATGCTACAGAAAGCACCGGAGGCAGCAATTGAAAAAATTATGAAAATTCTTAGACACAGTCTAAAAATAGGGTACAAATAGTTTGGAGGGAAGTTAAGGTGAATTTTATGTATAAAACTGGCAAACAGGGACATATAACAGCAAAAGATTTCAGACCAATAAGTCTGTCATTGGAGATTCACATTAGGATTAACGCAGTAATGGCTTTTTGACAGAGTCACAGCATACATATGTGAAAGGAAAATCTGTAGAAACCGTCCTGCACGAGGTGGTGGAGAAAATAGAAAAGGGTCTACAGTTCGGTGAGTTTGCGATGAAGGCCTTCAATAACGTGGAGTGCACCGCCATTGGAAATGATCTATTAGACGCCAACATTGAACATGGCATTACAAACTGGGGTTGCAACATGCTTGCAAGCAGGGAAATAAACTGTCCCTTTGGGAAAAGCTCGGTCAGAATGTCCGTAATTAGGGGAACCCCTCAGGGTGGAGTCATATCTCTACTCCTGTGGGTGCTGGTTATCAATGACATCCTCAAGTGCAATGGGTATAAGTGCCACGGCATATGCAGATGAAGTGGTCATAATAGTGCATCGAAAATACCAAAATATTTTAAGCGGCATTATGGTGGTTGCCCTGAAGATGGTCATCACTTGGGCAAAAGGCTGTGATCTCAATGCCAACCCTTCCAAAACGGAACTGGTTCTTTTCACCAGAAAGTACAAGATATAGCAATTCAAACTCCCAAAACTAAACGGAGTGGAATTGTCCCTCTCGTACAGCGCGAAGTATCTGGGTGTGATTCTGGACAAAAGACTGAATTGTGATCTTAACGTAGCGGAGAGAATCAAAAAGGCATATAATGCTGTTTTTATCTGCAAAAGAACGTTAGGAACAATTTGGGGCTCAAAACCAGCTAAGGTGTACTGGTTGTATACGATGGTGGTAAGACCCATACTATCATACGGCGCACTAGTATGGTGGAAAGCAACCAACAAGAAAACGATGTACGGAAAATTAGCGGCGGTTCAAAAAACGGCTCCATAGTCATTACAGGTGAGCTCCGTACAACCAATATGGCAGCATTGGACACCTAACACCGCTTGATTTACAGATCAAAAAACTTGCTGGCAACAGTGTAATATGACTCACTAATCTGGGTTACTTCAAGAGCAGTTGTTTCGGACATGGCACGGTACTAACAGAGCTGCTGTCAGGCAATCCAATTCTAACGGAAAATCCATCAGAACTCCGTCTAAGCTTAGAAACAGAGCTGAGAATCTGAACGGTGACTTCACCAAATGTTTTGAAATGATGAGATCTGCCTGTAAAAACTAATGCAGATAACCCTTTCTATGATGGCAACGTCGGTTTAAGGAAACCGAAAGATTGGAATCTTTACTGACCAAATCAGAAAGAAGAAAGGAGGATTATTAGGAGTTTTAAGAGTGACTCATATGAATCCTTTGTGAAAAAACCAGTTCACCCGATGAAACCAGCAGGCTGGTCAAACACTTCACAGGAGGCAAATCAGCCAGACTGAAAAAACTCGGTAGATCTTTCTTTCCATTTCATGCTTGAAACTCAGCTCCCTAATAAACTGATAAGAACCGCCTTACAATATACCCCTTTCACCAAAGCTGCAAGTGAGCTGAGTAACACAACATGCCGTAGCTGGTGTGTTGCTTCATTTGATAGCTTTAAGTCACCGGGCAATGATGCCACGTCTCCAGTGGTATAGACCGGGTGCTAGCAACTCTGGGGACAATTTTCACTGCTAGCTAGGCATTGGCATGTACATATATCGAACACCTGGCGAACAGTAAAAGAAACACTTTTGCAGAGAACTGGAACCAATGACTACTCGCTCGATCTGCAGATCAATCAGTCTGACCATCTTCATGTTGAAAATAAATTCTGTTTTGCGATTGCATCCTCTGTCCAAGATGCATTATAAGCTCTAACGGCGAAGGTCCTGCAAAAATGTGTTTTAAAATTTGTTGAACAGAATTAAAGGCGTACTTAAGTAAGAGGAGTACGAGCTTGGTATTTCCATTAACATTGATGGTACTTTCGTCAACGGACACTAGCTGATGATGTAGCTATACAGTGTGTAGGATCATGCTAGCGACTATCTGCTCTAAGGCGCAGATATCCCAAATCGTAATCAACGAATATTTCACTAGAAATAGCCTTTCAGTCAATCCTTGTAAACTCAAAGGCGTCTCCGCTTTAGAAAGAAGTGGTCTTTGGTACAACTTGCACTGGAGTTTTGGTGATCTAGCGTGACCTGGTTTTATGGATATGCCGTCTGATGCAATGACTGTTTTTGCTGCGAAAGTATGCAGTTGATTTTCTCACTACTCATGTATGACTTCGACCAGAATCTGAGGATGCGGCGATGGTACCTTAGTGGGGTGCCAACACCATTATATGTCACCTACAACTGCAAAATCACACTTCTCATTGCGAAAACTTGCGCCTATCCTCCAAGCAGTGATATACGCAGTCCTGATTGCAATGAATTGTGTTGTGAAGAATCGGTGTAGGTGGCCAAGTATATATGACTGTAGCGACAGGCAAGTTGCATTTAAGGTCTTGTTGAACCATTTCACCTTTTCCAAGCTAATTTGAAGGCAATGCTTTTCTGAAAGCAGTCAGAAGACTAATTCTATATTGTTAATCAGTATCTGATGAGAATGTTGTTGGGACCCGAACCTCCATAAGGACTGCCTGCGTCCTCAGTTAGCACTTCCATTGACAGTTGGATTTTATGTGAATATAACTGCAGATGACACGACTCCCCAAGATGCCAGCAGATCAAACGAATCCTACCCTCGGTAGGAAAGACTGTAGACTGCTTTTTGCCGTCTGAACGGAGCATTACCCCTGCGCGCTCCCGTTTGCTTGGCACAGACGGGAAAACAGGCTGATGTGTCATACCATCCTAGGGTTATGCCCTAGCAATACTGCACACTCTTTTGTAGGTTAAGATGCTGAAAGATCTGGATGTAAAGAGGGAGGTAAATGGTTCCTCCTATACACAATTAAGGCCCCATTCTGAAGAACAATCTTGCGTAGTCAAGTTCTGTTCGACAGCCTCGACAAATTGACAGAAGAATTTTTAGCTTCATAGAAAAACTGCGGTTAGGAATCCCAACTTCGGTGCCCAAAAATAGGATGCTCCAGTATTGGGTGACCTATTTTTGTCAAATGAGTTCAAAACCTCACACAGGCAGCCATCATCACTATATGGTACATGCACACCGAAAAAGAAGGATTCGCGATAGTTTGAATGCTCGAGGTATGCTAACATGATTATTCATTAATTGAGTTTACATACGAGTAGATACGTTCCCAGAAATGGTACGTAATTCATCAACTAGCTTGCGGACAGATAATTAATATGAATGCATTACAATACCTATTCAAAAAGAACGTTTTTAGTCGAAAAAATATTGCCCGGTAGCTATGCTAACTTGCATAAAATTTACCAATCCAGGGTTAACTCCATTGCCATCATATTATTTTGAAACGAAATTGGAACTATAATAGCAGAAGGGGGTTCGAGGAGGTTTCTTTTTTTGTTTTTGACTTATTATGCATGCTCGTATAATACATATTTTATTTGGCATATTTTACTTGCCTGAGGAACTGGCAGTTGGCGTTTTCTCAAACATTTAAGCGGTTTCATTGGCAATGGGGTTAGTAATTTTCTAGCCGAAAAGCGAAAGTCGTCGAAGGCAACCTTTATATGATACCGCCCACGGATATCCTCTGAATTTTCTGTCATCTGGAGGTGTTATCATACTTTTGGAAGAACAAATATTTGTATGCCTCACAGGCATGAAAGGAGATATATGATAGGCCCGACCCTGCTTCTACCTTATATATAAAGCCCTCTCCTCGTACACTTAAGTGAGTGGCATTAGCATTACATAAATTATTAAACACCACCAGTGAATTGCTACAATAAAATGAATTAGGCAAACAGTTAGGGAACATCCGAACAATGTGTGATAGACGACTAAAAATTCTCCGCGCATTGTTGTATTGTAAGGGACTCAAGAACTGAAATTGAGTACATACGAGTACAGAAAGTCCTAAGGTATTGAAATCATAATTTATCAATAAGTACACCCTCAGTTAGGGACATTTATCGCCACTGATCGGAATAGATAACTAGAAGACGAACCAATCACTCTTTACCTAACTAACTGCGTCTCACGAAGTTAGACGATGGAAATGCAATTCCCACTGCTTTCAATAAAATTCCTCACCAACCAGATATCAAATTATCCCCTTTAAGGTGCAGAGAAGGACGGTGGTTAGACCTCGACTTTATGGTGTCCACAGAAGTTTTGCCTAAAACCACGTTAAGAGTAGAGTCTTGCTTGGCTTGAGTTTCCTTGATCTCATCACTGGGAGCGACTTTGTACTGCCAAGTCCAGGGTTCTGGTATAGAGGCCCGGTAGTCTGTGTGGCCGGTTACAAAATTGCTTTTACCTTTTTTTTCTGACGCTTTTTGGGAGTTTTCCCGCCACGAGCGAGGAGGTTGGTAATTAAAATCTGCGCACAGAAGAGCAGAGTAAACTTATTTAACTTCGCACTCTGTCGATGCGTTGCGCTCGCGTCAAAGTTACAAAGATACTTTACAGAGATTAAGTGTAAAATTACGTTCTAAACGAGACGGGACTAGGGACTGGGACGTCTATGGAATATCTATCCCTATGCTCGACGTCCTCGTCGGCCATGTTGTTAATGTCATGCTGTTAATGACCGTGTAAATGGTGGGTAAATGGACCCAAGAGGGTGGCCACGATATCAATGCACTGTGCTTGGGTAAATAGATTGTCCGATTGGAATGAAGAGCCGTCCAAACGTTTAATAGTCGGTAGCCATCGTTGTGCTATCGGTCGCCTTGCGTTGCTGTGTAAAATGAAATGAGAAATCATGGGAGACCTCCGAAGGTATGGAATTATAGTGTCCCCTTCACCTTGGAGTTTCGGTAAGGTGAATCAGAAAAGATACAGGATAGATAGCAGTGAGATTATCGGAATTTTTGTCTAATTTCAATTTTTTTTTTATCCGCTGACAAAGTTTTTCTGAATTTACTCTCAAATATGGCCTTGCATGTGGGATAGCGGGATGGAAAGCTTATTATCGGGTTTTCCTATAAGAACTTGACAACTTTTTTTTTTAAATAAAACGCAAACCATTTGAGATTTTTCAAAAACTTTATTATCGGCTTGAAGTGCAATCAAAACATTTATGAATGGAACTCGACTTCGTTCATATGGCCACCGCGGGCACGTTTGCAGCGGTCGATTCGTCCGACCCAATTTTCAATGACTTGGCTACACATTTCGGCCGAAACGGTCGCTACGTCGCGTTCAGTGTTGGCTCTGGGCTCTTCCAACATCGTCGGCGTGTTGGCATAAGCCAATGACTTAACGTATCCCCACAGAAAATAGTCAAGCGGCGTTAAATCGCACGAACGAGGCGGCCAATCGACTGGCCCATTTCTTGAGATAAAACGCTCACCATACTTACTCTTCAATAAATCGATTGTAGCGTGTGCTGTGTGGCTTGTGGCATTATATATGGGCAGGCAATTAGACCTTATTTTCACAACAGATCCAATTAACTCCTCAGTCTCACTTTGCCCCTATCTCTCTCAACAATCGATAACTACCATCCCCCCCTTCTACTTTCATTTTTTCATAACTCTTCATTCCAGTCCACTCCCCCCACAACTCTCTCATCCTACGACTTTCATAAAGCAAACTTTCACAAAATCAGTGAATATCTTAGCAGATCACTCTTTAACTTTCACAACTTAAGTATAAATGATGCCTTATCCATTTTTTATAAAGAAATATTTAATTCTTTTTCCCTTTACGTTCCGTTTTCCCGCCTTAAAACATCATCTACTAGTCCTCCCTGGTATAATCGCAAGCTTCGTTCCTTACGAAATAAGAGAAATAAGTTGTGGGCTGTTTTCCTGCGTACCAGATCCTTTACCGACTATTCCAACTATCTTGGTGCTTATCTTCATTTCACCGAACTTTACGATTCCCTTTACCAGCGCTACCTTAACAATGCGCAAGTCAACCTTATAAACCACCCTAAGTCCTTTTTCCAATTTGTTAACTACAATGGATGGTTACCCTCCTTCCCTCTCTTTCAACAACAGGTCATCAACCGATCCACTCACCATTGCCAACCTATTTGCCACATTTTTTAAACAATCCTTCACCAACGACTCTTTTGTACCAGATCCATCCTATTTTAGTTACCTACTGAACTTCTCCAATGGCCCACTTCTTTCTCAAATTTTGGACCCGTCTTATATCGAATATAAATTACACCAACTTAATGACGAATTCACACCCGGCCCAGATGGCCTCCCTGCCATATTTCTTAAAAAAGGTTCTTCCTCTCTTTCCCTTGGCCTTTCTAATCTCTTCCGTCTATCCCTTTCACAAGGAGAATTTCCTCAGGTTTGGAAAACCTCCTTCATAACCCCGATCCACAAGAAAGGATCACAGAATGAAATAATCAACTATCGTCCCATCGCTAAACTCTCCCATATACCCAAACTCTTCGAAAGTATTTTGTATGAAGCTCTAAGCTTCCAATGCAAATCACTTATTTCCCCTAGACAACATGGCTTCTTAAAGGGTAGGTCAACCACCACAAATCTCGTTGAATTCGTATCCTTTGCCCTCTCTGCCCTAGAGAATGGCAATGAAGTCGATGTAGTTGCAATCGATTTTAGCAAAGCCTTCGATAAAATCTCTCATCGGTTAATTATCTTTAAATTGTCTGCCCTCGGCTTTGAACCCATACTGTTAAAATGGATATCCTCTAAACCGTTTTTACAGTGTTCATTTTAGGTCAGCCCACTCGGCTCCATTTTTGTCCACCTCTGGAGTCCCACAAGGCAGCCATCTCGGTCCCCTTCTTTTTATATTAACCATAAATGATCTCGATATGATCATCAAACACTCGTCTGTCTCCCTTTACGCCGACGATACCAAATTTTTCAAAACCATTTCCTCTCCCCATGACTCTTTCCTCCTTCAACAAGATCTTGATAATTTCTCGATCTGGTGCCTCAAAAATTCTTTGGAACTTAACATCGCCAAATGCCAATCCATCACCTTCTCACATAAGCGGAACCAATCTCCTCCCCGACTCTATCTTCTCCATAACCAACCTATCTCCTCCGTACAGTCTCTTCGCGACCACGGCATTTTGTGTGACAGCGAGCTCAACTTCCGTCTACATATGGATGAGATAATCCTCAAAGCCAACTCTGCACTAGGTTTTGTAAAACGGTGGTCCAAAGAATTCACCAACCCATACGTGACCAGGTCCCTCTATATTACCTTTGTTCGCCTCCTCCTAGAGTACGCCAGTCAAGTATGGTCCCCATATCATCGTGTTCATATCTCGAGAATTGAAAGCATTCAGCGTCGTTTTCTTCGATTTGCTCTTCGAGGTATGCCCTGGGACGATCCTTTTAATCTGCCCCCTATCAAAATCGTCTCAACCTTATCAACTTAAACACCCTCGAAGATCGCAGAGATGCAGCAGACTTTCTCTTCATTCATCGACTCCTTTCAGGTCACGTTGAATGCGCGTCCCTTCACAACTCCATTTTCCTCAACACTAACCCTCGTAATCTACGTACCCCTCGACTCTTCTATCTACCAACCCACCACACCTCCTATGGCGCGAACGAACCAATCTCCCGTATGCTACGTCAAATCAACTCAAACCCTACCGTCTTTGACTTTCACCGCACCACTTCCTACCTCAAATCTGTTCTCCTTCACCACTCCAACCAACCTTAGTTTTAAGTTTTAGTTTAAGTTTATTTTTTAAGTTATAGCTTGTATTAAGCCGAATAAATGGGGGCATTCGCCCCCATCAAAATTAAACCAAAATTAAATCACCCTGTTGAAACCACATGTCGTCCAAGTCCATATCTTCCAATTCGGGCCAAAAATAATCGGTGATCATGGCGCTACAACGCTGACCATTCACAGTAAGGTGACGGTCGTTATCGTCGACGAAAAAATATGGCCCAATAACGCCGCCGGAATGCAAACCGCACCAAACAGTTATTTTTTGTGGATGAAGTGGTGATTTGTGAAGCACATGTGGATTTTCACCCGACCAATAGCGCATATTTTGCTTATTGACGAACCCATTGAGCCAAAAATGAGCTTCGCTACGGAAGATGATTTTGCGATGAAATTCATCATCTTGGTGCATCTTCTCCAGAACCCAATCGGAGAACGTACGTCGTTTCAAATGGTCCATCGGCTTCAATTTTTGAGTCAGCTTGATCTTGTATGAGTGTAAACCAAGTTCCTTACGAAAAATACGCCATAATGTGGGCTAAACCATGACCAATTCTTGAGAACGCCGTGGAATTGACTGATTTGGATCGTTTGCTACGGACGCCTGAACAGCAGCGATATTTTCGACACTTCGACCAACGCGTTGTCTCACTGACACGGCAACATCACACAACGAATATGTAGACTCAAATTTTTGCACTAAACTTGTTATCGCCTGTCTACTAGGGCGAGAATTACGACCGAAAATTGGAGTTAACGCTCTTAAAGTTGCAGTCACCGAGTCCGAATTTCGGTAGAAAATTTTTATAATTTGCAGACGTTGCTCGTTCGAGTGCTTTACCACGATGAAAATGTTGTGTTTACTGAATAAATTGACAGTGACAGTTTGATGATTAGTGAAAGAGTGCGTTCACAAATTAAATTCAAAGTTGTCAAGTCCTCATTGGGAAACATGCAAAGGTGAAGAGTAGTTGAATTGAAGAGGAAATACGTTGTGGGATGGTTGATTTGAAAGCGCATTCGGGGCTCAAATACGAGTAGATCTTGTCTCGGAAATTTTCGAGTTAGTGAGAAAGGTCACCCGTACAGTCAATGAGGACAAAGCCCTGAAAATATTTTTAAAAAACAAGGAAACATTAATTCACCACTTTAGACAAACTGTCCATGTTGACGTTCCAGAGGCCTACGTTTGAGTAGATTTTCAACATCAGAGTAGGAGGGGCCCTTATGAGAAGAGCACAACGCTACAAGTTGTAAAGACATTTGACCCTTGTTTTGAGGATCAAAGAATCAAAAATATTAAACCTGTTCAGTCAAAATGTGCCTGGGCAACATGACTACGAGCAGTGTTTTAGATTCTGATGAGGGTGAGATGTCCTCTCATTCCAAAATGGAGGTACACACTTTGAAGCGTGCTCGGTTTTAAAGAAGAACAGTGCAGTTTTGGGCTGAAGGGTAAAATTTGTTACCACCGTAAATTGTTGAATTCTAATTCTGTCAATGGTAATCCGGATGGAGTACAGTTCATATCCTGGGAAATTACAATTTGAGCGTTGCCTATCAAGTACGTGGAGCTATAACTCACTTAGAAGTAGATTCAGTCTTATATTCATAGATGAACTAACATATGTATGTAGATAGCAAACTATCCAGATTTTGGCCGTTCCAAAAACCACTTCCCACTGATGGCCTCAATGCGTGTGACCCTGTCTGTGAGTACGTATGAATTGTCAACAATGTCAACTGAGCTGAATAACATAAAATGCCGTAGCTGGACGCTCTCATCGGTTGTGGTAGGCTGCAAACAAACGGTTTGCAAACACGATGTTGCTTCCTTTGATGCCATCAAGTCCCCTGGCACCGACGGAATATATGTATCTTATTATGCTACAGAAACGAATACACCATTTGCTTGTGACTCCAAAGTGAATCGTCACTAGTCTGACTTGGGTGATTCTAAGAGTAGACTTTAGGCCGAATCTCGGAAAAGAAGATCTAATTTCTTTCATATGAAGAACATGAAGAGAATGGTAGAGCTCCATGTGCATTCAAGTGTGTTGAGTACAAGTAGAACAACATCCTGTGATACTCTGTGAGTGTCCGCCCTACGCTATGTTCAGGGCGTAGCTCAGCCGTTGATGTGGTGGGTGCTGGTACTGAAGCGCTTACTCGTTTGTGGTTGAAAGACTGAGGAATTTCAATCAAAGGAAATATAAAGGTAGTAAAATTGACTACCTACTTGGCTGAGTGCTCTGTTCCAACAGAAAAAAATAAAACAACGAACACATGTAATGCTGAACTTTTGTAGCATTCTACGGTCTGACGTAGCCTTGACAGTATTCGGATCGAAATGCTTGATTTTCTAACCAGGATAACCCTCCTTTTGCAGAGATTATGGTAGCGCCTTCACCACTAGGTGAGTACAACAAGTCACCCTCGTTCCTATCGCAAAGTTATTTAAAAGTTTGAAGATGATTACAAGTGCATTCGTTGCTAATTACGTCATTTCAGATCCCCAAAAGTTAGGGTTTTATTTCCAATGAAGTGCAGGAGGGTCTCATGATCTCATGACCTGCTTTCTTTAGTTGGGAGTTACCGAGAGTTACCCTACGCCGTAACATACAGGGTTCTCCTCATACTTCAATCGAAAGCTAACTGCCTCCAGTAAACACAACGAAATGGTTTAGATGTCTTTTAACTTGCACTCGCCATCAGAGGAGCCGTCCTTCCGGGGTGGATTCAAGCCGTAATGACAGCAGTCTTCTGATTAAATTTTCTCCTCTACGGGACCGAAGATTATTCGAGAAATTTTTCACTCAAAAGAACCTCGAGCGTCCACATTTATTTTTGACAAAATTCGTGCTTCTATGGAATGCCATAGAAGACGGCATATGTAAGTTGTTCGATGGAAAACTTTGCTACTTATGTAATTAGCTTCTTAACCCAATGGGGCAGCGGCAGAGAATCGTTCGTTTGATTTCAGCGCTGGTTTAGAGTCTCATTTATTGTTTTTTCTTTTTTCTGTGGTCGGAACAGAATGGAATAACAGAATCTTTCAGTCTTTCAAAGAAAGATGGATATGGGCTTCAGTGATAAAGAGCCACGTAAGTTACCGTGGCTCAAGTGGTGGCGAATTAGCTTCCAAATCGGACGGTTCGGGGTTCAATATCAACCGCGACCGAACGACATTCTGTTTTTCAGGTAACTAAAATTACGTGGTTGCCTAGAATAAAACCGTCGTGTACCTGCAGCCTGATGCGAGCGTAAGCTAGACATTTGCAGACATCAACGATATCGCCATCACTTTCACAGCAAGCGTCACAGAATATTTTATCACTTATGCTTAGCAAGAGTGTAGTGCAACGTCACGACGCCAGTCAACAACCTGAAGTTTTTCCAGCTAAGGGACAGTAGGAAGGCCGCTGACTTCTTAGAGACGTCGTTAAGCATTCTTTTGGTCTGCCTGTAACCTGGGGAGTAATGCCATCTGATTTTGTACTCATATGACACCGAGGACGCACAGGCAGACCTGTCATCTGAGCCTTACCTGGCAAGTTCATCGGCGATTTCTTTTCCCGTGATACCATTGTGATCTGGAACTAAGACTAGGCTCAGTGAATTCAGCCTTCCGACTGCGTTTAGTGATGTTTTGCAGCCTCGAACTAGCTTGGAAGTCGGTCGCTACATATGCAAATGATCCTCCATCGGTTTATTATTACTCTTTAGGAGGCTTTCTTGTGTGGAGCACTTCAGCCTATGGAACATAGGGTCAATAGCAAATGATGGGAATTTAAGGCTTTCCGAATACTGAATTGTAAAGGAATCTGGAGATCGCATCTTGGTTCAGTTGTCAGACTTTGTATTGTATTCAATCGTAGCAGTTCTGTTTTATTGTGACGATGCAGTTCCCCTTGGCTGCAACAAACCCTGAAGAAGATTTAGAATGCTATGAATATGCGTCATCAAGTGAACTGGACTTCTCAAATTGTTCTTACTTCCTCCACCTGATCCTCGATGATTAATGAGATGACACATGCTATGGGAATTTGCTTTTATATATAGGGTGTCCAGCAAGAGGTATCATTTTAAATTAGTAAAGAAGACGCAACATTTTTGTGAAGAGCGATGATGTTTTTATCTTAGTCTAAAGCACGAACTCTGTGGTTGGTAACGGAATAGAAAATTTGCCAAATATCTACCATAGCTCCGCTTACAGACGGTCATACTTTGATGAAATATTTCATCACATTTCCGCATAATACCGGCTGTATTTCGCGAATAACAGGTCTGATACTTTCCTTTAGTGCACGAGTCGTTGGTGCAGCATTGGCGCAGTCTTATCTTTGACATATGAAGCCCCCAAAGGAAAAAGTCGAATGGTGTTAAATCGCACGATCTTGGAGTCCTATTGAAGCCTCCATTTCGGAATTTGTCACCCAATAGAGCTGTTTTACCAGCTGCGTAGCATGTGCCGCCGTTCTATAGCGTCAATTCAGATTAAATAAAGTTAGTCAACAACGATGCACAAACATCGATTTCGAAAAAATATGGCCTAATGGCACTAACAGCCCAGAAACTGCACCAAACTGTCACTCGTTGTAGATGGAGAGGCTGTTCCACTATTTCTCTTCGGTTTTTGGAGCCCCAGAAGCGCGGTCTGTTGGCTTCAATTCTTGTGTCAACTGGACCTGATAACCTTGTAGGCCAAGAACTCTATGCAAAATGCTGTGCTCAATGATCAATTCCTGTAATCGTTGTATTTCATCTATGGTGGCGATATTTTCAGATGGCCTTGCCAGACAAATACGAGTTGGACTCGTCATAACCCTAACCTGTCTGACACGTTCAAATTTATCGATTAAATTCACTATAACTACGCGAGAAGACACTTGATTATGACCAAAAGCAGTACGAACTTTATGAAACTTTTCATCGTTTTTGTAGTGCATCTTAACTATTTTGGCACGCTGTACGAATTTGTATCGATCCACATCTCTTAGTTTTTACTTATCAAAAATCACCGCAATGATAGTTGGATATTAATAGTTCAACAATGGCGGGAAATTTGAAACAATACCTCTTGTTGGATGACCCTCTGACTAATATTTAAAAGACCAATTTTACCCCAGGCTACACACGGGGTAGCTGCATGTGTGATGTAAAATTGCAAGCAGATGGGTTATAAGGATACATGCATCCACATTTTGACACAAATTCCTTAGAAAAAAAGAACAAAAATTATCAAATTGCTACAGCCCACCTCCTAGAAATCCTCGCCCATCATCCACATGACATCTGTGTTCACTTGACTTGAGCACTATAAATGAATCCCCCTTTGTTAATTTTCCACACGTGCAGCAGCATTAATTGTTGTTTTGGAATTTCGACCTTTACAAGGGCCCCCAAATTCCAGGTAAGGATAAAAGTTCACCAACTCACTCCATGTCGACAAATTTTGTTCCAAATGTAGCTAAAAGTTTCAACAACCTCCATCAGACTTTCGAAATGTTTGCCATGGAATTCCGGTCACGTACGACGTGGTTCCAAATGGCCAAACATTAACTTTACTCACCATTAACTCGTTCAAATTCTATAAAACCCGTTCTCATGCCATTCTCCACAGAGCTAAAACTCCTAACCCTATTTTAAATTAAAATTTAAATCACTTAATCCTTACTCAATAAAACTGCACTCTGCATGTATCCGAAGGGCGTTTAACAACCCACTCACCTCCATCAAAATGCACATTAAATGGGACTAAATATGACTAGAATGAGTCCCATCTCTTTCCCAACCCCTTTGGACATCCGGTGAGGGAAAAATGTTTTGGAAGAAAGTCTATCAAATGATGTTTTTCTTTACGAACGCTGTCAGAATATAAAATACCGCCAAGCCATCCAAAGGCCACAGCTGAACGATGCTCCATAAAGTGAAAAACAAAAAACCCTGAAATCCTAGCCCGCTTTCCGTCGAGCAGAAGACCGGGTAAGGGTTGATGAGAAAATTTTGCTTCACCGTTCAATTGAGCACAAGTTTTAAGAAATCGCTTCTATAAGGGATAAACTTTTCACAAACTTCGTTTGGCACTTAACTAAGCTGAAAATAGTACCAAGTTGTACCCAAGCTATGGTGTATGTATGCAGGATAAGTTGGTTCTCCAGGATGTGAGTACAAAAGAAAGATTAAAAGACTCTTCGGAAGCCACCAACAGCAGTTTTGGTAATTCCTTTGAAAGATGTCATGAATCCAGTTGCACCAAATGACACGACATCTACTTCACACTGTTCAAAAGGGAACAACTGTATTCGTAGTTATGATTGTGGCGTGCAACTATTCATGCACTCAGCACCGAATTACCACAACCTCACGTCTTTACCCGCTCACTCACAGGTCAGCTGTGGGTAAGCCCAGTTCATCCGGCATGTTTGTGTATCTTCGATTGTGAGATAAGAGTAGAACCAAATCCATAAGGTAAGTGGATTGCGAGGACAAAGTAGGATGATTGTTGTTCCGATTTGTGTAGTACGAAGCACCAGGATAATATCTGACCACTGCCACAGAGCAGACCTATGCCGATTCCATTTGATTTAATGAATGCTGATGGGCACTAGCTTACTGGGAATTCGTGATGGCAACGAACGATCGTGATAATTTGAATGAAATTCTAATAGGCAACTACGGGACTTGGCACAGTTGGACTGATGGAATGGATACACGGATACACTGTTGCAAATTATGTATATTCGATAAGCAAATTTGTTGTGCATTCAATGACGACCGGGTAAAGGATGTGCTGTGCATGTTTTTGTTTGTTGTTTAGAGTGGCGAAAGCATGAAGATACTCGTACTCGTGGTCGGGGTTAATAAACTTGACAAATGTAAGCCATCTGCAATTACCTTGGATACAAATACTTAGGGGGAATGATAGCGTGATTGTATTTTCGAGTACAAATAGGTCACCGCACTGGAACAGTTTTTCCATTTATTTTCTGTTTAAACTCATGCAATCATGAACAGTGCTAGTCCGATGGAAAGAATAGGAAACGCTTTGCAGCATATTTAAGGAAATTGTATCTAAAGCGGCATCATTTAGCACGTTTATACTTATAGTTCACTATACAGTCGTTGTCCTTAAAGAAAGGATAATGAATCAACAGAGAATGTTACCTTTCAAATCTGGACCAGAAGCAATTGCTATTTTGGCACACACGTGAGATTATGTGATCAATTGACTCCTTTCCTATGGAGATATCTAAGAATTTCTCTGGAACTTGCAATCGAGAAAATAAGAGGGATAAAAGGAAGGCTCAATAATGTTCCAGAACATAGAGAGAATGTTGGTTCTTCGAGAAGATATGGCTCACCCTACCAACCATTGCCAACTGGTAGACTTGGGTTTGAGCATTAGGTTGTGCTGTTAGTGAGCTCGGCAACGGCACCTTACTATTTTTTATGGTTATTGGATTGACGAACTTCTGAGGGAGTTCATGAGAAAGGTTTTGCTAAAATATTGAAAGCATAACAGAGTGTGCGAGGCTAAGGAAAATCATATATAAGGAACCTACAGTAGTGGGTGATGTAAAATTTCCAGATGCTTTGTGGCTCCTACTCTAACACCAGTAGCAAATCCAGACATATTCTTCCCTAGCCAATATGAAATCAAAGAAGGAATACTGCAAGAAAATAAGAAAATAAGCTGGGCTATAGGCTCATTCTCCGCTTAAGAAACGGAATCACACTAATCGTCCTTCAAAAAACAAAGCAGGCTGTGACACCGTTTCATCAGGCATTGAAATGTGCCACAATGTTGGAGGGTGCGCATAGCCATACCCATCCAATATTTCAAAATCTGTAGAAAAACTGCTTGATACTCATATTCGGAGTCATCTGTACCCAAAAGACATAGCCTCAGACCAGCACGCCTATAAAAAACGTAAAGGCATGGAAACTGTCCTACATGAAGTTGTCAGCACGATTGGAAAAAAGTCTTCACGACGTTGAAGGAGCCTTCAACAATATCAACACTCTCGCTATAAGTAGAAACTTAGGAAATTCTGGGGGTTCATCCGGCATTAACGAACCTGATACCCTGTATGTTCCACAACTGGAACACTACCTCAAAGGGCCACCTTCAAGGAGAAGTAATTTCACCTCTTCTGTGGACCTTAGTGGTTAATGAAATACTTCTGAATCCAGAAAGGGAAGGTGTAAAAGCCATTGCATACGCTGATAATGTGGTTCTTATGGCCACCACTATGCCCTTATAATCGGTGGAGACTGGGCCAAGCCCTATGGCCTGGGGATCAACTCGCAAGAGCTTTTTCTATTCAAAAATAAAAGGATAATGAGACAATTGTGACCTCCCTTCCATAGAGGCGACAACCCTCGGACTGTTGAACAGTGCTAAATACCTGGGTGTCGTACTAAATAGGAAGCTTACTGTCGAAAATTGTAAAGCAACGATCGCCGTTGCAGCCGTATATTTAGGAGAAAGTGGGGACCTAACCTAACACTATCCTATGGATGTACATGACTATCGTCAAACGTACGATAGCTTAGTAACCTTAGGTTAATGCCATAAGTACAGACGTTTGCATGTTCTCGTATATGCACGACTCATACGATGAGAACGACTGGAAAATATACATGGTATCCCTAGATCTATACATGCAAGAATCTGCATGGAAAAGCGCTTTAAGATTGAGTCAGCTAAATGAGTGGAAATCAAACCCGAAAGGCCACGCCTCGATCCTAACAAGTGAACTGGGCTTATGCCCCAATTCGGACTACACAATACCCCATCACGTCTTCGAAACACCATTCGACTGCATTTTCCCATGCACAAAAAAAATGGAGCAGTAAATAAATGATAGAGACTCGATATCCGTTTGCACGGATGGATCAAAGATAAAGACAGGAATCGACGCCGGGATCTTCTCCCATCACTTACGATACTCACGACGCCTGCCGGACTACAACAGTGTCTTCAAGGCTGAGATATTGGCTGTACCTGAAGCAGCAAAACTTGAGGCAATAAAGGCAATATCCCAAGAGGACAGTACTATATTTATTGACAGCCAGGCTGCCATCGAGGCCATCCCGGCAGTCGATATCAAATCGAGCAGCAGGCAATGAGCATGCAGATGAACTAGCTCAAAAAGGATATCCCCTAGAAAAGGAATTGGTAGATCAAAGTATCAAAACCTCTACCATGCCCCCTAAGTACACATGAGGAGCGGACGCTACAAATAAACGCCAATGAATGGTGGAAAAACCTTCCAACTTGCGAGACCTCAAGAAAACTATGACCGGGACTCAGCAAATTCAGAACAAGTTTGATTCTCTTGAACTATCCACGCTTGATAGATTGCTCAAAGGCCGTAATCTTCTGGGGGCCCTCGGAATAAACCTATACCTTACCGACGACGACCTCTGCAGAGGCTGTGGGAACATAGACTCACGGGAGGATATCGTAAACTCCACTCAGTAATATGAGGGAAAGAACTTTAGGAAGCTAATACTTCCACGACTTGTCAGAACTATCTACTGCTTTACCTACATCTCTTTTCAGATTCACGAATGCAACAAGATGGCTTAGACCGCCTCAGGATCGGAAAGCGGAAATCAGAACTAGGAACCACAATCAAATTTCCATCTCCTTCCAATTCCACAATGGGTCTACACAGACCTATCGTCATTGCTGGCCTTTAATGTTTAGTCCCCAAGCGTACTTCATTCAAAAGCACGATCAGTCCTATTAGCTGAAAAGAGGTAAGTAGTGATCGGACCAACAGATTATATTTTCCCAAGACAGTTAGATTCCATCCGCTGATGCAAGTGCCTTCATTGGTTATAGCACCATCGTCTTCTCAGATTCGGGCTTCTCTGGAAGTGAGACATTTTACAGTGATGTATACTGTAAGAACACTCAGGCCCTTGCCACTTCTGTTAGTCAGTCTTACTCGTAGATGTAATTAGATTTTCAGATGTTAGATTCATAGTTATAAGTAGATAGTTTCAGTCGGGTTTATATACGGGTATGTTCACTGACCTTATCTTCACCGAAGTAACTAAGAGGTCCGCATCGTTTTACGTATCTTCGACTGTTCTTTCATTGTAACGCGCTTTCCCTAGTGCTGTAGCTCTTCTTTTGACTTTTAACTATGGGCCATTTAGAGTGGATCCGATTAACCCTTCGGATTTTCCGACCCGGGTCTTCAAAACCAGCACTTTCAGCTTATTCTGTCAATCATATTGATCATAGAGTAGGAGATTGATTCTCTTCTAAAGTCGAAAAGTTCTCGAGTAGCTCAACGTACATCCTGAAGTATCTAGCAGGGCAAGTACAATCAATTTGTTGTTCCCAGCAGAGAGTTATCCAACACATTTCCAAAGACTTTGCCGTCAAAGAATATTTCAGCTGGCAATAAATAAATTCCTGCAAGTGGCAGGAAATTTAATTGCTTGAAATGCGACAAATATTTAACATACTTGCTCCAAAGGAAGTGTAGTTCGGGTGGTAAAAGTTACGCGAGAAGATAATTCTCAGAGTCCATCCACAATAACACAACCCCAACAGACAGAGCATAGAACAACAAGACAGGAACAGCAACGATGACAAATTACAGTACAATCTGCAGTAGATACTATTCGTACGCATCCGTATCCGAAGACATTTATCTGACTTTTAGCGCTATTTTGGTAGCGTGTATCTCAGATGCAATGTAACGTAACGTAATTTATTAAAAAAGAACACCCTTAGAAAGTGGATGGCACATTTTGGTAGCGGTTTGTCTCTCCATATGAAAAACACCTAAGGCGTTGCTTAATCCTTGATGGCACGTGTCCCCTTCTGGAGTTTTAGCTGTTTTGTGGTTTCTCTTCTTCTTTCTTATCCCTCAACGGATAGATGGATACATTTATTGTGTCCTTGAGAGTGGTAGAGATTTATGCTGTAGAAATTGGTTTCGCCCCATCTACAATGAGTTATGTGACCAATCCCTCTCGAGTCACGAGTCACAAGTCACGGAGTCTTCTTCCTTTGAGTTGAAAATGGAAAGAACTAGGACCCAGTATTTTAAAGACTTAACGGACAAAGCTGATTTTTGATTCATTTTATTAAGTTAGGTCTCCAAGTATCCAGTTTGGTGTGCAAGATTGTGGTAGTCCCGGTAGACAGAGTGCGATATTAATAGACGCCATTCAAGGCAGGCAATGATGCGGATACACAATGGCTTTTCGGGGGATATTACCGGAGGTTTTGGGGTTAACTTTTGTGTGCGATGTCAATGGTTATAGATACTGACCACAAATTGTTCTGGTAAACGGTAGCTGTTGCATTACGATTAAGGTCGGCGGTAGGATTTTATGGTTCTGAGTCTTGCAGTGCTGGGAATTTGTAATGGAATCTGATGAAAGGTAATTCCCACGGTCGGTTGACTTAAAGGCTTTAAAGGTTTTGTTTTTGTATTAGTGGTGTTTGTGGTGATAGAGTAAATGAAAGCGTGGTTCATAGCTGCGGTAAGGACACCTCATCAGTGTGCGGAAAATTGTTGAAAACACCGTATCACTTAAAGCAGTGGAAAGCAACGTATAAGGCAGGCAGTTGCAAAGTTTTGTATTGAAAGATCTATTGTTGGGAGCGTCAGAATAGAGCCACGGAAGTTCTTAGTCGGCAGCTTACCTTATATAAACTCCGAAAGGAACTTTAACGGAGTTCAAAAATTCGTCTGAATTGAACGCTTCTATTTCAGGATTGTAATAAGTAAGCTTTGAAATCCTGAAGCCATAGCTCACTGTGAAGAATCGATGGACTAGACGAGGCATATGCATTTTTAGCGAAAGCTAAGTTGTATATCGTCTCAGGACTTCCAAGCCAGTTCGGGAATGCAAAAGTTTAATGAAAGCAGTCGAAAGACTGAATTTACTGAGCCTTGTTTGGGACTGAGATTACAATGGGATCACGGGAAATGAAATCACGGGAAATGAAATCACGGGAAATGAAATCACGGATGAAGTTGCAACGCAAAATTCAGAGGAGAGTTTTCTAGCGCCCAAACCTGCATTTGGACTGTCTGTGTCCTTGGTTCGGGCTTCTATTGAAACATACTATATACTCGTATTATATATGAAAGCTTCCCGACGTCTCTAAGAGGTCCACGACTTTCCTGCCATCTCTTAGTAGGAAACACCTCAGAGTGCTTACTGACGTCGTGCCGGGGCACTTTGTTTTTGCAAAGCACCTAGGTGTACTGGACATAAGTGAAACAACATCCTACGACGCTTGCTGTGAGATTGATGCCAACACTGCGGAGCACTGTCTCTGTGAGCGTCCGAATCAGACTGCAGGTATAGAGGCTGGAAAAAATCTTTGCAAGACGAAACAACAACTTTAAAGCAGTGGCAGTGAAATTTGTACACAAACCTGTGAGGAGCGTAGCCACTAATTGGCGGCTACTTGTCGATGCCCAGCGTACTTAACTATGACTTCAATTATTTTTGGTTTACCTCCAAGTAGATTCCATCGGACACTAGTTGCTATACATCTAGATCTGACTTTCTAAACTTTAAACTTGAGTATTGAGCAGGAGAAGAAAACAATTTTGACGTCCGGTCTGAAATAACTGAACCTGAGAAGGAGGACGCACGGTGGATACACCCTTTTAACTTATTCCGCCAGTAGTTAGAATGGTAGAGCTTTTGAAGCTGAGGACTTTTCAGAACCAGTCAAGGTGCTGAAATAGATATGGCGTGACGGATGAACCATATATGGCAGCTTTCATATCCCCCAATCAGGATAGCTTTTTATTTTTCATTTAAATAGCGCACGCTCAAGAGATTAAGGTAACCTTGAAACGTTTGCGCACAGTGCGGGCGAAGGTAAATTATGGAGGAAAGAAAGATATGTACCGATGTACGTTGGTTTTAAATGTCTGAATGTTACAATGACTAGGAAATAGAGAGCTCGGCAAGGCATTTCACAAAAGCGAGTTGTTCGGCTTAGTGATGTACTCGTGGGCATTAGGGCATACTGATGAGCATTTATAGCGAGGCGAGTGTGACCGTTGAAGGTTTGAAATGGCGGAATGTTACTGACGATTTCTATGGAGCATTGAACAGTTCAGAATATTTGGCTCCAGAAATTTCAGATAGTCTCTCACTTTCAGGTTGGTAGATGTACCTGAGGTTAATTACCCGGAGACACTAATATCCTCTTGTTGTCAAGTAAGAAATAGTACAATCGGAAGCATAGACTAACCGATACCCCATCTAGGAATGAATATACAACGGAACATGGCGGAAATAGGCGGCAAATGTTAATCTGTTGTCGACATTTCTATAACTTGAATTGAGTGCTAAAAATCAGTGACATCAATGGAAAGAAGCCGTCCGATATGCCACAACTGCTGTGCCCGGATTTACTTGACCACGACTACGGAACCCCGGGCTGGATGAAGAGCCTAAACTCGCCGCTGTATAGAAGAACGAGTGCTGAGAATATCGAAAAATCTATTCTTTTAATTGTTAAACAACGATGATTACCCAAAATCGAGCAGAACTGATAGTTGAATCTGGCCGACTGGACGACCAACTGGTCGAGCTATTTGTGGCAGCAGCATGACTAAGTAGACAGCATACACTTAATTACTTCGGTTAGAGGAATGTATGCCTGATGGAGACTAAGTATCATCCGATCCACTATGAAGGAGATCCTGTTAACACCGCCAACTACTCGTATTAAGGTATCAGCTTCTGTCACATCGCGCACAATACCTTGTCTGCCGCATTGCCTGAATACTTGAAAGCAATCGTTGACCTATTCAAACTTCAGGAAATGAAAGACAAAATACATGAAATCGATAAATGGTGAATATAAGTCTGGGCTTCAAGTTCGCATATGACAACACTTACAGGGACGAGCTAGATTCATGCCAAGTATCCCTGCAAAATCCTTCAGATTATGTAGAATGAATGTGCTAGCTGCTACAGGACCAATTTAGCTGTGACCTTTGATGTCATAAGACGGCTTGAATTAGGTGATGGCCTGTCAATAGCTTCCTTAATATCGTACTTGGGAATATTGTGCAAAGCTCACAAACCAACACAATAACCATAATTTACCAAAAGTGTGTCAAAGTAAAGTATGATTTCTTTTAACTAATAGATCCCCTAACAAGGACAACTTTTAAACCGTGCCACGATGACATCAATGGAGTTACACCAGAAGAACGCTTGCGTATCATTCAAAGTTTTTCATATAGAAAACTGGTCCTTTTAAGCTCGCTATTCGTCGTGTTATGGACCTACATAACACCTACACTCTATATGACGCAAAATCCAACAAAGCGTCACCATCATTAGCGTACAGAACAAACTTTTGGGGAATTAACAATTCGGCCAAGTCGCAGAAGTATAACGTTTGTCCATCCACTACGTCGAAAATATATATTACACCCGCATAAGATACAGTTGGCGCAGGAATTAAAGCTACGAGACCATGGTCTGCTATGGCAGGTCACGGATCGCAGGTTGAAATCGTCATTTCATTTTGTCCAAAAATATTGTTGAGTGAGAAGAATCACTTTTGGCTCAATGGGTTTTAGGAATAAGCAAGATTGGAATGAGAGGACTACAGTACTACATTACACCCACAACCGCGCACCGATTGATGTGGTCTTTATACTGGCACATGGGTCCTTATTCAACAAGCTCGCATTACAGTCAATGACCAACTATTTCTTCGAAAATATGAACGACATTGGTCCGAACAGTATGTGGTTCCTGTACGATGGCAGTACCTCCCATAATGCCCACAAAACCATTGCCTTACTGAGGATTTTATTCAATGACAACATTACTGTTGGAAATACACTAGTCCATTGGCCAGCAAGATTATGCGATGTCAAGTCTGGCCTTGGAAACCAAAATTCAGCCTGAAGTCATATTCAATACATATTGTCATGAAATATCTGCCGGCGAAATGTCCTTGGAACTATTTTTGGTGCCGGTTGTGTTGGCGGGGTATGGAGGAGGATATATAACAACGAGGGCTACGAGTCGCAGATGTGTGCGCATCGGCTGCCTATGATATGTTAAGCGAACGAATATTATCGCTCCGGTCCGAAGATTAATCGATTCCTATCCCAAAGGAACAACGCAATGAACTTACTTTAAGCAGAGCGCCCAAACGAAACAGGATTGAAGTGCGTTGATGAAAGTTGTCGGCCAGAGACCGCGATAACTGAAGAGGTGTATTACTTGAGACCTCGCTTCGCTTTGGGGCTGCAGCGCCATCTATGAAAGTTATTCAGTAGGCCCGAAGTAGCTTGTAGGTTTAAATAGCTGCAGTTTATTGTTTGGCAATTAAGTTATCGGGGGTTAAGAGATAATGGTAGCTTAATTTAGTTACTGAACAACGGGGGTGATAACTGACGGGCATGATAACTATCCACCATCTCTGAATATCTCTGAATTTTCTTTATAAGTCCTCGGGCGATCCCAAATTATTGCAAACCTCTTCGCAATTTTTTTTAGCCAACTATTTGGCATCCATATCCAAGAGACCGATCACTCTTACTCTTTCTACTTAAATAGCTGCCCACAAACTACTTTAGAGCAAGGTAAAGGTAAAATAATAAATTACGAAGATAATTATTCTGCTGGACTTGATGAATGCCTCTAGCCCAACCTCTTACTACTCTCTTTCAGCTTTCTATCACTAAGGGATTATTTCTCTCAACCTGGAAAAGGTCAAAAAAAAGGTCGCAGAGAAGATATTTCTAACTATAGACCTGCATACCTCAGTTTTTTGAGAGCATTATTTATAACATAATACTTTTCCATTGTAAATCCATTGTTGCTCAAAACCAACACGGATTTCTTAAAGGCAAAGCTACAACCAGTGACCTAACGAAATCCGTATCAAACACTTTATGTACACTAGAATTACGAAATCAAGTTGACGTGATTGCCACCGATTTCAGCAAAGCCTTTGATAGAATTTCTCATGATATAACCGTTCCAGAATTAAAGGCTCTTGGTTTCCAAATAAGCTTTATAACATGGGTTCAGTCCTATTTAAATGAACGACTTTACTATGTTCTATTTAGGTCCATGGTTTCTGACCCAATTTAGCTATCTTCTGGTGTTCCTCAATGTAGCCACTTTGGTCCCTTTTTGTTTATTCTGAATATTAATGATGTTGATTGTATCACTGAAAATTCATAAATGTCTGTATCCACTGCAGAAAGATCTACAATAGACAGATTTTGTACTTGGTGTCAGAAGAATTTCCCTGAGCTTAACGTCAGTAAATGTCAGGCTATAAATTATACCCGTAAGTGTCCTCCTACTTCACCTCGCTGCTATCTGATCTTTAATCTGCCGGTCCTCTTAATGAATGAGTTGCGTGATTTAGGTGTTATTTGCGATAAGGAACTCAGTTTCCGTTCTCTCATTGATAACACCATTAAAAAGCCAACTCTGCCCTTGGCTTCATCAAGCACTGGAGTTTTCCAATTCTTATATTACAAATTCCTGTAAATAACCTTTGTTAGGCTTCTTCTTGAATATGCAAGCCAAGTTTGGTCGCCCTACTGCAGAAGTCACACGCTCCCGGTAGAAGCTGTTCAACGCACGTTTTCACGATTCGCCTTACGTGGACTGCCAGGATAGCCAAAACTTCTATACGGCGAAAAGTTGCCGATATTCTTATTTATCATCAGATCATAGTTGTTAATATTGATTGTCCTTCTTTACTTCAACAAACCTTTTTTAACATCATCCCACGTAATCTTAGGTCTGTGCTAGTTTCCCGGATCAATATTCACAGAACGAATTACGGATACCTTGGGTCAATGTCTCGAATGCTTCCTGAAGTTAACGATATTCCGCCTCTCTTTGACTACCACCTCAGCAAACTGCTCCTCAAGAACTTTCTCCTTTCCACCTATGCCTCGCGTCCTAATTTTCTTTAACCGCTCCCACCCTTTAGTTTTAAGTGAAATTGTTAATTTTAAATCTAGAATATTCTTGTAAGAAACCTTAATATCTGTCCGGAGTTGACGCGGGCCTCAAATCAAGTTAAAATACTTAGGTGGCGCTACAGTCCTCCATCTAGCACTAACTCTCGTCAGTTGTTTTCAGTGCCGCAATCCAATACGGTTGAGGTCCTCTTCCACCTGTATGCGTCACCTTAGTACACCGCTGCGCCGACCCTCTGTGTAAGACTGGAAGACTCCTTTGGCCGGAACTCTGGCTTCCATTTGCTCAACGTAGACCAGTCATCTCAGATGTTATTTAGCTCGCAAAAACGGGACTGAAATTTACACGCAGTATATTTCTCTCGAAACGGCCAAGTGTTTCTCTATCAGCTTTCAACAAGATCCAACCCTCTGTAACATAGATCAGGACTGGGATGATAAGGGTCCTGTATAATGCGAATCTGGTTTTAGGATAGAGGTCTTTGTTATTCAACAGCTTTCTGAGCCCAAAGAAATAAAAATTGACTAGTGTAACTCTGATCTGATTTCTGCGCTGATGTCGTTATTGCTTTTGACTTCATTGCCACGGTAGACGAATTTGTTACTGCCAATATGGTGAGGTTCCTTCCCATTACAGAAAACTTCAATGTGCAACAATATTCCAATCACAAGAGCCTTCGAATCAAATACGTAAGGGGAGGCTTCGTATTTTGTGGAGCGCTTAAATGAAAGGGCTCTGATCCAACCTACTACGCAATTTAAGGTAGTAGCATCAAAATGGCTCTTAAAGCCCAGTTATCCAGGATGTGGTCCGATTCAAGTAAAAAAGGTATTCAGGTGGCTCTAGTGGAGGAAACACATCTATCTCTCAAAAAGACATCAAAAGGACTTATATCTAGATTTGGATTGTACAATCCAAATGACTTTGGGTTCGATGTCAATCTTCGTGAGGGTCATATCACAAGTAATTGGGTAATAGTGTTTCAAAAAGTTGATAGGCCTCACCTTTGCCTGAAGCATACCAAATAGTTCTCCAATGCAATGTATGATACCGTACTGAATGGCATATAGAAAGAAGAAACAGTGCTCTCACCTTTGCATACATTCGCAGAACGTCTAGTAAGACCACTTCGTTTAGGATTTCATTTGTGGTTTCTCCACCAATCTTAATGAGGGTATCCTTGATTTCGTCTCGAAGATGCTTTTGCTCTTGGACAGTTTATAAAGACTGAATAACATAATCGAAGAAGCGGTTCCGAAACCGGCCAGCTTTCATTTGTTCGGAGCAAATGCGTCGTATCCCAATCAGTTTGCGCTGATTTCTTGAATACCACGAGAATACCGATCAAGCCATTACGTGGAACTCCAGTCTTAGCTCCCTCAGTCAGGACAAAATTGACAATGTGCCGTGTGAATTTTGTTGCCGGTTTGATAAAAGTCTTGCAGCCAAGTTACTTCACCAATTGTGGTAGGAAAAAGATCACCATAAATTCAAAGGTGAAGACCGATTTGCCAACTGGCTGCGGTTGTATAAAAAGCACTGAAATTCTTGAACTCCTGAATGCAAGGATTGCAATTTACGTCAGGAGATAGCTTGTAATGATACTTGCTCTCCTACCACTAGTCGAATGCGCTTGCTTCCACTCAGCGACTGAAACAAATCTATTGGACCGGGAACTATGAGCCAGAAATGAAGTCTTCCAAGACGAGGAAATGTTTCCCGCAAACTATGCCGTTAGTGAAAAATACAAAACGAAGATATCTCTTTGAAAATAAAGACTTAAGTGCTTCATTTTAGTTTATCTTACACACTACGATGTGCTGAGTTATTATCTGTACGAAAGTCAGCTTCGAATCTATAGAAAAGTTTTCACATAAATCCAAGGGAATACTGCGAAAATCTTTATTGTTAATCAGCAACACGAATTAAGAAGAGTCCATGGAAGGGTGGTGTAACACCAAATAGATAAGATATAGTATACCAGCTACGAAATAGGTAGTATCTAGGTCAAGAAGCTTATTTATTAGCTCGTTTTAGTGCAAGTCAAAGTTATAGTAAGAGCACATCGAAATGTCGAAAGGATCTTCATGGCAATCTCCTCTCACGTACTTATCCTTCATTTCTCAGAAGTGTCAATGTTATCATGACTCTTCACGTCTCTACAAACTTTGGTGATTCATTCCCTAACAAAAACATCGGAAAAACTTTTCTCCAATGAAGTTTGCTGCTCTGCTTAATTAAAGCGGAATCAGTGTCGTGCATATAGCAGTTTTCCACGTCAACAACTAAGAATGACATGGTCTTCTTTGTTGCCCTTGATGTGCGTCTTCCTTGAACTTAATTTCTCAAGTTCAACGGGAGGCGACAAAATCCATATTCATTGCAAAGTTCCCCGGAAGCAGCTTCGAGTACTACAATACTCGCAAGTTTTATTTTTCATCTGTGCATCTGTGATGTGTGTGTACCATCACACCATTCCTGTCTTAAATTACTCGTATCTACGAGCATGTGAATTAAAATGCTGATTCAGTACTCGTACTCTCCATATAACACATCTTTGTACATGTATCTCGCTTCTAGATACAGAACCGAATCAAATGAGTGAAGTGTAAAAAAGTTTCGCAAAAAAGGAAGGAAGCAAAAATTAGACATGATAGCCGCGAGATACGAGTACTACATTACTTTGTACAATACTTGCATAGGAGACAGGAAGCAGAACTGCACACTCAACCGCCGAGTACGCTAACTTCGCGAACATTAACTTGAAACTTTGAGGCGACGAATAAACTTGAACTAATGAGGAACAGGAACAATCGGATGACGTCAATCTACAAAGTTTCAAAAAATAGTAAAGCGACATTCGTGTGTTAATTTTGAAAATCTGGGATAGGAAGTACGGGTGGTGGGATTACTTACTCGTATGAGGAAGGATATGCCGAATAATTGCATTGCGCACGGTTAAAGTTCATAATTTTGAATAAATTTTGCGTTGGAGGATTCATATCTGTTGGGGCAATTGTTTTCGATTATTGCTCCTTGATTACGTTATAGTTCGTGGAGGGGGTTTCAATTTTGGTAAAACTCAATCAAAGGAAGCCTGATACAAGGGGAGGGACCTATTCTGAAAATCGAAATTGAGACTGTTGATCGATTTGTGGTTAATTATTCGAAATATTTTAATATCGATTTGAGGTGGCTATTAAAAACTCCGTTCTTGTCAAGTCTTCAGCCGCTTATATATGTACAATTTTAAAATGGTGCAATGCCAGTTCATGTGTGGGAAAATGCATGGTCAGCATATGTATTTTAAATGCGATGTGTGTACGGTGTCCTTGTCCCACTGCGTAACTAATGCAACCGAGTGTGGGAATGGAATTCCGTTGATAGACACCTGCTCAAATATGATATGAGTCAAATAACTGAATAATTCATGTAGATGAGAAGGGTTGTGTTTGAATAAAACACAACACATTGACGATATACAATACATATGTAGAAAAACCCACTTTGTTCGTCGTTAAATAGAAAGGCCAAAACTAAAAGAAACCGATATTTTATTGAAAGGACTGACCTCCTTGAAAGCACAAATGACAATGGTAATTCATATAAAAGAAACAAAGATTGAAATTTCATTATGAGTATAAACATTAGAAAGAGATAACAATGTTAAGTGTAAGCAATTAAATTTTAACATCCTCCCCCCGGGAAGTTGAAGAAAGTTCCAGCGGATACAAAAGTTGAACTGGTCTTCGGGTTCTCGACCCATCAGCATAACGAATCTCACATGCCCGAACATTTCCATCACGACCAGTTAGTGCACCTTCAATAACAGCTAACCTCCAAGCTATTCGCGGCTTTGCTGAATCAAATACCAATACGACATCTTTTGGTTTGAGTTGGGCTGAAGAATAACCTTGGCTGTGATGAAATGATCTTAAGAGTTGCAAATATTCGGTACGCCACCGATTCCAAAGCATATTTGTGTGCTTCATCCGCTGAGTCCATAGTTTCTGTATGTCAGTTGGCGATGTCACTGTTTTCTGAGAGTCTACTAAACCACCGTATCCATGAATGAAGTGTGAAGGAGTGAGTGGTGAAAGATCGAACGGATCACTGCTCACGTAAGTTAATGGACGGATATTGACGATACCTTCTGCTTCTACAATTACGGTCCATAACTGCTCAAGCGTTAGCCTTGCCCTTCCAATGACAACCTTTAAAACATTTTTTATTGTCCTTATTAGCCGCTCCCAGAAGCCTCCCCACCATGGAGCCCGTTCGACGATAAACTTCCATCGTATTCGCTTATTTGATAGAAACCCTTGTATAAGCTCGTCATCCGGCGCTTGATTGGTGTCATTAAGCTCTAAGGCTGCTCTTCTAAAAGTACGCGCGTTATCAGAGAAAATTGTGGATGGAGCACCTCGCCGAGCAATAAAACGCCTTAGCCCCATGATGCAGTTTTCTGTTGACAAATTCGTTACAATCTCCAATTTGGGAAGCGAAAGCTCTTTTACGCCGTCTGCCTTTAGAGGGGTAACTCTGCTCTTTGCGCAGAGAAAAGATACGTTATTGTCTTCTTCTTTGCTAAAAACTTTTAATGAAAGATACAGTTCCATACGCTTTCATGCTAGCATCCGCAAAAATATGAACATGTATTGGACCTGCGGAAGAAAATCGAAGCGCTGCGCGTGGAATAGCAAAATCTTTTAAATCTCGCAAGCCTTTTACACAGTCCTCCCACTGCATTAAAAGTTCAGCAGTAAGCAACTCATCCCAAGAAAGTTTTTCTCTCCAGATAGCTTGAAAAAGAATTTTTATTCTTATTACAACCGGGACGAGCATTCCAAGAGGATCGTAGATTCTGGCGATTGTTTGTAATACATTACGTTTTGTCCCCTTTGTTAAATTGGAATACAACAAACTTTCAACTGACTCCAATGGCACCCCAATCTCACCAGTGTTTATAAACCATATCAATCCTAAAACTTTTTGTTTACTAGGTGACTCACCTGAGCAAAGAGCCTTGCGCACAACTTCGCTATTGGAATTCCACTTCCTAAGGTTCATGCCTGCTTTATTCATTATTAAATTAGCTTCTTTGCTGATTCGCTCTCCTTCTTCCTCGGTATCCACGCTTGTAGCTAGATCATCCATGTAAAAGCTTTCCTTTAAAATTCGACACGTAGTCTCAAACTGCTTTTCCTCGCTTTGGAAATGCAGACGTAAAGTCGCTGCCAGTAAAAAAGGGCTGCAATTTACACCGAAGATTACCCTAGTCATCCGGTATTCCACAATTTCTGGTTTGGAGCTGCTTGATGTTTTCATTGGCATATACCAAAGAAATCTGTGGCTGTCACGGTCCTTTTCATTGAGCTCGATCTGCAGAAATGCCTTCTCAACATCGGCGACGATTCCAAAACGTCCTAGCCGGAAATTCAGCAGTATTTTGAGGATATCCGGAAGAAGATTAGCTCCTACGTGAAGCAGATCGTTCAACGACGGGGTTTCTTCGGTACGTGACGATGCGTCGAACACTATGCGCATTTTGGTAGTCGCACTATCTGCTTTAAATACGGGTCGATGAGGTAGGTAAAACACTCGATGTTTATCACTCTTGTTAATTGATGGAATTGGTTCTGCAACACCGTCTGCAAGAAGTTGTTGGATACCTGCATCATACCGCTCGAATTGTCCAGGATACCTTAGCAATCGTGAAGAAAGTGCTTTAAGTCGCTTCAGCGCATTCTCCTTGTTGCTCTTTATTACGACATCGGCGTTGCTTGCCCGTGACCACAGATCAGTAGTAATCGGAGCTGGTGAGCACACTCAAACCGTCTATTTCTTCGTTGTCTGTGTGATAAGAATCTGCCAACTGAAGATTCCGATCCAGTCCACATCCTGCGTCGGGAGCATTTAAAATGTCGACGCAGATTTCCGGAACAACCACTGCTTCCAAATTTGTGCTTTTCTTGGTGAATTGGCTTTGAATATTAATGATCACTCTTTTAAATTTTTTAAACGGAGTTTTTTCTTTACTTCCAAAGGGCAACAGTGAGAAATTCACCTCTCCCACGGCTGGCAGGTTTAATTTGGTCGCTAAATCCTCTCGAACATAAGAATATTGGCTTCCACCGTCTATTACAAACCGTATGAGATATTTATTTAAACTCGGGGACACGGCTATGCCCCGAGCCGTCTTTAAAAATACGCTTTTGTTGACGAAACAGGAATTGCTGTACGCACATAAATTAGTTGCGCTTTGTGATAAACAACCGCTTTTTTTTATTTCAGGCATGGAAACGAAATTACTATCTCGCGTGACATAGGATGCAGGCAAAGCCTTTTGGATTGTTATGCGCTTCACATTTACACTACACATAGTGTTCAGCATCATTTGTGTCTGTACGACCTCGTTTGTATTGAGCAAATCAGCGATAAATGATTGCTTTCGACGGAGTAGATTCCTTATAACATTTTTCAAGGCATTCTTGAGTTTTAACGGTATTTTTTTCTATCAAATAACAGTATTTTATGCCCGCATGAAGTTCGATTTTTTCAATGGTTTTCAAAATATGAAAAAGTGCGTCACTAAAACTTCAATATCTCGAAGGCTAATGGTCGAAATGTCATCTTTTGAAAGTTAGTACCAACTGAAATGTCAATTTAAAAACAAGATTAGGTTTACTATATTTAAAAAGTAAGGACACACGTTGTCTGTGCAAAATTTGAAAAACCTAAGAAAGAATAAAAAAGGATTTCTGCTGCTGCCAAGTACGCTGGTTTCAGCCGCTCGATTTTTACATTCATCGTTTTGCCGTTGATGTCGGTAGCAAAAAGTCTGTTGCTGATTCGGTCGATGACTCTGTGTGGACCCGAATATGGCTGGTCCAGTCCCTGCTTTGGAGCATACAGATCTTTAAAACAAAATATTTTTCTATTATTGTAGTGGTGCGTGGCTGGCATTGGTTTAAGGTTTCGCATTTGCACACGGAACTCTTCCAAAAAGATATTGGGATTGCTTGGAGGATCTTCATGTGAGAAAAACTCACCTGGGATCCGGAGTGTTGTGCCGTAAATATATTCTGCTACGGATGCTTTCAGGTCTTCTTTGTAGCAGGAATGGAGTCCGAGGAGAATCATCGAGAGGGTTTCGGTCCAGCGATTTATTTGGTGACAGCGGATAGCAGCTTTTAAGACACGATGCCATCGCTTTACCATCCCGTTTGCAGCGAACACGTTTGCTTCCGATCATTTGGGTCATCGCTTTGAAAAGAGCGTATTCGAACTGTGATCCTTGATCAGTTGTAATCGTTTTTGGGCAACCGAAACGTGCGATCCAATTGATGAAGAACTCTTTGGCTACGGTTTCAGCAGTCATCTCCTTGATGGGAATTGCATCTGATTCAGGCAAAGGTCCAACGATGTCCAGATGGATGTGGTCAAATCGCATGATCAGCTTCATCAAATCTTAAAGGCTGCAAATGTACGTGTCGCCCAACCTTAGACCGTTGACAGGGTATACATTGACGAACCCATTGAGTGATATCCTTCTTCATTGACGGCCAGACATAGCGTGTGCAGATTAATTTGCAGGTACCTTTACTTCCAGGATGAGATAAATTGTGAAAGTTTACAAAAACTGTTTGTCTAAATGTTTTGGGTACGAATGGTCGAATGTTGTGTTGTGACACATCGCAGTAAACTTCCTTAAGATTCGGACCCATGGATAATTTTTGAATTTTTAGGGCAGTTGTTTTGCTTTGTAAAAGATTTTGCAGTTCACTATCACTCACCTGAGCATTCGCTAAAGCTTCTAAGTCGATGGTGTTGAATTTGTGTACGCTTGTTGAGGCATCGACTCTGGACAGGGTGTCTGCAACAACATTGTCGAGTCCCTTAATTGATACAATTGTTGTTGTGAATTGACTTATAAAGTTAAGGTGCCTGAGTTGACGAGGTGAGGCTTTTTCAGAACGCTGTTGAAACGCATGTGTTAGTGGCTTGTGGTCTGTTCTAACATTTAGATTATATCCTTCTACCCAAGGTCTGAAAAACTTGACTGCGTGATAAATTTCTGCTAATTCCTTGCGTTGGTTAGTTTTTTCGAAAAGTAGCCAACTGTTTCCCAAATGTTACAATTACGTTGCTCCAGCATAGCTCTAACGGCTTTCCCAGATGCGTCGGTAGACAAACGGAGTTCGCTATGCGGGGCAGGACGAGCTAACAGGGCTGCGTTGGATAAGTCTTTTTTGCATTCCTCGAATGCTGCCAGAGCCCCTTCTGTCCAATTCACCGGTCGCTGATCTTTTTTTCGAACGTCTTTGAGTAGTGCGTGGAGTGATGCCTGTGTAGCAGCTGCGTTTTTCAGATGACGTCAATAAAAATTTACCATGCCCAGAAACCGACGCAGTTGCGCTAAAGTTTCGGGCTGTTCGTATGTCAAAATGGCTTGAATTTTATCTGGAAGCTGCTGGGTACCGTCGGCTGAGATGAGATGACCAAGGAATTCTATTTTATCCGCAAAGAAGTCGCATTTGTCGCGGTTGATGGACAACCCATAGACTCGGAGGCGCGTGAAGTTAGATGTTCTGCATGTTCTTCTTTACTTGTTGAGGCTACGAGAAGGTCGTCCAAATAGGCGAATACAAATTCAAGGCCATCAAGGACTTGTCTGATGAACCGCTGTTGACTCATTGACAGTTGTGCATGACTTTGCCCTGGTGAAACTATAGTAGCGGAGTCGAGAGAACAATTTGTTTTGATCCCAGTTTTTCCATCCGAGACGCTATGTTTTTACGTCCACGATCAGGGGATATCTGCTACTTGAAAAATCCTTCGGATAGGACGTCGTAAGCCAAAGTTCAACGTGAGGGCCTTCTGTCCGTAAGTAGCGATGTGAGTTCCGTTGGCTCCATGTATTTTAAGGCTTGATGGTCTAGATCTTTCGATACGTGTCGGAGGGATGATAGAAAGATCTGCCCCAGTGTCGACGAGAAAACGTTGTCCAGTGCCTTGGTCGCATAAAAAGAATCGGCGGTTTTTTTCAGCATCACCAGTAACTGCCGTTGCTACTGGTGAGGGAATTAGTTTTCCTGTTTGTAGATGCATGGTTGAGTACAGCACTTGGCTTCTTTGCCGAATTTCTGATGGTAGAAGCAATATTTTGAACCTGCTGCTCTGGAATTATGTTTGGAAATAGAACGACTGCGAGAACGAATGCGCAAACTTCGCAATTCTTTCCACATCCTTTCCATTTGATGTGTAAGATCTTCAACCCTTTTCTCCCAGGCAGCGGTGGAAGAGGTAGATGGGCTATGCGTTGCGATTTTCGATGAGGCTGTTTGTTCGGTAGACTTATGTAAAGGCATTATTTTAGTTTCGATGTTACGTGTGATATCCCACATCTTAGCTAGTGCTTCGTTGGAAAGACAATCCCCAGCAGCAATGGCGATCTTCAATTGATCCGGTAACTGATCGTACCACAGTGTCCGTACGAAACGTGCGTCTAGTTTTCCCTCGTTTAAAGCTTCCATTTCGGCGAGAAGGAACGAAGGTTTTCTGCCATCAAGCTGAAGACCGGAAACTAATTTTCTGAATTTTTGTTCTTGGGTTTGGCAAAATCTATTGAGAAGAGCGTGCTTTATAACGGCGTTGAATTTTGATGTATCTGATTGTATCCGATTTATCTGGAACTGGACTTCAATGGCAGCAAACCACAGCTCTGGTTCCTTTATCCAGAACGGAAGAGCAATGACTTTCTCGAGGGTATTTATGTCCGAAGTAAAGTTGGTTAGAGATAAATGCTGGTTAGATGTTGGAACTATGTTACCTGGATTAGAAACACCATTCCGGTCTGAAGAGGTTGCAGTTTCCAGCGATGTGGATGCTCCTCTCACCGTTAGCTCGTCTCTGGGCATTTCTTTTTTCGGAGTCACCAAATTGTGAATGGTAACACCTAGCTCATGTCTGATTTGACAGATAATTAGTTTTATCCTTCCGGTTTATAATGGAAAATAATTTTATTCAAATGGCTGCCTCGGCTGGCCATGCAGTAGCCTACACGATTGGTCCAATTTTTAAGCACATTATCGATTGTGTGCAGCTGTATTTCACCAATGGCTTCACGAATATTGTCCTTTAAAGCGTCGAATGTCTCTAGCTTGTCGGCGTAACACTTATCTTTTACGGCAACCCACAAATAATATTCCAACGGTGTCAAATCGCAGCTCCGAGGTGGCCAAACGACATCTGCTCTGCGGCTGATAATGCGATCTTCAAAAACAGGGCGCAAAACATCGAGTGTAGCTTCGGCTGTGTGGCACGTAGCGCCGTCCTGTTGAAACCAAATGTTGCCAATATCCTCCTCTTCAATTTTTGTGAACAAAAATTCGTTCAACATGGCCCGATAACGATCGCCATTGACTGTAACGGCCACTCCTTGCTCATTTTCGAAGAAAAATGCCCCAATTATGCCTCTGGACCAAAATCCGCACCAAACAGTGACTCGTTATTATATTTAAAAAGTAAGGACACACATTGTCTGTGCAAAATTTGAAAAGCATAAGAAAGAATAAAAAAGGAGTAGATCAAAAGGACATCTGATGAGACGCCAAGACGACAACTAGAGGTGCTCGTGTCGACTGCTAGAAAAAATCGTGTGGAGTTGCCATCTATATGTCAGTTTCGGGACTTTTCGAACCACTTGTTATGTCTATGGTTTCTGCATCGGATCAATAGGTGTGTAAGAGCAACTTTGCTGTCGCTACAGGTGGAAATGCTTCGCTCCCTCCAATGGTTCTTAACAACATAGAAATTTGCAAATCATCCGTTTGTTTCGGGTGCGACTATTTGTTTCTGAAGATAATGTACGGTCTAGAAAGTCTATTGGTCGGAATGATTTAAAGGCCAAACAAATACATAGATTTTTTGACAGTTTTGAGCATTTTGAAAAGAATCTCCTGCAACGCGCAGAACATTGTCGTTTGTGGTGATTTAGATTTCAATCCGCTAAGAACATCTACCTATGCCCCACTTCTAAATAATCTCAAGTTCTAACTTCAACCTGTTAATGGCAACTCATTTTCCAAAAAATGAAATTCCTACTTTACTCGACGTTTTTTCCATCAACGAAGCCGAAAATGCTTTACATTAGAGTCAGCGTTTTTGAAACATGATCTGATATTTCTAACCTGCGATATCGAAACTGATTTTGTGGAATATGTTATAAGTTACAGAGATTTTCATAATATTCAATGCGACAATCTAAGGCGCGACGTCATTAGTATTCAATTGGAACAGATTTACTTTATTACTTACTTACTTACTTACTTAACGGGCCGTGGAGAGTCTCTGCCTGAGACACTTCAGCCTTCCATCCTCTACGATCCCGGGCGCGCTGCTTCCAGTTATCCAGACCAAGCGCTCTGGCATCCGCGATAGCTTGGTCTGAGGGCTGAGATTCGAAGATTCTCTTAGCTGAAGCATTATTGTCCATTCGCTCGATGTGGCCGAGCCAACGTAGTCGATGTATTTTGGCTTTTTGGACTACATCCACATCTTGGTACAGCTCATAGAGTTCGCGGTTGTCTCTTCTCCTCCATTCGCCCTCCTCGCACACAGGACCAAAAATCCGTCGAAGAATTTTTCTTTCAAAGAAGCCCAGAATTAGCTCTCCCTTCCTGCTTATCGTTCAGCACTCGGCGCCATACAGTAGAACTGACAGAATGAGAGTTTTGTAAAGCGTACATTTCGTCCTTCGAGTAAGGAGTTTTGAACCCAATTGCTTTGCCAAACCGAAGTAGCAGCTATGGTAATTCTTCGTCGGATCTCCACTAGGATGTCATTCGTGGAGGTCATGTTTACTCCGAGGTAGATGAACTACTTAACTACTTCGAAATTATTGCTATCATTAGTGACGTTTTGTCCTAGGCGGTGGACAGATGACTCTTTGTTTGTTGATAGCATGTACTTGGTCTTGTTCTCGTTTACTTCCAGGCCAATCGCCTTGAAAGTCTCTATCACAGAATGTTGCGAGCGCCCGATGATATCAATATCGTCCGCATATCCCAGGAGCTGGACGGACTTGTTGAAGATAGTGCCTTCCGTGTTGACACCTGCCCTGCGCACTATCTGCTCTAGGGCGAGATTGAAGAAATCACATGATAGCGCATCACCTTGCCGGAATCCGGTGCATGTTTGAAATAGTTCGGAGAAGCTACTTCCGCACTGCACGTTGCAGTGCGTGTTTTTCAGTGTCACGCGAATTCGGCCATTGCCATATAAAGCTCCTGACGATTAATGCTATCATATGCGAGCTTGAATTCGATGAAAAGGTGGTAAGTCTCGACTTGAAATTCGTTGGTCTTTTCCAGGATTTGTCTCAGTGTGAAAATTTGGTCTATAGTCGATCTGCCGGGCCGGAAGCCACACTAGTATGTGCCGATTAGTGTGTTGCAGAACGGTTTGAGACGTTCACACAGTACGTTGGATATGATCTTATATGCGGCATTAAGCAGTGATATGCCTCGATAGTTCTTGCAAGACATAGGATCGTCTTTTTTGTAGATGGGGCATATGGAGCTGATAGTCCAGTCGTCGGGCATGCTTTCTCCCACCCATACTTGGATGATGATTTGGCGCATGCGCCCTACCAAAACATCGCCACCGTATTTGAAGAGCTCGGCTGGTAAACCATCAGAGCCTGCAGCCTTGTTGTTCTTAAGCTTTTTTATAGCTGGTGGAACTGGTAATTCATTGACTGGACGTGGGTTCTCTTCTTGCCCTATCACACTCTCTACATGATGCCCATTTACTCGTAGCAGCTGCTGGAAATGCTGCATAAACACATCTACTATTCCCTGTGCTTCGGTGACTAGGTTTCCTTCGGTATTTCGGAGAGTTTGTGTTCCGGTTTTGAAGCCAGCAGCCAGTTACTTAGCTTTCTTATAAAACCTCCGGATGTTGTTTCAATCACAAGACTCTTCGATCTCCCTGAACTGGGATGCTGCATAGGCCCTCTTTTTTCTACGCAGTATCTTCTTCTCTTGCCTCCTCCTGGCTCGATACTCTTCCCTTGCCGCCCTTGTTTTGCGCTGCAGCATTTTCTTGTGTGCATCTTTTGTCACCTTTTTTCTGTAAACGCTGGTGGCTGCTACCCTAAGCTACCTCCTTGATGATGTCGCGATACTGACACCACTGATGGTTGGCGTTTGTGTTAGGTGAGTGCACAGTGGAGAGTTTCTCACTCAGACGCTCTCTGTAGTCTCTGGCTACTCCAGGTGTGCTAAGGCGTCCAACGTTGAATTTCTTTTTCTGGGCGGTTCGCAGCTTTTTCTCGTTGGACAGTCGAGCTCTGAATTTAGCCGCAACAAGAAAGTGGTCAGAGTCAACACTTGCCCCTCGGAATGTGCGCACGTCGAGGATGTTGAATGCGTGCCTCGCATCTATTAGCACATGGTCGATTTCGTTGGCGGTTCGACCGCCTGGAGAGAGCCAGGTTGCTGTGTGGATACTTAACCGTGGAGAGCTAGTGCTACTTATCACCGTATTACGAGCTACTGCAAAATTGATTAGTCGGTAACCGTTGTCTGTTGTCGTTTCGTGGGTTCTGTGCTTACCAACTAACCCGCCAAAGATATTTTCCTTTCCGACTTTAGCATTGAAGTCCCCGAGTGCAACAGGCTCCGTAGGCTCCATCCAGGAGCTCATAGCACTCCTCCTTGATGGGTTCTTCAGCCTCGTCGGTAGGGGTGTGTGCACATATTAGGCCTATGTTTTGGAAGATAACTTTGATGCGGATCACAGACAGGCGATCACATATCGGTTTTAAGTCAATGACTTTTGACCTGAGCAGATTTGACACGACGAATCCGCATCCTAATACGTGCAATCTTTTATGGCAGCTATAATAAATATCGCAATTTTTTCTTTTCATCATACCTGATCTGCCTTATACCGCTCGAGAACAGACTCAAGTTTTTGAGTAGCACCTGGGGTATACAGCGTTCGCACATTCCAGATACATACTCTCATACCGTAGTACATTGACGTTCCGGGTCTATTTGCCATTTGAGGAGTTCCATTATCCGAGGCTGGTTGTGTCTCTCTCATAACTATTCTTTTTTTCCATGGTCGGGAAGTTAGCCCGATGGCACAACCCCCAACTTGGAGGGCCAGATCCTACATTTGACCTTAGGACAGCAGGCCGGATATTCCGCTTCCAGTAACCCACTACGGGATATGAGCGCTGACGTTGACCCATTAAGGGTTCATCCGCCACCAACTCTTTTCCAACACCCTGGCTCAGTATTGGAGTTCCCTATAAACCTATTATCCGAATACGTCGAAGCAGCTCATATAGCGATCACACTTAATAGTTCAGCCTGACTGGAACTTTAGACGCCACCCTTGATTCCATCTAGGGAATTCCTCCGCTGCCACCTGGAACAAGAGGAAGTGCAAGCTGGCAAAGAACCGCAGTTCTTATTCAACTTCGATTTAGTTGTATACAATCGGAACGCTCGTTTTTTGTCCATTGCTATCTAATTGTTACCTTAATGTGAAATATTTGTTATATATAAAAACAAATGCAAAGTACACATAGTTCGTTGCTATCAAGACTGTGTACAACTCCGCTTGGAGGACAGACCAAGTTTTCCTAACGAAAACATCAGCACTACATCGGTTTTGGAGCCATCCGTGAAGACCCGACTACATTCCTTTACTGGCTCAGATTCTGGCCGAAACGGAAATGGGCACAGGGAAAGTCGATTTCGTAGAAGTAGAAGTTCTGGTGTCATGGCATCAGATGGCATGTCCATAAGGCCAGAGTCAAAAGACAGCTTCAGTGCATCTGGTACCAAAGACCTTTTTTTTTAAACGGAAGATGGCTTTGAGAGTGCAGCCCATAATATGAATGGCGTGATCTATAAGTTTTATAGAACAATTTTGGATAATACTCCAGTTTTTCTCGGATAAACGCCTTATATATTGAAGCTAGGTCAGAAAGGGTGAAATATTTCTTACATCGTTTATGGAAGCCTAGACATTTCGCAGCATTTTTGACGACATCGAATATGTGATCATTCCCACATAAGTTGTCGTTGACACTTATACCGAGAATGGAAAGTTTTTCGGTTTTGACGATGCAAGTGCTATTCATGCACAATGGCTGAGTGTTTAAATTTCGCTTTAATGACAGCAGACAACATTGTGTTTTGGCAGCATTAAATTCCACTCTGTTGATAGTTCCCCAATTGGTTATGCTGCTGATATCGGAATTTAATGAGCTTACTCGTAGCATACGCTGCCGTTCTCGTTCTACAGCCGAAGAGCAGGGCCTTGAGTCCGGGAACGAATATGAAAAGCAGAGAGTACTGTCATCAACAAAGGAATGTATTGGATTAGAAGTAGCAGACAAGAGATTATTGATGAAAATTAAAAAGAGTGTCGGAGACAGAACAGAGCCCTGGGGCACACCAGTATTTATTTTGTGAATATCAGACTTGAAACCGTCCAAAACAACTTGAATTGAACGTTCCGAAAGGTAATTTCTAATCCATGGAGAAGAGAGTCATCGATTCCAAAAGCACGCATTTTCGACAAAAAAGCCTGATGCCAAACTTTGTCAAATGCCTTAGAAATATCAAGTGCAACTATCTTGCAGATTGGTGCAGACTTTGTGGTTCCAGTTTTCGGTGAGACATGCCATCAAATCACCAGTGGATCTGGTGCTACGAAAACCGACGATTTATCAGCGTTTCCATGACCTTGGAAAGAAGGGACTCAAGCGCAATGGGTCTGTAGGAGGAAAGAGAAGAAGATTCGCCTTTTTTTAGAAACGGGGTGGACAAATGCTATTTTCCATCTGCGCGGAAAGAGTCCTAAAGGGTAGGATTGATGAAAAGGTTCACGTAGTGGTTTTGAGAGCGTGGGAGAACACCTGTTCACTGTTCAGAAGAAGTGCAGATATACCATCTGGACCAGCAGATTTATGTATGTTGAGATCTTCAAGTACTCCTTCTACTACAAGTGTGCATCAATCAGATTAGCCTTGTCTAAAGAGCTGAGAGCTGAAATGTCTTTGTAAATGAACGTTAAGATGGAGGATGAGGCAGAATTTCTGATGTTTTTGACAAACGACCAAAAGCTTTTACTGCATTGTAGTATTTTTTTGTCTCAACTTTTGTTCGTATTGAAATTTCACGCCCTTGAGAAAGGCGTTGCTGTTATTCCTGGCTCGTTTAAACTTTGTTCGGTTTCCTTCTGTCGTGAAGAACCGAAAAAACATTTCTCTAACCTTGACAGCCTCCTTACAGCTCGAGTCGTACCATCTTCATCTGATGAAGGATAAAGGATCTCCTTCCAAAGAGAATAGTGTCAGTAATCATATCAACAGCGGCATCCACTTCAAATTCCTAAAGAAGCTTTTTAGTCCGCTCCAATTGGCTTTCTCGTATTGCCATACGATTCTTTTAGGAAACTTATCTCTAGGAAGCTTGTTAGCTGATATAACACAGTGCTCCGACGAGCCTTGAGGGCAGTGTACTTATCAGGGTGAGAAGTTCAAATAAGACCATAGCGTTGGCGGTATGACTATCAACGTCCGATATTCGTGTGGGCTCATTTACAAGCTGGGTTGGGTTATTTTCCGCAGCGAAGATCTCAACACACCGAAGCCACCCAGAATTGTGTATATTGAAGTCGCCCGTAATAACGATTTTAGTATGAGAACACGGGGATACAAATCTTTGAATGGAGTCAGACAGCGCATCAAACTCGTTAAAGGTCGAATTGCTGTCGAGTTTGGGCCTTCTGTAAATAAAGCAGTCTACAATGTGCTTGCGGAGATGGAATTTTAACCACATGAAGTTGAATTCCGGATTGGAATAACGATTACATTGCGGTGGATTTAGTAAGCACCATCACTAGTCACGTAAATGGCGAGACAGCGGTGAGAAAAGAATACTGGCACTAGTGTGTAGCCAGGTAGCTTCAGATCAGCGTAATCTGAGAGATGTGGGCGGGGATCTACTTATGTTTCGCTAAGTGCCAAAACAGCTGGTCTGTATTTACAGTAGTACGCAGAAAAGTGATTACTTTATAGATCACGTATATTTGCTACGTCTACTCTAAAAAACAAAACCCATTTCCGTGAGAGCTTGTTTCACCTGGCAACCGACGCATAATATATGTATAATTGGCCTTATTATAGCCATGTAAATCCAAGACATTTCTCTGTGACAGGCCATATGTCTGGCTGGCCAATACCGACGTTGGCTTAGAGGCTTTTGACGTAACATGTTTAGTTCATAAAAGTTTGTTATCCAGGATGACACCCAAATATTTGGGTTCCTTAGAGAATTGGATGATGATGCCAAGCCTCCATGTTAATATGTAAAGCTATTAATTTCCGTAGGTCATAGAGGGTGTTTTTTTTAAGAAGTTCAGACTTTTTGATTGATTGCTGCGCTGCTGTCCCAATCCAAGCTATAGGGCACACACCAGTTTCTCAATCAACCGCCACGAAGGTCGTGATATACATATATATCTATTCTCACAATGAAAACAAGGATTGATCTTCTCTCGTTGTGGGCTCATACAAAGATTCTGTCGAGACCATTAAATCTACATTCACCTTGGATGGGTTAACTTCCGCTTGATTTCCAAATGAGTGCAGGTAAAACACGACAACCCGAGTGCTTATCTATGATATTTACTCAGAACAATTCTTAGTATTCAAATTCTCCTACTTCATCCCATCCCTATGTAGAAGGCTTTCCCTTTTGAACACGCTCGCACAATATCTATACAAGAACCTGCTCTAAAGCGTATAAAGCCCTAGACGTGATCGATGGCTGGTGCAATAAAAATGGGTTTTCAATCAATCCTTCCAAAACTGAGGTTGTTCTCTTTAGGAGAACTGAATTTATATGTTTGAAAGGATCGCAAACCATTATAGTATTTCGGTGTCATTCTTGATAACTTCTATGGACTAACCCTGTTGGGCCGAAAAACTCCACGCTGTCGGCCTTCCAGTACAGTCCTCTGGATCTTCAATTTTTTGTTGAATTTTTTGTTCGCTTTTTATTTTCGTTCTCTTGGCCTTCTTCTTATTCTTCAATGTACCTCGAAGAGACTGCGGGCATTATATTATTGTTTTTATTTTGGTTATGAAACCTCATCGTTATTCAAGTATGGGTACGAGTACTCGTGCATCTATACCTCTCCATCTCCGTTGTTCGCCGAATCGTCTGTTCATCGTTCGTGAAACGTTGTCGGCTTTTGCATAATTCAAATGGTTGCATGAAGTTATTATGTAGTCTTCCAGTCCAGTTCATCGTCATCCTCTAGTCAGTTGTTGCGTTTCCCGCTAATTTGGTAACAGAGAAGCCCATAACGAACTCTTGAATGACTTGAAGATCAAGCGATCCAAGTGAAACCGAAAATAACCAATTTTCTTCCGTCTGTCCATTGGTTTGGCCTAATGGAATAATTGGATTGAGGTTTTGGGGTTGCGGCTAACAGATATTGATTGTAGCCTAGTGTAAGACCTTTTGTGATATTCAGTCGTGATTTGGAACCTTTTGAGGAAGACATTATCCACAACGAAGATTACCACTATGACAACTCCAGCCAAATTATATGGCAAGGATTTGAGTGAATACGATGAAGTTGATGTTGATGCACTGCTGGCACAGCTATCACCAGAGGAGATCAATATAAAGAAGTGGATCCCGATGACAACTTCCTGCCACCAAATCAACGTTGCAGCTATGAGTGCACCAAAGATCCAACCGGTCCATTGAACAGAAAGAAGTTGATTGAACACATTAACAAAGAGGTTATGGAAACTCCTGATCTACCCGAACAAGAGCTCTATGTGAAAGGTACGGTTCGTGGTAAAAAATGGGTCCCACTACCACGGGACGAACGTGAAATTCAGGCCGAGGAACAAATTGCCATTGATATGGATGATGAATATGAATATGAATATGCATTGAGTGATGCTACACAAGAAGAGATCATTGATTTGACAGCTATTCTTGGTTTCCATTCAATGATGAATCAGGATCAGTACCATGCCTCATTACTCAATAAAGGTCAATCAGGTGGTCTGGGCTGGGACAGTATTACAAAGTCTACACAACAAAAGCTATATCCAATGGATCCACCAAATAATACAGATGTGGAGGACTCTGTTAAACGAGTCAAAGATGATGATCCAAAATTGATTGAACTGAATTTGAATAATATTAAGAATATATCCGATGAGAAACTCGAACAATTGTTCGACGCACTGCCACAAAATGAACATTTGAAAGTTCTATCGTTGACAAATGTCGGTCTTACCGATAAGACAGCTCTCTTGCTGGCAGAAGCTATCGAAAAAAGCAAAACCCTGAGAGTATTAAATGTTGAAACAAATTTCATTAGTCCACCAGTGATTGTGACTTTGGTAAAAGCCTTACTCAAAGCCCGTACCATTGAAGAATTTAGAGCCTCAAATCAGCGATCAACAGTTCTTGGTAACAAAATCGAGATGGAGATTACGGATTTAGTGGAAAAGAACACATCTTTACTCCGACTAGGTCTCCATTTGGAATTCAATGATGCGCGTCATAGAGTTGCCGCCCATCTGCAACGCAACATTGACAGGAATGAGCATGAACTAAGAAAAGGTATACATCGTCACCAATACTGAATGCAACACGCAAGAACGCCGGTATAGTAGATGACTTGTCATCCACACTGTCATCGCAGAAATCAATCAAAGCTAAATCACCTAAACCACTGCAAACTGTATTAACCCCGCAAGACAGAATCGATTCGAAATCGGAGCTAATTATCGTTAGTAAATCAGAAACAAACTGAACGTGGTAAGGGTGAGATGTTTTTGCCAGTGCCACAGTCCGGTGGTGTATCCAGGTCTCCTTCGAGAGATAGAATAATAGATACTAAGGCACCAGATGAAGTGAAAGAAATCTCACCAAAGACTACCCAAGAAGCCAAACCAAACAATGTTCAAGAAATCAAGGTTGAGATAACTATTGAGAAAAAAGATGAAAGGCAACCATCACCCACTCGTCATCCAAAGATCGGAGACTTTCGAAACAGCAGTCTTTCCACGGCAGTCAAGGAAGAAACGTCTTCCCAAGAGAATGGTTCAACCGAAAAGAACCCCGCTATCGAGGAGATCAAAACTGACAAAATTCAAGAGAATGTTCCGGCTGCTGAGCAAACCCCTAAGGAAAATTAAAAGAAGGACTTACCTCTTCTGTCTGCTACTGATGACATTACTGTCTTAGAAAAGCCCCTGTTGCACCCAGATCAAACGATGATCCCTGATATCGAACAGCCCCAAATCAAATTCACTCCTGAGGAGAACGTTTCAGAAACTATGACCGAAATTGAAAAACATAAAAAAGTTGAGATTTCTACAACCCCCGACCAAACTATCAAGGCAGAACCTTCCTCGGCTAGCCTCTCTGTGGCAAATGGTGCTGAAGATAGAGAAAGAATTTCTAAAAGTGCATCACCCAGTCGCCGCTTGGAACAAAATTTATCTCTCATCCGAGCAAAAATGGATAGCTTCGCTGAAATCGCCGATTCAAAACTGTCGAACCTGCGCTCCAGAATCGAAGATATTTCTCGTGATACAACTGTTACCGTTTCTTTGAAGTACACTCTTCCTTTGGTTTCCACACCAAATTCTATAGGAATCACCTTTCTCTATCAGAAGCAATTGTTTCCGAAGTACGAGTGACCACCTGCTGTTGATTTGGGTACTAAATGTCTCGATAAAATCACTGAAGACATTGATGAGGCTTCTGAGGCTGATTTAGAGGAGAAATCTGCGCTTTATGCGTCAGTTGAAAAGATCGTACCAATACCTGCCAATACGGATGATCAGATTTCTAAACCGCAAGCACCAATACCCATTATCAGTAGCCCACCAGAAGATGCTAAAGCAAATCCATCTCCTCAAATTGAAAATCCCGTTTCCGAAACCATCGAACTAAACCCAGAGCAAAATGTAAAGGTGATAGCTCTAAGTACGTGTTTCCTGCCTGAACCAGCGTATCGTTGCTATGCTTCAGCTAAGTACTTAAATATGCTGGTCAAAAGTGACACAATATCATGCGATGCTTGCGGTGACAGTGATTACGACACTACCGGAGTGCCCAGTCTAAGCTCGCAACAGGCTGCTGGTACTCGGTGCTGCTGTGGTGGCTGGTGCTGGTACTGTAAGCACTTTAACACTGAGACTCTTACTCATCCTTCTTTATACAAGGAGCATATTGGAATAGACTGAGACCACGACAGAGAAATAAACACATCCAAACAGATGTTGCTTCACTCTGCAACAATCACATTGCTAAATATAAATGAACAACCACTTGATACGAACTTGAGAAGTGATATATCAATACAAGTGTTAAATTATTTCCGGGTTACTTGATAGCCACCGAAAACATCTCGACGTATTCCATTGCTGTTTCAAGAAGATACTTAAGGTTTCCGCTTTGAAATCAGAGAAGAAGACGGTCAGAAAAGGTCGATTCCGAAGCTTATTGAAAAAGGAAACACATCTCAATATGAGTACCTTAACGGCAATATCCCAACATCCAAAATCAACAAAAAAGTGGTTCAAATTAAATTTAACTTCAACCACCATCTGTTCCTTACCCAAATAACCGAAAAGAAATTGCACAGATCCTTCGACTAAACACAGCCAACCTAATTGAAAAGTGGTAAAGAAAAACTGATAAAGGTTGACAGATGGGTACGTAAATACAGCTTTGCATATAAGCATATGTGACAGTTCTGATCTACAAAGACTCTCCACCCTTTCTTAAATGACAGCTCCCAAGGCAATTTAAAATACAAACAAGAAAAGTATAAAGATGTCTTTGTAAACTCTTAAGCAAATACCTCGTGACATGCCGTAAGCCACAGCCTGTTGCCAAATATGTATTTTGTGACAGAAAAAAAAGAACGAATTAACTAAGAACTCATTGGCATATCTGCACACATTCTACGCACATCCTACCATCCTTCGAGTCCTGTTCTGCCATTCTGACACTATGTAATTCCGGAATTCTCTAGTCACACAAATAACCTTGGATTTTCATTTCTCATTGACATTAGCATAACTAAGTTTACGAGGGCCGGATGCAATCTTAACGACAAACGTCACCCTGTATCCTCATCCCTGTCAATTTTAGAATGTTTCCACAAACAAGTTTGCGTTTCCTCTCACAAATGTACTCGTAAAGAGACACTTCCACTGTTCGCCGTGTCTTTCAGTGACAAACCGTGAGTGATGATGTAAATTCAAAATCCTTAACAAAGGCGATGACATCCTTCAGACTTGGCAAAATCTCCATCTCGTTAAAATATTTAATTCGTGCCTTATCCCCGATATACGAGTACCGATGACTTTGACTTTTTCCTGCGCTATTCATAAACTCTCTTGTCAACATAAATTCGCCAAGTTACCACAAATTGACCTCACAAGAGCGTAGAAAAGGTCCTTTGGGGATCGACCATCACTATTAGATTGCATGGGAAAGCCAACCAACATACAAGCACAATTGATTGTAATCAGAGCAATAAAATTCGACAAAAGTTTTTTAGGACTGTTTTTTGGCTTAGTCAATATCCTTTTGTTGACCATTGTCCGAGAGGATGTCCTCGCTGACCAGAAATTGACTCGTAAATTAATTCGTTATTACGTGATTCTAGTTGGGAAAATGATTTGGTTAGCAATTCAGTCGGACATCGTTGGAGGAATTCATGTGCCACACCACAGGAGCAGAGGAGAAATCAATGAAATTTCGTCCCGATTGTGCTGGAATTTCTTTCATTTCTCTTTGACAAAAAAAAAACTGACAATCCTTTCTGCTGGGTCATCACAAAACCGTCACAATAGACTGACAAATGGATACATATCCGTATGTGCAGTCATATCCGACTGTAGCCACACAGCTATCGACTATGTCTCCATATTGTCGCTCCTGACCAGGACAAACGTACTCGTATTCGTAATTAACTCCAGACCATTGGTCAACAATTGAGTGGAAAACCTAATTCTGCACTCTAATTGATCAATTTATTTGAATTCAAACTGTCAATGTGCATTTTAAAGTCAACGAAAGTAACCACCGCTATTTTCAAAACACAGTTTACGAGCACAACGAGCGGATATACGAGTATGTACGAATCGAATGTGCACTCGAATGCCGTCTGATATTTTCAAATTACCGCCCACCATCGACTAGCCGGCTCTAATTAATAATTAACTCCCGTTCAATGGCCGGCTAGGTAGTTGATATTAAAGCCGATAATTGTAAATCAATAGTAGTGTCCCAGACCTAAGTAAATTGCGGTTAAAAGTTGTCTATCTGCAACAGCAGGACACTGTGGTGTCGGTGTGATATTTATGCTGTTTGTGTTCCATTTAGGCTGGCACCACTGGGCAGTGTTCAGATGGGAATTTTCAATGTGTCAACATGAAAATTGATTTTAAATTGAACGACACATGGCACATTACTCGTGCGTGTGGCTGATGGGTTTTCTTCTCTCCCTCAGCTCATTACAGTGCCACAGGACACCATGATTGTTCGGGTTCGTATTATTTACATAAAAGTCATTTTTGTGGAACAATGTTGCGCTGTATTTGGCATCGTTATTGTCACGAGACAGAATTATAGTATTACTCGTACCTCAAGTCAGCGATCGAAGAAGTGGGTGGACACTAATTATGATTGCATCGACTATGGGGTTCAGGACATGGTATTTTACTTCTAACAATGAAAATGCTGACAGTGGAGGACTAAAAATAGATGACATTCTACGGATTCGAATTTTCTGTGTGAAGAAATGTGGTGACAGTTGCAGTTTTAAATGTCAGCAGTATCACTTGAAAGCAATGGAACTCTGAACTTTGGAAATATTTTATAAAAGTGTCAGACTTTACATGAGGGATTAAATCTCAAATCAGCTAACACATTGAGCTGTCAAGCTTCGATTATTTTTAGTACAGTTTGCCATATCATCATGGAAAGAATGACGATTTCAAATCGTTGAAATTTATTTCCACAGTCATTTCGTGAAATTTCCGGCAGACGTCATCGGGCATCTGAACGTACTATTTATTGAATTATTGAAAGTTGAGGCTATTGGATACTGACACATTAATAAGGACGACAACAGTGCGCTGCAAAGCAAATATCGTGGCTGTGGAAATTAGTGTTGTTTGTCATAGTCCGCAGCAACGTGGCTTTTGTTATGAAAATGCTGCGCAAAGATCCTAGTCTCATGGCTTATAACATACAATTGGTTCTTGCACCAAACCGCGTGATTCGGGTGTTCAGTGATTGGGTTTTAAATGCACGTAAACAAAACGGCTACGTAAACTAGCGAGGACAAATCTTGAGAAGTTCATCAGGTGCCATTGCATCCAAAAAAAAATGTACCGTCTGATGCAGATTGTACGCCGGTGGCATCATTCGTAAGCGTGCGAAATTCCAATATGACCAAAAACTGAGGCAAAAAATACGACAATGTCCCAAAGGTAGTAAAAGCTTTTGGTCGTTCGTCAAAAACATCTGAAATTCTGGCTCTTCCACCTCAACGCTCATATACAATGGCATTCCAGCTGTCAGCTCTGTAGACAAGTCTTGCTGCACACTTTGAGGCCAGTGCAGCACTTCCAGATTGTGCTTTGTTTCCGCCTACACTTGAGTGCATTCAATTTTCAATGTGACTTTCGCACACGTGTAGTAGCATACTTCAAGACCTTTACGTACACAAATTCGCTGGTCCAGTTGGTATATCTCCCCTTCTTCTGAAGAGGTGTTCTTCACACGCTTGTAAAACCACTGCGTAAGCTATCCCAACAACCCTACTCTTTAGGACTCTTTCCGAGCAGATGGAAAACAGCTTTTGTCCAGGCCGTCCCTATAAAAGGCGAATCTGCTTCTCTCTCCTCCTACAGACCCATTGCACTTGCGTCCAAAGTCATGAAAACACTGATAAGCCGTCACGAAATATCTCAAAACACGAAAACTTCTCAATGACCGGTAGTACGGATTTCGTAGCAACAGGTGAATTGATGGCATGTCTCACCGAAAAGTGGAGCCCACATCTGGCGAAAGCAATATGATTGCACTTGATATTTCTAAGGCATTTGCCAGAGTTTTGCACCAGGCTCTTTTGTCGAAATTGCGTGCATTTGGGATCGATGACTTTCTTCTTCAATGGATTAGAAATTGCCTTTCGAATCGTTCAATTCAAGTCTGATATCCACAAAATAAATGCTGGTGTGCCCTAGGGCTCCATTCTGTGTCCGACACTCTTTTCAATTTTCATCAGTGAGCTCTTATCTGTTACTTCTAATCCAATATATTCCTTCTGTTGACGACAGTACTCTCGGCTTTTTATATTCGTTTCACTCACGTCCCATAACCAATTGGGGAACTATCAACAGAGTGGAATTTAATGCCTCCAAACATAATGCTGTCTGCTGTCGTTAAAGCGAAATCCAAACACCCACGATTGGCACTTGCATCGTCGAAACCGAAAAACTTTCCATTCTCTCTCTGGATTTTAAGGCTTTTCTGGCCAAAACGCAGTTCTAACTCTGAACTCCATGATTCAAAGACAAAGGCAACATCTCCATTGCGTGTCATGCAATGCATGGTAATCCGGGATGGATGAAGTGCAGTTCGGGCGTTGGGGCCTACAAAGTAATTCAGGACATAAGCAATGATTTTAGTGGCACAACTAAGCAGGGGGCTAAATCTTGTTGTCAAAGGACGGTTTTTATTTGAAGTTGTGACATAGTAGACAAAGGGCTAAAAACGACTTCAATAGTAAATTCCTGCCTTATGGGAGCTGGTCGCTTTTCATGATTTGAACATGAATGAGACTTTGACCATAATAGACTCAACGCAGGCTTCTACTGTTCGAAAGGTCCAGAATGGTCGCAAAATTCGAAAAACGAATCACAATTAGAAAGCCTATGGTCATAGGCTATGTTGAAAAGACATCATTTCTCAAAGATCTCTACCTAATCCACGTAGCAAATACAACATCCAACCGAATATTTTGAATTCCACCATCAGCCAATTAAAGATTATAAAATTAAATAAAAATAAATAAGCGTCAGCTGTTACTGCTTTTGCCCCTTAGTCACTGATTTAAAGGAGCCAAATCCTAAAGCGGTTTCTTTTTATGGCAAAACACCTAAACACCAGATTAATTATCTTCATCCACACTCTCTTGCGACTGTTTTTTTTATGTCGCCCCCGGCTTATTTTCCTTTCATCAAAAATGTGGTAAAAGAGCCCACCTAATCGTAAATCAAATTGCCAAACTTTTAATCGTGCAATTGATTGGAGAACTTTTTTAAATTTACCTTGGGGGACCATTTCGTAGAGTGGGGTCGTATTTAGATTTCAGGAAATCAAGCAGATTTTTGTGGAGGTAAAATCTTTTTATCAGTGCGGTCCGTGTTGTTTTTTTTATTTATTTCCGTTTTTGTTGGCCGGAGGTAGGTGAGATTTCTAATAAACTGCGGGTGGATTCCCCATAAATTGCACACTTTTGGAATGAGTTGAATTGTATAAACAATGAGACACTCTGTTTAACTACAAATCTGTGGCACTCTTTCTGTTATGTGCGGTATCGACATGTAAAGCATATAAGGTCACAATTCCTTATGAGCTCTCGAAAACCATAGAAAAAGCCTTAAAAACCATCGAAAACTCTTAAGTCCTCGTTAATACCCTGACCTTTGGTATTTCCACGCGAATAAATTCACATTTCCTCGGAAATCCACAAACCGTGTCATATATCACATTTATCTTTCAACGTATCTACTTCAGTGGTAGATAACAAAATCCAAATGTGACAACAGCCCTAAAAGATAATAGCTCACACTGCTATATTCAAAACCCCCCTCGGGGTGGTGGTTATATTACTTGCGTTGCACTTACTGGTGATATAGGGTTGACTATCCGTATCGGCTCTTATCTAGACGGGTAAACTAATTAGAGGTTGCGCTGGTTATTTTTGTGAATAAATACGAAAGTACTCGTATCTATGCCATTATAACAGGCAGTATACTGAATGAAGATATCGCAGTTACGAACTATTTATTACAGGCTATTGATCCGACATCAAAAGAAGGATATAGGGTATAGGTCCACAGTATTCCCACTGCATCAATGTACGAGTATCTCTTTAAACTGACCCAATTCACTACGGTAAACTGAGCGGAATTAAGTACTGAGAATAAAACAGTCGCAGTTAATTAGTAAAACAGATGCAGATACTCTACGATTACATCAGTAGAGATGCTCTTGAAAATTTTGTAATTCACCGTCGGAGTTAATGGCAAGCGTTGTTGGATGGACATTTGCGTAATTTTTCATCATTTTCAGCCACTTGTTCGGTCGGTTAGTGACTGCATTTAATGAGAAACGTTTATCAGAGATTTTTTTCATTTCCTCTGAATTCAAAAAAAAAGTATCTTTTTCGAAAACACACGAAACTCAAGGCAACAAACAAGTAGGGGAGTAATTAAAAATTAATGTTTTGAGGGCCAAGTTCGACTGGCACGAGTCGTTATTGTTCGTTAAGTTGGACTGGATTGGGACGTGCTTAAGTGAAACTATTCGACTCGATGAAATTATCTGAGAAAGGAAAACTTGTACGAGTACTACTTCAGATGGAGAACGCTTTTAGATGAATGAGTTGTTTTGTTTTTGTATTTATTCATGAATAATTATATGTAATTGTACGGAGAGAGAAGAATGGTGCTTGGGCTCCGTGGTTACTTCGCTCCATTTGAGGCATACAGCATTTAATGGACAAACTAAATTGTTAGTTGGCTTGTTGTTGATTTCTATTCAACTACTCATCGTACTTGATTTCAGTAAGAACGTCTTTCGGGCGCGGTTGGGATTCGTATACCAAACATGGCAATGAACCTGGGCAATGAAATTTGTGTTGGATCTCAATTCTGTAACCCCCCCAAAAGACTTCACGATTTTTCATCAAAACATTGGAAGTTTAAGAGCGAATTTTTATACTTTTTGTGCTTATTTAGATACTAATTGCTTAAGTGTAATGCCTCAAATTGTAGTTTTGACAGAAATCTGGGTATTTAAAAATGAAATTAATAAATATTCTCTACCGGGTTATTATTCATATCCGAAGTGCAATGATAAATATGCGGCGGGTGGTACAATGGTTTTTGTGAAGAATGAATTTAAAGATGATATTGAGTGGTTTACCCCAGATATGGAGAGTGCCGATTGCGTTGCTGTAAAATTAAAAGTTGTTAAGAGATCCTTGTTTCTCGTGTGTGTTTACCGGCTACAGTTTGTAGAAGTAGATATGTTTCTTAGGGAACTCGAAAGTCTATTGTGGTCGGTTGACTGTAGGGATGTTTGTTTGATTGGGGATATTATTGTAATATCGATATTTTTAACTTTCCAAAATCCAGTGATAATTATATGTTCTTGCTTTCGTCAATGGGTCATCAGTCGTTCGTTAATATTCCAACAAGGGTGACTGAGAATACAGCTACCTGCATTGACCATAGTCAAGAAACATATGATGTGTACAAATGTACGGAGTACGCAATTACCGCCTTTCTAAGCAGAATATATAGTACATTAGGTAAAAATCAAAAGTCAGTTGGCATATTTCTTGCCCGAATATTGGTGTTCCACAGGGATCGGTCCTTGGACCAATACTGTTTCTAATCTACATTAACTCCATTTTTAACCTACCTCTTAAGGGTCATTTAATAGGTTACGCGGATGACCTTGCTCTATCCTATTCAGGCAAAGATACGATGCATATAAAAAGCGAACTATCAGCTGATCTTCATCTGGTTGGAATTTGGTTGAACTATCACCAAACGGTCCTTAGTAATAAGTTCAAAGCTATGTGTTTTTCATTGTCTAATTGTCGCCTACAGATTGAGGATATTCGTTGTCATCGCCCCAAATGCGATAGCGTGCGTTGTTCGGAACAATGTTTTGTACTAAATTTTGTAGAAGAATTTAAATATCTTGAAGTTTTAATAGACAACAGATTGTGCTGGAAGCCACATATTGCGTCAGTAAAAAAGTTGCTATATATCGTAATGAACAAAATGTACTATCTACGTAAACTTGTACCACATAGTCTGCTATTAACTATTTACTATGCACTGGTTCATTCACGCCTAGAGTATGGTCTTGTTTCTTGGGGTAGCGCGTATATAACAAACTTGATGCCCATTGTCATAGCACAAAAGAAAATTATGAGATTAATATTCTATAAAAATAAATCCAAACACTCACTGCCTTTATTTCAATCAGCGAAAATGCTCCCTCTACGGTATCTTTATATTTATAAAGGACTAAAAGTGTTCTTCATTAGGAGTGGTGATATTGATTAAAGAAGAGGTGATGTGTACTTGCTTAGAAATAGGAACACCGTGGTCGCCCCAATAGTCAAGACATAGCACTGTAGGCATTTTCTTAATTCCATTGCACCATTCATATTCAACAAACTGCCGTCGGAACTTTCTTAAAAAGCTCAAAATTTGGCTGCTATCTAGGTCTTCTGAGTTGGAGACACTTTTACAAGTTACGATTTAGTCAACTGTACTAAATATTTCCATTGCAACTTTCATTCTCATTCATCATATCTCGTTCAATTCATGTTTTTCTATTTCGACTCCCACCTCAACTTTTTCCGCCACTTCGCTCAGTGAATGTCATAAACTGCGTTTTTTCTCCTTTTCTTTCGGCTTTTAAACTTCATTCCGTGATATAAACTTATTGCTAAGCAACACTCTTGTCACTGGTCTCCTATTTGGCCACAAAGTGTGTTTTTTAAATATTTTAAATACATAGGTTTTCTCTTCTTTCTTTTTTTTCTAGAAGTAAATTTTGTGCAAAATAAAATTGTAAATTGTAGGTATTTAATAATTATTTTTATATTATAGAATGTAAGCCTACCGGAACTGAGCCACGGCCACCTACTCCACTTGGAAGCTTCCTTTTACAATGACTTAAGCGATGTAAACAAAACAGACGTTAGAAGTCTCCAACGCTTTGTCACAAGCTCACATTGGCTCCGAACAAACAGAACCCATGTAGCATCATAATAGTCCAATAGGCCTAGGGTTGGTTTTTCCAAAAACTACTGTAACCTAATCTAAGGTGGCAGATAAGTAGCTCCTGGCTTCACACATTATTTGATTTGGTTATCTAAATGGTTTTCCATTAGATGCGCCCCATTTCTACAATATGGATTTTCAGAACTCAGACATATTTATCTATATCTTGATTGATTTTGATTGTTTGATTTATTTATTTATTTCAATACATAAAATATATCACCTTGATCAAAACGATAACGGAATAACCACCGTCTGGCGCTCCCATTGTTCCGATTTGAGTTCGGTTTTATTTTTGTTAAGTTGGTAAATCTGTTGTTGACATTCCCTCTAAATCTTAGCATCATAGCTTGACATTTGCAAAAGTTACCTAGCCAAGAGTACATCTATCTCTGTGTGTGTTGGCGATTACAATTTTAGAAATGGCTTTAATTTTGCGTAAAAGACGGATTTAATGGTGCGCGAACATTGGAAATGTTGGTGTTTCGGCAATGATTCTGTATAGAAGACGGTCGTTTACCAGTAGTACGAGCGGTTCAAAAAGGGTCGTGAGTCAATCAAAGATGATGAACGCAGTGGCAGACTATCGACATCGAAAGCCGACATTGATGGTGTAAAAGAAATGTTGGTCAATAACCATCAGAGAGATAGCGGAGGACTTGAACATTGCCTATGGATCCATCCAAGACATTTTGGTTAATGATTTGGATTTCCGTCGTGTAGCAGCAAAGTTGGTGCCAAAAGACCTCAATTTCATGCAAAAAAGAGACCGTGTTGACGTCACGAAAGAGATGATTTGCGAGGCTGAATCCGATCCCACATTCATCAAAAGGATGATCGTTACTAGAAACGACACGTGGGCTTATGAGTACGACACGCAATCCAGACATCAGGCAAGTGAATGACGTTCACCAAATGAGCCGGGACCAAAAAAAAACACGTCGTTTTCAGTCAAAAAAGAAGGCAATGCTCACGGTTTTTATGGATTACAACGGTGAAGTGCATCATGAATTTTTGCCAGAAGGCCAGACAGTAAACAAAGAGTATTATTTGGGCGTTATGAGACGTTCTCGTGAAGAAATTCGCCGAAAGAGACCAAAATTGTGGGCAGAAAACTCGTGGATTTGGTCCAGTGCCATCATTATTTGTAATTTTTTGATGAAAAATGCAACAAATACCATCCAACAGCCACCGAATTCAGCTGCTTTGGCTCCCTGTGACTTCTTTCTGTTCAATCTACTCGTAGTTAAAAAACCACTACGGGGAACGCGTTTTAGTAGCCGCGAGGAAGTAATGGAAAAATCGCAGGAAGCTCTGATGGGCATACCGAAAACCGAATATAAAAAATGTTTCGAGGATTGGATTAAGCGCTGGTATAAGTGTGTTGCAGTCGATAGGGATTACTTTGAAGGGGACAATATAGATTTAGATGAATAAACTTGTATTTTTAATTTTCTGAATAAATTTGATCAAGGTGGTAAATATAATTATTTCACATACTTTTGAATTAAGAAATAAAAATAGTGGCATTATACGCTTTTTCTACCATGTGGTATTAATTGGTATTAAACAATGTTAAATGACACTTCAAATGGATTTCAATTAGATACTTTTTTTTGTTAATTCATTGTTCTCAGACATAAATTTTAATTCAAGTATAAACTAAACCAACTGTTTTTTTTTTTTTTTTTTTTGTGATATCTTAGATTGTGTATTTCTTATCAAATAAATTCAAACAACGACAGCAGGTAGTTTCTCTTCTGCAGGCCGTCTGTATCTTCATCTGAAACGGACGGGTCTTCGTCATCATAATTGAGGAACAAATCGACGTCTTCCTCGACGATTTCTTCTTCGTCATCGTCTACGTCCGTGGTCAAAATATGATTGTGAAGGATAATGCAGGAACAAACCATTTTATTCGCGAGTTCTGGTTTAGATGTGTCGAGGTAAGTAAGCCTACGAAAACGGGCGATAAGCAGCCTTAATGCCTGTACTACGGTAGTATTCGCTTTGTATAGGCATTCATTGAAGAGCATCTGCGTATCGGTGAGTGTGCCTTCATCTGTAAATGGTATCACTAAGTTCTTCATCGGCGGGTAGTACGAATTCCCTACGATGCGATAGTCTTCAGGAATTAGATTTTGGATTTCTTTGTACAGCGGACTCCGGCGAAAGACTCTCTCTGTGTACAGACACCCAGGCGCACCAACATAGACGTCCGTGAATATTTTCTGGTGATCGCAAACAGCTTGTAGAACAATTGAATGTGTATTATTTCGATTGCAGTAGATGGAACAGTGTGCTGGTTTCTTGATAAGTATGTGACAGCTCTCAATAGCGCCGATAATTCCGGGTACGTATCCGCCAGTCCGCGGTTTGAAGCCCTGTTCAATGTGTGAGAAGATTGTTTCGGATGGCCAGTGGACGTAGTCCTTGAACATCGAGCACAAACCGTCGATAATTTCGCAAAAGTATTGGTAAGCAGCGCCTTTTGCGAAACCAAATCTTTGGCCGACGGCACAGAAACTCTCCCGTGTGCTCAACATCCAAATGGCGAAGAGGAATTTCTTCTCCATGTTGTAGATCTTGACTTTATTTCCTAGATTATCTATCATTAGCGCAAAACAACTGCGGCTCATGCGAAAGTAGAAACGGAATTCACTTGGAGTGTATAGTGGGATGACTTCCTCATAGAAAGCGTTGTCCTTTGGGATGAATTGGCGTCGGAGGCCTTTGGAGTTTGTTTTGTCCGGGCTTTCGACGTTGTCTGGTTGGTCTTGTTCAGAATAGGGTATCTCGTGTTGGTTCTCGATTTGACTTACCAGGAGTTGGACAATGTCATCGGGATCAGGTACAGTGGTCATTTTTTTGAGAAACTTAAAGTGAAGTGACTTTTTGAGGACAAGTTTTCCTCCAAAGCGGAATCGAAGGCGGACATCGGCTAAACAAAAACAAAAGCGATTTTAGCTAAGAATAGTTAGTGTTAATGTCACTTCAAAATTTCTAACTTTATATTTACCGCACATATAACATTATTTTAAATCATTAGCTTCTAGATGAGTAAAAATTATAAAAAAGTACATTAAAAAATTTTCCAAAAGAAAATTTTACACGCAATAGGACAAGAGAACTTCAATTTGTTTGTGATCATATCTAAGAAGCCAAGTTTTTATTTTTTTTTTTTAAAGTTCGACTGGGTCCTTATGAGTCTAATATTTACCGGAAGGCTGTTATAAAGTTTGCAGGAAACAACTGAGTAGAAGTTTCTGTAATGAGTTGTACGGACAGAAGGGATTTTAATTAACGTACTGCTGTTACTGCGTAAATTAAGTGAATCGGATATTGGACTCTGTGAGTATCCAATTGAAACTTTAAAATAATACGTATGTCTGACCGGAAGAATTTTCAACCTTCTGAACAATGGCATGGAATTCGTTACACGATTTTTACCACATATTTTCCTTATGGCACAGTTTTGTAAATGGGTGCCTCCCCAGGAGCTAATTCAGTAAACAGTCTTTAATGTTTTAGTATCCAATAACTTTTTTAGGTGGTAAAAACAGCGAATAATCTAAGCTTTTCCTTTAAAAAAATCGTTTGGCGCATCCAGCTCATATCTCAATTTTGAAACAATCTGCACAACATTTTAAGTTTTTATTGAAAATAAACTCTGTATTGATTTTAATGCAGTTGCATACATTAAAACAAAAATGCGGCCAATCAAAGGAGGAAAGAACACACTCACATTTAGATACTCCATTGAGTTTAAGTTAAAAACCATTAATTTAGCTTTGTTACTAACAACTAATTTGTGTAAGTAAAACCAATTTCTAAGTAAGCTGATGTCATTGTTTATGTCAGAAACTACATATATGCAAAAGGTTAGATGAAGTATAAGCAATGCCTAGATCACCTGCAAAAGCTGTGATTTTTCCTTTGAATGGTAGGGAAAACATGGAGTTTATATAAATAAAAAAACAATAGAGGGCCAAGGACTGATCCTTGAGGAACTCCTAGATTCACTACTTTCGTGTCACTTAAAGATTATTCTATTCTTTTTATTATTATTTTATTCTATTTTTGTAATAGGAATTCAGCCAGCTATACATAAAATTACGAAAGCCGGCAATATGTAATTTTTCCAAAAGAGTGGTGTGGTTAACCGTATATCGAACGCTTTAGTAATATCGACAAAAAGACCAGCACAATATTTCTTTTCATCCAAACCTTTGTTAATAAAAGAAGAAAAATGTAAAAGAGCATCTTCTGTCGAATATCTTCTTTTAATAGCGTTTTCAAGAATTTTGGAAAAAGAAGACAATAATGAAATCGGTCTATAGGGCAACACAATATCATATTTAAGTGAGTTAATAAAGTTTCCAGTTTTAACGCTAAGATTAAATAAGTGGGCTAAACCGTCAGTTATATACAGAGCTATTTTTTTTTAGAGTGATGTTGGAGACTTCATCATTTCCATACGAGGATTTATTTTTCAGTGAATTAATAAGAACGTAAAGTTCACGTCCATTTACGCGGGTTGTCTGAAAAGTCTCCGACCGAACAAGACATTTTTTCTCAAAATTTTTTTTATTTTTCTACGTAGTCTCCTTGTAACTCTACACACTTCTCACAGCGATGCTCCCATCTCTCTAACCCATCCAAATAGTACTTGGCGTTTTTCTCTGCAAAATAATTGTTCACGAAGGTTACTGCCTCCTCATTTGACGAAAATCTCTGTCCTCCGAGCGCAGTTCTTAGATGAAGGAACAAAAAGAAGTCGCTTGGGGCTAGATCTGGTGAATAAGGCGGATGGTCAAGCAGTTCAAACGCTGAGATGTGAGACGGCGCGTTGCCTTGATGAAACAGGATTTTCTTTTTCTGCAAATGTGGCCGTTTTTCCGCCACATGATGACATCGATCCTGAATACTTTTCTTACCTGAACAACTGTTGTCAAATATCTCCCCCGTCAGTTGAAATTACTTCAGCGCAGTTACTAGACAAAATACATAAACTGAAAGACGATTTTTCCCCAGGTCCTGATGGATTGGCCGCAGTTGTTTTAAAAAAATATGCTGATAATCTAATTAATCTCCTCACTAGTATTTTCAAACTATCTTTGTCTGAAGGGCTCTTTCGTCATCTGTGGAAAAGCGCTTTTATTACCCCTATTCACAAAAAAGGATCAAAGCACGATATCTCCAATTATCGCCCCATTGCTAAACTATACTGCATCCCCAAGGTTTTTGAAAGTATTGTTTATGATGCACTATATTTTCAATGTAAATCTATATTTGAAACCAACCAACATGGTTTTGTTAAAGGCAGATCAACGATCACAAACCTCATTGAGTTTGTTTCTAGTTCACTATGCGCACTAGAGCAAGGGAAAGAAATTGATGTAAGGCCTTTGATAAAATCTCGCACAAGCTAATTTTATTCAAACTCAAAGCTCTTGGTTTCGAACCTAGACTGACCTCTTGGATTAATTCCTACATTAAAAAACGCCCCTATATTGTTTATTTTCGTTCCCATTTTTCTGACCCAATTCTCGCCACTTCCGGTGTTCCACAAGGCAGTCATCTCGGTCCATTAATTTTTATTTTAACTATTAACGATGTTGTTAACGTCATAAAGTACTCCTATATCTATTTATGCCGATGATATGAAAATCTATAGACAGATCTCAAGCCTCTCTGACTCTCAACCTTTACAAGATGATCTTAATAGATTCTCGATATGGTGCCATAAAAACTTTCTCGAGCTCAACATAGAAAAATGCCAAGTCGTTTCTTACTCCCGGAGGCGTTTGACACTTCCAACCCGCACCTACTATTTATCAAATCAAAGAGTAGCTGTAGTTACTTCAATACGGGACTTGGGTGTCATTTGTGATACACAGCTTAATTTTCGCAACCATATTGACTCCGTAATTAGGAAAGCTAACTCCGCTCTCGGATTTGTTAAACGATGGTCAAAAGAATTCTTCGACCCCTGTGTCGCCAAATCCCTGTACATAACCTTTGTGTTCGTCCACTACTCGAGTACGCCTGCGAGATATTGTCTCCTTACAATGATGTACATATTCTGCGCATTGAAGCTGTCCAACGTAGATTCCTGCGTTTCGCATTACGTGGACTACCATGGGCTGACCACAATATTTTGCCCCCCTATGTAAATCGATTAAAACTACTCGGTCTCCTGTCTTTGGAAAAACGTCGGGAGTCCGCCGATATTCTCTTCATACACAAACTCTTATCTGGTATCATTGACTGTCCAACAATACTCTCCCAAATCCCAATCAATACCAACCCGTGTCATTTAAGATCTGTCCACCTTTTTCGTCCGAATAATCACAGGACAACTTATGGTCCTGAGGACAGCCAGAACCTCTGATTGGAAGACACTGCTTGAGTTAGGTAGTCCTATAGACACTCTTAGTTCTGGGTGTTCTGAGAAGATACCAGCCATCTGGTATTGCAATTTTATTTGACCTGATTATTGCATTCTTTCCCAGTCCTCCCTCTCCGGACAAACTACGAGTATATCGTACAGGTTGTCGAAGTCGACTAGGAAAGGAATTTCATCCGTTAGAAATGGATTGCCTGGCAGTAGGTCTGTTAGTACCGCGCCATGTCAGAAACTACTGCTCCTGAAGTAACCCAGATTAGTGAGTCGTATCGCACTGTTGCCAACAAGTTTGTTGATCTGTAAAGCAAGCGTCTGTTAGATGCAGAAAGGTGTCCAATGCTGCCGGAGGGGTGGAACGGAACACACCTGTAAAGGCTATGACAGCCGTTCTTTGAATCGCCGCTAATTTTCCGTAAATCGTTTACCTCGTTTCCACCATACTAGTGAGCCGTATGAAAGTATGGGTCGTACCACTACCGTATACAGCCAGTACACCATAGCCCCAAATTGTTCCTACCGTTCTTTTGCATATAAAAACAGCATTATATGCCTTTTTGATTCTCTCCACTACGTTAAGATTACAGCTCAGTGCTTTGCCCAGAATCAGACCCAGATATTTCGCGCTGTACGTGAGGGACAATTCCACTCCGTTGAGTTTAGGGAGTTTGAATTGCGGTATCTTGTACTATCTGATGAAAAGAACCAGTTCCGTTTTGGAACGGTTGACATTGATGCCACAGCTATTTGCCCAAGTGCTGATCATTTTCAGGGCCAGCTCCATAATTTCGCTTAAAATATTTTAGTAATTTCCCTGCACTATTATGACCACGTCATATGCGTATGTCCCGTCACTTACACCCATTGTACTAAGTTTTTTGAGGATGTCATTGATAACCAGCCCCCATAGGAGTGGAGATATGACTCCACCCTGAGGGATTCCCCTGGTTATGGAAATTCTGACCGAATTTTTCCCAAAGGAACAGAACGTCTCATGTGTTTTACGTGGACTCCTTCCTCTTACGGCCTTATTCCACGGGATGCCCATACATCCATGGGAGCAAGGATACGCCTTGCCATCGCTCACCGTCATTTCACTATTTCAGATACCAATTCGGAACTGTGTTGCCGGCACAAGTTCCACCCTTGGTAAGAGTCTAGGCCGACCTAAAACCTCTTACTGCTCTTAGGGTCGCAGCACCCAGTACTTATTGCAACTCTACATTGGGCCGAAACCCTTCCCGCGATTTTGGGTTTAAACCACAGCCACCATGACGCTCCCACAAGGGGGCCTACCTCTAACAAGTCAGGCTCGGACCTAGATCCGGGGGGCTCCTGACTCCCATGGTACCGTGATTTAAGTCCTGGTAGGGACTACCGGTGGTCCAGCCGTCAACAAGACCTATGACCGGCAACTTGTGACTGATCGAATCGTAGTAACCCTCGGTAGCGTCATCTGAAGATGTTTACGATAAGACCAGTACTTTGCTCTGCCTCCGTTCATTATTAGACAACGTCATTAAAGGGCGAAGCCTTGATAATTGGGCGTGGGCCCCCAAAGGAACAGTTTATTTTCCTGCTTGCAAGCATGTTGCAAACCCAGTTTGTAATGTCGTGTTCAATGTTGGCGTCTACTAGAGCATTTTCAATGGCGGTGCACTCCACGTTATTGAAGGCTTCTTCAATATCGGGGAAGGCCGTTATCGCAAACTCACCGAACTGTAGACTCTTTTTCCTTTTATGATGTATGCTGCGACTTAGTCAAAAAGGCATTACTGCGTCTATCCCTAATGTGAATCTCTAATAATCGCTCCAGGGTTTTAAGAATAAATGATGACAGACTTGAAATATTTTGCTGTTATATGCCCCTATTAGCCCGATTTAGGTATAAGAACCACCTCCAAGCTATTGGTATGTACCTTAGTTTTAGACTGTGTCTAACAATTTCCATAATTTTTTCGATTGCTATCTCCGGTGCTTTCTGTAGCATAATCGCTAGAATACCATCCGGACTCTATCTTCGGAGAGTGTGAGATCAGTGTTCTCTATGTGCTGTAGCATGCTAGGGTCGCCTGATCCTGAAAGTGGGCTTCCATCAGTGTTGCCAGAACTTCTTTGCTGCTTGTTAAATATTTTAAAAAACCAACTTACAGCATCAGTTACAAACTTCTTTAAAAAATGAGTGCCCGACACGCTGAAACTCCAACGTCACAAAGAGAAACAAGAAAGTCGGCGATTACTACTTATAAATATTTCAACGCTTCAACAGCTAGTGGATTTGCGAGTATGCAGTGACTTCGAAGTTATATTTAAGAAACTGCAGCTTTGCAGTTCTCCATCCTTATGCTTCGTCGTACCGTCGATTGAAAAATTTAAGCATCTATGTGTACCCAAACCAACAGGAGTAGCTGTCATTTAAAAAAAAAAAATCTATAATGTTGACCACCAATACTGCTTTCTTTTTATATCCACCTACATTAAGTATGCAACCAAGCGACTTACGTGATATTAAAAAGTTTTGTATTTCCCAAATTGACAACATAGACCCAGGCCCATCGTCATCTTCCACTTGTGATCCAGTCGGTCCACGTACACCAAATTATTTGAGCGTTTTTGCAATCACCCAAAGCCGTCGTTCTTTGCGAGGAAACAGGGTTGCAACTATCTTTCGCAACATTATTGGTCATGTTGCTGCCTACATGCGGGGACCTTGTTTCCTCATTATCACAATTTGAGAAACCTTACCCAAATATCGTGATTATCAAAGATGTCTAAGGAAAGGGAGCTTACTAGACTTAATAGCGTATGTTAGACGGATTCTTGCTTCTCGATATACATTGTGAATGCTGAACCGATCTCAATTCCACAATGTCGAGGGTCCACCAGAATACATGTGTTACGGTGTTTTCCTTTCCCCAGCTTAGACATTGAAGGATTCATGCACTGACTGTTAATCGCGATACCTGTACGAGGGTGTGATACACACTTTGATCATAAGTCCAGAAGTGACCCTGTAGTATGTTAATTTTCTGAGTTATTCTCATCAATGACTTTGTGAGTAATAGCCATTCAGACAGACAATCGGGTAAATTTTGGTTAAAATTTCATGTGACAACTTCGAAGGATATTTGGCCTTGTTCAAAAGTGATTCAGATGAGTTTCTGCACCGTTTCATAGCCAAGGACGAAACATGGATTCACCACAACACACAGGATACCAAGCAGCAATCGCAACAGTAAGGTTCTCCGGTTGAATCGGCATGGAAGAACGCCAAGTTGGGTCTATCTGCCAACAAGGTCATGGTGATGGTGTTTGGGATATACGCGGCATAATCCATTCAAATGGAAAGAACAGTCAACTGTGAATAATATGCAAAACCGCTGGACCGTTTCAAAGACGATTTAAAGGAAAACCTACATCGTTTGGCCAACAAAAAGTGCTTTTCATTATTATTTTTATTCGGTTTTATTTTTTACGGTTACTTTACTCAGAATACACTCATTAAAACCAGTGCGCAATGATATATGAGTTAACCAAGCTAAAATATAGAAGTAAACCCTTTTCTTACATCCTTTGAAGTCAACCTGAGTAAAAGTCTTTTATTTTACACATGGTAATCATGCCCTGAAGTTTTTCTTCAGTTCGGAGATGGACTATATTGGAACAGCAGAGAAAGAGGTCAAACATTGAGTAGATTGTGGCTAAGGGACATGAAAATAGGACAGAAATGAGGGCCTCGAAATGAGGAATAGGTTTTGCTCAAGAGACAAAATATACTCGTATCAATATATGTCAGTATCCTCGAAGGTTCATATAGCCTACTTGCACAATTTTCAACGTATCTTATAACTAGCATACCAACTGAACTATATGGTATTGTATCTAGAGATATGAGTAGTTTAAAAAAGAGTCACATTAGACTTATACCAGGACCTCAGTCGGTCAAAGAAAAGTTTCCTCACCACAGTGTTGGATGAAACAAATTTACATATTCCCCTCCCACAAGAAGAGCTAATTGCCTTCCATCATTAGATACAAAAAGCCACAAACCTCATAAAGCTTAACAACTTCAAAGCTTGAATATTTTAAATACTGAAATTTTCAGAAGCAAAGCATTTTCCACTCAACTTTTGAGGGGTCCATATTTAATGAGGAATGTAAAAACATATCCGAACCAAAACAAGCTAATCACACTCCAACCATCCTTGTCCCTAAGCCCATTACAACTCTTGACACAAAACGGACCTCACTTAGACACTCCCACAAAATATAAAATAAATCAAATGAATTCTGTCAAGTACCATAATCTGTACGTCTTCAGGTTAAACTTTCTGAAATATTATCTCTGGCACAGTCCTTTACGCTCCAACGATGTTGTGAAATTTTCTTAATTTATCCCAAGTATCCAGGTAACTTTCTAACGTAATTCTGCTTAAAAATAAAAACAAATACATCATACAATTATATAAAGAGAATCCTTTAAATGTCCTGGGAATTGAAAGTGTCTCAAGTGAATGCCTGAACTCGAGAAAAAAGCATTTCGAAATCGTTTTTGACGAAGAATTGGAAAGCATTGGTAAACAGTTTACTGAAACCCAATAACGACCAAATTCGAGTAGGAATCGACACACACTAGAGTAACTGCAATCAGAAGGTAAAGTAATATTCTATATACTCGTAAGCTAACTTCGTTTAAATGAGACCCTCATACTCGCATACGCCGTGATTACAATTGGAAATTCAATTGAAAAATGTTTTCCTTCGCCAAGTAAACCTGCATCCGAATGAGTGAGTCCTCATCTTTTGCATGGAGAATACAGTCAACATCTGGGTGTGAAACGTTATGAATTGAAAGTTAATCCGACTAGAGAGGGCTTACAAAACTTTGGAAATTCTGTAGAAGAAGTTTTTGTTTTTTGAAGAAGAACTTTCTTCAATTGTTTGCTAGAATTTAAGGTGGACTTTTGAATGATGTTTTCATTGGGGGGGAAGATACAGTTACAGATGCGAATAGACACAACAGTAGTACGAGCAGTTTGAAGCATTTAATACAGTATATCAAGGATTAGATGGATAGAGGAAGCAAAAAACGACTTCTTTGGAGGAATTCACGCAAGAAATTTAATGAAACGACTCGGAGTTCTTTTCTGGAGATGAATTTTAACAATACCAAACGTTTATCAATGACAGTCACTCACACCATGACATTGGACACAATATGGCATACTGTGCTCATAAGTTAGTCCTTTTTGGTGAACTAACACCAACTAACACCAGATAGCCAATGAATCACAAAAGATCTAATGACCGACAGTAATGGACGATTTCCTGAAAACCTTTAGTCTAGCGTTTTGGAATAGAAGGACAAGAGGCGGCAATAGATATACTGGTACGTTTTTTTGCGGAAATTCAAGCACAATTATAGGTACCTTGGTGTTATACGAATAGAGCAGACACTGAGCAGCTTCAACCTAGCTATGGCCATTACAGCAACTATGACTACTCATGACCACTTGGTTGTGGTCTCATCCAAACAGGCTTGCGAAATTTTTAAGCGCGAGCGCTGAGCAGAAGAAAAGCACAACTTTAATATCCCTTCAGAAATGGTTGAATATTAGAAGAGCGATGTATCGCGAGTTCACATGACTGGATCAATGGTGTCCCCAATTGTAAAGATATATATGAGCAACCTTATATGAGCAACTACTTTAATCAGTTCGGAACAAAACGAATTTTGTAGGGTTGATCGATTCACTGTTGACAACACTTGCAAACGTTTAAAAAGTAACGACCTTCGGATCTGCACGTGGAACGTTCAGGCCTTTAAAAAGCCACTTGCAGCCGAGCAATTACCAGAGGCCTTTGACTGCTATTACGCAGATATCGCCGCCATTCAGGAAGTGCGATGGGATGGGCCGGATCAGCCATATGCGGTCTTGAACTTCTGACACGTCTTATGGCAATCCGCATCAGGGCCAAATTCGCAAACATAGGTCTAATATACGTCCATGCCCCTACAGAAGACAAAGACGGTGCCATAAGAGAGTGTATCTACGAGCTACTCGACAAGACATGTGAGTAATGTCCGAAATATGACATTGGAAACGATTAAAGGAGGACATCTTTGGTAGAACAGTTGGTAAGCACAGCCTACACGATACTTACGATTATTGACTTTGCGCCGAGACTCACTATAGCAAACACACGGTCTCCTCATACCTTCAGTATTCTGGGCGTCCAAAAGTTCTGGGTAGCCAATATTGACTAGGATCCGAATGCAGATTTCCCAAGCGCCACAACAACTGGTGACAACTCTAATGTCACCGGCATCAAGTACCGCAGACCAATGGCAACGCTACCAATGTCCAGTTTCACCCGACCACCATCAATAAGTCCCTGGTTTGATGGAGAATGGCGGCAAATACATGCAGTTAAACAAGATGTCTACAACCGGTGTTGCAAGCAAGGAGGAGAGCCGCTTGTGAGCTCTTCCAGCAGAAGAGACAGGAAGAACATAGGCTTCTCTAGAAGAAAGAAGAAGAAAAAAGAGCACGACAAGCGCGCAATCGAAGATATTGAGAGGTAGTATTCCAGGAATAACATACAGAAGTTCTGCCAATAGGTAAAAAAAAAACGTCCCAAGGCAAGAAGCCTTGACCCGTAAATAAACCAGTAGAGATGAAGAATTAAACTTTGTATTGGGTGCCGATGCCACACGAAAGGAGATCGCTTCTACTCTTATAAACCTCTTCAACATCGCATATAAGATCTCTTCTGCCATATGGTGTGATCATCAACAATCGGATTGGCCCCTATCAGCACCGTTTCAGACCGGAAAATCCACAAACGACCTCAAGAAGTCCAAATCGATTGCCACCATCTTTTCATCCATTTTATGACATATGACAGCATTTTTAAAAACGAGCTATGTAGAGCCATGTCTAGTTTTGGCATCCCTACCAAGCTCGTCTGTCTGTGCAGAATGACGGCGAGAGAGCTCGCTGCTGTTTGTCAAAAAAGGTTTTAGGCAAGGTGACGAGTTGTCATGTGACTTCGTTGACCTCATACTTAAAAGAATTTTGAGGAAATCACAAACGAACACTGGAGGCACAATTTTTCAAAAGTCTGTGCAACTAAAGGGTTTCCCAATAGCGACTTGACAACAGTCGGTGACTGCAACTTTAAGAGCGTTAACTCCAATTTTCGGTCATAATTCTCGCCCTAGTAGACAGGCAATAACAAGTTTAGTGCAAAAATTTGAGACTACATATTCGTTGTGTGACGTTGTCGTGTCAGTGAGACAACGGGTTAGTCGAAGTGTCGAAAATATTGCTGCCGTTCAGGCGTCCGTAGCAAACGATCAAAATCAATCAATTCCACGGCGTTCTCAAGAATTGGGCATCGCTCAGACCACATTATGGCGTATTTTGCGTAAGGAACATGGTTTACTCTCATACAAGATCAAGCTGACTCAAGAATTGAAGCCGATGGACCATTTGAAGCGACGTACGTTCTGCGATTGGGTTCTGGAGAAGATGCGCCAAGATGATGAATTTCATCGCAAAATCATCTTCAGTGACGAAGCTCATTTTTGGCTCAATGGGTTCGTCAATAAGCAAAATATGCGTTATTGGTCGGGTGAAAATCCACATGTACTTCATGAATCACCACTTCATCCACAAAAAATAAAAATAACTGTTTGGTGCGGTTAGCATGCCGGCAGCGTTATTGGGCCATATTTTTTCATCGACGATAATGATCAGCGTTATCGCGCATTGATCACCGATTATTTTTGGCCCGAATTGGAACGTTGGAAGAGCTCAGAGCCAACATTGAACGCGAAATAGTGGCCGTTTTGGCCGAAATGTGTGACCGCTGCAAACGTGCCCGCGGTGGCCATATGACCGAAGTCGAGTTCCATTCAATTGCTAGCATTAGACAGAACGTCACAGTCGACAGCTATAATTTCGGGATAGTAAGGGACTTTGTCTACCTGCTATAAATTTTTCCAATAATTCCTCAGCAAAAATGAAACAAAGAATCACTCTTGCCCATCGAGAAGGAGAAGACTATATATAAGACTTTGACCATACCAGTTCCACTTTATGGCGCTGGAACATGTGCTCTCTCGAAAGCGGATGAAGATATCCTCAGTCATTTCGAAAGAAAAATCCTTCGAAAAGTATTCAGTTTCGTTTTCGTTAACGTGTTTTGTAGAAGAAGATTCAACGGCGAACTATACGGCCTAGTCAGAAAACTGTTCCTTAGATGGCTCGGATGTATAAAATGAATAGGCACTTATGCTCCAGTCCGCAGAGTCTTCGAGTCTTACCCAGAGGGGTAACGCTGTAGTTTGAGACCTCACCTTAGGTGGCGCGCGCACAAACATAGAAGGGAACCGACATGGAGTGCGCAACCAAAATAGAAAAACAGATCATCTTGGCCAGTGCAGTCAGAAAATATAGCCTACAGGTCGCTATTTCTGGAAACGGACTTGCTTTAATTGACTTTCGTAGTGGAACGGTTGCCTCACCTCAATATACGAAAATTTATATGGTGGCCATGTGACCATGCGGCCGTGAAGCAATTTGATCACGTTGGATTCGAACATTCGAATGGTCAATGTATGTAAGCTGACAGAGCCTTGGTCGATCGCGTATCCTTCAACCTCTTGATTGATGAATTGTCCTTAAGAGATCACATTAAGTTCTGAGGCACAGTGGCATAGATTGTAAGAAGCCGTCAGTGTAGCTAAGCACATGTAGCAGAACAACTCGCCTTTGATGTCGAAGATAATTGGCTTCTCTGGGAAGAAAAACGGACACGGAAGCGAGCAATCGAGAAAATGGAAAAGAGCTACTCCAGGAGCAATTTTTGAAAATTTTTTCAAGAGACAAAGAACGTAGCAAGCCAATAGGACACGAACAGAAACCTTTAAAGACGATGAGGGAAATTCAGAAGAACAGTCGCAGTTAGTGCTGAGGACATCGAACAGTCTCTCTCATGTCCCGCGATGCAATTGTGACCTGGAACCCTACGAAACTGAGTGAATTTAGCCATTTAATTACGTTCAGAGAAGTATGTTGAGAGAATTGTGTAAAGTTTATGCTCAGATTGGCTGTCACTACCCATCCATCCAGAATGCCATACTTACCATAAATACTTAGGTTCTTTGCAGAAACGAATGTTAATGCCTTCAAGTACTAGATGAGTCAGACCAGTGACAACCTTGGACCCATTTCTAGTGCACCTATCGCCAATCACGTCTAGGACTGCCAGTGGCATGATACAAAAGAAAGACTGTAAAGCTATAATACATTATGTGCATATGTTTGAATATAGACGTAAGAGCCTTTGATCGCGTCAATCAGTAAGTCGACCACCTGCCCAAGACGCTTTGTGGGAAACTGCTGTTTGCCACACAATCACATATTTAGTACAGATATCACCAGTATCTGACGTAGGTGCCTAGCATGTAAGCTTAAGCCTACGGTGCATTAACACACGAGAGATCGAAGCCATGCGTCGATCAGCGCTCTTCGAGTAGTACAAGTACTACTTCCAGTACCAGATTCGAAGCCGTGATTAATGTGCGAAGTTCCGCTTTGGCGAAAAGTTGATGCCTATTGCCGGTTGCAATGCAAATCCACTTCGAGCAGAATATAAACCTACAGCCACCACGATACTCCCACAAGGAGGCCAACTCCTAGGCCAGGCTGGAACATAAGTTCCAATAGTACCAGAATATAGTTTTCGGACGAGCATCGCAGCTCACTTTACACACTTTACAGCCCAGAACTGGTAGCCTTTAGTACAACCTTAAACTAATCTATGATTGCCACCAGTTAACTACCTATGCCATTTACGACGGAAAGTCTCATTTGCGAAGCTACGAATTTCGCTCTGTTCATCAAAGGTGATGCCCTAGCATCTGAGTAGGCTGGACACACGCAAACGCATGAGCTACTTGCTACCTCCATAAGGTCTATCTTATGCGGAAACGCATTTAAGGAGCCATGCTCGATTAGCAGAAAGCGCAGATTGAGGTTGAAACTCAGCTCAGCTCAGCTCGACATGTCTTAAAGGTAGTTGTAAGTAACCCTGCCTTTAACATTCGAAAAGCAGGAGTTTACAGTTACTACGGGAAAAAATTTTCAACTCCGTCGACGAGTCAGCTGTAATGCATCCGTAGATGCCACTCTGTGGGAAGCCTAAATGCGACGACGACCACGCTCAGACATTACCTTCTCGTACCAAGCTGATGCCCACATATTAAGTACAAATGGCATTCGTTACCAAGGTTCAATTTACTAGCATTGCAGTGATTCATCTATGCCGTGTTGCCTAGAAAGTTACTCGTACAATGCCGTCAAAAGTTGCGTTGTCGATAAAGACGCGGAAACTGTCCTTCTTCATGGACAATTTAGATTTAGTTCTGCTCAATATATTTTGAAGCGGTCTACCAGCACCTTCCACGTTACTACGTGTTGCATCTTGAATGCATCACAAAGCTTTACTAAAAAGGCAAAGTGGCTTAAGTCTATTTTAGGTATTTTTCAGGAGAGCGATTTTAAACTTCAAAAATTTATTTTAAAATAACTGTTTCTGGTAGGAGGCTCAGTTTGTTACCAAGAATGCAATATTATATGCTATACTGTATGGTGTTGAAGAATTCGAGAAATTATTTAAAATCACGTAAAGGGTCCGCCATCTAACGTTTTTTTTTTCAACTAGTGCTTATTTCGTGAATGGTAACACTTAGCTCATGTCTGATTTGACAGGTAATTAGTTTTATCCTTCCAGTTAATAATGGAAAATAATTTCATTCAAATGGCTGCCTCGGCTGGCCATCCAGTAGCCTACACGATCGGTCCAATTTTTAAGCATATTATCGATTGTGTGCAGCTGTATTTCACCAATGGCTTCACGAATATTGTCCTTTAAAGCGTCAATTGTCTCTGGCTTGTCGGCGTAACACTTATCTTTTACGGCACCCCACAAATAATAGTCCAACGGTGTCAAATCGAAGCTCCGAGGTGACCAAACGACATCAGCTCTGCGGCTGATAATGCGATCTTCAAAAACAGGGCGTAAAACATCGAGTGTAGCTTCGGCTGTGTGGCACGTAGTGCTGTCCTGTTGAAACCAAATGTTGCCAATATCCTCCTCTTAAATTTTTGTGAACAAAAATTCGTTCAACATGGCCCGATAACGATCGCCATTGACTGTAACGGCCACTCCTTGCTCATTTTCGAAGAAAAATGGCCCAATTATGACTCTGGACCAAAATCCGCACCAAACAGTGACTCGTTTTGGGTGTATCGGCTTCTCAATGTATGTATGCGGGTTTTCTGTGCCCCAAATGCGTCAACTTTGCTTGTTTACGAGTACATACCCGCCAAGATCAAAATGAGCTTCATCTGAAATGATGATTTTTTTGGCAAAACGTTACCAGGATTTTCAAAGTAATGTCGCAATATTTCCCAGCGTTGTTCAAGCGTATACACAACCATATTCGTTTAGCGGTATGATAAAACTAATTATCTGTCAGATCAGACATGAGCTAAGTATTACAATTCAAGAAATAAGCACTAGTTGAAAAAAAAACGTTAGATGGCGGACCCTTTAGTTATAGCCAAAAATCAGATTTATGCCGTTTTGCCTTTTTCTCTTCCGTATTAAAAAATTACTTAAATCACATAAGCCAATTTTCCAAATAATTTTGAACTTACGTCCAAATTGGCCTTTTTTCCTTTTCTTTAATTGTATTTTGACAAAACATAAACTCTTTTTCCTTTAATTTTGTTTTATTATTAATGATTTCATATTAAAGTACAAAAAAGAAATAAATAAAAAAATAATCCAGTATTAATCAGAAAACATAGCAAAACAAAGCAGTCAGTTATTCCAAAGCATCTTCTTCCTCCTTTTCTGTCAGGTCGGGATGATAATCAGATATAGATTCTGTGCAAAGAGTTTTATAGAAATTATGGAATTGCTTATCGATCAAAGGAAGCAGGCTTAGCAGATCCTCTTTTTTCGCATCGCTTATCTTATTTGGTCCATCATAAAGTACTTCCAAGTGTTCGAATGATAATTGTTTACACCCTCGTTTCCTTATACTTAACGTATTAAAAAGTATGTTTTTATCCAATGTATTTTTATAGTAAACAGCGAAGGGTGAATCAGACGAAAAACGAAGCCACCTGATATTTCTCCAGTTTACCTTATTACCATCTTCAGAAACCTTACGAAAGTTGCACTTGTTTTTGAGAATCGAAGTAAAGCTAAAAAAAATTTGATTGGGGCATCTCATCGACCAAAAATTGTTTTTTGGTTCCAACACCACGTATAAATTGGTACCAATCTCTTGGGTGAATTTGAAAGGAGGATTTTTTCTTGTTTCTTTCGATGATAGAATGATCGACGTCACATTCCATGTGTGTGTGGCTGGGTATCAAAAATTTGTGGTCAATATATTTTAAGCTATTCGACAATTCAGAAACATACATTAACATCACTATTGCAACCATTTTGTTTTTATTCTGTCCAAAACAATTATCACTGTAAATAAAATGTGCTCGGCAGTTGGTGGTACTAATTTTAAATGTTCCAACAAACAGGAAGCAATTTCATTTCCACCTCTGTTTCCGATACCTTCATGCCACATATAACAATAGGGTGAACCGTTTACACAGTCGTGCACAGTCAAATTAAATGTACATATATAATTGTCTCTTGTAAAAGGAAACAGAGCTTTGTAAAAAAGGATTTGGAAGACACTGTTGAAGGTCAAAAGTAAACACTTTCAAGCCTTCTACATTTTTTGCATTGTCAATGTCCATCTTTTTCGAATAGTATGCCGAATCTGCATCTAAATGGTGTAGTTTTTGTTCTAATTCTATAGCAGCAAGATCATCTCCAGTAACCACAGCTTTTTTAGTAGCAGAGAGTGTGTCACATTTTGTACATGTATCTGTCTTAGGCTTTTTAAATTTAATGTTGAGGCTTTTGAAAATTTCAGAGTATTTCGTTAAGGAAACCGGCATTTGAGTTGTTTCACCGTATAAGTTATAAAGCTTAGTCAAAGTCAGTGAGCTTTCGAAATACGTTTGAATGGAGTATTTGCGCGTATAATGACTCTCATACGCCGGAATGCTGTTGATACGGTCCAAAACTTCGTTTTTCCTTGCCTCTGACAATTAGTTGATTGGAGCTTTCTTCCCGCGCATGTCTTGCATTATTATAGTACCTGAAGATTCAATTTTCTTGTAAATTACGGTTTATAAAAAATGATCGGTTTCACCCAAAACTTTTTTAAAACATTTCTGACACACTTGTGTTCTGATGTTGTTTAGATTATGAAAATATTTGTAGGTAAATTGGCCATTTCGGGAAGTTCCTAGATACAAATGCCAACTTGAGGTTATAGTTTTGTCCATACATTTTCGTTGGCAATCAGTAAGTGGTGTACATTTTCTTGTTTTCCGGTACGAGTCACATATTCTTGTCCTAAATTTCGTTTTCGATTTCTTACCTTTCGCGTTTCTTTTGTTGCTTTATCAGGATTTTCGATGTCTTCAACTAAATTGTTCACTATTTGCATGGTCATATCTTCAATGTCTGAATCAGAGAACTCATTTTGTGACGATATGTCCGGCAATTGATAATCCTTATCTGCAGTTGTTGGAATTGTTGGAATTCTGGCTTATCATGTGCCGTATTATTTTAATCTTATTTGGTTTATTTCTACAACAAATTTCATTTCTACATATACAAACATATGGCTACACATACTGACAAGATACACATTTAAAAGGATAGAAACTAGATGCAGATAGAGTAAATGTGTAGGGATATTTCTAAATTTTATATTTTGTTTATCTTAACAATATTAGATAGATTTTGCTGTATTGTATATACATAAACACTTTGAAACCCTACAAGATGGACAATTTTAAAATGGAAATATGCACCGGGTGTTACTGTGGGAGGATAGAAAGAGAGTCAGCCTTAAAAGCTACGCATGGTAGCAGCTTGTGGTCCTGAACAGGAATCCATCAAATGCATGTGAATATGGTGGTTGATGGTGGTGGTTGATTATTAAAAAAGTTGGTACAATCCCTTAATTTAGTATTTCAGCTAATTATCACTACGTTTGTATGTTGTCAAATATGATGTTGATAGTTTTTGCAACTTGACATACTATCGTTACTACTAATGCTAGTGCTGCTACTGCTATTGCTATTACCACAGTTATTGATTGATTGTTGCTGTTGCCGGGATGTTGACGATAATGACGATGGTGTAGAAGACATTTGTGCTGTATTTAAAGAATGTGATCGTTGAATGCTGGTTGCTTGTGCATAGCAACAATCTATAGATGTTGCTGGTGTACTTGTATTCACACGGGCTGTGATAGTTTTGGACGATGTCGAGGGGCATGGGGATTTACTACGTGTTGGTGATAAATTACAACTACTGCTTTTTAACGAGTGCAGAGAGGTCGATGATAAGTTACTGGAATTTGTACTATTAACAAAAAGCAATTGTTGTTGCTGTTGCTGTTGTTGTTGTTGTTGTAAATGGAAATGTTGCTGCTGCTGTTGCTGATTATGATAAAACGTATTACTTGGTAATGTAGTTGCCGCCATGGGAACTGTTACTGCTAATGGAGGTGACGGTGAACCTCTTACAGCGGACATACTGCCGACTGTCGTCATAAATGGACTCGAGATAATGTTACTAGTGGTGGGTGTTAAATTATTTTGATTTTGTGCTGCTGCTCCAAAACTACATGTGGTTGCTGTTAACGTTGCAGCCGTTGATATTGGAAGTGTTTGTGCTGATGAGCACAATGATGATGACGACGACGATGTGGATACAGACGACGATGATGGTGATGATGACGATGATGACGACGAAGACGATGCTGATGCTGATAACGATGATGACGAAGACGAAGACGTCGATGCCGCCGATGAGGACGATGACGATGCACTCGATGATAAAGAGGAATTCGATGATATCGATGATGAGGAACAGAGTGCAGTAGGCGATTTAGGACTAGTTTTACGCCAAAATTTTATTGCAAATGATTTTGATTTCTGCTGTTGCTGCTGCTGCTGTTGCTGGGATAAAGCCGATGCTTGTTGTTGCGAGTGATTGCTATTACCACTGTTACATGATGCATGTTGTGATTGTTGTAGGTGGTAATTTTGATGATTATTAAAATGTTGATTAGTTAGATTTGGTCGTACATTACACGAAATACCCGATGTGGCAATTAACGCCGTTGTCGATAGCGTTGTTGATGAGTAAAAATTATAGGATTGTTCTGGAACGTCTAAAACTGTTTTATTTGGAGGTGGTTTTATATACGAACGGATTATTTCCGATTGCTGATATCGCGAACGTATTTGCAGATCACGATCTTGACCCCATTCACTGTCTGGTAGTGGAACATGATGTGGACATCGAATTTGTTGTTGCAGTTGTTGTTGTTGCTGTTGTTGATGTTGATTATCATTGTTTATTGGTTTAAGTTTAGCAGCGACTACTTGTTGTTGCTGTTGAGCAGCAGTAATTTTTGTTGATGCATCAATTCCAACACGAATATTGCTATTATTACAACTGTTATAGCTACTACTATTATTACTACCACATCCAACACGATGATAATGATGTAGATAATTATTATTTCGAATTTGTCTATCACTAAGTAGGTTTGTATCTCGTGCAAGTAAATCACGAGTATCTACACGCATCCTTCGACTTATGTGTCCTCTATCGTCGGGTGGCGTGTTTAATGATGTGCGGGCCGGAACGCCGAGCCGCTCCATTCCCGCGCAGCCGGCAGACTGTACCGATAGCATGGGTACAGGATGTTCCGGCTCCGCGTGTAAGGGGGTCTGATCTTCTGGCAAAAGTGGAATTGGTAATGCCAGAGCCCCAGTAGAGGCTCGACGCGCTGCACGGTAGCAATGCAAAACCGCTAGAATGCTTATGGTTACTCCACTAAGAGATATCCCAGCTATTGCTAGAATATATCAGGGTGTGTTTGGAGGCTGGATGACAATACAAGTATATGTTATGTACTTCCTTTGTAGCGTGTGAGGTGTTTGAAGTATAACCTTTGACAGATAATTATTTAACGGTTTTGACTTTCTTTTTTAATTCTCCTACATGTATTTGAATTTTCTCTATTTAAACCACTCCTATCACTTCATTGAAAATTATGATGCACTTGACATTTAAAGCATTGACAGAATAGAAAAAAACAAAAAAACCCGACTCCGCGATAAAATTAACTAAAAGATCAATTTCGAGGATAGATACACAATATGACTTGTTGACTAATTTTATTTTTTCTTTCTTCTGTATCAAAAGAATGACAGAACAAAATGAATTAAGTAATTTTCTATTTGTTTACACTTGAATTTCGAAACTTTTTTCTTTTTTCTGCTTTAAAAGGGCGTTTCGACAACGATCTTTGGTTTGACTTTAAACTTTACTTTGACGTTTGTTAACTTTTGACAGATGACAGAGATGCAATGGAGATGAAATTACAAAGCGAATAGAAATGCTTCCTTCGCTACACGGCGATTAATTGTTCCAAAAATCGATATTTCAGGCGATTTCCTGTTTCTATGCTTGCTTCAGTTGGTGATGGCTGAATTTTGACAGTTCAAGTGACATTTACAAGATGGTGTTTTGATTTGTTTTTGTTTGTTTGTCTTATTTTGTTATTTGTTGTAGGAATGATTATATTTCAAAGGAACGTAAGCAAAAGAAATTAAAGAAATGAGTAAAATAAGTTTTTTTTTTCTCTTTTTATTATTTTCGATTTACATATAGACATATGTATTATGTACATATTTTACTACTAAACACTGACACTTTTTTGTCGGAAGGAAGACGCTGCGACATTTAGTGGCAATAACCGACGATAGGGCCGATGCGGATTTTGATTATTTCAACACAAAGAATTCGCCAAGTTTTTTTTTTTTGCTTTTTAGAATTTTCTTTTTTATTTTTAAGAAATTTTCTTTCTTTTCGAAATATTTTGTGAGAGACACACTGACCAAATTCTATTTTCGATTTTGCTAAATGACGGATTTCTGTAGTTTATCTTATTTATTTTGTGTTGTCTCTCTTGTTCGCGCTTTGACAAATGACAGTTCGGAGTGAAATTCTACTTTGACAGTGCACTAAACTTAAGTGCGCGATTCCTCTCAATTATTAGACTCTGGTTCGTTAGGTGAGATAAATGTTTAAATCTTTCCTTTTTTGTTAAAATGAAAAATGTATAAAAATTTGAAACAAAAAAAGTTGTAAAATAAAAACTCAAAAACTAAACGGAAAGCGAAAACATCCCGTCGAAAATGAAAAATGCGCTCGCTTAGATGTCTGCCGAGCAACTGCAACTGTCTGCTGTCATTACTGTCTTCGGAAAGTGAATCGTCTTCCATTATTTCAGGGTCAACTGTAGATTTCAAATGTGAAATGGAAACATCCGACAGCTCACGAACGCAGTTGGTTGCCGTTTCGTTGGAAACAACTGGCTGGACTATATCGTTTTCTGCATAAAACAATTTAAAAATTTTAAAATTTATTAGATGTTTAAAAAAGTTTTATTTTTAGTGTTTATAGTGCCCTGAAGAACATAGTATACACTATCGAAACATCGGCAATCAAGAATCAAAACACAAAAATCGACCTAGAACCTACGCAACGCAGGAAACATATTTATCATCATAAACAAATAAAATACAAGGCATGAAACATTCATCAGCTTCATAAACAATATTAAAACGTCTTAGAGATATCGTTTGGTTTTTTTCAAATTTGTCCATACTTTTCGAGAAAATTTAAAACGAAAAATAACGGTAGGTGCTAAGCCGTATTGCTACTGAATATTAGAAAAACTACTAAAACTTTAGCATTATTTTTGCTCTATCCATTTTTTTTTACTTTTCACTTTCACAATATTTATTACGTTTTATTTTCCAAAAACACAGACTTTCACGTCTAAATAATACAATGATTTATTTTACTATTTTATTTTTTTCACAATTTCTTATTCGACGCGACTACGTTTGCCTCACGAAACGAAATGAAAAATGATTTCGCTTATGTCATGACTAGCCAGTTTCCCTTTTCAATAATATTCTTAAGTCCTGGTTGCTTTGATCTTAGAAAAACGACTTATTTGAATTTAAAAAACTTTTTTTCTAATATTTTTTTGGTAAAGCGGCTTATGACTGATGGTTCACTGTTCAAAAACATAAATTAAATAACAATCTTCCTGTTCAATTTGTAAAAGTGGCTTATGTACACATAGTCAAATTAATTTGTTTAAATTGTTTTGGTAAAAAGGCTTATGTCAGCAACTTTCAGAATTTCAAGAAGGAAGAGTGGTTTAAGTACAAATAAGGTTTTTTTTGAAGAGAATTTCTTTTTGCAAGGTGGTTTAAGTACAGTTAATGCTTTTTACCTTTTTTCAGTTTCTGACATTTCAGGCATTAGAAAAGCGACTTAGTTAGCTTACAATGCCAGCAGTGGTAATGACACCAGTGGTACGACTTACAATGTCACGATGTTCCTACAGCAAAAGATGAAACTTACCGAGCTCAGTTAATGAGCGATACAGTGAGAAAAGAAGGGAAACTTCTAAGACACAAGAAGTGCTAGACGGAAAGGCAAACAGATCGAAATGATTGGGGACAGGAATGAGACTCCGATTTTTTTGTTAAACAGATAGGACGGTAGCTTAGCTAAAGCCCGTGACCCTTTTCTATAGAGACGGAAATGGTAAAGTGGTGAGAGATGTCCAGAGAATTGCGAATCTACTCAGAGATAATAGGGGTTCATTCTGCCGATGAACCTAACCAACCGAGCTAATGTTGACCACAGTAAAATCTTGAAAGCAATTTCAGGTCTGAAAAAAATAACAAAGTGACTAACGTTGATGGCTTATCCTGTCGAAATTGACAGAGAGCTTACACACAGTGTAGGAACAAGTTTCAAGGCAAAATATGGCCAGAAGAAGGCATGCCCAGCAGCAAATCCCCAAGTTGGGCGATCTAGCAAATTGCTCCAACTACCGACAGTCAAGGAAGCATTCACAGATCGCTAGGACAATAAGAAATACTTTGTGTCAACAGATAAAGAGTGAGGGTATTTTAGACAACACGTTACTGTGGACAAATAATCTTTCGACGAGCGGTCGAATTTGTCTCATTTGGATCCTGCATCATCTTCTGTTGTATGCCTCCAAAACGTAGGCTGTACGGACAGCGATGAGAGGATGTTAGGAGCTTTCGAAACAAAAAATCCTCGAAAGATTGACTGCCCAATATGGGTAAACCGTATTAGAAAAGGAAAAGAATAAAGAAGTAGAAGGCAAGATATATTCGATGCCGGAAATGTTGCCTGAGTAATATAAAATAGGCTCGCTTGGTTATTTCATATATCGGGGTGAAGAAGAAGGGGGGTCAGTAAAGAAAACCACCACCGTTTTGCAGTATTCTGAGTTTGACTGTTGCAAATGTAACTGAACAAGTAAAATACAAATATTTTAGGCCAGGAACCCCCAAGATAACATCAAACACAATGTGAGAGGATGGTCCAGTCATATCTTCATTCCGGCTTCATGAGTTCAATATGATCACTATGAAATAGGGATTTAGCCAGGTTGTTCAAGGAGAAGCGGCAGAGCTTATACCATCATAGTCGAATGCTGGCACTCTAAAGTACCTGACCGTCCAGTGTAGAGTCAGTTGGGCCATACAAAGCTGAAGTGCGCGAAAGTGAGCTGGGCATTAGAAGGATAAATAAACTGCGACATCAAAAAGGAGCGTCTATTTGAGTGCTAAATTTATGGCTAAATTTACCATTAGAAGCCTGATATGCGCTCAAGCATGTACAGAAAAATAGAACAAAATGACCAAACATTGAGTACACGAACTTCTCGCTAAAAAGAGGAAAACAGTGTTGCAGCTGTAAAATTAAGACGCTTTTCCAAATGCCAGTTAAATAATTTTGCTGAATTAAGCCGTTTGGACATCATCAAAAATAGACTACTAGATGGAATAGAAACACCCCTGTGAGACAGAAAAAAAAAATGTTTTACTAATTATAAAAATGTAAAAAAATCATTTTCGGCTTAAGTCAACTTAAGCCAATTTGCCTTTTTCGTAAAGAAAGGAGCTTTGAGCAAATAAAGCTCCACCATTTACATGAAGGAAGTCAGACTATTTGTCTGAAACTTTAGGCGAGCATGTAGTCACCTTTCCCGATTTTCGATATGAAGGCTACACTAACTGTTCGCCGGGGATTCGATATGTAAACTAATGCAGATTCTCGGCGTTAGCGGAAACTACAATAGTATGTAACATAACTGGATACTGGATAAGCTGTCAGTTGAAGCCACTAAAGAAAGAAACATGTGACGGCCTCATCCATCACCACAACCGATGCACTTACATTTGAGATTTGTCTGGTTTTAACAAGTGCCACATAAGTTCGTAAATATTCTAGTCTTCCTACAAATAATCACTGAAAATTTACGGAACGAGCTGAGAACATGTCTGTATTATTCATCTACTACAATTATACTAGATTATTTTGCATCTGTTACAATCATTATACTTTCTTATTTTTGAAAATAAACGTCCACTTCTTGCGCATAACCCGAGTTATTTACATGGTGCCGAAACCCGCTATTATCATAATAAATAAAAATCGAGAAAGGAATTGAAAAATATTAAAATGGAAAATTGCAGTTTTCTCCGTCCACCGAAGCCTTTAATCATTGAGCATGACAAAGATATGGCAAGAGAATGGAAGCTTTAGAGACAACAGTACGAGTATTTCGAAGTAGCCGTAGACTTGCCTTCGAAACCTGAGCAAATCCAGGTGGCGACATTCATGTCCTCAATAGGCCATGCAGCCATACTCATATACAACTCGTTTCCAAAAGATGCTGAAGAAAAAATAGATCAGGTAAAAAATAAATTCCATTCATATTTCTTCCCGTTACAAATTTCATAAAATAACTCAGCAAGAAGACGAATCAATTAATGAATTAATGTCTCGGCTAAGACTCCAGGCTCAAAATTGTACATTCGAACAACTTACCAATAGCCTACTGCGAGATCAATTGATTCTGGGAATTCGCAATGAAACCTTGCGCACAAAACTTTTGTCAGAAGACGTTTCTTTGGAAAAACGCTTTAGGCATCTGCCAAGCGACAGAAATAGCCAAAAAACAAAGTGCTCAAATTCATCAAGCTACAACTGCTGACGTCAATGTAGTGCATAGAAGCAATTCATCAAAATCCTTTGACTGCCGAAACTGCGGTAAAAAACATGCTATTCGCAATTGTCCAGCCTTCCGCTATGTTTGCAAAAAATTTAATGGAAAAAACCACTTCGAAAAAATGTGTAGAAAATCGAACAAAAACAAATCGCACAGAAAAGTGGAAAGTTGTGAAATCCAAAATAATTCTTCAACAAGCGAAAGCGAAGTACGAGTATTTATAGGCTGTGTCGAAAGTTGCAATAACACCGACAGTGACAAATTCACAGAAACAATTTACATCAACGACGACAAGTACGCAATAAAATTGGACACAGGAGCTCAATGCAATGTCCTCCCAAAGAGAATTTTGGAAAAGTATGGATTTCATATCAACCCAAGCGGCGTAAAGCAACTAATAGCGTTTGGTAATGAAAAAATCAAAGTTCTTAGAGAATCCATTGTCCGCTGTAGAATAGCAAATACCCCCTGCAGAATTGCGTTCAAAATTGTAGCAAAAGACGTGAAACCAATTATCGGTGCTAAAGCATGCGAAAGATTAAACTTAATCAAAAGAATAAATACCGTAAATGTCGATAGTAACATTTACGAAGGAAGGACTCGGTTGCCTAAAGGATTTTGAATACGACATAGATTTGGTCGACAATCCTAAGTTCAGCATATGTCCGGCACGTAAAATACCTTTTAAGATTATGGACACAGTCAAAAATGAAATAGACAAAATGGTTAAAATTCATGTTATTGAACCAGTTAAAGAACCAACGCCAGCAGTATCACCAATGGTTATTGTACAGAAAAACAATAAAATTCGAATATGTATAGACCCAACAATTGTAAACAAGAACATAGTCAGGCATCACCATCCAATGAATACTTTCAAAGAAATAGCAGCACAACTCCGTGGTGCCAAATATTTCACTCTTCTTGATTGTGCGAGAGGATTCTGGCAAATAAAAGTTTAGAAAAAGGACGAAACGATACTAACATTCTCCACTCCATGTGGAAGATATAGCTGCAAGCGCCTACCATTTGGAATTTCGTCCGCTCCTGAAATATTTCAAAATATAATGCAAACGTTGTTTGCCAAGATACCAGATGTCAAAGTATCAATGGATGATATTCTCATTCACTCGAGCACACTGGAAGGTCTTAGAAAAACAACCACACACGTACTCCAAATCATCAAAGAAAAATTAAATTTCTGGGGCACATCATCAGCGACAAAGGAATCCATCCGGACCCTGAAAAAATCGATGCAATAAACCGTCTAAGCCACCCAACAACAGGAAGGAACTGCAAAGACTCCTAGGAAAATTCACTTATCTAAGCAAATTCATAAATAACTACTCAGCTATTACAGCCCCACTCAGACTTTTACTAGAAAAATCGAACTCTTTTTATTGGGATACAAGGCAGCAAACTGCATTTGACAAATTAAAATCTTTAATCACGAGTTCTCCATAGCTCTTATGCTATGGGCGACGTTCTTCTTCAAGAAGGCCACCCAATAGCATACGCATCCAAAGCGCTGACTGAAACACAAACACGATATTCGCAGCTGGAGAAAGAAGCATTGGCCATAAAATTCGGATGCGAAAAATTTCATCAATTTATTTGGGGAAAACAGGTAATTATCGAATCTGATCATAAGCCTCTAGAATCCATCTTCCAGTAGCCAATCCACACCTCTCCACCACGTCTTCGAAGGATAAGACTTAGTCTGCTGGCATACGATCCTTGTGTTGTGTACACTCCAGGCGCCAGAATGCTGCTAGCCGGCCCTCTAAGCCGTGACTGTAAAAATAAAATCCCGGAAAACAAAACACCATCAGATCTTCAAATTCTCACAATTTTATCACTTTCCAATAAAGAATTCGATAAATTGAAGAAGCTCAACAAAGAAGATGCCATGTTACAAGAACTAACTAAAGTAATAAGAAATGGATGGCCTAATTCCATCGCAGAAATATCCAAATCCCTTCGAGAATACTGGCATTTTCGCGAAGAACTCTCTGTTGACTCAGACGGAATAATATTCAAGTCCTCCAAAGTCGTACTTCCGTCCAAATTAAGACCAGAGATGTTGAAAAATATTCATTGCGGTCACTTTGGTTATGTCAAATGTGTAAATATGGCCAGACAGTCTATTTTTTGGCCACAAATGAATGAAGACATTTTTAATTACGTGAAGAAGTGTGCTGCATGTCAAGTTCATCAACATAGTAATGTCAAGTTAATAATAAGAGAAAAAGAAATTCCAAATCATGGATTGGACATTGGAGCAGCGGACCTTTTTCATTTTCAAGGAACTGAGTACATAGTATTTGTAGACAGTTTTTCCGGCTTTATTAAATTTCAAGAACTTAAAACAACAACAGCAAAAAATGTAATCACTTTTCTTAAGGATATATTCAATGTTTGGAACTCCTCGGACGTTGGAAACAGACGAAAATGGACCACAATTATCGTGTCAGGATTTCAAAAATTTTGCAAAAGTTTGGAAATTTAACCACTCAACAAGTTCACCATACCATCCAAGGGGAAATGGTGCAGTTCAAATCGCCAAAAACATATTAAAAAAATGCTATTACGACGACATGGATATACACCTGGGTCTAGTTAACTACATTAATACGCCACGAGGAAATCTCGGTTCACCAGCAGAACGTTTGTTTGGACATAACATACGCAGTCTACTCCCGGCAACAACACTTTCACTGCAATCAGAAAATACACCAAATTTATCAAACCTTCTGCGCAGCGAAAGAGAGAAACAGGCTGTATATAGCAATAGAGGTGCAACGACCGGCAGACAATTATATCCAGGTGACCAAGTTGTAACCAGAGTCGACGATAAGCAGCAATCATCGACGTAATCTCACAAGCATCCGCTAAACAAAAGCCAACATACGCGCAACCCCAACAATATACCCGGATTGCGAACCTTCTCCACACACCTCACAAACACCAGACGTAAATCCGGAACCCGAAAAAGAGACACCACAAACAAACACGGAAGGTCCAGAACTCGAGAAAAGAACTTCATCAATAATCAAAATAAACAACAAACCAATTCTCAGAAGATCTGTAAGAAATGTCAAACCACCAAAGAGATTGACATATTAATAAAACATTTTAATCTCTGTCTCACTAAATAAGAGGGATGAGAACATGTCTGTATTATTCATCTACTACAATTATACTAGATTATTTTGTATCTGTTACAATCATTATACTTTCTTATTTTTGAAAATAAACGTCCACTTCTTGCGCATAACCCGAGTTATTTACACGGGCTATCTACAGGAGTTTTTCTTAGCAGGACACGTCAGCTCAAAATATTTGGTTGGGGCAACGCTTATGTTCTGAACACCTTCCGTCTCACTTTTAGTCCCTAAGGCATATCAAGTTGGTTTTTCACTGATTCCTCTACTCCAACAGGGTCAATACCTCGAATCCGATTTTGAATTTGATGTGCCTATGGTCTGATATGGAAGCCTCCGACAGAACTTTTAGCTGACAGTCACCTTTTGATATCTTTTGGGTGTAAAAGGTTAAGTTCTTGCTTTTTGTCTAAAACATTCGGATGATTTTTTCCCCACACTCTTGCATCCTGAATAGGTACTACGTATATTTAGTTATATCATAGTTATGAGCGGAACATATTCTAATGGTTAGTAATTGAGTAGTTTCACTTGAATAAGCCGCTAGAGTCCCGGCAAGATGCGGGTTGTCTTATCTTCTTAGAAATTGTTGCAATGGGAGCTGTGATAGATGATCCAACCAGCCAACTGAGAGGAATTAACAACGTATAAAAAGTTATTTGAACATCATAATACGTCACGAATTCATGAAACAAATGTATTGTCTGGAGTTATAAGGTTCCTTTGACTGGACTCAACGCCAGACAAGAAAAACCACGTTATTCGGATACAGCACCCCGTACAAAAAGACCACGACGGATGGGAAATAGAATTGAATCGTTTTTTGCTCAGATCAGATTGCAGTTCTTTTGTGTGGTAGATTTTTCTCTAATTAAATATTTGGAGTAAGCACAAAGTGTTCTTGAGTTCCGACGAATCGAAATGTTTAAAAAGTCATTTCCTCGTTGCAATTTGAAACCAATTGATGAGATTTCAAATTCTTGGAAACCCTACCACAAATATCTGAGCCAAAAATCTATTTTTCATTCGTTTCCTTATACTCGTATGATATATTCCGAGCAGAAAATTCCGGTATAAATACTCCCATTGCTCCATCGCAACCTTTTACACGCAATATCATAACCTCGGTTTCATCTTACTCTTTGCCATGAGCCATCACAAAGAGTATCTACGAATTATTTCTGAATATCAGCGAAATCCATCCACTGAAATTAGAAAACTGAAACTCACTTCCTTTTTTTATTCAACAAAAAAACAAAAAACACCTGGAGGAGTAGTAATTATCTGATTTCTTAAGTGATTGACGTGGAAGATTTCCATGATCCCATGAATAGTCCACACGTTTTTACTTTTTACTGGCGGGTATTGCGTTTCGAGCTTAACGAAGTCAGATGCCGCAGGATTAAATAAATTCGTTTAATTATGAGATACTTGAACTTTCATAACTCGAAATACGTACGAGTATAATGAAAGCGTATTTCTAAGTAAAAATCGAACGGATAAACAGCACTTCAAGTCATTTCGAGGCGAATTCAAAATATGCCATTTTTTCATTTGCTCATTTACTTCTGGGATTCCTGACGTAAAGGGCTGACAGAAAAACCAAATTCTTTTTGTTTAACATTAATAGACCTAAACACACAAAAATGTATATGCAAATCACCACAAAAATCAACCACACAATAGCAAAAGATACTTCCATTTCAACTCCTCCCAATTTGTTAGTAGATATCCATGGTGTAGTCACAGCAATCCTCGTTACCTTTTCGCTTCTAAGGTAGACATAAAGTGAAAAACAATTTCAACAGCTCACCCTAGATACTCCACATACGAGTATGTACGAGTAGGTACACTGTGGGGCTTGGAAAAATGTCCTCACAACGCCACTTTGTAAGTTAATAAAAGAACTCGGATCCAACAAACCCATTGAGAAACCTGAAAAAAAAAATGTGAAGAAGTACGAAACCCTAGAGTCAGTTTCAGTCAGATTTGTAAGTAGGGGGAGAACATTTAAATAAGCTTTCCCCTAAAAGGATATTTTACCTGTTCCCATTTACATATGCATATGTCAACGGAATTTGTTTTTTCTGATTTTCTTTACTCCATCCCCCTGGTCATATGTTTTCCTGGCTCACACAAAAGACCATCATTAAATTTAGCATTGTTAAGGTTACGATACAGGAGACGATACTTTTCTGAAGGAATCCTTTTTCCCCAGACTGCTTGGTCTCCTTGGCATCGAAATGTAATTAAAATAAACACCAGTGAAAGAGAATACCATAAAACAATGAAGAGAAAGCATAACATTTGAATTCAAACTTGCCCTGGGGCCATCGATTAAAGGGTCAATTTAACTTTTATTACGAAACGTCAAAAGCTAAAAGTGATGAACGATCCAGTGGTGAAGAACAATAGCACAATTCCCTCATTCCTTTCTGTCAAATGAAAATAGCTCATACGAGTATTGCGTAATGTTTCACAATACTGTACAACTCTGTACAGTACTGAATGATTTTCCACCCGGGAAATGTCATATTTTAACATGTGTCACTATGACATTTGGTAGATAAACGGGTTCACGTTACGTTAAAGTCATAAAGAGGTGTTGAAGAAATATTTACAGTGGTTGAGTGAATAATGGAGTCATTAAATCAAAGTTGACGTTTTTCTTTTTTATTAAATCCATTTAAAATTAGATTTTTCCATTTCATCCTGACACGTAAAGAATGTCAAGTACCTGTTGTGTTCACGTCGAGAACGAAAGTTTTGGAACATCTAGAATTATTGAAGAACTCTTTTGATAAATTTGAATTTGAATTTTCAAACTGATTCGAATACGTCTTTTACAAGAAAGGTACAGCGCACGTGTTTCATACATTAAATAAGTGTTCACGTGTAACGTAATGTTAAATAAATTTGAGTTCAGTATTTTAAGGGCGTAATGACATGTCAAAGTGCTTTTGATGGAATTGAGAAAATTCTCATACGTAAAAACGTTAGTCAACAGTGGGCAATACATGTATCATGTAATGTGAAACGTCAGATGCAGTGACAGATACGTAACGTCTTACTTTAGGATTGTGTTAGCATTGGGTAATAGTGCACTAACAGTGAAAAATCGAAGTGCCTTTACCTTAGCACATACTCGTATATGTATAAATAATGAAAATTTTCTCGACTGACAGACAGAGCGGCGGAAATGATATGGATGTTGCAACTGTCAATTGACGATCAGAGTGCCTCATTTTCCTTAAATCAGAATACAAAACTGTTGGATGCAGAAGCCTGTGCGAGAAAATTCGGATAATATTATATTAGAGGGAAGCCATGATAAGGGTGTTGTATACCGAACGTCAGGGAGAATTGGTTGGTAGGGAATCTGCCATTAAAAGTGACATGACATGAGGTTAATGACCGATAAAAAAAGGGGCGCCATTCTTTGTTATTTTTTTGCTTACAACCGCACTGGGTAGGTTTTAAGCAGCTTTTACATAAATTGTGTTAAAGGACTGAATTCTTCTTCTTCTTTTCCTTTTACTAGCCCTTTTCTCGCTACACGAACTTATGCATAACGAGTTTCCCATTTTTACTGCATCGCTACTGCTCCGCTTATGGGGTTGGCTAATGTCGCAGATCGCAGAACGCGTGTGCATACTGCTCGGTCCTGTATCGCTTCGGCGGTTAGCCCCAGGCGTTGTTGTGCATTTGCCATCTGAGCAATCCAGGAATTCTTTTTCCTACCTACTTTTCTTTTAGTAGGAGCGACCGTAGTTGATATTGCCTTCTTAACGGGATTTTCCGGAGATCTTCTTTGAACGTGGCAATACCAGTAAATTCTATCCGACTCAAGTTGTTCGATTACCGAATTGTTTATGTGTAGACTTCCTCTAATGTGCGTAGATCTAATGCAGTCGCGTTTCGTAACTCCAGTCGACATCCTTAACATTTTCATCTCTTAACAGCTGGCCGAACCACCGTGGTGTAAAGTTTTCCCTTCAATTTAAGTGGGAATTTTCGGTTACAGGAGATTCCCGAATTTTCTCGCCATTTCATCCATCCCACGCTTACTCTCGATCTCGATAACGATTGATCCAAAGTACTTGAACCTAGTGGTTTTCGGAATAACTATTCCGTCCAACATTATATCTGGAATAGGTCGCAGTGGATCCGAAGATAGGCAGGTCAAATGTTCCGTCTTTGAGCGACTTATTTTAAACCCGTTTTTCTCTAGCGCGTCTTTCCATTTACTTAGGACGTGTTGTGAATCTACGACATTATCGCTTAGAATAACTGCGTCGTCGGCGAAGAGAATCGATGTTACATTTGCTTCGTGCAAGCAATCTTTCAAAAGATAGTCTAGAACCACGTTAAAGAGGAAAGGGCTAAGAATGCTTCCTTGATGCACTCCGACATTTACCGGACATTCAATCGTAAGTCCGGCGGTACATTTAACAGCAGTTTTGGCGTTTCCATACATGTCTTGTATCATTCGTATATACGTTTCCGGTACCTTTTGTTACCTCAACGCGGTCCATATGAGATCTCTAGGCACACGATCGAATGCTTTTTCTAGATCAATAAATACCATGTGCAGATCTTTTGACGAATCCCGATGTTTTTCCATTAATATTCGCAAGCTTTTGATTGCGTCCACCTTCGATCTTCCTTCCACGAATCCACACTGGCTATCGTCGAGCTTTATGATTTTGCGAAGACGTTCGTTTAAAACTCTTTCAGCGATTTTCATCGTGTGTGACATCAGCTTGATTAAGCGGTAGTTGTTGCATTCTCGCGTGTCGCCTTTGCCTTTGTATAACGGAACCAAAAAGCTGCTTCTCCATTGATTCGGCATAGTTTGTCCGCATTTTATTTTATTCAAGAGTTAAAGGACTGAATTATGTTAGAAAAATTGCTCATGCCAGTAAATAAGCACGATGAAGTCAGAAGCTTGATTATTGGTTTCGATATCGATGGAATATTAGTATTAGGAAGGTGGTCCTACCCTAGAGTATTTGGAACAGTGTATTCTGTAGCCGTCTACGAGATTTTCCCAAAAAAACTGGAAAACCGAACCAGATGTCGTCGTAGCCATTTGCGAGTTAAGCATCTCCCAATGGGTGATGGTCCGCTAAATAGCGAGTATGAGCATTGCAGTCGACAACCTAGCAGCTCTTTTAGTAAGCCCTACTCCTACCTCCTCGTGGTGCCATCAAGGAATTTCTTCGGAAATTGCGAACGGGATGAGGACGAATGATGAGTTTCATGGGCCACAAAACAGGATAGGTATCGGTCAAAAAACGCCTCGGATACGGATGGGTAACAAGTTTAGCTACCGAATAAGAAAGACGATTGGATTCTGGGCTCACTCCAGGAAAGGCTTCATAAGATTCCTCTAACTGAAACGCTAGTTCACACGATATAATATCCTGGGACTGAGTGAGATAAGATGGTTCGTTGCTGGGGAATACCAGTCCCCCAAAAAAAGCACTGTCATTCTCTACTCTGGCAAGCCAGCCAGGAAGTTCTCTGAGGTCTGAAGTAGGATTGATGCTAACTCCAGCTGCGCGAAGTAGCCTCATATCCTGGAAACCTCACAGTGCCGGATATTGACTGTTCCAGAGTAGAGTAGGAAAAGTAACCATCATACAGTGTTATGCTCCAACTGAAGACGCGGCTGAGGATGAAAAGGAAGATTTTTACAGCCAATTAGGCGCTCCTCACAACAGGGGATTTCAATGCCAAGGTAAGTAGCCACAACACATTGAACATAAGGTCCAATACCGACATGCTCAGGGATCCGAAAGTGCTCCAACAGTTCAGGGACCAGGAAGTGGAAGCAATGAGAAACACAACGCAGAATAACGTGGACGATCAAAAATGTGTTTGCGACTGGGGCAAGCACCTATGCCGGTAAAAAGTAGAAAAGTCTCCGCACATGGCTTTCGGCTGAAACCTGGAGACGAATAGATGAACGTACAACAATCAAGGCTCAGATTGCAGGCGCAGGAGAACCAAGCTACAATAGAAGTCCAATATCGTGTGAAGAAGAAGAAAGTGCAGCGTAGTGTATGACGTGACAAACGTCAGTACATCGAACTGGCTTCAAGGGCGGAAGAAGCAGCAACCAAGTGCTACAGTAGCGCTGTCTATAAGATGACCAAGGAGCTCACTGATGCGGTGGTTTGAACTCCAAACAACATCCAGTGAAAATTGTAGATGGTAATCTATTGATTTCAGATGATGAACAACTCACTAGATGGAGAGAATACGGCGCTATGAGCAAGAATTCGAATGAGTTTTCTGAGGCAACAAATTCCCGAACTCGCATCGGGCCTCCCAGTAAAACCGAAATAATACCAGCAATCAAGTCCTTCAAGAAAAATAAGGCGGGGGGTATTGATGGCTTTCCTGCCGAACTATACCAAGCGGCGCTAAATACATCAGCTGATCTGCAACAGCCGCTCATATACAGAGCGTGGGATAGTGAAGAATTTCCGCAGAGTGGAAAAAAGGGAAACCTTATGGAGTGCGGAAACTGGAGAGGTATATGCGTTCTTCCAGCCGTAGCCAAAATAATGGCATAATAATTCTGAAACAAATCAGAGAACATTTAGATTCAAGTCTCGATGTCGAAGAGACAGGCTTTCGCACCTTACGCGTTGAATACAAGTCTCCGCTATATTTACTGTTTATTGACTTCGTGAAAGCTTTCGACAGTTTGAATCGAGATGCTATATGGTTGGCCTTACGCTGGAGAGGCATTCCAGGAAAACTTGTATTATTAAAGCTACATACAAGGGTGGTAAGTGTCTCGTTTTGCACAATGGTAAGATATCTGAGGATTTTGAAGTCCAAAGTGGAGTCCCTCAGGGGTATACACTGTCACCAATATTGTTTTTGATGATTATCAGCAATGTACTCCCTACAACATTGACGGCAACTGTGGAATTCGATGGACAATGACATGTTGTCTTAACCACCTTGACTACGCTGACGATGCTTGTCTACTTTCACATCGGATAAACGACCTTCATTTGATGGCCCACAATCTCCAAGCTGAGGCGAACAAAGTGGGGTTCAAAATAAACACAGCCAAAACGAAAGCCCTTAGCACTTCCAACAACCGCGCTCAACTTAACGTTGCCGAACAAGAGATCAAGAAAGTTGACAACTTTCTATACTGAGGAAGACAGTCTCGGCTAAACGGCGTGGCACCGAACTGGATGAGTGTAGCATAATCGGGATGGCTAAAGCTGCATTCGGAATGCTATCCAAAATCTGAAAAAGCAAGTTTTTCAATAGAATCAGTACTGGTTTATGGATGCAGCACTTGAAAGGTGGACACCACTACCACACGCAAGCTGGAAATCGTATCTCTAATGCACAGCTTTATCAGAGAACGGGCCAAGAGCCTATGGACATTATTGTACGAAGGAGAAAGTGGCAATGGATTGAACACACCCTAAGATGCAATGTCATGCAGTGGAATCCGTTGACCCCAGCAGGCAGAAAGCGTTTTAACTTGTACACACTATGTAGTGCAGCATTTACTATCGAAGTGTGGTTACATATTGTGAAGCGACAAACAGCCCCGGATGTGGACAAATTTACCATTGATGACCTGCCAATGACATGAGAAACTCCGACATTAAGCAATCCACACTTAGTCGAACTATTAGTGGGGGCCCTAAATTACTACAAAGTGGATATTACTCCCATCCAAGAAGTATGATAGGACGAGTCGAGTAAAAGAAGAATGAAAACCTGTGACATCCATTACTGAGATTTTGTAGCTCGATTAAAACACGTCTGCCTCTTTCTATAATCGAAGATCGACTGACTCTTCTGTCTTTATTTATGTACAAAGTGTATGACTAGCCTTTTTAATATATGTATATATGTACTGGTGGATGTTCCCATGCAAGGGTTACCACTCTGAGATAATTAGTAAGATATTTAATTATTACTACAATCGACCATCCTGACATGCATTCGACCTCGATTGCACTCCTCGGTTCTGGCTCTAGTTTGGTTTTTTTTAACGTACGGTCTCATGTTCGCCGCCTCCCAAGTGCCCTTATACGGTATCTGACTTATCTGAAAATCCTCTATATCAGTCACCTCATACCTATGGTTTCCTAAAACGCGGCTAACCCGATACGGCCCCCTGAACTTACGAGGGGCGTTCAATATAGTCTCGGTATCGATATGAAGGAAAATGCGAATTCAATTTAATTAGTTTTTATTTTTCAATATAATCTCCCTTAACATCAATGCATTTGTTACATCTTGAGATAAGCTTTTTTAAACCCTCAAAAAAATAAATTTCCTCTTTCTCTGCAAAATACCCATTTATTGCCGACTTGAGTTCTTCATCATCCGAAAATCTTTTTCCACGGAGAAATTTTTTCAAATCCGGAAACAGGAAATAATCACTAGGGGCAAGGTCTGGACTATAGGGTGGGTGTTGGATTTCTTCGAAACCAGAATCTCGCGCAGCAGCCTTGGAAACTCGCGCCGTGTGAACAGGAGCGTCATGAAGAAGCAACACACCCGCTGCGAGTTTACCACGTCTTTTCTTTTTAATTTCCTCCCGCAAATTATGCAAAGTGGAAGCGTAGGATGTGGCGTTGATGGTTTCACCTTTTTTTTTGTACTCAATGAGCAAGATTCCATTTGAGTCCCAAAAAACTGTGGCCATGAACTTCCCGGCAGACGGAGTGACTTTAAACTTCTTCGGGGGGTCTGTTCCTTTTTTATGCCACTGCATGGTCTCTTGTTTGCTTTCAGGGTCATAGTGGTGGACCCATGTTTCGTCCCCAACAATTCGATCGATAACACCGTCCGCGTTCTCACTGCACATCTCCAAAAGCTCTCTACAGCATGCGATTCTCACTTTTTTCTGAGGCGCTGTGAGCATTCGTGGCACCTACCTTGCACTGACCTTTGAAAGGTTAAGATGGTCATGAAGAATGGTGTAAATGGTACCAATTGAAAGCTTGGTGATCTCTGCCATCATTTTCACCTTTATTCGGGCATCCTCAAGAACAAGTTTTTCGACTTCGTTGATGCTTTCTCCCGTACAAGCAGTAGCCGGGGCGCCGGAGCGGGGGTCGTCTTCAATGCTCTCTCTGCCTCTCTTGAACTCACTTGACCACTTTTGCACAGTTGATAATGAAGGTGCGGAACCCTGGTAAACAGTCACCATCTCTTCATGAATAGTTTTTTGACTTTTTCCTTGCTTAGTGAGAAATTTAATTACAGCGCGATGCTCAATTTTCACCATCATCGTCTCAGTTGCCATTATGATTCTGTTTAACTAGAGATAAAACGCGAATTAATAATACATGAATGCACTAAAATAATAGTATTACTTGATAAATAAGTCAATTTATATATACAACCACAGCTTCACCCCGATACCGAGAATATGTTGAACGTCCTTCGTAGGTACTAGCTTCTTCGGTGCACCAGGCATGCTGACGAAATTCTTCACCATAACGAAATCATCGACAATGTAAGCTTGAGACTGACTCCTTACGCTTACCGTCGTACTTCTGTTTGTTGTATTGTTGTAGTCTCGTCTGCTTCCTCACTGCTTCTGCTCTCTTTATACTCAAATCCGGTTCTAATCTTAATTCCACTATTCCTTCTAAGCTCTCTCTTAACCGATCCATTATTCTACCCCGCTGCCTCACACCAAATAGTAATTCGCTGGGTGCTACCCCCACACTCCTGTGAATCGTATTATGCATCACGAGCTCTATATCTAACAGCATGTTTTCTAAGCTCTTAGTCGCGTCAATGCTTACCGCCTTTGCTATCATAGGACCCAGACTCCGATTTATTCGTTCCACTTGGCCGTTAGCTTGTGGGGACCCCGTAGCCACCTTGATGTGCTTTATGTTGTTTTCCACCATAAATCCTGGAATTCGCGCCCCGTGAACGCGCTGCCCCTGTCCGATACTATGTTCCTGGGTCGGCTATACGCGGCAAAATACTTTTTCAAGACACCCAGAACCTCTTTTGCACCCGTGCTTCGGGTGGCGTACAACTTAACGTATTTGGTGAACGCGTCCACCACCAGAAATACATAGTTCCTTTTTAACCTCTTTAGCCCGACGGGGCCGAAATGGTCGATATGCAAGGTATCAAACGGGACGTCGCCTTTGGGTATACTATGTAGGAACCCCTCTTTCTTCCCATATTTCGGTGTGTACGCCACGCACGTTAAGCAATTCTCTCATTTGGGGAAACCAATACGTCTTCTGGATGGAATCTATTGTTTTATCTATGCCTACATGCCCCATCTCGTCGTGATATTTATGTAAAACGCTCTGCTCCATCTCCTCGGGAACGTAAAAAAGGATGCCTCCCCTCACTTTACGATAGACTAACCCGTTATGCATTTCGAAAAACGCATCTTCCTTTTTCTCCAACATCCTTTTTAATTCCTTGATCCGACTATCCCGTCCCTGACTAATGGATAGGTTTTGTTCGAAAGTATTGCCCTCCAGCACCAGGATGTTCGTACTTCTACTGAGAGTATCCACGTGCTGCATTCTATCGCCGCTACGATGTTCGATAGTACTCGTATAATCGTAGTTTTGCAACTCCATAGCCCAACGGGCGATTCGGGGATTGATGTCTTTTTTGTTTAGCGTGAGGGTCAGGGAGTTGCAATCCGTCACTATTTTAAAGTGGATGCCTTGCAGGTATATGCGGAAGCGTTCTAATGCGTATACGATCGCTAGGGTTTCCAGCTCGAAGCTGTGGTATCTGGACTCGGCTTCCGTAGTTCTCTTCGAAAAAAAGAACACGGGGTGCAGCTTCCCATCAGCTTTCTTTTGCATAAGAATGGAGCCAAACCCGATCGAGCTAGCGTCGCAGTGCAATTCCGTTTCATCCCTAGGATCGAAGATGGATAAAACTGGGGCTTTTAGTAGCTTGCCTTTCAGTGACTTAAAACATTCTAGTTCTGTCTCCCCGAATTTAAAATCTACAGACTTTCTAACCAAATTATATAAAGGTCTGGCTAACACAGAAAACCCTAGGAGTTCCAGCCACACCCGCAACTCGTCTCTCCGCAGTTTTTCGAATTCGTTGTCACTCGTTTTCCCGCCGATATTTTGTGGGTCTGTCATTATGCCGTGACTCCGTGACTCGGTAATATACGCTCGTTCTTTGAAAATAAGCACTAATAATTTCGGTTGTATTTTTTTTTTTTTTTGCTAGATTGTGATCGTACAAATGAGCGGAAAAAAAAATCCGTTTCGTTGCGATGCCGACGCACAGTAGTTCCAGGCACAGTTATTCACACACAACACGGTTCGGCGCATACAGCGAGTACAGTTGAGCTTTATTGCGGTTTTTTTTTTTCTCGCGAGATTGGATACGAATCCCACTTCTGATGTTCTGTAGCACGATTAAAACACGTCTGCCTCTTTCTACAATCGAAGATCGACTGACTCTTCTGTCTTTATTTATGTACAAAGTGTACGACCAGCCTTTATAATATATGTATATATGTACTGGTGGATGTTCCCATGCAAGGGTTACCACTCTGAGATAATTAGTAAGATATTTAATTATTACTACAATTTGTAAAGAGAGTAGAAACAGCGCCTGCTAGGATGTGGATTTGTCATCAGAATAAGATTTAAACAAAAAGTCTTGAGGTTCAGGCATTCAGGATACCCCTAATTACAATTCAAATTAAGGCTAAATTTACTCTAATAAGCCAGTTATGTGCTGACGGAAAAGGACGACTTGAGCAAAGATCACGAGCTCCACAAACAAATGAGTGAGCAAATATACTAAGCATAACGTTATGATCGTCTTTGGTGATCTTACGCAGGAAAGGCGAGCGTACTTGGTAGCATAGTTGGATGAAAATATACTCCAGTTACTCGACGGTGCTGTTAGGCTCATCATCCACAAGGCAAACTGACAGTAACTTAATCAAAAGAAGACTCTAGGAAAATCGGTTTCTCAGAAAGAAAACAAAGAGAGAATCACTCGATTGCGACCACAAAGGTTGGTATGAAGTTTTAAGAAAAGGTAAAAAGGACATGTTAAGGCAAACTACTTCTGCAGACTAGGATAACCCAAACTCTGCTATCGAGCAGAATAAATGATTCAACTTGGGCGGTGAAATTCAAGGGATCCGTCCACCCGATCAAAACGAAGTGAAGGTAGAAATGTCCAAGCTAAATAACAACAAGGCTCCTGTATCGGACGGCCTGCCGGTCGAGCTATATAAATCGGTGGGAGAAGATTTAATAGAGTGCCTGGACCAACTCATTTTCAAGATTTGGTTAGCAGAAAGCATGCCTGAGGAATGAAACCTTAACACCGTTTGCTCGATCCACAAGAAAGGAGGCCCTATTAACTGCGTCAATTATAGAGGCATAGGTCTCCTTAACATCGCAAATAAAAACTTATCTGGCATGTTGTGCGAACATCCATCCATTTATCAACGATTTGATTGGCTCCTATCAGTGCAGTTGTAGGCCAGAATATCCACATTCATGAAGTCCAAATCGCTAACCATCATCTTTTCGTATGAAACTACTTATATATACAATACATAGGTATAGAGCCATGCCTAGTTTCAGTATTCCTGCTCCAGAACGCTCGCTGCTCCGACAAGGCCGGTGACTATTTAACCGAGACCTTTGATGTTCAAAAAGTTTTAGACAAGGTGACGCGATGCCATGTCACTTCATTAATATCATATTTAAAAGAACTATGGGAACTCACAAGTGAACACTTGAGGCACAATCTTTCAGAAGTCTGTTCTACTACTAGCATAAGCCGATGGTGTTGGCATAATTGGCAGAACCCAGTTGGCGGTCCCAGTGCGTTAGCTAGTATCAACAATACGCTGTCAACAAGAAGGGATACACTAAAACGACGAACAGACAGAATAGAACCTCACATTCGGTAGCTATAATTTCGAGGTAGTAAGTGACTTTGCCTACCTGGGCTCTGCTATAAATTCTGCTACCAACATCTTAGCAGAAATAAAATGAAGAATCACTCTTACCAATCCGTGATTCTTTGTGTTAAGAAGGCAACTGAGAAGGAGTAGATTCCATATAAGAGCTTGATAATTCCAGTTTCCCTTAATGGCGCTGAAGCATGGACTCTAAGAAAAGCAGATGAAGATATCCTCAGTCATTCCTTCGAAATATATTCGGTCCCGTTTGCACTAACGGGCTTTGGAGGAGAAAATTCAACAGCGAGTTATACTAGCTGTACAGCGTCGTCGACCTAGTCAGAAAACTGCGCATCAGCCGCCTGAGAACTCGACTCATGAACAGAGTACAACCACAGGAGACCATGCAGGGCGTGGTCGCCACCGGACTGGTCACTCGGCCGAGAATATCGCGGCAAGAAGAAACATCATCATCATGGGCATCACCAGACGGACCCTACAGGGAATTCTAGTGAAAGACTTACACATGCTCCAGTACAAAGTGCAAGCAGTGCATCAGTTAATGCCTCCTGACCGTCAGTCTCAACAACGAAGAGTACGATTTTGTTTAGAAAATCATCATGAGCGACGAGGCGCATTTCCACTTAAGCGGTTACGTCAATAAGCAAAATCTTCGTTTCTGGGACACTGCAAATCCGCGTAGTGCCATTATATCCACTCAAAGAAACTGTGTAGTGCGGCGGCGTCTACGTGGGAGGAGTGATTGGGCCGTACTTTTTTGAGGACGCCATCGGCGTCACGGTCACTGTTACTGGCAAACGCTACAGGGCCACGATAAACGACTTCTTACTGCCGGAATTGGATGAGCGGGGCTTGGTTAACAAGTGGTTTCGCACACAAAGCACGAGCCACAATGAATATTTTGAAGGAAGCGTTTCCTGGTCGCATATTCTCCCGTTTTGGCGATTTGCCATGGCCAGCTAGATCGCGCGATTTAACCATCCCAGACTTCTCTCTTTGGCTACTTGAAGTCGCGGGTTTATGCCAACAAACCTCAGACAATCGCTGCCCTTAAGGAGAATATTCGATAGGAATGCGAACAGTTATCACTGAAATCATGCATAAAGTCATGGAAAATGCGATAAAACGGGAATAATGTGTATCAACACTAGCTGCAGCCACTTGGCGGATATCATCTTTTCCACTTAACAGGAACAATTGTGAAATAAAGATTTCCATCATCTATTTTGCCTACTTCAGAACAGCTATTAACTGTGAAATCAACATCCTATCAATAATCAGGAGTCGCTGCCGCTTTGGGCTATCGAGTTGTTAAAAAAAAAACACGCATTCGTCATCTTAAATGGCTGGGACTACTCGTGTATGGGCTGGGACTCCAACCAGGAGTGCAACGTTGCCTTAGGTTGTAGAAATAGACAATCTCCTCTCTTGGTCTGCAGTTAGTCATAAGCCACCTTAACTTTGTAGTCCATCTTGGACTGCAGCGACATGTCAGTAAATATTCGTAAGTACGCTTAACCCATAACACACAGCTGCGAATGGCCTAACCCCTAGAAGAGAACTCGCAATCAAACTTTTAGAAATCCTCAAACATGATTAAAATTAAATATTAAAAACGTACAACGACGTCGTAGAATTCGGCACTTCTCAAGGATGAAAAGAACCACCTTCAACCTAAAACAAAAGAAAATTCAAATGCGCTTCTCTCCAAAATTGGTTTCGACCGCCCAAAACCTGTGCATTTATCAGCAAATCTCTCGATATTCCAAGGAAGAAAAAATCTCAACAGTGACCAGATACGAGTAAGAAGAAGCAGAAGAAACAGAATAAATGATGACGGTGAGAATAAAGATAAACCCGTCTAAGGCGTATATACGCTAATTGAGGACTTCCCCAAGAGTTTTATGCTTTTAATGGATTTTCCTCTCCTGAGTCTCTCTGTCGAAGTTGACTGATTGCAAGAAGAAGCCAATCCATCAGTAGATAGTGGCATTAAGGATTCTTCTTGTTCAATTTAAGCAAAGGGAGTCCCCAGAAGAATCCCTTTATTGCAAGTAAAGATGAATTAACATTTTTTCTTTTATCCTTATGGATACCAACCTGCAGACAGTTGATTAGTATATCGGACTGCGAAACTCTAGTTTTCTCTGCTGGTCCATACCATGTCTAACTGGCAAAGTTAAAGACATAATTAACTTTGGTTCCTCATTAATCCTTGATAGCAATTCCTTGAGAAGATTTATTTTTCTTCTTTCGATGATCATTGGGTGAATTGCGTGAGGACCCTAACTGTGGCTCAATACTCCCACACTTACTGGTACTACTATTGGAAAACAAAAATATGTTTTAGCCAAAAGATTGATGGGTGATAATAATCGGGTTATTGGTTTAACAAGAGAGATGTTGTGCTCATTTTTTTTTGTTGCTCCCTTTTTGTAATAAGAAGGATTAATTGCTTCGATGAGTTGGCGTGGGCATTTATTTTAAGGGAAACGTATACGAGTAGATGGTGTGCGTTCTGATTTAAAAGGAGATTTAGCTCTTCTGCTACGGAAGGAACTATTTGACTTTGATGATGGAATAACGAGTATAACGAAATCACAAGTAGGATACATTTGATACTTTGGTAGAAAGACTGTTGGGTGCGAAGGCGTCTAAATACCTGGATTTTAGTAGGTAGAAATTCAGAAAAATGTCAATACACCAGTCCCTGACTATTATTTACTAATAGTGAAGAATCCAAGAATCCGGGATATCTAGTATCTAAAAGGAGATACATCAGCTCCAACATATGTGAATCAAGACAAGGAGAATAGAAGACTTCTTCAGCCTTCAGGGTTTAGGAAAGTAATGAATCGTTTACAATGAATTTTAAACTTGGGGATGACTACGTTACCTGAACAAAAGCTTTAACCAAAACCAACTATCACTTCTAAATCGTAAGAGACTAAGCCCCAACGATATATAAATGGCAATGACTTTCGAATCTTCACTAGACTGTACAAACTGGCAACACTGTTTCAATTGACAACAGATTGTCAATTTGACAGTTGAAAGTTGATTTGTGGTTAGTACGTTTTGCCCATTTTAAGATAATTAGATTAACGCCAGAACAACGCGTGCAAATTGTGCAAACTTATTTTGAAAACCATGGTTCGGTTCGCCAAACTTGTTGTGCGCTACGTTCATTTTAAAGCCGACATAATCGTCCATCTGAGCAAGTTACTCGGAACACGATGATTCGTTTTCGCACCACGTGCACTCAAGCAGATAATACGCATCCCCAAACACGACCAACAGTGCTAACAGAAGAAGTTATTGCCGTTGTGGAGCGCAGTGTTGAGGAGAATTCGAATGAGTCGATTCGCCATCGTGCATAGCAATTGGAGCTATGCCCATTTTGGCTTAAAAGCTTATAGGATCCAGCTTGTGCCAGAGTTGAAACCACGTGACCATTATACGCTTCGTAGGTTCGGTGAATACGCCGAAAACATGATTCAGCTTGATCCCCATTTTAAACCCAAAATTTTGATCTCCGATGAGGCCCATTTTTGGTTCAGTGGATATGTAGACAAGCCAAATTGCCGAGTTTGGAGTAGAGGAAACCCAGAAGCCTTTGTCCAGACACCTTTACAACTATTAAAACTCACTGTTTGGTGTGCTGGTGGAACCACGGGCCCATATTTCTTTAAGGACGATGCCGGCCAGATTGATACTGTCAATGGAGAGCGCTATAGAAACATGATTTCTGCCATCTTCGTTCCTCAGTTGAATGGCATTGACGTGACAGAGCTTTGGTTTCAACAAGATGGCGCAACATGCCACACGGTGCGCGAGACCATCAATTTATTGCGGGAAACATTTGCGTAATGGACCAGTGAACTGGCCTCCACGATCTTGTGATCTCACACCGCTAGTCTATACCGATAAACCAGAAACGTTGGACGATTTGGAAGTCAACATTCGCCGTGTTATTGCTGATATACGGCCCGAGTTGATCGATAAAGTTGTCGAAAATTAGACTTCACGATTATCGTGAAGTTCACAAAGGACCATTTCAGCTTTCTTGTTGGCATCACCTTTATCTACCCAGGGAAGTAAATGAGAAAGTACCGAAACCGTGCGACAACAACAGAATCGTCGTTGACTTCTAAAGCCTCAAGAAATCAGCCTCAAGAAATCAGCATCATGGATATTAATTGTTGTATCGGAGCTACTTAATCTCGGAGGAAAACTCTAGAGGGCGAAACACGTGTGCCTGTATTCAAAGTTGACAATCAAGTGCCTTTATCTGACAATTCGTTTAGGTTTAAGTCACAATATAAAAAGAATTTGGACCAACGAAATAGTACTCTCAATATCTGCAAGATCTCTATGAGGGGTGGAATCGGTGACATATTAGAACGTTTGTTTTTTAAAGATATAGAGTACATCTTAAATAGACTCGGTGCAAACCCCCTTTTAGAGCTACTTCGCCGTATTCGGGGCCCAGGTTTCAGGGGTGCTTTACGATTGTGTCAATAGATGGCGACGCTAGAAACCCGAAAAAACCTGGCTCCGGTATTTTTAGTCAGGCCCTTCGTGCAGAGGTGTTATTAAGCATTTGGGACTGAGCGTGGGAATAACATGCCCACCACGAGAAAACAACAAAGAGTGCAAATATAGTCAATCGACTTGAATTCGGATGGATATAATGTTGACGAGTTCACCAAAAGTTTTGAGGTACAGAGATCCTCAACAGACCACGTGATGCCAAACAACCCGGCGAAGTTCTAGTTTGCAATTAATCAATCCAAGAAGTGAGATGGGATGGGCCGACTACACCACCTAATCAAATCCTCCAAAGAATAAAGACAGCGATTATTTGAATGTTGATTTGGTATTCTGTTATTCGGTGACGACTCAGGCAAAAAGTCATAAGCTTTCGTCATGTAAGCGAACGCCTCATAATATTCCGCATCAAGGCCATATTCGGACTGTAAGCCTGATTTATGCTCATGCTCCTTCAAAGAATAGTGTTTGTTCCGACATTCATTAAGTTCAGACGTGTTTAAATTTCGCTCTGCTAATTTATTTCCATTTAATTTTTTTCCTGCCCAATTTACAATAATTCGCAAAACCTATTTCTCGCTCATCGCCTTTTGTTGTGTGTGGCGACCTGTCAGCGAGGATGAGCTCTGAGTTGAAACTCAGGTTTACGCTCTCGCCACTCATCGCTTCACTACATAGTGCTCTCCATACCCACGATGCGCCCTCTCGCTCGCAGCTAACCGTCCACACAACTTCGGCTACGCGAGTTAGTCTGTTAGAGATCGTGTCAGAGAGTGGTAGTCTAAATAAATATAAATAAAGAAGTTCTATCGGAATTACCACTTGTCTTGGTTATACTCTCTACTGTTTCAGCACCGGTCATTACATTGGCGACGAGGTAAAACATGTGCAATTTTGTTTTGTTTTGTATATATTTGTCTATTTATTGTTTGAATTTCTAATTTAATGAGATTTGTTGTTGTAGTATGTAGTATACTTAAAAAAAAAAAACAAAAAGAAAGAAAAGTGAGTGGATGAGCGAAAATAAGAAAATTGTTGTAATTGCATTAAATTGCAGAGAAAAGGGGATTACATTTAATTGTAAACCATTGGCATTAAATTGCGAAGCTGAACATTAAATTGTTCTTCCTAAAAGAGAATAGAGAGGAGCAAGAGTGAATAAAGCATCACTCCGGGCAAAGGTAAAAAAAAATAAAAATTAATTAATTAAAGAAAAAAGACAAGAAATAAGAGATAAAATTGTGACACAGGCATTCCGGGAAAGAAGGATGTGTGAATCGGTGATAAAACCGTTTCTTTGTAATACGATCGACAAATCTTTGATCCGATCAGAATAGGAGAGATGGTATCGGTCATTTTCCGTTTATTTGGATTCCGAAGAGATTGCTGAGAAGTAAAGAAGAAAAACAAGCTGCTCCACTTAGGAGGACCGCAGCTGCAGGAGGTAATTTTCAGCATCCTTGGCGCTTTGGTGGCTACTCGTGACGGAAATGTCTTCACGACTTTGGTAACAAAACTTTATGACTACTTTTCACCGTCGAGGCATTCAACATTTGAGAGGCATTTATTTCGGGCAATCAACCCGAAGGATGGGGAAAATTTTAATAAGTTTATTTTGCGTATGCGGAATCAGGCAGCTAAATGTTCTTTTGGGAAATCCCAGCAGAAGGTTATTGATATAAACATAAAAGATAAGGTAATAGACGTGTGGGCTTCGCGAGATCTAAAGAAGCGACTACTGGAAAAGGAGCATTCATTAGACCAGGTGATAGATATGTGCTCAGTACATGAGCAAATCGCGAGCCAGACGGAAACTATGGCCAATACACCATCGTCGAGTGAAATATTCAAACCATAACAGAAAATGCCGGAGATGTGGGCGATTAGGTCATTTTAGAGAGAGTAGTGACTGCCCGGTCAGAAATATCAAATGCAATAAGTGTTGTAAGTGACCAAAGGGGAAAGGGATCGGGAACATGACTGTTTCGAAATAACGGAAGACCTAGGCGAGCCATCAAGTGGGAAAATTGTTTGCTCTGTTGGGGGCTGTAAGCTGGCGATGCTTATAGACTCAGGGTCACGATTCAATCTTATAGGAAAAGACTGGGAACAATTATATAACAATTCGGGAGCATTGCTGAACATGCGAAAGGAATCACCGAACCGGTTCAGCGTATGCAGGTAAGGATCTCCTTGAAATAATATCAGTTTTTGAAGCTCCCATAAGCGTGAATGAGCGAGCAGAGAGAATCACATCATTCTACGTAATTAAGAACGGCCAACAATCGTTACTAGGCCGTGAAACAGCCATAAAATTAAAAGTTCTTAAAACTGGGGTTGACATTAATCATCTTGAAGAACATCGACCACTCCCAAAAATAAAAGATATGCAGGTTTAACTATCGATAGATGAGTCAGTCAAGCCGGTACAACAACCTCTACGTCGTATTCCATCTGCGTTGGAGGAAAAAGTCGAACATAGACTAAAGGAGGAAGTTGAGGATGACATCATCGAACCTGTGTACGGACCGACTTCATGGATCTCGCCTATTGTATTGTGTTTAAGGAGAAGCGAGATTTTCGGTTATGCGTCGACATGCGTCGTGCAAACCAAACAATACTCCGGGACAACTTCCCACGTTTGACTCCTTCATGACCAAACTCAATGGTGCTCGATATTTCTCTCGATTGGATCTTAAGAACTCAGATAGTCGCGAAATCACAACGTTCATCACTCATAAAGTGATATTCCGTTACAAGAGATTGTTGTTTGGGGTAAATTCAGCTCCTGAAATTTTCCAAAGGACAATGGAAAAAATGCTGGCTTCTTGTCGAAATGCTCTGAATTATTTGGATGCCGTTATTGTCTTTGGACTCACCGAGGAAGAGAATGCCAGGGAATTGAGCGCAGTTTTGAACATTTTTAAGAACATGAACGTTACACTCAACAAAGATAAATGTAGCTGGAAAGTACAAGAGCTTAAGTTCTTGGGTCATGTACTAGGTGCAACTGGGATTAGCGCAGATCCTGACAAAGTGACAACGATTCTGGAGTTCCGACCGCCAAACACCAAGGAGGAAATGAGAAGCTTTTTGGGGCTTGTGACGTATCTAGGGAAGTTCATTCCGGATATGGCAGAATGCTACGGAACCATTATGGAGTCTTCTTAAAAAAAAAAACGTCCCCTTTACGTGGGGCGAAAAACAAGAGCAGTCGTTCCGGCGATTAAAGAACTTTCTTGCGAAAATTCCTACTCTGGCTTATTTTAACTCCAAGAATCGCACTCGTCTAATAGCCGATGCAAGTCCAGTCGCGATGGGTGCAGTCTTGTTGCAGTTTCAAGTTGGAAACCTCAAGTCATCTCATTTGCCAGCAAAAGTCTCTCTCCTGTAGAGAGGAGATATTCACAAACTGAAAAGGAAAGCTTGGCGTTAGTTTGGGCTGTAGAACGCTTTTATTACTATCTCGCAGGAACAACTTTTGAGCTTGTGACTGACCATAAGCCCCTAGAAGCCATTTTCAAACCAACATCAAAGCCTCCAGCTCGGATTGAAAGATGGGTTCTGAGACTTCAATCCTTTAAGTTTAAAGTAATATATCAGGCGGGTAAATTGAGCATAGGCGATTCGTTATCAAGATTGTACAAAATTGAAGAAACTGACTCATTTGACAGCCATTGTGAGTACAGCGTCTGTGCAGTGATCGAAAATACTGTTCCCCACGCACTTACAATTAGCGAAATAGTAAAATGCAATGACACGGATCAAGAACTCGTAGAAGCAGTAAAAAGTGTAAAGAGTGACGATTGGACGACCAATGCTAAAAACAAGTTCTTCCCATTTCGGTTGGAATTGTGCACCCTGGGGAACATTCTCTTACGCGGTGCCCGAATTGCCATACCAGCGGCATTACGACAAAGAGTACTAGACCTAGGGCATGAAGGCCATCCAGGAGAAACAGTCATGAATCGCAGACTTCGGTCAAAAGTACGGTGGCCGCTAATGGAGAGGGAAGTAGAGTCATTCGTGAAGCAGTGTCGTGAATGCCTACTAGTTTCAAAACCATCACCACCAGTTCCTATGCAATGACATGCATTCCCAGACGGACCTTGGCAATGTATCGCAATCGACTTATTGGGGTCATTACCAAACCACGATTTCATTTTTGTCAACATTGTCAACCGATATCAAGAGACAAAGTTTATGAAAAAAATTACTACAGCGGATATCATTGGCAACTTGGAGGAAATTTTCTGCAGATTAGGCTACCCTAAGTCGATAAAGGCAGACAACGGTCGGAAATTCGTTAGCAGCGAATTCAAAGACTATTGTGAAGCCAACAATATTGCATTAACCACCTCGCCCCCGTATTCTCCACAGGCGAACGGAGAGGTGGAGAACATGTATCGATCTATTCTGAAGCGGCTTCAAATTGCCCACGATAAGGGGGCAGATTATAAAAGGGAAGTACAAAACTTCACCCTAATGTACAACGTTACACCACATGATACAACCGGTGAGTCGCCGTCGAAGCTTCTTTATAACAGAACAATCAGGGACAAGATCCCCTCTGTAGAAGATATAAGCGAAAATATTTTGCATTCAGAGGCGCGAGACTTGGACACTGAGCAAACATTTGGGGAAAGAAAGGGGAGACAGAGACCGGAAAACAAAAGAAAGAGGTATTGGTGTCGGCGATAAGGTTTTACTTCGTAACCTGGTTCCTGCAAACAAATTAACACCGACTTTTGACTCAACTGGGTTTGAAGTGGTCCAACGAGGCCCGAGGACACTCACGGTCTCTCACCTGGTGAAGGTAAAGAATACGTCGCAGATGATGCTCAGACCGAGAGTTTTTCCATGGAGCTGAAGCTAAAAAAAATCGGAGGGATGTGGCGACCTGTCAGCCAGGATGAGCTCTGAGTTGAAACTCAGGTTTACGCTCTCGCCACTCATCGCTTCACTACATAGTGCTCTCCATACCCACGATGCGCCCTCTCGCTCGCAGCTAACCGTCCACACAACTTCGGCTACGCGAGTTAGTCTGTTAGAGATCGTGTCAGAGAGTGGTAGTCTAAATAAATATAAATAAAGAAGTTCTATCGGAATTACCACTTGTCTTGGTTATACTCTCTACTGTTTCAGCACCGGTCATTACATTGTGTTTTGCTGACTCGATTTGCTTATCGATTAAAAGTGCATAATAATATTAAAGTGAAATTAACAACTAACCCAATTCTCATTCACCGCCTTTTGTGTTTTAAAATTTCTCAACTGACCTATCCTAACTAAATCATCGTCATCATGTCTGAATTATGTGGAAGTGCGAATTGCTCCCTAACAAGTGACCTAAATGCTGTTATGGTGATCTGCAGTGGTCTTTGTAGCAAGTCGTTCCATGCCCTTTGCATTGGCTTGAGTAAAAGATCCATCGCGTACCTAAAAGATTTTAAAAACAACTTTTTGTTTTATTGTGATGAGTGCAAGGACAGCACTCCGTCCCACATATTACTCGCTATTAAGTGTCTCAGTGATTCGGTCAGTAACTTTGCAGCAGAAAATAATCATGCCTTGAAATCAATGCAAAACCAATTTACAAAATATGGTGACCTTCTGAAATCAGTTGAAGATTTGTCAATTTCACTCGAGCAATCTGCAATCTATAACAAGAGTCAATTTAGAAACTTATCCATGCAGTTGGCTCAAAACAGTGAATGAATAAAACGAAATGACAAACATGACTCAACAAATTTTCTATCCCAAAGTGTTAAATCAATAATAAAATCTTACATCCTCACAATAACAGACTCTTTAAGTTCTCTGCGGTCTTCCCTCGATTTTCATCTTCAAAGTACATCCAGAAGCAGCGTTCCCTCTCCGCCAAATAATGATCACTTGCTCATAAAAATCATGTGCTAAATAAGCGATTTAAACAACGAGATAATTGAAATTGCTGATCGCATCCGGATAACTTCCAGTAAAATCGAAGATATACCGGTGCAATCCCAGCCCCCACCGACTGCATCATACAACACCTCGATTCTTACTGAGATCATCTTCTCCTCCACCACAACACTCTTCGGTAAACGATGCTACTACACCAACTCCTGAACCCACAATCTCAAGATTCGGAATCTTATGGACACTTTCGGAGTGGAGCACGAGAATAAAAATGTTGAACAATTTCAACAAAGCTGAGTCAGTTGCCTTTTTAATAAGAGGTACACTCCTCGATCGAAACAGGCTAACTAGTCTCTTCAAATCTAAATTTAAAATAGATGTCAGCAACTGCCGTAAGATCTCCACCAACACCTTCAAGGTAGGCATCCCGTCAAAATATGAATGGATGTTTATCAACCCTGCTTTCGACGTCATCAATCTGGGTGGATTAACTATGGAAAGAATAAAACCGAATACAGGAGACAATAAACATCGCAAGGATACTACTTTTATGATGACATTCTGTAACTCAAAATCCACTAAATCTAGAAAACAGAACAATGTTAATTTTAAGTCTAACCCTATACCGAAGCCTAACTCTTACAAAAAAAAATCCAACTCCTAAAAAACAAGCTTCTGATGAAAACTGGAGTTTTTAAGTTGGGACATTTCCTGTCTTCACTCCTCCTTCAATTCATACTGCCAATCGCGTATATACAAAACGTTCTTCAACCGCGTCCAACTCAGTTCCTAAGCGCGTATCTTTCAATCTTGATCCTCCTCCCAGTCTTTTACAAAACCCAACATCTCCTCATTCCACTCATACAAAAACGGCATACCCCAACTTTATTCGCTCTCATATTTTAAATCTCTCCCCATGTTCCAAGCTAGACTCCCACCCTAATACCACACCACCTTCTTTTTCAGACCCCATTCTTCCTCAAAAGGCAAAGTTACCCAAGCACCTTATCGATTTTGGGGAAGATAGCCAATATGTTCTCTCTCGTTTAAGAGACCGCAGATTATATGATAATGATAAGCCTGACTCTGTCCGTATCGACGTTATAACGAAAACCAATGCAATGGTTTACATTCTGCAAGAAGGCCTCCGCACTAATCATAATGATCTGCTGCAACTTTTTGTACGTTTTCATGAGCAATTAGATATGACTCCTGATGAGGTGGCTAATGATCTCTCTTCTTTTGCATCTCATGTTAGCTCCAAATACATACTACACCTCCAGAGAATACGGTCTACCATCGCTCCTAACCCACCACTCAATTCTTTGCCGAAACCTCCCAAATATCTGTCCCTGTATTGTCAAAACGTAAAAGGATTACGAACTAAGATTTCTGCTATATATCTTCACTTCATTCGCAGATTCTGCCCTACGACATCTCACCCCTGATATTAAGGATAATGAATTATTATCCCAAGACTTCGATTTACACCGTGACGATGGTCTAGATAAAGAGGAGAATTTATGTGACCGTGGCGTACTTCTAGCTATACACTCTCGTCTCGAGTCTAGACCCTCTAAATAATCGTCCACTGCATTCTTTCAATTCGTTTGCGCTAGAATTCCTCTAGAATCGCCTCTCTCAACCAATTCAAGATTACCAAGCTGTTAATGCAATCGACTGCATTTTTAATGCTGCTGATCCTGATGACGTTGTTATTTTTTTAGGTGATTTTAATCTACCTAAGCTCCTATGGGCTCAGACTGACCAGTCCTACTATAATGAAACAAATATAACCTCTGATAAAGAAAATCTTTTCATCGACTGCCTAACTGGCTCTGGTCTATATCAATTAAGTGGTGTAACCAATAACATCGCCAGACAACTCGACCTAGTCTTCGCCACTGATACAGATACAGTAGGGCTAACTACGCCAAACTGAACAACCTCCTCAGTATGGTTAATTTTAACTTTCTCTACCATAACCCTAACCTTACGGTTAAAGATGCTCTTGCATCTCTTTATACCGAAATTTTAAAATGTCTCTCCCAATCTGTGCCTTTTTTACCCAAAAGGAATCATTCATCGTCACCATCCTGGTATAATAAAGAGCTGCGATCTCTTCGTAACAAGAGAAATAAGCTCTGGTATACTTACTTAAATTCGCGTTCCGACACCGATTTCTTCTACTACCAGTCTGCCAAAATAAATTTCTCTGTACTTTGCCACACTCTCTATGACAACTATTTAAACCTAATGAACCACACACTCATTTGCGACCCCAAAAGATTCTTTCAGTTCATCAAAACTAAAAGCAAATCGGATAACTATCCATCATCTCTAAATTTTCTTGATAGGTCCTCGGGCGATCCCCAAATTATTGCAAATCTCTTCGCAATTTTTTTTGGCCAAGCGTTCGCCATCCATTCCCAACAGCCAGACCACTCTTACTTTTCCTAATTAAACAGCTGCCCACAAACAACTTTGGAATCGGTGTCTATAACTTTAGAACAAGTTAGAGATAAAATAAAAACTCAATGATGATTATTCTGCTGGCCCTGATGATCTTCCCCCTATATTTTTAAAGAAATGTCAAATGCATCTAGCCCAACCTCTTACAGCTCTCTTTCAGCTTTCTATCACCCAGGGGTTATTTCCATCAACCTGGAAAAGGTCGTTTATTATTCCCCTACATAAAAAAGGTAGAAAAGACGATATTTCCAACTATCGACCAATTGCTAAGTTGTCCTGCATACCTAAGCTTTTTGAGAGCATTATCTATGACATAATGCTTTTCCATTGTAAATCTATTGTTTCCCCAAACCAGCACGGATTTTTCAAAGGCAGATCTACGACCACCAACTTAACGGAATTCGTATCAAGCACTTTACGTGCACTGGAATCTGGAAATGAAGTTGATGTGATTGCCACCGATTTCAGCAAAGCCTTTGATAGAATTGCTCATGATATAATCCTTCTAAAATTAAAGGCTCTTGGTTTCCAGATAAACTTTATAACTTGGGTTCAATCCTATTTAAATGAACGACTTTACTATGTTCTATTTAGGTCCATGGTTTCTGACCCAATTAAAGCCTCCTCTGGTGTCCCTCAAGGCAGCCACCTTGGTCCCTTATTATTTATTCTGACCATTAATGATGTTGGTTGTATCATTAAAAGTTCATACATATCTGTTTACGCAGATGATATGAAAACATTTAGATATATATCATCTTCCTCAGACAGCCTAGTACTGCAGCAAGATCTAGACAGGTTTTGTACTTGGTGTCAGAAGAATTTTCTTGAGCTTAACGTCAATAAGTGTCAGGCTATAACATATACCCGTAAACGCCTCCCTACTTCACCTCGTTGCTATCTAATCTTTAATCTGCCTGTTCCCTTAGTGAATGAGTTGCGTGATCTAAGTGTTATATGCGATAAGGAACTCAATTTCCGTTCTCACATTGATAGTACAGCAAAAAAGCCAACTCTGCCCTTGGTCTTATCAAGCGCTGGTCTAAGGAGTTTTCCAATCCTTATGTTACCAAATCGCTTTACATAACCTTTGTTAGGCCCCTTCTGGAATATGCCAGCCAAGTTTGGTCACCAAACTGTTCAACGCAGGTTTTTACGGTTTGCTTTACGTGGTCTTCCCTGGGATGATAACCAAAACTTACCACCTTACACTGACCGGCTGAAACTTATAAATTTACAACCCCTTCCTATACGCCGAAAAGTTGCCGACATTCTCTTTATTCATCAAATTTTAGTTGGTAATATCGATTGTCCTTCCTTACTTCAACTTATTTCTTTTAACACCAATCCTCGCAATCTTAGGTCTGTGCAACTTTTCGAGCTCAATTTTTACAGAACGAATTACGGACACCTTGAGCCAATGTCTAGGATGCTTCGTGAAGTTAACGATATTCTGCCTGTCTTCGACTACCAGCTCAGCAAACTCACCCTCAAGAATATTCTTATTTCCACCTATGCCTCACGTCCTAACTTTCTTTAACCGCTCCCACCCTTTCGTTTTTAAGTGGAAATGTTTAAGTATGTACTATATATGCTTGCAATAAACTTAATAAATCTGTCCGGGGTTGACCCGGGCCGCAAATTCAAATTCAAATTCAAAAAATTCAAAGAAGAATTCTATGACTTCCTAGACCAAAGGTATGCTAAGGGCCCAGCTATGACAAACAACTAAACAGGAGCAGTTCATCAGAAAATACAGCCTGCGCAATACCACGACGCGTCGGACAATCGATTCAGGTTTTTAGAATTTTTAACGGGGCGTAACTTTTAGGTAACCAGAACGCGGGTCCCAGTTCTCAACATCCATTAAGGGACTTGGCTATTCTCTATTCAATCAACCATCAACCAGATCGAACATATTTCGACTCACTCCAGAATTCTGGATATCCAATTTCCGACCAGCTTACATAGATTCGGACCATTATCTTGCTGTACCCAAGATATGTAGGCGGACATCCATAACAGCCCAAAGGCTGCGAATTGTTGCCAAAAAGTTTAGAATCGAATTGCAAGAGACCACCAGAGTCTTTTACGATCGAATTTCCCTTAACTTCTCGAAAAGTCCGATGCCGCCAACATTTAACACAGAAGGCCAATGAAGACTACCAAAAAGCAATCGGAAAGGCGTTGGGTTGCAACCCGACCTAACAAAGAAACTCTTGGTTCGATGACGAATGCAAGCAGCCAAATTTCGAAAAACACTGGATGTGCAGAGCGGCCCAGCAGAATACAACGGTCCGCGGTCCATGCAAGTTCTACGAGCAGAAAAGAAGGAAAGAAAATAGACATTGAGTCCTCAGAAGAAAATAAAAAGAACAGGAGAAGCGCTCGATCGAGGACTGCCAAAATCGTAAAGCGCGAACATAGATCTGTCAGGATAGAGAAGTAAACCTCAGTCACATAGACACCTCAGAACCACAGTCAGTGCTGAGTGTCTAGAAAGACTATTTCTCCGACTAATAAATAGTATAGACGAACAACATTCTATCGACAAGTAGGATGAACCATTCAACCCGGACCAAGATAAAGTCATAAAAGCAATCTCGAAGCTGAAGTTCAATAGAGTTGCTGAACCCGACAGCTTAACCACCGAAATATTTAAAAAAGCAGTTCTTTCTTACCTACAGTTCTACTTAAGCAGGCCCGACAAATGGAACCTCATCATTGTTTGTCCGATCCTAAGAAAGCAAATCCCCTGAAATGCGCCAACTACAGGAGAATAAGTGTCCTCAAAATCGCATACAAAATTCTATCTACCGTAGCATGTAAAAGCCTAAGACCCTTTGTCGATAGTCTAATCATTACGGCCGATCTTGAAAAATACCCAAGAGCTCTAAATCGAAACTCACAATCTTTCCATTGATCTGAAAATCGTCCTTGAAAAACTTTTCCGAAATTCTCACCAGTCATTGACACCATCTTTCGAAAGTCTGTTCAGGTACGTGTCAATGGGACGTGTTCGACTTCTGGAGCAGAAGCGTCAAAAATGGGCTTAGGGGTCAATGAAGTAAAAACAAAGTCAACAAAGAGGGACACACAACGTCGACTCTTAACACAAAACATCACGATAGGCAGCAACTCTAGAACTGTAAGGAAGTACGAGAATTTATCTACCTAGGCTCCTCTATCACCTACGATTAAGAATTACTCTTGCTAATCGCTGCTTCCTTGGACTTAGGAGGGCCATTGAGTAGTAAATCCCTCACTCGAGAAACCTAAGAGACACTGATCATCCCGGTCTTGCTTAATGGCGTCGAAACTTGGATACTGATGGAAGTGGATGAAAATGCGCTGTGGCGTCGCGCTTGCATCAACAGAACAGACGTTACAAGAGCGAAATGCACGGGTTGTATATACAACGATGCCAGCCTTGCCAGACAAGCTCAGATAATCCAGCCCAGATGGCTAGGTTACATTGAAAGTTTTCGTCTCCAGCCCAGAGCGACAACGTGGTAGAGAATGATCTCATCTTAGGTGGTGTATACAAATGGAAAGGGACCTCAGCCAACTTCATGTGCGCGAGAGGTGCTTACTAGGGAGGTATGTTTCTGAGGTCCTGGTTCACCCCGAACTGTAGCGCTAAGTAAGTATGTAAGTAGCTATTTCTGTAAAAATCATGCGGCCATATAGTAGCTAAACGCTACTAAGTAGAAACACCAAAACCACAATACAGAGGCTTGCGTCATCTTCAACTACGATGACAATATGTATGGCGTTAGTTGGGATAATTACTGATGAAGTAATAGCTTTGTATGTCGGTACAATTTGGATACGGCCTTGTCCTTCAAAAATGTTTTCGGCTTGCTCTTAACTTGATGGATAAGAAGGTGCTATTGATGAGTATGAAGTCAGGTTGCAACCGCGAATTGAAGTAGCCAGATGAAATACAGCCCAGTTACGGTTATCAGGAATTTCCACATCAGACTACTGTTACAGCAAACTCCGACAAGGAAGAAACCGAATAAAAACAACTGGTCTTGCTTTAAAGAGAACTTTTTCAAGACAGAAGGGAAGATAATGACCTCACCATTTGTTTTAAACTGTCTTTTCCTGCCAAGAAAATCTGCTGCAGATATCCTGTTCATCATTGAAACCGTAGAAGTTTTATTCCAGATGAGACCATTAGATACGCTGTTTGATCCTCTGATGGCTCCATACCGCTTTGTACCGATGGAAGACAGCTACTGCCAATTCTGTAGTAAATCCTTTGTGCTCTCCTAGCACTGCTTACCTATCGAACTATTGGTGGGGCTCATTTTTTGTGTTCATTCTTCAAGAGCTTTAGACCTATCAGTCTGACTTTCTTCCTGTTGAAGATCATTGCGAGAATGGTTAAGTTTTACATTTGCAAATGATCGTATCAGATTAGGCTTCAGAATCTAGCCGACAGAATTGAGTGCTTACTCGACAAAAATGAGAATGCTCTGAGCATGTACGAGTATATCGAGATGATGGCTTTGACAATGTCACTTTTGACAACATGTTGGACAACAAGGCATCCATCCAGAGTTAAAAACAAAAACACCACCGAGAAGCATTTTGCTGTCATCTTGGATAAAGCATTTCTGTGAAGTAGTCGCTTCAGATGCTTCCAAGGCGTTGTTGGCTTCCTAGCAGTGTACTTGAACCTGAACTTGTCACCGATGAGGGTCCTTTATATATATACTCCTCTGATAAGACCAACTCTGCTCCATGTATTTATTGTTACGTTACGTATCTGCTGCCTTAACCAGACTCCAACGATTTACCTGCTGCATGATGAATTTCCCTGGCAAGCCTGGCGGTGCCCCAGTAGCGCAGATAATTTTCCCTTCCCATGACAGTGGTATATATCAAGAGCTCCACTCCCAAATCGATCTTCTGTTTAAACAGATGCTGTCTTCAGTACAGTTCATACTGGAGATTCGATGAACTTGCCCGCGAGCTAACTTATGCCTCTGGTCTTATTGACTTGCAATCCGACACAATGACCTCGAACTCACTTTGCTGCGAGAATATGAACCCGACTTTCCCGGTACGGATTAGGAGAGAATCTAAATCAAAACAGAAAATAGTCGGGTCTTCACAAATGGTTCAAAAACTGATCTTCGTGGATCGAAGCTGTTTTCCAAGCGGAAGCATACGCAAACCTAATGGCAATGGACTAGTTTTTGACGAACACGCAAACGAGGCGGAATATTGGTGTTTGCGATTAAAAACTTGCTGATCCAACTGACGGCTTCTTACTTAATGTAAAAGTATAAGACTTCTGTGAAGGAAGGTAGGACATTGAGCTTACTAAGATTCGCTGACCAAGTTGCTAGAAATAGCTCAGAGAAGAAATTCTCAGGACTTTAGAACTGAATACATTCTCGCTTAGGACTTCTTGTCTGGCGCGACTCTCCATGTTGCTGGCAGACCAATGGATGCTTCCCGGTGTCTCTAATAAAAAAAAAGAGTTTGAGGGATGGAAACCTTTATTTGGACCTTTACAATTGTTTCTGTTAAGTGGAAAAGATGATATACGCCAAGTGGCTGCCGCCAGTGTTGATACACATTTTTGCCCGTTTCATCGCATTTTCCATGACATTCGGCAAGATTTCGTGTGTTAACTGTTCGCATTCCTGTCGAATATTCTCCATAAGGGCTGTGATTGTCTGAGGCTTGTCGGCATAAATCCGCGACTTCAAGTAGCCAAAGAAAGAAGTCTGGGATGGTTAAATCGGGCGATCTTGCTGGCCATGCCAAATCGCCAAAACGGGAGCTTATGCGACCAGGAAATGTTTCCTTCACAATATACATTGTGGCTCGTGCTGCGTGTGCGGTTGCACCATCTTGTTGAAACCACATATTCACCACGTCCCGCTCATCCAATTCCGGCAGTAAGAAGTCGTTTATTATGGCCTTGTAGCGTTCGCCAGTAACAGTGACCGTATAGCCGATGGCGTTCTCAAAAAAATACGGCCCAATCACTCCTCCCGCTTGAACGGCGCCGCACCACTCAATTTCTTTGAGTGGATGTAATGGCTCTTTGTGCATTACGCGCGGATTTCAGTGTCCCAGAAACGTAGATTTTGCTTATTGACGTAACCGTTTAAGTGGAAGTGCGCCTCGTCGCTCAAGATGATTTTAGACACAAAATCGTCCCCTTCGTTGTTGAGATTGAGGGTGGCTTTACAGTAATTCACACGCGACTGACGGTCAGTAGGCATTAATTGATGAACTGCTTGCACTTTGTACTGGAGCATGTGTAAATCTTTCACTAGAATTCTCTGTAGGGTCCGTCTGGTGATGCCCAATTGCGTAGCCTGTGGTTCCACTCTGTTCGAGTCGAGTAGCTAAGCGCCGCATTGTTTGCCCAGTTGGCGCGACACGATTAGGAAATCGACGTCGAAATTCACCCTGCGCTAACACCACCGATCGATTATTGGTCAAAAACATCGACAAAATTATTTCACGCTCTTGCGGAGTATAGCGCTCCATTGCTTGTCTGTTTGTATACTGCAGCTGTTTAGTTCACAAATGTCAAATATGACTGACGTACGACGCCATTTGCAAAAATGATACCATCTTCCGCCGATAGGGTGATTAATTTTGCGACACCTTGCACAATACTTACTGACGTCAGAGCATTTCATCTCATCTTTCTACGAAAACCTGTTGTTGTGTGGTTGACTGCTCTACTCTGGCAAAAAAATTTATATATCGCCCTATTCTTCAGTCATGATGACTTTGGAGAGCACAGCGTGAATGACTGAGGGCAACAGGACTGCATATCCTCTCTAGGTCTATCTAGATTTTCGTATTTTCGAAGTTGTAACCCTCTGAGTATGCTGGGCATAAGTATTTCTGAAGTATTCTTCTCTGTGTAATCAACTCAATCTGCCGCTAATCGTTATCAAGGCTAAAAACAAGTCGCCTATCCTGAAAATTCCAGAATTTCTTCACCCTGGTGCGTAGAATGAGAGTTACCATATAAGATAGGGTGACAAAAATCTCATGTGCTGTCGATCAAGTCAAATGTAAGCTAGTTAATAGGAATATTTAAACTTGACACTGCAGTATTGTGCCGGTATTGTCCAACATTCAATGCAGCGGACCTTTAAGAACACATCGTAGAAATTTATGAGGAAATGCTTGCAACAACAGTTAGAGATGTTCTTGAATGGCATGTCCTCTGGTGGATGTATTTACTAAAATCTGAGCGCAAAATACAAAAAAGTCTTAAAGTGTTAAATTTATTTTCAAAAGAGATCTCCTTTAAATCTTGCCATAACAGCACTTTCGTGCTTCATCACTTTAATGAGGATAAACTCGAACCCAATTGGTTCACCGAATTCCAAGCACCTACTCAGACTGTCGCTGAAGGTAACTCAAATTGACAACTGAATCATACAAAGTAACCACGACTCGTACGTATTAAAAGAAGTCCTTCAAAGACCCTTACTTTTAACATAGAATAAAGAAGAAAACGGAGAAAAAAAAACACACCCTCTCGATCGTAGATACTAAAAGAGTCTCACATCCACCTGCCAGAGCACTTGAAAATGTGACATCAGGAGTCAGTATTACGTGAATGAAAAAGGAAACACGTTTCACTCGGTACCGTAGGCTCTCTAGATACAATACACGATTCCTGAATGGACAGGATATGATAAAAGTACGAGTAATACAATGTCACTTTGTTACAAAAATCTGACGCAGTCGACTGCGAGCCTGAAAATAGACTGAGAGCCTGACGCTGGTTGAGAATGCATAAAAAGGATACACTCTCATTTGTAACACACAATGCAGCCTCGTTTCTGCCCCCATAATTCTATTAAAATTAATGTCAGTTACCATGGAGCTTATGTGCTTTTAAAACTGTCAGCGATTATGATTTCATCAGTGAATCCTTTAATCCTATAATCACATAACAAATCATCAGCGTAAAATGAGTTTTCTGTCAAAAAACAAAATCCAATGAAATAAAAAATTAATTATCCACAGCGCGCAGATAAATTTAATATTCGCTTCAGAATAATTCCAGCAGAAGTACAATAAAGAAAAACAAAAAACACAACACAATAACAGAAAGAGACTCGTGCCTACATGTAGGCTTTAATCAGCTGTGATAGGACAGTCGGACAGTATTACAAGTGTCAGGTGAACAAAAGAAAAACACAAAAGAATAAGGGATAAAGGATAAAACAATCAACAGGCGAATTAAGGATTAAAATGAAATTCTGATGAGAATGCCATATCTTCACTTGCCCAACCAGTTTTTGATTAACAGCTTTTAACCGGCAAATTATGATTCAAACACATCCTTATGGAATAGAGTTAAAATTCTATCGATCACGCCTTCCTGAGTTTCCTGTTTTCTTTTTTTTTATAAATTTTACTTCAAAGAGAGGTCATCCCTCAAGGAGCAACTAGAAATAAGTATCTCATACACACACTCACACACATACGAGTAAACAGGATCTCCTCTGCTCAGCCAAAAGAAATAAGCTTCAAAACTAATCGCAAACGGTTTCAACAGAATTATGCCTAAAAAAGACACTGAGGATACGGATAAGCCTGTGGAACCTTTTGTTGGCAAACTTCCTCATGCTCATGCTGGTTTATGGATTTGATTTCCAAGGCATTTAACAGTAGTGAGGGTGACCTTTTGACGGGCGGAAGAAAATTTCAACCAAACAAGGATACTCATGTGTGTACAAGGCCAGGATTCTCAGTACACATTGAGGAATATCAAAAGTACCTTTCCCTTTCTTAACAGTTACGGTCCTACGACGAATCCCTACGGCACTCTTAATCCAACATGTTTTATTCAGATCTAGACATTCGTACAATTTGTTTGCTGGAAGGAAGAAGGATTTACTGAAAGATATACATGCTTTCGGGAGGCCCGTAAAAGTAGTATTTTTTGGAATGTATGCCTTCCTGCCCTTTGCAGACCAACACCTTGTCAGCTGCGAATTTCTTTATAAATCGAGAAGTGAGACAGAATAGGAGTCCTTAAATTGTAGTTCCCCTTGCTGCATTATAAAAAATCCTTCTTAAGTACCGTTAGCCAAATTTATGGGAACGTGTGTATGTCCGACAGCGTGGGGCTTATGCTAACAACATTTTGGAGTTTCCTGTGGTGGATACTGTGCAATAAAGAGTTGCACTCCAAGGCGGCACCGACTTAGGATAAAAAGTAAAAATTCTAGAATCAACTAAGTGGCGCCTCTATCCTAAAGCCTTATGATGCCATCGCGGTGTTTATGGGAGACTTTAACTTAAAGCCACAACAAGCAGATGAGCTCAAATAGATTGTAAACCATCAACCATCTAATCAGATAGACGAGACACTGCGATAAGCGGAAGACTAAGAAGTTGTTTGTCCGATGTTCGAAACATATTGATGGCAGATGTCGGAATGGAGCACAAGGTCCATCTCATGGTAGTTTAAGTATTCCTTCGTACTACAGCAATAGCGCCAATATACTTACTATAACCAGATATAATACCAACAGCCTTTTGGATCTAGTAGTCGGCCAATAACTCAGTGATAGCCTCATGAATTTAGCCGTGATTTAAGATACGTCGTTTAGGAGATGATATACTATAGCACATGGCTATCAGCAAACATCTAAAACAAACAATGAAGGAACGTTTAAATGCCTTAGGAGTGTTGAGATCTGAACTTGAAACCAAGTACCAAGTGCAAAGAAAAGAAGCACAGCACAGTGGTAAACGTGACAGGGGTAATCACTGCAATGACTGCACAATCTGCGACATTAGGAATACTTGTAGTGTACCCAATAAGATCTCCGAGGGACGCAACTCGAAACAACATCCCATGAAAAGCCTAGACTGCAACTTGATGATATCGAGTGAGGTTCAGCTCAGGGTGGCCGTGGTGTAGTTGTACTAGCAAACGCTTCTCACTCGGAGGGTCCAGGTTCGAATCCTGCCCATGGCAAGTCAGTTTTTCATTGTGTAAATGGAACTCAGACAGAAAAATCCTGCGTATGAAGGAAGGCATAACACTGACACGTAGATTTGGCTGCTGTAGAGTTTCAAGCACAGAAAAAAATACTGTGAATTATACCTCGAATCACTCTGAGTAAAGAAAACCTCTCCGTCCTATTCGGACTCCCATCCCTGGAGAGCGAACATCGAAACCAAACACATCTGAGTTTCAAACCACTACAAAAACAATTTTTCCTTTCTCTTCCTTCTAACTTTCGGCCCGTGCCAGGCAACAGTAAAAGGGTATCTAACCCCTTAGGCGCGCGTAAATTACAATATAAAAAAAAAGGGGAGAAAGGACGTTATTCATCATTTGGACGAGATTATCTGGGTTTGTTGGTGAACAGACGATTCAATCTACTAGACGCCTCAATTAGCTTTAAACTGAGAGAGATGAAAATTTAAACATAAAACAGCTACCACTTGGCCAAGGACAATCAAAGGCGAAACAAACAGCAATAGCAACAGCATAGCTCTTTCCTTAGAGATGTGTCCTATTCAAAATCAGTCATATTATTCAAATAGGTAGTCATTTTTCATCCCGAAAAAGTACCGAGGCCGAGGCCCCAATTTACTTGGCTTAATACAAGCTTGATCTAACTTCAAAACAAACAAAAAGATTTAAGAGCTAGGAACCAAGGGGATGATGGAGGAGATCTAGTTTGAGACCAGGAGTGCTCAGGATGAAATCAAAGACGGAGAACCATGGGTTGGAATATAAAAGAGACGAAGACTTCGTAAATTATGAAGATTCGTGTTAAAGTAAATAGTCTTATAAAGGGAGGTGTAATTCACTGAACCAAGGAGCAGTCGATGAAAAAGTGAATGTCGTCTAAGTCTCTGTGTTTTTCGAGAGTATTCCAGTTAGGAAGTTTGAGACGGTCTCGATGAGGTGTTAAAATAAAAGAGTCATCCCAGGGTAGTCCCTGAAGAGCAAATCGTTCTCGATTCGCGATATATGAACTCACTGAAAGGGGCCGAACTTGTACTTGGCTGGCAAATTCGACCAGCGGCCGGGCAAATGTAGTGTAAAGGTCACATAGGGGTTGAAAAATACTTTGGACCATCACTAGATAAAACCAAGAAATGAGTTGCCCTTAAGTATTATCTCGTTATTAGGGGAGCACAAGGTCACGAAGACATTGAACCTAGGGTATAGGTTGGCCATGCAGAAAATAAAGTCGTGGAGGAGATCGAGTGACAGAGTCATAGATTGCCATTTGGAGACATTAAGCTCTGAGCAATTTTTTAGACACCCAGTGGAAAACCTGTCCAGGTCTTGTTGAAGAAGAATAGATTCTTGGCGTGAGGAAATAGTTTTGGAGAACTGTGCCTCATCGGAATAAATGGATATAGGGCAGTGTTTAATCATTTTCTCAAGATTGTTTATATATGATCTTTCAAGAGGGACGCTCGCAATTTGTTAGGCTATAGCGGCCAAGTTGTTAAAGCAACATCAAATTTATTACATATATGGATACCGACGACATGCCACGAAAAATGTTCTGAATGAGCGATTTGAGGGGATTCGCGAGACGACGGCACGAAGATTAATATGCGCCAATGCCCCTACGGAAAAAGGACGACGCCACAGAAGAATGTTTTCACGAGCTCCTCGATAAGACTCATGAGCAATTTCCTAACTATGACGTTACAATGAAAGTCGAAATATCACCATAGAATGCACACGGTTTCCATATCTCAATATGCGAGTACACACGGGGACATGGTGGTCTCCGGATTATGAAATCGGAAATCAAATTGATCAGATAGTGATAGACGTAAGGGATCCCCCCAGTGTACTGGACGTCCGAACTTTCCAGACAGTAAACATTTACTCGAATCATCACCTCATTGTAGCCAAGGTGCGAATGCGGTAGTAGAAGAGCTACTGTGAAAAGATATAACGTAGGAAAGCTGCAATCGCGTGTCCCGAAATCTCCTGACAACTCCTATACAGCTACCATCAAGTATCGAAGACCAGTAGCAACGCTGACAATAGGTCATAAGAGAGGCCGCAGGTGGTGTACTGGGTTTCACCCGACCATCACCCAAAAATCCCAGGTTTGATGAAAAATGCCGGCAAGTCCAAGTAGCAAAGGAGAACCGCTCGTTAGTTATACGAGCAGAAGAAGCGAGAAGAACATCGGCTTCTCCAAAAGATGAGGAGAAGAAATAACTTACCGAAGTTTTACTAAAAGGAAAAAAAACGTGTCAAGGCAAGAAGACAAGTACAGAAACCTATAGAGGAGAAGAAGAAAACCTTGTAGTAGAGTAACAGTTGGTGCAGAATGGACTATCTACTTAAACGATGATAGCCAAAACTAAGCTTATGTTAAACAAAGATGCTGGACCTGTCGGCTTACCGGCCGAGGATTCAAAACTTATCTGCCATATTGTATGAACGTCTGAAACTGTTCCGGCAGATCGTGAAAAAAACTCAAGAAGTCCAAATCGATACCCACCATCTTTTCATAGATTTTAAGGCCGCATATGACAGAATTTATAGAAACATGCTATATAGAGCCATGTCAAGTTTTAGCATCTATGCTGTCTGTACAGAATGATGATGGAGAACGCTCGCTGCTCCGTCAAGGTAACGACTTAACAAAGATCTTTGATGTTAAAAAAGGTTTTAGACAAGGTGAAGTGCTGGAGATACAATCTTTCAAAAGTCTGTGTAACTATTATACTAGCATACGCCTATGATATCAACTTAATTTGGAGAACTCAACGGGCTGTGAACGGCACGTTCGCTATTTTTGAAACAGAAGCTGCCAATGTGGGGCAAAATCGACGTCAGAGTCGACGACTGTAATTGGCTCTGCTATAAATTCTGCTATCAACTTCTCTGCAAAAATAAAACGAAGTATCACCGCTATCAATCGCTGTTTCTTTGGGCGAAGAAGCCAATTAAATAGTAAGGCCCTATCCCGAACAACTATGGAGACTCTATATAAGACCTTGATGGCCCAATCCCACTTTATGGCGCTGAAGCATGGATTCCATCGAGAGCTGATGATGCAGTTGTTTCGACTGTTTGTTTAACAGACTTTGGAGTGAAAGATTCAACGACGAACTATATAAATTATACAGAGAGAAAACAGGAGGTGGCTAGGACACGTAGAACGGATGGACACCAATGTTCCAGGCTGCAGAGTCTTCGAATCTAACCCAAAGGGAAAACGCAGTGGAGAAAGACCTTACCTTAGGTGGCGCGCACAAGTAGGAGGTGACCTCAACCGATTTAGCGTGCACAACTGGAGGTGTTTAGCTAAAGACCGAGCTAACTACAGAGGCTTGTTAGTTGAGACCCAAGTACACCCCGAACTGTAGCGCCACCTAACTAAATAAGTAGGTTATGTATGGGATTTGATATCGAACAAACGGCGAGTCCGAGAGGTCCAATTTTAGATGACTTAACCATCGGGCTAGATATCATCGATGGAATTGGTTGACATTTACCAAAAAGTCTAATGGCGTTAAATCATACCATTTAACATAGTTAGTTGACGTCGTCGCAAAGCGAGATAACCATGCCGTCGAATCGTTCGTCCGAGGGATCCATTGTTGCATGCCTTTCGTAGCACGTAGCTCCGTCTTGTTGGAACCACATGTCGTTGAGATCCATGTCTTCCACTTTAGGCCACTCAAAATTAGTTCTTGTTGTCATTATGGTGCCAGCATAATTTTGGGAGAAGCACGGGCCAATGGCACAGCCGGACCAAAATCCAAACCAAACAGTCACCCTTTCCGGAGCCATTGTTAACTGATATGGGTCTCAAATGGATTGTTATCACCTTAAATTGCGACAATTTAGCTTGATGACATAGCCATTCATCCAAAAATGGGCCTCGTCGCTGAAGATGATATTCCGGCCGGAATCGGGGCCCACTTTCAACTTCTCGAGAGCCCAGTCAGTGAATGGTCGACGCTGCATATGTATCTTTCTGAATTTTGTAGACCGAAGTCGCGACACAATATTCGCCAAGTTGAGGTCTGTGAATGTTCAAATTCTTGGGCTCGACGAGGAACTGACTACATGCACTGTTCGAAAGTTGCCCCAGACCCTTAAGGTCTGAAGATAGTCGCATTTGGTATGACGCTACCATATACTTATCACGCTATTTTGAAAGGCGCTTTTTTCGCTTTTTTCATTACACTTTCCTTTTTTGTACTTTGCGCACGCATGTGCTTCTAACGCAATAAATGACGATTTCGTTTGTCAATTGGCTGACTTTTTACTTCTTGTGGTTTCTGTTTAACATTTCTGGCATCCCTTGCGGGGAACCAGTTTCCTTTTAAAATAAATAAAAATAAAAATCGATTTTAAAACATGTCAACCAACAAGGCAATGGCAAACGCAAAGCTGATTCGGAATCTCATCAGCAACACATACAAAACGGCAAAGGAAAAACAGACAAAGGGATATTTCATTGGCAGAAAGGATCTACTACACAGTTACTGGGAGAAATTCGCCGCTGAGTATGACGAACTCCAAGCACCCGGAGCTGTGAAAGACCCAAGTAAAGGTATGACAGTTGAATATTTCATCTCCATTGAAACCGTATATTCGGAAGCGCTGGGTGAATTCAATGACCAGATCGAGAGCCTATCACGTCAAAATCCAGAAACCACCGCTGGCAGTCAAAATATGAGCAGCGAGGCGATTGCTGCTAAATCCATTCTCCCAGCGATCGAGGTCCCTAAGTTCAACGGCATGTTTCAAGAATGGCTGGCCTTCAAAGATTGGTACACCACCTGTGTAATCCGGGATCGTTCTCTCTCAGACGTACAGCGGTTGCATTATTTGAAGAGCTCAGTCCAAGGGGAAGCCAAGGTCCTCATTCAAAACCTAGCAGTGACCGAAAGGAATTTCACTACAGCGTGGGACATGCTGATAAACCGCTACGACAGCACACGACGTTTAGTAAAAACATATTTGCGAGACATTTTACAATTGCCGTCGATGAATGAGGAGTCTGCCGATGGATTACACAGATTGTTGGATGGAGCAACTGAAGCAGTTAGGGCACTTCAACAACTTGGGCGTCCAACTGACCAATGGGACGATTGGTGGTCCTTTTAACCGACAAATTGGACTCCCTTACTCGCAAAAATTGGGAAATGTCATTAGAATCCCCAAACTCCCTTCCCACTTACGCAGAGCTGAACAAATTCCTTGAAAATCGCTCAACCGGGATCTACCGGAAAATAAATGAATTATAATATTTTCTTTTAAGACAGTTAAGTTGAAGGGTTTAAGTCGAAAAATTAAGACGGTTAAGTCGCAGAGTCAGGACGGTTAAGTTGTAAAGTTAAGTCGGTTAAAGTACGGACTTAAGAAGGTTAAGTTGGTGAGGTTCAAAGACCAAGCTAAGCAGAACACTGTGGATGGAAGACTTGACAGTTCGACAGTTGCAGCAGTTCCTGAAGAAACAAGGGTTGTCGTATCGGTACAACGTGAAGACCGATCTACTGGATCGCATCAAAGAAAAGTGTGGCAAAGAAATCACCGTGGATGACATACTAAGCGAAACAAGCAAAGGCATTGAAGAGTTACCAGTAGTTGCAGAAGAAGAAGCAGAACCCGAGTTAGTTAAAGCAGTAGCAAAAGAAGAAGAGGCAGCCATCATGACAAACCATAATAACTTTGTCTTCCGCGACGTGGAGCAATCACTTGAGCTATTTTCAGGGGAAGGAGGTAAAAGCTGTAGCAAGTGGATAGAAGAGTTCGAGGCCATATCCACAGCCTGTGAATGGAATGATATACAAAAGTACCTATACGCTCGTAGGCTACTAAGAAGCGCGGCGAAGTTAGCTGTAGAAACCACTGAGGGAATCACCAACTGAAATAAGTTAAAAGCCCATTTAACGAAAGAATTCGGGCGAAAAGTAAGTAGCATCGCAATACATCGACAGCTAGAGGCCCGAAAGAAATTACCATCAGAAAGTCTACTGGAATACTTGTACGCGATGGTGCAAATACGAAACCAAGGGAATATCGACGAAGGTTCATTGATAGACTACGTAATAAATGGAATTCCAGACACTGTGGGGAACAAAACCGTACTGTACGAGGCGTCAACAATAGAAGAACTAAAGTCCAAGCTTGAAACATATAGCAGAATGCAACGACAGATGCCGAAGCCAAAGGGAGAAGTGGACAAAAACAAGGGTAGAAATCAAAGAACGTATAAAGGAGCGTCAACAACAAAACGGTGTCACATTTGCGGATCATTATCCTATTTGGCACAGGGCTGTCCAGACAAAGGCAAAGGAATGCGCTGTTTCAAGTGCAACCAGTTCGGCCATATATCACCAAACTGCACGGTGAAGAACGAGGTATCATCCTCACCAAGGGGAATAAGTCAAGTGAAACGGATTGAATCCGACAGTTACATCACGATCAGTATTAACGGTCGATCTCATCATGCATTTGTCGACAACGGCAGCGACGTCTCGATCATTCACGAATCGATTCAGAAAAGTATTGAAGGCGCCAAAATCGAGCAACCTGGAATGATCTTGAAGGGATTCGGGGATCGACTACGGAGAACACTAGGGTCATGCGTCTTGGAGGTGCAGGCAGGAAATGAAAAACAATGGCTGCGTTTCCAAGTGATACCGGAGCAGTGGATGTCTGACCAAATTTTGTTGGGGAGAGATTTTCTGAGGAATGTGGATGTACTTATCAGTCGAGGAAAGGTGGAAATTGTCAAGACCCAAGAAATGACAAAAACATTTGAGTTGGAGGAAAACGATATCTTCAAAATATCAGCAGTGGAGGAAAAGAGCAGTAAGACCATACGCGTGGGTAATGAGAAGTTCATGGACCATGTAGAAGCCATTGTAGATGCATATGCACCCAGAAAGCCGGCAAAGTCATTCATACAGATGAACATAATAATGATGGATAAAATACCAGTGTACCGAAAGGCAAGGAGACTAGCACCTGAAGAACGGAAGATAGTACAGGATCAGATACAGGAATGGCTAAAGGAGGGAACAATACAAGAGAGCCGATCAGAATACGCCAGTCCCATCGTACTCGTTAAGAAAAAGGATGGCAGTTTTAGATTATGCGTGGACTACCGAGAATTAAACGCAAAGATAATTAAAGATAGATACCCAATGAATGTGATGGAAGAAGTGTTGGAGCAGCTACACGATTCAAAAGTCTTCATAACTTTAGGCCTTAAGAATGGATTCTTTCATGTTGATGTCGCAGAAGCTAGTAGGAAATATACGTCGTTTATAACACCAGACGGCCAGTATGAATTCTGTAAAGTACCTTTTGGCCTATATAACACCCCGGCCGCATTTCAGAGGTTTATCAACAAAATCTTCCGGCACCTGGTGTTGAAACAATACTTGTTGGTATATGTTGACGACATTGTCATCTTCGGAAAAGAGGAAGGAGGAAGTATTGGAGAAGCTAGTAGTCGTACTAGAGGTAGCTGCGAAGTTCGGGCTGAAAATAAAATGGGAAAAGTGCAACTTCCTAAGCAGGTCCATTGAGTTTCTGCGACACCTAGTGGAGAATGGAAGCATCAAGCCTTCAATGGAAAAGGTAAGAGCTGTGCAGAGATTCCCTACACCAAGCAGTGTGAAGCAGATCCAGAGTTTCCTGGGATTGACGGGATTCTTCCGGAAGTTCATCCCAGCCTACTCGCAAATCGCGAAGCCGCTTACTGATCTATTGTGCAAATCAGTGAAATTTGATATGGGCCAAGAACAAATTGCTGCAGTTGAGACACTGAAGGCGCATCTCTGCGAGGAACCAGTGTTGAAGTTATTTAGCCCAGCGTTGCCAACTGAACTGCATACAGATGCGAGTATGATCGGGTATGGTGGCACTTTGCTACAAAGACACGATGACGGTGAGTTCCATCCCACATTCTATTTGAGTTTCAAGACAGCAACATCGGAGAAGAACTATACGAGTTATGAACTGGAGGTGTTGGCCATCATCAAATGTCTGAAGAAGCTGCGTGTATATCTACTCGGAGTCCAGTTCACGGTGGTAACCGATTGCAAGGCGTTTCAAGCCACCATGTCAAAGAAGGATTTATGCCCGCGGGTGGCCCGATGGGCCATAATGCTACAGGAGTACTCAATGAAAGTCGTGCATCGAGCGGGGACTGCGATGAGGCACGTGGACGCCTTGAGCAGGTATCCAGTCATGAGGATTGAGGATGGTCTCATACACAGGATAAAAGTCTCACAATCAAAAGATGAGTATTGTCAACCAATTTTTAATATAATTGCAGCGACGGGCGCCTACAAAGATTACGAAGTGAGGGCTGGGTTATTATACAAATTTGAAGAGGGTGCACACTTGCTAGTCGTACCAAAATCTATGCAGAAAGAGATCATCAGAAGCGCTCATGAGCAGGGACATATGAGCTCGCAAAAAATCGAAGCAGTAATAAAGCAGGATTACCACATACCTAAGCTTAAGAAATGTATAGAAGACGTCATCACTAACTGTGTACCGTGCATACTGACAGCAAAGAAAAGCGGGCGAATGGGAGGATTTCTGCATCCGATCGAGAAAAGCGACGTTCCACTCCACACGTTACATGTTGACCACTTAGGTCCACTACCATCCACTAATCAATTTTATAATTATCTCTTCGTAGTTGTAGACGCTTTTACGAAATTCACGTGGCTGTATTCGGTCAAGACGACAAAGTGCGAGGAAGTGATCAAGAAAATGGAAGCGCAGAGTGAGGTATTTGGGAACCCGACTCGGTTAATTTCGGACAGAGGAGCAGCATTTACAGCAACCGCTTTTAAGGACTACTGTGACCAAAGGAACATTCAACATATAATGACGACTACCGGAGTACCCCGTGGCAACGGCCAGGTTGAAAGAATGAATAGAATCATCATCGGTGTACTCTCGAGGCTAACCGTAGAAGACCCAACCAAATGGTATCAGCACGTAAGTCAAGTGCAAAGGGCTATAAATTCGACAGTGTCAAGGAGCACGAAAAGGAGCCCGTTCCAGCTGATGTTCGGAACCATCATACGAGCAAAAGACGATCCAGATATGAAAAGCCTACTGGACGAAGCAATTCTGGATGACTTCGAGAATACTAGAGACGAGATGCGGAAGAGGGCGAGAGAAGAAATATTGAAGGTCCAGATGGAGAATCAACGCAGTTATAACAAAAAGCGGAAGGAGGCCGGTAAATATCAGACTGGCGAACTGGTAGCTATAAAGCGGACACAATTCGGTACCGGATTAAAGCTATGCGCAGAATATTTAGGTCCCTACGAAGTAAGAAAAGTGGGTCAGCACGAAGGGCCAAACATTACAAGTACAGCAGCCGACCACATGAAGCCGTGGGTAAGATCCAACAGTGAAGACGAGTGGTGCGATACGGTAGACGAAGACGAAGAAAAATCCGACTGAGGGCAGTCGAATACCAGGATGGCCGAGTGTGGGAATGCTGACATTAAGTGTAGTAATATCGTGAATCATTTGTGGGAATGCTGACATTAAATATAAGTATCGCAATCAATGAATGATTCACGATCGGCGGCAGTCGATTATGACATAGAATAGAACACCAATATGATTCGTCCGGTTGTTCGTTTGTTGTCCCGGTTCGGGGTTGTTTACTCTCATCGTATTACGAGGAGAACATTGTCGCATTAGTCATGAATGGATTTTGTGTTGACCTATATTGAGAAGCATAAAAGCCAGAATGATATGGGCAATGTTGTCTTTTAATACAATGGATCCACTGAAGTCGTTAGTTGTCTTAATTGGGGTCGGCGCTGGATGGGTTTTGCTGATGCTGGCCCTGAAATTGTGGACATGGCACAAAATACTAAGTGTCGTTGGTATCTGGGACTGGATGGATTAATGGGGCAGCGATTGAACGAGTGAAGTATATAAAAGAGGACTGACGATTGGACAAGGCAGCTTAGTGTCAACCTTCCTGGCTCGTGGTCGTATCCTGTAATTCTTTTTTTTTTTGAGTTAATTAAAATATTATAGTTCTCTACATGGCCTTCAAGGCCTCCTAGCTATGACATCAACTGGCAAAAAGACAAAACGGAACTTGGTCAGACAACATCGAACAGCCACACCGTGCGGAGTCATCAAACAATCGTTCCTCGAACCTGTCCCAGTTGCACTGGCAAACACCTTTTAATGTTCTGCGTGGATTTCAAGCAGAAAACTCCGGCTCAGCGTATGGAGTTGGTGAAGAAGGCGAAGTTATGTTGGAATTGTTTGCGAGCTGATCATCGATCTAACCAGTGTACATCAGCATATACATGCTCCAAATGCCAACAAAAGCATCACACGATGCTGCATGATGACCTGCAATCTACATTGGGCAAGGTAAGCTCTTATCACACTCATACTAATACATCTATTCCACCAGATCTATCAAACGAGGATATACCACGGGGCCAGCTGGCACCTGTATTACCCGCCACTGCTCTGGTGGGTGTTCGATCTGCTACTGGACACTTTCTACAGCTACGAGCGCTGTTAGATAGAGGGTCACAAGCATCGTTCATTAGCGAGTACGCCGTACAGCAACTGCATCTGCGAAGAACTAAGATCTCGGTTCCTGTGACTGGCGTTGGAGGCGTTATGGTAGGCCGGGCGACGAGTCTGGTCCAAATTCTTATAAGTTCTCTTAAGCAGCAAGAGTTCCACATCGATAGCGCTGCACTGGTGCTTCTGCGACTGGGTCATTTACTGCCGTCTAGGCAGCTGGATTTGGTACAATTTCGCCCGTTCTTGGGTCTGAAACTGGCGGATCCCAACTTCGCTAAGCCTGGGGCAATCGATCTCGTTCTAGGCGCTGATGTCTACGGTTCAATACTGCAAGAGGGAATCAAACAAGTAAACCCAATTGCTCTTGTAGCACAAAAAACACAACTAGGGTGGGTGGTTTATGGGCGCTTGCCACCAACAACGTCTCGAGAGTTGACCATCGCCACATGTGCGTTTAGTGTACCTGATCTTGATGAATTGTTGCACGACCTGTGGCAGTTCCATGAACAAGAAGATCTTCAGATCTCACCCACCATGTCCCAAGATTAAGTACACTGCGAGAAATTTTATGAACAAACAGTTCGTCGAACTACATCTGGACGATACGTCATACGCTATCTATTCAAGGCTACCTTCAAGCCAGAACATTTAGGGGAAACGAGGTCGGATGCATTCAAGCTCTTTAGCTCTCTCGAAAGGCGTCTGAAGAAAAACGTAAACCTAAAAGGATTGTATGAGGACTTCGTGGCTGAATATTAGAATCTTGGCCATATGGAACTCGTGGAAGAAGACATCGAGCCGAACCGTGTCTGTTATATTCCTCATCATGGGGTCTATAAGGATGTCAGCACCACGACCAAGCTAAGAACGGTTTTCAATGCATCGAAGAAGACCAAATCAGACCTAAGCTGCAGAACGATCTGTCTAATATACTACTAAGTTGGCGAACTCATCGAATTGGTTTCATTGCCGATATAGAAAAATGCTATCGTCAGATTCTTGTCGAGCAGAGTGATACGGACATACAACGGATATTTTGGAGGGATAGGGATGGAATCCCTGCTGTCTACCGCTTGCTAACTTTGACGTACGGATTGAACTGTTATCCGTATCTCGCAATAAAAACACTTCATACATTGGCCAAGGACGAAGAAGCTGTGTTTCCAAAAGCAACGCAGATACTTAAGCAGTTATTCTACATGGATGATTGTTTGCATGGGACGGATGCCGTGGACGAAGCTCTACTTCTTCGGGAGCAGCTTCAGCAAATGCTTCAGCGAGGTGGTTTCCCACTACGAAAGTGGAACTCTAATTCGTTAACATTTCTCCAAAGCCTCTTAGAGAACTTGGTTGCTCCGAATGTTCTCTGCGACCTGGATGCAGATCGGACCACTAAGGCTCTAGGAATCTATTGGTGCTGTCAGACCGATCATATTGGGTACCATGTCAATATCACCCCAACCACCGGACCAATTACAAAACGTCAACAGCTGTCCGATATAGCCAAAAGCTATGACCCCTCATGCCTGTTGGCACCAGTTATAGTTACTGGGAAAATCGTCTGTCAACAGCTCTGGCTCGAAGGTTACGGATGGGATGAAGCCATACCTGAACCACTTCAATAGGACTGGTCTAAGTTCAGAGCAGAGCTTCCACTGATTGAAAACATCAAAATTCGAAGGTGGGTTTTCACATCCCCAGATAATTACAACGTGCAGCTACATGTGTTCGCTGATGCATCGTCGGTCGCCTATGCTGCTGTGGCCTACCTAAGGGTGAAATCTCAAGAAACTGGGACCAGAGTATCGATCCTAATGGTCAAGTCAAAAGTTGCCCCGCTAAAGAAAATAACGATTCCCTGTTTGGAGCTCAACGGTGCTTTGCTTGCAGCTAAAGTGTGTGCAAAGGTGCCAGAGGCGTTAAATATGAAGTCACTTCAAACTTTCTGCTGGTCGGACTCTAGGACTACTCTGAGTTGGATCAAATCTCATCCTGGGAAGCATAAACAATACGTCGCTAATCGCATTTCTAAAATATAAAGCCTAACTGGAGGTATGTACCATCGGGAAGCAACCCAGCTGTTCAGAAAGCATTTAGTGAAGAAATGCTCCTTGCTACTTCGAAACCTGAAGGAATGGTACAACAAGAAGAGCACGAAATGTTGAGGAGATATTCCCGTGTGGACCAGCTCATTGCTGTTACCGCGTGGTGTCGGCACTTTGCAGATGCCACTAGGGGAAATCCCCGTGAAACCTCAAGCACTGCCAAAGAACGAAGAGACGCGTTCCAATTCTGGATAAGGTACGTTCAACATATATATTTTATTAAAGAAATTTCTTGTCTTTCTCGAGGCGAACCCGTTCCTGTGAGGAGTAAGATTCGAAAATTGAATCCATTTTTAAACGCTGAAGGCATCCTAAGACTAGACGAGAGACTGAAGAATGCATCAGTACCGGAATCTGAAAAATTTCCCGTCATCTTGCCAAAAGACAGCGCGCTCAGTATGCTACTGATCGCTCATGTCCACAAATTCACCTTGCATGGCGGTACGCAAGCCACCCTGCACTTTATCAGACGACGGTATTGCATAGTTGATGCCCGGTGCTCTATTGGTAAATACATTCGTCGATGCATCCGGTGCTTTCGGCAGAAGCAAACTGTTCCTAGTCAACTAATGGGCAGCCTGCCATCTCCCCGCTGTTTTGCCATCACCAGCATTTTTACATTGTGGTCCGGACTATGGCGGTCCCTATCAAATTCGTGCTTCCAAGGGTCGCGGCCATCGCACATACAAAGGTTACATAGCTTTGTTTGTGTGCTTCAGTACAAGAGCTATACACCTCGAGCTGGTCGGAGACATGAGCACGGAGTGCTTTCTTGCCGCTCTTCGACGGTTTTTTGCGCAACGCGGATACAGCCCGGATATTTATAGCGATTGCGCTACAACATTTGTTGGTGCTAACAGAATCTTGAGGCAAGAATTATCTGAGTATCGCAAGCAGGTTGAGATTGCAGCACAAGAATTTGCCAGCCGAGGAGTTACATGGAACTTTATTCCTCCAGGTGCACCGAATTTCGGAGGCATATGGGAGGCCGGCATAAAGAGTGTCAAACATCATCTAAAACGGACAATCGGCAACACGATAATGACCTTTGAAGAATACTACACGGTGCTCAAACAGATTGAAGGCGTTCTCAACTCGAGACCTCTAACTGCGATGTCTGATAACCCAACGGGTCTACTGGCGCTAACACCAGGGCACTTTTTGCTTGGACGTGCGATCAACTCAGTTCCCGAGCCCAATCTACTTGATACTAATACCAATCGCCTGACTAGATGGAAGCAGTTACAGCAGATGCAGCAAGACTTCTGGAAGCGCTGGAGCTGCGAGTATCTTCATGAGCTCCAAGTCAGATCCAAGTGGCAACAAGCGCAGCGGAACCTTCGAGTGAATGATTTGGTGCTTCTACGAGACGAACGAGCTCCCCAGTCACAATGGGCTCTCGGAAGAGTTCTTGAAGTGCATCCAGGACAGGACCATATTGTACGAGTGGCAACTATTCAGACTGGATCCTCAGTCTTGTGATCAGTATCTAAACTAGTAGTGCTACCTATCAACGATGCTAATGAGGAGCCAAATGGTGGGCGGTGCTAATGCACTCTTCACTGTTCATTTATTTTTCGCCGCAGTACCTGGACGGAATGTTCGAAAGTTGCCCCAGACCCTTAAGGTCTGAAGATAGTCGCATTTGGTATGACGCTACCATATACTTAACACGCCATTTTGAAAGGCGCTTTTTTCGCTTTTTTCATTACACTTTCCTTTTTTGTACTTTGCGCACGCATGTGCTCCTAACGCAATAAATTATGATTTCGTTTGTCAATTGCCTGACTTTTTACTTCTTGTGATTTCTGTTTAACATGCACACTGTCATTCACTGCAGCAACGTTTCCTGCAGGTTTAGATGATTTACAGATGTTATTTGATTGCTTACCGAACCGAATTTGTCTGCCAAATGAATAGTCGACACAATAGGACAATTATGTACCTGAAAAAATCACGTAGCATACGGAACTTAGCACTCATTTTGATGTAAAAGTTAAATAAATTACACGCGTTGCTCAACACTGTAATTTTCCACGACGATTTGCCCAATCGACTGAAATATTGAAAAACACAATTATCATGTCTTCACATGGAGACATGCAAGGACCTGCTGACCCCCATTTCCACAAGAATAAAGTTTCCTCTGTTAATTTGAGGAAAAATTGCTTCAAAAGAGGGATATTCCACTCAAGCCGACGGCACTAATATGGCTTTACATTGTGGTAAGCTGACTGGCACGTTGTCTTATTTGTAGTGCTGACAGTTTACGATTTACTGACAATATTACGGTACTCTCATGAATTAATGGGCAATTTTGTGGCGAGAGATCAAAACCAATTATGTCCTTGAAGAGACTAATAATAAACCACATCTTCGTCCCCTTCCGTGTGTCCAAACACGTTTTCCACAATTCGATTAAGCCCTTCCTTAAATGTGGCCGATTTGAACTGAGAATAGACTCGGATGGATACCCTGCGATGTGTCGGATCTGTCTTACAGATATAAAGAGAAAAATTTATAAAATTACTTCAAATGCAATGGATGAAAAATAATATACGAAAATGTCATAGAAACTCGGTGTAGGAACCTGAACACAGTGCCGGAGGATATGTTCTGAATATCGATTAATTTCGAGGCATGAATGCATTGCATGGAGGGTAAGCAGTAATACCAGAGAAAGAAAGAAAATTAATTTTCGAATATTTTCCAGTTTGTATTTATCCGGTATTCAGTTGTGTTGGATTTAAAATACATTTCTGAAAGACAAGAGATTTGTATACAAATTTTCAACAAAATCAGACGAAGAATGTTTGACAGCATGTGTGGGAGAGGCATAACTTTTTATCCATCAAGCAAAGACCAACAAACAAACTATGAAAGGCCAAACCAGCCCTAAGCTGATTTCAAAAGTGTGCTTGAGAAATGAATAGAAGGGAGAAAAACATGTAGGTGTACATCTGTTAATTTATAAAATTCTTTTTAATTATTTTAAGAAGTACCAGCGGCAAGGAAAAGTCATGTCAAAGTTATCTGTGTTTGAGTAACGTCGGAACGTTTAAATGATACCCATGGAAGGCATAGATGCGCTAAAGCCTAGTATGAATACACAGACTCAAGAGGATGGTATGTCTTCTCAATGACTCATGCTTCTTGGCAAGCAAAGATCCATACACTAATAGGATAGGATTAGGCTGCTATCATCTGCGGTAGAAAGGTCTAGTCAGACAAGTCATTACCTTAGGGATGACATACCAATAAATTTTCTAAGTGAAAAGCATTGCGGACTCATGAGCAACATAATACAGTATACAAAGCCAGACGATAGGCTCTGTCGATGGGCTTCTTCTGTTGTTTCCACATCGATGAATTCTCTGTGACCTATTTAAGAATTTGTTTTAATTAGAGCAAACAGGACTAAGATGAACAAGAAATATTCGTCCGCATCAGAAGAGTACAAATTTGTGAAAATACACTCCATCTCTGAGAGATATTATTATCTGTTGCTGGTAGTCTATAACGAATAACAGGGAATATTTAACCAAGTTTTACTTAACCGTGAAAGTGAATGGAAATGGTAGTCGTCGCATTAAAATTTCTCAGGGCAACACGAACTTGCGTTGTCTACAATCCAAATCAATCTGCTTTTATCGCAGAAACTTGAATGGCGAACACCAATTCTGATGAGTATTGGTTCACTTAATAATGTGCAAGACTCACCGGAGAACTTTAATGAATTTCTTCGAAATTTGCCAACAAGAAGTGACGATGATCTGTGTCATAGTGACATGGTCTGTCGTGGAAGTGAGCCCTAGTATGGACTGATGCTTAATTGTAAAGTAAAATGATGACTAGACTTCAGAGCAGAGTAAGCACAATTGCCTTGCCTCTGGATAGACATAGACAAAGAGTACTATAATTTCTAGAACATTACAGGCCATTCAATGGTCAGAGAAGGCCAGATGAGAAACTAAAATGTACTATACGACAAATGCGAGAGTTGATTTTCACAACGCAAATTGCCTCTAGACATTTTGTTTAAACATATGGACTGTGCTAGGATAAGCTGAACCTCATTTTATACGAATAGGCAACGAACATGCCACCAGATTGATAATTTTGCGATGAACGACGCTTTAGAAACTTCTAGCCTAAGCGTTCGAAAAATGCCTTGAAACTATCATCTTTTTCTTATCACCACACTTGTATAGGCTTTTCCAATAAGGACTTGACAACTTTTTTTTAAATAAAACGCAAACCATTTGAGATATTTCAAAAACTTTATTATCCAAATTTCAACGACTCGGCCACACATTTCGGCCGCTATTTCGCGTTGAATGGTTGCTCTGAGCTCTTCCAACGTCGTCGGCGTGTTGGCATAAACCAATGGCTTAACGTAGCCCCACAGAAAATAGTCAAGCGGGGTTAAATCGCACGAACGAGGCGGACAATCGATTCGCCCATTTCTTGAGATAACACGCTCACCGTACTTACTTTTCAATAAATCGATTGTAGCGTGTGCTGTTTGGCTTATGGCACCATGCTGTTGAAACCACATGTCGTCCAAGTCCATATCTTCCAATTTGGGCTAAAAATAATCGGTGATCATGGCGCAATAACGCTGACCATTCAGAGTAACGTGACGATCGTTATCGTCGACGAAAAAATATGGCCCAATAACGCCGCCGGCATGCAAACCGCAGCAAACAGTTATTTTTTGTGGATGAAGTGGTGATTCAGGAAGCACATGTGGATTTTCACCCGACCAATAACGCATATTTTGCTTATTGACGAACCCATTGAGCCAAAAATGAGCTTCGTCGCTGAAGATGATTTTGCGATGAAATTCATCATCTTGGCGCATCTTCTCCAGAACCCAATCGGAAAACGTACGTCGCTTCAAATGGTCCATCGGCTTCAATTCTTGAGTCAGCTTGATCTTGTATGAGTGTAAACCAAAATCCTTACGCAAAATACGCCATAATGTGGTCTGAGCGATGCCCAATTGTTGAAAACGCCGTGGAATTGACTGATTTGGATCGTTTGCTACGGACGCCTGAACGGCAGCGATATTTTCGACACTTTGACCAACCCGTTGTCTCACTGACACGGCAACATCACACAGCGAATATGTAAGCTCAAATTTCTGCACTTAACTTGTTATTGCCTGTCTACTAGGGCGAGAATTACGACCGAAAATTGGAGTTAACGCTCTTAAAGTTGCAGTCACCGACTCCGAATTTCGGTAGAAAAGCTTTATAATTTGCAGACATTGCTCGGTCGTGTGCTTTACCATGATGAAAATATTGAGTTTACTGAATAAATTGACAGTGACAGTTTGCTGATTAGTGAAAGAGTGCGTTCACAAATTAAATTCAAAGTTGTCAAGTCCCTATTGAAAAACCCTTTATATGATATATGGTACGTCTTCCTACTGTATCTGTAGGAAGCAGAAGAATTGATGGAGTCAACGGCGGCGTCATAGATCCTAATAGAAGAAGAAAATACACTTTATCTGGGCTATTTCGACATATTCGTAGCTCAGGTTGATAGGATTTCCAAGAATATATCAGGTTCTTGCAATAAGATAGTACTCGTTAATAGAAGCGGAAGAGCTCTTAATGTGTCAACGACAGCTCTCGCATCCCGGAAGTGGGCTATTGACAGCAGTGTAATCGGCCCATTTCCCTAGGGATTTCTACAATGGACTGATCCTCCAGGTTGGGCATAATAACTTCTTTAGCACGTAGAAAAGAACTCAAACTGTGTATCAGGCCTCGCATAATAACAGCTCTCCAGATTTAACATCACTACCCACGAACTATAGATAGTAAACATCTGCGTACACCCTGGTGCTGCATAAAAACTTAAACCCATCCTCACGTAGTGCAAGGGAGTATTGCCACATATATTACAGCTGCCACAAAAGACTGCACATGCTTGGATGCGGATTCGTGGGTCATGATTGACTTCAAGCCACACAGCGCTAACCAGAACGACTAATAGATCCAACACACGCATTAAGCATTCTGAATGTGGAAATATTCGACTCCGATCACATTCTTGTTACAGCCAAATTCACAGCTCGGATATCCAACGAGAAAAAGCTGGCAACCACCCAAATGAGAAACTCAACGTTGGGATTTCTAGCACGACTGGAGTAGCCAGAGTCTACAAAGAGCGCTTGAGTAAGGGACAGTCACAAATCTCCACAAATGTCAACAATCTGTAGAATCAGTATCGCTACATCATCAAAGTGGTAGCCGAAAGCCCTTGATATGAACAAGAGTAGTGATGAATGTGGAACAGTAAAAAAAAACCTAGCCACCGAAAAGGATAGTAAATGTGTTTAAGCGGCACTACCAACTTCTACAAGAATAGATTTAACTCTGACCGTTCTTCCAAGTTTCTATGGAATGAAGTTCGCAAAATTGGGCTAAATAAGAAAAATATATCAGTGTTGGACGATAACATTGACATAGAAGATTTAAACTATAAATTCTCCACACCAGTTACGACATTAAGTTCTCGCTATACGCTAACACATAATGACAGGGACAACGCATTTTCTTTGGGCGCAGTTGACGAATATATGGTAGGAGTCGCTATTTTCTCCATCAAATGCAAGGCAGTGGGACTAGACAACATTCATCCTGACTTCATAAGAATCCTTCTTCCCCTTTTACTCCCCTACAGCACTCATATATTTAACACCATTATAATGACATCTATCTACCCTTCTGCCTGGAAGAGATCTAAAATTATACCGATCCCAAAAAATGCAACAAATTTGGAATCTAGACCCATAGCAATGCTTCCCTTTTTATCCAAAGTCTTCGAATCGATTTTAAGCAATCAAATAAAAAAAATCATTAACGAAAAACAGCTTCTTAACCCTCTCCAGTCAGGTTTCCGGTCTGGACACAGCTGTACATCAGCTTTAATTAAAGTTTCTGACGATATTAGACATGCAATTACTTGACTTCTCGAAAGCATTTGACTGTGTTAATCCTAATATTCTCTGTGATAAGCTGACGAATTATTTCAACTTCTCTGACACATTTAATAAACTCATTTATTCATACATGACTACTCGCTGGCAAGCTGTATCATGTAATAATAAAATGCCTTCATTTCTTCCTGTTAATAGTGGTGTTCCGCAAGGATCAATTCTTGGTCCATTACTGTTCTCTCTGTTCATAAATGACTTACCTTCTGTTTTATCTCATTGTCGATTCCACATATATGCTGACGATGTTCAACTGTACATTAGTTTTCCTATTGGCATGGTTGAAGACGCAATTTCAAAATTAAATGACGACCTATATTCGAGTGGTCCTTACGGAATGGTCTTAAATTAAACCCTGACAAAACAAAAGCCATACCTATATCCAAACACCAACCACATTTCCCTGACTTTCCTTCCGTTATGTTAAATACATCTCAAGTTGAATATGTCACCCACGCTAAAAATCTAGAAATAATTTTCAACAATAAACTCACTTGGGATTCTCATATAAACTTTATTATAAAAAAAGTCTACGCGTCGCTACGTGGGTTATCTATAACAAAAACAATTTTGCCGACACAAGTTCTTAAACTAGTGAAGGCATTGATACTTCCAATAATCTCTTATGGTTGCGAGTTGTTTGCCGATCCCGACTCCCACATGCTTCAAAAACTTAGGGTTGCTCTTAACTCCATTGCTCGGTTTGTATTCAATCGTCGTAGATTTGATCACATTTCGCCTGAAGCCCGTAACTTAGAGGCATACTTCAAATATAAGAGCTGTTCCTTCCTTTTCAAAGTTGTTCACAAGAAAGAGCCAACCTACCTGTTCCAAAAAATTAACTTTTGTCTATCCGATCGCCACATAAATTTGCGACCGTCAATTTACACTTGCTTAACATCATGCCGTCAGTTCTTTATTTATGCTGTCAAGTCCTGGAAAATGACAACGCCTTTCAAGATAAGACTAGAGTATCATCTGCAGCTCTGCAAGGTCAGTCATCGCCTTGTATTAGTCGTGATATAGTCGTGATTTTGGCGGAACTCATCCACCTGAACCGCGTTTTTCCGAACTTTTCCAAACAAGTACCCGATTTCGGCAATAGATGCATAGATACGAGTAGTATGAAAGACATATGTTAATAGGCAATATCTCCCACAAATCGTCCACAAACTGCTGGAATATGTAAACGTCACGCCGTTACAGAGAGCGCTTTCACTGCAATTGAAGAAAACATTGATCTTCCCAGTTCTGCTATATGGACCCGAGTTTTGTACAATAAGCAGGAAAGCAGACCGTACACGAGTATACGACACTTCCGAGAGAAAATTTCTTCGTCGAGTATTGGGTCCCGTTTGCGAGGAGGGTGAATGGAGGAGAAGGTATAACCATGAACTTTATCAGTAGTCGATAACATTGGCGCGAATGGAAAATAATGCTCCAGCAATGAGGATCTTCGACTCAGAGCCCTAACATTCGTGGTGACAAGGAATGCTAAAGCGGGGATGCTAAAGCGCTTGATCTACACAACAGGAAACAGCATCTTCGAAATCGAGGAGCCCGTTAAGTATATAAAGTAAGCAATGAACGGGAATCTAATCATATACGAAAACTAACTGAAGAAGTATTTGCAACTCACCTGTCATTGCTAGGACAATAGGTGCAATAATAACGCATTAAAGAACACCTGGAGCGAACGCTTGTAGGTGCTTCGCCTTCGCTATTTGCGAATCATCATCGAATATTGCGTTGATTACAGATTCGGAGAAACTCAAAACCGTTATCACGGCCTCCTTACAGAAGTTTAAAGTACGCAGCGGGGTGCCACAGGGCTGTTTACTATCAGCATTACTATTTTTACTGAAATAAAATAGTGTGCACTAGGCTGCCCTGACGAGAGATAACTTCGGGTTGAAATAGACAATGGCACCAGGAGTGAAAAACCTAGACGCTGTCTACTTGCTTTCAAGTAAAAACATGGACTTACACCATAGCTTAGAGACTGAAGCAAATAAGGACGTGTTAAGCACTAATATGGCCGAAACAAAAACGTTTAGACTTTCAAACAACAACAGCTCTTGGAACCGACCAGAAAATTGCAAATAACAGGTGGTTCGAAGAGTCCTGAGAATAACACATAAAAACACTGTTGTTAGGCTTTATTCATCAACATTGCCTCCTTCTAGAGTGACACAATCATTCCAGCGCCGCTGTAATATTTCTATGCCTTTCTTATAGAACGATTTGTCCAAAGCTTCCAAACAAACACTTCGAACAGATCTTTCGCATACCCAATTAATCTCGCAAAATACGAGTATGTTGCTTAATACACGGTTTACGAGTATTGATATCTTTACGATGCCAGCTATATTAAGCACTTTAACTTTACAGTTGTTCAAAATGATTTTGTGGATTTTTTTATGTTTTCTGGCGTAACGGTCTTATTTGGGCGCCCAGAGCGTTCAGTATCATTTGTATCTGTACGACAGCATTCAGCAAACCAGCGACAATTGGTCGCTTCCGACGGAGCAGATTCCTTACAACAATTTTCAAGCCATTCTTGCTTCAGTACGAAGCCATCAAAGAGTGTTAAATATCCTTATTCAATGAAACGAGCCAGTGAAAATTACGGCGCCTTTTTCGAGTAGCCGAGTTCTTCGATGAAATACCCTTCAATTTGTTGTAGCGTCTTCGAAATTTAGCGGGAAAAATATGCCATCAAACCTCAAAGCTGCATCAAAATCCAATCTGGAAGCACAAGTGAACGGCCTATTTGTTTGAGCACTTTCGTCCATAGGTCACAGCCGGTCACTTTAGAGCGAAGAAAGAAGTATAATTTGCTTTTCCACTCGTAGTTCAGCGAAAGGGCCCGTAAGTGCCGTGAACTTTGAAACTTTGTCAGCGCTTCAATGACCCATTTAAACTAAGTCAGTCCTCAGCGAACACGGTAGACATCTCTCAAGGCAAAACAACCGCATGCCTGCAAGTCAAGGATAGACGAGGTTTTAAGTTTTTGGAGCTAATATTTCAACTATTCCCGAATCTAACGCGCCAAAATAAATCCAAAAACTTGATCCACTTGGTTGTTCGCTGCAAATGATTGAAAATGAACGATGCCTTGATTTAGAACTCCGTCCACATTTTTTTTGGTCTTTCCACCCTTGTCGATGTCAGTCAACCGATCTTAGGTGCTGACTACATCAAACATAACACACTCCTCGTCAACATTCATTGCAGAAGATTGGGCGATTTAGAGACGAAGGTACAATCGCCAATACGACTGATTTATTCTCCACAGTCGTCAATCTCATTGGTTAATTTCGACTATCCCTACTACGATCTATTAAAGGAGTTCGAAGACGTATTGAAACAAGGTGATAGTTAGTTGGCAACCCATGGTATCCAGCACTATATCATCACACATAGACCACCAGTAGCAGAAAGGGTACGGCGCCTGGCAGGAGAGAATTTGGCAGCAGCAAAATATGGATTTGAAGTTATAATGCAACTTTGTGGACCATCAAAAAGTGAGTGGGCGAGTCCACTACACCTCGTGAAGAAAATAAACAACAAAGTGACAGTACCGGATCGTTATCAGTTGCTCCATCTGCGCGAGTTTATATTAAGTCTCCGCGGTCGTAAAGTGCTTACAGCTCTCCACCTGTAGCGGGCTTGTTACCAAATCCTCGTCGCACCTGGAGATCAACATAAAACAGCAGTTATCACACCATTATGACTTTTCCAGTTCAAAGTGATGACTTTTGGTCTATGCAACTCTGCCCAATTGTTCCAACGATTAATGGACTCAATACCACGTGACCTAGAGTTCAGCCATCGTCATCTCCTCATCGCTTTCTTACGAAAAACATCATCATCTCGTCTTCAGAAGATTTAAAAAAAACGACCGTTTACTTAACGTAGACTAATGTGTCTTTGGAGAGCCTGAAGTCAATTGCCTTGGGTATCGTGTAAGCGAATCCGAAATAAATCCACCAACAGAAAGTCTCTAAGCTATGCGAAACTATTTGCAGACCTACGTTGTTTCTGGGGTGCTTGGAATTTCAACAGACTCAATATGACAGAACTAGCACATGCTCCACTCATCGACCTTTCACATAGTATCAAAAAAATGACAAACGCGATATCGATAGAAATGCAAGCAACTCCTAATCAACGGCGTTCAGCTTGCATACACGGCACCAGACTCGAGATTGACACTGCTGTGCACGATTTAGATAGATCCGTTGATTTGGACCAATTCGTCGATATAAAACTACAGCCGCTGGGATTCTATACGAGGAAATTGAATGAAGCTTATGAAAATTGCAGCACATACGACCACCGCCCTCTATTATTTGTCTTCCTTCAATGTTCCAGCAAGTCAGCAACGGCAACTTCAATTCATAAGCCAGTTTACAAAGACGTTGTATGCGTCCCAACTAAATCAAATGTAGCTGCTGGCGCCCTTTCGGGAATAAATACCATCGACATGCCATCCATCACTTCAACGAAGGACATAGCTAATCTACTGAAGTCTACTTCAACCTGATTACAACTTCGCAAGCTTGAAATAGACAACACAGAAACTACCACCTTATGCGATGTGCGAGTATCTGGTGTCAACCATACATTCGTCTATTGTGACGTCAAATGCACAACGTTTCGCATCCCAACAATTGCACTACAAGAACTAGATGGACGCAAAACTGATGTATTCCGTGTCAGCGGAAGGTAAGGTACACAAGCATGCAAAGAATCTACCACAATCCATCAATCTAAATCGATTTAAACACATCCACATCGACATTATAGTTATGCCACTGTCACAAGGTTATCGATGCTGTTTCATGCTTATCGATCATGTCACTCGTTGACCAGAAGTCAGCCGACACGCACTGTGGTAAATTCTCTTTGCCGGTTGGATAAGTCATTTTGGAGGACTTCAGACTTCAGCTTCGCATTTCGAATCGAGACTTTTCGATGCTCTCACCAACGACATACCATCCAAAGTCCTCTTGAACCTTGTTATATCTTCAACTGTCAGCAGCATGAGGCTGTTTTATAAATTACGCTTTTCAGAGACTAAATACTCAAGTATGTTGAACTTATTTATATTTTCAAATACATCTGAAATTCTAACACAATCTGTTCAGATAAATACTCATATTAGCGAAATCATGCGCATTTATTGCCTCCTTACTCGTACTCATTTCAAATCTTAAAAAGAAAGATTTCAGTTGAATCCGATGGAGCCAATGAACACGCCAATCCGAAACCTTTCTGTTTCTATTCTTGGAAAAGCAATTTCTCCCAGCTATGCAAGCTTAGAGGGAAGAAGTATTTTTTTTTAAAATATCTCGTAAACGTGAATTGCTTACGAATCAATTGCATCTCCAATATTATCCTTCGCATTCCTAAAAAAAAACCGTTTCATTCATGAAAATTTTAACGAGTAAAATTGATGTCGGTTATGAATTCGCAAGGATTTCCATGGATTCCTTAGATCGAAGAAAAACTGTTTCTGATTGATGATTGCAATGAAAACGAAAGGCAAATGGGGACTATTTTCTCTTACCACCAATACTCCACAAGGAACAGTATTTGGGGCTACGAGTAGGGGATTGTATTGACAATAAATTCAAATAACTTGAGGGATGCAAACAATTTATTCAGTGAAGGACGGAACTTCCCTGGCAATTTATAACACGTATGCGCCATACGTCTTGCGGAGGACTCCCACAATTTTATCATACCAGATTGGATGGATGGCGTTTAAATTTCTTTTCTCGCCAAAAATGATTTATGCCTTATTCATAACAAAACAGATGAACATTTAAATTTGAAAGTTTTTGAAGTCATTTCGCGAAAACCGAAACTTAAGTGTAGACAGTTAGGAAGTCATTGAGAAGAAAACAAGGTTTTTTGGGAAAATTAATTTTCATTGTTTTCATTCGTGGTACAGTGTTTTTTCCTTTGACAACAAGTGTTGGTCAATAAAACAACAAGTGAGGAAGAGATTCAATTTCCATCCTCTAATTTCTGGCAGCATTCGTAAGTTTTTGAAATTAGCACGCGGCATTTGCGTAAGCCTTAAATTTGCGAAAATGGTGTCACAATGTCATAAACCATGGGGAAGAACTAAGTGCACAAGGTATGTAGAATAACTTTGAAGAAAAATGTAAGGGTAATCCTGTTGTATAAAGTTAGTACCATAAGTATAGTTCCACATCTTATATACTCGTATAATACATCACAAAATTGATCAAGTGTTTTGCATGAAGTCAATTATGTGGCTTTTTCCTAGTTTTAAATCTATGCAGAATAATTTAAACACTTTTTTTCAAGAATAAGTATTTATTAGACTTTTTCCTGTTTTATTTATTTTTTGTTTTGTTCTTTATCTTTATTTCTGAAAAATAATTACAAGTTATGTAGATTTAGTATTTGATCAATTGTGTGAGTTTAAGGATCAATTACTTTTTAGTACTTCGTGTGACCTCATTTGGCTTTTAAAACGGCTTGAATACGGCGTGTCATGCAGTTTATGAAATTTTCACACGTTTCTGAAGGAATTGCATTCCACTCTGAGTCAACTCTGTCGTACAGTTAATCTAGATTTCGTGCTGGTGTTGAGTATTCCGCAAGTTTTCGTTTCAGGTGTAAATGCTCTATAAATGCTCTATGGGATTTAAGTCTGGAGACTGTGGAGGCCAATCTAAGACTTTAATCCCACGTTGTTGGATCCAAGCTTTTGTTACTTTAGCAGTATGCTTCGGATCGTTATCATGCTGGAAGATAACGTTGGAAGCATTTTTTGTTCCATTTTTCCAAACTTCCGACTAAACTTCTATCTAAAATTGAAATGTAGTCTACTGCTGTCATTATTCCGACCACTCTCTGACACAACCCGATGCCTTTTGTGGCCATACAACCCCATATCATTAAATTTCCGCCACTGAACTTAACTGTCTCTTTTACCATACGTCTTCTTAAAGGCTCCCCTGTTTTTTTCAAAGTCCATTCTCTTCCATCCGACCCAAAACGGTTAATTTTGGTTTCGTCTGAAAAAATTACCCTTTCCCAGTCAGCTTCAGTGAAATTTCTGTATTTTTTGGCAAAATCCCGGCGAAGTTTCTTATGACGTGTTGTAAGAAATGGCTTTTTAACTTTAGCGCGACCCCTTAATCCAGCTTTTCTCAGAGTTCATCTCACTGTCTCTGCACTAACGTGAAGATTATCGTTTCTAATTAGAGACTTCTGCATTGAAACAGCATTTTTTCCTCTCCAGTTGTTATGGCTCGGCAAATCTTGAGTTGGATGGTCCTTGATAGCAAAGGTTTTCGTCCCGCCTTCAACCGTGGTACTGATTTTGAGTTTATTTTTCGCCTGTATTTACTAACGGCACCAACAGAAATGCCCAGCTGGTCAGGAATTTGACGTTGAGATTTCCTTTCTTCCAACAATTTCTGGATTTCTTTGATTAAGTTTGATGGAATTGGCTTCATCTTCAATCTGTCATATTCAGCGGAAAAATAGTAAGATTATCTTCACTTACTTGTTGTATTTTTAATTTTGACAACTGTCTTTTTCCAACAAAACGTTTACTTACCTTTTATTTCTTGTAAAATTAACTTTTAGTGTCACAATAAACGTGCGATCTCTAAACTCACAAAATTGATCAAATCAACCACTCACCAGCACTTCACAAGTACGAGTAAAGTGAAGTTTTAAATTTTGATGACTAAATCGCATTTCATGAAATGAGAAAACATGTGTTCACAAAACAATAGCAAATTTTCGGTTACCGGTTAACAACTTTACTCGTTTATAAATCGAATGATGTTTGTTTCACAAATCAGTTAATCAATTTTGTGAGACACTGTATGTCAAACATTTATACCACCTTGATCAAAAAGTTCCTGGAATAACCACCGTGTGGCGCTCCCATTGTTCCGATTTGAGTTCTGTTTTTTTTTTTTTTGTTATTAAGTTGGTAAATCTGTTGTTGACATTCCCTCTAAATCTTAGCGTCATAGCTTGACATTTGCAAAATTTACGTAGCCAACAGTACATCTATCATTGTGTGGGTTGGCGATTTTTTACAATTTTAGAAATGGATTTAAATTTACAACAACGAACTTGTATTCAATTTTGCGTAAAAGACGGATTTAATGGTGCGCGAACGTTGGAAATGTTGAAAAAGTATTTCGGCAACGATTCTCTAAAGAAAACGGTCGTTTACCAGTGGCACGAGCGGTTCAAAAGTGATCGTGAGTCAATCGAAGATGATGAACGCAGTGGCAGACCATCAACATCGAGTAAAAGAAATGTTGGTCAATAACCGCAAATTAACCATCATTGACGGATGCCTATGGATCCGTCCAGGACATTTTGGTTAATGATTTGGGTTTCCGTCGTGTAGCAGCAAAGTTGGTGCCAAAAGACCTCAATTTCATGCAAAAAAGAGACCGTGTTGACGTCGCAAAAAAGATGATTTGCTAGGCCGAATCCGATCCCACATTCATCAAAAGGATCATTACTGGAGACAAGACGTGGGTTTATGAGTACGACACGCAATCCAGACATCAGGCAAGTAAATGGCTCTCACCAAATGAGCCGAGACCAAACCCACGTCGTTTTCAGTCAAAAAAGAAGGATTACAACGGTGTTGTGCATCATGAATTTTTGCCAGAAGGCCAGACAGTAAACAAAGAGTATTATTTGGGCGTTATGAGACGTTTGCGTGAAGCAATTCGCCGAAAGAGACCAGAATTGTGGGCAGAAACCTCGTGGATTTTGCACCATGATAACGCACCCTCGCACAGTGCCACCAAATTCACCTGATTTGGCTCTCTGTGACTTCTTTCTCTTCAATCGAGTTAAAAAACCACTACGGGGTACGCGTTTCAGCAGCCGAGAGGAAGTAATTGAAAAATCTCAGGAAGCACTGATGGACGTACCGAAAACCGAATATAAAAAATGTTTTGAGGATTGGATCAAGCGCTGGCATAAGTGTGTTGCAGTCGATGGGGATTACTTTGAAGGGGACTATATAGGCTTAGATGAATAAACTTGTATTTTTAATTTTCTGAACTTTTTGATCAAGGTGGTATACCACGTATAACAGTTTTAAAAGCTATGAGCACAGTAAAAGAATAATTCAAAGACAGTTGCATATCGAACCTAGCCGAGTCAACATCTTTTATTTCACTAAAATAAAAATACAAAACAAATGCTGACAACACAGAATTCTCCCAGATGTATGGAGGCATTCAAAACGTGGGAGTTGACGACACTACATGTACTCGTAAATGGATAAAATGTATACCAGAGTATAAAACAATAAAAACCACATTAGGCAGCAATAAGCTCAGTGTAATAGCTACGAAAGGATGCCCCCAGGGAGGAGTAATCTCACCCCTACTATGGTGCATCGTAGTTAATGAATCACTAATTATTTTGCTTCTATGTTCAAGGATATGCAGACGGCATTGATATCCTAATCAGAGGTAAATTCAAGGACACAATCTCAGATTGCCTCCAGAGGGCTCTGAACCTAGTTGCTGAATTGTGCACCAAACTTGTTCTCACAGCCAATCCCAAGAAAGGCACTATTGTTACATTCACTAAGAGAAGAAGGCGAGAAAGATTCAGAAATGACACATTCTTTGGTGAAATAATAGAATTCTCAACGGAAGTCCAATATCTAGGAATCACACTGGATAAAAAAACTTACGTGGAACACTCATCCTTCGAAGACTATTGACAAGGCCCGGACCTCACTATGGACCAGCTAAAACTAGTTGGAAAAAATTGGGGACCCAAAATGACACTGCAACAACGAGACCTACATAACACCAAGTAATGCAGCCACCGTTTGGTGGCATAAAGCAACGCAGAGGTCAACACAGGCTAAACTCAACAAAATGCAGAGACCAGCCTGTGTCTGTACAACTGCTGCAATGAAAACCACACCAACAGCTGCGCTTGAAGTTATCCTAAACATCCCACCACTTCATGAAAGAAGCAATGGTAAATGTCAACATGCTCATCACAGAAGATGAATCAATTTCAAACTACAATAGTCAAACGAACTACTTGGAATACACTTAATAGACTCATGTCTACAACGATATAACTTTCGACACAACTTTAGGGTTACATTTCCAAATCGTCTTAATTGGGAACAGGAAAAACCAACATTTGCCAAGAGCACACATGTATGGTACACAGACGGATCCAAAACAAATGAAGGAGTTGGAGCTGGAGGTCCTCGCACTAAACCATCCACACATGCCAGTATGGATAGAAGCGTCGCCGTATTTCAGGCTGATATCCATACAATAGAGCTTTGCATTCGAGAGAATCTAAACAAGTAAAAACATTTATATTCTCTTTGATAGCAGAGCAGCCCTACTTGCAATTAACGCTTTTGCTTCAACTGCCTTCAACTACTGGCCATTACAAACATGGTCCATCTAATTTGGGTGTCAGGATATAGTGGATATGAAAGAGCAGACAAACTAGGCAAACATGGATACGCATTACAATTCATGATGCCAAGACCATTCGGTGGGCTATCAGGGCACAGCCGTGTGAAAAAACACCTGATGACCACGGGCATAGCACAAGACAATACATGTAGACTGTGCAACGAGGCCGTGAAAACAGCAAAACACATACTATGTGACTGCAGTGGTTTAACCAAAATAAGTCAACGTTACCTAGGTACCATAAATTCCACCTCGAAGCGGCGGACATAGCTGCCAGCTCACCTAAAGACACCTATAGAGGACATCACAATAGTCCCATCTGTGGACGCAGTGATCTGGGATTCTTTATACCACCTCGAACAACAATCTAATCTAATCCAAAGGGTTATCCAAGGGCTCTTCTCGGTGTTTTAAAAGACCGGCTACTCATCAATAAAGGAACCTGGCAATTGGAACCATGGGACGAAATAAAGATGCAAACCTCTTTAGCGTGGACTAAGTACAACGGAAACAGCCAAACCGATAAAGTGCATCTTAAGTTGGGCTATGAACGAGGAGAAAAAGAAGCGGTAGCTCATGTGCGTGCAGTAGAGGCGTTGTGTCGACAAGAGGTAATCTCATAGTCTATACGCAGGTGGAAGAAGTACCAGAAGTGCAATATCGAGTCACGGACAAAGGAGCTAATATTTATAAGAAAAAGTTTGCAGGAGATTCAATCGCCGAGATATATTAGTGACGAACAAAGACGTCTGCTAACGAGGAATAACGAATTTACTATACAATAGATGGAAAGAGTGCTTTAAAGGGTTACTACTCGTAAACAAAGAATTGCCTCGCAGTATCAATCTCCTTAACTGTCGGGCATGAAAAGGCATATGGGAGATACTACGGAAGCCCAAGCTAGCGAAGCAGTAAAAATAATGAGCGCCGTTCCGTGGGGCTGTTTTTACCAAGATTTAACGTTCATTGTTTTTGTTTTGTTTTATTTTTAATTATTTTTATAATATTTTCTTGTTGTTGTTGTTTTTGCTTTATAAGTCAATTAGTTATACAATGTAAATACTATAATTTCAAGAATGTGTTTTAAACTTAAACATAGAGAGGGTGGGAAAGGGTAGAAGAATTGGAATAAACTTTTCAATATACACGCACACGCGCAGTCGCACTCGCACTCGCATGTTTTGTGTAGAAAATTTTTAGTTTTAGAACTTAATTGATTGCTCGCAAATTGTAAATAATTTCATCAAATACAATTCACTTACAATAAAATAGAATAGAAGGAAGAGGGGATGTTTACACAGATGAGGGATGAGAAATTAAAGATGTAGGAGAAAGTAGATAGGAGCAGGAATTGAAATTTCGTTCACAGGGACTTGAAAGGAAACAGACGATAGTGTACTAATTAATAGAGATGCCGGGAAAAGAAACCTCCAGACCGGCGTCATTTGATTCCATACGGCTCTTTATGTGAGCCAGCGTATTCTTGTAGTGCATTTCAATTTGTTTTGTCTCTTCGCTGGGTTCCAGATTTGGAAGTTCTTCATTAACTTTGTCTATTAATTGATTAAGCATAGCGACTGTGATAAGTGAATTACCGCGCTCGAAATAGAAAAGATAGTGATTGAGGAGTTCTACATATAATTGAACTTGTACACCAGTATCTAGGCACTGAGTTGCAATGGGTTCAGCGTTCTCCTCATCGAAGCACGTCATCTGCTCAAAAGTGGACATTATCAATGTTATGGCCGCCAATTGAGACTTGGAGTCAGATATCTCATCCTCGAACAGAGAAAATGCCTGTGTCATAAAATCATAGGCGACCGTCTCATGATTGGAATAACCAATCTCACCAATCACTAAAGCTCCATGTAAATACAACCTTAGAGCGAGCTCTGGTAAGTCAGCCTTAGCGAGAACTGCAATTGTGCTATGGCAATATTGAAGAATTTTTTGACACTTTTTATCCCAGTTTTCGTCTTCTTCGGCGATAGTCTTGTATTTGTAGGCCAACTAATAGGCGGAGAAAATTAATGGTGGAAGGACGTGTTTTATTCTCTGTGGTCCACCAATGCCTAGATGTTTTCTGGCATTTTGTAGAATCTTATATTGCATGTCAGGATGATCAGATTTCATCAAGTGAACAAACCTTGCGACAATTCCTTGCTCTTCGGCAAACTCCTCCGGATCGTATTTGTCTTCAGGATTTATAGCATTATTGGCAGCACCTTCCTCGTCTTTGATGAGCGGTGCAATCATTGTTAGGACTTTATCTGCTTCATCAGCAGTCGGTACAAGCGTTTCGTTTTCCAAAATATTCATTATAAGGTACAATGCTAGCGATTTGCGAGAAGTGTAATCAAACCTCTCGAGCAGTGGACAAAAGTTGTTTAGCTGGATTATTGTTAGGACGTTTTTGTAGAAATCAATACAGATGCGTAGAAGACGTGATAGCTCCTGATTCAACGACAACAAGTGAGAAATATTGTTCATATTCATTCCTTCGAGGATTTGAATTGTTGATTCCAACACTTTGTCGACATAATCAACACGGTCTTGATAGACCTTTTGAGCGAGACTTAATAAAGCCACTTGCAAGGGTATTGTGTCTTCTAGAGGCATGTCAGTACGAGTCTGAACAATATTTGCCACTTGGACACTGAAAACCTCAAATAATTCGACTTCTGGAGGAATCACTGAGCCAGCTTCAGTTGACTTAGCATTCTTTTGATTATATGCAGCCAGTCTTTCGATGAGCGATATAATTATATTCTTCACATTAACACCCGTCTCGAGCTGGGCACATGACTTCAGAAACGGATCCAGTGTCTGCAAGTGAAACTCATCGGGGAATACCTGAATGATGCACTAAATCAGATATTCCTGGCCGATCGCATCACAACAACTAACAACCTGTTCGAGTATACCCGGCAAAATAAGCCGTTGATACGTTTCCAATGAAGCCGATTCTAACTGCGACAAACGCACCAAGTTCGTTCCTACTAAGATTTTCATCTCTTCACGCTCTTTTTCCTGGCGTGTCTTTTCACTAGAATGCCCCTGATGCTGCATACGCACCCACAGTTTGTTCATCTCAGCAAAGTTCATCAGAACAAACTCTATAGCATCGAAGACATTTCCTTCATTCTCATCATCAGCGACCACAACATCAGGGAGTATATTGCGAGTACACTGCAATAGATAGTTTCGCAAAAACAGCCCGCGTAGTGGGTGCTGTACAGCACGACACATTTCAACTAAATCTTTTAGAATGGCTGAATCACATGCCATCCAAAATATGGGCGACAGTCGGAAATCTTGGGCTTATGTGTCTCAAGTTTTTGTTTACTGAAATGGTGAGAGGCAATCGTATACCTTACAACTCGATGGTGAGCTTTCTTGTTCCACTATATAAAGGCAATGACGTCACGAAAAATTGTAACAACCACCAATCTGTGGATATATGTCGCGCAGACTATGAAAATTTACGAGAAAATTCTAAATAGTTGATGACACAATATTATTCATATCCTTACGAAATCAATACGCCTTTATGAGAAACAGCTACACTAGGCACTTCAAAGTTTACGGACAACTTTGATCTTGGAAAAAGATCTTGGAAAACGCGTTCTTCAGAGTGTTCAGAGATCGAAGTTAAGGTTGGAGTACACCAAGGTAGTATTCGATGTTCGTTGCTTTTTAATATCGTGTGAGACTTCCTATTGAAAGACCACATTAACGAGTCCGGAACGACTCCTGTTATTTTTATCGATGATAGCGCTTTATAAGCAACGACGTGACAACTTTTCAGGCAACTTTTGTAATGGGTTACGAATCAGTCGTACCAAGGAGGCATCATGCCAAAGTGCGATCAATTCAAATACTTCGACTCCGTTATTAATCACCAAGGACATTGCGATGACGATATCACTCATAGTGACATAGCGTGAAGTGGCTTAAAGGGCGTGAAAATTCCCCAGTGTATTGTGACAGAAAAATGCTGCTTATAGTTTGTTATATACGACAATTGTCCAGTCCACCGTTACCATACGCATCGCAGTGTTGGACGACAGCGACGGAAACAAAAATGTCAAGAAATATGTACGCGAATTCGCGGAAGACGATTGTTGACGAAGAAATCAGCTTGTTTTGCTAGGTTCAACAAAGGACGTCGGAAAATCTGCTCCGAAAAACAATTCAGGCTCAAGTTGCAGCCAAGGTCTGAAAAAAATCAAAAACATCAGCAAAATCTTGGCCTCATTATCAAAGGGATCCGAAATAGAGAGATCTGTAGATCGGCAATGCGGATATATGGAAGAAATATTTAGCATTCTACAATATGTCATTATAGACGTTGCATGTTTCAAGGGTTAATAGAAGAAAAAGAAGGCCCGAATTTGCATACCCTTCAGCATAAGTTAGGGAAACCTAGATATTTCGCAGCATACGAGTATTTGGCGATACTGAAAATGGAAAGTTTTTAGCTTCAAAGATACAAGAGCCATTCATGCATAATAGTTGACAACATTGTTGTTTTTGAAGGCTCAAATGCTACAATTCCTGATCAGTTATCCTGTTTATATCGGAAGTTAATGAAAGTAATATACTGCCGTCTCATTTTACAGCCGAGGAGCAGCGATATGGGTCTGGGAAAATGTGAAAAGTACATATAGAAGGTACTATTGTCATCAATGCAATATACTGGATTGGAAGTAGTAGACAAGAGATCATTAAAATTGGAAAGATTGTCGGAGATAGAACAGAGCCCTGGGGCACCCCAGCATTTATTTTGTGGATAACAGTATTGACACCGTCCAAACGACTTGAATTGAAGATTTCGAAAGGTAATTTCCTGTTCATTGAAGAAGAGATTCTTCGTTCCCAAATGCTCGTATTTTCTACAAAAGATCCTGATACCAGACCCTGCTAAATGCCCTAGAAATATCAGGTACAAGTACGAGTATCTTGTTTTCGCCAGATTTGCGTAGACTTTGGTTCCACTTTTTAGAAAAACCGGTCACTGAGAACTTTTTGTTTTCAAAATATCATCAGCAGACGGTTTGTAAGACGGTTCAGTGACCTTGGAAAGAAAGGTAATAAGTGAAGTGAGTCTGTAGGAGGAGAGAGAAGAGCATTCGCCTCTTTAGGTATTGGTTGGACAGTTTCTGTTTTCTATCAATGCGAACAGAGTCGGTACTAGTAGGAATAATGGAACATCTTACGGAGTGGCTTTGCTAGCGTGAAAGAATACCTCTGCAATAGAAGGGGATTTATACGAGTACCATCTAGACCAGCGGATTTGTGTTTGTAAAGATGCTTAAATACTCAAGGTACTAAACGAGTATGAAAGTGGATTATCCAAAGAGCTAACACCTGGAATGCCGTTATAAATGACTGTTGGGACGAAGGATGATGTTTTTCACGAACGACAACAAACTTTTGCTACCTTTGGACACTGTAGCACTTTTGGCCTAACTTGTTAGTTACATTAGAATTTCACTTGGTTATGAAAGGCGTTGTAGTTATTCCTGGATCGTTTGAATTTTTTGGTCTTGAAAGCTGGTTTATGGTTTTTATTTTTTGTCCGATGAGGGATGAGAATAGTGTTTGTGATCATATCATCAGAGGCATCCATGTCGGCATCGAAGAAACATAACGGCCAGTTAAAATTCTTAAATAAGCTGGTAGGTCTGCTCGAATTGGCTCTGTCTATTGCCATAAGGTTCCTTTAGAATTTTTTACTCTAACTGATATGACACAGTGGTTCAATGAACCTAGAGGGGTGCGCACATTAGAGTGTAATTGCGCGGATTGTTTACAAACTGGGTTAAGTTGTTTTCCATAGCAAAGATACCAACACACCGTCTTTCGGGTGTTTCTCGGAATTGATGTTGGCTTGGTACAGGCGACTGTAGGCGCAAAGTTGACACACTTAGACCATATAAGGCCCATTGTGGTTCCACATGATTCTATGAGATGTGTTCTCAGAATTCGTTGGACCAGTTGGAACTTCGGATGATGCATAATATGACTTCTGATGGCTTTTTCTTAAATCATTTAGATAGCCATGGAAGTAAGCTCCCAGATGGAGTGTTATTTTCTGGGACAGAGCAGAACGCGTACAGAGAATAGTCTGCACTCTTAAGTCCCCGGCGTAACACCAACGAGTTTGACCTGAAATTAAAGGATTTAACCCTGGCTTTCAATCAGCTAATGATTGTTTTCTGCCCTCGTATTCAACCTACAGGCTAGTAAAAGCCGTACTGGTGAACATAAGCATTGGGACCGCTTAAAAACGTTGACAAAAAACTTTTCAACCCAGCAAAAAGCACAAGAAAAGTGACTGATTGGGACTCATACAAAGAATCCCAAAAAAGAACTGAGAAAGGCAACGCGACAATCCTGGAGGTCATTCTGTGACAAAATTATAGAAATCTCTCTACAAATCCTATGATGCCTAGCTGTTTGAAAAAAAAAACCGATGGCTCTTGGACAACTTCAAGTGATGAATCAGTCAATCCGCTACTGGACACCCACTTTCCAGGTATCTCCCTATTCGCGGCCAGTAGCAAACCAAAACAGGACTACTGCAGCCGCGGTAACAAGAGAAAAGCTGCTCTGGCCGCTGCATAGTTTCAAGCCATACAAATCTGTTGGTCTGAACGGTATAATACCTGCCGAGCTACAAAGGTCCCCCGATATCATTCTTTCAGCGCTAGAGAATATCATGAGCAGTTGGGTAGAAACGGTTCACATTCGCTTGTCATGGAGAGATGTTAATGTGGTTTTGCTTCCCAAGGCCGGGAAATGTTCTCATGTAGTCTCAAAGGACCTCAGACTTATAAAACTATCATCTCTCCTTCTGAAAAGTATAGAACGACTGATTGTTATCCATACACGATCTAAAAGTGATCCACGACTTTTGTGTACGGCTAAACGTTCCTACTATAAAGGAAAGTCGGTGGAAGCGGCTCTACATTCTCTGACTAGCCACATCGAACAATGCCTACAATATAGGGAGCACACACTGGTCGCATTCCTAGACACAGAAAGTGCCTTTGACAAGGTCAAAACATCCAAAATTGATGACTTACTTAGGGAGTTGATCAGTCTTATGGGTAAGACTTCTGCTAAAAGATGTTTCAGCAGAGGTTGCTATAGCCGTCTCAGGAAAGTATCTCAATTAAAGAACTTTTACAGCAAAATTTTAACAGACTAACTCGTTGTCGGGTGTCTCCTCAATCAACGGTACCAGCTTAGTCTTCTCCGATACACCGAAATATCTGGGTCTTATTTTTGACAGGACACCATAAATGGAAACCTAATATTCAAGAAAGAAAGTTACAGTAACTCTATTCTCTTTTAAAAAAGCCGAAATAAATGGGGCTTTCAACCTCGCATTACCCACTTACTATATCACCACCTGGTGGTTTTTTGGTGGGCCTTAGACAATGCATTCAGCTGCAGCAAGCTAAGCAAAGTCTAAATGACATCATGTGTGTGCATATACGGAACCTTATATACTACTCCCTCCGCGGCACTGGATATTCTGTTTCACTTGACACCTCTCGATGTTTTTAGCAGGCAAGTGGCTGCCAACGTAGCTGTTCGCCTTAAAGCGACCACATACCTGGCTATCAACAAATATGGTAATATCCGAGTACTCGCGGGATACTGCATTTATTGCCATAAGTCTGGCTGCTTCTGGTACAGCCAATATCTCAGCCCGGAAGACACTGCACGGCGTGAGCGTTTTAGGTTCAATTGATCGGGAAATATCCAGGCGTCGGGTCCTATATTTACCTTTGATCCATCCATCCACTCGGTATCCATGAGTGTTCTACCATTTGATTCCTGTCCTATGCCTCTCTGCACGGACAATACAGGCGAATGGTATTTCAAAGTCATGATGGGGTATCACATAGTCCGTATTGGAGCGTAAACCCAGTTCATTTAAAAGGATCGAGGATTGGCTCCTTGGATTTGATTTCCACCCATTAAGCTGACTTAATCTTAAAGCATTTTTTGCTATAGATACTTGGATGTAGAATCTGCCGCTGGTGTCGTTCTCGTGGCATGAGTTGTACCAATAAATGCATTCCTCTTAACTTTTGTCATTAACTGATGGTTTCTAGTATCATTTATGGATTGCTACCATACCAAGCTACTGTAGGTTGTTGTTAGGTCCCCATTTTCTCGTACTATCTAGTACGATACGTATGGAGGTATTTTCTTCGACAGTCGGAGAGTTATCTCACCGATGGAAGGAAGGTCAAACAAGTTCTGTTTTTTACGGGTTGATTCCCAGCCTATAGAGCTTGGCCAATTCTCCGAGGGTTCTAAGGGCATACTCGTAGTTCAGAATTTCACCGATCTTGGAGAGAAGCTTGCCGGTGGCCAGAAGAACCATTTTATTCGCGAATGCGAATTTAGCAGTATTTCGTTAACAACTAGAGGCCACAAAAGAGGTGCCATCACTTCTCCTTGAGGTAGTGACCCTCAATACGGTGTTACCTAATGCTGCACCGATGTTCCTTTTGCAGAGTATACAGGTTATCAGGGTGGTCAATGCCGGATTAACTCTGATGTTTCCTAAGTTTTGAAGAGTCCTTTAATGTCAAGGAAGACAGATAATGCGGCCATAATGTGTGACCCTATCGGAAAGTGCCATGCATATTACAAATGGCGTCGAATGTGAAGTCGGTTTTGACATCTGTGAAACAAACAGAATTAGAATTTTTGTGAATAAGCAATGAAACTGAAGTATATGGGACTATACTCCTGAAAGATGTCGAATAAACATCACGATGTTTTTGATGAACACTTTGTTAGTGATTTTGGCGCAACGTGCTTTCACTGGTCGTTCAATGCGGCATTAAGTCGCACGACTCTTAGAGCAAGCCCTGGAAGGCCTCCTACCACTCGTTTAGGTGAGAATATCGCTGTCATGGCTGAAGATGCCGTAGAAGATTTGTTGACATCGACCAGACGACGTTCCACTTACGTACGTTTCCATGGCACATTTTGGTAAGCGATTTAAAGATGTTTTCTTACAAAGTGCTGACAGTCTATCATCTGATGGGTGTTAACCGTGAATAGCGTCTAACCTTCGCTCCCGGCCTCCTGAATCTCAACAACGAAGTGGACGATTTTGGGTCAAAAATAATCATGAGCCACGAGGCCCAATTCCAACTATGTGAATGCGTGAAAAAACAGAATTTGCGGTTCTGGGGCATTGAAATTACATCTACAATACTCAAAGTTACGTTGGAGGGGTTATTGGACTTTTTTTGAGACAGGCGCGGGCCAAACAGTCACTGTGGATGGTGAGTGCTCCAGACTGCCATCATCAATGAATTTTTTATTCCTAAATTGGATAAATTGGAACTGGAGGATATGTGGTTTTAGCAGGATGGAACAATGGCGCATACTGCACGTGCCACAACCGACATTCTAAAGCAGATGTTTCTCAGTCGTTTAATATCGCATTTTGGCGATTAGCACTGGCCGCAAGATCACCCGTCTTGACGGCCTTAGACTTCTTTTTGGTTTGGTCATGAGTTTATGTGAAAAAGCCACAAACTCTGCCACCCCTCAAGGCGAACACCCGTCATGAAGTGGAGAAAATATTGCCCGCAACTCCGAAGAAATCCATGAATAATGCCATGAAAAGAGCACAAATTCCTTAAGGTTTTGATGTGCCTTACTGAGACTTCAATAGCAACGTCATTCACGTAAGCAATAACCCTACAACACTCCGCTTCTAGGCACGTCAGTCATTTATTAATCACCAAGTTCCAGAGATATCATATCCACTTCGTGAATGACTCCGGGCGTATGCAGACCCATTTTGATAGATTTGAGGTATCAATGTTTGTACGCCATTTATATCGACAAGTCATTTCAAAAATTTTTGAAGAATAGATGTGTCATGGATTCTTCATCTATTTTGTGTACGAAAAACACTTAAATTTTTCTCCATAACAGTCCACATTCCTGGACCAGATCCTTATCGCACTTCAAGATTACTTGCTTGGCAGGATGTTATCTGAAGTCATGTACGACTCGGCCGTTATTATGCCGCATAGTCCAGCAAATTTATATTGTTTGAAGCTATGACTCGCACTCAAAATATTTGTATTGTACAATATCTGATGGCAGTGTCCCAGAGAAACACAGCGGTAGAATTAAAGAATTTAGATTAAAACTGCCAGACCAAACTCAACGTACTCTGCTTTTCATGTCCTTTTATGTAAATTATGTGCGTTCTACTCGGTAATAGGGTATCAACAAATCTCCATCGTTTTTCTAATCCCAAAGAAAGTGGTAAGCTTGTCCTTCTGGAAAACCATTAACGTACACTATCTAAGGCCAAATCCACAACTAACTAAATGACTTGTGAATATTTAATGAACAGTTATACACCATCAGATACTTTAACTGAATTTTATTCACTAAATAACCATTTGCATAATTCCTAGTGTCACTGGTTACATTTGAAGGACAAAAAGCCACACTTTTCGGACTCTGATCCAAAAAAACCCATAGACCACTTTCAATAGGGATTCCATGAATTTCAATGAACCAACTGAAAACAAGCAATAAAGTTTTGAAAATAAGGACTCTACTATTGTACTTCGGTGCAGTGGCAGTAATCCAAATGGAATGGTGGTCACAACTCCCACTTACTTTTCTGTGGAAAACAGGAAGGTTAGAAGAAGCCTCCACCAAACACAGTAAACTCCAACAACCATTCTAACCACGATGGTTATGACAATTTCATATTGTGCTACCCCGACTCGTCAGGCATAAAATCTGTTGACGATGCCTTTGTTTTCGAGCTGTTTTTCAGTTCATTTTGTTGTTGTTTTTTCTTTTTAATTTCCGCGATGTGCAATTTTGCGTCTCTTACATTCAAAGGAGGTACTTATCTCTATGGCCTGGGGCCATAAGGGATAGAGCCGGAAGATATCTCCTCGTTAGTATTTATGGTGAGATGCTTCGGAAGTCATTAAGCGAACCCGGTATTCGTTTATTGGCATTTTGATTAATTTTTGAAATATTTTCTACCGGCTTTAGGTCAGTTGGGGTTGTAAAGGCAAAAAATAAATAAAATCAGCTTTAAAGAGATAACGTCGCTTAAAAGCATATTCGGAGTACTTGTTGATTGTGACATGCACTATTATGTTTCCAAGTCTTACACTTCTATTGATGAAGGAATATTCGGAGTAGTATCCTGATAATCCCGAGCTATGGATGAAATAAAGAAAAGAACGAGAGGGGTTCGCGAGATCTACGAGAAGAAGAGAAGGGAAGAAGGCCTTTATGATGTGCTATCAGAGGAATGAAATTCGGAAGTTTCAGCTTTAAAGGCTGAACAAACATCTGCAAGTTTGGAGAAGGAAATCACATAGTAGGACTACATTCGGTGCTCAGAATATGTTAAACAGTCTGATCCGCACCCATCAGTGTGGTTTCAGGTCAGGAAAGTCCACATTACAGCAGATCTTCGAAAAAACCCCAGAGTTCCAAATCTATACACACCACCTCTTCATTTATTTCAAAGCCGCATGTAGTCGTATGTCTACATGTCTAGTTTTGACATCCCTGCTAAGCTCATCTGACTATGCGAGGTAAAGATAGAGAATATACGCTACTCCGTCAATGTGGGTAATAACAAAACCGAGACCTTCAATGTCAGAAAAGGACTTGAACAAGGCGATACATTGTCATGTGACTTTGTCAACATAGTTCTTGAAAGAATTTTGCGAAGTTCGCAAGTCAACTTTGGAGGCGTCAGATATCAAAAGTCTGTTTAGTTACTCGCATACTCATATGGCATTGACATAATGGAAAGAACACAGCGATCTTTCAAGAGCGTGTGTAACTATTGAAGCAGAAGCGAAAAGACGGGTTTTGTAGTCAATGAAAGAAAAGCAAATAGAGACACGCAACATCAACTTCTAGGGCAAAACATCTCAATAGGCTGGTACAACTTCGAGGTAGTAAAGAACTTTATCTAACAAGGATCGCCTATTCACTCTCATAACGATACCTATGCGGGAATCATGCAAAGGATCACTCATGCTAATGGCTGCTTCTTAGTGAAGAAGCAATTGAATAAACTCCTAAGAGTGGCTCGAGCAACCAAAAATGCTTTAAACAAGACAGTCATCATTCCAGTCCTGCTTTATGGCTATACAGCTATGCCGATCCCGTCAGAAAAGTTCGCATAAACCGGTTTACATGACTAGGCCACCTGAAATGCATGGACACCAGCGGCCCGTCCCGGAAAGCTTTCGTGTTTAACCCAGACGGACAATGCGGAGCACAAATACCAAATCTTAGGTGCCGGACATAAATGGAAGAGGAAGTCAGACAATTTAGTGCGCACAACTGGAGCCAGTCAGCAAAAGATTGCGCCAGCTAGATAGCCATGTTAGCTCAGGCCATGGGCCACCTCGGACTATAGCGCCATCTAATATAAAAAAGACTAACGAGAGAAGTAAGGCGAATCCCAAAACTTTTTGTTGTGTGTAAGTGTTACAAGAGTATGGATAAACAGAATAAACATTTCTCAGCTGATGTACCGTGTCTAAAGCCCTTGGTGATGCTTCAGGTGTTGACTCTGTTTACTCATTTCCGATTTCTTATTGCATCCACAAAAGAGGTCAGGACATATTAAGTCACCTACTGCCTCTTGCCTAACCACCAGCTGCAGTGTTTGACATTTTATTACCTTCTACTCCGGCAGACAAGAAAGTAGAAGACTTTTAAACAAGGCATTTAAGACTAATTTAGGGGAAGACTGGAATCTTCGTAGATGAAAACAAAAATAATAAAAACTTTACTCGGATTTCGAAGAGTGGTTCATACAAATACTTTTGCGAAAAGATCGAAACTGTCAGTGAAACCAGTAGGTTAGTCAAAGTCCTCAAAAGGGGTAGATCAACCTGGATTGGATCACTTAGCAAATCTGATGTCACATACACGAAGTTGAAAGGACTCACAAGCTCACAACTAGTTCCTATCAACGAAGCTGCTAGTGAGCTGAATAACACAATACGCCGTAGCTGGTAAATTTCATCGGTTGTGGTGATGGATGAGGCCGGCCATTAAAAATGCTGTTGGTTCCTTTGATAGATTTAAGTCGCCTCACACCGATGGCATAACCGTTTATGTTACATATATCAGTATGCCTTGCACTGGCATACATACATACCGAAAATCTGCAAGCACGCTTGCCTAGAGCTTCAGACCAATAAGTCTGACTTCATTCCTATTGAAGAGAATGAAGAGAATGGTCGAGATCCATGTGCGCAAAACTGCTGTGCGAATGCATCCTCTGACTGCAATGCAACACGCCTATCAACGTGGAAGATCATCCGAGAATGCGCTTGAACGTCTGGTAGGCAGAATTGAAGGCGCACTCGACAAAGGAATACGCGCTGGGCATTTCCATCGACGCGGCATTCTGTCTCCACTGTTATGGTGCAAGTTATTCTTTTCACTGTTTAATGCTCTTACGTATACGCTCAGATATATGTAGATTATGTAGCTGTACTCTTAGTTGGATGCCTAGCGAGTGGCTGATCTAAAGAGCAGGCAGCCAGAACGTGATCGACGAATGGTTCACAAGATTTGGGTTTTCAGTCAATACTCTTTAAACTGAGGTTGTTCTCCATCAATTAAACAAGTTTTTACGAAAATATGTCAATGCTGCCTTACCAGTCTCCAAGAGCTTTCTGTCTCGGCTGTATGGGATCTTCTTTAGCATGCTTAGCCCTGCTGTAGATGCACTGATGAATCTCGCTCCCCTGGATATTTTTATAGTTGGCGCGCGCATAAGGGATTTTGTGTACCCTTAAGATGTTTGCATCTAGCGCGGGAGAGGAGAAGTCAGGGAGGGAAAAAAGAAAGATACCGATGTGCGTTGGTTTTAATTTTTGCAAGTTATAGTGACTAGGAAAGAATCACGATATTTCAGAGTACGTCCGAAGGTAGGATTGAGGATGTACTGATGAGCATTCATAGCAAAACGGATGTTATGGTTAAAAGTTTGAAGGGGTACAATGCTACCGTCAATTTCGGTGGAGCAATGGTGGTGAAAATAGCAATACAACAATGGCTGTGTAATACTGGCCTGATCTATGAGTTTTATCGCGGATAGGATTCATCGTGCAGGAGCACCTGACCACATGTGAGCATTGTACTCCAATTTCGGGCGGATAAGCGCCTCAATAGCCAGATCAGAGGGATGAAATACTTCTTACAGTGCCTGAGAAAACCTAGACATTTCGCAAAGTTTTCGGCGACATCGAATATATGATAATTCCAACGTAAGTTGTCATAGCCCTGGGTCACACCAGCATTTATTTTATGAATATCAGACTTGAAACCATCCAAGACAACTTGAACTGAACGTTCCGAAAGGTAATTTCTAATGCATTGAAGAAGAGAGTCATCAATCCCAAATGCACGCATTTTCGACAAAAGAGCCGGATGCCAAACTCTGTCAAATGCCTTAGAAATAGCAAGTGCAACTACCTTGCTTCCGGCAGATTGATGTATGCTTTGGTTCCACTTGTCGGTGAGACATGCCATAAAATCACCAGTGGACCTGTGCTACGAAAACCGTACTGCCGGTCATTGAGAAGTTTTCGTGTTTCGAGATATTTCATGAGCTGACGATTTATCAGCGTTTCCATGACCTTGGAAAGAAGGGACGTAAGTGCAATGGGTCTGTAGGAGGAGAGAGAAGCAGATTCGCCTTTTTTAGGGACGGGCTGGACAAGTGCTGTTTTCCATCTGCTCGGGATGAGTCCTAAGGAGTAGGATTGATGGAAAGGCTTACGCAGTGGTTGTGCCAGTGTGGAAGAACACCTCTTCAGAAGAGGGGGAGATATACTATCCGGACCAGCGGATTTATGTGTGTTGAGATCTTTAAGTACTCTTGCTACTACACGAGTGCGAAAGTAGATTCGTCCCAATGAAGATTCGAAGCACTCAAAAGTAGGTGGAGACAAAGCACAATCTGTGAGTGTTGAACTGGCCTCAAAGTGTGCAGCAAGCAGATTGGCTTTGTCTAAAGAGCTGACAGCTGGAATGTCATTGTAAATGAGCGTTGGGATGGAGAATGTGGCAGAATTTTTGATGTTCTTGAGGAACGACCAAAAGCTTTTACTACCTTTGGGACATTGTAGTATTTTTGGTATCAACTTTTAGTCGTATAGAAAATCCACGAGCTTGAGAAAGGCGTTGCAGTTATTCTTGGCTCGTTTAAACTTTTTTCGGTTTTCCTCTGTCGGGTTGGTCTTGAAGGACTGAAAAAAACATTTACCGCTCGAGTCGTACCACGGATTTTCTCCTGGTTTGATACTCATCACCCGATGAGGGATAAAGGATCTCATTCCAAAGAGAATAGTGTCTGTGATCATATCAGCAACATAACAACCAGCTAGAATTCCTAAAGAAGCTGTTAAGTCCGCTCCAATTGGCGTTCTCGTATTGCCATACGGTTCTTATAGGAATCTTTTCTCTAACTGTGTGGTCATTATACGATAAATTAGCTGATATAAAACAGTGGTGCGACGAGTCTAGAGGAGAGAGCACATCAACGGTGTACTTATCAGGGTGAGAAGTTAAAAATAAGCCCAGGGTGTTGGCCGTATGACTATCAACGTCTGGTATTCGCGTGGGCTCATTCCCAAGCTGGATTAGGTTATTTTCCGTAGCGAATATCTCAGCACACTGAATAATGGAACAGCTGGTCTGTATTTATAGACATGGACGTATGCAGAAAAGTGATTACTTTTCAGACCGCGTATATTTGCTATGCCCACTCTAAATTCTCGAGACATTACAAATTAACAAACACAAAGCCACAAACACCAACGATGCTAGGCTGTAGCGTGAAAAGTCTGAAGTTGTTTTACCAATTCAAATTGTAGGTGTTATGACCTTACAACAAAATGAACTAATGCAGCAACAGAATTCACACTCGTAACCCGCTATTCATCAGTTATTACATGCACTCACTCACTGCTTCTACTGCATAGCAGAGTTATACACTGCACTATGTCAGCTCGGCACGCTTAGTCCAGAATCTGATCTTGTTATACGCTTGTTGATACAATGAGAACCTAATTCCTTAGGTGCTATTTCACGATCAGTGAAGATACAGTGATCCCTTGTCCCTCTGAAACTCTGTGATTTATGCAGAATATATTTTACCGACATTATATGTATTCCAGCCAACAGTATAGCACATGAGGCAATAGTTGATCCTTAGTTTCTCAATCAACACGGTTGGAAATTATATTCTCACGTAGCCTACCAAACTGGCACTTAGGGGGATTGAATCGAATACCATGTGGAAATGTTATGCTTCGAGTTCTGAAAGACAAACCCAGTCACCTAGTTGCCCACTTAATTCCTCAATGTTTTCCGCTGAGCGTCCCTGATGGAATACTTTGATTAGCAGAACGAAACAACTCCTTAATAAAATAAAGGGAGCATAAATGGAGTGTTCAGAGGACTTCCGGGTAATGTCACCATCAAATTTCGTACCACATTGACATCAGCATAATTTCTGGCAAATCCACGAAGATATTCAAAAACAGACAACCGACTAAAAAACTTCGCCTTCTTTTAATCAGTCCCTAAAAGCCGGTCCAATTATGCAGCGTAAAGCTGGAAAATACTATTTTAGAAAGCATTCCGCGGAACTATTCTAAGCGTACCACTGAATTCGGCACGGAAATGATGATCATCGAAACCTTGATGATTCTGCAAGTGTTTTTACTAAAGGGTTTTCCAATAGGGACTTGACAACTTTGAATTTAATTTGGGAACGCACTCTTTCACTAATCATCAAACCGTCACTGTTAATTTATTCAGTAAACTCAACCTTTTCATCATGGTAAAGTACAGTCGTCTCAGGAAAACATCTCAATACCATTAAAGAACTCCTTCAAGTAAATCTCAATAGATTAACCCGCTGAGCAGATCGCTGTGGATTGGGAATAAACCCCCATAAAACGGATCTTGTCCTCTTTTCTAGGAAATATAAAATTCCAATCATAGACCCTCCTTCAATAAACGGTACCAGTTTAGCTTTCTCCGATACAGCAAAATATCTGGGTCTCATTTTTGACAGGAAACTATAAACATATAAACAGTAAAATAAACAATAAAGCTACAATAGCTTTATTCTCTTGCAAAACAACCATTGGGAACAAATGGGGCCTTCAACCTCGCATAACCTACTGGCTGTACATCTCGGTCATAAGACCGATACTTACAGCATGTCTATGCACAAGCGGAGCCTTGCGGTCTACCCCCTCTGCGGCATTAGATATTCTGTTTAACTTGACACCCCTCGACATTTTTAGCAGGCAAGTAGCTGCGACTGCAGCTATTCGCCTTAAAGCGACTAAACAGTGGACAAATAATTCATTTGGCCACGCCAACATTCTTAATACGTTGGTGGCGGTTTTTTCTCAGATAAGCTAAATCTAAGCCTCTCTTTCCGTCTTCCAAATCACTGTAGCGTTTTCCAGGCGTAAATTTTGGCGATTAAAGAAGCCCTGTCCTGGCTGAAGAAAAACGTGATATCTGCAAAGGATATTCGCATATTTTCGGATAGTCAGGCCGCCATCAAGTCGCTGGACTAGGTCTCACTAAAACCGCCCTTGAATGTCGATCATCTCTCATGGAGATGGCAGGGCAGTTCAACATTCACCGTTGTTGGGTGCCGGGCCATAGAGACATTCCAGGGAACTACTGATGAACTCACCAAAATTGGAACCATTCTACCTATTCTACCGGATAAAGGTAGTATAGGTATACAAATTGCTACGTGCAAACTAACACTAAAGCTGGATGCCAATAAAAGAACAGACCTTAGGTGGACTGCTGAGCAAACATAAGCGATTCTAGATTCTAGCGACCAAACAGATCTGTCCAAGGCTGGATCTGAGTCGCTCTAAGTGTCTGATCCTTTTAGATAGGAAACATCTCAGCGCCATAATAGGTGTCATTACTGGACACTGCCTCATAGGCAAGCACGCAAGAAGGCTTGGCGCTTTTACTAATGATTTCTGTAGAAGCTGAATGGACGAGGAAGAGGAGGAGACAATCCTCCACCTACTCTGCACATGCCCAGCTCTCTCCCAGAGAAGAGAGCTTCATCTAGGAGCTTCCTTCTACAACGACCTAAACGATCTAGAAAACATAGACGTTAACAGTCTCCTACGCTTTATTATAAGCTCACACTGGTTCTAGTAGTAAGAGGATCATAGAACCACGTGACATCACAATGGACCAATAGGCCTAAGCGGGTTGGTATTTCCAACAGCCACTCTTACCTAACCTAACCTAAAGTACACTAACGAGCAACGTCTGTAAATTATAAAAATTTTCTACCGAAATTCGGAGTCGATGACTGCAACTTTAAGAGCGTTAACTCCAATTTTCGGTCGTAATTCTCGCCCTAGTAGACAGGCAATAACAAGTTTAGTGCAAAAATTTGAGTCTACATATTCGTTGTGTAATGTTGCCGTGTCAGTGAGACAACGGGTTGGTCGAAGTGTCCAAAATATCGTTGCCGTTCGTGCGTCCGTAGCAAACGATCCAAATCAGTCAATTCCACCGCCTTCTCAAGAATTGGGCATCGCTCAGACCACATTATGGCGTATTTTGCGTAAGGATCTTGGTTTACACCCATACAAGATCAGACTGACTCGAGAATTGAAGCCGATGGACCATTTGAAGCGACGTACGTTCTCTGAATTAACGCCGCTTGACTATTTTCTGTGGGGCTACGTTAAGTCATTGGTTTATGCCAATACGCCGACGACGTTGGAAGAGCTCAGATCCAACATTGAACGCGAAATAGCGGCCATTTCGGCCGAAATGTGTGGCCGAGTCTTTGAAAATTGGGTCCAACGAATCGACCGCTGTAAACGTGCCCGCGGTGGCCATATGAACGAAGTCGAGTTCCATTCATAAATGTTTTGATTTTACTTGAAGCCGATAATAAAGTTTTTGAAATATCTCAAATCTTTTGCGTTTCATTTAAAAAAAAAAAGTTGTCAAGTCCTTATAGGAAAATCCGATATAGGCTGACGGAAGATCTGAAACATAATTACGGAAATAACATCCAACTTGTCGGCAGTCAGGCTCAAAAGTGCTGTCAACTAAAGGGACATATAGAGTTGAGCTGACCATAAACTAAGTACCATATTCACACTTGTTGAATGTATAATATTTAATCCCAGAACAAATTGCCCCAGCTGTTACATTTGTAAGTCGCCGAAGAAAAAAATATCACTATGCCCAATCCAACCATTATTTAACAAGATCGACAAAATCAAGATTCCTCTCCCCTGTATCCAATTATCCATGCACAATGCTAAATACCAGTAAGATACACCAACACTAGTCAAAAGCAAATCTTCTGAAACGACTCTTCTATTAAAAGTTTCTCCTTGCCAACCTCACATTACGATGTCAAGCAGTAATACTGTTCGTTTTAGATGAGAACTTTTTAAAGTGGATGGGGTAGTGTGGGTTCTTGCTTAGCTCCTGCTTTCCCACAACAAAGGCCAAAGTTACTTTACCTGTCAAGTGAAAATTACACAAAACCAACCATCGCTTATAGGAAGTAATGTGTACTCGTACGAGTATCCCTTCAGGCAGAAGGGATAGATTTTCTCGTCCGATATGGAAGTTAACCAACGGATCTACCTTTACTACACATCAACCTACTTAAACTACGGCTTCTGCTTTTAAATTCGATTTCTTTGCAATTTCATTCTGAAATCTGTGAAGGCTACACAAATGGGGAATGGTTAACTTTATGGATGTTGAGGTGGGTCTTTTTGAACAAACTCCTCTTTGAGATTACAATGGGTATTGATTGTACCATTCTAACCATTCTAAGTGATACCCTCTTTCTTGTCTGTGTGTGTGTGTGCGTTAAAAGGTTGGAAAATAACTTTAAAAAGGTGCTAATGCCAATTATATTTACATTCTACACTTCAATGGGACTTAAATTCAATAGCTAAAGATACAGGAACTCATTCAAGAGTGTCTTCAAGACTTAAATCTCACAAAAGTTCCTCCTCGAAGACGGGGATAATTGATTTGGCGGGAACCTTATTTAAACACCGATCAGAAGCCATCTTCACCACTAAAGGTGAAAAACAAATTTAACGCAGGTACCTATCAGATTGTATTGTACAATAACATCCCCAGGCAATAATGTCGAAATCGGGCAGAGGCGAACCCCTACCCTTGTTCAGTGTATTCGTATCTATAGAACCAAATACAAACCTCATTCACTGTTTGTGTTTACTTATAAGATTTTGAAAATAATTATTTAATTTGCTTATCCGTTGCACAGATCTTTTGTCGTTGCCTTCAGTTGCTGCTGCCACTCACAAATGCATAAATTCACTCGTTTCTTACGCGTCTGCATACACTATTTCAAAAAATTTTCAAAATTTATTTTCTTAGACTCAATTTACTGCCAAAGATGCATAGAATCGACCGTACCGTGCCGAATAAACGAACCTCGAAATGCCTCCCAATCAAGAATAAAATTCGAGGTGTACGCGAATTTGACATGAATATTGCGAACGAATTTTGAGATAAATTTCACCGATTTTCGAAATAAATTTTGAAAGTTTTTCAAATTATTTTTCAACGTATTTTCAGGTATCTATCACTGTCGATAGAGCAGATGAAAATATTTCATTTTATTCCCACTTCCGAATTTTTGATATCTTTTCCCGGGAGGCTTTTGATTTGACCGTTTCAAACACTCACAAGGGTAACCAATTTTATTTTGTATAAATCGAAATTTTTTTTTATACCTCAGAGAACCGACGGATGAATAATCGAACCACCTCGAGTACCGGAAAGTATATTTGGATGCAGATACCAACTTTAGACAAAGAGAAACTACGCGTACACGCTGCAATGTTTTCGCAATTGACGTAGTCGTATCTTTTCGTGTGATTTTTGAAAATACCGGTATTTTCGAGACACAGAACCGTCCAGATGGGAATGTTATTGAAAACTGTTATGTCTAGGACGCCGGGATTGTTGTTTGGGTCCAAAAAACAGCGGCAATCGCGCCATGGTTCTGGGGCTTTGGTTGTTTTTTTTTGTTATTTGGGCCAAAGATACGAGACGAGTACAAGTTTTGTGATAGTATCACGGGACTGAAGTGGATTGTATGTGTGCAGGGAGAGAGCTTCTCTATGTGCATATGTACTCGTATGTGTCGTGTGGATTGAAAGCTTTCATGTGGATTGTAACCATGTCCCTATTGAATGAATCTATAAATATGTGCTCTGATAAGAGCTCTAACACGTTGGCAATGAAATGGTGTTGGATCGAAAGTGATAGCAACGGAATACTTTCCTTCGGGTGTTGGATTTATAAGGGCTGACTGTTAAGCTATTTTTTTGTTTTTTTAAAGAGAGATACCAAAAATAGGATATTTCAGGATTTCCTGATAATGTGTCAAGTATGGTGACATTGTGAACAAAACTTTTAAGCTAGAGACAATTTTTGTAGACAGACTGATGGGATAAGGCAAAGGTGTATTTCAATCTTCGTTCAGCATTTGTTTTGGTTGATAACTTTTTCATTTAATTACAGCACGCAATAGACAAAGATTGATGAATGAGGTGTTAGATGATTCTGCCTTTGATCCTTGAAGTCGTTTCACAAAGTTTGAATTGTGTACAAAGTCTGGACGACAACTTAATGATATTTCCACAATTTCACTGGCTGCGAAATATGTACTTCTGCCAAGAACCTTCATCTGTCAACTTTACTTCACGAGCCATCCTTGCAGCACGCAACAAGCTGCTGATTGTTATCATTCACTTGGGAGGAAGGAAGTATGCACAAGATGTCAAAATAAAAAAGGGAGTGTGATAATGGGGATAAAAGTTCACACTGGAAATGGGAATGAGAAAGAGTATTGTGATAAGGAAGGGATTGAGAATGAAGTGGGAATGAGCATAGGGGTGCTGATGAATATTGATGGTTGGAAATGCGGATAGAAATGAAGATAGGGACGAACATTACGATGATGATGATGACAGAAATGATTTTAGAGATGAGCATAAATATGTTTGAGGATGAGGATACAGAAAATAAAAATTCAGATAAGGAGAAGCTAAGGAAGACAAATTCAAACAAATTTGACTATGGGATTGATGTCGTGAACGACCTATTGATGTGTAGAGGTTAAGGACAAGACAATATTTTCGGCTTTGTGAGATTGAAATGAAGTGGGATTGTTTTCTTTTTTGGCACCAGATCGAGGAAGGCATCAAAAATTTTGTTCACAGGGGTCAAAATCTCCCCAGGGAATGTTTATAGATGTTAAGGACTTACTGGGCTTTTGACGGAATAGAAGTGAAGTGTTTGAAATGTTTTTTCTAAGAACATCCGATGATAGACAAAAATAAAAGATATAAGGACATCGCTATCTTCTCTCTGACATTTCGAATTGGGAGAGCTGGCGATGTTAACAGTCTGACCGACATTAAGTTCAAACATTATGCTCATCATGGGTGGGATATGGAAAACAGAAAGCCTAGGCTGAAGTGGTCCATTCAACACACGATGCTATATGTGCATATGTATGTACTCGTATATCCAGCTATTCTACAAAAGGTACCAGCTGTTTGAAAATCTGAAAAGATTCACTATTGCCAAGGGCTTTAGAACCTTTATGTTGTAGAGAATGACGAGAATGGTCGAGCTTCATATGTGAAAAACTGTTTTGTAAATGCATCTTCTGTCCATCGCATGAAACCCTGCAGGACAGTGTTTTTCAAATTTGGTTTGTAGAATCGAAGGCGCACTGAACAGGAAGGAGAACACTCTGAGCATTTTCTTCAACATTGAGAGTTCTTCGACAAAGCAACATTGATGACAGTGATTGCACACAAGGATGTCGTAGCTGTACTATCTATTTGATCGTGTCTAGAAACTGTTTGGTCTATCAATCATCATCCAATTTTCCAATAGAATTTCGGCCTTCTGGCAGTGCAAGGTCGGCATGTACATGGAGCCGCTCACCATGAAGGGCTCTTTGGACCTAAACGGCGATAAAAATGCCAAGCTCACCCGAAAATACTTTATTGCTGCTTTTACCAGACTTCAAAGAACGGGCTTTTGCATGCCTAACTTTGCTCTAGATGCATTGATGAATCACCCTCTTCTTGATATTCATATTATGGGCTGAACTCTCAAAGCAATCTTCTGTTTAAAAGGAAGTGGTCTTTGGTACAACACGTACTGGAGCTTTGATGACTTGCGCGGCGACTGTCTTATGATTCTGCTCTTATGGACACCAGAAAAAATACGAAGTCGACTTTTCCTGTGCCCAAGACTGGTTTCGGTCAGAATCTAAGGCAGAAAAGGAATGTAGTCGAATCGGATGGTTTCAAAGCCGATCTAGTATGGAGCGCTGATATCTTTCTGGGGGACTACAACGTTAGATTCCACTCCTCGTTAGGAAAACCTGTGTCTGTGTTCCAAGCGGAGATATACACAATCCTGATGGCACTAAACTATATTGTGAAGAATCAGTAGTGGAGGCGAAGCATTTGCATCTGTAACGACAGCCAAGCTGCGCTTAGAACCTTGCTGAATGATTTCCAATGTAAGACTCCACTGAACGCAGTCAGAAGTCTAAATTTATTCAGTCTTATTTGGGAAATAAAATCGCCAATGAACGCTAGGCAGGGCTCAGAGGACAGTTTTTCAGGACCCAAACCTTCCTTAGGTCTGCCTGGGTATTCGGTTAGGGCATGAGCACAACTGCCGATGGCGTGGCTCTTCAGGTTGCCTCCAGATCAAACCAATGCTTCACAACGTCTCTAAGAGGTTAGCGGCCTTCCTGCTGCCTCTCAGTTGGAAAGACTGTAGGCTGCGTACTGGCGTCGTGACGGGGTACTACACTTTTGTTAAATATGCTGGACATAAGTGATAAAACATCCTGATGATGAGTCTGCGGACAACCACATCTGTAAATGTCCTGCTTACGCATGAGGCTTCAGCTGCTGGTGATGTAAGCACTGAAGCGCTTACTGGTCTTTCATCGAAAGACCGAGAAATTCCTTTAAAAGGAACTTCAAAAGAAATATAATGAACTAGTTCTTTGTCTGAGTGCCCTGTTCCAACAGAAAAAAAAAATTAAATTGAAAAAGTTTGGACAGCATGAGTCATGAAACAAATGCAGTAGTGAACGAGAATTTTATATTAAAGAAGAATCTGCAATCACGACGACTATAAGCTATATTTTGAAGACCGCAAAATATATGATATGCAAGCTGAGCTCCACGACTTACTAAACCATCTCACTTAAGAAAAAGCGTAGACTGCTTACTTATGTCGTACCTATCTGGTCACTACGCTTTTCTGAAACACCAAAATATTCTACGCATAAACGGCACGACATTCTGCGACGCTTACTGTAAGACTTATGACAATGTCTGTGCGTTTCAGGCCTACGCTTAAGTCAAGTCATAAATATTGGTACACAACTGAACTCACTCATTACGAATGCAACACTAGGCGTATCCATTTCGTTTTGATTGCGATTTGACAGTAGATATTTATGCTTCATTGTGACGTAAAAAGTTTTTGACATTAATTGCTTATAATCATGGAATGGGGCGACATCGAAAATAGTATTGTTGTAGTTGGGCTACTTAAATGCAACATGGAAAAAGGCGATATCTTTAGGACGTTGCGACCGCTTTTAATCACTTGCAATTTTGTGTATCGTGCTGTGAAGTTGTTTGAGGATACTGGTGGAGTACGAGACCGTCAAAAATCCGGCCGTCCGCGCACTGTGAGAACTCCGAAAGCGATCAAAGCCGTGAAGAAAAAAATTCGAACGAAAACCGCTGCGAAAACAGAAAATCTTGTCGCGGGAAATGCAAATTTCGCAAAAATCCAAAAATCCATGTCTCGCATTATCGAAGACGATTTAGGACTCAGCGCGTACAAGCCACACACTGGACACCTGCTCACGGCCGCATTGAAGGAAAAACGCAAGCGAAGATCGAAAGCGTTACTCAGCCGGTACGCGAAGAACGCTCACAGACAAATTCTGTTTACTGATGAAAAAATCTTCACCGTAGAAGAATTGTTCAATAAGTAGTACGATCGTGTGTATGCTCGGTCATCCAGAGAAGCATCCCAAATCATCCCGAGGGTTCAATGAGGCCACCATCCCGCGTCTGTAATGGTATGGTGGGGAGTGTGCTACAATGGCGTTACCAAGCTCCATTTTTGCGAGAAAGGAGTGAAAATATCGGCCAAAGTATATCAATCGACCGTCTTGGAACCCTCTCTCAACCAATTAATATTCAACAACAAACCATGGACTTTCCAGAAAGACTCTGCTCCAGCTCACAAAGCAAAAACGACTCAACTATGGCTCAAAAACAACGTTACGGACTTCATATCAACGGATGATTGGCCAGCTGGTGGTCCAGACCTCAACCAGTTGGATTACAAGTTTTGGTCAGTATTAGAGGGCATGTCCGTGCAGTGGACAATTTCCCCATGAATGAAGTTCGTCTCGCAATCGATGAGTGGCTGGAAGGCAAATGGAAGTCATTTCGAATAAGTTGTTCTAAGATGTGTAGCCATTGAATAACCCAATAAAAACAAAGAAAACATTTTTTAAATATTAATTCGTTTTCATTTGGCGCTGATTTTTCTGTGTAACAGTATTTATGTCACTACTAGGTACATCAGCCTGCAGGTACTTTGATGTTTTTTTTAACACTGACGCGTTTACTTAGTTTTCGTGTTAAAGTAACCTACAAGGTGTACAATGGAAACGTTCTTTGTCTGAGCACTCTATTCCGACAGAGAAAAAGCCAGGCTTTTGATAAGGTCTGAGTGGACACAGAATTTTTCTAAAAATACAGAGTGCATGGGGCATAAAACTGAATACCCGGTAGATCATTGCGTGCTCAGCAAGATTCCAGAAAAAAAATTGTGAAATAAATGCACTAGTTCGCAAATCTCCTTATAAGCTTCCCGAGGTGCTTATTTTACCCAGAGCGTGTAGCTAGCTTGTTTTAGTCCCTGCAGTTGAACACTCGGAACTGCTCTTGCTCGTCTAGGCGAACTTCAACGTTAGAGCCCAAGTATGTCTCTAGATGCAACCGTAACTGAAAACTCGTTGTAATATGAGCTGTAATATACGTCTCAGAAATCCTAACCAAAAACCTATTGGGAAAAATAATAGCAATAAACGCCGGTATTGGTCCACCTAAATACGTTACCGTAGGCATCACAAGACTATGGGAATTACTATGAAGACAACAAGAGCCTCGGATAAGAACGACTTACATAACTGTTGCCGACCCATGTAAATGTGCAAGGGCAAAGGGTGTATACGTGGAATGTGAGGAATCCTAATAGACTAGGTGCACCTATAAGGCTGATTTAGCAGCCATCCAGAAATGCAATAGGACAAACCATACAAACCAATAGCGATATCTACTACGGGTGGAAGTGAGTTGGTCATTGGCAGACCTGAGGGAAAAGTCATACGCCTAAGACCTATAGGAAACCAACTGGTGACAATCCGTATCAGAGCTGAACTCACTCACATCAGCCTTATATGCCCTCATGCCCAATCGGGAGAAAAAGGCAGGCAACCAAGGAAGACTTTACGAGCTCCTAGAGCGAATCCGGTAATTTTAAAGTCAAAATAGGAAAATAGGGTTGAAACCTGTACGATATGGCGTCCGGAAACAGACTAAGGCTAATAGACCTTGCAAACATCGACGAAACATCGTCGTAGTAAGCACACGTTTCCCACATCATAGGATCAGCTATGGTAAATCGCGGTCTCCCTTGCAGTAAACGGAAGAAACGAACCCAGTGTTCTAGCCGTCCGCACATTCTGACGCATCACTCTTTATTTGTAAACAAAATACGAATTCGGATATCAAAAGCAGTGCAGCGCCAGGATAATGTTGTGATTAGCTTAATATCGGGCACTTTCAAAAGCAAGAGATCGGCAGAGGCTTTACTCCCACAATCTCTCTCACAGTAATGCTTCAATAACATCAATTGCGGAAAACCACGGGCCATCAGAAATCCCGCTACTGATGTCTTAGCTTTCATAAGACAACAACAACTCTGGTTCGACGATGAGGGCCGACGTACACTTTCAGCCATACAGGAGGTGTACCGTGTAACACTACATGCGAGAATAAGAGCTAACTTGAGAGCTGATGTCGCAACGTACAAGCAGCGGAGAGAAGTCCAGCACAAACTTCTCTAAAGGGTGAATGGATCCTACTATAGGAATGAGCCTTGGAAATATTAGCAGAAAGTAAGAAGGACATGTTAAAACGACAACACCGAACCTTAGGCTTACATTTTGGAAGAACCACTTCTTTGAACGGTTAAATGGCAAAGACGACGTACATATATATTGGTGTCACCATTCAATTCGGACAAACTACACGAAAACGTCTGTCCACCTAATTAAAAACGAAGAGCCTCGTACATATATAAATCCAAACTCAAATCTGACAAATCCTCTGGATTAGATGGCTCTTTGATGCTGGCGGAAATGATCTGGCAAGGAGCACCAACTCATACGGGTATGTCCAATTTGATCAGAAGAGTACTTGTCTTATGAAAAAAGGAGACCACCTAAGCTGCGTCAACTACAGGGGAATAAGTCTATATACGTCGCATACAAGATCATTGCTGCCGTATTATATGAACGTCTTAAGCCGTCCATCGACTAAATTTTCACTCTACGGCGAAATTCGAGTACCAAATATCAAATCGATCCGCACCACCTCATCATCGATTTAAAGGTTGCATATGATAGCGTCTATAAGGAGAAGCTACACAGAGCCATGTCTGGTCTTGGGATCCCTGTCAAACTCGTTCGACTATGCAATATGTCTATGGAGAACTCCTGCGGTTCTGTCAAAGCCGGAAGCCGGGTCTCAGACAAGATGTCACGTTATCATGCCACTTCTTTACCATCGTGGTGGAGTGTATTGTGTGCAACTCACAATTTCCGTCCAAATTCTCGTAGGAATAGCTCTTGCCAACGACTGTTTCTATGGGCTAAGAAGACAATTGAACGGCAAAGCTCTATCTTGAGCAGCGAAGAAGACAATACGCAAAACTTATCATCCCTATCCGTCCCTTGTATGTCGCAGAGACAAGGACACTCTTATAAGCAAAATTTTGCCCCGTTTGCGTTGACGGTGTGTTGAGGTGAAGGTATAACGAAGAACTATATCAGCTGTATAATACATATAGAGCGCATGGACATCAGTGCTCCAGCCCGAAGGATTTCGATTCCACATCAGTGGAGAAAGGCTGTATAGGAAGACCTTAGCTAAGGTGGCGCTCGCAGTTGGAAGGGGCAAAGGAAATTTAGGGAGGAAGAAAAGAGAGGTACCGATGTACATTGTTTTTAAGTGTTTGCAAGTTATAACGACCAGGAAATACAGAGATCGGCAGGGCATTCCATAATCGATTTGTACGGCTTAGGAACGAATCGCGATATTTTAGAGTACACGTCCGAAAATGGCTTGAGGGTATACTGATGAGCATTCATATCGAGACGGGTGTTACGGTTGAAAGTTTGAATGGGCGGAATGCTACTGGCGATTTCAGTGGAGCACTGATGGTGGAAATAGCGATAAAACAAAGTGAGACACGAGACATTTCGTCGGTGTTCGAGGGTGTCCATTCATTGACTGATATTAGTATCGTCAATAAGTTTTATCGCACGGTTTTGAATCCTATCTAGCAGGTGCAGAGATGTTTTAGGAGCACCTGACCAGATGTGGGGGTTGTACTCCAATTTTGGGCGGATGAATGCCTTATATATTGAGGCCAGATCAGAGGGGGTAAAATATTTCTTACATCGCTTGAGGAAACCTAGACATTTCGCAGCATTTTTGGCGACATCAAATATGTGGTCATTCCAACGTAAGTTGTCATTGACACACATACCGAGAATGGAAAGTTTTTCGGTTTCGACGATACAAGTGCTATTCATGGACAATGGCTGAGTGTTTAAATTTCGCTTTAAAGACAGCAGACAGCATTGTGTTTTGGAAGCATTAAATTCCACTCTGTTGATAGTTCCCCAATTGGTTATGCTGTTGATATCGAAATTTAATGAGCTTAGCATACGCTGTCGTTCTCATTCTACAGCCGAAGAGCAGGGCCGTGAGTCCGGAAACGAATATGAAAAGCAGAGAGTACTGTCATCAGCAAAGGAATATTAGAAGTAGCAGACAAGAGATCATTAATGAAAATTAAAAAGAGTGTCGGAGACAGAACAGAGCCCTGGGGCATACCAGCATTTATTTTGTGAATATCAGAATTGAAACCGCCCAAGACAACTTGAATTGAACGTTCCGAAAGGTAGTTTCTCATCCATTGAAGAAGAGAGTCGTCGATCCCAAATGCACGCATTTTCGACAAAAGAGCCTGATGCCAAACTCTGTCAAATGCCTTAGAAATATCAAGTGCAACTATCTTGCTTTCGCCAGATTGATGTACGCTTTGGTTCCACTTTTCGGTGAGACATGTCGTCAAATCACCAGTAGACCTGTTGCTACGAAAACCGTACTGCCGGTCATTGAGAAGTTTTCGTGTGTCGAGATATTTCATGAGCTGACGATTTATCAGCGTTTCCATGACCTTGGAAAGAAGGGACGTAAGTGCAATGGGTCTGTAGGAGGAGAGAGAAGATGATTCGCCTTTTTTAGCGACGGGCTGGACAAATGCTGTTTTCCATTTGCTCGGGACGAGCTTACGCAGTGGTTTTGCCAGTGAGGAAGAACACCTCTTCAGAAGGAGGGGAGATAGGGATAGATAGGGAGATTACTGCCTTTGGGACATTGCAGTATATTTTGCCTCAGTTTTTGGTCGTATAGGAATTTCACACGCTTAAGAAAGGCGTTGCAGTCATTTCTGGCTCGTTTGAACTTTTTTCGGTTTCCTTCTGTTGGGATAGTTTTGAACGACTGAATAAACATTTCTCTATCCCTGACAGACTCTTTACAGCTCGAGTTGTACCATGGCTTTCCTTTTTGTTTGATAATCTTCATCCGATGAGGAATAAAATATCTCATTCCAAAGAGAATGGTGTCTGTAATCATATCAGCAGCGGCATCCACGTCGTTATCGAGGAAGCATAACGACCAGTTAAAATTCCTGAAGAAGCTGTTAAGTCCGCTCCAGTTGGCTTTCTCGTATTGCCATAGGGTTCTTTTAGGAATTTTTTTCTCTAACTGTGTGGTCGGTGTACGAGAAATTAGCTGATATGACACAATGGTCCGACGAGCCTAGAGGGGAGAGCACATCACAACTGCGTAACTGGATGAAGCTAGCTAACAATCGAGCTGGCTGGGGAAGCATGTTGGTTAAGGCCCAGGACCTGTAAGATGCCATCAAAAGTAAAATTACGTAAAAAGCCATTACACTGATTTTACGACCACTACTATTTTTTCTGTTTCCTACTTCATAACACTATTGCATAAAATCGCTGAACTAGGTAAGCTTACAGTCTTACAGTAGGTAGGCTTACACATCCATGGTAAAACAAAATATTCCAAATTGGGAACACTTCAATGGGTAACGTAAAACCCTCCACTCCATCGACATACCGCTTCCCCACAAAGATAGAAATTTCACAGAAAAGATAAAAGGGACCTCTTAACGAGACCATAATTACTGTGCGCTGTGGAATGTTTATAGTCGATAAGTATTACTGAACAGGTCCGCCCCCCCCCCCCAAAAAAAAAAACAAAAACCTGTATCTATTGCATTTCATTTTCCTTCAACTAAAACAAAAAACATTTCAGATCATCCTTTACGGTTCCCTTAACTTCATTCCGAGCATCTATTGGAACATATTTTCCTTAAAACTTTTTTCTTTAACTTTAACTGAGACGGAGTTTGCTAACAATAAAAAGATACGTACGAGTATTTCCTTTTTGTTAAATCCGACTGCTCTGTGGAGAATATATTGCAAATATCATATCCCCAATAACCATAATCTAGGAATGCTCACTTCCTCAAGGAAATGAAAAAGAAAAGAAGAGGTAAATGGCAACCAAATACTCGTACGACAAGGAGTTCCCTCTGGAGACGACCGACGGTGTATGGTATACTGGCAGTCGGTACCGGTGATCTTATTTCGTATTCCTGTAACGAAACCTCGATTTTTTTTTCGGTTCCCAGATCCGACGAGATACTATTCAAATCCAAAAAAGAAAAAAAAATCCGAAACACTAAAGTTGCAGGATACTCTTACGAATATTATATGTAGACCTACCCGTATCTGAAAGATGATGAGTGTGAAGGAAGTTTTCAATCCCCACGGTTGGGTTTTGGAATGCAGGCTACAGACTACAGACTACAGACTCATTTGCATAATACCACTTTCGACTCATCGAATTAGAAAAATTGGATACCGCCGTCGTGCCACGTGTTGATTTTCATACCCCAATACCTCAAGGATACAGACTATCCCTTTGATTTGTGCACGACTTTGGAAAATTGGAAAGTTATCTCTGATTCTGCTCATAGTCCTTCATTAATTAATTAACTCATAAATTAATTTTTTATCAATTTTTTCCATTGTTATTGGCCTCATTTGAAAGGTACTCCTTTCATTTCAGCACTCGAAAATTAATTACGAGTACAACAGCCGAACAGTCAAGGACGGGACTGTGCTCATTCATGGTCGTATTTTTGTATTTTCTCTGTATCTTTTGCGAATATTGGTATCCTTTTTGGTAAAGAAATACGAGTGCGAAATACGCATGGCAATATTCAGATGAATGTTGATTAGCTTTGTTAGGGAACTTATGTTGAAGCAACAGCACGTTTGAGGTCTAATAAGGTCGCCTGGTTTTTGTGTGTTGATGGTAAAAGTTCCGAGATATGAGTTTAGTAAATCTACATTGTACGTTTCGATATTTAGATGTTATCTGGACTGGCATTTTACTAGTCTGTTGCTGATTGTCCGTGCAGAAATAAAATGTCAATAGGGACACACTTCAAAAAGCAACATTCTGTATTGGCATTTCGTATACTCGCTGTCGAAATTTTGTGAATTAAAAAAGTTTCGTTAAATTACATATTTTAAGTTTTTGGTTCGTCCATCTGGTTGGTTATTACTTTCAGCAATGGATGGCATGCGGATACCGGGAATAATGGCACTCAGAATTTCCAATATGAGAAACGAGCAATCCAAAGACCCATGGTATGTACGTAGGAGGAGTAGAAACATTTCAAATCTCATCGTGAGAATGTAATGCTCCCACTAATCTATTTGGCATTGATAGTTGGTGAACTTTATAATATTTGAGATAGTTCTACTCATCTCGCCATCTACGATAGCTGAGGCAATTGTTAAATGTGAATTAAAGATGACGTTGGCAAGACTGACGTTAGAAAATGTGTTTAGTAGCAAGACTGACACCTTCTTATCGAAAATAAAAGCAATTGCCTACTTCATGTTATCACATCCACAGCATCTTCCCTTCACCAACTAAAGTGAAGTCGGTTGAGAGACTCAGTTAAAATCTATGTTTTAGAGGACGAATAGTAGTAAGCCTAACTCCAATGACCATGTACGCATGTATGTACTTATGGTAAACAGTTTCTGAGGATGTAAGACTGTCATCTCTTGCAAAAGTTTTGGCAAGAACTATGATAATCAACGCCTTAATACAGAAGGCACACTTTTAATGGACCCTTGGGACAAAGTAATACAGATCAAGCAAAACTAAGGAAATTCAAGAAATTCGAAGCAGAACTTCCGGCGTGAATCTTCCGGCGAATACGAAGTGATAACCCTGAGACAGAACGCTGAACAGTCGATTTTCGGAAACATCGGCGATTGGGAAAAAACTCACCGGAAAAATTCAACCAACTGGAAACGATGCGCGATGAACTTTCTCCTTAACATCTGATCCTTTAAGCATTCTAACGTCTTCAAGAGACCTGATTGACAATTGATCTGGAAGCTGCTGAATGTCGCATAAGTTCGAGTAGGCCGGCAGCACACCAATCAAGTTTGAAGCGAAGTGCTCGCCTTACCTCCCAGTGGTAGTCCATGGTAACTGCAGTCTAAAATGGCAAGTGCATCCCCAGCCCTACACGGAAGAGATAAGAAACATGTGATGAACCAACTGATGGCCTCGGATAAAAATGGACTCACTGTTGACAACCCTATCCAACATTTAAACAACAACGACCTTGGGATCTGGTTGTGGAATATTAGAACCCTTAACAGGCCACGTGCAGCCGAAAAATTAGCAGATTCCCTTGACTGCTAGCACGCAGATATCACCGTCATCCAGGAAGTGCGATGGGATGAGCCGGACATAAAGAGGATGAAAAACTGTGATATCTATGATGGTGATCGCTATAGGGAAAAGAAACAGCGCTTATTCGGATGCGGATTTGTCATATGCGGCAAACTAAGACAAGAAATCTTGAGCTCCAGACACGTGAACGAAATTTGCTAACATGAACTAAATATGCGCCAATGCCCCTACAGAAGACAAGGACGACACGACCTGTACCTAGATACCTATATGAGCAATATCCGAAGTATGAAAATGAGGACATCTTTAGTAGGTAGTTCTTGCAGCGGACTTAAGTCTACTGGCTTTGCGGCGGGACGAAATATCACCATATATACATAAGGGGTCAGCGGATAATGAAACACTAAATCAAATTGACCACATTGCGATAGACGTAAGGCATGCCTCCAATATTGTGGACGTCCGAACATTCCGAGCAGCATACAGTGACTTGGATCATCACCTTAGGTGGCTGTGGCTCAAGTGGTAGTGTATTGGCTTCCCAATCGTACGGTTCGGGGTTCAATACCAGCCATGCCCGAAAGACATTATTTTTTTCAGGTAACTAATTTAATCTCGTGAGATGAATGTTTGCCTAAAATACAACAACATGCCTCCACGGAGCAAAATAACCTTTTCTCTTCTTTCTCTCTCTCTCTCTATCCAATTTTCTAAAAAACTTAACACGTAGTTTGGAAGTAGTAATACCCTCTTAAAAGTTAAGTTCTGATTGTAGCCAATGCACAAAAGCGGATTTCCCAAGCGCCACTACAAAAAAGAACTACTGTGAGAAAATATAATGTAGGAAAGCTGTAATCGCAGGTCACCGCCAGGAGTCTTCGCATATCCCAAAATTTCATCAAGTATGGAAGACCAGTGGGAAAGCTCCCAACGTGCCGTGATGTGCTGGGTTTTACTCAAGAAGGAGCCTACAAATCGGCGCTGCAACGAAGGACGAGAACTACTCGTGAGCAGAAGAGACGGGAAGAACGTAGGCTTCTCCGGAACAAGGAGAATACAAGAAACGCGAGATCGAGGAATAAGTCTTGTCTTCACATCTTGGAACATCTTCGTAAGAAGGCAGAAAAGGCTTGGATTTTCGAAGAGACGAACTCGTTTCTCTTGGGCAAAACCCTAATTGAACTTATCGCCGATACTACTCAAACCAACACTGCTCAACCCCACGAGATTTCACCAAACCATGCCGTGTGAAATGCTTAAATAAAGACCAAACCCTGCTTCACTAGAAACAAGAGAGAAAGTATACTCGTATCACTGGCACTGGCACTACACTCTATAAAGACACAGATCAATTGCAGTGTCCAAGGCCTCCAAAAAAGTGAGAATGGTTAAAACATTCTCCAAAACGTTTTCTGTGACAGTAAAAGGCAGTCTCGTAGCTGCGGCTCTCGACTTGACGCAGACTTTACATGCGACAAATGATGGCTTATAGAGTGCTTTTTACTGGTGTTATGTTGGTTCTATGAATGTAACATACTCCCTACCATTTTCTATATGTAAGTACTCTGACTGGCTCAAAAGGTTCACAAGGTACTCGTAAGTGGTTTGTCAAGATAAGTACTCTGTGGACTTCGTTCTTCGTTTGGTTTGGCTTAGCACGCTGACAGATGTCTCTTGTGTTTTACGTAGGTACCTGCCGTGAAGGCTTAAGCCTACGCTGATAAGCGTAAACAATGCGCTGATAAGGGCCCTTTGGTGTGGGTCATGGCACCCGGTTGCAATGCAACTCCACATCGATCAAAGCAGATGGTTCCATAGCAATCCCATGGTTGAGGACAGGTCGTAGCACACTACAACATATTCTAAGCCATGAGATGTCCAAGCTCCATTCGGTCTACTCTCCTCCCGATTTTGGGAACAAGCCTACGTCAGGCCGGAAGTATAGTTCTGGGGACTCCTAACCTCCCGTAGTACCAGAATATAGCTTCCGGTCGAGCTTCGCAACCTTGAGGTTACTTCCAGTTGGCTTCCTCACTACCCAGGACTGGCGGCCTTTCAATAATTAAAAATTCCTATAATCTACCCGCTAGCTGGTTACTGCGTCTTCTATTAAATACCTCTTTTGCAAAATTACGGGTTCTTTCGAACCGTACGGTATCAGTGATAATTCCACTGACATCTTAGGCCTCACCAGTAAAGGTGATGCCTATAGCCCGCAAGTTCCTAATGTCAGCGTAATTGGGACACTCACATAGAACATGAAGCCAGTCCTCATAAGTGGCGCCACATGAGCAGTTCGCAACCGCGCTAAGCCCCCTCTTATGCAAGAATGCATTAAGAGAGCCATGTCCGGTCAACAAAAAGCCCAGGCTGAGGGTAAAATTCCATAGTTAGCACATCCCTTAGGAAGCCGTAAGTAACCCTGCCATTTTCGCTAGCATCCCATCTAGATAGAACACATACGTGTAGGAAAGTTTTACGCTGCTTCAGGGATAGACCATCCACTTCTTTCGGGGAAACCCAATCTCGCCCATTTAGAGGCAGACCTTTTCTGATCTTGAAAGCAATACCACGACGTATCAGTTCCAGATCCAGAGGTGGCAATCCTAGCAACACCTGCATTGCCTCTGTGGACACAGTGTGGAACACATGTAAACACCCAAGCAATGCGACTCTTTGGCAAGTCAAGATTCGTTTTCGACCATCCAGAGTCATAACTCTGTCGTACCATACCGATGCTCCATATGTTGCACAGGCAAAAAAAAGGCCATCGTATATGATACGGGCTAAGCTGACAGATGTCTCATGTTTTTAACGTAAGTACCTGCCGTGTGGGCTTAAACTTACGGGATGCCCATACATCCATGGGAGCAAGGATACGCCTTGCCATCGCTCTCCAATGATTTTCACTATTTTTGATACCAATTTGGAACTGTGTTGCCGGCACAAGTTCCACCCTTGGTATGAGTCGAGGCCGACCTAAAACCTCTTACTGCTCTTAGGGTCGCAGCACCCAGCACTTATTGCAACTCCACATTGAGTCAACCAAGGAAAACCAAGGAAAACCAAAGGAAAACCAAAGGAAAACCAAAGGAAAACCATAGGAAGACTCTTTCCCGCGATTTTGGGTTTAAACCACAGCCACCATGACGCTCCCATAAGGGGGCCTACCTCTAACAAGTCAGGCCCGGACCGAGATCCGGGGGGCTCCTGACTCCCATGGTACCGTGATTTAAGTCCTGGTAGGGACTACCGGTGGTCCAGCCGCCAACAAGACCTATGACCGGCAGCTTGTGACTGATCAAATCGTAGCAACCTTCGGTAGCGTCATCTGAAGATGTTTACGATAAGACCAGTACTTTGCTCTGCCCCCGTTCATTATTAGACAACGTCATTAAAGGGCGAAGCCTTAATAATTGGGCGGGGGCCCACGGGCTAAGCTGACAGGTATAGGATTCCACATAGACCTAAAGTCTATGTCGAAGCCCGGGGCTCCCGGTTAACAACTAGAAGCTTCGCTCAAAAGTTTACGCCGCAAAACACAGCAAGACTCCCAGGAGAGGGAAGGTGGTCATGAGTCCGTCCATCTTCCTTTCTTTAATAGCCGACTCCATTCCTTTGCCCCAACAGAGAACCAAAGACCATTAACTGTGACGTTTAGTGTGTAATGTTAAGACTGTTTAATAAAGGAGCAAATCCTAAAACTTATATTCATGTTGGATCAAAGTTCAATCTCTCTTTCTTTCTCAGTATGCCACAGGCGATTTCCCAGTAATGCAATTATACAATCGACCTCCAACTACCAAGGGTGGCAAAAAGACTAATTCGCATCTGGGTAACTGCCCTATGATGATCAAGAACCCGCACTAACATCAAGAAAATGGTTGATGAGGTCGCCCGCAATGAGAAAGAATTGGTGTTGGGGTGCCAGGTAAACGCATGTTTGAAATGCCTGGTTGTATACTCTTAAATTCTGACTAGCTTTCGGTACGATACTCATTGCTTAGACTGAGATAACCGTTGATGTACAGATGAAAAAACTTGCTGCCAACAATGCGATACGACTAATCCGGTAGTAGTTTGGGGACATAGTACGGTCCTGGCTGTGGTACTGCCAGGCAATCCAATCGGATGAAATTCCATCCTTGGTCGACTTCGACTCTCTTATGATATAATAATCCGGAGAGGGAGGACTGGCAAAAAAATACAATAATCAGGTCAAATGAAATTGCAATTTTTAAAGATGATTCGAAAACAGAGGAAGGAACAGGTATCTTCTTAGAGGACCCAAAACCAAGAGTGTCTATAAGATTACCGGCCGCAAGCAGTGTCTTCCAATCAGAGGTTCTGGCTGTCCTCAGGTAGCTGCAGATGAGATCGGTGTCCGAAATAGATATCGCTATCTACATCGATAGCCAGGCCGCACTCAAGGCAATGGAATCGACCAACATTAACTCTGATACAGTCAGGGGCTGTTGCACAGTGCTCAAGGCACTATGCATTCAGAACCGGGCGAGAGTGTGCTGGGTGCCAGGACACTGCGGTATTAAACGAAATAAACAAGCGGATGAGCTTGCAAGAAAAGGAGGGCTACCCGGCATTAGTGAGGTTGCCAACCTCAAACCACCCCTATGCGTAGTGAGGGGCACTATCGAGGAAAAAATTACAAAGACTGCCAACCTAAGATGGTCAAGTCTTGACGGACACAGGGTATCCAAGGATCTCTCGCCACTTTCTGACGGAAAAAGATCTAGGGAGTTAATAAAATTAAACAGGGATAAGCTTAGAACAATATTATGAATCCTGGCAGGACACTGTCTCCTGCGGAAACACGTAAAGAAAATCAAATTGTCAGATACAGATTCTGCGGTGATCTGCAAGCTTTAGAGGACACAACACATATTCTGTGTGAATGCGAGGCAATATCGCGTAGTCGAAGAAAGTTTTAGGGAAATAATTTTTCGAAAACCTAGAGGCTTTTGCAGGAAAATTGGGTGTTGCACCAGGGCGATTGCTTAGGTTTTTGCCATTTGACGACAAATTCAACTGGTTCCACAGGGATCGTCATGGGCCCGTTTTGATGCCTGGTATCTGTGTGATGGCATATCCATCATAACCCTGCTTAAAGAATGTTAGTGTACCTGGATAGATAAATTTCCAACAATGTGTTCGCATCCCACGTTTAAAGACTACACTGCAGAGTGTTATTAGGTGTCTAAAGTGTATATCCATCCAAAAGGCAAGTGCCAACGACTGCCTCATCTAAGATTCAAAATTGCGTTCCCCAATGATTTAAAAACAAGGAAACTGATAAAAATTACAACTCCTTAAGGACAGATGTGCAAATGTCCTTGCAACAAACTGACAAGTAAAGAAGCAGAAATGTAAAAATTTCCATTCGTCGCAGCAGAGTTTCTTTCCACTCAGTCAATAGGTAATTTCAGAGTCGAAGAAGCAAGAAGTCCTCCGGTGAGGTTTAAATTAAATATGACTTCATTACCCAACGACCAGCAGGATGGAGCAACATAATTGCCAATTTGGCTTCATGACCTTTAAAGGACGACGAAGGGTTGAATTCACGCAAAAGTTAACCCAAAAATGAAAAAAACTTTCTTCGAAGAAAGCCAAGATACTCGTAGTTATTTTGCATTCGAGGACAGGTACATACCAAATTTATTACACGATACATAATTGAGATGGGTCTTTACTTGCACTTGTTACGAGAAAGGGTAACCCAAACATGGTGACATGTAACATCATGACACAAATCGTAATCAAGGGAACAGACACAGATTAACTAAGTTAGAAAAATGTTCGATGAACGCTGCTGGATTGTGTCGCTTTATCGCAGCAAATCAAATGCAAATCCCCCAACGCTATGACGTTCCTAAATGGTTCTATGGAACGGGTGAACGTTAATTTACAATTCATTAACTTCTTCGCTCAAACACTAATTGTTTTCCAATTGAGGTTGGCTGACCCTCAGCCAAGAAGTATTTTTGAGACTTTTAAAGAGTCCGCGGCCTTCTGAAAGTTTATTTACTTTTTTACCTTTTAATTGACTCTATTGGCTTGACGGACTGTTGTATCTTCTCCATAATTAAATTCCTTTCATCGACCTCCACAAGCGTACACATCTTCTCAGAAGTGAGCCGACTTCAACTTTTGTTGAACTTCCAATTAAGCTTGAGTTTACTTTATTTAATTTAAAATTGGACATCCTTTGCTGACGATTTCAAAAATAACTTCAAATTAAAGAAAATTTATTGAATGAGATTTAAAAGTATGAAATACTTTGAGGGTACGAATAAGTCGCATGGGCTGAACTGTTTTGGTACTTAAATCTCTTACAGTACGCATCGCATAGCTTAATGGGCTTCTTTTTAGCTATTCGCTGCGTCTTGCTAAGACATTTTCACCTTTCACGTTCAGAGATGCTGTCCTCGGGTCGTCGAGGACAGAAAGGCCTCAAGATATCGACTTATTATACATTAACTCCGGACGAAGGGAACAGCGATTATATTTTATTTCATCGTTTGAAAGGGTAACATTGATGGGTTGATTGATTTTATTGGCATATTTTGGGGTGTCCCAAAATTCACGCAAGAAGTAATTTCCAAAGAAAATACAGACTTTCAGCTTTTACATAGGAATAGCACCAAGTATTTGAAACTTGTTAGGCGAGAGCTACGATCGCAAGTGACCCACACAAAAGGCAGAATAGAATAGGCGTCTCATCAATATGAAGATGAAAGCGAATCAAAGAATTTATGAATTTTAAGACGACCGTCAGCAAACTGCATTAAATGGATTCATTGGTAGTTACACTTCTTGGCGGACTGTCAGACAATTACAAACATATCGAAACTGAGCTCCCAAAGCGCATGTGTTTCCAATTGTTATGTTTCAACAGCTGTCAAAGTTACCAATGACGTCTAACTGTCAAAATATTCAATAAAGCTTGCCGAACGTGCGGATATCATCAAAAAATATTATCGAAATTCCGTCGTGAGGTCGGTCATCATCATGGCTTCAGTGTGCAGGCAATTCATCGCACCGTGGAAAAGTTTGAGCTCGAGTACACTTTCTTGGATTTTAAATCACCAACTAGACAGAGATTGGTGCGAAGTGAATTCAACATGGCTGCCGTAGCGCCAGTATTGAAGAAGACCCAGAAATGTCGATTCCGCTCCAATCAGATGAATTCGGCATCGCCAGAGAGTCAACCCAGCTTATTTTGCTGTTAGACATGGGCCTACATTAGTATAAGATTGAGATGACGCAAAAATTTGACCGGACGACCATAGAAAACGTCGTGACTTCGCTAATTGGGCGCTGGAAATGTTGGACTTAGATTAGGATTTTGGCAAAAAAATCATCTTCTCGGACGAGTCGCATTTTTGGCCCACCGAATACGTCAAGAAGGAAAATTACCATTATTGGAGCGAAAACAATCCACAAGAGTTCGGTCAAGCATCAATGCATCCACAAAGATTGACTGTTTGGTGCGGATCTTATTTCTTTTGAAATGAGGAAGGAGACACCATTACCGTGTCAATGGTCTCAGGCATATAGCGATGTTAACCAATTTTCTGTGATCAGAGCTCGACAAAATCGATATATCCGAGCTGTGTTTCCAACAGGACGACGCTACATGCCATACAAGCGACGCAACTGTCGAAGTTGTGAAGGAGAAATTTGGCGACAGGGTCATCTCATGGTGAGTGTCCATCATTTGGCCATCGCGATCATGATATTGGACTCTGGGGCTACGTCAAGTCCTTAGTCTACGCTAACAAACCATCCACTTTGGACGAGCTCAAGGCTAACATTCGACAAGCTATTGCCGGAATAACGCCGTACATATGGACCGAGTCATCAAAAATTGGACCCACCGCTTGAAGCACTGCCGGCGAAGCCATGGCGGCCTTTTGAATGATGTGCTATTCCACACATAATGGCATGAACGTAGCTCCAAAATATATGTATATCTCACACCGTTGTTGATTTATTTAAAGTTTTTTTTGCTATCGTTCTTATAGGTCCTCAAATGCTTCAACGGTTGCAGGGAAACACAATGTAATAGATAGCCGCTCACAGGGAGATATAGGTTCTTCCAATAATGTAAAATGGACCTTTAGGAACCGACAACGGGACGTAGTATACAATTTCCAAATCCGAAGAATTTTTAAAACGAAACGGGATTGACTATGAATTTTCGCCTCCACACAAACAAAAACAAAATGGTATCGCACAAAAGTCCAAGGACCGTATTGGGAATGGCGAGCTGGAGGCAAAATTACCCGATTACCTTTGGGCAGAACTAGTGTGTGTAGCAGCCTTTATCAGCAACAGATATCCAACAAAAATGAATGGCAGAATCACCCCAGAGGAAATGTGGACTAATAGGAAACCAGATGTGTCATTGTTCAAGTGCATCGGAGCAATGACATAATATGTAGTGGATAAAGAGAGTAATCTGGGGAAATTAGATTCGAAAAGTACATGCTCATTGTACTCGTAGTTGTGAGATATAGCAGTGAACATGATACATATCAACTCTGGAAATCTGGAACTCGCACGGTCATCAGGATCAGAGATGTGCGATTCTTGGTGGAAGAGCCCAATGAAATCAAAAATGCAGGAGTTCTGTCAAACCGTTGTGTCCCTAATCTGAAACCATCAGGCAGTCAAACTAGTGCAAGTAAAAATCCAAAATCTACATGACCAAACCAACGAAAAGGGCAGCTTGGACGGTTCTGCTGAAGAGAATGCTGACAAGACTTTGTTGGGCACTAAGATACAGCGACCAACCGAAATTGAAAAAGTTAACGGAGTTGAAGTTGACCTTGTAAACGTAAAACAACTGGTGTAAGGTGGTGCAAAGACATGCAAGATGAATACGATTCACTTATTCATAACAGAACTTGGGTGGTGGTGGGCCAGCCAACTGACCGGCAGGTAGTCAAATCAAAATGGGTTTTTAAAGTCAAATATCTTGCAGATGGTACTGTAATCTGCGTACAGCCAAATTGGTAGCGAAAGGATTCGAGCAGAACATACGCTGAAACTGTATCATCTTGACAGCATATCTAGACGGCGATATACTTGTCTTGACAATTTAATATTTTTTAAATTGTTTAATTCAAATTAATGCTTGCATGCAAAAAATGAAAAATCACGACTACTTCTGGTGTAAATATCTTTATTATTACGAGTATTAAGTTTAATTAAATTTCCGACCGATCACCACTATGTCCAAAAGAGAAGTGAAGTAACAAATCGTATGACAATGATCACTTAGCTAATATTCGGTTATGCAGTTACACAAGAATAGGTATAGAACGTTATCGCCTGATAATGAGGAGAATAGAAAGCCAATACATAATATTTACATGGTAATGTGAGTTTTTTACAAGATGATGACAGTGGTGATAAAAAGTAATACTTTAATTGAGGAAAAAATAATGTACATATGCGGTATACATTTAGGAGTTTAGAAAAAAGATTATAAAATATGATTGAAGGTAAAATAATATGACACAATGTTGAACATACTCCCCACCTTGAAAGCTCATACTTTCAAAACAGCTAACTTGATTGTTCGCTTTCTTCAAGCGGAAGAATGCATATTTTGGAAATCCCCCTTTTTATAACGCCATCCAATGTTTTGAGAGAAACAACTCGACATGCTCATCTGCGCCCTTAAAAATTTCAGTGACTCGACCCAGCTTCCATTTTAAAGGTGGTTGATTGTCGTCCTTTATTAGCACTAGTGCACCAACAGAAATGTTTCGAGATGAGAGCTGCCATTTTTGTCGCTGTTGCAAAGTATTGAGGTATTCCCGGCTCCATCGATTCCAAAAGTGCTGTTGCATAGATTGTCTTTGTTGCCAGGTAGCGAGCCGTCCAATTTTTTGCATTGTGAAATCTGGATCAACAATCGAAGTCAAAGGAGTTCCAACCAGGAAATGTGCGGGAGTAAGAGCATTCAAATCTTCCGGATCATCTGAAAGTGGACTTAAAGGTCTAGAATTAATGATAGCCTCTATTTGACATATAAGGCTGTGAAGATGATCAAATGAAAGAATCGTATAGCCGACAACACGACGTAAATGATGTTTGTCTAATTTAACGGAAGCCTCCCAGAGGCCGCCAAAGTGAGGCGATCGAGCGGGTATAAATTTCCAATCTATGCCTTCATCAATTAATTTTTTTTGAATGGTATTAAAGTTGTTTGAGTCGAGAAGTCGTTTTAATTCCTGTAGTTGAGAGTTTCCACCGATGAAATTAGTCGCGTTGTCCGAAAAGATAGTTTTTGGTTTTCCCCTTCTCGAGATGAATCTCCTTAGAGTTGACAAAAATGCTTCACTAGATAAGTCAATAGCAAGTTCCAAGTGAACGGCCTTGGTAACCATGCAAACAAAAACGCAAACGTATGTTTTTATGGGACCTTTACCACGTATTCCTGATTTAGTGTAAAAAGGACCACAAAAGTCGATCCCACAATTAAGAAATGGTCGCGATGGTTGCACTCTTTGTGGTGGTAGATCACCCATTATTTGTTCGCATATTATTGGACGAGCCTTGAAACACCTAATGCACTTGTTAATCACCTTACGGATAGTTTGTCTTCCACCTAAAACTCAAAAACGCTGCCTCAGATGATGAGTAAGAGCTTGACATCCTGCGTGAAGATTAGTATTATGAAAATGATTAATTAATGTTTTTGTGAACTGGTGATTTTTAGGTAAAATCATTTGATGCATGGCATCATACTCAAGCGATGAATTTTTAAGTCTTCCTCCAACACGAATTATACCTTCGTCATCCAAAAATGGATGCAGGGTTTTTAGAATGCTGTCCTTTTTAATGTTAATGCCATCTTCAAGCCGTTGATAGTCAACCGGGAATGACACTCGTTGGATTCCTTTGATTAACAGCTTAAGTCCCCCGTCTATATCCGCAGCTGATAATGGATTAACTGCTCGTTCTCTAGACGAAGAAGTGTTTGCAATGAATCGCTTTATATACGCGAATATTCGTCGCATACGATTAAAGTCGTTAAGATATTTGCATTGACTCGCAATGTCATTAACCTGAAGTGTGCTCAAGCATATTTTTGGAATTCGTCTCTCAGGAATTTCCTCTGTTGAATGCCCGTTTAAGCTTGGCCAGGAGTGGCTTTCGGTTTTAAGAAACTCAGGTCCATAAAACCATAAAGTGGCATTGCTCAATTTAGACGGAGACATTCCACGCGAAAGAAGATCGGCGGGATTTTCGTTAGTCCGCACGTGATTCCATTTGAAATTTCGGGTAAGATCTTGAATTTTGGTCACTCTATTTGCCACAAAGGTGGTCCAGGTGCATGCGGGGGACGAAATCCATGACAGCACAGTAGTAGAGTCAGACCAACAAAACACCTCATCAAAACTAAGTGGGATTATTTTTTGAACACGCTCTACTAATTCAAACAACAGAAGTGCTGCAGCTAGTTCCAATCTTGGAATGGATATTGTGCTGATGGGGGCTACTCTCGACCGTGAGCATAAAAGTCTTACTTGAACGTTGCCTGTGTCTTCGACACTTCGCACGTAAATGCATGCTCCATAGGCATACATGCTAGCATCGGCAAAACCATGTAATTGCGTTTTGGATTGCGGCAACAAAACATATCGTGGAATTTTAATGAGGTCTAGAGATGAAAGTTGATTGCGAAATTGTGTCCATTGATTATGAAGGTGAGAAGAAAGGGTCTCGTCCCAATGAAGTTTTTCCTTCCAAAGAGTTTGGATAAATACCTTTGCCTGTAGAATAACCGGCCCTATATGTCCCAGGGGGTCGTACAATCGAGCGATATCGGATAGCACCGTACGCTTAGTTATTTTAGATGGAGAAGGAAGTTGTTTATATGAAAAGCAGAACTCATCAGATTTAGGATTCCAGATTAGGCCAAGTGCCTTTGTAACACTGCTGTCATTGATTTGAAGAAACTCCTCTCTTTCTTCGTCCGGTATATGCGACAAGAACTCCATCGAGTTAGAACACCATTTTCTTAGGTGGAATCCGCCTTTCCATAGCAACGAAAATACCTCATTCTTAATTTTAATTAGATCATTTAACGATCCTGCTCCCGTTAACAGATCGTCGACGTAAAAGTCAGATTTGACTACCTTTGACCCAATGGGAAAGTTGAATTGCTCATCTACAGCAAGCTGATGGAGACTTCGAATCGCCAGAAAAGAAGCGGGTGCAGTTCCGTATGTTACAGTGTTAAGAGTATAAATATTAAGGTACTTTGAAGCATCATCACGCCAGAGGATACACTGCATGTTATTATTTGGAGACTGAAGGTTTACGCAACGATACATTTTTGCAATGTCGGCGGTTATTGCTAAACGATGTATACGGAATTTTAATAAGGAGCTAAAAAGATCACACTGAATAGTTTGTCCTACCATCAAAATGTCGTTTAATGACAAGCCAGATGACGTCTTCGCAGAACCATTGAAAACAACGCGTAGTTTAGTTGTGGTACTTTGGGCTTTAAACACGCAATGGTGCGGTAAGAAACAATGTGGTTGCTGCAATATATTTGCAGGGGCCTTAGTCATGTGTTTGAGGTGTTTGTATTCTTTCATGAAATCAGCATATTGTTGTTTAATATGTGGATTACGATTTAATTTGGTTTCTAGATTGTAAAACCTTTTCTTAGCAGCTTCGTAAGAGGATCCTAATTGACTGGGCGACATTTTGAAAGGGAGTTCAACGGAATATTGTCCGGAAGATAAACGTTTATGAGTTCGAACAAAGTTTGCCTCGCAATCTTGTTCCTCTGGAGTTTTGGTTTGACTGGGTTTATCGCTTGATTCAATTTCCCAGAAACGCCTTAAAATTTGACCTAACTGAATGTCGTCATTGTTGTTATGATGGTTATTATTGTTATTCATCACTTTAAGACATACGCCAAGCGAAGAACAAGTCCCGAGAGATCCTGACACAATCCAACCTAATCGAGTTTTCTGCAGAGTTGGTGCATTTTCTCCTAAGCGAATTTGTCCGATGGAAAGCAAATCAAAGAATAGCGATGCTCCTATTAAAATGTCTATTTGACAAGGCTTGTTAAAAGTCGGGTCGGCTAGCTCGATATTTTTTGGAATGGATAATGAACTACAATTGATATACTGACTTGGCTGGTTTTCAGTTATTGATGGAAGTATGAAGCAGTCTAATGTAGTGCTGAAGTCATTAATCCGAGAACGAAGGGTGATAGTCACCTTTTGATTTACAGAGGCATGAGTGGAACTAATTCCGCTAATAGACATGTCTGTTGTGGACCTTGGTAATGCCAAAAGCTGAGCAAACCTTGATGTTACGAAATGTAATTGTGAAGCAGAATCCAGCAACGCCCTAGCTGGTATAAACTTGCCGTATTTATCTCGTACTAGCACAATGGCGGTTGCAAGAAAGACGAAATTATTTGGTTTAATTGTATGTTTGAATTGAGTTGAATCCGCTTTGAATGTTGAAGCTAAGACTGCATTACTAATATCGGAATGAGAAGAAGAGTTATTGTTTAAATTAGGGGGTTGGAACATAGAGGCATTTGTAGAAGGAGCATTTCGTTCGATACTGGTGCTGGAGACATTGGAGGTTATATGTAGTAATGTGTTATGTCGGCCCTTACACTGCTTACAACCCTTAGATCGACAAAATCTAACTGAATGACCACTTCTCAAACAATTTATGCAAACTACTAGTCTTTTTACTTCCGATATGCGTTTTTCTACTGGAAGCGATATAAAAGCTTGACAACTATATATGTTATGACGATTTGAGTTACAAAATATGCAATTGTTATTAGGATTTTGTGCATTTAATGTGTTAGATGTAATGAGTACCTTACGTGAATTCGATTTGTGATGATGGTTTATGATGCTGCTAGAACTTACTCCTCTTTTGCTGTAGTTTTGAAGTGTGCCTTCCATGTTCTCGAGAGTTCGACACCTTTTGTCCAAAAATTTTGACATCTCCTCCCACGACGGTATGACATTGAGTGGAGCTTCTTCCTCCCATTTTGATTGGGTTTGGCAATCCAATTTACTATGGATCAGAAATACCAATAAGCCGTCAGATAGCTGCTCTTTAGTGCCAAGAGATTGAAGAGCTCGCAGGTGAGAATTAACGGAATCACTTACGTCTCTTAAGCTATTTGCCGTTGATGAATTAACTGGGCGGAGATCGAATAACTCTCGTATGTGGGCCTGAAAAATCAAACGGTTATTATTAAATCGAGATTTAAGTAGTTCCAAAGCCTGCGCGTAGTTCTCTGATGTCATCTCCAACGACTCAATTGTCCGAAGTGCCGAATCCGTCAGGCATGAACGTAGATGCTGGAACTTCTCGATGCGAGTAAGATCTTCATCCGAATCCACCAGCGTGGTGAACATGGATTGAAAATTAGGCCATTCAGTGTATTGTCCAGAAAATTTAGTAAGCTGAATTCTTGGTAAATGAGCATTTTTAGGTTTAGCCAGGAAATTACCAAACGATTCTTCGTGAACTGCAGGTAACACACGTGGTTTTTTGCAACTAATTTATTTGAGAATCTGAGTTTTGATCACACAATAGTTTTCCTCAAAATTAGCACGCTTATCACTTTCAAGTTCCCTTTCGTCGAGAACCTCAATGTTGGTTTGATGCTCATCAAACTTAGCAGCATAAGATTCCAACATACTTAGCCTGGTTTCTAGTTCATGCACAGACATATTATTGGAGTCACTTGTAAAAACACCTTTTAGCTTTGTTAAGCTTCCGAGAACCGAAGCACGTTTTGTTTTCGCGATGGAAATTTCTTTATCCGTGTTTGACATTATTCCAAAATGATTTTAACGCGGAATCTTAATCTGTCCTGTCACGGTCGCCAATGTCTTGACAATTTAATATTTTTTAAATTGTTTAATTCAAATTAATGCTTGCATGCAAAAAATGAAAAATCACGACTACTTCTGGTGTAAATATCTTTATTATTACGAGTATTAAGTTTAATTAAATTTCCGACCGATCACCACTATGTCCAAAAGAGAAGTGAAGTAACAAATCGTATGACAATGATCACTTAGCTAATATTCGGTTATGCAGTTACACAAGAATAGGTATAGAACGTTATCGCCTGATAATGAGGAGAATAGAAAGCCAATACATAATATTTACATGGTAATGTGAGTTTTTTACAAGATGATGACAGTGGTGATAAAAAGTAATACTTTAATTGAGGAAACAATAATGTACATATGCGGTATACATTTAGGAGTTTAGAAAAAAGATTATAAAATATGATTGAAGGTAAAATAATATGACACAATGTTGAACAATACTCGTATGTCGTCATTTTCATGGAACAGCCGGATAATTTCTAGACGGATACTGCAAACAAGGCGTGCATGTTGAAGAAGATCATATAAGGCCTTAAGTAGTCAGAACGTCAGAGGAAATTTAAGTTGGACAAGGCTTTAAAGGAACTAGGATACAAACAGTCTCCATACGATAAATGCATCTACTGCAACACTAAAATCAACAAAAACGTCACTGTTTATCTCGTTGACATTCTTTTAGCTACAAATGATTAAAATCACATTGTGGAAGAAGTTCGATATTCGCGATATAGGTGAACCACATACATACAATGTGAATAGGTGAAAGTCATACAATGTGAATCAAACGAAACCATCACTTTTACCTTCACAAGTCAAACTCAATATTCACAGGGAATCAGGCATCAAAGGTGGAAACGAGAGAGTTGATAATACTGCATATATGCAGCCAATTTGATGCTTAAAGTTACACTTTCATGGTAACCAAATGTTTTTGAACGAATCTTCAATGTTCTCAATCTATGGAAAAGCCACTAATCTTGTACTACTAGGTGGCGCAAAGGTCATTATCCTATCGGAAGGTGCTATAATTGTTGCAAATGGCGGCGAATGTCAATTCTACTTTGACATTTGTGAAGTAAACAGATACAAAATACACGTCAACAAGACATGAATCGCTGCACTCCTAAAGAACGCGGAATAATTGTTACGATTTTCTTGCGGGCAAACACTACGACGTTTAGCCGCTCTCCTAGAAAAGTATGGGACAACAGGAGATGTTACCAGGTCTGGCCGGCCCCGGAGCAGTAGTTCTGCTCAGAATATCGCAGATGTGGTTGAAGATGTCGCAGAGGACCCCGGAGTATCGACCAGATGACGTGGCACGCAATCGGGCATTAATCGGCGGTGTTTACAGAGAATTTTGGTGATAGACTATAAGATGTTCCCTTACAAAGAGCAGACAGTGCATCAGCTGTTAGCTGACCGCCATCCTGAATCTCGACCACGAGGGAGACAGCTTTCCATCGAAAATCATCATGAGCGACGAGTCCCATTTCCATCTTTCTGGATATGTGAATAAGCAAAATTATAGCTTCTGGGGCACGAAGAGCCACTACACACTCAAAATTACTGCATTGTGTGCTGTTTTCGCTGGAGCCGTCATTGGGCCTTATTTTTTCGAAAACGCCAGGGGCCAAACAACTACTGTCGACGGCGAGCGCTACTGAGTCATGCTCGACGACTTTTTTTTTCCTTATGTGGATGAATTAGGACTGGAGAACATGTGGTTCCAATAGGATGCAGCAACGGCGCATACTGCACTAGCCACAACAGAAATTCTGAGGGCTGCATTTCCGGGCCGTCTAATCTCTCGTTTTGGCGATTTGCACTGGCCGGCAAGATCGCTTGGCTTAACCATTCCAGACCTAATTGTTTGGGTTTTTTTGAAGTTACGAGTCTATGTCAACAAGCCTCACACTTTTGAAGCTCTCAAAGAGAATATCCGTCAAGAAGCGAGGACCTATAGCCTGAAGTTCTGGCAAGAGTGATGGAAAATGCCACAAATCGGGACCAAATCCAAATGAACATAATCGAAAAGCAGAACCAACATTTTCCGCTCTTAAAAAAAAAAATACAACCAAAGAACATCGGGTGACAACTTTTGCGCCACCTTGTATTAGGTGATTTCAGTATTGACTCTTGATCTGACTTTTGATCCTTACCTTGCGCTTTTGGCTGAGCATATACTCCATTCATTCATAAATGAAATCACAAGGCCTACATCCAGCACTTGTCTTGATAATGTTTTTGGTCGTTTTTCGAAAACACCTATAAACCGATGTGCTGGCACTAATTTGGATCTGCACATTTCTGACCATTGCATGACTGGCATTTTATTTAGTATTTTGAAAACTTAGAAGGAATGTTAAAGGTTTTTCGTCACCTAGGATATACAGAGGGGAGAGTGGTACTCGCCAAAAATAAATAAATCTATTGTATTGTGTAATAACGGTGTGGCTATCGATGACCCTAAAGCAGTATCAAATATTTTTAAACATTTTTGCTACGGCCGTCGTGGTGCCAAATTTGGAGTTTTCTACTTACTGTAACTTTTGCGCCAGGTAAGTAGTAGCTTTTTCTTTGCAAAAATATCAAGCCGTGCTGTTTTCAAAATTATCAACTCTCTTGACAACTCAAGCTCTTGTGGAGATTATGGTATATCCAATTTCACCCTTAAAAAATGGAACTGATCTTAGTATTTTCAGCGAAATCTTTCCGGATAAACTAAAGTGTGCCCATGTAATAAAGAGTGTTTTTTTTAGACGTTAGGTTTTTAAACTGGCAACACTTTTTCCACAAATTTTCAATTTGACAGTTGAAAGTTGATTTATGGTTAGTACGTTTTGCAATTTTACGATGAATAGATTGACTCGAGAACAACGTGTTCAAATTGTGCAAACTTATTTTGAAAATCGTGCTCTACGTCCATTTTACGATTGACATACGAGTAATCGTCCATCTGAGCAAGTTATTCGGAACACCATGGGGATAATACGCATCCCCAAAGACGACAAACAGTGTGAAGAGAAGAATTTATTGCCGTTGTGGAGAGCAGTGTTGCGAAGAATCCGAATGAGTCGATTCGCCATCGTGCACAGCAACTAGAGCTGTGCCTATCCACTTTGTGGAGGATTTGACGGAAAGATCTTGGCTTAAAAGCTTATAAGATCCAGCTTGTGCAAGAATTGAAACCGCATGAACATTATACGCGTCGTAGGTTCGGTGAGTGGGTCGAAAACATAATTCAGCTTGATCCTCATTTTCAACGCAAAATTTCGTCCCCCGTTGATTCCCATTTTTTAAATGAATATGTAAACAAGCAAAACTGCAGAATTTGGAGTGGAGAAAACTGAGAAGTCTTTGTCGAAACGCCCTTACAACGATTAAAACTCACTGTTTCGCGTGCTTTATGGGCTGGTGGAATCATCGACCCATATTTCTTTAAGGACGATGCCGGCCAGAATGTTAACGTCAATGGAGAGCGCTATATAAACATGATTTCTGACTTCTTCATCCCTTAGTCGAATGGTATTGATATGATAGAGCTTTGGTTTCAACAAGAAGGCGACACATTTGCTGAATTTCGCGTAATGGACCTGTGATCTTATACCTTTAGATTATTTTCTTTGGAGGTATGTGAAGTCACTAGAGTATACCAATAAACCATAGACTGGAAGTGAACATTCGCCATGTTATTGCTGATATACGGCCCCAGTTGCTCGATAAAGTTGTCGAAAATTGGACTTCACGATTGCGCTTCATTCGGGCTAGCCGTGGCTCGCATATATTTACTTAATTTAAATTTAATTTAAATCATATTTAAACACTAATGGACATCAACGTTCATATTGAAGACCTTGGACTACCTTGCAATGATCTAAGTCCTGTTCAGTTTGAGCTCAGAGCGTTCTACAAAGTTGTAGATGAAAGAAAATGCTGTGCGGGACTCTTCGTGGATATAACGAAAGAATTTGACACGATTAACCACAGAATTCTCCTACACAAATTATGTTTTGCAGGTTTTCGTGGCTTTACACATGATTGGTTTGAGCCCTACTTTATAAATAGAACCCAACAAGTTAAGGTAAAAGATTTTATAACAGATAAAAAACGTTGAGTCTAGGTGTGCCCCAGAGTTCAGTTCTTGGTCCAATACTGTTTCTGGTTTATATAAACTCACGTTTTCGACAGCCATTTGTAAGAAAATTGATCGCCTTTGACGATAACCTAGGCATTGTATATTGCTCGAATAGTACTCTAAATCTAAGTGCTGACATAAATCTCGACGTTCACCTTCTACGAATTTGGTTTGCAGAACATGAGCTAGTCATCAGTACTAAAACTAAATTGTTGAACTTCAGCCTTAGCATGAATAGTTCTTCTTATTACATCCCTGGGCAGGATTTAGACTTTTGCACGATCCCTTACCCCCCATTCTGCTCAGTTCTGTGCTACATTTCTAAAGTTTTGAACGTTTAGCTTTTGTATGTCGTTAGTTACACCAACTATCCATCTTGTTCTTGGTCTGCCTCTTGTTGTCATGTTTTCAGGGTTGCCGTTGAATACTCTTTTTTTCTGGAGTCTTCCATTCTTATTACATGTCCAAGCTATCTTAACCGTTGGGCTTTGTCTTCGTCTTCTATAATATAGGGTTTTCCAATAAGCACTTGACAACTTTTTTTTTATATAAAACGCAAACCATTTGAGATATTTCAAAAACTTTAATATCGGCTTGAAGTACAATCAAAACATTTATAAATGGAACTCGACTTCGTTCATATGGCCACCGCGGGCACGTTTCCAGCGGTCGATTCGTTGGACCCAATTTTCAACGACTTGGCCAAACATTTCGGCCGAAACGGCCGCTATTTCGCGTTCAATGTTGGCTCTGAGCTCTTCCAACGTCGTCGGCGTGTTGGCATAAACCAATGTTTTAACGTAGCCCCACAGAAAATAGTCAAGCGGCGTTAAATCGCACGAACGAGGCGCCGAATCGACTGGCCCATTTCTTGAGATAACACACACACCATACTTACTCTTCAATAAATCGATTGTAGCGTGACGATCGTTATCGTCGACGAAAAAATATGGCCCAATAACGCCGCCAGCATACAAACCGCACCAAACAGTTATTTCTTGTGGATGAAGTGGTGATTCATGAAGCACATGTGGATTTTCACCCGACCAAGAACGCATATTTTGCTTATTGACGAACCCATTGAGCTAAAAATGAGCTCTGTCACTGAAGCTGATCTTGCGATGAAATTCATCACCTTGACGCATCTTCTCCAGAAGCCAATCGAAGAACGTACGTCGCTTCAAATGGTCCATCGGATTCAATTCTTGAGTCAGCTTGATCTTGTATGGGTGTAAACCAAGATCCTTACGCAAAATACGCCATAACGCGGTCTGAGCGGTGCCCAATTCTTGAGAACGCCGTGGAATTGACTGATTTGGATCGTTTGCTACGGACGCCTGAACGGCAGCGATATTTTCGACACTTCGACCAACCCGTTGTCTCACTGACACGGCAACTTCACACAACGAATATGTAGACTCAAATTTTTGCACTAAACTTGTTATTGCCTGTCTACTAGGGCGAGAATTATGGAGTTAACGCTCTTAAAGTTGCAGTCACCGACTCCGAATTTCGGTAGAAAATTTTTATAATTTGCAGACGTTGCTCGTTCGTGTACTTTACCATGATGAAAATGTTGAGTTTACTGAATAAGTTGACAGTGGCAGTTTGATGATTAGTGAACGAGTGCGTTCACAAATTAAATTCAAAGTTGTCAAGTCCCTATTGGAAAACCCTTTAGTATTGTGTTGATTTCCTCATGATTTCTTCTGATTGTTTTCCTTTGGAAGATTCTCAGATCCTTTTCATCGGCTGTTGTTAGCGACCAAACTTCACTATAGGGCGTAACACTGTTTAGTATAGTGATGTCTTCAGTTTTTTTGACAGGAGTTTGAATTAAGGTGGTCTTTTTGTGCGAAAAAAACAGGCGTTGCGTACTCTTAGCCCGTCTTGAACACAGTGATGCATACTGTTATCGTTCCTTAACGCGCCTTTGAAATCAATGAACTGGTGGTGTGTATGGAGTTGGAACTCTTGAGTTTTTCCCAACATTTTCCGTAGTTTGAAAATTTGATCCATGGTGTACATTCTTGGGATAAAACCACGCGGCAGACGGGATGTTGACGAGACTTATTCTTCTGTAGTTGGTTGTTCTGTAGTTCAGAGGATCTCCCTTCTATAGGGTCGGACAAAAAATGCCGAAATTCCAGCCCAGATTTTCGAGATCAGTTGTTGTATTCTCCGTATTGAGTCACTACCTACTGCAACTTGTGGATTCCTGTCCTGACTTCATTTTGATCGGCTGGGCTGAAATGTTGGGTCTTCGTCGAGGTTAAATGGTTCGTCATCACCGTTCAACAGTCTGCAGAAATAATCTTTCCAGATTCTCAGCATCGACCGTAGTTTTATAATACTACGAATATCCATCACCACTCTTGAAGATTTCTATTCGGGCTCCACAACTTTGGCAAGTTCGTTTTATTGGGTGGCGTTGTACCATATGACCAATATAATTTTTCCGGAAATTTTTATTCAATCAAAATAGGATCCGTTGGCATCTAGGACATTCTTCCAACGTGATACAAGGTCAAGTATTCCTTTTTCGTAGAAGTGCTGACTTTTTGAGGCAATGAAATCTTCAAAGGCTTTCATGACCTCTGCTCAGTTCCGGAAGACCTTCTGCCAGCAAAATGAATCCAGATTGCGGAAAAGATTGTAATCCATTGGGAAAATATCGGACCGTGCCTATTGAGCAACGCAGATTGCATTTCAGCCAATTTTTCCTCACAATATTTGGCTGCATTTATCGTTTCCCCTGGTTGAAGAAATGAAAAGTGGATTGATCCTTTCGATGTCCCCCAAATTGTCACCATAACCTTTTTTTGGGTGAAGATCGGGCTTTGGGGCGTGTTTTGGTTTTTCATCTGAATCCAACCACTGCCCAGATCTTTTACGATTATCATACAGTATCCGCTTTTCATCACAGGTGACTATCCGGCTCAAAAACGGTTCAGTTTGGTTTATTAATGTAAGTGTCGTAGTTTTTGGGATTCGTTCAGTTCATGGGGTACCCACTTATCGAGTTTCTTTACCATTCCTATGAGAGAAAGGTGTCGACTTATTGTCATTGGGGATACTCCCATGCTTTGTGCAATCTCCCGCACCGATTTTGTTGGGTCTGCATCCACCGTTGCTCTTAAAACACCATCGTCAACTAACGTTTCCGGCTTTCCACGTGGTTCATTTTCGAGGCTCAAATTTCCCGAACGGAACTTTCCAAACCAACGCCGTATAGTGCGTTCGTTTACCGCTACACCCTCAAATGCGTCATAAATGTTTTTCATTGTCAATGACGCATTGTGTCCTATCTTAAATTCGTAAAGGTTTCGAATTTCAATTGCCGATAGCATGGTAAATAATTCCTAGAAAAAAAAAAACGGTACTTGTAACGAACCCTAAAATTCTCACACGGCAAGCAAACGTACCACTTTATTTAAAAAAAAAAGAAAATTTAACGTTCTGGCACAGATTTTCACTCGAGAACTTCTTATTTCCGACTGAGCGAACATCGGACATTTCATGTGGTGAAACCCAATATTTTTTGATAGAACTTTCAAAATCCTTTTTTCTGGTTGCACCTCCCTAAGGCCGATCCAGCTCTTCTCTTGTTCTTCCTTTATCTTTCTGCTCGTAGACCTTGCGAGCCCTTCTTCCTCGCCTCGGCTGGGCTGCTCTGAAAATGGCAATTACGTAAACACCCTCGAACATGTGACTTTCTGTGGCATCAGAATTCAACTAGGAATATTGCCTCTGAGTCATAGAGAATACGAAAGAAACTTGCAAAGATGGTTAGATTAAGTTGGGGTGCACCTGATATTTACTCAGAATCTAGTGTAAAAGCCCCATCAAATCAAACAACAGAACATGAACAAAGTGAGACTCATGTGGTAAGTAAACTTTGAAACATTGTATATCCCTCACTGACCCCAACTATTTGCTAGTTACAGAGCCATTAAATCTCAGTAAACAAAAAGTCCCTAAACAAATTGTTTTAAGCAAACTCCTCCTCGACCTTTGTAAAAATGCTAAAAACGTTCAATTCAATTCAAAGAAAATGAATGTGTTCCATTCACAATAGCAATTACAGCAGTCTATCCATAAACCGTTTATCTAATTCAACACCCAATTTAGAATGCTTACTCTAAGACTACAACCAATTCCGTCTGAAAAAATATTTTTTTCTACACTATTTCACAAATAATTCTCCACTCACTTGAATGCTGATTTCCGATTTCTCTCTCCAGATTCACAGTCAAATTCTTCATACTCTTCGCATCTAGAAGATACTGTGAGAAAGTCTTATTATCACTGCGAAACTGATAAGCAAGACTCTGCATCATCAGGTAGCACGTATTCAACCCTGCAATGTTCATCTGTCCGTTGCGTTCATGCAGAAATAATGCTGTCTGCCACTTGTATCTACACAAAAAGAAGAAGAATCTGTTCTATTTTTAACTAAAGATACAAACTCCATCTCATACTCACTGTTGCATTACCCTTGTAGTTAACTTTGCCAGAGACTGAAAACTCACAATGCCGGTCCTCAGGAGCATGAAGAACTCATCGCTGCATGAAGTCTTCTTCTTTTCAAAGTCATAAGTAGCACCGCCGACGGATATTAGAGGAGTCCCCTGCCCATGGAAGTACTTTGTTATTCGTGCCACGGATGCTGGAGCACAGAAAAAATTCAAATATAGGGTGGTAGCAATTGACAGGGACTACAAAGAAACTCACCCAAAGGATAATCGCAAGAAGGTCCAAAGATGACATGTGAGCAGTTTTTCAAAATCCCATCCATGGCGTTAATTAGCGCAAAGGACGCATCACATCTGTCGTCCTGGGGAATCCATTCGAAGCGCACATACGGTGGGATGAGTTGGGCATCGCGAATTTCATCCTCAGCAACTTTAAGGACTGGTAGAACACGACCCAATGAAGCTTCGTATACATCGCTTAGGGGTAGAAGGACTAGTGCTCTTATGACGCAGTTGCGGGAGTTGTTTTTGGTAATGCAAATCGACTCACAGGGTTCAGTATCCTGACTGCGGCAGCTGCATTCTGCCATGGGCAGAAGAGTTGTTGCTAATAGTGGAAGCAGGAAACCGAATACTAAACGCCATGCTGGGAGCATTGGATGAATGTTTGTCCGGCATTTTGAAAATTTGGAATCCAGATGGATTTTGTGGTTGGCGGTGATATTGGTAGAGGAGACACTATTCTCTTCACCTTTTGCGGTCGCTTCCCCTTGAGACTGGCACAGGACGATTGGCAAATCACTTTTGTTACAATCTAATCGCATAGTACCCGGACTCGTAACTTCGGATTAGGATGAGTTCGCAGATTGGAGGTCATTTACCACTTACGAGTAACTATGAGAAGAACTGACTGGCGAACTGGTACGAAACGATGGGAGTCAAGGAGGCCTTGTGCCATATAAATCTGAAAAAGAAAAAAAAAATGAGAAAATTAGTGAGAAAGTAGACAGAGGCTATTGCTAAAATTATAGCTAGAATGACTTCTAGGGTCGAGAAGTTGGAGTGCAGTAGAAAAGAGGCACTAACAACTCTACAAAGACTTATCTGGGTCATTTGATCGGAGCCCTCTAGGTTAAAATAGTTAAGGCACTCAATAAAAGAGTGAGACACACTAGCAGTTCTTTAAATATACTTTTCAATATCAACGGTCCTGATGAAGACCTTTCTAAATAACCTGTCAGCTCAACTTACAAATACCAATGATCTTCAACATTCCAAGTCTGCTGCTGCATCCCTACGTAAGAGGCTTTCCGTGTTGAAAATAAATCTTCATACAGTAGACACACGAGAACCATAGGTGTGGAATTTTCCTTTCTTTGGCTGTCGTGGCAGGAATGCTTCAGGGTCACCTTCTGGAAAGAGCCCAGGTGAGAGGTCGAACTACCAGACCAGATTGTTAAACAGTATAGACGTGACTCCAAGTGATTATACTGCAGGTAGTACTCGCAATAGCAACAATCTCTCCATGGTCTTCTCAAACGCGGCCGGGGCATGGACTCTAGAAGGAGCTATAACAAGAGTCGCCGAAACTCTTTCTACGACATGTTCAGCAGATTGGGCTGGAACGATGGAGAGACCACTAAAGAGGTTCGGCCTGTTACGGTTAAACTTGGTCAGAAAAGACAGAAAGACAAAGACAATCACAGTGCTGTTTTCGACGTCTAAGGCGAACGCACGTCGCAAGGTGACGCCAAGTGCTGTCTAAGTCACTTGTGCTAAAATTCTAACGTCTCCAGCGGCAACAGAGAAGAGAAACAGATCGGGGGATGTGACACACACCGAAACTAATCAAGATGCATCCTCTTCTACCGTTTCGAACAGGGCCAAGAGGAAACACGTTTCTGGCACTCCTTGTGTCGATGGATTTTCCGCGCATAATCCTCGGATGAAATCGATGCTGCAGCCAAGAACCGCTAGAGTTCTAGTGGATGGAAATCGGATGAAACAATCAAACCCATAGACAAAAATAAAACCAGCGGGCGTTTATCCGCACACAATCCTTGGACTAGGCCGGTGCTACTGGCAAATGTGTTAGTTTTGGTCGACGGAGATGGGTTACTACGATCGAACCCATATTGAGAAACAATTTTGGAGGTGGTTTTCCACACAAGATCCAACTACAACCAGTAAATGTAGCAGTTCGGGTGTACGAAATTTGAATGCCACTGGAAAAGCCCGTCAGCTTAGTGTCGTAAGCTCAGTACGAAATACTCGTAAAAGGTAGAAACATTCAAAACCTTAACAGCGCCCCATCAAATGTGTCGTACTCATGTGGCCAGAAAGGAAAGACTCCTGCAGATCGCCCTATCTATGTTGGAATGCAAATTTGCAGAGACTACGTAGGGAAGGCAAAAAACTTCTAAACAAGTCACTAAGGGTTAATTTGAAGGAAGAAGACAGATAATGATATCTCGCTGATGGCCTTATCTCGCCTGTCGCCTACAAATACATAAAGGTATAGACTAGCTGCTCCCAACTCTGAAGAGAATATTCACTGCTAGCTTAGCGAGCAGTAAAAGTAGGTCTTATGCCTTAAATCGAATGGATGGCTACAAGCTCGCCAGAACTTCAGACTAATCAGTCCGACTTTTTTCGTGTTGAAGAGTATTTAGCATGTATGTATAGCATGTATCTTTTGCCAAAAATCAACATTGGTACGCGGCAGGTCCTGCGGGACTGTGCTGCAAAATATGCTGAAGGAGTACGACAAGAAGGAGTACGCTCTTATCGACAGTGGTGGTGCTTTTGATAGCGCAGCTTTTGACAGCATGTCATGTTGATAAGATCAATGGTGAACATACCTTGATTGCGGATGCTAATTTCGGTCAATATGTGATAGCGGGGATAAAGAGGGGTTTTCGGCAAAGCGGCGTTCTGTCTCCACTGCTTTGGTGCATGTTGATAGACTCACTGCTCAAAGCTTTCAATACTTCTAACGTTATGCACAAGCGTACGCGGAAGAAGTAGCTGTACTGTCTGTTGGATCGTGTCTAGCGACTATCTGCTCGAAAGCCCCAGGCGCGATCGACGATTGGTGCACTAGAAGTGGGCTTTCAGTTAATCTTCTCAAGACTTAGGTAGTTCTCTTTACAAGAATGAGGAAGCTGTCTGGTCTGACTCATCTAGTGTTCAAAGGTATCACCATCCAATTCTCCAAAGAAGCTAAGTATTTGTGTGTCATCCTGTATAACAAACTTCTCTGGACTAAACTTCCACATTACGTCAAAAACTTATAAGGCGCTGTCTTCTTTCTGGGAGTGTAGAGGAGCTGCCGCCAAGACATTGGGCCTGTCATGTCATTCCTGCTTTTACTAGACCCCAAAGAACGGTCCTTTCCTTAACACGCCTGGCTCCGCTCTGTATGCATTGATGAATCTCTATCCTCTTGATGCGAGTACTCGTATTTGCTGCACTCTCAAAGCCATCTTCCGTTTAAAGAGAACTGGTATTTGGTAGAACACGCACTTAAGCTTTGATGCTCTTGAGCGCCGGCTCACTTTTGACTCTGGTCTTATTGACATGCCGTCTGATGACACTAGAACTCCTGCAGCAGAAGAAATACAAAATCGCTTTTTCCCGTACCCAGGAATAGTTTCGACCAAGTCAAGTCTTCACGGATGACTCCAAAGCCGATTCAGAATACGGGGCTGGTATCTTTCAGGAGGATGAAAATGTTAAATTTCACTCCTCTTTAGGACTGACTTGCGTTTGTCTTTCATTAGGATAGCAACAAAGCTGCTGGACCTGATGGCTTACGGCCCGAGGTATTTAAAGCTGCTAGAGCAGCGTACACCAACTCATTTCCCAGATTTGGTTAGACGAGTTTATGCCTGATCTGCTCAGCATCGATAGCCCGATCCACGAAAAAGGAGACCCCCTCAGCTGGCATAAGTCTCCTCAACATCGCGTACAAGATGATATTTGTCATATTACGATGACCGTCAATGACCTGAGTGGCCGCTATCAGTGTGGTTTCAAACCAGGAAAGTCCACAATCAACCAAATCTTCTTTTAAGGCCGCATATGACAGCATTTATAGAAACGAGCTATATAGAGCCATGTCAATTGGCATCCCTGTCAATCTCATCTGTCTATGCAGAATGACGGTTGAGAACGCTCGCTGCTCACGCTAACCAAAACCTTTCACGTCAGAAAAGGTTTTAGACAAGGTAACGCCCTGTCATATGATTTCTTTAACATCAGACTTGATGGAATTGTGCAACTACTAACGTACGCTAACATTATTGACTGCCACAGTCACAGCCACAGATTTAGCAGCAAATAAAGGTAAAACTAAGTATATGCAGTCAACCAGAAGGGACATACAACATCAGAGAATTGGACAAAATGTCTCGGTCGACAGCTATAATTTCGACACAGTAAGGGACTTTGTCTACGAGTACCTTTGCTCTTCTATAAACTCTGCCAACAACACCACAGGAGAAATATGTACAACGAGGAATCACTCTTGCTAATCGCTGTTTCTTTGGGGTAAGAAAGCAATTGAGTAGTACGGCCCTATCCCAAAACTCTAACGATACTCTATATAAATCCTTAACTATCCCAGTCGTACTTTATGTCCTGAAGCATAGAAGTTCGAAACATCGACATCAACTTAGTCAGGAAACAGTGCAGGCTAGAACATGTAGACACCAACACTCCGGCCCGTAGAGTCCTCGAATCTAACCCGGAGGGACAACGCAGTAGAGGAAGACCTCACCTTTGGTTGGTGGCGCATACAGGTAGAAATGGATCTTAACCGACTTGGAGTGCGCAATTGGAGACTAAAGGCCGCTAAAGCCTGAACTAACTGATGAGACTTGTTTGTTGAGGTCCATGTTCGAAATCGCCGATAAACTTTCTAGACAAAGTTCAGAGGAGTGTTTCTCAAGACCCGACCAAACGTAAGAACTGTCTGCGTCCTCGGTTGGTGCTTCCATTGACAGTTGGGGTTTAAGAGAGCATAACTGCAGACTTCGTGACTGTCCTGGTTGCCGGCAGACCAAACGAATACTTTCCGATGACGATACATCCTAAATCACAATCGGCAGCATATGAAATTTTAACAGGAGTTGTATGAGTGCCACACAGGCTACTTTTCAGCTCCTTCAAGACCATCTTTCAAGAAGCTCATTTCATCATTCCTCTTATGAGCAATCTTCTCCTTCTGACACCACCTTTGATTCAATCGCCTTGAACCTATACCCTGTACATCATCTTTCCGAGACACAATCATTCCCGATAGTGTTGCTAATTTCCTAGCGCTCCGGTTTCCGCCACAAGGAGGTGGAATCAGCAAATTTCTTGTGGAGTCATAGTTGTAGAAGTGGCTATCACTACGCTGACGTCGCTCAGCGCATACCCAAACCGTACAACGCCCAATCACAAAACCGTCTTCATCTCTTTTCAAACAATTTCGGCCAAATGCAGATCATGAGATATGCTCAATTTCTTTGAAACCGTGCCTCAAAGGCCATATAATTCTACCAAACACGCAGAGCACTCATTTGATCCATTCCACGCGCTGAATTACAAAACACCGATAGTCACCTTAGAAATGTTACCGTGATGGATTAGCGAGCCGTGATCGATTAGTTAATTATTTTCCTACGTGCCATTAGCCTTGAGATAGTTTGACGTTTAGTTTTAAAAATAAAATCAGCAATCCTTCATGCTGTCACTTCTATTTCCAAGACGTCAATCTTGAAACTTCAGATACCAGCGCTCGTACTCGTATAGACTAACGAGCTTCCAAGTGACCAATCGAAATGATTTATGATTGTGTCCGGCTGATTGTCGTTGGAGGGCGCCAAAAAACCAAATGGTAACCCCTTTAAACAAAAATCTAAATTTAGATCTCCCATCAGCTAGTAATTGAATTTAACGTTATTTTCGAATACAAGAAGTCGACACGGCACGAAGAATTTCCTGATAACGAAAACCGAAAACGCAAATACCATTCCAGCGCTATGCAAAAACACGGTAATTTGAATTTAATCCATTCAAAATGGCGGGAAATAATAATAACAAAACGATTCCGGGCCCCAAATAGCTCGTACAACGAGCTAACTGGTCTGGGCCCACCTAATCGTTAAGGTCGAAGCACATGTTGGCATCTAAGGTATTCCTGGTGTTGGGAAAGCTCATTATGATTAATCAGGTGTCAAAATTCGGCTCTGGCTATTCCTATTTTGCAGGGCTTGAGTTAGCTTTGATGTCACCGGTAGCACTAAGGCTTTTCGGATTCAACTTTATTTATTGGAAAATTTTGGCACTCGTGATTTGTTGGAATTGCGAAATGGGGGCGCAGCAAAGTCTGAATTTGTTTCTAACGTGAATAAAGAATGTAAAATTGCTGGGTAATTTGCGGTGTCGGGGCTCTCCTTCGCCAGAAAAATAACTCAATCGGGTCTTCATTTTGAATATTTGTCCGATTTCTTTTGTTTACATTTTCATGCCGATTAATTTGGTGTTTTTGACGTTGATTGAGTGAAACATTGGGCAGCGTCCATTGGAAAAACATTGTAATTGGCCTACTCAAATGCTTGCTGTATGTTTTCCATATTTTATATTTATTTTTATCTATTCCAAGTCCAATTCTAAACACTAGAGCCGAACTAAGGCTTTTGTCAATGAGTGATGGATCACTTTGCCACAAATGCTCTTTAATTTTGTAACTATCCCAGCCCGCTTTTTTTTTGCAAGTGGTTGCATGATGTCGAGAATTAGCACTTAGATTGACATCACACAATGCGCAGCAGAGCTAAATTCGGAAATATAAGCCTAATTAGCACTGAGGTCCCTACAGAGGATAAGTATATCAGCAACAAAGGCGACATGTATGGCCTCCTATATTAGATCAAACATATGCTCAATGCCTGAGCTGTTACCTATCTCAAATGTGAGAGGAGATATTTACTCTACGTTGGGCATGAAATCTGGTTGGGTGCAGTAGAAATAGGGTAGGCACTGGGAGATGTCAACCGGGCGATATCCAGTGCTGTAACTGTTTCTACATATCAATTGTGCTTACTGGTCAATTTATAAGCACGAGTGTTGACCAGACAAAAAGTAGCAACACTAAACAGGACCACGGATGAATTCCCCAGATAGAATCAACACTGATGTAAAAAATCCCGGACCCTATCCGGGCTACTCCGACATATTTGAAGCTCAGGCCGTTAAGGATTTCTGAGACTAAGTCAGGGTCTTGTAAAAGAGATGTTGACGGATGAGCCCTTAATGCACCAACGGCAGCGCCCACATGCCCGAAAGGGTTGCTGACTTTGGTATAATCGACCCCTCGTCCTAGAGGCATCTACTCGTACAATGGAGTGGATGGAAAAAATAAACCAAGTCATGAAGCAAGAACTGGCCTCGAATACTGATGGATGTTCTGCTGACAACTCCTGCCAACGAACTTCGGATCTGCACGTGGAATGTTAGGTCTCTTAATAGGCCACGTGCAGCCACAACTGCAAAGCATATATTACCGTCATCCATCAGCCGGATCGATGGCCCGGAGAAAAGTTGATGAAAAACTGCGACACCTACTATGGCGATGGTTATCGATGGTTATTTGGATCCGGATTTGTTGTTAGAGGCAGACTTAGACAAAAAGTCTTGAGTTTGAGGCATGTGGACGAGCGCCTCGTAACAATCCATATTAAGGCTAAATTTGCAAATATTAGCTTCATATGCGCGCACGCCCCCTCACAGTAGAAAAATGACGACACCAAAGATGGCTTCTATGATCTACGAGCAGTGCCCTAGCTATGACATTAAATTTGTCCTCGGCGATTTTAATACAAAGCTAGGAAGAGATGGCATCTTTGCTAGTACTGTCGGAAGGTATAGCCTGCACGACACAACCTCCGTTAAGGGATTCAGCCTAGTCGACTTTGCGGTGGGGCGAAACATTGTCGTAGCTAGCACGCAGTTTCCGCATCTCGATATTCATAAGTAGACCTGGAGAACTCCTAATCAATCAACCGTCAACCAGAAGGTTGACAAATCATTCGTCCAGTATTATGGAAGTCCCAACGTTCCGAGGGTCCAACATCGACTCGGACTATTACCTTATTGTAGCCAAGATGCTCTTGAGAATATTCCGAGCACAGCAAAGGCAAGCTAATACTGTGAAGAAGTTTGACGTCGGACAACTATAATCGCAAAAGATCATTAGATCCTGTGCCGCCATCATCAAGTATTGAAGACCAGTGGCAGGATTGTCAATATGCAATCAGAAATGCCGCCTCTGATGTGCTAGGTTTTACTCGGCCACTACAACGAAACCCCTGCTTTGACGACGAGTGCCGGCAAGCACATGCAAACAAAGCGACAGTGCATAGAAGGACTAGAACTGTTCTCGAGCTCTACGAGCAGAGGAGGGGAGACGATTACCGGCTTCTCAGGAGGAAAAAAAACGAGTATGCGAAGCACGGTCGAGAAAATTTAGAGATGCTGCTCCAGGAATGATATTCGGAAGTTACACCAAAAGATAACAAAAATAAAAACATGCCACAAACACAAACACCGAACTGAGGATTTTGGAAGAGCATTTGTTTAAACTGTATAACGGCGACGACGAACAACATACCGCTGTCAGGCAGAATGAATCTTTCAACCTGGACGATGTAGGCCAACAACTCCATCCACCCGACCTGGATGAAGTGAAGATAGCCATATTTAAGCTCAGGTTCAGCAAAGCTGCTGGAGTGGACGGCTTGTCTGCCAAGCACTTCAAAGCGGCAGGCGATGACTTGGTAGGGAGCCTACACCAACTCATCTGTAAGATATTCACACTACGGCAGATCCTGGAAGAGAACCCATGAGCTCCAAATCGATACACACGACCGCTTCATCGATTTTAAGGCAGCGTATGAGAGTATCTATGGAGACGAGTCTGTCTGTGTTTTGTTTTTTTTTTCCTTTTGAGGGGAGGAGAAATGCCTTCCGCACCATAAGGAGGTCTGTTGGCGTGTTGACCATCCTCGTGTGTCCGCCTCTCTCCGCATGCTTTCGGATCATACGGACTAAAATTCCTCCCAACCCAGTGGCTTCTGACACAACCCCCTGGGACCGCTCTTCGCATTACTTCCAGGGGCTGTAGTTGACCTCCCAGTGTTTCCGGTCTTTAAACTCAGCCACATTTCTTATCAGCCTCGCTGTCCACCTTCCTCTGCTTTCCGAGATCCAGCGGTCTTGACACTTCCGTATCGTTTGCTGTTCTACTTGGTCGATTGCCTCTTCCAATCCCATTTCCGCCTTGTTTTCGTGAATGCACTTCGTCTGTGCCGCTAGTCTGGTTTTGGCATACCTGCCAAACTCGTCCGTTTATGCAGGATGACGGTGGAGAATGCATGTTGCTCCATCAGGATCGGTAAAGAACGAGACATGTTATGTCAGAAAAGGACTTGCGCATCCTTGAAATTCTTGAAAAAATAAAAAATTAGTGCAGAACTCACGCTCCAACACCAGAGGCACAATCATTAAGTCTCTGTCCAAGTATTTGCATACGAAGATGATATTGACATAATCGGAAGAAGGGAGCTTGATATCAGCGGAGCTTTCGCGAGTATTGACATGGAAAGGGCTAAAATTTGTTTAACGGTCAACGAGACCAAGACCAAGTATATGGTGTCAGCTGCAAAAGAACACCCTACACCGACGTCTCAGATAGAATATCACTCTCGACATACATAACTTTGAGCTAATTAAGGACTTTGCCTACCTAAGCTCCGCCGTTAATTCACACAAACACACCAGCGTTGAGATCAAACGAAGAATAATTCTTGCAAGTCGCTGCTTCTTTCGGCTAAGAAGGCAATCGATAAGTAAAGCCCTCACGCTAACAACCAAAGTAACCCTATACGAGTATAAGACCTTCATAATTTTAAGAATGCTATATAGCACAGAGACATGGACTTTATCAAAAATGGATGAGGGTGCTATTGGCAGCTTTCGGGTGATTTTCGGTCCCGTCTGCATAGACGGTGAGTGGAGTACTGTACGGGAAGTGAGAATCCAACGACTGAGGTATCTGGGTCATGTAGAACGGATGAACAGCAAATCTCCGGGCCGAAAAATCTTCAAGGGACAGCACGGCAGAGGAATATCGCTACTCAAGTGGTGCACACAAGTGGAAGGGGACCTCAGCCAACTAAGCGTGCTAAACTGGAGGCAGCTGGCTAAAGATCGAGTGGGCTGGAGACGCTTGTTAGTTGAGGCCGAGGTCTACCCCGGAGTGTAGTGCCACCTTATGTGAGTAGGTAAGATAGGCAAGACCTTGCATTCATCTCGAAAATTGAAAGTGGACATTTTGTGATGCCTTTACGTTCAACGGTGTCTATAATGTCTTTAGACTGTCTATAACAAACATTCTGTGTGCGTGTATGTGTGCATTTTAGTGTGTATGCATGCCCGCATGTGTCAGTTTTTTTGGCCCACGATAACTCCCAAATGAATAGTGCGTATGGATTTGAATTTTTATTCGACAGAGAAGGCGCATCCTCGATCACAAAGAAGTTGTCATCATCAACAGCCTCATTTGGATCTATGCCCGCTGCTACAAGTATTTGTTCGTTGTTCGTCGTTCGGGCGATTTTAAGACATGGAAGGTCGTTCTGATTATTTCTCCGAAATATTTTATTTATTTGCGGGAACATATTCGGGTTGCTGATGATGATGCAGATGCTCTGTAATTTTATTTTATTAATGTTTGGAGGTTTTTAATCGACGACTTCAGTGTCATGATCTCCGGGTTATGTCTGTCAGTAAACTGTCTGTACAAGGTTTTTAGTCTTGACAGCAGCCTACTTTTATGTCGGTGCAGTGCGTCAATAGTTGCGTTGCGGAATAAGTCTTCGTCGTCAGTGTATTGGTACCGAGGTATCGCTTTGTCCATTGTTACTTTGATTGTCTCGTCCATTAGTCTTAGATACCTGTCAATCTCCTCGTTTGACAGATTTCTGTTGGACGGTGGGTAGAGCGAATTCTAGGAGAGTGCTCTAGTCAGTGTTCTGGTGAAGTGTGTCCAACGCACCCTACTATAATTGTAGTGGATCGTCCCAGGAGAGGTTCAGCGCTGACGACCAAAGCTCCTGAAAAATAATTTTGAATAGAATAACGGATGGAGCTAGGAATCCTAATGGGTCAAATATGCTAGCTACTTCCGACAGCAAAGTTCGTCTAGTGGGCGTAGCACAAAATCGAAAATTAGACAATCGAAATGAGTAAACATCAGATGTAGGACTCCAATGCATCCCGTGCACCTTAATCAGAGAGTCTGAAGAATGTTGAAATTCAACCCAAGGAAATTCACAATCCTCTTTGGGTAAGCGAGCAAGCAAGGGCCAACAGTTCGAATTATATTTCCGTAATTCAAATTTTGCAAACGATAGTAACGAGACCAAGTCAGATTGAAGTTTAATTACGTCGTCAACAGAGGTTGCCCCAGTCATGATATCGTCGACGTACACATCGTTGAGAAGAACGCGAGCAGCATTCGGATACTTTTGCTGGTAGTCCAAGCCGATTTGCCTAAGCACGCGAACGGATAGAAACGGAGCTGATGCCGTACCATAGGTGACTGTATTAAGCCTAAAATGTGAGATTTCGTCCGAGGGTTTCGCACGCCAGACGATCCGTTGATAGTCAGTATGATGATCAGCTACCAAGATCTGCCGAAACATCTTAATAACGTCTGCAGTAAAAACATATTTGTGCTGGCGGAAACGTAAACAAACTGCAATTAAATCCCGTTGAATTGGTGGGCCAATGAGAAGTTTGCTGTTAAGAGAACTCCCAAGTGAATCCTTTGCAGACCCATCGAATACCACGCGCAGCTTTGTAGTAGCACTGTCGGGTTTTAGTACTGCGTGGTGTGGTAAATAAAAAATCTGCCCAGTACCTGATTCAATTTGATCTGATGGAATGCGGACCATATGACCTAAGTCTTCATATTACTTTATGAACCTTGCATAGGACTCATATAAATTCAAATCCTTTTGGAAGCGCCTTTCCATAGAGTTTAGTCGACGAATTGCTAAATTTAGGGAGTTACCAAAGACAGGATTAGGATGAGCAAAGGGTAGTTGAACGATATATCTTCCATCGAGCGAACGCGAATGGGTCTTTTGAAAATGTTGTTCGGCTGCGTCCTGAAAATGTATATTGTTGATTGGGGGTGCTACTTCATCGAGCTCCCAGAATTTTTGAAGAAGCGAGTCCACATCAAGAACAGAATGAAAGGAGGATAACGCTACATGATTTGGAAAATTACCTTCCAACAACTCACCTGTAACAACCCAACCAAATGACGTACTTTGAGCAATTGGTAGTCCATTTTTTCCCTGAATTTGCTCTCCATTGAAAATGCACCACATTTTATCAGCACCAAGAAGAAGATCAATAGGACCTGGGGTATTAAAGGTTGGATCTGCTAATTCAATATTGCGTAGGTGAGACCAATTTGAACAATAAAACTCGTGTGAAGGTAGATTGGACGTTAATTTCTTTAACACGAATGCGTCCACAACAAGGTTGGTATCCGTTACGCGAGAATGTATTGTGAACGATATGCAACCGCGAGTGTTACCTGCGTCCGTGGATGAGACACCTAGAATGGGGATACGAGCGTGTCTTCTAGGGATTCCTAATCTCTGAGCAAAAGATTCGACCACAAATGAGACTTGGGATCCGGAATCTATCAGAATTCTGCAACTTATTGTCTTACCCTGAATATCATTTACGTTAGCCAATATGGTTGGCAGAATCGTTCGCTTTGAAAAGCCATCATCGAGCGAATGGTTATTGACTATCGGTAGAGGCGAAGCTGTCGACCAGGAGGGTACCGGCGTATGATTTTGATTCGACGAGGAGTTAACAGCCTGTGGAGTTCGGTTTTGACACGACGAGGAGTTCACAGCAGATGAAGAAGGACACAAATTCGTATTCTGTTCAGTAGGATGCACAAGGGAATGGTGACGCGATTTGCATACACGACAGCGGAACGATGATCGACATTTATTTGCTGAATGTCCTGCACGAAGACAATTAAAACACAAGGATTTTTCTTTAACGAAATTCCGACGCGATTGAATGTTAAATGAGATAAACTTGGGACATTGTGGTAGAATATGACTACTTTTACATTGAGGACACTTCACTGATGATTGCGGAGATTCTGATGCAAAATGAGCCCGAAACTGCGACTGTTGTTTGTTACGCGACGTTATAGGGCGAGTTAATGCATGACAGGATTCAAGTGCATCACATCGAGATTGTAAAAATTTTAATAGCTCGTCGAACGTACAATCATCTCGCGAAGCGACGTGCTGTGCCCAGTTTTGGTTTGTTTCATTGTCCAATTTTTTGAGAAGCAAAAAAATTAACCATGGGTCGCGACTATTTGAATCAAGCGCGTTGAGACCACGAATTACCTCATCTGCACCGTCAGAAATCTTGCGTAGCGTTTGAACGTTGCCATCAGTTGCAGATGGAAGTGACAAGAACATTTGAATGAATGATGTAACGATTCGATGAGACCGATCGTAACGTTTCTCTAAACGATCCCACGCTTCTAAGTAGTTCGCATCGGAAATCGGCAGGTGCTTAATACGATTTTCAGCATCATCACGTAAAAATGATTTCAAATATTGAAACCTTTGTGTAGCTGTGAGAAAGGCGAAATAGTGAGTTTTGGCAAATAAGCGTTAGGTGATGTTGTTGAAAGCTTTTCGAGAAACGAAGATTGCTGCGACGCAAGTTTCTCAAGCGTTGATTCTTCTTTTGTTTGTTCAACAGTTTGTTTTTCGCGAATGAACTTAGAAAAACTCGAATGAGCATTGAAGAAACGTTCTTCATATTCAACGAACTCAGCTTCGAATTCATCGTACTCCTCGTCATATGCGGTAATTTTAAGTATTTCTTGGTGATGCGTTGTGAATTCTGACCAAGTTTCATTGAGCTTATTTAATTTAATTTGTAAAAGTTCCAAAGAAGTATTCGGAGCGATGCTTTCTGCATAATATGCAGCCCGAGTTAACCGACCTTTAATACGTATTACCACGAACGCGTTTTAATTGATTCATAATTTTGGGATAATCAATTATAAGCACAGATATACACAAAATAAATTGTTCAATAAGTCACCAAACAACAAGTCACTGTTGATAGTTTCTTGATTAGAACACAACTCGTAAGAAAAGGTTTATAAATGATTCAAATCACAAATTACATTCAAATCAATAATTTTTTTTTTTTTTTTAATCCAGCTGTGAAGGACCAATGTTTCAGATTCGACGAATTGTGGAGCGAACGATCAAAGAAAAAAAAACGAGTCAAGCAAGCAAAGAATTTCGCTACCACAAATGAAAAATAAAACTGCGATTCAAATTTTCAGATTACTTTACAAATTTATTTCACCTTACTAGTTTTTTTAGTTTTGAATGCATTTTATTTACTTAATCACTAACTCTTACATACTAACAAAAAATGCTTAAATGCTAGCTTACAATTACTTAACAATCTTATACTAACTTACTGGCCCCACACAGGCACTCTAAGCTAATCTAAATTCTTATATCTATGTCTTTCGACTTCATTTACATTTTATTTATAAATGTTTATTTTGTGTACTTAGGGCTAAGAAAAAATTTATAACAAAAAACTTAGCATATGGACATTTTATTATTTTTTATAAAAGCTTAGTATCTAACTTAAAATAAACCTTAGCCTACCTAACCTAAATGCACAATACACACATAAACACACATAGACATTATACACGATCATATACATATATCAGTATACACCTTTGTATACACTGATATATGTATATGTTTCTTAAATGCTAACCTAAGCCTATGTAAGCTGGCCATCGCTATTTACAAAGCAAATACATTGGTCAGCCCTGCCTCATTAGTGAGGCTGGTCCGTAATTGACGGAAACGACGACGAAACATCTTCTCCATCATTCAACCACCAGAAATGCTGGTGCTGCCGAACGACATCCCTCTTATCGCGATTCCCCACCGCCCTACTGAACCTGAGGCGATCCACACTGCCGTGTGCGACGTCTCTGTCGTAGTTGAGTCGCCTGTCCCCAGCTGTCCGAGCGACATGGAAGATTAACGGCACCGCTGATCTATCCTGGATCAACCCTATCTGATCAAGGTAGAGGAATGCTTCCGGTGGAACGAAGCCGTCAAAGCGCACACTCTCGTGGTAAAGGTAATTGGGGTAGTAAGCCCCAGATATCAGGTTATTCGTCGAGGTCATTGCTCTTGCAATGTGCCTTCGAGTCAGCTTAATTACGAAGTTGTCCACTCGTATTAGGTTCGCCCTATTGTAAAGGACCTCGTTAGGATAAAATTTCTTGTACTCCGACTCTGGTGTTCTATACAAGCGAAGACAAGCCCTAAGACAAGCCCTCTCAAACACCCGAATCTTTTCCATTAAGCTTGCTCGTACATTGAACCACACGGGACAACCAAATACCAGCATGGGCCTGATAAGGGCCATGTAGCAGATTACCTTTACCCTCGCATCGAGTTGGCTGCTATAAAACAGTCTCTTTGTAAGGGCAAAAGCCCCTTTAGCTCTGGCCAGAGCAGCATCTACATTTTTGCCAAAATACAGAAACTGATCTAGCCAGATTCCAAGGTATCTGACTACATTTCGACAGGCAAGAGGCTGTCCGTGTTGTCCAATAATCGAGAACTTTCTCCAATTTTTTCGGGTATCCCTAGAGGCTCTAGACAACGGCGTCCTAAAGAGAATGGTTTCCGACTTCTGAAAGTTGATTTTCAACTTCCAGTCATCGCAAAATCGTCTTATCTTATCGAAGTCACGCTGCAAGAGAGTATTAATGACCTCGATTTTTGGACCTGTTCTGTACGCTACCAAATCGTCTGCGTACGCAATAGTATGGGGAAGTGAACCTATCAAGTCGCTTGTATAAATGTTAAATAGGATCGGCGAATTGACCGCGCCCTGCTGAAGACCATTTTTAATTTGAAATATTCCAACAGAAGTCACATCGCCATTTTTCACGATGAACTGTCTGTTGGTTAGCATATTATAAAGAATGTACAAGAGAGGTTTGCTGATCCCCAGCCTAGTTAGCCTACAGAAAAGTCCCTCTAACCATACGGTGTCGAAGGCCTTCTCCAAGTCAACAAGGCAGGCACCAGTGCACTTTTTCTTGCCTTTGTTCCATTGGATATCGGACACCAGTTTAGACGCGGCATGTGTCCCGCCTTAAAACCGAATTGGTTATCCGGAACTATATGTTTGTTCTCAACCCACCTAGACAGAGCTCTATTGATCACTCTTTCAAAAACCTTACTGATATTCGGAAGGAGACTTATCGACCGGAGATTCGCCGGATTGGATATATACTTTCCCTTTTTGGGGATAGGTTGAACCACCGCCGTTTTCCAATGCGCTGGGTAATGTGCATTATTCATTGCATTATTAAACAGGGTGGTGTATATGTCCACCGCTTCTAGAGGAAGATGTCGAAGCACGATGTTTGGAATACCATCGGTCCCCACTGATTTCTTAGTCCTGATTGTGTCGAAGATCTCACGGAGTTCTTCCTTCGAAATGAACGGGGGTAGGTCACCCTCTCTGGCAATGACGTTATTTGCCATATTTTCGTCGCTAAACCGGGTGAAACCAGAGCCCTCGGATCGCCAGTTCCCTATTTCATTTCGAATGCAGAAGTCGTGCACCAAGACGCGATTGTCCAGGTCGTTATTAGGGCCAATGATATCAATGGCCTTGTATACTTTCTGGAAAGTCGCCCCTATGGCCTCGACCTTCTACTGTGGATCCTCGATCACAAAGAAGTCGTCATCGTCAGCGGCTTCATTTGGATCAATACCTGCTATTGTCAGTAACCGTTCGTTTTCTGTTGTCCGGGCTATTTTAAGACACTGAAGGTCGTTTTGATTTTTTCTCCGAAATAGTTTATTTATTTGCGAAAAACATATTCGGGTTGCTGGTGTTTACAGCCCGAACCTTGTTGTTCCAATATGAGCTTACAGCAATTCTGTAATTTTCTTTTATTAACTTTTGCACATTTTTAATCGACGACTTCAGCGTCCTAATCTCCGGATCTTGTCTGTCAGTTAACTGTCTGTACAAGTTTTTGAGTCTTCACAGAAGTCTACTTTTCTGTCGGTGCAGTGCGTCAATAGTAGGATTGCGGAACAGGTCTTCGTTAGTTGTACGTCGATACCGCGGTATTGTAGTGTCCATAGTTTGTTTAATTGTCTCGTCCATCTGTTTTAGGTAATTGTCGATCTCCTCGTTTGACAAATTCCTATTGGACGGTGGGTGGCGCGTGTTCGAGGAGAGCGCTCTGTTCAAGGTTGCGGAGAAGCGCGTCTATCGAGTCTTACTGTAGTTGTAAGAATATCTTTGGACAAACTCCTCCAATTCCGCAATTTCGTTGGGAACTGTAATTTCGGTGCTAAAACCGCAATGGTCGCTATCATACACGAATGTGCGCAGACAGTTTAGCGTTTGTAAATTCGTACCTGTCAATCGTATACGTTCGTCGTATAGCAGTAGATCCAAATAAGACCCGCCTCTGGGAAACGACGGGTTATCCGTCGCTTTAAGACCGAGTCTGTACATGACATCGTGCTGACCCCACCAATCGAGTAGTAGGTTCCCTCTAGTATTTGGCAAATTATTTCCCCAACCTCTATGTCTAGCGTTGAAATCCCCGCCGATTATAAAATAATTCTCCCCAGATTCCAGCCTCAGAAGTCGAAAAAGCGTGTCGAGCTCTGTAATGAATAGGGTGGATTGTGAAGCCTCAGGTGCGTAAACAGAGGCCAAGTACAGCCGCTTTCCACTGCGGAGCGGGATGTAAATGACGACTGCCTCCAACACCCGGAACCTGCGCAACACTCCCTTGTACACTCTGTGAAATTGTATACCTTCTTTAATAAAGATAGCGACACCGCCTCCACGTTTGGATCTGGGCCGATTTCTTCTTCTAACAATATAATTGTTTCACATTCGACGAATTGTGGAGCGAACGATCAAAGAAAAAAAAACGAGTCAAGCAAGCAAAGAATTTCGCTACCACAAATGAAAAATAAAACTGCGATTCAAACTTTCAGATTACTTTACAAATTTATTTCACCTTACTTCTGCGAGTACAATTCACGAGTGTCAAAACCAAAACGATTTTGCCACCATCTAACCCACCCATGCACACGCACTATGCATTGTGCGTGGTAATTACAACAACAATATGATGAGTCGATGGGTGGTGCGATCTGCATTCTCTTGCATTGTTGTTGTAGAACCAAATTAACAAAAAATGAATAATACCATGGAGTTTGATACGCAAGAAATACAGTGAGTCGAAAGATAACATTAACAAATAATAACTTGATTGTGAACAATTAATACATAAAGAATAGAACAATATAATAATATAATAACACATTTATGGTGGATTAAGTCTTGAACAATAATTATTGTACTCCAGTTTTTGCTTATCGGTTAGCTTGGTTTCGCTAGCGAAAAGCACATCAGGAGTTTGGTCTTGTAGCAATTTAAACATTGCGGCTCTTCGTTCGATCCTAATCATTGAATTAATATTCACTGCAAGGACCTTCAAAGTTTACTCCACCATGTGCGTACCCATTACTACATATGTTACGCAAGTCCCGGAAGCCGCGCGTAGATCTGGTCCAGCCGCTTGGCCTGTTCTTGTACCTGCTGTTGCAGCTGAGCCATCTGTCCTTGAATTCCGAGCAAGATGGTCAGCATGTTAGGTGCAGCTTCCGTTGTTCTCGGCATTGGCGCCGGAGAAGCAACAGTCGCTTGCTGTACCGTAGCACCCCTACCTGACGCCATATGGGCGTAGGAAATTTGAGACGTGACGGCAGGTGTTTGAATCCTAGCGTCTAGCGTCCATATCTCCTATAAAATGATAGTACTAGTGAAATGGCAACACGATATCCTCCAAGTTTGTGGTACTGAAGTTGGCTTTCAACTGTTTGAATTCATTCACATACGATTGTACAACTCGGCATGGTTCTCTTCCACACGTTTTGGAAGTTACGAGTGTAATCTTTAAAATCTGTTTTATAACCAAGCAAATGTCAAGACCAATATCATAGCAATCAAATAAAGTGCCTTGCAATTGGCAAACATTACCAAACTGCTGTATAATAGAAATTGCAATTAGTCAGACAGAAATCACTTCCTAATCAGTAAGGCCACAAATTTCTTATTTTCAGCCTAAAGTTACAGACGAGTATATGGTATCTATCGTACATATTTCTTGATATTTTGCTACATTTCTATTTTTAAATTGTTATGGTGTTCTATAAATAACTTCTTCTAAGCCCGTATCAGTTCCGATAACACACATACGAGTACGTCTAGGTAACCAATAATTATCGCGCGATTTCGAACAATGGTTTGCTCAACCATTCTGTCTTCCGAAAATAGAAATATTGAAAATACCAAGCCAACGGCCTGAGAATTTTATCGTTAATAGGTTCTTGATGTAAGATCACAGTTATCAATGAAGGGAGAAAACTTTGGCGGAATAATGTCTATCAACCTTTTGTGATCAGGTTTTTGTTTTCGTTCCATGCGTAATAGTGGATGTTGGCTGTGGGGGTATCTAATCTCGAACGGGTTTCAAAAGGTATACACAAATCGTGGGTCATTGTCCTAGAATTGACGATCTCTTACTTGGTAGTTCGAACGATCATTGATCAAGAATTGAGGGCCCATACGATTTAAAACGTCTAGATAACCTTAGTCAGCGTTTCGACAAATTTTTTTTTTTTAATAAATTTTCTAATGGTTCACTTCATTGCTGTCAAAGTAGGACTCGAACTAGAAGTATCAGCCAAAATGACTCAAATTAGAATACTACGATGACTCAAATGGTATGGCTTTGTCAGAAGAGATACCTTGTTATTCGATAGTCAAATGGAATATGTGTTCGTGGAGCTCGTATCTACCACAGGAAAACTTCTCATTGGATCTATTTATAGCCCAAACAAGTATATTGATCCATCTCCGATATTCTCTGTGTTGGAATGCATCTTAATTCACTACCAAAAAGTTTTAGTAGGCGGTGATTTAAACAGCAACCTTTTCGTTAACAATGACAGCATTGATAGTATGTACTCACTTAATTTGTTCCCAGTCAATACAAGTAATGCTACACACTTTTCCGATGAAACGAGTACTCTTTTAGATGTTTTCTTTGTGAATAATCTCAATGATGCCCACTTGTATGACCAATTGTCCTTACCTGCTTTTTCTACACATGTCTTGCTATTTCTGATCTTCGAATTTGCATTTAAATATACAGTTACAACCTTCGAATTCAGAGATTTTAGCAACATTGATTACCACTAACTGGAGATAGATTTTCGGCATATTGATTGGGATCTTGTGTATTTTATGTCTTCCCCTGATGATCAAGTTGAGTTCTTAACAATCATGTTCTTCTAAAAACCAAACGCATTCTTTTTGGCAAATGTCCTTGGTTTACACAAGATATACAACTACTATGCGCAATCAGATTGTCGGTAAAAGAGAATTTTTTCAGGAACAAAATTGACCAATCAAAAACAGGTGGCCAATTCTGGAAAAATACCCAGAAATTTGGAATACGTGGAAACATCAAACATATTGATTCCGACTTGGGTCTAAATTCCCCGAATACAAGTTTTGTTACCCTCCCTTTTCCTGACATTAATGCTGTTCCTCCATTCGATTTTAACTTGCCTGGCAGTGCTTTTAAATTTTCCTGTATTAATTTTTTTTTTATAATAAGCGCGCGCTCAAGGGGTTTGTGTACCCTTAAGGTGATTGTTCACAGCGCGGGCAAAGGAAATTTAGGGAGGAAGAAAAGAGAGGTACCGATGTACATTGTTTTTAAATGTTTGCAAGTTATAGCGACCAGGGATCGGCAGGCCATTCCATAAGCGAGTTGTACGGCTTAGGAACGAATTACGATATTTTAGAGTACGTCCGAAAATGGGCTTGAGGGTATACTGAAAGGCATTCATAGCGAGACGGGTGTTACGGTTGAAAGTTTGAATGGGCGGAGCATTGTTGGTGGAAATAGCGATAAAACAAAGTGAGACACGAGACATTTCGTCGGTGTTTGAGGGTGTCCATTGATTGACTGATATTAGTATGTTGTTAGATGTTTTAAGAGCACCTGACCAGATGTGGGCGTTGTACTCCAATTTTGGGCGGATGAATGCCATATAAAGGGTCCGCCATCTAACGTTTTTTTTTTCAACTAGTGCTTATTTCGTGAATGGTTACACTTAGCTCATGTTCTGATTTGACAGATAATTAGTTTTATCCGGTTAATAATAGAAAATAATTTCATTCAAATGGCTGCCTTGGCTGGCCATGCAGTAGCCTACACGATCGGTCAAATTTTTAAGCACATTATCGATTGTGTGCAGCTGTATTTCACCAATGACTTCACGAATATTGTCCTTTAAAGCGTCAATTGTCTCTGGCTTGTCGGCGTAACACTTATCTTTTACGGCACCCCACAAATAATAGTCCAACGGTGTCAAATCGCAGCTCCGAGGAGGCCAAACGACATCAGCTCTGCGGCTGATAGTGCGATCTTCAAAAACAGGGCGCAAAACATCGAGTGTAGCGCCATTCTGTTGAAACCAAATGTTGCCAGTATCCTCCTCTTCAATTTTTGTGAACAAAAATTCGTTCAACATGGCCCGATAACGATCGCCATTGACTGTAACGGCCACTCCTTGCTAATTTTCGAAGAAAAATGGCCCAATTATGCCTCTGGACCAAAATCCGCACCAAACAGTGACTCGTTTTGGGTGTATCGGCTTTTCAATGTATGCGTGCGAGTTTTCTGTGACCTAATGCGACAATTTTGTTTGTTTACATACCAGCCAAGATCAAAATGAGCTTCATCTGAAAAGATGATTTTTTTTGGCAAAATCGGCATCTTCTCTAAGTCAATCGCAGGCCCACTTAGCGAAGCGAAAACGCATTGGATGGTCAGTTGGCTTCAACTCCTGAACCAATTAGACTTTGTATGGCGTCATACCAAGGTCTTTATGCAAAATTCATCTCAATGATGTCTCCGAAATGTTCAATTGTTGAGAAGACGGTGAATTGATGTTGATGGCGCTTCACGCACACTTTTTGCCACAGCAGCAATATTCTCGGGTGTACGCACTGTTTTTGGCTTTTCGCGCTTTGGTTTATCGATGAGGATGCCAGTTTCTTTCACTTTTTTCACAAGATAACGAACATACGGAGCTGACGGTGCTTCTCTTCTTCCAAAATCCGTACGCAATTTTCACACACATTCTGCAACATTACCATGATTTTCAAAGTAATGTCGCAATATTTCCCAGCGTTGTTCAAGCGTATACACAACCATATTCGTTCAGCGCAAGGATAAAACTAATTATCTATCGAATCAGACATGAGCGAAGTGTTACCATTCACGAAATAAGCACTAGTTGAAAAAAAAAAACGTTAGATGGCGGACCCTTTATATTGAGGCCAGATCAGAGGTGTTAAAATATTTCTTACATCGCTTGAGGAAACCTAGACATTTCGAAGCAATTTTGGCGACATCAAATATGTGGTCATTCCAACGTAAGTTGTCATTGACACACATACCGAGAATGGAAAGTTTTTCGGTTTCGACGATGCAAGTGCCATTCATGGATAATGGCTGGGTGTTTAAATTTCGCTTTAAACTTTTAAAGACAGCAGACAGCATTGTGTTTTGGAAGCATTAAATTCCACTCTGTTGATAGTTCCCCAATCGGAATTTAATGAGCTTAGCATACGCTGCCGTTCTCGTTCTACAGCCGAAGAGCAGGGCCGTGAGTCCGGGAATGAATATGAAAAGCAGAGAGTACTGTCATCAGCAAAGGAATATATTGGATTAGAAGTAGCAGACAAGAGATCGTTAATGAAAATTAAAAAGAGTGTCGGTGACAGAACAGAGCCCTGGGGCACACCAGTATTTATTTTGTGAATATCAGAATTGAAACCGCCCAAGACAACTTGAATTGAACGTTCCGAAAGGTAATTTCTAATCCATTGAAGAAGAGAGTCGTCGATCCCAAATGCACGCACTTTCGACAAAAGAGCCTGATGCCAAACTCTGTCAAATGCCTTAGAAATATCAAGTGCAACTACTCGTATCTTGCTTTCGCCAGATTGCTCTACGCTTTGGTTCCACTTGTCGGTGAGACATGTCGTCAAATCACCAATGGACCTGTTGCTCCGAAAACCGTACTGCCGGTCATTGAGAAGTTTTCGTGTTTCAAGATATTTCATGATCTGACGATTTATCAGTGTTTCCATGGCCTTGGAAAGAAGGGACGTAAGTGCAATGGGTCTGTAGGAGGAAAGAGAAGATGATTCGCCTTTTTTAGGGACGGGCTGGACAAACGCTGTTTTCCATCTGCTCGGGAGGAGTCCTCAAGAGTAGGATTGATGAGAAAGCTTACGCAGTGGTTTTGCCAGCGAGGAAGAACACCTCTTCAGAAGAAGGGGAGATATACCATCTGGACCAGCGGATTTATGTATGTTGAGATCTTTAAGTACTTTTACTACTAAGTACACGAGTGCGAAAGTAGATTCGTCCCATTGAAGATTCGACGCACTCAAGTGTAGGCGGAGACAAAGCACAATCTGGGAGTGTTGAGCTGACCGCAAAGTGTGCAGCAAGCAGATTGACCTTATCCAAAGAGCTGTCAGCTGGAATTGTAAATGAGCGTTGGGATGGAGGATGAGGCGGAATTTCTAATGTTTTTGACGAACGACCAACAATTTTTACTGCCTTTGGGACATTGCAGTATTTTTTGCCTCAGTTTTTGGTCGTATAGGAATTTCACACGCTTAAGAAAGGCGTTGCAGTCATCTCTGGCTCGTTTGAACTTTTTTCGGTTCCCTTCTGTCGGGTTAGTCTTGAAGGACTGAATAAACATTTCTCTATCCCTGACAGCCCCTTTACAGCTCGGGTCGTAGCATGCCTTTTCTTTTGGTTTCATACTCTTCATCCGATTAAGGATAAAGGATCTCATTCCGAAGAGAATAGTGTCTGTAATCATATCAGCAGCGGCATCCACGTCTTTATCGAGGCAGCATAACGACCAGTTAAAATTCCTAAAGAAGCTGTTAAGACCGCTGCAGTTGGCTTTCTCGTATTGCCATACGGTTCTTTTAGGAATCTTTTCTCTAACTGTGTGGTTGGTATACGAGAAATTAGCTGATATGACACAATGGTCCGACGAGCCTAGAGGGGAGAGCACATCAATGGTGTAGTTATCAGGGTGAGAAGTTAAAAACAAGTCCATGGTGTTGGCGGTATAACTATCAACGTCTGGTATTCGCGTGGGCTCATTTACAAGCTGCGTTAAGTTGTTTTCCGCAGCAAAGATCCCAACACACCGTCCTTCAGGTGTTGTCTGTCCAGAATGTCGAAGCCACTCAGAATTGTGTATATTGAAGTCGCCCGTAATAACGACTTCAGTATGAGGATACAAGGATACAATTCTTTGTGTGGAGTCAGACAGCACATCAAACTCGTTAACGGCAGAGTTTTTGTCCAGTTTAAGGCTTCTGTAAATAAAGCAGTAGTGGATAATTTGCTTACGGAGATGGAATTTTAACCACATGAAGTTGAATTTTCTGGATTGGAACATGGATCACATTATGGTGGAGTTTGGTAAGCTACATCACTACGCACATAAATGGAGAGATCGCGGTGAGAGAAGAATAATGGCACTAGTTCGTAGCCAGGTAGCTTCAGGTCAGAATGATCTGAGAGGTGTGGGCGGGGATCTACCTGTTTTTCACTAAGTGCCAAAACAGCTGGTCTGTACTTACAGACGTGGACGTACGCAGAAAAGTGATTACTTTTTAGCCCGCTTATATTGGCTACGTCTACCCTGAATTCCACAGTCATAATCACAGACAAACACAGCAAACACAAACACCGACGATACTAAGCAAGGCTGCGAAGTGAAAATTAAGACATTGATTCACCGGATCAAATTGTAGGTGTTATGCCCTTAACAGTGCACCAACAAAATTTTCACTCACAACCCCCTATCCATCAGTTGTTACATACACTCAGCCACTTCCCGTACCGTATGGTAAATACAGTAATGGCAGTGATTGAGTGCAAGCAACAGAACTTCGACTAGGAACGGGGGAGGTGGGATACCCGCACTGCAAAGCAGAACAATCAAAAAAATAAACTTGTGATGATACTGAAATGGTTGCTTGTTTGTTGTCAGTCAAATCAAATTCTGTAGGTTTTGATGAAATCCATCCCAAATTTGTGAAAATAATCCTTCAAGTAATCTCTGGTCCATGTCTTCAATCTAATAATAACAACCGGCATTTACCCTTCTCAATGGAAATGTGCCAAAATAATTCCTATACATAAGAATTCCAATAGTAAGAAATATCGGCCGATATCCATACTGCCTTACTTCTCTGAGATATTTGAGAGGGTACTTCAAAGGCAAATAAACTCCTATATCCATTCCAACAACTTGCTCTTTCCAATGCAATCTGGATTTAGGAAAGGCCATAGCTGTACAACGTCCATAATTAAAGTTGTAGACGATATCAGGGAGGCGTTCGATGAAGACACAGTATCTTTTCTAGTATTTTTAGATTTCTCCAAAGCATTCGACACAGTTAACCACACTAACATCTGTAATAAACTGCTGACATTGTTTGGTTTTTCGGTTTTTCGAGCTCACTTACAAATACCATATCATCTTACCTAAAATTAAGAAAGCAAGCTATCTCCGTTGGCCAAAAATTGTCCTGTTTTATGTACAATACTATAGGAGTTCCACAGTTCTCCATCCTGGAACCTATTCTATTCTCGCTGTACGTAAATGAGATTCCCACTTTCGTGACTTCATCTATTCAAATGTGCGCTGATGACGTTCAACTCTATCGAAGTTGCCCTCTTGGTTTGATAGATGACTGCGCAAATGCTTTAAACACTGACCTAGAGCGCATATCAAGCTGGTCAGACAAAAATGGACTTTTCTAATTCCACTCAAAACTAAATGTAGCTATTTATAAAAAAAACTGCTTGATCTCTCCTTCTTCCCACACATTATGCTCAATGGCTCAGAAATCGAATACCACCTTGATCAAAAAGTTTCCGTGTGGCGCTCCCATTGTTTGGATTTGAGGTTTTTTTCTTTGGTTCAGTTGCCAAAACTGTTGTTGATATTCTCTCTAAACCTTAGCGTCATAGCTTGACATTTGCAAAAGTTACGTAGGCAAGAGTACATCTATTCTTGTGTGCGTTGGTGATTTTTTACAATTTTAGAAATGGATTTAAATTTGCAACAACGAACTTGTATTAAATTTTGCGTAAAAAACGGATTTAATGGTGCGCGAACGTTGGAAATGTTGGAAAAGTGTTTCGGTAACGAATCTCTAAATAAAACGGTCGAACCAGCGGTTCAAAAGTGATCGTGAGTCAATCGTGAGTTTTCGTGAAGCAGTTCGCCGAAAGAGACTGGAATTGTGGGCAAAAAACTCGTGGATTTTGCACCATGATAACGCACCGTCGCACAGTGCCATCATTATTCGTAATTTTTTGACGAAAAATGCAACAAATACCATCCAACAGCCACCGAATTCACCTGATTTGGCTTCCTGTGACTTCTTCCTGTTCAATCGAGTTAAAAAACCACTACGGGGAACGCGTTTCAGCAGCCGAGAGGAAGTAATGGAAAATTCGCAGGAAGCACTGATGGACGTACCGAAAACCGAATATAAAAAATGTTTTGAGGATTGGATCAAGCGCTGGCATAAGTGTGTTGCAGTCGATGAGGATTACTTTGAAGGGGACGACATAGATTTTTATGAATAAACTTGTATTTTTAATTTTCTGAATAAATTCCGGGAACGTTTTGATCAGCGTGGTATGTTGACACCGCAAAAAGTCTTGGAGTTGTTTTTAACAGAAAACTTAAGTGGAATAACCATATCAATACTACAGTTGGTAAAGTATATGGAACTTTACGCCAGCTCTGGATGTCACACTGCTTCACCCCCTTCAAAACTCGCCTCTTACCAGCTAAAACACTCCTTGTACCAGTTCTCTGTTATGGATCCTAAATATTCTGTTACTACTAAACTAACGTTACGTTTTCAATCTTCGTCGCTTCTATAGAATATCTCATTACTCGAAATTACTTTTTAACATGTCACTTAACCACATAATACGCTATCGATCCCTTATATTGCTTTTCAATGTGATTCAAACCAATCAGCCTTGTTACGTATTCAATAAGATAAGATTCACCACGTCTGAAAGATCTCGACAAATCATTCACCCTCGTTACTCATGCCTAACATCTGAGCGACAATTTTTCGTAACGTCTATTCGCCTGTTGAACTCCTTACCATGGCTTGTCCGAAGGTCATGTGGCACCCGCAGGTTTAGGAATGAACTTAAGTCATTCTACATGAACAATAACACCTAACCCTTTGTTTATTTTTTGTTTCTTTGTTGTATACTTTGGTTAGAAAATTGCACAAGTTTATTTGGAGATATATATACATACATATACATACTAAATTAAAAAACTAAAAAAGCTATTCACACCAAGGAAATTTTTCTTATACGCGTAACTATGCCAGACTGTGACATTTTTCCTACCTTCTTTAATTTGACCCTGACTTAGCAATTTAAACAAAGTTCACCTCAAATCTTTTGGGGGCAAGGATTACAGTGGAAGCCTTTAATACAATTTTTCTGGAACCAATTGCTGTATCAGGGAAATGGCAGTTACGATAATGTTTTTCTCGAAGTACTTTGCCGCTATAAAGTAAACCAAATTTTAATTTTAGATAACAACCAAAGAAGTGACTGGGTGTTGAACGATTTGTGTGAAGTCAACCTGGCTATGCTACATCCCTGCACTCTAAGATCATTAAATTAGCAGATTCCGATAAGTCTCTCTGCTCAAACACATTACCAGCGATTCAGTCAACTTCAACTCAGTTGGGAAAAATTATGTCAACATTGGCTGACCAATCAACTATTCTACATCTCAAGCATGCTGAACATACCGAAAACTTCGGATCCATCCAACATGACCTCAATTTTCTTAGTGAGGAAGCTGCATCCACTAGATCAACCACGATGCAGATATTGGAGGAATTAAAGCACATCTCTAGTAAGCCGGATGCGCCTCCATCTGCAGTAAGCCCGAGTAACAAATCCTTGCACGACGAGCTATATACATCACCTTCAACCACTTCAGCCCCAACTCATTCAATAGCCACTACCACCGAAGCTCCCGTTCAACCCTCTACGATAAATGCAACTTCGATCACCAATCCCAACCCAAGACCATTTCCAATAATTAGGGCTTTTGGGACATCCTGGACTCTCCCCGAATGGACCAACAGAATTCAAAAATTAAATAAAATGAATTTTGAAGCGATCAAAAAACCGGAACTGTCTACTTTCTTCCTCCAAGCTGCCCCACGTCACGCAAGCCCGACCTGGATCAAAGCCCCTTTTTAGGAGTAAATTCGGTATACAAGACGTCAAATGTAAACAAGTTGGCAAAGTCAAGAGCAAAAACGGCCAGTGTTTTGAAATACGTATACCCACCAAATACGATTGGATGTTCAAATCATCGTACGGCATACCAATAACGGAAAAGATGGTCATCACCCAACGGAAGGATATGGTAGATACTCGTAATAAGTTTACTATTAAAAGAAAGCATAGCCCGAACAATTCTGTCCCATCCCATCAACATCCCGACTCAAACTGGTCATTTAAGACCAATATCTTTCCAAGATTCTCCTCACTCCTTCACCCCTTTGCACCATCTAAAAAGAACACCAGAGTCGCTACACCAAATTCTCTCCCTCACCTCACCAAATCTTTAAAGCCGCTTCAAAACAGAGTTTCATTCAACCTTGCTCCTGCGCCTTCTACCCAAGTTCCAACTAACAATGCCCCATCCGACAAATATCCTAATTTTATTAGTTCCCATATACTAAACCCAACCACCCATTCCTCATCTTCATCTATCAATCCACCTGACCCAACCCCCCTCACTAGTCAAGATTCTAGTTCCGGGGTGCTTGACCATCCTGTCCCTTCATCATCCGCTCGTGACTCCGATTCTCACCCAAAATACCTTGACCCACTCCTTCCACCAACTGTCAAACTCACTAAAAAATTTTCTGATATGAGTGATGACAGTCGTTATGTAGTATCTCGTTTGAGAGACCGCCGCATTTATGAAAATGTTCGGCTCTACCTTGCCTACTTACACGACAAACCCAACTCCGTTTGCATTGATGGCATAACCAAAACCAACATAATGGTTTCGATTCAACGAGAAGGTCTTCCTATTAAGCCAGCGGAATTAATGCAAATTTTCATTCGCTACCATGAGAGTTTCGACATCTCTTCGGACGAAGTTCATAATGATCTTTCTACGTTGTCTTCGCATGTCAGCTCCAAACGTCTTTCCCATTTGCAAAGAACTCGTTCAAATTTTAAAAACTATTACAGCTCCTACCAAACTGAAATCTGTATCCTCCAGTCCACAATGCCTGTCCATTTACTACCAAAATGTAAGAGGTTTGCGCTCTAAAATCTCCTCGGTATATCTCAATTCTCAAAAGTTTCCCTATGACCTAATTGCTCTTACTGAAACAAATCTAATTCCAGACATAAAAAACCATGAGCTGTTTCCTCCAAATTTCAACGTTTTTCGAAAAGATGGATTTGAAAGAGCTGATAATCCTTATGGCCGCGGTGTTTTACTAGCAATTCGGAACTGCTTTCACTCAACTCCTGTCGATATTCCCCACACTGAAAACTTTGAGTTAATATGCGCCAACATTACGCTCCCCAAACGATGTCTTTACGTACTTTGTTGCTACATTCACCCATCTCAACCCATTGAGTCTTATCAACCTGTAGTTCACGCAGTTGATTTTTTGACTGAGGATGCACAACCTGAAGATTGCATTGTTCTAGTAGGAGATTTCAACCTCCCTCACCTTATATGGGAGCCTTCCGATGATTCGTCTCATTTTGTCTCTCGTAATTCGACATCTGAAATAGAAATATTGATGGTGGACTGCCTAACCAACTCAAGTCTGCATCAGATTAGTGGAATACCTAATACAATGAACAGACAACTCGACCTTGTCTTCATATCTGATTCAGATAACTGTGTCGTGTATAGGAGTGATCATCTTCTTTCTAACCTAGACCGCCTTCATCCCCCCTTGTCAATTATATATTCATATGAAAATGGCAACACTTGTGTCGATTCGGAAAATTCATTCTCATTTGACTTCCGTAGAACCGACTTTAACAAACTTAAAAACCTCATCAGCAACATTAACTTTGACTTTATTGGTGAGACAACTAACATTGATCTTGCCCTATCAACGTTCTATTCGTTAATTTTCTCCTGGCCCAATCGGTTCCGTATACCGTCCGAAAGGACTGCATATCTGCTCCTCCATGGTACAACAATGAGTTGCGCTCTCTCCGTAATAACAGAAACAAGTTGTGGCACAAATTCTTAAGAACTCGATCTGATTTCGACTACAGTAATTATCGATCGGTATATAATCGTTTTTCTGAACTTTGTGAGTCTCTTTACCTTGAGTACCTCTACCGCATGCAATTTAGCTTAGTCTCGGACCCTAAACGCTTCTACCAGTTTATTAATACCAAAAGAAAGTCAGACGGCTACCCATCTACTCTTAAATTTCTTAGTGAATCTTCTGTAGACCCAAAAACCATTGCAAATTTCTTTGCTTCTCTTTTTAACAAATCCTTTTCTAAGAAAACAGCTGAACCCGATCCTAGCTACTTTAGCTATATGAGAAACTATCCTGAGACGTCAGCCATTTCACTAAATATAACAACAACTTTGGTATCTGAAAACATTAATAAACTTAAAGATGATTTCTCGTCCGGCCCTGATGGAATTCCGGCTATTGTAATAAAAGAGTGTGTTACCCATCTCGGTCTTCCTCTTGCTGCTCTATTTAACTTGTCTGTCTCAACTGGTACTTTCCCTTTCCTATGGAAGGAATCTTACATTATCCCTATTCATAAAAAAGGAAGTAAAGCCGAAGTCGATAATTATAGGCCCATAGCGAAACTCTCTTGCATACCCAAACTTTTTGAAAGCATAGTCTATCAACAACTGCTTCCGTACTGTAGGCCAACTATCTGCACAAATCAGCACGGCTTCTTGAAAGGTAAATCAACGACCACTAACCTAACAGAGTTCGTCTCTAGGACTCTTCATGCTTTAGAAGACGGTGATGAAGTCAATTCAATTTCCACAGATTTCAGCAAGGCATTCGATAAAATTTCTCACCAACTTATCATCTTTAAACTAAAAAAACTTGGCTTTTCCCCTCATTTTGTGGCATGGACCAAATCCTATTTAGAAGACCGAGAATACAGGGTCATCTTCAGATCTTCAATATCCGAACCCACTAAAGCAACATCTGGTGTCCCTTAGGGTAGTCACCTTGGTCCAATCATCTTTATCCTCACAATTAATGATATAAATTTAATTTTAACTAACTCTAATCTTTCTATTTTCGCTGATGACATTAGAATTTCCAAAGTCATCTCATTGCCTTCTGCCTCCCATTGCTCTGCAAGATGACTTGAATAAGTTTTCGGTATGGTGCAAGCAAAACTTTTTGGAGCTTAATGTCAGCAAATGCCAAGCGATAACCTATTCCCGTAAACGTCTACCTCCCCCTCCAAGAAACTACTTCATCTGCGATGAGCCTATTTCTTCCACTACCCAAGTACGGGATCTAGGTATAATTTGTGATAGAGAATTGAATTTCGACTCACATATTGACAGCATTATAAATAAAGCTAACTCTTCACTCGGCTTTATCAAACGCTGGTCAAAAGAATTTTCCAACCCTTACGTTACAAAGTCCCTGTACATTACTTTTGTAAGGCCTCTTCTCGAATATTGCAGCCAAGTTTGGTCACCCTATAAACTAACCCACATTCAAAGAATAGAAGCAGTCCAACGCAGGTTTATCCGTTTTGCACTTCGTGGTCTACCTTGGGCCGATCCATATGGATTACCCCCCTATGAAAATAGGCTAAAACTAATTAGCATGCATACCCTAAAAAAACGTCGTGAAGTCGCTGATGTACTTTTTATCCACCAGTTACTGACTGGAAATATCGACTGCTCGACAATAACGCAAAATATTGCATTCACTCCCAATCCCCGTAATCTAACATCTGTCCCACTCTTCCTGATCCAAACTCACCGCACCAACTACGGTCACTTTGAACCCATATCCAGAATGTTGCGTATAACGAACAACTACGCCGAAGTCTTTGACCTAAATAGCAGCAAACAAGAAATAAAAACAGCGCTGCTCAATATGCCACTCCCTTAACATCTCCCCCGTCCACCATTTCTCCTCGCCCCATTAGGTTAAGTATATCTTTGTTAGTTTTTAAGTCTAGTTTTAAGTTAGGCTTGTTAATAAGCTTAATAAAGTTGTCCGGGGTAGACCCGGGCCAATAATAATAATAAATGTGCCTATTTTGACTTACACGCTACCTACAGAAACTTTTACCACAATTTAACAGGACATGGAGTCTGTCTAGCTTGCTTTGGCGAATCTTCAGCCTGCTTTGCCAGATCTTTAAAATGCAGGCTATACACACTCTGTACAACGAACCAGATGTTTACCAATCTACTAGTTAAAGTTGCTCCAAATTACGCAGATGTTGCTTGGATCTGAGAGTTTTTAGAAAAGTGGTATGGTATCACCATCAGCCAATGCATTACACTTTCAATATCCCATTATAAAAGGAATCGCAATCTCAAGCTGAACTTACCGGCTAGATATGCAAGGTTACTTGTTAACCCATAAAATACCAACCTTAGTCTTGGAATGATGCGTATCTCCAAATGGATGGATACTGTGGCGACCTGGTACATCACGCTCTGAAGAAGAACTGTCACCAAATTGGAATTCAGAAAATACTGGAAATCTTTAAGGAAATGAACGTAACACTTAACGAGTGTTACGCTGGAAAACAAAACAACTTCGGTTTTTGGGCCATGAACTGACTGTAGCTGGTATTAGAGCTGATCCCGAAAAAGTTAAGGCTGTCGTTGAATTTAGGCCCCCTACCAACAAGAGACTAAAAGTTTTTTTAGGACTCGTAACATACCTGAGTAAGTTTATACCAGACTTAGCGGATACAACGGAACCACTTAGAGGGCTGATCAAAAAAGATATAAAATTTAGCTGGGGGCGAAAGGCAAGAGAAGACATTTCAGCGATTAAAACAAGGACTGGCGACAATTCAAACACTGTCATATTTTGTTGTCAGGAAGAAGACACGCTTGGTAGCTGACGCGAGTCCGGTAGCTCTTGGAGCGCTACTGCTACAGTCATTTCATGTGCAAACAAGAGTCTGTCGGAATTGGAACGGCGTTATTTACAAACCGAGAAAGAAAGCCTTGCTTTAGTTTGGGCAGTCGAAAAATGTTATTATTATCTCGCTGGTATTGAATTCGAATTAGTCACTGACTATAAGCCATTGGAGTCAATTTTCAGGCCTACCTCTAAGCCCCGCGCTCGGATCGAAAGGTGAGAACTGCGACTTCAAGCCTTCAAATTTTAAATTATCTACAGACCAGGCAAGCCCAACATCGCAGACACTCTCTCTCGAATGGGGAAAATAGAGGCTTCGAAATCATTTGATAGTCAATGACAATATTTGCAGCATAGTGGAAAAAATTACCCCACAAGCACCAACAATTAGTGGGATAGACCAAGAATTATGCAAAGTGGTTACAGCAGTAAAAACTAATGCGTGGGACTCTCTGTCACAAACTAGGTACTTTCCATGTCGGCATGAATTATGTTTGTTGGGAAACATACTGTTGCGTGGCACGAAGTTGGTGATACCACAGGGATTACGGTCACAGGTTCTCGAATTGGCGCACGAGGGCCACCCGGGAGAAACTGCTACGAAAAGCAGAGCGTGCGGTCTAAAATCTGGTGGCCACTAATAGACAGCGACGTCGAGTAATATGTAAAAAATTGCCGACAATCTCTTTTAGTTTCTAGACCTAACCCAGCACCACCAATGATGCGACATGCATTTTCTAATGGACCATGGGAATGCGTAGCGATAGAATTGTTTGGACCGTTGCCGAATCATGATTTTATTTTAGTCATAGTTGATTACTATTCTAGGTACTAAGAAGCTAAATCTATGAGGAAAATTTCATCGCAAGAAATAGTTGATATTTTGTCGGAAATATTCAGCAGATCAGGATACCCAAAATCGGCAATTTATAAGCCAGGAATTCAAAACTTTCTGTGTACAAAACCAAATCGAAATTGTAACATACCCACCCTATTGGCCACAGGCCAATGGAGAAGTGGAGAACAGAAACCGCTCGATCGTAAAACGACTTAAAATGGCAAATTCCGAAGTCTTTGATTACAAAAAAGATCTGGAGAATTTCACATTGATGCATAATGTAACTCCCCATGATTCTACGGGAGTGACACCATCGGAACTCATGTTTAATAGGAGAATCCGTGTTCTGTTCATGATATTGAGGAAAATATCTTAGATTCAGAGGCTCGGGACTTAGATACGATAGCGAAACAGAAAGGGAAGGAAAGAGGATAAAGGGCTCGTGGGGCGAAAGAAAGTGATATCCAAGTAGACGATATGGTATTGCTTTACGACAGTGGGCCCCAGAACAAGTTAACACCGGCATTTCTTCCAACCGAATTCAAGGTATTTGAACGGAACCGGAATGAAGTTACGGTACAAGGAGAGGGAAAAACATTCAGACGGAATGTGAGCCATGTCAAGAGAATACCAAACATCACCACTGCTGAACAACCAACTACTGACCAAGATCTAGCAAGGAGCGGCGGAACTTCATGCGACACAATAACAGGGCCATCTTTGAAGCTGAGGCTGGAAAATATAGGCGGAATGTGGCGACCTGCTACATCACGCTCTGAGAAGAGCTGTTACCAGCAACATAGCAATGAAAGCGTTGAGTGAGAAAGCAGAATAGGAGCGAACCTGTCAGAATGCACTGAACTGAGTGTCAGTGTGCATGGCATGTTCTATGTGCAGTGTGTCATTAGTATCCAGCGAATAGAGATCTATGTATGTATCGAATTGGATTGTGTTTTATTGAATAGGAGTCATAATAGATACCATTAAAAATATAGAAGAAAGAAACAAAAAACATTTCCCATTTCCATCCCAAACCTGACCCCAACTGGAGCCTTAAAACGAAAATATTTCCCAATTTGTCCCCTAGTATGTATATTCCACGCCTTCACATCAACGCGACTCTTTTAATTTAACCCCAACCTTTGATACGGTCATTGCTCAACCACCCACATCCCTTCCTATTAACAACTCCTTCTCCAATTTCGTTCTAACAACTGGAGCCAAATACCCAATCTTAAATCACGCTTCTAACTCACATTCTTTCGCCTTCAAACGTTGAACTGTCCAACAAAATGTATTATAGGTACCGGGAAATGCTGTTATGCACTCTCTAGGCTAAAAGATAAAAAGACATACGAAAATACATAAGTATTTCTTCACGACAAATCCAATGCTGTTTGGGTTGAGGGAAAGGTCAGAACAAGCGTCATCGTGTCCATGCAACAGGAAAGCATCCCTACTGATGAAGGGTTTTCAAATAGGGACTTGACAATTTTGAATTTAATTTATGAACGCACTCTTTCACTAATAATCAAACTGGCACTGTCAATTTATTCAGTAAGCTCAACATTTTCATCAAAATTTGAGTCTAAATATTCGTTGTGTGATGTTGCCGTGTCATTGAGACAACGGTGTCGAAAATATCGCTGCCGTTCAGGCGTCCGTAGCAAATGATCCAAATCAGTCAATTCCACGGCGTTCTCAAGAAATGGGCATCGCTCATACCACATTATGGCGTATTTTGCGTAAGGATCTTAGTTTACATCCATTCAAGATCAAGCTGACTAAAGAATTGAAGCCAATGGACCATTTGAAGCGACGTACGTTCTCCGATTGGGTTCTGGAGAAAATGCGCCAAGATGGTGAATTTCATCGCAAAATCATATTCAGTGACGAAGCTCATTTTTGGCTCAATGGGTTCGTCAATAAGCAAACTATGCGTTATTGGTCGGGTGAAAATCCACATGTGCTTCATGAATCACCACTTCATCCACAAAAAATAACTGTTTGCTGCGGTTTGCATGCCGGCGGCGTTATTGGGCCATATTTTTTCGTTACTGTGAATGGTCAGCATTATCGCGCCATGTTCACCGATTATTTTTGGCCCGAATTGGAAGATATGGACTTGGACGACATGTGGTTTCAACAGGATGATGCCACAAGCCACACAGCACACGCTACAATTGATTTATTGAAGAGTAAGTATGATGAGCATGTTATCTCAAGAAATGGGCCAGTCGATTGGCCGCCTCGTTCGTGCGATTTAACGCCGCTTGATTATTTTCTGTGGGGCTACGTTAAGTCATTGGTTTATGCAAACACGCCGACGACGTTGGAAGAGCTCAGAGCCAACATTGAACGCAAAATAGCGGCCGTTTCGGTCGAAATGTGTGGCAGAGTCGTTGAAAATTGGGTCCAATTCCATTGGGTCGAGTTCCATTCATAAATGTTTTGATTGTACTTCAAGCCGATAATAAAGTTTTTGAAATATCTCAAATGGTTTGCGTTTTATTTAAAAAAAAAAAAAAGTTGTCAAGTCCTTATTGGAAAAGCCTATATCTCAGCAAATGTCGTTAATTGATGCTGTCTCCATTTTTCACAGTGCTCTACTTAATTCTGTTTCTCATTACGTCCTCTTTTCTCGTCATAAAACATCATCTACGTACTTTCCCTCCCTCGTATAAAAGAAACCATCACTCTTTACGAAATAAATTATAGGCGGTTTTTCTTCCCACTATCTGCACTTTCTTGACCTTAAACAATTATTTGCAGACATCTCTTTAGTACCGGACCCCATATATTTTAATTACCTTCTCTCTCAACCTTTTGACCCTACTCTTATTGAACAAAGGTTACTGAAACTTAATGATGAATGGGGCCAGAGGGGCTACTCGCAATATTTCTCAAAAAGTGCGATTCCAAACTCTTTCTCCCGCTTTCCTCTCTATTGCGTCTATCCCTCACACAGGGGGAATTTCGCCAAGTTTGGAAGACCTCTTTCATAACCCCGGCTTACAAAAAGCCATGAAAGAATTAAAATAAGTAATAACCGTTTCGTTGTTAAATTTTCTCAAGTATTTTTTGCTGAAAGCTTACAGTGCAAGTCACTTGCACAAAGGTTTCCTTGTGGCGAAACCAATCATAAGCTACTTCTCTTATATCTCATTGAAAACATGCTCATTGATACTCTTCTGGGATTTTGAGGGAGCTGAAGGAAAAACGATCAGTAAAGATTCTAGCGGTCTCTTGCGATCGCAGCTTCTCAACGTCGGTCTTTGGTGGTCTTACTTTACTTCATTGTGCCTATGACAACCTGGCTTCAATAAGATAATGAGCCGAGTCGATTTTGGCTCCCGTGAAAGTTCGGACATCCATTATGGTGGAGGAGTGTCTGGATAGCCATGTATGAATGTTGAGATGTGGAAACCGAGTTTGGAAGAAATTACTACTTGGCTGAGTTCAAGTGTAGACCAATTAATATTGACCACCTATGTATTCGATTCAGATCCTCATTCAAACGGTCCAGGTGTTGTTGTACATCATCTGTACCTCTATACGAGATGGTAGGTCATTTATAAATAGGTATAACAAAATCGGTCCTAAAACCGATCCCTGAGGTAGCCTTGTAGAATATGTTTAAAAGCTGAAGAATTTTCTCCCGATATGACTCGTTGCATTCTTCCAGAGAGAAAACTGTGAAACTGTCTTACAGCTCTATTACTGTGTAGGACACGACTGCCAAGCCTCGCCTAAAGCCTTACTGAACCCTCACACGACTTCGAAACTAGTTCGAGAATGCATGACTTCACTGAACGTAGTCGTAGGGCTAATTTCACTAAATCTTGTTTGGGACCGAAGTCACAACGGGATCACGCGAAAAGAAATCGCCGATGAACTCACTATGTCAGACTCAGAGGAGGTTTCTTAGAACCCAAACTTGCGTTAAGACTTTCAAGTTGTAAAGTTGGGTTTCATATGAGCATAACTACAAATGGCATGATTCATCAGGTCACTGGCAGACCAAAAGAATCCTTTCCAACGTCTCCAAGAGGTATTCAACTTCCTCTTGTCTCTCAGTGCAAAAACACTCTAGACCGCTTACTCGGTTCGTAAAGGGGCACATTTTTTAAAGTGAAATCGTCTGCATATGGAAAAGTGTTTACTCGCCCACCATTCGCAGTCACAAGGAATTGCTTCTCAGACTAGGACTTGTTCTACATCAGACTGTTGTAACAGATCCTACTCAGACAGGCTATGTTATATCAAAAGCCCGAGAAGTCGCACTAGGTTTTGCTCATCCAAAACTGTAACAGAGCATTCCTCAAACAGAGTACCAACGTTTTGATGGGCCCAATCCGGATATGTTGGTCTATGTTTGACTAAGTTACTAACAACTCGTCGTGAGGAGACTTTTGCATTTGTAGAAATAGAAAGAAGCTCCCCATTAATAAAAAAATTAAAGGATACTGGTCTTCCAATTACATCAGATTGGCAATTTCGTTATAACGGCTAGTGAAAGACTGGACTCATTGTCATACATTTAACTGCGTCAGCAAACTTTGATCCTAGCTCTAGTATTAGTATTTCTTACATTCATGCACACAGAATCCTCAGTTTTCATCGGTCTGGCTTGGAACAACTCAAAGGGGATTCAAAATAGTAAATATCATCAATCACCAAGGCATCAAAGTTGACAGAATCATTTTTTCTCTAACGAATTCCATATGCCAACAATCTAAATGGCATATGCAGCCTTATCATGCTGTAGTCATAGAATTTCTTTATTATGTCATCCTTCCAAGCAAAAAAAATCAACATGTCCCCTCCTATGCCACCGCACCGTTGTGAAACAAACTACGGATATGTACTACGTCCCTTCGAGTAAGATAAATCACCTGACAGGAGAAAAGTTACGGAAACTCTTTTAGCTACTGGCGCCGGTATTCTACTTATCTCGAATTACCAGAGTACATGCTGGAAACTTTTTCGAAAACCATACGATAGAGTATCTGAGATCCATTCCCTTGGTTTATTAACTTCGAAGAAAGACACCGGTCAGGGAGGAGCACGGCGACGACAATCCCCAGACGTCTCCCGTGTGCAACAAATCAGTTTGCATAAAATTTTACTTCTCAATTTCAAACCCCCCTCTGATTCCTACCAAATAACCTTCCTCCAGGTCAGATTGAGCTATTATATCCTCTTCTGCGAAGGGCAAGAGTGAAGAAGTAAAGAGCTGGAATTAGGTAATCCAACACAGGAAATACACACCCTCTAGACCTTGGAGTTGGTTTCTGGGTGGAAATGTTGATGGTCGTTGTGTAACCGCGTTGAGTAAATATTCATCCTACCTACCTGGCATTACCTGACGGTGAAATTAATTTCGGCAGCAAGCTACTTTCCTTGCGACAAACTCACGTGCCAGAGAAATTTCAATTTCGTAAATTATGGAACACGATACACCAGTCAGTTGGATGGTGGAAGAAAATCGATGAAGCGCACAGTTGTCGGGGAAATTAAGACGTTCAAGTTGAGGGAATACAATTTCCGTCAACGGTTTGGTAGGTGCTATGGTATTTAGGGATACAATGGTCACGGGAGATTAACGAAGGAAATGTTAGTCAACGGTAAATTGAAGATTAGCATTTCGAAACTGCTGAACAATGAAATCCATTAAAAAGATGCGGAATCTAGAGCGTGACAGCAAAAATGATGACGAATTCCGACATTTGTACATGCGATAGCTGCGATGGGTAAAGATCGATGTGTATAATCCTCACGAGAGCGGTAATGAGTTTGTTCACCTTTTGCTAGCCCTCAGATTCTTGCACCTAGATTTCATTTCTTATTTATATGATGGAATAACTTAGTGGCCTCATGGATTTGCAGCCCTTTTTGATGAACAAAGGTCACGGAATAATGGGATAATACGAGTATGCTCAGGCTACCATTGTGTGGCTAAACCTTTAAATTGCGGCCATCGATACGATTTAAGCAGCAAAACTAGAAAAAAAAAAGAGCCAATGGATTAGAAGACCAATAACTTGTCATGTGGTGCCGAATACTCTCCCAGAATCTAAATTTGAACAGCTCTGATATAAAGATTTGACCGATGAGTGCTCATAAGGTATGAAACGAATGAAAAACGTCATTTCTGAGTCATCTGCAGAACCGAACTTCTGGAGCACTGTTTCTCCAGGAAGATGAGCCTTATTATTTGTTGCAATACTTTTGCTCAGTACGGCTTCTGAGGAAATTGGGAAGTCGCTTCCAATTACCTCCTTAGCTTCAACTATCATCTGGCTTGAATATCAACTCTTGTTACTATTGAACCTTATCTAACAAGTACGCTAGTCAACTGACCAGCGAAAAAGAGGAGGAGGAATCTAAGAATAATGATCTGAGCATGCTTCAAAGATGAGATTGACAAAACACTGTCTAAGCTGAGAGCAAAGCAAAAATTAGAAGAGTTTTTAGAATACTTACTTACTTACGTAGATGGCGCTACAATCCAGTTTGGACCAGAACCTCACCTTACTTGGGTCTTCAGTTAGTGCGGTCTTTTGTCAGCTGCAACTAGTTGCACACACGAAGTTGGCTGAGGTCACCTTCCACTTGTGTGGAAGATGAGGTCGTCGTCTACTGTCGTCTACTGTCTCTCTTTGTTGAAGTCGTAAACTTTCTGGACCGGGACGCTGGCATCCATGAGTTCAAAATGTCTTAACCATCTAAACCGGGTTATCTGAGCTTATCTAATGAAATAGGCATCGCTGTACAGTTCGCTGTTGATACGTCTCCTTCATTCTCCACTGATGCCGACGAACTTTTCTTTTGTGCCATAAAGCTAAGCTGGCATTATCAGGGTCCTAAACAAAGTACTTTGGTTGCTCGAGAGAGGGCGTTACTACTTAATTGCATTCTAAGTCAAAAACAGTAGCGATTCTTCTCATGGTATCCACGCTGATTGTCGGAGTTGATATTTGGTCATTTTTTTTGTTTTAATTTCCTGACTCGCCAATTGCGAAGGCGAGGCAAACTAAGGCACTTTGACCTAAGAGATCTTTTGTACCATTTAGTCAGAACTGTAGTTAGGCTAGTAGGTTTTCTACCTTCCTCTACTAGCAAAGGAGAATTCATTAGTTCCTTAGAGACGAATTGTTCCCTGAAGAAAATCTTCGTCTAATTCCATTGAGGGCTCGACATTCACATAATACACAAGTCTTCTTCAAGACGAAGCTGGCACTCCGGGGAGTCGAGTAAACTAATTTTGTTTAGGTATAATCTTAAACCGTGATGTCCTGCGACGATAGTTGGCTTTTTTGTTGAAGAGTAGGGTGGCTTGATTGGCCTGATTTAGACCTGAGCTATTCTCCCGATATGAGATGCATCTCGAATGCTCCCAGCTTTTAGTAGCTAAATTGACTGCTGATTTGGGAGTGCAGCAGGCTTCAGGTCCATTAAAAGGAATTTCTGACCCCTTCTGGCCAGTTCGTCGGCTTTTTAATTCCCATGAATGCTCTCACGACAAGGAACCCACCACAGCTTGGTTTTGCTCCTAAAGCTTGTTTTTTTTGATTTTGAACAAAATCACATGATCTCGCATCGCTTGTTTAAGTCCTTTTCTGACACTGCAAGTTCCGACTTGGTATTATTGACGTTGACGAAGCAGCGTGTTGTCGTCACCTTGCTTAGTTGAATGAGCTTGAAAGGGATTCCAAAACTAGATATAGATCTGTATAGTTTGTCTCTATAGGCCCTGATATATTCGGCTTTGAAACCACTTGATATATGGAAGACTTTTTTGGTCCAAAACAACACTGATTGGGCCCGGATAGACTTTGATGAAGGGCCCTAGTTGTACACATGATACGGCAGACAGGATTTTAAATGCGAAGTTGAGGAGACTTATTCCTCTAGAGTTGGCGCCGTTCAGTGGATCTCCCTTTGACCCTTCTTCGGACAAACAATCTTCGAGCCAGATGTTAGAGGTGATTTTATGTATATTTCGTATCCAAATATCTAAAGCTCCGATGTTAAGCTATTGGGATTTCTATTCAGGCTTTGTAGATTTGGCAGATTCCCTTTATGTTTTGTTAACACTTCCGAACTTCATTCTAATTTCTAAGGCCTCGACCAAGCATTTCCGGTGCTCTTTTCTTCTAAGGAGTGCATGTGCTTTCTCGTTCTTTTCTGCAGTGTCGCTCAGTAATCCGATGTTTTTTTTAACTTTGTCTGACACACACAGCACCGTCTCACTTTTCGGTTACATTCGTTCCCAATGCCCTCTATTTCTTCCAAGTGTTTCGCAGCCATCACGATTGCAATATCATCGGCAAAGCCAATAATAATGCCTAGTACCGATACTTGTGGTACTCCGCCAGATATGCGGCACTGCCTTACTCGATCCTCGGTATTGACAAGCAGGAACCGTTTCTCAAAATAACTTTGTAGTATTTTAATTCGGAAGCCTGATACCATCATTACTGTATCGAGTGCACTATCGGTCCCAGTGTAGAGTTGAACGCATTTTTGACGTTCAGTGTTATTACAGCACCATATTTCGAGGTGCATTCCTCTTCATCTCATAGAAGATTGTAGTTACCATAGAATGAGCTTTTAAAAATCCATATACTTGGTTTGAGAGTACCCCTGCTCAATTAAGTGCCACCTCACCCATTGTATCTAAAGGCAATGAAATGGTATGACGAGGGCTCATTTTATGATTGTTTCTTCCCTTTAGGCAGCAGCACCAGACGATGTTTTTTCCATTGTTTAGGGGAAATACTTTCTATTAGACACTTCTTATATATTTCCACAAATGGTTCTGTGTTTGTTTTGATGGCAAGCTTAAGGGCCTTATTTGGTATGCCATCCAACCCAGGTGACTTATTATCATCGAGTAGTCTGTATACGTTCAGGAGTTCCATTTCCATGACGGCTGCAATCTCCTGTATTACCTAATGTTCCTCTGTACAATCGGCTGTTGATTGCGGTGGAAATAATCGCGATACTATTTTTTTCATTAGAAGAGGGTGTGAGAGTGTGCCTTTGAATTTCGTCATGACTGTCCTGTGGGCCGTACTCCAAGGATTAACATCTGCTTGCTCGTAAAGTTCTTTCAAGCTGTTGCTTTTGCACCTGTGGAACCTGATTGGGCGGCAAATCTCTGGATCGCTGGAATAGTCTTCTCGCTCTAGGGTACTTGCTGCGTAGCTGTGATATCTCTTGGCTTGCGAATAGTTGATGTCTTCCAGACTATAGATGCGTCGCAAGCCCTTGTGCCTTCTTTCACGGATGTTCCTAGTTCGCTCTGTTCGGTTGTACCTCAAACTCGAATGCCAGATGGTCGCTGTGGGTATATTGCTTACTGACTCTCCACTTTGCGCCCCTTCCTAGGGAACTCATTGCAAATGTGATATCACCTATGGAACCTATGTCTCTTCTGCATGTCTATTTCCGTATTAAGAAGTATTACGGCTAGTGATAATACAGCTAGTAGACCGCTGCCTCAATCTTTGGCCCATACGTTGAAGTCTCCAGTCATAATTTTTGGCCTACGACGTACCATCACATAGTTTGGTATTCCTTAAAGGTGATGTTTGGGGATGCATAACAACTGTATGTATGTACCCCCTTGTCCTTGCTCGAACGAAGCAGTATTCTCCACAGATCCAGATAGCAGCTTTTTTTAAGTCATCAGATACCCAAACTTTTTCATCGAGATTCTTATAGTGCTCGCTTCATACGGCCAGTAGGCCCTTTGTTTAAGTTTAGTTGCAGCACTTTCATATTCTTCTTGCAGCTTTTGTACCTTTTTTTGGTATACAGAGCATACTGCAGCTCCCCTTTTCTCCACAAAGTAGACACCTTGCATCATCGCAGAAGTTTTTAAACACATGGCCTTTCTGTTCACACTTGACGCAATCACCACTTCTATCCAACGTTGTTTTTCTCCCCTTTGCTGGATGCCCGAAATCAAGGCACCTAAAACATCGCAAGCGCATAACTTTTTCCCGTATTCTGCATGCCGTCCATCCGATTTGTATTTTTCCAAACTCCAAAACTTTTTTGGCAGCGTTTATCGGGGGGCTAATGATTGCGGTTTATGTTCCTGCATAGGCTATCTAAATAGATATAACGGATGAAGCCTGCATACCTCGCACTTACTCGAACTGCTTGGATAGGGCTTGGCAGATCTCCTCCAGTGACGTCATCTAGGTTTTTGTACTCAATAAGCACGCATACGTTCGGAATTTCACTTCCGCAATTTCCCCGAGAACTTGACCTACTTTGCTCTGGTGATCAGAGGTTTTTCTATCCGCTGCTTTCTTGAACACAAGCAGCAACCCTCCCTTGAACGTCTTTCTTATGCGGGTTACATTAGACCCCAAGCCATTTAGCTCAGAGTTGGTCTTCACTTTTCGGAGTGTATCGCGTAAGAAACTTCTCCAATTTTTTTAATCACCAGTACCTCAGGCTTAACGTGTATCTTGCACACTTTTTATACCACTCTATTCCATTCGACTTTATGGTGGACCTGTCTTGCAGCTTTTCCACTGGCAAAAGGGATTTCGCTTTGGTTCGCCACTGTTTCTACTTTTCGCTTAGCGGCTTACGATTTCGGCGTGCGACAGTTTCGAGGGGTTTTCGTTATTTGAAGATCTAGTCCTTTTTTGCTTAGGCTTTCGAAGTGATGAATGCATGGTTTGAGTAGCTCTACTGTATACTTCAATATTGTATCTTTGTCGCAATCTATACAGTTGTAGTGTTTGCGTATTGCACTAGCCAACCTTCTAATCTTGTGACGAACAGAGTTTTTCGTCTGATGAATTCCACCAGTGTAGTGAAGTTTTTTCCTAGGAATTGCATTGCTTCACGCTTTTCTCTTTCTTCGCTGGTTTCTTCGGCCCTTACTTCCATGTTAGTTTCAGATGTCAAACTCCCACTTGATGCTTCTCTGTGGGGAAAATTGGGCCGCATTTAATGGTTAAGATGATATTCTCACGTCATTGCCCTCTTCCTTAAGGTATACGACAGGTGGCGTCTCTGATTGCCCTTTGGCAGTGATGACACTTGTAATCTAAGTTTTACGATGCCAGCCTCGGACTTCTTGAGTGGTTAAGGGAGACTCGATCGTAAAAGGCAATCATCAATCTGGTTGACGGTTTGTTGACAGGAGTAAGCCAGGTCTATTATGGATGTCAAGGTGTCGAAATCTTGTATTGGCTATATTTACATTGCATCCACAGGCGAAATCAATAAGTTTGGGACCGCTTCTGGAGGTGACGGCGTGTTGCTGTTTTCCCACTATATTACCAAAGATCCCATCCTTGCTTAGCTTAGCATTAAAATCGCCAAAGACGATTTTTACGCCATATTTGGGGCATTGCTCGTAGTTTTTGTCGAGAAGCTCGTAGAAGAAGAGTTCCTGGTGGAAACTTATTTCTAAGAACTATGACTACAAGTGAGCTAAGTAACACAAGTCCCCGAAGCTGGTATCTGGAATCGATTGTGGTGGACCATTAAATATGGTGTTGCGTCCTCTGACTCCTTCAAACCGCCTGGTACCAATGGCATATGTGGAATTGTTCTGCAAGAAGGTAGAGATTGGTTGCTGATAATCCCCAATCTAAGAAGACACATACCATCTCGCAGGACCGTCACATAGGACGGTATCTCATCCATTCATGAAATTATTCACCCCTGAGAACCATTGCCGGGTTAGGTGCAATCCAAAAGGTGTCATTAAAGCCACAAAATACAATTTTTAACTCGCACTTGGGGCATTGCTCATTCTCTCCTCAGAAGCTAGTAGAAGCATACTATGGTTGACACTGTCGGTTCAAACGATAAATCAAGGCTGATGTAGGGAAAATAAATTGCTGCGGATTGCTACCGTTTACACGTCTATGGCAAATGGTTTTATCCTTAATAGCGTGATTTGTTCAGCTGTATTAGATGTAGTAGAAGGTTGTCTTCTTGTTCGGTCCGTCACATAAAATTTTTCGGATAAGAGCTACTAGTATATCAGCAATGAGATGCCTAGTGTCTCCACTAGATGTTCGGGGACACGTGGTTTGTTCAAGATTCTTACATTCCAAAGACAAATCTCCTTGTCTCCGTCATATTTGCATGGATCGTCAAGTCTGTCGATGGGTTTCTCTTTCAAATTGTTGATCAGAATGGACATTTATTGCCCATGGTCACCCCAAATGGTTTCCAGATGACTCCTTGTTATGACCTCTACAGGACATATTACAGCCGATTGAGTCAAAAAGATTTGTATCCACTTTTTGTAATTTACCTTCGTTCACTGTGACAAACAAAGACACACTTGGACATTGCGACGACAAGGCACGAGTGTATCATCAGCATTGTCAAATTCACGCTGAAATTTACCCAAATGATCAAATGGAGGAAGCGATCACCCGCAGAAGCTCAGCAACGGTTAATGCCCATAGCTTACTAAGCTATCACGATGTTGATGATGCGATTATACCCTCTAAAGAGAGACAAAAAAACGAAGAACAAAAAGTATGAAGGCGTTGTGAGCAGCCCTTTTGCAAATGATTTATTAATACCACGAAGAAAGACTAATAAAGAAACAAATCCGCACACAAAGCCACCATATGTCTTGCAAAAGCCATCGGAGCCGTCCAACGTACTCTCTGACCGTATATATCCACTCGACTGCATACAATAAAGCTTTCGAACAGGCCGATCGAGGTTAGACCAAATTCTGAGACAAAAATACGATTTCAAGTCGAAATAGGCAGTATTTTCACCTACGTCGAAGTCATATTCATCACCGAATATATGAGTATGAATGTAGTAAGGACAATCACTCTGTTTATCGCCATTATTATATGGCGAGGTGTGCAATTTGGCTCTGCTTCAGAACACTGGGAACCGTTCCGTTGTTGCCAACTTATCACCTTCTTTCCAAAACTATCGCAACTGTCACAATTTAATGGTTTTATCATTCCTCTTAACATTACTGAAATGACCTTCAACAAGATAACGTCTGACTATGACGTATTAACAGTCTATCAACGATAGTATGACATATCCCTCACAGATATTCTGATACTGGTATAAGCCCGAAAAATCCTCGAGTCTTTTACGAAAACTATGTCGCACTTCAGCCACTAGGACTGCTTGTCAGTCAGAAGAACTAAAGCCCTCCACAAACAGGGTTATCTACGATCACGTACTCGCGAAACATACACTAGGATAAACTTTTGTTGATTTACGACTTCAAAGAGCATATCGCAAACTTGTTACTTCACGTGATAAGCCTGGCTGTCAATAGCATCTTTTATACAAAAATCAACACCCTTTCAGCTATCTTAACACCAAAAGGATCACAACAGAATTCAAAAGCACTGGAAGTACGAGTAGTTTTTTAAGTGCTGCTACATGGTTAAGGTCCGGCAAATACGATTATAAATACCATCGTCCTCAACAATCATTCTCAACTGATAAGACAGTCCACTACGGAAAGTGACATATGGGACCATGAGAGTAGCACTATTTATAATTGGATAAGTTCGCAGTTAACATTACCATGGTTTCAAAAATATACACAAAACCTCGCCATAACCACTTGAAGTGGCAGTGAAGTACTACTTCCTCGTTTGTCTCAAATGTCGAGGTGAATGCCAAGATAAGATATAAAAAAAAGACACACTTTGCGAAGTACGAGTAAATACATAAAAAAACCATCCACTTGAAGGCATCCTAATTCAAGTGGACATGACTATGGAACCGTCTTGCTTTTACGGTTCTTGATGTACTCTCTTTTTGGAGTCAAATAAATCAAAAAATTTGTGGCAGTAACGAACAGTGGGCAATGGTAGTGGTGACAAACATTCAATATTGGTCAGCGATAAGAGTGCTTGTGAATGGGAATTTTCGCGAAGAGCCGAGTGAAAACTTTTAAAAAATTGATACATAGATATGGATACGCTTTATTGCGTCTCGTACACTAGCAGAGAGAGTTCGCCGCAGAAAGCTACGATAAACTACGGATATTTTTGGAAATATTTAATTTTGCCAACTTTTACTTGGCTTATCCTTGAGATTGGTTATAACATAAAGGGTTTTCCAATAGGGACTTGACAAATTTGAATTTAATTTGTGAACGCACTCTTTCACTAATCATCAAACTGTCACTGTAAATTCATTCAGTAAACTCAACATTTTCATCATGGTAAAGTACACGAACGAGCAACGTCTGCAACTTATAAAAATTTTCTACCGAAATTCGGAGTCGGTGACTGCAACTTTAAGAGCGTTAACTCCAATTTTCGGTCGTAATTCTCGCCCTAGTAGACAGGCAATAACAAGTTTAATGCAAAAATTTGAGTCCACATATTCGTTGTGTAATGTTGCCGTGTCAGTGAGACAACGGGTTGGTCGCAGTGTCGAAAATATCGCTGCCGTTCAGGCGTCCGTAGCAAACGTCAATTCCACGGCGTTCTCATGAATTGGACATCGCTCAGACCACATTATGGTATATTTTGCGTAAGGATCTTGGTTTATACCCACAGAAGATCAAGCTGACTCAAGAATTGAAGCCGATGGACCATTTGAAGCGACGTACGTTCTCCGATTGGGTTCTGGGGGAGATGCGCCAAGATGATGAATTTCATCGCAAAATCATCTTCAGTGACGAAGCTCATTTTTGGCTCAATGGGTTTGTCAATAAGCAAAATATGCGTTAATGGTCGGGTGAAAATCCGCATGTGCTTCATGAATCACCACTTCATCCACAAAAAATAACTGTTTGGTGCGGTTTGCATGCCGGCGGCGTTATTGGGACATATTTTTTCGTCGACGATAACGATCGTCACGTTACTGTGAATGGTCAGCGTTATCGCGCCATGATCACAGATTATTTTTGGCCCGAATTGGAAGGTATGGACTTGGAAGACATGTGGTTTCAACAGGATGATGCCACAAGCCACACAGCACACGCTACAATCGATTTATTGAAGAGTAAGTATTGTGAGCGTGTTATCTCAAGACATGGGCCAGTCGATTGGCCGCCTCGTTCGTGCGATTTAACGCCGCTTGACTAATTTCTGTAGAGCTACGTGAAGTCATTGGTTTATGCCAACACCCCGACGACGTTCTAAGAGCTCAGAGCCAACATTGAACGCGAAATAGCGGCCGTTTCGGCCGAAATGTGTGGGCGAATCGTTGAAAATTGGGTCCAACGAATCGACCGCTGCAAACGTGCCCGCGGTGGCCATATGAACGAAGTCGAGTTCCATTCATAAATGTTTTAATTGTACTCCAAGCCGATAATAAAGTTTTTGAAATATCTCAAATGGTTTGCGTTTTATTTAAAAAAAAATTTTCAATTCCTTATTGGAAAACCCTATATTATACTCTCACAATTCAGCCGAACCAAACTTAAATTGTGAGAGTGGCAACCCTTACATTGTCTCTTTCCTTAATATTGCTTAGCCTTCTCATTAGACCTGCATCCCAAGCGATCGAACAGATACTAAGCGTTCAAAACATGGGCTGATCTAGTTTTGTATTGACAGTGTTTGAGACGAAGTGTATACCTTCTCCCCACTAGGTAGCTGTACGAGTACATGCACAAATCTGTATACTCCTAGGCTTAAATGGCAAGTGCAGACCGGCTAGTATTCTCTAGATAAAGTAGAGTAGCACTCTGTGTTATTCAACCTCTAACACTACTAAAATGCGCACTACGCCTTGGATTAGGACTGATCAAAGGATTACGAATACAGAGATTGTCGATTTCGCATTAACGACAGAAGGGGCCATTGTGTTTTGAAAGCATTAGATTCCACTATATTAGTACTTGCCCATTTAGTGATGCTGCTAATATCGGAATTTAGTGAGCTTAAGGAACGCTCTGTTCCCGTTCCACAGCCGAAGAACAGGCATCACAAATAAGAAAAACATAGAGTACTGCCGTCAACATAGGAATATATTGGATTAGAAGTAGCAGATAAGAGATCATTGAGTAAAAATTAAAAAGAGTGTCGGAGACAGAACGGAGCCCTGGGGCATACCAGCATTTATTTTGTGAACATCAGACTTGAAACCATCCAAGACAACTTGAACTGAACGTTCCGAAAGGTAATTTCTAACGCATTGAAGAAGACAGTCATCGATCCCAAAAGCACGCATTTCCGACAAAAAAGCCTGATGCCAAACTTATCAAATTCCTTAAAAATATCAAAATGTGCGCCTTGGTTCCACTTTTCTGTGAGACATGCAATCAATTCACTAGTGGGCCTGTTGCATTTATTTAACCTTGGACGCAAGTGCAATTAGTCTGTAGGAAAAGAGAGAAGAAGATTCGACTATCTTTGGGATGGGCTGGACAAATGCTGTTTTCCATCTGCTCGAGAAGTAGATTGATGAAAAAGCTTACGCAGTGGTTTTGCCAGCGTGGAAGAACACCTCTTCAGAAGAAGGGGAGATATACCATCTGGACCGGCAGATTTGTGAATGTTAAGATCTTTAAGTACTCTTGCTACTACACGAGTGCGAAAGTGGATTCGTCCCATTGAAGATTCGACGCACTCAAGTGTAGGCAGTGTTGTACTGGCCGCAAAGTGTGCAGCAAGCAGATTGGCTTTGTCTAAAGACCTGACAGCTGGAATGTAATTGTAAATGAGCGTTGGGATGGAGGATGAGGCAGAATTTTTGATGTTTTTGAGGAACGACTAAAAGCTTTTACTACCTTTGGGGCATTGTAGTAATTTTTGCAACAACTTTTGGTCGTATTGAAATTTCACGCGCTTGAGAAAGGCGTTGCAGCATAACGACCAGCTAAAATTCTTAAAGAGGCTCCAATTGGCTTTCTCGTATTGCCATACGGTTCTTTTAGGAATCTTTTCTCTAACTGTGTGGTTGGTATACGAGAAATTAGCTGATATAACACAGTGGTCCGACGAGCCTAGAGGGGAAAGCACTTCAACAGTGTACTTATCAGGGTGAGAAGTTAAAAAGAAGTCAAGGATGTTGGCGGTATGACTATCAACGTCTGGTGTTCGCGTGCGCTCATTTACAAGCTGGCTCAAGTCGTTTTTAGTATCGAAGATCTCAACACATCATTCTTCATGTGTTGGCTGTCCAGAAAGTCGGAGCCACCTAGAATTGAGTATATTGATATCGGCCGCAATAACTACTTCAGTATGAGGATACAGGGATACATTTCTTTGTGTAGAGTCAGACAGCACTTCAAACTCATTAACCGCCGAGTTGTTGTCTAGCTTTAGGCTTCTGTAAATAAAGCAGTAGTGGATAAATTGCTTACGGAGATGAAATTTCAACCACAGGAAATTGAATTCCGGATTGGAACAGGGACTACATTGTGGTGGAGTTTGGTAAGTTACATCACTACGCACGGCGAGACTTCGGTGAGAGAAGAATAATGGCACTACCTCGTAGCCAGGTAGCTTTAGATCAGAGTAATCTGAGAGGTGTGGGTGGGGATCTACCTGTGTTGTGCCAAAACAGAGGGTCGGTATTTACAGACAAGTAATTACTTTTTACCTCGCGAATATTTGCTATGTCCACTCTAAATTCCCGAGTCTTCTTCGCAAGGCTGCGAAGTATTTAGCCTTCTCACACAAAAATTCATGCAGAACAACTAGTAGAGAAGGTTAGGTACTTGCATTTACTTGGCAATATATCTGATGAAAATGGTGCTGAACTGGATATAACCATAAAAGCAATACAAAATTTGCTGTCGCTACTAACTTTTTTACTTAGATGAACCTACAGTCCGGGATGGACTACAGCCCCGATTAACATTCCACTCCATTAAGTCTGATCTTTTGCCAGCAGCCTTCAGTTGCGCACACGAAGTTGTCTGAAGTCGAAATCTTTCCGATCGCAGCGCTGGTGTCGATGCAAGATGCAAGATGACCCAGCCATCTGAGTTAAGTTATACGGGCTTTTCTCTCGATGGTGAAACGTCTCCTCTATTTTCCATTGATGTAAACGAGATCGAAAATTATCCGAAAGTTATTCTCTCGAACATCTCATCAGAGTCCAAGCCTCTGTGACGTTAAGCACGACTGGGATTATCAGCGACTTGTATAAAGTCCTTTTGGACTTTTACTTTGTTTTCCCTTCGTCAACCTTCTTCAATAGTCGCAACCGATTCATTGGCAGCTCGTTGACTTCATCCCATTATGTCATTGTCGTATGCGAGTAACTGAACGGACTTTTGAATGTTGATACCTCTGGAGTTGACTTGAGAGTTTTGCATAATTATTTTGTAAATGATTTTGAAAAATCATATAATAACGCATCGTCCTGTTTAAGTCATTTTATGACATTCCATTACATCAAAAGCAGAGAAGCCGCCTTTCATACTCTTGGAGAGGCTAAGGGAGACTCGATCGCAACAGTCCCTGGCGGTCTATTGCGATTATAACCGTTCGACGTTGAACTTCCTCACAATACTTCGATTGCTTTGGAATGCTACGGATAATCGCGTCCGTATCTTTGTTACAACAAGATATTGGTTCGAGTCGATGTTAGCTGCTCGGATCGATGGAAAATGCTCTGCGTCGTGAGCTAGATGTGTTTGTGGATATCAAAGTGCGGAGAATGTATGCTGGAAATAATTACAGTGTAATCCGCCGTAAAATCAATAAACCTGCGTTCGTTTCCGGAGGAGATGCTGTGGAGGCTGTACTTTACGACAAATATGTCCTCCTTGCCTAGCTTGGCATTAAAATAGTCATACTTAGGCCATTGCTCTTGAGTTTTGTCGAGGGGCTAGTAGAAGCAATCTTTTGCAAAAACGTACTTTTCCCCTGTGTGGACATAAGCGTCTATAAAACTTTCATTGAAGGATTTAGTCTTGATGCGGATTATAATTGGACGTTCACTCTGATACCTGAGTTTCAGGATTTTTTCCTCAATCCTTCCTATGATGACAAATCTAAATCTGCTCCCCGTCATTTCTCATCGCACTTTAGATATCCGCTACACCAACCACCTGATACGGACTCGGGTCTATTCTTATTTTATTTCTTAATTCATTGCGTTTGTTGCTTCACATGGTATTTTACGTGGTCGTAAGTTTAAGCCGACAACTCAAACTCTAACATAAAGGAGCAGATTTTTCAGGGGATACTGCAAGTAGCACACGCAGAGTCATAAGTACGGCCATTGGTTCGCTGAAAATTTCTCTACCTATTTGATACCTTGGTTGGATGTCAACACAATCCTCACATGATCTGGCTTTCATTTCGTCTCTTTGTGTTTTTGTCGTTGACTGGATTTTCGTGATATGTCAGCCAAACGTTGATATTGTGGTTTTTCTGGGCCATGCGTGTGTACTCAATTTCAGACAGCTGCACTTGCGCAGTTAAATCTGCATATTGAGATCAGATTCTTCAGCACACTGCGAAGAGGTAGCTATTATCTTCAGTCATTTCCCTCTCCAGCGTCATGGTTTCCATCTAGCAGGAAGGCCTCCCTACCGACCCTATCAGTCTCAGAAACCTTTATGTCAGGTACGACGAAATTTTTTAGCATATCCCCTCAAAAAGTAGCAGACGACCTTGTTGCATTCGGCCACTACATTCACTCTAAACGATTCTCACACCTACAGCGAAGCCGAACCGACCACGAACATTTTGTCCGTCCATAACGTGTTTCCCTTGCCAGCCCTTAAAGCATCCCGCCTCACACCTCCACCCCACAATATCCCTCTTACATTTTACTACCAGAATGTAAGAGGTCTTCGCTCTAAAACCAATGCTGTCTTACGTCAATCGCACGCTCTTCCCTTTGACATTTACACCTTGACCGAAACCAATTTGATTCCCGGCATAAAGAACAAGGAATTGTTCCCCCCTACTTTTAATGCTTTTCGTGCCGACGATAATATGTGCACAAATAATGATTCCCCCTGTAGGCGTACTACTGGCGATCAACAACAGCCTTAACTCTTCTCCTATTACCATTTCTTCATCACCTAAAGTCAACTTTGTTGCAATAAAAATATCACTCCCCTTCAAGTCCCTTTACGATATATATTGTTACATCCTACCAGCTCAACCTATCGAATCCTGCTAACTTGCTATCGATGCGATCGACCATTTAATTGACCTGTCTGACTCTATTGACGATATCCTTATTTCCGACGACTTTAATCTTCCTCAGCTACAGTAGACTCCATCGGATCATCATTCGTTTCTCATAGCTTCAAATGCTAACTCCGCTAAAGAATGTCTCATCTTAGATCGCTTAACAGACTCAAGTCTGTTATCCGGTATATTCAACCACGAGTACGTGGGCAGGCAATTAGACCTTATTTTCAAAACAGGTTCAATTAACTCCTCAGTGTCACTTTGTCCTCAATCTCTTTGAACAATCGATAACTACTACCCGCCCCTTTTTCTCTCGCTTTTTCATAACTCTTCTGTTATGAAACAAGTTATGGACAACTAAGAGAAACAAGTTATGGACTGTTGTCCTTCGTACCATACACGTTTCCGACTATTTCAACTATCTTCGTGCTTATCTTCATTTCACTGAACTTTACGATTCTCTTTACCAGCGCTACCTTAACATTGCGCATGTCAACCTTATAAACGACCCTAAGTCCTTCTTCCAATTTATTAACTACAAAAGATAGTCCGATGGTTACCCTCCTTCCCTCTCTTTCAACAATAAGTCATCAACCGATCCACTCACCATTGCCAACTTATTTGCCACCTTTTTTAAACAATCTTTCACCAACGACTCCTTTGTACCCGATCCATCCTATTTTAGTTACCTACTGAACTTCTCCAATGGCCCACTTCTCTCTCATATCTTGGACCTGTCTTATATCGAATATAAACTACACCAACTCAATGACGAATTCACACTCGGCCTAGGTGGCCTCCCTACCATATTTCTTAAAAAATGTTCTTCCTCCCTTTCCCTTGCCCTTTCTAATCTCTTTCGTCTATACCCTTCACAAGGAGAATTTCCTCAGGCTTGCAAAACCTCCTCCATAACCCGGATCCAACTATCGTCCCATCGCTAAGCTCTCCTATATATCCAAACTTTTCGAAAGTATTTTGTATGAAGCTCTAAGCATCCAATGCAAATCACTTATTTCCCCTAGACAACATGGCTTCCTAAAGGGTAGGTCAATAACCACAAATCTCGTTGAATTCGTATCCTTTGACCTCTCTGTCCTAGAGAATGGCAATGAAGTCGATGTAGTTGCAACCGATTTTAGCAAAGCCTTCGATAAAATCTCTCATCGGTTAATCATCTTTAAATTGTCTGCCCTCGGCTTTGACCCCATACTGTTAAAATGGATATCCTCTTACCTCGAAAACCGTTTTTACAGTGTTCGTTTTAGGTCAGCCCAGTCCGCTCCATTTTTGGCCACCTCTGGAGTTCCACAAGGCAGCCATCTCGGTCCCCTTTTTTTTATATTAACCATAAATGATCTCGATATGATCATCAAAGACTTGTCTGTCTCCCTTTACACCGACGATACCAAATTTTTCAAAACCATTTCCTCTCCCCATGACTCTTTCCTCCTTCAATAAGACCTTGATAGTTTTTCGATCGGGTGCCTCAAAAATTCTTTGGAACTCAATATCGCCAAATGCCAATCGATCACCTTCTCACATAAGCGGAACCAATCTCCTCCCCGACGCTATCTTCTCCACAACCAACCTATCTCCTCCGTACAATCTCTTCGCGACCTTCGGCATTCTGTGTGATAGGGAGCTCAACTTCCGTTTACATATGGATGAGATAATCCTCAAAGCCAACTCTGCACTAGGTTTTGTAAAACTGTGGTGGTCCAAAGAATTCACGAACCCATACGTGACCAGGTCCCTCTATATTACCTTTGTACGCCCCCTCCTAGAGTACGCCAGTCAAGTATGGTCCCCATATCATCGTGTTCATATCTCGAGAATTGAAAGCATCCAACGCCGTTTTCTTCGATTTCCTCTTCGAGGTATGCCCCCGGACGATCCTTTTAATCTGCCCCCCCCCCCCACCCGCCAACTTAAACACCATTGAGGATCACAGAGATGCAGCCGACTTTCTCTTCATTCATCGACTCCTTTCAGGTCACGTTGAATGCGCGTCCCTTCACAACTCTATTTTCCTCAACACTAACCCTCGTAATCTACGTACCCCTCGACTCTTCTATCTACCAACCCACCACACCTCCTATGGCGCGAACGAACCAATCTCCCGTATGCTACGAAAAATCAACTCAAACCCTACCGTCTTTGACTTCCACCGCACCACTTCCTACCTGAAATCCATTCTCCTTCACCACTCCAACAAACCTTAGTTTTAAGTTTTAGTTTAAGTTTAATTTCTAAGTTATAGCTTGTATTAAGCCGTTATAGCTTAAGCAATCTCCTCAATCTGGATCAGGTAGAGTTGTTTCTTTCCAAAGCCAAACTAAATTATGAGTACATACTTACGTTGAAACCTCTTCCCTCTCATATCTTAGAGTTTTGGAGAATGTGGCAAACAATTACTCAAGGTGATAGGTTGATTGGGATCACTTTCAACTTGTGACCGAGATAAAATCCACCTGACTCATCCTGCTTTCGCATGACATTTATATGTATTAACGACGACCAAACCTCGATTATCCGCCCCGATAAGCCCATAACTCTGTTTAGATTAATAAATACATTTACGATACTCAAATATCCGAGCTCGTCCTTAATTTACTGCCAACCGATTCCCCCTGGTTATCTGGGTTTCCCGTGAAAAACTTTTAACTTGCCACACCTAGCACTCTGCACTGACTCACCTCTAATTTCCGAAGCTATTGTAGTTTTTCCTGAACCCTGCACAGGGTGTGATTAGTATTCTAGCATAAAGATTAGATCCGCCTAATCAGGTGGTTAATAAGTGATTGCTTCGATTGGGTGGACATACTCGAGTATCGTGTATTCCGGTACTCCGTACTTGTCACAACATTCTATTTTATCATCCGTGACATGAACGTATACGTACAGATACGAACTTAAATACACGAGTATCGTTCACAAGGCAATAAATTAGAATTTAGAAAAAAAAAACAGAAAAAAGAAAACGTCCTGCTGCTATCATTTTATAGTAGCAATGCAAAGGTATCACTTGGAGTTGGCTTATCGCCACCAGTGTTATATTAAAAGGTGTACAGAGTTAGGGAAATACGAATAGATACGAGTATCCGAAGTGCTTTGCATACTACAGATGTTTTGAAAAATGTCGATAAATCTATTTATTTGTCGTATCTTGGGCCGTAAAGTTAATGGTGATAATGGTGAGCTACGGATAGAATGTCAGGGGTTGGAATCCAAATGACCTTTACATTGGAGAATTTTTGTTTTTGATGAGCTGTCATTAGTTCTTGACCTTTGCCATAAATGACACGGAAAGTGCATTAATTTTACGAGGAGAGTTCAAACGATTGATGGTGCAGAACGGAGAGGTTGAGGGACACCTAATGGTACCCTCTGTTTGGCGTTGATTTGAAGCTTATCCATTTCTGGGATATCTAGTAATTTTTCTATGGCTTCTAGAGAATTCGAATTCTGTGAATTCTGCTGCTGAGATCTGTCCCATCACTAGGGGCCCCTGCCCAATTATAAAGGCTTCGCCCATCAATGAAGTTGTCTAATAAAAATACAGAGGCAGAGCAAAGTACTGGTCTTATCGTAATGGTTTTTAGATGACACCACCGAAGGTTTCTGCGATTTGACCACAACAGGACCACCGGTAGTCCCTACCAGGACATAAACCACGGTACCATGGGAGTCAGGAAGCCCCCGGATCCCGGTCCGGGCCTGGCTTGTTGAGGTAGGCAGTGTTTAAACCCAAATCACGGGAAGGGTCCTAGACCCAATGTAGAGTTGCAAGAAGTAATGGGTGCTGTGACCCTAAGATCAGCAAGAGGTTTTAGATCGGCCCCGACTCATACCAAAGGTGGAACTTGTGCTTCCAACAAAAGTTCTGCTTTGGTATTATATTATTAATGTAGGAAAGTGATGACAATCCTTGCTCCTATGGTTGTATGGGCATCCCGTGAAATCAAGTCCTCACAGACAGGTGTTCATGTTAAGCCCAAGACTCGTTGTCCCAAGGAGATCAATAAACAGAGCTCATTTGGGGAAAAAAAATTGAAATCATTGAACGATAGTGGGCGTTATCAAAAAATATGATCCAATGATTCCGCCGGACCATAAAGCGCACCAAACAGCGCATTTTTCCGGTTGCATTGGCAGCTCTTGTATTGCCTGAGCTTGCTCACTGGACCAACTATGGCAGTTTTCTAAGGCCCACTCACCGAAAATTCAACGCTGTGGCAGATCGTTCGACTTCAGTTCTTGCGTGGGCTATATTTTGTAAGGTTTTACACCAAGACCCTTGCGTAAAGTCTTCCATGTAGTGGAGCAACATAATCCCAATTGTTGCGAACGGTGAAGAATGGATAAATCACGGTCTTCATTAACATGGCGGATACAGCAGCAAGATTTTCCTCTGTACACACTTTACGCATACGGGTAGGTGGCTTGAAGTCCAATAGAGTGAAATTGATGCGAAATTTCGTCACTATGGCTTGATATGCTTGCTCAGTAGGTAGATTATGACGACCATAATATCGTCGAAGTGCGCGAAAAACATTTTTCACAGAGCACGAATTTTGATAATAAAATTCAATTATTTGTAAGTGTTGTTCGACTTTGACACATGTCACGAATCACGCGTGAGCTGTCAAAAATAGAACACTGAAAAACCAAAGAGCAAAAAAATCTCCCTCTATTGCTTATTTCTTCCTTAAGAGTATAGAAAGACTAGCCGACATTCATGCGGGCAGAACTGCTTAGCTATGTATCCCTTGTCTAGGTACTAGCTTGCTAATCTTAGAAAGATATTCAGTTTTGTAGGGATCAGTGCAACTGGTCGGAAAACTGCTGATTGACCTATAACCTGGATTGGGCCAGGAGCAAAATGAATAAGTACGTAGCGTACTGCCTACCCTACCTACCAGTTCTGGTCCCCGGTACAAACATGAGTAAATCCTTACGCGTGCAGGCTAAAAATGATCGACCAGCAGGATACGCCGTCATAGAGCTCACAGCCCTAACTCTGCTGCAAAACAATCAAAACCGCTATCCAAGAAAAGCAATGGAAAAGGCCGAACAAAATAAGGATGAAGAACTGCGACATCTATTATACTATGGAGAATGTTAGAGACAACCGAGGCGACAAGGACAGCAGTCGCAGCATGTATTCGGATGTGGATAAACAAGTTAAACAATTCGTAAACTTCAGACATAGAAGAATGATGAGCGGCATGCGAGGAAGTTCATTGTAAAACGGATACAATCGAGAAAGCCCGCATGGGGCTTTTCCGATCGAGTCTCCCTTAAACACCTCGAGAAGTCCGATAGTGTTAGGGTTACAGCAGAAACACAGCGGTATCATTGCCATAAAGCAATGAGAGAGGCCGCTTCTGATATGTTGGGTATCAAATAAGAAACCCCTGGTTCGATGACGATCGCAGACAGGAAAATTTGGAAAAACAGTGGATGTACTATACAGAGTGGCCCTGCAGAAAAGAACGCGTGGAGAGCGCTCGCGAGTAGAAAAGGAGGGAAGAACAACATTTTCGTCTGCCCAACCAAGATGATGTTAGTGCAGCAATTTCCAAGCATAAGGTCGACAAAGCTGTTGGACCCGAAGGATGATGATTGGATACGCAAGTGCTAGGTCAATGGATATTGAGGTGTGGAAAACGCATGCTAGTTATGATGACACTTCTCCGCGAGGCCTTAATTCATTTTCTGAGACGGTGTTGTGCAGGCTATGTATTCCAGTTGTCTCACAAAAAATAATTTCCTATCACAAACTGGGATTGTAACCTTCAAGGACGATTTTTTCGTCGTGTTTAGTTCATTATTTTGACAGAGTCGTCCCTTTCCTCTTTGAACTTATATCAGACTCTCATGTGGATTGTAATCATGCTCAAATGTCTGAATTTAAAGGCTTCATGCCTAAGTCTCTGATGACAAGTGTTAATTCACATAGGCACTGAACATTTCCATTTGTTTAGGTAATCAACAGTGATTTCGCCCATATCCGAGTCTGTTTACTTCTTCACGAACTAAAGTGTTTTGCGTGGGTGGGCAGTTTGTCCGACGACACAACCCCAATGTGAAGAGCCAGTAGCCCAGTTGAGGGTATGAGCGCTGCCGTTGGTGAACTGCATAGAAACTCTTCTATCACCATCTATATTTCAATGTACTTACTTACTTATCAGGCTGGCAACCTTTAGAGGGTTAACGCCTGAACAACTGTAGCCTTTCATCCATTACGATCCCGGGTCTGCTGCTTTCAGTTAGAATAGACCAAGATGACTTATATTCGCGATCGCCTGATCTTTAAACCGGAGGTTCGGTCTTCTTCTCGAACCTGTTTTCGAAGACCCTATTAACTGGGGCATTATCGTCCATCCGATCGATGTCGCCGAGCCAATGAAGTCGACGGATTTTTGCCTTCCATAGTATGTCCACATCTTTGTACAGCTCATACAGTTTGCGATTGCGTTTTCTTCTCCATAATCCCTCCCTCCTCACAGACAGCACTAATTATTCGACGAAGGATTTCTTTTTTAAAAAAGCCTAAAACTTGTTCCACTGTGTTACTTATCGTCCAACTTTCGGCTCCGTAAATCAGGACTGGCATGACTAACGCTTTGTAGAGCATACTTTTGACTTTCTTCGTTAGGAGTTCTGATCCAAGTTGCTTCGACAGACCGAAGTAGCAGTGCTTGCCTTGGGTTACTCTTCGTCGAATCTCCACCATGGTGCCGTTTGTGGAGTTAACTCTACTCCTTGACTACCTCAAAGTTTTAGCTGTCGATAGTGACATTTTGTCCTAGGTGATGTGATGTGATCGGTTTTTTCTTATTCACTTTAAGACCAACTCGTTTAGCTTCTTCTTCAATTGCCGTAAAGGCTTCAATTATATCAATATCGTCCGTGTATCCAAGAAGCTGGACGGACTTGGAGAAAATAGTACTTTTGCCCGTTGTACTATCTGCGCAAGTACTAAATTGAATAAGTCAATTGCATTTCCTTGCCGAAATCCAGTGCAGGTTTGAAATAATTCGAAGGTTCTACTTCCACACTACATGGCACATCGCGTTGTACCACACACTCGAATCAGTTTTAATGGAATTCCGAATTCGGCCATCGAATTATATAGCACAGTGCGATGGATGCTGTCATATGCCGAAGAGGTGGTGTGAAGTCGATGAAGATATAGTATGTGTCGACTTGGAACTCAAAGATCTTTTCCAGGATCTGTCTTAATGGGAAATATTTGGTCTGATGTCGATTTGCAGGGCCGGAAGCCGCAATGGTAATGGATCTCATAGGCGACGTTAAGTAGGGATGTGCCTCTATAGTTGTTATAGGAAATAGAATCGCCCTTTTTGTAGATGGGACAGATAGGGCTGATATCGGACATGCTTCTGTCCTCCCATGCTTTGTAAATGATTTGGTGCATGCGCCTTGTTAAAACATTGCCTTCAGCTTTGAAGAGCTCAGATACCAGACCACGCGAGCCAGCGGCTTTGTTGTTCTATAGCTGTGCTGACTTCTTCTAAGCTGGGTGGCAGAACGAAATTTTTAGACTGGGGATGCAGGTAATAGGAAAAGCAACTGCTGGAAGTGTTGCTAAAATACATCCACAATTTCCTGTTGGTCAATGACGTGATTACCTTCGCCATTTCGAAGTGCTTAAAAACCCGTTTTAAAACCATTGGCTAGGTTTTTGGCCTTCTCCAGCATTCTTCGATATCCGTGAGCTGGGAGATATCAAAGGCTCTTTCCTTTTTCCGCAACAGTCTTTTCTTCTCCTCTCTGGACCTATACTCATCCCATGCTGCTCTGCCACATCTGTTGCTTCTTTTTTTGCACAAATTCATCATCATAGCACTGATTTCTTGTCTGGGGTGGTTGGTAACCCAAGGTATTTTCGGCCACCTCCTCGATGGAAGTGCAGCAATATGATCACACGCGGTTGACGGCTGTGGTAGGCAATGGCATATTGGATAATTTTTCGTCCAGCCGCTCTCTGTGGTCTCTGGCTATTTCCAATGCGCGTATACGTCCAATGTTGAACCTCATTTTTTGATGTTGCTGCAGATTTCTTTCATTTGACAGCCGAGCTCTGAATCGGGCTGCTACCAGTTACCAGTACAGTCAGAGTCGACGTTTGCCCCTCTAATTGTTTTAACATCCAGGATATTTGACAAGCGACGTCCGTCAATAAGCACGGGGTCGATTTAGTTTGTAATTCGACCAACCGGAGTTGGCTAGGTTTTTTTGTGGATTTTTTTGTGAGGGAACCTCCTGCTACATATCACTGTCCTACAAGCTGTAGCAAAGTCTACGAGTCGGAAGCCATTATCTGTTGTTGCATCATGGAGGCTGTATTTTGAGACCACTTCGCCAAAGATGTCCTCTTCACCGGTTTTGACATTGAAGTCTCCGAGTAAAATTTTAACATCGTACTCCTGAGGCTTAGGTTCTTCAGCCTCGTTTGTAGGGGCGTGGGCACATATGAAGCTGATGTTATAGAATCTTGCATTGACACGGATCACTGCTAGGTGATCATTGATGGGCTTAAAATCGATGACCTGCGATTTGAGTTGCTTTCCCATGACGAATCCGCATCCCGATATGTGTAACCTTTTGCGACAGCTGTAGTAAATGTCGCAATCTGTTCTTTTTATCATTCCCGATCCTATCCAGTGTGCTTCCTGGATTGCAGTAATATCTGCCCTATACTGCTTGAGGATATTTTCCAGTTTTTGAGTTGCTCCTGGGGTATAAGGCGGTCTTACGTTCCAGGAGCGTACTCTCAAATCGTAGTCCTTCTTCATTCCATGTTGTCCTTGATTAGAGGGTCAGTGTGTATCCGAGGCTGGATTGTGTTCAATCCTAACTGTCATTATCTAGTAACGATAATGATGCTTACAAGTTCAAAATAGCACTATCGTTTATTAAACATTTAAGATCGTAATACAATAGCACATCAAGATAATAAAGGACTAAATTATTCTGCTTTAATATCGTAACAATAACATTTGTTCTTTTACGTGAGTGGGTCGTCAACCTACAGTACAACTGATTTTTTGGTCGGAGAGAGGTCGCTGCATGTAGTAGTTCCCTCTGGCCTTGATCGGGTTGAAGGCTCATATGCTCGCTCCCACGCTCTATTTCAATATCCTGGCTAAATTCTAAAAAATCCTCAAACGAGCTGAACTCGTAATATATACGAGGGTTGTCTGATAAGTTTCCGACCGCAACGTAAAGATAGCGGCACTCGTCAATAAAAGCTAGTGAATGCTAGTTGTGCATCTTTTGACAGTTACTTACCGAAGTTATTTGGACGCGCAGTGTTTAGGTGACAGTCGTTTGAGTGAGTCGATGTGAGTGTTTTTTGTGAAAATAAAAAAGCTGTTATTAAATTCTTGTTTTTGAAAGGCAATACGCCAGAGCTTGGGAGATGAAGAACGTTCGGGACGTCCAAAAACTGCAACCACTGACGATAACATTGCTAAAGTTCACGAAATGGTGTTAGACGACCGCCGAATTAAAGTGAGAGAGATATTAGAGGTTATGAAAATGTCCAAGGAACGTGTTTGTTACATATTAAATCAAGTTTTAGGCATGAGAAAGCTGTCCGCGCGTTAGGTGCCGCGTTTGGTTACGTTAAACCAAAACCGTGTTCGAATAAACATTTCCAACGCTCTGTTAGCACAGTTTAGGCGCAATAAATCCGAGTTTTGGCGCCGATTAATAACTGTGGATGAAACTTGGATACACCATTATACGCCCGAAATAAATATTCAGTCAAAACAGTGGACTGCAAAGGGCGAGCCGGCTCCAAAAAAAAGCAAAAACTGTTTTGTCAGCTAGGAAAGTGATGGCGACTATTTTTTGGGATAGTAAAGGAGTTATCTTAATCGATTACCTTCAAAAAGAAAAAATCATTACAGAAGCATACTACGCATCATTACTTGCCAAGCTGAAGGCAGAAATTGCGGAATAACGGCCACATTTGCAGAAAAAGAAAATTCTAGTTCACCAAGAGAACGCACCGTCTCACACCTCAGCGGTTGCCATGGCGAAATCCATGAAGGGTTTGAACTGCTTGACCATCAGCCTTATTCACCAGATCTAGCTCCAAGCGACTTCTTTTTGTTCCCTCATCTAAAAACTGCGTTCGGAGGACAGAGATTTTCGTCAAATGAGGAGGCAATCACCTTCGTGAACAATTATTTTGCAGAGAAAAACGCCAAGTACTAGTTGGACGGGTTAGAGAGATAGGAGCATCGCTGGGAGAAGTGTGTAGAGTTACAAGGAGACTATGTAGAAAAATAAAAAAAATTTGAGAAAAAATATAAATAAATAAAGTATCATTGTTCGGTCGGAAACTTTTTAGACAACCCTCGTAAATACATAGAAGTTGTCACTGAATCTGCCCTTTTGGTAGACTCCAAATTAAGAATTATTTCGCCAAAATATCCCTACTTTATTGTGTTTGGAATTTTGGATCATCTGTATGCACTGACATACACCCAGATGCGTTTGCGCCGGGCTGACCGCTGAGATACATGTGGATGGTCAGGCTAAGCATAATGGAATTTGGTGGCAGTTATGCTTTCTCAACCTCGGCCTGGGACTCTTACTGCGGAATTTACTCGATTTCGAAGATACTTAAAACAGAAGACAAGATGTCACTATCTTCGGGGGATCCCTAATCTGGCAGGTCACAGAAGTATATAAGTTGAATTGGCATTAGACGAGCAACTTATGAATATTTACGGAGAAAGTTAACTTGTTTCGAACGATGATAGTGATGCCAAGGCAAGTTCTTATGAAACAGGTAATAGAGAAGACGACTTTGTACAGACCAAAAAATTTGTCAGCAAGGGCACGTTAAGTTAAAAAAAATATTCGATTGCTAGATGCAGAGAGGCGTAATTGTTTTGACGCTGCTGAAAAAGTAAAGTTGCCCAACAATTCATCATATCGACAAGCTAAACGATCACCTTTACACCTCAGAATAGTATCTAGACAGGGCATAATACTAGCAATATGTTGCAGTTCACAACTGTGTTGCTGCTCTGTTCTATATCCGATAAATATCCAAGTGGGCGAAACATTAATCCTACAATTCGCCACAGCTTTCTCATGACTGAGTCAACAAATTCTGTTGTCAACTCACCTACTTTGTTGACATTTCTCGATATGAAAACCCAAACAACGACTGTGTTATATTTTTATCTGACAAAATTATTTCTTTCTGTTTACGATGATAATATTTAATCACGGAAAATTCCATAAATAACCCCGAAAATTTTAACTAGGACTGTACGGCATACCTGTGCCTTATATTTATCTCAATAAAATGATTGACGTCACATGATTCAGTATGATCAATTCGTTGTGTCAAACTGTTTAAGCAATTTTCGAAGTTTTTATTGAGATTGTCTGAATATTTTAAGGATATTCCGAACATATGTGCATATTGCCTGATTAAGAGAATCTTTCACGTGACACTATGCTCCAGAGTTATAATTTACACTTGCCGCTGCAAGTGAACTTCAACATGGTGAGTTTACGAACCTCATATCAGATGGGTGTGTCAGATAGTTTTTTTCATTTCTTTCAACAGATTGGAAAGGTTAACAACCCTATTCATATGGAGACTTAACTATAATTGGACTTTGGTGTTTCGGTGAGACAAGGTTGTCTGACCTTCGTTTGAAAGCAAGCTGTCACTATCTGGACATCACATGAACATCAAGTGACTTAAGTTATCAGTTGGCTATTAATAGGCGCCTCAAACTCATTCAGTCATGAGTAGATAGCCACTTCTACTAGATAGATACCTCAGCCACTTTCGTATTTCAGAAGTTGTTATCTAATACACATTCTATTTGTGGAAATTTACCCAACCTTAAGGAGGCTCTTTCGAAGCGTTCTGTGCAATTAAGCACTCTTTCATGTCATTAAGCCAGCCTTAATGCTGCACGTAGACATTGATTGATAATGATGACAGTTTTTGCCTTTGACTAATTGCCAGGAAAAATCACCTCTCTGATTTTAATGGCGTGGAAAAATAGGTGTAGCGAATATCTATTAGATATAATTGGATGACGGAAGTTTGTGGTATACACTTAATTGAAGTGCGAAAGTGCATCCAAAATTTCACACAGCGCTAGGTAGACAGTTCTTTACGAGTATAGTGAGATATAGCGCTCAGGTCAAACTCAATTAAAGCTTTATTGTCGAATACTAGTTTTAGTTTTAATTGTATAAGCATTGTATATATTGTACAGTATCTAATGCAATTACGAAAAGAAATAATTTGTGAAAAGATGAAGTCAGTAAGAGATTAGGAAGTTGCACTGTGCGTCGTGCAGCGTGAACTTCACATGTTGACGTATAGATCGTATGTAATTACCAGAAAAATGATTTTAGAACGCTACGAAACCAGTTGTTTCTTAGTGAGTACTGCCTTTAAAAGGACACAATCAAAAGGTTACGTAGCTACAACATCAGATTTTTGATGACTGACCATACTTTGAAGAACAATATTTTCATTTATTACATCGAAAAGGTTTGTGCCTCGATTCAAAATATTTTTTAGTACTTAACAATTGTGCTTCAAAATGATACATCGATTTCTTAAAAGCTAGTTATACGAGTACATACTTGGGAAAGAAGACATTTTTTTTATTCAATATAGTCTCGTTTTAGCTTGATACACTTATTCCAGCGATTTTCCAACTTCTTGATCCCGTCCGAAAAGTAATTTTCCGGAAGGTTTGCAAAATACTCCTCCGTAGCGTCGATTATTTCCTCGCGTGAGCTGAATTTTTTATTGATGAGCCATCTTTTGAGGTTTGGGAAGAGATAATAGTCTGAGGGCGCCAAATCGGGCGAATACGGTGGATGCGACAGCAATTGGAGCCGTAAGTCATTGATTTTAGCCGTGGTTGCGATGCTCTTGTGCGCCGGCGCATTGTCTTGCAAAAACAAAATTTTTTTTCGCTTCATGTGAGGCCGTTTTGCAGCGGTTTTTGCCTTCAATCGCTCCAATACTGCACAGTAATACTCGCTGTTGATGGTTTTTAGACAATCGCAGAAAACCGACGCCATAACCTTTCGGAGCACTCGTGCCGGCTTCAGTCCATTGCCGGGCACTCATTCTGTTCTCTGGTGTGTAATAGTGGATCCAAGTTTCATCAACAGTTGCCAATCGACGCCAAAAGTCCGCCCGATTCCGCATCAGCAAGTCTAAACACTCTTTCGAAGTGCTCTCGCGTTCGTGTTTTTGGTCAGGAGTGAGCATGCGCGGCACCCAGCGGCAGGGTAACTTTTTCATATGAAGAATATTGCCCAAAATATGGCGTGTGCGCTCAGTACTAATCTTTGTGGTATCTGCCAGCTTTCATGTATTTTTTTGACATTGTCCTCTGTAACCGCATTGGAGTGCCTGCCGCTGCGAACTTGATCTGTAGTGGAGTTGCGGCCACCACGAAACTCTCGAAACCAATATTTGACGGTGTAATATGACGGAGCATTAGTGCCATAATATTTATCCAACTTTTCTTTTGTTTCCTTCGCCGTTTTGCTTCTCAAAAAATAATGTTTTATGAGAGAACGAAAATCGTTTTTGTCCATACTCAACATGATGCCAAACACGTCAACAACAATCAGCTGTCAAAACAAAACTAAAGACAGTATAGCACTGAAATTTGGCATGTCTGCCTAAATATGAACGGACTTCAAGGCACCATAACCTTTTTTGCAGTGGCAGCGCATTCTGATGGTCAAGGCGGTTACTTTTAACCCCACCTAGTATATCGTGTGTATTAAGTTTATTAAAATTAATTTATTCATCAACATTTATTTTATTGCCTTCAAAGTAGGTCGCGTTGCTTTCAATGCGCTTCACCCAGTCCTCCATACATTTTTCGTAGGCTGATTGAGGTATGGCCTTTAGCTCTTTTTTTATGGCTTCAAAGGACTCAAAACATCTTCCTCGAAGTGGTAATTTTAGCTTCGGAAACAGAAAAAAATCAAGTGAGTGTAGTGCTTGATCGATGACATTTGTCGAATGCTTCGCTAAAAACTCTTACACGATGATGGCTTTATGAGAAGGTGCATTATCGTGGTACAAAATCCATGAATTGCCATTCCACAAATCTTAACGTTTTCGGCGGATACTCACGCTTCATGGCCGCCTAAATAATATTTATCCATCTGGAAGGAAACTACACCGCAGCATAACCTTAATTTCTGAGCGAATTTATCATGGTTTCTTGGGTTTCGACTCATTTTCGAAACGCCATTCAGAAAACTGTTGGCTAATTTGCGTGTCATACTCGTAAACCCATGTCTCGTCCCGCCAATAATTATGCGGTTCATAAACTTGACTTCGCAGACGTTCGGAAAATCATGTCTTCAGCGACCTGCTTTCGATGCACTTTTTGAACAAAATTTAGCTCTTTTGGAATCAATCGAACGGCGACGCGTTTCATGCCCAAAATATCAGTGAAAATGCTATAAACGGACTTAAAAGATATGTTCACCTCTGAAGCCAAGTCTCTAAGACTCATATGATGATTTTGAGCATCAGTTTCTCAAGTCTGTCGATGTTTTCATCGTTCGTAGCCGTTAAAGGTCAACCAGAACCAAGCAAACAACTACAACTGTCCAGCTATTCAGCATACGAAATTCCTTGCACCACTATTTTTTTCATTTTAAAAATTGAACCGGAATTATGAGTCCGGTCTTAAACAAACTGAGTTCTCAAATTTCGTGCAATAACTAAGTACAGTGCTACCAATTTTCAGAATAAAAATTTTGAATGAAGAATTCCGGGTGCTTTTTACACAGAGCCCTCAACCTATAAAGTTGAGCGTAGCATGCAAACTGGGTCCACTAGAGATGTCGCAAGAAGTGGCCAGCCACATATTGCTCGTTCCTCCGAGAATATCACTGCTGAGACCAAGGACGTCCGAGAGAGTCCAAAACATCGATGAGACAACGATGCACACAATTGTCCATCGAAGATGTTCCCTTATAAAGTTCACCGTTCATCTTTTGCTGCCTGCTGAAAGTCAAGTGAGATTAAATTACTCCTGGTGCAAGAAGAAGATGATTTCCAAAATAATAATGTGCAACGAACCCAATTTCCACTTAAGTGGTTATGCGAATAAACAAAATTTGCGTTTCTGGGTCACGGAAAATCCACGTGAAATGTACGAAGAACCATCAAAGTGACTGACTGATTGACTCCTATTTATTTAAGGAAGCCGACAGCACCACCGTAGCCGTATCTGGTTAGCGCTACAGACAGATTTTAAACGATTTTCTTTGACGCATGTTCCGTGCATTGTTGGTTTCAGCATGACGGAACAACCGCTCACAGATCTTGGAAAATGATGGAGATTTTGAATCAGAAATTTCCCGACCGTGTGATCTCCCGTTGTGGCCATTTAAACTGGCCGCCCAGTTGGGGCTTTTGAATTCTCGCGTTTACCACAACAAATCACAAACCTTGAAAGTCTTGAAAGCCAATATTGAAGAAAAAATCTCCAATTTGGAGCCAGATGTCTTGCAAGAAACAGTTTTACACCTTCATATAAACTTTTCGTGAAATTAGATCCCAATGACATTACTTTTGGCCCACCGTGTACACAGACAAACTACGATTTATTGTGTAGCCAATACTAGTGACTGATACTACTGCTTTTTGAAATATACTTGCATAAATCAGGCAACACATTTAGACTAATTTGTTTTCTTAATATGGGAATAACCTGGGATCTTGATGGACTTAATTGTTTTGTATTGCACATTTTTCAACTCTTCATTTACAAGAAGGGCTAGCTCATCAATTTTGCCGTAGGGTTTTCCCAGGTGTAGTTGGACATCATCTGCATATAGGTGGACTGAAATAAGTATTGTAACGCTGGTAGTCTCGTTGACGATAATGCTGCCAGTGAGTTGTATAGAGGCGGAGGAACTCTACCGAGCTAGACAACTGGCAATGGGCTTATCTGTCGAAATCGCTACGAGACTTGCGAGAGCTAAAATGGTTTTCAGGCAGAGGGTAAGGTTCGCTGCGGGTAAACGAAAAGGAAAGAAAAGGCACAAAGGATACTTGGAAAACTCTTTCTAAGGTTAATCAGAGGCTGAGGAACTCTGCCGAACTGATCAAATCTGGCCAAATCAAGAGTGATCATTTATTTCATGAGCTTGTCTTTTATACATTTTTCACAGAGCTTTAATATTTAGCTAGAAGAGCTTTTCCTTTGTTTAGCTTGAAGAGCTTTTTGTTTAGCATGAAGAGCTTTTATAATTCAACATTAAAGAGGCAGCATTGCCAGTACTACATTTATTTATTAAGTGGCATTGCCTAGTATCAAATTTAATATATAAATACAAATTTAATAAATACAAATGTTTTGATTTTGTGATTATTGTTATATAAAATGTGTTAAAAGGTGTTGTTTGTGTTATGGGGTTGCTACAGTATACGTTTATAAACATTTAAAAGCATACAGTATAATAACGGTCCCAGAATTGAGCCCTGTGGTACACCTTGCTTGATTTATTAGAGGGACGAAGAACGTTCGCAAGAAATTACTCTTTGTAATCCACCCCACAGAAAACTTTTTATCATTTTCACTGTTCTTGCATTGAATCTAAAAAGGTTTTTACGTTTACAGCTTAGAATTGAATGGTTCGCTTTATCAAAGACCTTTTAAAAGTCTAGTAAACAAAGAACAGAAACATTACCCTTGTCGAATCCTGCGTGATGTCCTCTGATGTGTTGACCAATGCTGTAGAACAACTGTGATTAGCTCTAAAACCAGATTGCTGGTCACTCAGCAATTTATTGGATGCTAAATGCTCAGTGATTTGTTTTGATGTTAATCTTTCGAGGATCTTTGATAAGCAAGGGAGAATGCCAACAGGTCTAAAGTCAGCAGGAAAAGTTGGACTAGATTTCTTTGCTATGGGCAACACTCTAGCAGTTTTCGAAGGAAAAGTTGATGTCGGAAAGCTGCGCAAAGAGAGCCTGGAAGTGCATGCTACTCATCTACTCACTGGAAAATGATATTTACGAAACGGCTGAACTTTCTTCCCCTTCTGACCCATTTGCATCATGAGCGTATATATGCGCGTATTTTGCCTGTCCACTACTTTTTGTATGTATGTATATGTAATAAAAAATGATTCAATTCGAACACACATTTTTTATGAAAAGGATTAGTTAAAAAATATATATTCTGACTATTTTTGCGAATATACGAGTAAATCCGCAAAAATGGAATTTTACTCTAGTTTTAAAAATACCTTTACAAGGAGTAGAAATAAGAATAAAGTAAATTTATATAAAATGGACTACTGGAAGCCAGGAAAGCCTTTAACACGCCAAGCAAAAGTGCTTGCCCTAAAAATTTACCACAAAAACTTCAATTATGAAAACACCCATGCAAATGACGCTCCTACGAGAGCAGCAATTTACATAATTTAGTGGGGGCTGACGACCCATTTACTTCGCTTAATGAAAGCTTAAACTAACTTAAAAACTAGGACTTAAAAACAACTAAGGGTTAGGAAGTAAGGGAATGGTGGAGGAGATCAAATTTAAGACGAGGAGTGCTCAGCTTAAAATCAAAAAGGAGGAGGTTTGAGTTGACCTTACGGAGCATGCGGGAGATTGGTTCGTTAGAGCCATAAGAGGTGCGGTGGGTTGGGATATAGAAGAGACGAGGACAGCGTAAATTACGAGGGCTAGGGTTGAAGGAAATAGAATTGTAAAGGGAAGCGCAGTCCACAGAATCGGAGAGCAGTCGATGAATTAAGAGAATGTCAGCTACGTCTCTGGGTTTTTCGAGGGTGTTCAGGTTAACAAGTTTGAGGCGGTCACGATAGGGATGTAAGAGAAATGGTTCATTCGACGCTAGTCCACGAAGAGCAAACCGAAGAAAACGACGTTGAATGTTCTCGATTCGGGATATATAAATTAGCTGAAAGGGGGACCATACTTGGCTGGCATATTCAAGTAGGGGCCGGACAGGGGTAATGTAAAGTGACCTTGTCACATAAGGGTTGTAAAATTATTTAGACCAACGTTTGATAAAACCGAGCGATGAGTTGGCTTTAAAGAGATCTTTAAAGAGCCCGATGGTTACTCGTTGGAATTCTTTGTTTGAATCGGTCACGCAAATTCTGGAGGTGGAAAATCAACACTATTGTAACACCCTTTTCACCCAATTTATTTAAAAACTAGATCTGACTGTCAGCCAGTGGTAAAATTTCATAGGCGCCTTGCGGGCACTTATTTTTGCAGCCGCCCCTGGCAACGGTACAGAAATTTCAACGGGAGATGTAGGATGACCCAACTATCAGCTGACCACCATGCGACATCATGAGATGGGAGAGTATAAAAGACACCATCTGGGGTGAAACGGGTTGAGTTATTGGCTAAGCCCACATGAGAGTGGTTTATCGAAATAAAAGAATCTTGATCGAACAAGTGTTTTTTTTCCACCCTTCGAAAACCGAATTATGCACAGAGCTGGGATGAGACATTTTTCCATCACTGACATTGCATCCTTAAAAGAATACTGCAATGTAATGAAGCCGTATGAAGAAATATTACATTTTTTACAAGGGCTTATTTCGGTCTGTTAAACCATCCGTGACAACTTTGAAGGGAAAAGCGGACAGAATGCTAAACACAGATGTATTAGTATTTCTACATGACATTCACGCACAAATGCAAAGGAGCCTTCTAACTCGGTTTGAAGCATTCTTCTACCTAACCGAGAAGGCCCATGATGCCATCGTCCAGCTGTTTGTCACCCTTCAGTTAAGATAAGCTGGTTGAAGGCATTATTTGACTTATCAAATGTAACAAAAACAAGTATTTTGAATATAGTTGACATATATAGCGAAAACATCATTTATATGCACCTTCAATTAAAGAGACGATGTCTGTCTTGAATACAATTTTTTGATTTACAATCAAAACATTTATGAATTTAACTCGACTTCGTTCATATGGCCACCGCGTGCACGTTTGCAGTTCGTTGGACCCAATTTTCAACGACTCGGCCACACATTTCGGCCGAAACGGCCGCTATATCGCCTTCAATATTGGCTCTGAGCCCTTCCAACGTCGTCGGCGTGTTGGAATAAACCAATGACTTAACGTAGACAAACAGAAAATAGTCAAGCGGCGTTAAATCGCACGAACGAGGCAGCCAATCGACTGGCCCACTTCTTGAGCTAACACGCGCACCATACTTACTCTTCAATAAATCGATTGTAGCGTGTGCTGTGTGGCTTGTGGCACCATCCTGTTGAAACCACATGTCGTCCAAGTCCATATCAACAGTGATTCAACTTTATCAACTGTAAATAAGTAGTTCAACCCAAACAATTTTCTTTATGATGCATAGAACATTATTATTTTTCCCGCTCACTGGCTTTGGTTTGTTTGTAGAATTTTAGATGTTTACAGATAACAAAAATAACAATTACCTTTAATGTGCGTGATTTTCTTTTGTAGAGCCTAACCTGTTTGGCAACTCTTGTACGTAGAAGGTCCCAGCTACTCTCTGCTGCTTACGGCAGTACGGGGCATTCGGAACACTACAATACGTACGTTGCTGTTTACATAAGTTTTGAAAAAAAAAACACAAGTAAAAACAATATTACTGAAGATCAATACACTTTTGCAATGGTTTGAATCAATTTTCGAAGCACCTTTTCCACTTCGAACGAGTTATCTCCAAAACATGCGTTTTAAACGCATCAACCGCTTGAAAAACTTTGACCTCGCGGTTTATTTTTTATATGCGGGAATAAAAAGAAGTCATTGGGTTCCAAATCACGGCTGTACGTCAGATGACCTATAAATTCGACGTTTTGAACGCTCAAAAAATCACTTGTTTGAGCCGACCTGTGAGAGTTCGTATTGTCGTGTTGGAGAATGATTCGTTTTTGGCGGTTGCTTTTCTTTGTCCAAAGACTTCTGGCAAACAGATGGTGTACCATGTCCAAAGACCGCTTTACGTTGTTCTAATGACATGTCCGGTTTTCCCGAAGAAACAGGCAACCATTTACTGCGAAATACTTCATGCGGAAGCAACTTTTGATGGATTTCGCTCATCTTCAAAGGCCCACAGAGTCGACTGCTGTTTAACTTCAAGCACTAGATCCATGATTCCTGGCTGTCACGTTCTTATAGACGTCTTTTGAAGCACCGCGATCGATTGCTTCCAACACTTATTTGGACCAAGCAGCACGAGCCGTTTTTGAGCGATTGTCAAATTAGGGTGTATCCAGCGCGAAGAAATATTTTTGATGACCAAATGTTCAAGCAATATTATGATAAATGTATTCGAGTGGAACTAATACCAAAGCATGCCTCGAATTCACGATAAGTCACACGACAATCTTGCAATATCAGTTCTGGCACCATCATCGATGTTTTCTGGTACAAATGATTTTGGATGACCTCCACGAAATTCATTCTGGAGTGAACGACGACCCCGATTGAATTCGAAAACCCAATGAAACACTGTATAGTAGAGTATACCCTGAGAGTAGTAGTTGTAGTAGAGATGTAGCCATCATCTACAAAGGTAGAATGGAAAGATGAGCATAGAGAACTAGCAGAAGACTGAATGGCGGTGCTAAAAATATGGAAGGACTACTTCAGCAGAGTGGTTAATGGCGGTTATGGTCAAAATACCGCTGTCCGGCAGATTAAACAATTCACTCTGGACGAAGATGGCAGATAATTTCATCCCCCAGACCTTTACCAAGTTAGAGTAACATTATCGAAGCTAAAATCTACTAAAGCTGTTAGCTCATCTGTAATGCAAGTATATGGTCAGACGAAAGCATGTGCGAGATATGGAATCTTAGCATCATCCAACCGGTCCACAAGAAAGGATTCCCTTTAGACTGCGCCAACTATAGAGGAATAAACCTCCAAAACATCGTTAAGATGCTTTCTGCCATATTATGTGAGAGTCTGAAACCATTCATGAGCAATCTGTTGAGTTTCAGGTCAAGAAAATCTCGATCAACTATTTACACTACGGCAGATCTTGGAAAATGATCTGTCATAGCTGCATATGACAGCGTACATACTCGTAGGGATGACTCATACGGTGTCATGTTTAGTTTTGACATTCCTTATAAACTCGTCAGGTTGTGCACACTGACTATGGAGAATTCTCTCTGCTTCATCGAGTTCGGTAACGAATTAACCGAGACTTTCATGTGACTTTTCAACACCGTCCTAGAAAAGATCGTGCAAAACTTACTGATTAAGGAAAGAGGCATGATCTCTTACCTCGTAAGTATTGAGCCAGAGGTGGCCAAAATGTGTCTGATGATAAACGAAGAAAGGACACGTTGTCATCAGAAAAAAGGCACATCACCGACGGCTTTGTCAAAACGCCACTATTGGCACTTATAACTTCTGATCTTTAACTACTAAGGACTCGGTCTACCTTGGCAGAAATCAGATGCAGAATTACTCTTCCCAGTTGAGTAGCAGACCTCTGGCTTCACGCAAGACCCTTATCATCCCGCTTCTGCTCTATGGCGCAGAGGCTTAAACCTTGTCGGAAGCGGATGCAGAGTCACTTTACCATTTGTATTGACGGAGAATGGAGAAAGAGATTGAACCACGGTCTGTACGGACTCTATACCGACATTGGTGTAGTCAGACGTCTACGGATCCAACATCTGTGATGTTGACAGAATGGAAACCACAAGCCCGGCCCAAAGTGTCTTCGAATCTAACCACAAGGGGCGAGGCAGCAGAGGACGACCACATCTAAGGCAGCGCAGGCAAGTATTATAGAAGGGTACCTCAACAAAGTTGAAGTGCGGCACTTGAGGCTACTGGCGGGAGATTGTACTAGCTGTAGACGATTGTTGGTTCATTCTGAACTGTAGCGCTGCATAAGTATTACAATTGAGTTAGTCAGTAACTACGAAGGATAGTGAAGGGTTTGAGGACATCTTTCGAGCATAGCGTCGGCGTTGGAGAATGTCTCTTTTCTAAGTCTTTGGGTGTGTAGATCTTGTATTCTGATGCGAATATATGATAGAAACTCTAGACTAACATTGATTCAGCAAGGACATGTGGGAATCCGGCGTTGTACGAGTAAGTACTTATGTTTGTCAACAATGATCTACCAAAGCTAACAACTAAAAAGAATAAAGCCCTATTGCGCATTAAAATCAGAAACATTCTGCCTGATTGATTCAACAGAAACACTCACGATCTACCCCACTGATCCCCTACGATTGGGACTACAAAATGCATCCAAGTGCTTACCTTCGTTCAAGTTTTTCTTTTTTGTTTTAATCAAAACTGACAACTCCAGATGACAGGTGGTTATGAACAATCGCCAGTTGCTCCAACATATTATCTAGGGTAATCCGAATTTGAGTATTCTGACACTTGAGTAGGACAGTCCTTTTCAGATATTTGACACTTGCCGATAGAAACAAGCCACTCTTGACACTTGACACTTTGCACTGGAATGAACAATCGAACACTTGCCTTGCAGTGCACCTGGGCACTTGTTTACAAATATTTCCACTCTAAATCACTTCCTTTGACATCAATTGAATTGGAAATCAGAAATCGAAACCACTTCACTTGACAGGAAAAAATTTAACAAAACCGACACGCTGTCGAACAAAATAACACGAACCGAACGTCAAAACAACGATAAACAATGATAAACACTTTTCAGCTGTAAACTTCTTTCAACTGCGTTCACGTTACCGTCATATCGCGCCAACGATCACCAATTTCTGAATTTTACGAAATTTTCTGTTGCGATTCGAAATTAGTATTTCTGCTTCCTCCTTTTTCTTTGTCAAATTCCGAATTTCGTTTATAAACCGACAAAGAGAAATTACCGTTGAAAGTTATCTGCACCCTCGCCGTTGGGCCAACTGTCATTAACTGAAAACTCGACGAGTACTCGTAAAGCTCGATAAGGGCAACGAAAACGTTACCGCTTTCAACGGTTCGGCTACTCGTAATACAACGAAACGGTGGTGAAGTGAAAAGTGCAAAAAGCAAATTGAAAGGCTGACAATGGCAAAAACAAAAACGAAAACAAGTTCAAAACAAATGAAAACTCTACTCTATTACGGGTAAGTACGAGTGTATTTGTGGCTGTGTGCCTTGTGGAGTGGCGTTAAATGAAGTGAAACCCTATTGACGCCGCACCATCGGTCGGTCGATTTGTGTGGAGACCTGCGAGTTAGATAAGATAATTGGGGTGGGTATTGTCTCTAGTGCCACCCCTCAAGGCGAACCAGCCCTAATCACTTGTGGGAATGGTGGTAGGTGTTGGCAAACATCTTGGAAACTCGATGACAATGTGATGCCGGACGAAGAAGATGGATGCAGTTTTGGAGATGCATCAGGTTGCAGTTAATTGAATTTGATGGGTGTGATATTGCAATCGAGTGTTTGGGGAAGGGAGCAAATGCAGAAAGATGATATCTTTGGAGAAAACTTTAACAATTGATTGTTGCTCACTGGCAATCCCTACAAATATTAACAAACCTTATTTTGTGGATAAAAGCAATGATGGTGAATAGGATCCTGATTGCTGATGATAACTAAGGCCATTATGTGATGGCGGGTGTAAATAAGCCGGTGGGGTCCCGCCTGCCTCCTAGAACCACTGTCCTTCTTCCATTTTTCATTCTACAATATTCCATCGAACGACCAAAAGTGGTAACCCGTCGTGATGGGGAATAGCGGTCAGGAAAACACTGATGAAGTTGCATCACCAGTCAACAACGAACAAGTGGATATGAAGCGGAATACTACGCTCGCCTTTTTTCGATTTTGAAGCTGCATGCTCACAATTGCCGCCTACACCGGATCGTGACAGGTACGAATACATTAGAGCTCAGTTAACTAATTCTTTCGTCGAACAGCCGACAGAAGCAACTTCACCGCGTGCTACACATCATGCTCCTCTGTGACAAGAGGCCAAGCCAACTGTACTACGATATGGTTCAAACCCCAAAAGACGATCTGCGGGCTTCTCGAATTCTCGTACAAACCGTGGCCATCATGATAAAGGGATCCGCCACCGAAAAAACACAAATCGCCGATACAGTTATAGAGAACACTTTGCCATCTGAACGAGTTAGCTTGGGGAGCTTCCGTACACAACAGAGACCACCAAATCCAGGCCGATGCCTCATTTTGTTCACCTTTGATCGCAGAATTTTCAGCAATTTTGTGTTCTATACGGAACACCTCCATTGAATAGTTGGATGACTGTGGTTCCACCCAACTTTTGGCAACGGAGTCGTAAACTGACGGCCGCCATTCAAGTTCCTCTAAACTTCAACTACTGTTTCACAAAAATGACTCCAGGGAACGCACTTAAGTATATTGAGATGTCGTTCACCAACTCGATTTCGATCTCCGGCGTCCTTTCGTTTGGACATTTCTGTCAGCCATCTCCAGTCATATACCAATTCCACAGCTCTTCGACCGAAATGCCCCATTCGCCAACATTATCATGGCGTTTCCCAAAATCACGCGCCTCGCAATGCCCAGGGCATCGATTAATTCGAAGGTTTTACATTGTATAACGGCCGGCTAATCCTGTTTCGCGAGAGCTCGTCGCTTACCACTGGACAAACTGAAAGCCGCAAAAAAAGGATTTGATTTGCTCAGACACACCGGCATATGTCGGCCTTTGAAGTTAAATTGGTTAAACCCGCTCCATATGGTGCAAAATCCAGTTGGTTAATGGGGGCTTTGCGGAGACTACAGGGGCATCAACTCAATCACGGTACCATATCGCTGTATGCTTCCGTACTTATACGACTTCGCCAACATTCAGCGTGGTGGAAGCGTTTTTTTTTTTTTTTGCAAAGATCAACTTACAAAAAGCTGATACCAATCTATCCGAGCGATATTCCCAAGAATGTCATTAAGGAGCTAAACAATTTTATTGTGGCTATTAATTTCTATTGGAGATTCATCCCACATGCCGTACGTGCTCAAATTCACCTGTTGGCGATGGAACAAGGCAACAGAAAAAAGTTAGAAATTCCTCTGTCATAGACCGAGCCAACAATTAAATCATTCCTCCTTTAAGCTGTACGGTTTTCACATCCCATGTCAATAGCGGAGCTCAGCCTCGAAGACGCATCAGACATTCAGGCCCTTCAACAACTCGTTAATTGAGTAGCAGACCTCCTCGGATATTTTTTCAAAAAAACTTTCCACTACATAATAACGCTACTAAACATACTACCGGGAAATCACCGCGATTTTTGTGGCAGTGCACCATTTTAGTGGCATGCTAGAAGGTTGAACATTTCACATCCAAACGGCCCACAGGCTGGATCAAGGAAATCAGTTCACGGCATCTATCTTCTTTGAATTGTGCAAGATACATGGGAAGAAACAACTCGATAACAACTGCCTACCACTTTAAAAGCGGCGATCAACTGCAACGACTCGATAAATTGGGTAAAATATCTCCCTCTCATTCTCCTAAGTCTCCGATCAGCAATCAAAGAAGACATAAGAGCTTCACCAGCATACTAAATTTCGCCTTCTAACTTATTTACTAACAAAGTGATTTAATCTCAGACCTCCGGTTGATGATGCATCAATCCAGACCTCAATGGACAACTGGCACTTACAACAGCCTGTGTTCGCTCACAAATACAGCACCACATGCATTTGCACGAAACGATTATGTGAGGGCATCGATAGTTCTCCCGTTCAGTCACCAATATATCAATAGATCGACTTAAGCCAGCATACTTGGACGTCCAGGAACGACAAGGAACGAGCTTCAGCTCTCACAGCAAAGGGACACCAATCGCCACAACTTTCAGTGTCTCAGCCTACCCGCACTCGTACCAGTCGTCGAGTGCAAATTTCACAGCGGTTCCGCTGAAGTGCGGAAGACTTCTGGGGGACACTGTGGCAGAAGATAAAGGAATGACGCTCAGCGCAGAGCTGCCAACCACGCATGCGGCTGCTTTTCATCTAGTGTTGGTTGGCATTTGTTCCTTGAGTGAGTCTCAGCCATATTGTTGTATCCGCGAAGCTGAAAATACCTGAGTCCACGTCCCTGCTGCCTCTGTATAAATGGTCGTCGGTAAGGCGCGGTTTAACTGCTTTAACTGCTAAGTTAACGCAGCAAACTAGCGATACCACCGAATGTCGCTATGCACTTTCTAGGCTTAGGGATAAAAAGAAATACGAGAATATACGTCTATATCTCGCCTATCTGTACGATAAATTCGATTCGGTCATAGTTTCCATCCAGCAGGAAGGCCTTCCTAACGACGTTACCAGTCTCAAGCAACTTTATATAAAGTATCACGCTCCCCAAAAAGCTACAGACGATCTTGCTGCCCCTCGCCACTATGTATAAAACACTCTAAAGGAGTCTCACACCTATAAACGCAGTCGACGTGACCACGATACATTTTTTTGAACCTAAAAAGTCATGCAAAAACCGTTCTATCAACCTCTATTACCAGAACGTAAGAGGACTGCGTTCTAAAACCCACGCCGTTTTGCGTCAATCCCATGCTCTCCCATTTGATATCTACGCTCTGACTGAAACTAATTTTATCCCCAACATAAAAAACCAGGAGCTATTCTCTCTTTCTTATAATATTTGTCGGGATGATGATCGCACACCCCCTTTGCATATTTAAGTGCTTAGCAAAAGTGCAATCAACCTGAAGACTTTTCTGCTGAGGGACAGCAGAAATCTAACATTGTCGTTCTCTAAAATGATACCAGCCCGGTATTTTGAACCGGTTTTGGAGCCGTTCGTGAAAACCCGACTTTTCTGGGCACAGGAAAAGTCGATTTCATATTTTTTCCGCAACAGGAGTTCTGGTGTCATTGGATCGGACGGCATGTCCATAAGACCAGAGTCATAAGACTGCCGACGCGCAAGGTCATCAAACCTCCAGTACATTTTGTACCAAGGACAACTTCTTTTTAGACGTTCTTTGGAGTCTGGTAAAAGCAGCAGTCATGTATTTCCGTGAAGTTTATTCCACCAAACAACGAATAGGATATAATTGGCCTTATCATAGCCATGTAGATCCAAAGGACCGTTCTCGGTGACAGGCCCCATGTTTTGCCGATAGCTTCCCTGCACTGTCAGAAGGTCAACAGTGCCTTAGATGCTTTCGATGTAACATGTTTAGTCCAGACAAGTTTGTTATCCAGAATGACACCCAAATACTTGGCTTCTTTGGAGAATTGGATGGTGATGCCTTTAAGCACTAGGTGAGTTAGATCAGGCAAGTTCCTCCTTCTCGTAAAGAGAACAACCTCAGTTTTGAGGTGTCGTCGATCATGTCTATGGTTGAATGCGCTTAAGAGCAGACAGTCGCTAGACATGATCCAACAGACAGTACAGCTACAACATCCGCGTATGCTTGTGCATAGACATTAGAAATTATGAGCGCGTTGAGCAGTGAGTCGACCAACATGCACCATAGCAGTGGAGACAGAACGCCGGCTTGCGGGCAACCCTTGTTTCCCCCCGACACTACATATTGCCCGCATCCACATCCGCAATCAATGTCCTATTCACCAGCATTGCTTTTATCTACAAAACTAGTAAGCCGTCTACGCAGTGTTGACTGGCCGAGTTACACATGCCAGACACCTGCGTTTTCGAAAGCACCCTCAACGTCGATGAAAATGCCCAAATCGTATGCCTTCTTGTCGAGTGCGCTTTCAATTCCAGAGAGTCAACCCGACTTATTTTGCGTTTGAAGTGTGCTGATGCAATAATTGAAACCGGACGACTATAGGCAATGCCGTGAGTTCCCTAATTATTGGCTGGAGATCCGGATTTTGGGTAAAAGATCATCTTCTCGGACGAGGCTCATTTTTGGCTCATAGCCGCTGAGCAACAACAAAATTGCCATTATTGGAGCGAACACAATCTACAAGTGTTCGGGCAAGCATCACTGGATCCACAAAGATTGACTGTTTGGTGCGGTTTATGGCATGGCGTTATCATCGGACCTTATTTGTTTCGAATAGAGCAATGTGAACCGACTTTCTGTGATCAGATCTCGACAACATCAATATATGCGAGCGGTGGTTCCAACAAGACGGCGCTACGTCCCATACAAGTGACGCAACTGTCGAAGTTTTGAAGGAGAAATTTGGCGACTGGGTCATCTAACGAGCTGGGCGAGCGTTAATCACTTGACAGCCGCAATCATACGATTTGATACCACTTGATTCTTTTCTCTGGGGCTACGTAAAGTCTTTAGTTTACGCTAACAAGCCAACTACTTTTGACGAGCTCGAGGCCAACTTTCAACAGGCTATTGCCGGAGTAACGCTGTACATATTGGACCTAGTCATCAAAAATCGGACCGACAGCTTGAAGCCCTGCCAGCGAAGCCGAGGCGACCATTTGAATGATGTGCTATTCACACTTAATGGCAAATAAAAAAAATGTTGTGTTTGAAGACCAATATCTCGAAAACGAAAGCATGGCCGATAATAGCGCTTAGATATTAATTAACTTGTAATCAATTAGCTATCAGATGAGCTCAGTTTGGTTCCACTATTTTCCTCTAGATCGATGGTCTTAAATTCCGTACCTGTAGGATGTTGTTCTGGCCAGAATGATTGCAACTGCCTAAGCCAAATTGGGCCTACCCACCAATTGTCTCTTTTGAGTAGAGATGTTAAATAAATCTCTCGGGAAACAGACTCAGCTGGATTGTCAGCTGAGTGGACATGATTCCAATGGAGGCGGCCAAATGTTTTTAAAATATCTGTAATTCGATTTGAAATGAAAGTAGCCCAAGGCTTAGGAGATGAGGACAACCAATGTAATACTATGAGCGGGTCTGTCCATAGATATATTTGAGACAAACCGATATTGAATATACCAATTATACGAGTACGTTTCATCAACTTTGTTAAAAGAAGAGCCGCACAAAGCTCAAGACGAAGAATTGTTACGGATTCTGTCATAAGGACTTTTTTTTTTTTAAATAAAACGCAAACCATTTGAGATATTTCAAAAACTTTATTATCGGCTTGAAGTACAATCAAAACATTTATGAATGGAAGTCGACTTCGTTCATATGGCCACCGCAGGCACGTTTGCAGCGGTCGATTCGTTGGACTCAATTTTCAACGACTCGGCCGCTATTTCGGCCTGGGCTCTTTCAACGTCGTCGGCGTGTTGGCATAAACCAATGACTTAACGTAGCCCCACAGAAAATAGTCAAGCGGCATTATATCGCACGAACGAGCCCATTCTTGAGATAACACGCTCACCATACTTATTCTTCAATAAATCGATTGCAGCGTGTGCTGTGTGGCTTGTGGCATCATCCTGTTGAAACCACATATCGTCCAAGTCCATATCTTCCAATTCGGGCCAAAAATAATCGGTGATCATGGCGCTACAACGCTGACCATTTACAATAACGTGACGATCGTTATGGTCGACGAAAAAATATGGCCCAATAACTCCGCCGGCATGCGAACCTCACCAAACAGTTATTTTTTGTGGATGAAGTGGTGATTGATGAAGCACATGTGGATTTTCACCCGACCAATAACGCATATTTTGCTTATTGATGAACCCATTGAGCCAAAAATGAGCTTCGTCACTGAAGATGATCTTGCGGGATTCAACACGCGTGCACAATCCTTTCACATTATTGCTCAAAATTGTACTTTACACACAGGGCTTTCACGAATATCCACATGGGTTAAACTGGTTCGAGTAGTAGCACATTGTTTTCGCATTTTCAAAAGTCCTCAACGTTCATCAGCCTTACATTCGTCGTTCTTAACAACCGAGGAGCTTTCAAAATTTCGTAACGTTATTCTACAAAAGGAAATGTTTATGTCCTTTCAGTAAAAAGCAAACTTTCTTCGTTAGCTCCATTCGTTGACCAACATGGGTAGCTTCGCGTAGGGGGACGCATAGGAGCATCCTATTATCTTCCATCATAAACACATCATTTCCGAAATGATTGTGCGCTATTTTCATGTTGCCATTTCGGAGCTGATCTATTTAGTCCGCCAGGAGCTTTGGATATTAGGTATACGAGGTCAAGCTAAACGAATTGTACATCAATCCATCACCTGCTTTAAACTTAGGAAAGCAACTTCATCTCAATTAATGAGCAACCTTCCAGCCGAAATGGTAACTTTTGCAAGACCATTCAGCAGGGTAGGGTGTGACTACGCCGGTCATTTTACCCTTAAGCTATGCAAAGGAAGGAAGCCCAAGGCATATGTTTCACTCTCTGTTTACTTTATAACTAAAGCAATGCATATAGAAATATAAAATTCCAATCATAGACCCTTCTTCAATAAACGGTACCAGGTTAGTTTTCTCCGATACAGCAAAATATCTGGGTCTCATTTTTGATAGGAAACTAAACTGGGAACCTAACATTCAAGAAAGAGTCAATAAAGCTACAATAGCTTTATTCTCTTGCAAGAAAGCCATTGGGAACAAATGGGGCCTTCAACCTCGCATAACTCACTGGTAATACATCTCGGTCATAAAACCGATACTTACTTACGGGGTGGTTGTCTGGTGGACGGCCTAGGAAAATGCAGTCAACTGCATTAAACTAAGCAGAGTCCAAAGAACAGCATGTTTATGCACAAGCGGAGCCTTGCGGTGTACCCCCTCTGCGGCATTAGATATTCTGAACAAAGACCTGGCCAAAGCTGGATCTGAGTCGCTCTAAGTGTCTGATCCTTTTAGATAGGAAAGATCTCAGCGCCATAATAGGTGTCATTACTGGACACTGCCTCATAGGCAAGCACGCAAGAAGGCTTGGCGCTTTTACTAATAATTTCTGTAGAAGCTGCATGGACGAGGAAGAGGAGGAAACAATCCTCCACCTACTCTGCACATGTCCAGCTCTCTCCTAGAGAAGAAAGCATCATCTAGGAGCTTTCTTCTACAACTACCTAAACGATCTAGAAAACATAGACGTTAACAGTCTCCTACGCTTTATTATAAGCTCAAACTGGATCATAGATCCACGTGGCATCACAATGGGCCAATAGGCCTAAGTGGGTTGGTATTTCCAACAACCACTCTTACCTAACCTAACCTAATACATATAGAGCTTGTGGGTGATTTAACCACTGAAACATTCATTGGAGCTCGACGATTGAAATATAGTCGGATAATGGTACCACTTTTCGTGGTGCACAAAGTACACTTGATCAAATGCGAAATCTTCTTTATTCTCAGATCTTCAACGATCGTGTAAGCGATCATTTAACATTTGAAGGCATATCTTGGCGATTTATACCACCTGCCTAACCACATTTTGGAGGTTTATGGGAGGCAGGTGTGAAGTCGATCAAAATCCATCTACGGAGAGTTATTGACGACCATTGTCTGTCGTATTTTATACTCTCCTCACTCGTATTGAAGCACTACTCAACTCTCGTCCACTGTGTGCCAGTAACGATGCTGAAATCGACGCCTTGACACCGTCCCACTTTCTCATCGGGGAAGCCTATACCTCAAGGCCGGAACCATTCATTGAAGGTAAGGATTACACTTACTTGCAACGATGGGAGAAAGTCTAAATGGATTCTTGGCAAAATCATCAAACTTCATGTTGGACGTGATAATAATATTCGAGTTGTCACTATTAAAACTTCAAGAGGCACTTACTCCAGACCGATTGTGAAGATTTCACCACTGCCGGTTCCTGAAAGATGTTCATCTTCCAGTGATGGGGGAGAATGTTTAGGATTTAAAATGTGAATCCTGTATCAACAAATCCGTGCACTCGCTAGCTAGTCATCGACACTGATACACACGTCAGTGCAGTTGAAGAGAAACCGTAGACGAAGACAGTTTAATTAAGAAGTTGAGTTCTTTTGAGGAAGAACGTCGAAATACAGTAGCTTCACGGATTTTTTTTTTGAAAATTTTACTAACGAAAATTTGATTACAAACATTTTTTTTCAGGCAAGTACCGGACGTTCCCCTTTCAATATGTTTTCAAGCCCTAACCGCTGAGGCAATTTTATTTCTCAAAAAAATTGCCAACAAGCTTATTTCACCAGCTTTCAGTTTCGGTGGTGACATCCTTGACAGTAAGCACCCTTAGACATTTCAGACTTCAAACATCAGTAAGACAAAGGGGCATTCAATTCACTCTGTTATGAGCTTGCTCATACCCTCATCTTAAGCAGGAACATGTTCAAAAATTTGAAAACAAAAAAACAGTCAAGTATGTATGTAATCGTGTATATATATACATATACAATAATATATTTCTTTCAATAAAAAATAACACATTTTACACAAACAATTTTCTCGTTTTTTTTTTCTTTCTTTTCAAAAAAAATTCTAAAACATTTCTTTTTTGTTTATAATTACTTAGTTTTTAGTTTAGTTTAGTTTAGTTTAGTTTATTTTCGGAAAGCTAGAACAGTAAGAATGAATCTTATAACTTTGTAATAGCTACTTACAATATACACTTAGTTGCAATTAAGTTATTACAGAATGAGATAAGCTTTAAATGAATAATACAAAGAGAAAGTTAAAAACAATTAAAGAAAAGTAGGATATGAATACGAAGGCTATGAAAAAGTACAAAAAAAAAACAAGATAAATACTATAGACAAAAATCAATTGTTTTGACATGACAGAAGATGCTGTAATTCTTTTTTAAACCTGTGTATATCGCTTAGTGCTCTTATAAGGTTAGGTAATGAATTCCAAAGACGGATGGCATTGATAAAGAATTGTCTTTCAGATATTAAGTAATTATATCTCGGTATAATAAGATAGGTGGATCTATTTGACGCTGGGAAGTGTAAATTATTATAGAGGTAGGAAGGCTGTCGAGTTCTAAGAATATTGAAGAGAAATACCAGGGAATAAAGACAAAAAAAAGGACAAACTTCGGAATAATTCCCGGAAATCTGGATATTTGTATGAACCTTTGGGGTTCTAAGCAATATCTCAAAAGTCCCCATCGATATATTTTTTTTTTTTTTTTTTTTATAAATGCATTTTTTTTTATTTATATACTTAAATTACTAAATTAAATTACATGCTAGACAAAAAAATGCTTAAAAATTAAATAACTTACAAATAATCTTATTCTAACTTACTGGCCCCATGCGGGCACTCTAAGTTATACCTAACACTTAACCTATGTCTTTCGACGAATATTACAGTCTAATTTTATTTTTATTTTTACATTTATTATAACTAAGAAAATGAATTTTAATTAAAAAAACTTAGTGTCTGGACTTTTTTATCTACAAAAATTAAAACTAAACCTATAAACTACTTAAAAACTAAATCTTAATCTACTTAGCCTACTTACATCTAATGCATACGTACATATATATATATATATACATACTATATATATACATAATATATACATATATATATATATATTTTTTTTTTTTTTGCTTTTTTATATTTTTTTCTTAAAATCTAACTTAAACCTACCTAAAACTATGTAAGCCGACCATGGCTAAAAAAAATTAGGCTGGCCACCTTGCTTCACATGAAGCTAGCTATCACTGGAGGAGTTCGACGACGAAGCATCCTCCCCTTCTACAAGCCACCAAAAGTGTTGGTGCTGCCAAGCGACATCCCTCATGTCGCGACTCCCTACCGCCCTACTGAACCGGATACGCTCCGCACTGCCATGTGCGACGTCTCTGTCGTAGTTGAGTCGCCTGTCCGCAGCTGTTCGAGCGACATGGAAGATTAGCGGCACCGCCAATCTGTCCTGGATCAGACCTTTGTTATCTAAATAGAGGAACGCTTCTGGAGGAATAAAGCCGTCAAAGTGAACTCTCTCGTGATACATATAATTAGGGTAGTAAGCCCCAGAGATCAGGTTGTTCGATGAGGTCATTGCTCTTGCAACGTGCCTTCGAGTCAACTTAATGACGAAATTGTCCACTCTTATTAGGTTCGCTCTGTTGTATAAGACCTCATTAAGATAGAATTTTATGTACTCAGACTCTGGTGTTCTGTATAAGCGAAGACAAGTCCTAAGACAAGCCCTCTCAAACACCCGAATCTTTTCCAATAAGCTTGCTCTCACGTTGAACCACACGGGACATCCAAATACAAGCATGGGCCTGATAAGGGCCATGTAGCAGATTACCTTCACCCTCGCATCGAGTTGGCCTCTTTTTAAGGGCAAAAGCACTTTAGCTCTGGCCAGAGCAACATTTATATATTTGTTAAAATACAGAAATTGATCTAGCCAGATCCCAAGGTATCTGACTACATTTCGACAAGCAAGTGGCTGCCCGTGCTGTCCCACGATCGAGAACTTTCGCCAATTCTTTCTGGTGTCCCTAGAGGCCCCAGACAAAGGCGTCCTAAACAGAATGGTTTCCGACTTCTGAAAGTTGATTTTCAACTTCCAGTCATCGCAATATCGCTTAATTTTATCGAAGTCAAGTTGCAAGAGTATATTAATGACCTCAATCTTTGGACCTGTTCTGTACGTGATTAAGTCGTCTGCGTACGCTATGGCATGGTGAAGTTAACCTATCAGATCACCTGTGTAAATGTTGAATAGGATCGTCGAATTCACCGCACCTTGTTGCAGACCGTTTTCAATGTTAAATGTTCCAGCAGAAGTCACATCGCCATTCTTCACGATGAACTGTCTACTGGAGAGCATATCAAAAAACCTGTCCAGCTTGAAAAAGAGTCCTTCTAACCATACGGTATCGAAAGCCTTCTCCAAGTCAATCAAGCAGGCACCAGTGCACTGGTTCTTGCCTTTGTTCCATTGGATATCAGAAACCAGTTTCGACGCAGCATGAATGATATCATGCCCCGCCTTGAAACCGAATTGATTATCCGGAACTATATGTTTGTCCTCAACCCACTTAGTCAGGACTCTATTGATCACCTTCTCGAACACCTTACTGATGTTTGGAAGAAGACTGATCGATCGGAGATTCGCCGGATTGGAAGTGTCTTTATCCCTTTTGGGGATGGGATGTACCACCGCAGTTTTCCAATGCGCTGGATAATGTGCATTATTCATTGCATTATTAAACAGGGTGGTATAAATGTTCACCGCTTCTAGAGGGAGATGTCGAAGCACAATGTTCGGTATTTCATCGGTTCCCACTGATTTCTTACTTCTAAGTGATTCGAAGATCGTTTGGAGCTCTTCCTTCGAAATGAACGGGGGTAGTACCCAATCGTTGGTGATGACATTATTTGCCATATTCTCGTCACTGAACTGGGTGAAACCCGAGCTCTCGAATCGCCAATTCACAATTTCATTTCGAAGGTAGAAATTGTGCACAAGGACTCGATTCTCCAGATCGTGGTTCGGGCCAATGATAACATTCGCCTTGTACACTTCCTGGAAAGTCGCTCCTATAGCCTCTACCTGCTCCTGCGGATCCTCGATCACAAAGAAGTTGTCATCATCAACAGCCCCATTTGGATCTATGCCTGCTGCTACAAGTATTTGTTCGTTGTTCGTCGTTCGGGCGATTTTAAGACAAGGAAGGTCGTTCTGATTATTTCTCCGAAATATTTTATTTATTTGCGGGAACATATTCGGGTTGCTGGTGTTTACAGCCCGAATTTTATTGTTCCAATACAAACTTACAGATGCTCTGTAATTTTCCTTTATTAATGTTTGGAGGTTTTTAATCGACGACTTCAGAGTAATGATCTCCGGGTTATGTCTGTCAGTAAACTGTCTGTACAAGGTTTTTAGTCTTGACAGAAGTCTACTTTTATGTCGGTGCAGTGCGTCAATAGTTGCGTTGCGGAATAAGTCTTCTTCGTCAGTGTGTTGGTACCGAGGTATTGTTCTGTCCATTGTTCGTTTAATTGTCTCGTCCATTAGTCTTAGATACCTGTCAATCTCCTCGTTTGACAGATTTCTGTTGGACGGTGGGTAGAGCGTCATCGGTATATGTTCTCCTAAAAATGTTACTCGGAGTCAAATGTCGCGAAATACGAGTTTTTGCGAAAATCTCGTTAACAGTCACTTTTATCTGAAAAATAGTAGTTACTAAATTTGTAGCTTATGAAATTACCTACAAAAAACATTATATAACTTTTTTTTCGTAAAAATAACGGTTTTCGAGAAAATTCAATTTAAAAGTTGGAACGTAACATATGCACTTCTTAATGGTGTGGACATATACGTACTCGTATATACGAGGGCGGGTCAATAAGTCCGTGACTTTTTGAATTTCTGACCTCTTTACTGAAACAGCAACACTGCTCCTTTTAACAGGCATCTGTCTTTAATTTAAATTTGCTGCGTCAGTTAGTTTGTGTTTGACAGCTATTTTTATCAGACTACTCACTAATTTGAGGAGAAAATGGGAAAAAGTGAATTTCGTGTGTAACAACTTCACAGGAAGGTTTGGCGTTGTTTAATCGCAACATGGAGGAGTTTTTGCGCCGTTTTGTAACCGTGGACGAAACATGGATCCATCACAACACACCAGAGAACAAACAACAGTCAAAACAGTGGGTTTCTAAGGGTGAATCGGCGCCAAAGAAGGCCAATTTGGGTTTGTCAGCCAATAAAGTTATGGCGACTGTTTTTTGGGATGCACGCGGGATAATCCACATTGACTACCTTCAAAAGGGAAGAACAATCAATGGGGAATATTATGCCAACTTATTGGACCGATTCAATGACGACTTGAAAAAAAAACCGACCTCATTTGGCCAAGAAAAAAGTTCTTTTCCACCAAGACAATGCAAGGGTGCACACATGTGCAGTTGCCATGGCAAAAATCCATGAATTGGGCTATGAATTGCTCCCTCATCCACCATATTCTCCAGATTTAGCTCCGAGCGACTACTTCTTGTTCCCAAACCTGAAGAAATGGCTTGGTGGAAAAAGATTTGACTCCAATGATGAAGTCATCTCGCAAACAAAGGCCTATTTTGAGGACCTCGACAAATCATTTTTTTTGGAAGGGATAAAAAAATTGGAGAAGCGTTGGACAAAGTGTATAGAGCTCAGGGGAGACTACGTTGAAAAATAAAATTATTTTTTTATCAAAAAATCTGTGTTTTATTCCAAAAGTCACGGACTTATTGACCCGCCGATTCTAAGTAAACAAACGATCGAACGTTAATATTAAATGATATTTTCTCATGAACGGACGTGTTTACACTTACTGATTTATTCAATTATAATTGTATAAATTACGCAAATTATCAAAAAATGGCAGAAGTTTGTTTTATTTGTGATAAATCTTTGCTAGAAGGTAAAACCGTTGTTGTGGAACGGGGACTTGATACGTTAAGACAGTCAAGTATTGAAAGAAAGGACGGAAAAGAAACATACATACATTCTGTGGTAATTCATGTACAGTGCCGTAAAGGTTACACTCGAAAGTCTAGCATACTGGCATCAAAAAGACAGCGAGATGAAGCCAGTACATCAACATCTCTGAGTCCACCTCACAGCAGAATGCGTTCCAGTGAACCACGATTTTCATTTAAAAATCTTTGCATTTTTTGTGCTGAAGAAGCAAATGAGGAAAAAGAAAAGAAAAAGCCGACAAATATTCGCCCTAAAATTCATCATGTGTCGACGCTTACTCTTAAAAACACCGTACTTGAGATAGCAGAAAACCGTCATGATGACGCTGGTAAGGCAGTTTTACGACGAATTATTTACGAACACAATCTGGTCGTTGCTGAGGCACGATATCATTTCGACTGTTTTAAGCATTTTATGAAACCTACCATGGGTGGCACTGTTGGTCGTCCGGAAGATAGTAGAGTGTCAGTAGCAATGAACAAAATATACTTATTTATTGAGAATAATGATGATTCTCATTTTACTTCCAATGAATTAAAAGATTTGTGCAAGGATTATGTTCCAGATGACAAAACTATTACAAGTAAACTTGTCAATAAATATGGTTAAAAAATTATTATTACAACTAAAAGTACCTCTTTAACTGTTATTTGTTTTACCGACACACAATACAATATTTGAAACAAAGCTTGGTATGACAACAGAAAACATAGTGAAGCAGAAGAACGTCTTCAAATAGTAAAAACAGCTGCAGCAATTATTAGGGAAGATATTAGATCAGTAATAGTAAATAATGAAAATGATCCTCCTCCCAACAAAATGTTCGAGAATATGAATGACGAAATTCCAAACTCTCTAACAATTTTTTTAGAAGAAATAATTTAAAAAAATCGGAGATATGCAGTGGATCGTCTTAAACTAAAATGCACTGCTATACGAGGGGCGTTCAACATATTCTCGGTATCGGGTGAAGCTGTGGTTGTATATATAAATTGACTTATTTATCAAGTAATACTATTATTTTAGTGCATTCATGTAAAATTTCATATAAATGTGATTATTAATTCGCGTTTTATCTCTAGTTAAACAGAATCATAATGGCAACTGAGACGATGATGGTGAAAATAGAGCATCGCGCTGTAATTAAATTTCTCACTAAGCAAGGAAAAAGTCAAAAAACTATTCATGAAGAGATGGTGGCTGTTTACCAGGGTTCCGCACCTTCATTATCAACTGTGCAAAAGTGGTCAAGTGAGTTCAAGAGAGGCAGAGAGAGCATTGAAGACGACCCCCGCTCCGGCGCCCCGGCTACTGCTTGTACGGGAGAAAGCATCAAAGAAGTCGAAAAACTTGTTCTTGAGGATGCCCGAATAAAGATGAAAATGATGGCAGAGATCACCAAGCTTTCGATTGGTACCATTCACACCATTCTTCATGACCATCTTAACCTTTCAAAGGTCAGTGCAAGGTGGGTGCCACGAATGCTCACAGCGCCTCAGAAAAAAGTGAGAATCGCATGCTGTAGAGAGCTTTTGGAGATGTGTAGTGAGAACGCGGACGGTGTTATCGATCGAATTGTTGGGGACGAAACATGGGTCCACCACTATGACCCTGAAAGCAAACAAGAGTCCATGCAGTGGCATAAAAAAGGAACAGACCCCCCGAAGAAGTTCAAAGTCACTCCGTCTGCCGGGAAGCTCATGGTCACAGTTTTTTGGGACTCAAAGGGAATCTTGCTCATTGAGTACAAAAAAAAGGGGAAACCATCAACGCCACATCCTACGCTTCCACTTTGCATAATTTGCGGGAGGAAATTAAAAAGAAAAGACGGGGTGAACTCGCAGCGGGTGTGTTGCTTCTTCACGACAACGCTCCTGTTCACACGGCGCGAGTTTCCAAGGCTGATGCGCGAGATTGTGGTTTCGAAGAAATCCAACACCCACCCTATAGTCCAGACCTTGCCCCTAGTGATTATTTCCTGTTTCCGGATTTGAAAAAATGTCTTCGTGGAAAAAGATTTTCGGATGATGAAGAACTCAAGTCGGCAATAAATGGGTATTTTGCAGAGAAAGAGGAAATTTATTTTTTTGAGGGTTTAAAAAAGCTTATCTCAAGATGTAACAAATGCATTGATGTTAGGGGAGATTATATTGAAAAATAAAAACAATTTAAATTGAATTCGCATTTTCCTTCATATCGATACCGAGAATATATTGAACGCCCCTCGTAAGTCATGCCATTCTGACAGCTGTTCGTCCAAAATTATTTATATCGCAATTGCAACTTGGTCTATCGATATTTTGTCACCGACGTTTTGGTTCCAAACGGCTCCTAGACATATTATCATCCTTTGGAATGTGCGCATTATACAAATAAACAGTCAAATATAAATCAGCAACAGTTCACCACCCCCAGCCATTTATTTTACCACTTGAAACTGGAGCGTTTTTACAATATGCTGCTGATAATGCTGATATAATAATAATAATAATAATAATAATAATAATAATAATAATAATAATAATAATAATAATAACCCTCGGGGGGTGTTGTATCCCTAGAGGGCGCGTCCTCAGGTGGCGGATAGAGGAATGCTCGATAGATATATCGGGTATGTGGGAAATAAAATACCACTCGCGGACCACACAACAACCAAAAATCCTTCATCCTAGACTGGGAACCAGACAGCATGGAGGTGGGCGTCTGTTCTTTATGTTAAAAGCGGCCTTAAAAAGTAACCTGCCAGGAGGTATAAAATGGAACAATCAAAATGGAAAGTACAAACCAAACAAATAACCTGGGGACCTCGGATAACCCCACCGCGTCGGGATCGCATCATAACTCCCGCGCACTTGGCTTGGTACCTGGGTCAAATGTGATAAGTGAGCCACAGAACAATAACAATAGCAACAATAATCAGGCTGTAAATGAACAGCATACACATACCGATGTAGCTCTCACAGGAGCTGGCAGACCACGACAGCGCAGAAAATGGACAAACGAAATTAACGAAAACCTTCTACGCGTATACTACATTGCAACAAATCAGGAAAGAAATCTCACAGGATATCGAACACAACTTCGCCAAATCTTCGTAGCACAACATCCCAACTACGATGTATCAGAGCAACGCCTGGCAGACCAAATTCGTACGATCCATAGAAACAATCTTATTCCAGAGATTAGGCGTAATGTTATTAGAGAATCTATGGTAGTTCAACCAACAAAGCATCCTACAGCGCAGGAATCCCATACGATAACAAGTGACGATAATAGTGTGGAAACAAGTTACGAGAACCAAGGAACCGAACATGTGATACACCAAACAGAAATAGTGGATAACCAATTCACTGATATCGACAGCCACTTTCAACAACAATTTGAGATATATACTAATATCAATCCTCTTATGAGACCTACAATACCAAAAATAAATTCTAGTCAGAAGCTCAGCTTAGTAATAAAATATGTAGATAATGAAATTATTGCCAGAAGAGCTCCTCAAATCGATAAATTAGAGGATTTACACACACTTGTATATTCAGCAGCTGTGACAATCGCAATGAAAATGGGATATAAGATTAAACATATGTGCAATAATAGAATAAGCAGAGAACCCATCAAAAATAAAACGATTCAAAGAATTGAAAATAATATCAAAAACCTAAGAAGTGACTTAGAAAGGATGAATAATTATATAACAGGTAATAGAAGCAGCAGACTTAAAAATAAAATAAAAAGAATATACACAAAACACAATAGGCACTCAAGATATGAAGTTAACAACTCAAACGCAATATTAACAAGAGATACTATTAAACAAAAACTAAACGTGCAAATAGCAAGACAAAGAAAGTACAAATTATCCAATAAAAGACGTGAAAATAACAAAAAATTTAATACAAACGAGAAAAGCTTCTACAGAGGTCTCAGAAAGACAACACCATCGAATATCGAAAAAGATACTTACCCTAAGAAAGAAGATACCGAAAAGTACTGGTCGTCTATATGGTCCAATCAAGTAAACCACAACATTGAGGCAACATGGATCAGTGAAGAAAAAAACAGATACCAGCAACTTGAGGAAATGTCAACGAATTATCTTACATGTGAACAAATTAAAGAAGTCATATCGAAGACACACAATTGGAAATCACCGTTGCCAGATAAAGTGCAAAACTTTTGGTTCAAAAAACTCCCTGCAATGCACCAGAAACTAACAGATCTTCTAAATGACTGCATCCAAGACCCAAGGAAGTTTCCGAAAACTTTTACTAATGGCATCACATTTCTTCTTCCGAAAGACAAGGGGTTCAACGGAAATCCTGCAAACGGGCGGCCAATTACCTGCCTGCCTACTATTTATAATATTATGACAGCTTGCCTCAACCTCCTAATAAACAATCATTTAACACAGAATAATATCATTTGTGAAGAGCAAAAACGATGCTGTAAATATTCTAAAGGCTGTAAAGAACAACTAACCATCGATCAAACTATACTGGAACAGACGATTAATCAATCAAGAAATTTAAATGCATGCTATATAGACTACCAAAAAGCATTTGACAGTGTACCACATAGTTGGCTAATAGAGGTTCTGAAGATCTATAAAATAAATCCGAATATAATTGAATTCTTAACCTACAATATGAGACACTGGCGAACCAGTATTCAAATACCCACTGATACAGGGATGGTAAAAACCTCAGATATCAACATAAGATGTGGAATCTTTCAGGGTGACTGTCTATCTGCTCTTTGGTTCTGTATTGCCCTAAATCCACTTAGTAATCTCCTGAAAGACAGCAAATATGGATACAAAATAAAGGGCAGTTTTACCCAAGTACTGAGTCACCTTTTGTACATGGATGACCTGAAAATATACGCTTCAACGGGACCAAGCTTAGACTATTTAATACAAATCGTATCGGTGTTTAGTAAGGACATAACCATGAAATTCGGCCTAGAAAAGTGCAAAAGAATAAGCATTAATAAAGGGAAAATATCAAGAAGCGAAGGGCAAAATAGGGGCATTCAAAACATTGAACAAATGGAAGAAAAAGACGTTTATAAATACTTAGGCATGGCCCAAAATAATCGGATCGACAAGAAAACAGTCAAAAACAATTTAACGAGAGAGTTTAAATCACGTTATACACAAAATAGCTAAAGCAAATCTTAATGGCAAAAACTTAATCAAAGCCATAAATACATATGCAGTACCAGTTCGTTTGTACAGTTTCCGCATTATCAAATGGACAGTAACTGAAACCCAGTCATTAAAACGACAAATTAGGACAATGCTGACAGATTATAAATTTCATCATCCTAAATCATGCTGTGAAAGGATGGTAACGCCAAGGAGAGATGGTGGAAGAGAGCTAGTCGATCTCCAAACACACCATGATAATCAAATAGAGTCTCTTCGTCGGTACTTTCAACTTAAATCAGACAGATCTCGACTAATAAAAACTATAACTGAAGCAGATAAAAATCTTACACCTCTAAACCTGAGTGGAAGCTTCCACCGACAAACAGAAGACACAACTTCAAGGGAACATTAAGGTCCATTAACGCTGATAATGTTGATAAATTAATGTCAAACAAATGGCTATTGAACGGAAACTTGTATGCTGAGACCGAGGCATTTATGATTGCTATACAAGACCAAGTAATTCCAACGAAAAACTACAGAAAGACTGTCATGAAAGACTCAAATACCACCAATGATACCTGCAGAAGATGTATGAGTCAAACTGAAACAATTGACCACATAATATCAGGATGTACGAGTCTAGCCCAAACTGAGTACACACGAAGACATAACAACGTCGTAAAAATTCTCTACAAAAAATTACTCAGCAAATATAAGCTTGAAGCCGATGATCTACCCTACTACAAATATAATCCACAACCAGTTATGGAAAATGAAGACGTGAAAGTCTATTACGATCGAACAATATACTCAGACCAGACGAGACTCCATAACCGCCCTGATATCACGATCCTTGAGAAAAAACAACGTAAGGGCTTCTTCATTGATGTCGCTGTTCCGGCTACTAGAAACATGGACCGTACATACACAGAGAAAATTAGCAGATATGCTGAGCTAGCAGTTGAAACGAAAAGAAACTGGAACCTTACGGAAATCAAGATCATCCCAATAATAATAAGCGCTGAAGGTGTGATTGACAAACATCTCTGTACAAATACGAACGTACTTGGACTCCGGCAGAACCTCATCGATACTATGCAGAAGTCAGTTATCATCGATACCTGTCATATTACTAGGAAATTTATGAACTAAACATAACACATATATTTAAATTAAGTGCAATACATTTTGTTTTAGGCCAAGGCTTCCGAAATGTATTTTTTGAACCCATTAAGGAGAAATTTAAAAAATTTAAAAAAAAAAAATAATAATAATAATAATAACCCTCGGGGGGTGTTGTATCCCTAGAGGGCGCGTCCTCAGGTGGCGGATAGAGGAATGCTCGGTAGATATGCTGGGTAGGTGGGAATCAAAATACCACTCGCGGACCACACAACAACATCAAAATCCTGCATCCTAACCTGGCAGCCAGGCAGCGTGTAGGTTGGCGCCTGTTCTTCGGGTTAGAAGCGGCCAATAAATTGAACCTGCCAGAAGGTCTAAAATGGAAAATATTAAAAATATGGATAGTACACAAAATGAAATAAACCCGGGGACTTCGGATAACCCCACCGCGTCGGGATCGCATACTAACTCCCGCGCACTTGGCTTGGTACCTGGGCTTAGTGTGATAAATGAGCCACAGCACATACCCAATAATAATACCAACTCCCTGCAACGAAGTGATCAGCAGGCATATGAAAGTGCAGCTCTCACGCATGGGAATAATCGACAGCGTAGGAAGTGGACCACAAATGTTAATGAAACCTTATTACGCCTTTATTACATAGCTACAAATGGTGAAACTAATATGACAAGCTATAGATTTGAGCTTCGCGCTATGTTTATTTCTCAATGTCCTGAATTCAATGTAACTGAGCAACGATTATCTGACCAAGTCCGTGTAATCCACCGAAATAATCTTGTACCAGAGATAAGGCGGAGTGCAATTAAAACTTAAGTTGAAATTCAGTTAGCTAACAATCAACGCGATAATTCACACCAACTGGAGAGGACCCATCAACTAGTTGATACTGCTCAAAACTATAACAATGAAAGCAATAGTATGGAAAGAGATTCACAACAGGAAATCAACGGAGGAGATAGGGAGATGCAGATCCCTCAGCTCGAACAAGAAATTCGATTTGTATTTGGGCAGCAGCAAGTGCTTTTTAACGGAACGGATCCCCTCAACCGGCCAAACATACCAAAAATTAATACATCGAAACGAGTTAGTCAAATTATCAGCATTATGAATGACTCTGTGTTAATTGAGACCATGGCTGAAATATCTGACTTAAATAGCTACCACACTATCATATACTGCGCAGCTGCTACCGTAGTAAGAATGTGTGGAAAAAAACTAGCACCTCGGATTAACAGATGGAGACAAAAGCCCCCTCGTGATATATTCCTTCAAAGAATTAAAAATAAGATTACTGATCTGCGCAGTTCAATTGAGAGGATTAAAGCCTACTCGTATCTAGCAGGTAATGAATCAAGAAGATTATGGGATAAAATCAAAGTAATATGCACTAAACACCGCAATCACTCTAGGTATGAATCTAACCATGACGTTATATCCCGCGTTCTAGATACCCTCACACAAAAATTAACTGTACAAATAGCAAAACAAAGAAAATATAAAAAGTCACTAAGCAGACGCGTAAACAACAAAACTTTTAGTACCAAGGAGAGAGCATTCTACAGAAACTTGAGGACTCACAACGCAACGACAAATGATGAGATCCCCGACACTAGTGATATCGAAAATTTCTGGTCTAACATCTGGTCTACCCCAAAACAGCATGACCCCACTGCCAAATGGATAAAAGAAAAACAAGAAAAGTTCTGCGACATACCACAAATGACAAGTGAGACCATCCCAATGACCACGCTTAAGGAAGTCCTTGTAAGATCTCATAACTGGAAAACTCCCGGAGCTGATAAAATACAGAACTTTTGGTACAAACGCTTCGATGCTACACAACCAAAGCTTTTAGATCTACTAAACGAAGCTCTGAGAAGGCCAGGGGACTTCCCAGAGCACCTAGTAAGATGAATAACTTATCTCTTACCCAAAAATACAGGCTTCAATAGAGACCCCGCTAATGGAAGACCGATAACGTGTCTTCCCACCCTGTACAAATAATGACGGCATGTATAAACAAAATAGTTTACAACCATTTAAACACCCACAAAATACTAAGTGAGGAGCAAAACGGATGCATCAAAGGAGCCCGAGGCTGCAAAGAACAACTGACTGTAGACCAGGTTATTATCGAACAAGCTACGAAAAATAAAAGGAACCTGTACGTCAGTTATATAGACTATAAAAAAGCTTTCGATAGTGTACCATACACTTGGCTCATTGATGTTTTAAAAATTTACCGTATTCACCCACAAATAATTAAATTTCTCGCACATAGTATGGGCCGATGGAAAACTTGTATCGAGATATTTAACAACGGCATAACGACAAAAACAAAAGACATTCCTATCAGGTCAGGTATGTTTCAGGGAGACTGTTTCAGTGCTTTATGGTTCTGTATCGCCATTAACCCTCTTAGCAACATGCTCAATTCGAGTAAATATGGTTACAAAATTAAATCGAATTCTTTTGAGTATAAAATCAACCATCTTTTGTACATGGATGACCTAAAGACATACGCATCAACAAGGATGCACCTTAACCATCTCCTAGAAATAGTCAGCATGTTTAGCAGAGACATATGCATGGAGTTTGGGTTGGATAAGTGTAAGACTCTAAGTGTTGTGCGTGGAAAAGTCTTACCATCAATACAAGGCGATATCTTCGGGATTAAAGAAATGCTGCAGAATGAGGTTTACACATATCTGGGAACAGCTCAAAGTAATAGGATGCACTCTGCGAAAATGAAAAAAGAACTTATATCCGAGTTTAAAGGGCGAATGCATAAAATCGGGAAATCCCATTTAAATGGTAGGAATTTAGTCAAAGCAATAAACACCTATGCAATACCGGTACTGACCTACAGCTTTGGTATAATCAAATGGTCCACAACAGATCTTGTGGACATGCAGCGAAAGATCCGAGCCATATTGACTAAATACAATCTTCACCATCCGAAGTCCTGTATAGAACGAATGTCGTTGCCCCGGCGAGAAGGAGGTAGGGGAATAATTGATCTGCAAGGCATGCATGCTAGGCAAGTATTTTCACTTAGAAGATACTTTACCGAGAAAAGTCTCATCTCAGACCTTGCAAAAATAACTCTTGAAGCTGACGATAATCTTACTCCACTCAACCTAAAAAATCAACCGCCTTTACAACTACCCGATATGGAGGCCCGAAGACGAACATGGGCAGCCAAACCTTTGCATGGAAGACACTATCAAGCCCTTAGGAGAACTGTTTTCCGAAACAGAAGGTTTCATGATAGCAATACAAGACGGCGTTGTTGCAACACGAAATTATACAAGGTTTGTCCTAGGAGACAATACCGTAGAAGATAAATGTCGAATGTGCGGAAAACCTAATGAGACAATAGAACACATCATATCAGGATGTATAAATCTAGCACAGACTGAATATCTCCGAAGGAACAACAATGTTGCAAAGGTCTTCCACCAACAGTTATGCAAAAATGCTGGACTTTTGCAAGAACTGCAACCGTATTAACGTTATGAACCAGAGCCTGTGGTGGAAAACGCGGAAGTCAAGATTCTATTTGACCGAACGCTTCATACTGCAAATTGAGTTGATCATAACCGACCTGACATTACTATTCTAAACAAAAGGGACAACACAGCAATATTGATTGACTTTGCTGTTCCTAACAATAATAATATCAAAAAGACGTACGATGAGAAGAAAAAGAGATATGAAAGTCTAGCAATAGATATAAAAAACCAGTACCAATAATAATAAGTGCCACAGGACTAGTGGAAAAAAACATCAAGAGACATCTGAGAGACCTAGATATCAGTGAGAAATATATAGCGAAAATTCAAAAGTCCATCATTCTAGACACGTGTCATTTAGTTTGCCAATTTTTAAATTAACTACAATAAAGACTTGTTACATTTTTGTTCGATTCAAGGTCCTGAAAATGTAACGCACATGACCGTAATAGCGTGAAATTAAACACCATAATAATAATAACTTATTATTTAAGTAAATCAATATTTATCAATCATATTGTGGAACAGAAATACACGCTATAACTTTTAAATCGAATTTCCTCCAAAACCGTTAGTCTTACAAAAAAATGAATAACATGTTTTTTGTAGGTAAGTTTCTAAACTACAAATTTTATTACTAATATTTTTTCGATAAAAATGACCATTAACGAAATTTTTGCGAAAAACCGTTTTCCGTGACCTTTGACCATGCGCAATATTTTAAGCAGCGCTTGTATCAAAGGGGATCTTTGTAATATTGTTTAGAACCCCAAAAGGAAGGTCCATGCAAAAATCCAGCTTTCCCCTATTTATTCCGCAGTGCTATGTCTTTATTCCTCGTACTAACTTGTGAGTGCCGTTGTTATAAGTTTTTTAATTTTTTTTTTCTATTTTTACTTTTGAGTTGAAAAGCATATCCTTGAGGTAAAAACGAAATACAAGACACTAACGAGGAGGGGATAGTTTGCAAAAGAACACCATTGAAACCCCTAATTTATTGTTATTTTCTTGTTGGTGATATTTTTAATTGATTTTACTTTTACATGCATTTTCTGTTTAAGTTTTACTGTTTTTCTTTTTCGAAATAATTATCAGAATTTCAAAAATGAATCAAAATTCTAGTAATTGTTATTGTGTACCTTTCACACAAGGTTGCAGCTTAATGAAAGGACATTTATAGACAAATAATTTATTTTTTTTGTTTTAAATAATTTTTATTATCAGTTTTTTAATTTCAATTTTTTGTAACAAATTCTATGTTTGGTGCTTTAGAGTGCATTATCCGTTAACCAAAAAAAAAAAAAAAAAAAAACAAAATTAATTTTTTTCCTTGGAAGTGCTTCACTTATTTGCATTTAATTCGTCGTAGGCGTTGAAAACAATTTCATAGGCACTGTCCAAAAGCTTATTCCATGCCACGAGTTGCGCTTCATTTAAATTGCAGACAGCGGTGAGTATTTGTATAATAATATTTCTAAGTTGCTGTGGAAGGAAAAAAAGGAATAGTGTCATGGTTAAGGAGTTCTTGAATAGAATCTGTTGGTACTTACGCCAAATGACTCCTTGGTGATGTGCTTTTTGTGATGGGAACTTGCAGTTCTCTTCCATAGTGTTTGCAACGTGGAACCAGCATGGTCTGTGCCTAGAGCATTAATGCAGTCATCGAAGAGCTTGATGATTCGACCGGCATGGGCCTTGAATTTGGCATTGTCCTGTGGATTTAAGAATAACAAATAAGAATATAGTAATAGTTAGGGTGCATAATACAACTAAGATGTGAACAGGTCATCTTGCTCAGGTGATTCGAGCACTTCTCTGAGTTGCTCAACCCCAATAGAACCCTTGGCTCTAATTGAAAAATAGTCCCACTGTAGAAAAAGTAATCTTCTACGATGAAAGCACAAAAGAATGACAAATCTAGCGATGTGGAAAAAGTACCGCCAGAAATGCTTATGGACTTAAGGAGTACAATGGAACTTGATGAACGTAACCTAACCTGATTAACAAATTTGGATGATCCCTCGCTTCTGGCGGTTAGGTGCGTACCGTTCACGGCTTATGAATTCCCTTCGTATGCTCTTTGTGCTCGCAAGATTGTAGTATTGAAGGGTTTTTTCTCTATGCACCTGTCATAACAGAAGAAATGAGCTACAAAGAGGAGCTAACCTCTTTTAAGAAACTATAACTTCAAAGTGGAACAGCAAGCGCCGAGGGATGCATGGCTAAGTGTGTGATTAGTCTCTAATTTGCGAACTTCAGATACCGGGCAACCTCCGATTTACTTACCCAGCCGTCTGACCTACGTATCCCACTCGTTGGAATCAAAATTGATCCAACAAAAGTTTCACTTTTAGAGATTGATGCCTTTTTAAAAGCATAAACTTTAAGGGACGCATCTGGGCTCCTTGTAGCAGAAACTGTCGATCAGACATCTGCTGCCAACTCTGACGCGGAAATGAGAAACGAGGATGGGAACCCATCTCTTCTGAGGGACTCAGACTCCGACACTTTGTGTGAATACACAATTAGCATGTTATCGGATGAGTTATGGCTTAAGTAGCCGTAAGTACTGTAAACATGTACACCGGTTAGATTCAGGTTAAATAGGCTTGAAAGAAGGTAGGTCTAGGAAACGTGCTTTAGAGATTTCCATTGCTAAAACCGAAAACAACGGCACAGAGGCCAATGAACTTTATCTGATGACTCTACTCCCCCGGCGTCGAAAGCAAAGAGAGTCCGAACAAGAAATGCTTTAGTCGAAAAGGTTCCGTGTAGCAATGTACTGGGCTGTGTCAGGTTAGGTGTAATCCCGGAAGACCTCAATCTCCACCTCCTTAGTATTGAGAAAACGGCTCAAATACAGGAGGGAGTTATTAATGTTTCGATTAATCTTCGAGACGTTTGATATGTTTGCACCAATGAAGCTAATACGAGTTGGCTGAGGAGTAATTTCTCTAAAATCAAGGAGGAATGCGGTGCGAACGTGATGTTAGTGGAGAAGGATTCCTTTCCGAAACCAAACACCATCGGCCTAGCTAAAGAGAAAATTCTCGCGTGCTTGGATGCACAAAATTCAGGTCTTAACACCAGAACCTGGAAAGTCCTGCTAGGAGTAGAAGAGAAAGATGTCGTCCACATTGTCTTTGCTGGAAATGAAACGGCTAAACGACCTAAAGGGTCATATAATGTACCATTTCAGTAAGCTGAGGCTCATTATAAAGAACACAGAAAAAATTTCAACCACCTCCAACACAACCAACACCAGTAGTCCATCAAAGAGATCTACCCAACAACCCGATTAACACAAGAAGCAAAGTTAGAGTTTCTGTACGTCTACCGAGGAGTCAAGCGGCAGAAAATGCAAAACAATAGTGAGAAAAACATACAATTTTCCCGAGGAGATTTTAGACCGAGCGCTGCTTTACTGATCAGTTCCAAATTAAATATCTTCTCATTCCAGGGTTTAACACCAGAGAATTAGTGGCAGCGATCATCGAACTACCTCAGCGGAATACAATGCAAGAGTTCGTGTGCGTTTCAGCCTACTTCCCCGGAGACATAGATACGATTCCTCCTGTTCTGGTACAGGACCTAATAGTTCGTGGATGTGATGCCAATGCCAACAACAACATCTGGGGTAGCAGTGATAACAACAGAAGGAGTGAGCTACTTCCAAATTATATTTTTGCAAAAATCCACTTTTATAGGAGAGTATTGATCTTACCACTGCGTCATCGGAAGTAAGTGAGGCAGCAGATGAACTAAAGGGAACCATTATACTATCATTTAATTGCATTTGCAAACTGAAACGGAACACTTAACTTAAACATTTGAGTAAACTGGTGAGAAAGTGTGGGACCTATGCAAATCAGCTTTAACCAACTTCAATAAAGAATTGAGAAAATCCAAGAGAGCTCCATGGACAGTGAATTACGAGATCTTGAAAACACTGCTAGACATCTTGCGTCTCCAAAAGACTCTTCACACAGTCTGTTACAAAATAAAGATGATACTTTCATAGCTAGTCGAGAGGAAACTCTAAAAATGCCACTTAAAGTTAATTTCCTAGACTCGACCCTATCCTTATCGCCAAAAACAAAGTTGAATGGGCCATAAACTCATTTAAACCGACCCATAAGTCTTGACATCATTCTTCTGAAAACTATTGAAAAACATCGATTTACACATCAGAGACATTCTCGACCGAAATTCACCTCTGCACCCTCACCAATATGCATGCAGGAAAGAAACATCCACGGAAGGCGCTCTACTAAATCTGGTAACACAGATTAAAGACGCCTGCAGATAAAAGGAGATTGCAATTTGTGCCTTCGTAGATATTGAAGGTGCCTTTTATAATTCCGGATATGAATCAATTTCGGAAGCCATGTCTGAATTCTGAAAAGGATATGTACTCTCCCACTAACCGTTGGGTTAGAGCGACGCTCGTAAACCGGGAAATCCCTACATCTTCCGGTGCGACTAAAATCTCTTTCGCAGCCGTCAAAGGTTTTCCACAAGAAAGAGTTCTCCCACCGCTCTTGCGGTCACTGGTCATTGGTGAACTGCTTGTAAAACTTAGTAGTCTGTGCTATCAAACAATAGAATATAAGACTCTATACTTCGGCAGAAGGTTCAATATAATGATCCCAAGCTGAGAAGAATGGAACTAAAAAAACCGCACCTCAAACCTTGAAGGTGATATACGGACGGATAAAAGATGGACCGACCGACCGAAAAGTCCCAGTGCGTTTCAGGAGAAAATATGTGCATGCCACTCATATGTGCGCAAATCTCATCCTCGATAAGGGAATGAAGGAAGTCCCCATTCATATACTCACGGGCAGTCAAGCTGTCATTAAAGCATTAGCCTCTAACACCTCTTTGACCCTAAATCAGCCTTGTTCTGCTTCAATACAGCACAAGATCTCTTCTATAAGCACAAAGTAAAACTTTGGTAGGTGCCTGCTCATAAAGATATTGTCGGAAATGAAATAACCGACGAACTGGCTAGAAAACGGTTTGGCTGATTCTTTCGTCAGCCCTGAGCCGTTCTGTAATATAACAGGTTACTAGGTAGCAATGATAGTTTTTCCAATTCGTATGTTTCAGCAGCTGCATCGTTTTATGCTTGCCGAACGTGCGGAAATTATTAAAAAATATCAAAATTCCATCTTAGTTGTAAATACGCAACGTGAATTTCGTCGTGAGGTTGGTAGCCATCATGGCTTCAGTACGCAGGCAATTCGCCGCACCGTTTAAAAGTTTGAGCTTGAGTACACTCTCTTGGATTTTAAACCACCAACTAGACAGAGATTGATGCGAAATGAAGAGAGTATAGCTGCAGTAGCTGCCAGTTGTAAATACGCAACGTGAATTTCGTCAAGAGGTCGGTCGGCTTCAGTGCGCAGGCAATTCGTCGCACCGTGGAAAAGTTTGAGCTCGAGTACACTCTCTTGGATTTTAAACCACCAACTAGATAGAGATTGATGCGAAATGAAGAGAGTATAGCCGCAGTAGCTGCCAGTTGTAAATACGCAACGTGAATTTCGTCAAGAGGTCGGTCGGCTTCAGTGCGCAGGCAATTCGTCGCACCGTGGAAAAGTTTGAGCTCGAGTACACTCTCTTGGATTTTAAACCACCAACTAGACAGAGATTGATGCGAAATGAAGAAGACCCAGAAATGCCGATTTGGCGCCAATCAGCTGAATTGGGCATCACCATAGAGTGAACCTGGCTTATTTTGCGGTTGCATTTGGGTCTATATCCTTATTGGATTGGAGATCCGGATTTTGGCTAAAAAATCATCATCTCGGACGATGCCCATATTCGTCTCAGTGGCTATGTCAACAAGCAAAATTGCCATTATTGGAGCGAACACAATCTAAAAGTGTTCTGGCAAACATCAATGCATCCACAAAGATTGACTGTTTGTTGCGGTTTATGGCATGACGGCATCATCGGATCTTATTTCCTTCGAAATGAGGAAGTAGACACCATTATCGTAAAGCGATGTTAATCGACTTTCTGTTTTCAAAGCTCTACAAAATCGATATATCCGAGCTGTGGTTCCAACAAAACGGCACTACATGCCATACAAGCGACGCAATGCTCGAAGTTGTGAAGCAGAAATTTGGGGGCTGGGCAATTTCACGGCTAGCGTTCATCTATTGACCGCAGCGATCATGCGATTTGACACCACTCGATTATTTTCTCTAGGGCTACGTCAAGTGTACGCTAACAAGCCAACCACTTTGGACGACCTACAGGCTAACATTCGACATCCTATTGCCGGAGTCATCAAAAATTTCACCTACCGCTTGAAGCACTGTCAGCGAAGTGCGAAGGTGCCCATTTGAGTGATATGCTATTCACGCATAATGGCATGAACGTAACTTCAAAATAAAGTCAGAATCACTTTTGTATCTCATACCGTTGTTGTTTTATTTTAATTTTTTTTCCTATCGTGTACTTATCTGCTCACCCTATAGCATTCCAAAATCAGCAATTAACTCAACAACAAGAACTTGGAAGAACAAAATTTGTATATCCCATTGGGAAAACATCTCAGCTCTTGGCCAGGCTAAAAGAACCATCAAACGATTCTACAACAAATCTAAATAATCTCTACAATTCAAAAGGGATGATATCAGAAGACTGGTTGAATTCAAACCGGTGACTTCCACCTTCGACAAAATAGACTTTATTCAGGAAGGTTAGGTTCGGTTAAAACAGAGATGTGATGTGATATGCGATCACACAGACACCAGACACTAAAACGGGTCCATCGCGATCCTTGTGGAACCAGTTGAATTTGTCTTGAAATCGCCAAAACCTAAATAATCTTCCTAGTGACACATCCAATTTGCTTGCAAAAGCCAAGAAGGCCTTTGTAGTTCGTGCCGTCTATTTCCCCTAGATTTTCGAAAAAGTATTTCCCTAGAACTTTCTTCGACTACGCGATATTGCCTCGCATTCACACAGTAAGCATGTTATGTCCTCAATAGCTTGCAGATAACCGCTGAATCTGCAAATATCCGTATCTGACAATTTGAGTCTCTTTGCGTGTTTCGGCAGGAGACAGTGTCCCGCTGGGATTCCTATTATTGTCCTAAGCTTAACCCCATTCAATTTTATTAACTCCCTAAATCTTTTCCCATCCAAAAGTGGCCAGAGAGCCTTGGGTACCCTGTGTCCTTCAAGACTTGACCACCTTAGGTTAGCAGTCTTTGTTGTTTTTTCCTCAATAGTGCCCCTTAGCAAACTCATTATTGTCGAGTAGCCCCCCTTTTCTTGCAAGCTTGTTCGCCTGTTTATTTCCTTTCATACCGTAGTGTCCCGGCACCCAGCACAGTCTTACCCGGTTCTGACTTTATAGTGCCTTGAGCACTGTGCGACAGCCGATGACTGTATCAGAGTTGACGTTGGTTGATTTCATTGTCTTGAGTGCGGCCTGGCTATCGATGTAGATAGCGATATCTCTTTCGGATACCGATCTCGTCTACAATAGCTCATCCGCCCTGAGGACATCCAGAACCTCTGATTGGAAGACACTGCTTGCGTCCGGTAGTAGTATAGACACTCTTAGTTCTGGGTCTTCTGAGAAGATACCAGAATCTGTTCCTTTCTCTGTTTTTGAATCGTCTGCGAAAATTACAATTTCATTTGACCTGATTTTTGCATTGTTTTCCCCAGTCGTCCATCTCCGGATATATTACACGAGCATCATACAGAATGCGGAAGTCGACCACTGTTGCCAGCAAGTTGTTTGATCTGTTAATCAAGCGGAGTTAGGTGCAAAAAGGTGTCCAATGCTGCCGTCGGGGTGGTACGGAGCGCACCTGTAATGGCTATGGAAGCCCTTCTTTGAACTGCCGCTAATTTTCCGTAAACAGTTTTTGTTGCTTGTTGTTGTCCACCACACTAGTGTGCCATACCACGGCATATAGCCATATTGTAATTCTAAAAAAGTGTCACATACATATCAGACAAATTTCAGAAGGTGACAACGATGTTCTCAGTAAGAAAGCCTTTAAATCTCAACGTTCAGATTTATGACGATCAGAAATATAGAATCCATGCTTCAAAGGTCGGTCTATAGAGGATACCCGAATGCTCCGGTGGAGACACTCAACCAATGCTGTGTTTTAAGACTCTACATTTGGCAAGACTCCAATACTGGTCTGATGGCAGAAGGGGTTCAATCAAATATTACTCAATTTACACATGACTTCGAGTGACATTTGTGAATGCCAACAAATAGACTTTCGTACAATAGACTTTCGAATTTGATTGATGTTCGTCATATCTTACCTTAAGTTCACCAACGGGTACATCTTTGAAATCATCAAAATACTGCTGATTGGACGGAAATTGAGTGAAGAATTCTATAAGAATAGCTTGTCCAGATCCATTGGGATCCTCCATTGGAATTTTCCATGTGGTCTTGATTTCTCTAATATCCTCGTCATTCATTTTGTTGCTTGTGATTTGTTATGTAGTTGTAAGAACTAAAAACCAAAAACGAAAAACAGAAAAAAATTCATCATCAGATACAAAGGGTTTATGCATAAATTGTAATACAACAAAAGTAAGTTACAATATTATCATTTCAATAAATAGCATCTGGGGTTCGTTAACAGCATTTCCGTTTCAACTTGGATGATATCGATATGAATTTATGTGTAATAACAGAGTATGGACGTATGAGATGCATTAGTTAGAGTATCACCTAATCTTATATCAATTAAGGCATCTGTTTCTGTACTCAGATTTGCAGGTGTGCACATACCTTACATACTCGTAGCATCGCAATCAGTTAAAAAAAAAATATTCTGAAGCGTAGTTGAAAGGTGGTTCCCCAACACTAAGCTCGTAAGTTTCATGAATTCCATGAGAGGAAAAATTATACAATTCGTTAGGAATACAATTTTAACGACCAGTGATTCGTAATTATGTCTTCTGTGCTACAGCACGTGAGCTGTTTACAGAGAATCTTAATTCATTTTCAGGTGGTGCGGATGCAATTAATTGCCGATTAACAAGCCAAAAATTTCCCATTAAGCTGTGGCTCGGTTTAGTACAATATTTTTTGTAATTGTATATTTTAAGAAAATTTTCTTTGAATCTACAGATATCGTCGCAATACATACTCGTAGAACTATATGCATGCTCAATATGATTACGAATCCACTTCTGGTTTTTGCACATGTCGAAGCTTGGACGTGATTTTTTTGTCCAGACACATCAATCTTATTATGTAAAATTAGGAAACAGGTCTTAAAGAAAAGTGGTAATCTAATTATTAACAGCTTTTCAGAAAGAAAAGGAAGAAGTTTGATGAACGCACGTGCAGAATTGAAAAGAATTAATCATCGGTTTCGGTTGCTTAAGGGGTCATCTCAGATCATCATATGACGAATAATCAGACAGTTGCTACAGCCACAAGCTACGAAGCGAACGGAGAATCACAAAAACTCATCGCTTTGACAGATATTTTCCCAACGATTCTGTACTACCGCCACCAGAACCAAAATTATGTGATTCCAGAACTTTTTGGGGCAAAAGCAAACCCATCAATCGTTGTCAACAAGTAAAATGGCAAGTAATAAACTTAAAGCTACCCAAAAGGTACGCAAAGGAGACTGTCGACTGAATATCGGAGGCTTAAATGGCAGAAAATACGTAGATGAAATTCAGAAACACATGATCCTCGGATATATCTGATGAACTGATGTATCCAGCCAAGAAAAAACTAGAATCCTCATAGATCGAAGCGAAAGAATATAATAAGCTAACTCAGATTTCTAGGAGAATGTTCCTATTCATTCGGCTTAATCTAACTTAAAAAATAACAGAAAGGCTTAAGAGCTAGGAACCAAGGAAATGATGGAGGAGATCTTGTTTGAGACGAGGAGTCCGCAGGTTGATATCAAAAACGGAGAGGTTTGAGTTGTACTTTCGGAGCATACAGGAGATTGGTTCGTTGGAGCCGAAGAGGCGAGGACAACGTAAAATTGCATGGGTTGGTGTTGAAGGAAATAGAGTTGAAAAGGGTTGCGCAGTCGATGGAACCTGAGAAAAGTCGATGAATGAAAAGAATGTCAGCAATATAAATGTGATTATTAATTCGCGTTTTATCTCTAGTTAAACGGAATCATAATGGCAACTGAGACGATGATGGTGAAAATTGAGCATCGCGCTGTAATTAAATTTCTCACTAAGCAAGGAAAAAGTCAAAAAACTATTCATGAAGAGATGGTGGCTGTTTACCAGGGTTCCGCACCTTCATTATCAACTGTGCAAAAGTGGTCAAGTGAGTTCAAGAGAGGCAGAGAGAGCATTGAAGAAAACCCCCGCTCCGGCGCCCCGGCTACTGCTTGTACGGGAGAAAGCATCAAAGAAGTCGAAAAACTTGTTCTTGAGGATGCCCGAATAAAGGTGAAAATGATGGCAGAGATCACTAAGCTTTCAATTGGTACCATTCACACCATTCTTCATGACCATCTTAACCTTTCAAAGGTCAGTGCAAGGTGGGTGCCACGAATGCTCACAGCGCCTCAGAAAAAAGTGAGAATCGCATGCTGTAGAGAGCTTTTGGAGATGTGTAGTGAGAACGCGGACGGTGTTATGGATCGAATTGTTACTGGGGACGAAACATGGGTCCACCACTATGACCCTGAAAGCAAACAAGAGTCCATGCAGTGGCATAAAAAAGGAACAGACCCCCCGAAGAAGTTCAAAGTCACTCCGTCTGCCGGGAAGCTCATGGCCACAGTTTTTTGGGACTCAAAGGGAATCTTGCTCATTGAGTACAAAAAAAAAAAAGTGAAACCATCAACGCCACATCCTACGCTTCCACTTTGCATAATTTGCGGGAGGAAATTAAAAAGAAAAGACGGGGTAAACTCGCAGCGGGTGTGTTGCTTCTTCATGACAACGCTCCTGTTCACACGGCGCGAGTTTCCAAGGCTGCTGCGCGAGATTGTGGTTTCGAAGAAATCCAACACCCACCCTATAGTCCAGACCTTGCCCCTAGTGATTATTTCCTGTTTCCGGATTTGAAAAAATGTCTTCGTGGAAAAAGATTTTCGGATGATGAAGAACTCAAGTCGGCAATAAATGGGTATTTTGCAGAGAAAGAGGAAATTTATTTTTTTGAGGGTTTAAAAAAGCTTATCTCAAGATGTAACAAATGCATTGATGTTAGGGGAGATTATATTGAAAAATAAAAACAATTTAAATTGAATTGGCATTTTCCTTCATATCGATACCGAGAATATATTGAACGCCCCTCGTATATTGAGAAGTTTAAGGCTGTCTTGATAGGGAGGGCATACCACGGAGTGCGGGAAACAAACATAAACTCGGTGAAAGGGACCTAGCTTGACTGGCATACTCAAGCAGGAGGCGAACAAAGTTAACATCGAGAGTTCTGGTTGCGTACGAGTTGGAAAATTCCTTGTGTTAATACTAGGTCGGGTGAAAAGTAACCTCCTTGACCGCCAGAATGCGCTGCTACTGCAAAAGAGGTTATGGTGCCTTGAAGTCCGTTCATATTTAGGCAGATTGCCAAATTTCAGTGCTGTACTGTCTTTAGTTTTATTTTGACAGCTGATTGTTGTTGACGTGTTTGACATCATGTTGAGTATGGACAAAAACGATTTTCGTTCTCTCATAAAACATTATTTTCTGAGCTAATGCTCCGTCAGATTACACCGTCAAATATTGGTTTCGAGAGTTTCGTGGTGGCCGCAACTTCACTACCGATCAAGTCCGCAGCTGCAAGCCCTCCGGTGCGATTACAGAGGACAATGTCAAAAAAATACATGAAATGGTGTTGGCCAGCTGAAAGTGAAGGTGCTCGAGCTAGCAGATACCACAAAGTTTAGTACTGAGCGCATACTCCTCACCAAAAACACGAACGCAAGAGCACTTTGAAAGAGTGTTTGGAGTCGATTCGTAACTGTTGACGAAACTTGGATCCACTATTACACACCAGAGAACAGAATGAGTGCCCGGCAATGGACTGAAGCCGACTGAAGAGTGCTCCGAAGCGGCCGAGGGAGGCTCGATGGGTCGGAAAGGTTATGGCGTCGGTTTTCTGGGATTGTCATGGCATAGTCTTCGTGGACTACCACGAAAAAGGAAAAACCATCTACAGCGAGTATTACTGTGCATTATTGGAGCGATTGAAGGCCGAAATCGCTGTAAAACGGCCTCACATGAAGCGAAAAAAAAAATGTGTTTTTGCAAGACAATGCGCTGGCGCACAAGTGCATCGCAAGCACGGCTAAAATCAATGACTTACGGCTCCAATTGCTGTTGCATCTACCGTATTCGCCCGATTTGGCTCCGTCGAACTATTATCTCTTCCCAAACCTCAAAAGATGGCTCATCAATAAAAAATTCAGCTCACGCGAGGAAATCATCGACGCCACGGAGGAGTATTTTGCAGACGTTCCGGAAAATTTCTTTTCGAACGGGATAAAGAAGTTGGAAAATCGCTGGAATAAGTGTATCAAGCTAAACGGGGACTATATTGAATAAAAAAAAAAAAAACATTTAAAAAAATTTTTTTTTCATTCCCAAGGAGGTAACTTTTCACCCCACTTAGTAAAGCCAAGTGATGAGTTGGTTTTAGGGATCATCTTAACGATATGAGAACGGTAATTAGCTCACAGTCGAACAATGTTTCAAGTTCTTGAAAGATTGAACCAGGGGAATTGGTTGACCATAGAGAGATTGAAGTCGGGGAGGAGACGGGTTGCATTTACGTGAGAAGGTTACATTGTAGATTGGCATTTGGCTATATTAAGTTAGTTCTAGGTGGGTTTTGAGGCACCAGATTGAAAACAGATTGAGATCTTCTTAAAGTTTATGTTGTCAGCGTAAAGTGACAGATAGGAGTGTTTAATGGTCCTCTCAAGATCGTTAATAGTAAGAATGAAGAGAAGGGGACCTATATGGCTGCCTTGTGGAACTCCAGATGAGGCCAGGAAAGGAACAGAAAGGGCGGATCTAAGCCGATAACTATTATATTGGTTTAACAGACAAGAAGAAATCCATTTTAGTAAAAGAGGTTCAAATTCGAGAGCAGACAATTTGAGGAGGATCAGTTGATGGGGTATCTTATCAAACGCTTTAGTAAAATCGGTTCCGATAACATCGATTTCTTTGCCAAAGATACAAATTCAGCTAGGTTTGTGGTAGTCGATCTTCCTTTTAGAAAGCCATGTTATCGGAGCAAAAGGCTTGCATTTGAAGCAAAGAGTTTGGGTATATGAGAGAGTTTAGCATTGGGATGATAATTGGTATCTTCATGCTAAGATTCCATTTTGTGTGTCGGGATTATAACAGAGGTCTTCCAAATCTGGGGAAATTCTCCCTGTGTAATGGATAGACGAAATGGGTAGGAATGAGGTTGAGACAGGTTGGAAGGGAATTTTTTAACAAAAACGGCGGTGCGACTATCTCGGTCAGGTACAAATTCATCTTTAAGTTTCAGTAACTTTACTTCAATAACTGCAGGATCGAAGTTTTGAGTGAGAAATGGACCAACGAAGAAATTTGGTAGGTCATTTTGGTAAGGGGGACCTAGTACGAAGGAGTTGTTGGCAAGTGATTATTTCAAAAATGTAGCGAAAAATTGTGCGGTGGTAGGAGGATCACTTGCAGATTTGGGTTGGAAACCGAGGAAGGCAGGATAACTATCGGTCTTACTTTTGCAATTGACACATTGAAAAAAGGACTCGGAATCATTTATAGGATTGGTTTGCGCACATTCAGGTAGAGTTGATAGTGAGAGTTGTAGATTTCAATGAAATGAAGATGTTTACGTATTTCATTAAGAGCGGAATCTAGGATTATACCAAGGAGGGGATGTAGAAGATGTTTTAGGCCACATAATGGGAGATGGATTTAAATATTTTTGTGTAAAAAATGGAGAGGGTAGCGACCAGAGACAGATTGTTTAACTCGAAAGTAGTGGTCTTACGGAAAATAGCTTTGTGAAAATTGTAAGAGAGAATTGAGGAGGGAGGCGATTGGAGAAGAAAGTTGTGGAAAAATGAAAGAAGAAGAGGAGGATGAAGGTTATCAATAGTTAAAAGACATAAGGGGTAAGTCGATGCTAAAGTGTTGATGGGATCAATTGCCTTTTCATATATTGTAATTGGAAAAGGCACTGACTTGAGATAGACTAGAGTCTGTTAACCGATCTAAGACTCCTTAGAGAAAATGGAATTAGAAGCGAGGCAGATTAAAATCTCCGAAGATAATGATATCATCAAGCCAGTCCGAGAATGGTCTGTTGCTGTCATTGATGACTTCAAGTCGTCCGGCACCGAGGGCGCATATACACTACTGCCAACTCTAAAGTGAATTTTCATTGTTAGCATGACAATGGCATATATACTGGACCTCTGGAGAACAGCAAGGGTAGGTCTTATGCCGAAAATCGGAAAATATGACAACGCGCTCAGCAAGAGCATCACACCAACCAGTGTGACTAATTCTAACCAAGAAGATCTTGCATGAGTGCGACTTCAAATCTGGAGAATCAAACGATCACTCGAAATTGAGGATGCTTTCAACGACGCGACCTTTGATGGCATGTATAACTCAGTCAGACAACACGGCGGAGACAAATCCCTGGTTTCAAACTCAACTTTTAGATAAAGGTTAAGGAAGGTCCTATCAAAAGATACAATAGCGCCGGTGTATCTGAAAGACTCCAATGGAGTCTGGACAGCGTATAGTCTGATACCACTACTGTGGTTTCGTGTTGTAAACGACATCCTTAAAATTTTCGAACAGAAGGATGTTAAGGCAGTAGCCTACGTCGACGACACAGTGAGAGGAAAACATCTCCCAACGATCAGCAAACTAATGGCGTCGGCCTTGAGCACGCTCGCAAACTGGTTAACACAAAACATTTTAGGGATAAATCCATCAAAAACCGAACTGCTGTTGTTCAAAAGAAAAAGAAAGCTAGAAAAGTTTGATCTTCCTCGAATCAACGGTGTTAGGATACAACTTTCATCCGAAACTAAATATCCAGGAATCATCATAGACAGTAAGCTCAGTTGGAAGCATAACATCGAAAACTTGATGCACATGGCCATAGTCAGACCCATTCTTACCTATGGTGCTCTGGTATGGTGGACAGCTGCGGAAAAGGCCAGTTATCACAAAACACTCACTAACCTTAGCGTGTGTCGCAGTAACAGGAGCAGTAATATCTACTCCTCTAGCTGCATAGTCACCGAGTGGATAGGCAATGATAAAGCGGATGAGATAGCAATAGAAGGTACCTCTCTATACAGGAGTAACACACATAAGGACATAAAACTGCTAATTGAAACCCTGAAACGCAGAATCGAACTTATACCCATAGAACGAACCAACAAATCATGGATATTCAGGAGTGACTACGCCATCTCACACTCCCTTTGGAAAGACAGCTGGAGAATACATACACACCTGGGACTCAAGAAAGAAGACATGCGCATCGCATCAAGTGTCCTGACTGGTCAATGCCTCATAGGCAGAATAGCCAGCAGAATAGGAGCCTCTTCTCAAGATTATTGCAGAAGCTGTAGGAACGAAGAGGAAATAGAGACTATGACACACTTGCTGTGCGACTGCCCTAACCTCCGAATACGCCATGTCAAAAACCTGAAGTACATGCCTTACCATCGCTGTCCGTCAATTCCATTGACACCAAAGCAGAACTTGTATTGTAGGCACAAGTTCCGCCCTTGGTAAGAGTCGACGACCATCTAAAACATCTTGCTGATTTTACGGTCACATACATCGGGCCGAAACTAACTGCAAAACCCCTCCTTCGATTTTAGGTTTAAACCACAACCAACATAACGATTCTATAAAGAGGCCTAACTCAACAAGTCTGGGGGGCTCCTGACTCTTAGGTACCGTGATTTCAGGCCTGTCTTGTAATTAATCAAATCGTAGCAACCTTCAGAGACATTAAGTTTAGAAAACCTTTACGATAAAACGAGTAATTTACTCTGTCCCCGCTTTTTATTAAACAACGTCATTGATGGAATAAGCCTTGATAGCTGGGTTGGGGGCCCTTTTGAGTGAGAATGTCAGCAAAGCTGATAGATCTCATTAGATTTGTTAAGGATTTGCATCTGCAGCGATAGCCAAGCAGCGCCTTAATCCTAGAATCTATGTCTCTACTGAATGCAATCAAAATGCTCAATTCACTGAGTCTTGTATGGGTCCCAGGTCACAATGGGATGACATGAAATGAAATCGTCGATTAACTAGCTAAGTAAGGCTCAGGGAAGAATTTTTCAAGACCCAAACCTTGCATCGCCGCCTAGAGTTCCCATTGATAGTATGGTTTCATTTAAGCACAACTGCAGATGATATTACTCTCCAAGTTTCTGGAAAACCAAACGAATATAATACTTCCCGACCTCTCTGAGAGGCGACATGCAGACAGCGCGTTTAACCTTGGCCAAATCACCAGCAGGTACAACAGTTGGGGCTGGTAGTTGATACCGACCTTGAAGCCAGTTGGACATCAGTCGACAAATTGGATGGTATGATTAGTCTTGATGATAGCAATGTCAGTGTTGACATCCTTGGACACAACATCACCACGGTACAACATGCAGCAAGCCATGTATAAGTGCTCGTGGTAGGCCTTCTCTTGCAGAAATGACCGGAACATAGGTGACCAGAGGGAAGTGGTTACGTGAGTATGGTACCAAGTTAGTTTGGAATTCAGTCAAGTCGACGTTCAATGCACCATCGAGACGGAATGGAGCAGTGATGGTTAATACAATCTGGCCAATCAAACGATTCAAGTTGGTGTTCATGTTCATTATCGACCATGAAGACACAATCGGAATGTTCCAATGTTGTGCGGGTAGTCAAATAATAGTTGTAGGGTTCAAGAACAGCAGTAGACGCTTGTGGAACTGGGTAGATGGCGAATTGCAATTTAGATTTCTTTCCGTAATCGACAGAGAGACGTTCCATCAAGAGAGACGTTACCCCTGTGAGATCAGGAAACCACGGAGTCCGGTACATTGGTCAGCCAATTTGCACATCCTGTCCAAGAATAAGTCGACGATTTCCTTGCCAATGGTGTGTGTAATGACAACGAGCGTAGTTGGCGGCGTTTTCCCTGCTGGTGATTAATTGCTCTAGATGGTAGGTACGTAGGTTCCGGTATGGACTTCATCGACTAAAGTTGGTTCCGAATCAACGAAAACGGCACGGGGCACATGCTTGTTAGCACCAGTCTCACTGAAGAAAGTGTTGAATGAATCATCACCTCCTCCGACAGTCTTGTCTGATAGTTGAGTTGAATTCCATGCTCTGTACAACTGCCATGTACAACTCCCAGCAGACGTTAACCATCTGGACACCAGCTTGACCAACGTGCATGGAGATACATTTATGCATTTTGATTGAATGTTTTTGGAATTAAAAGACTTCACAAATTTGTAAATTAAATTAGAGATACTGATCTAAATTACAGTCCAAGCATCCACCTATGAAGCTCACTCAAACTGATTTCGAATAATTTCGGACCCTTAATAGACCACGTGCAGCCGAGCAATTAGCAGAGACCCTTGACTGCTACCGCTCAGATATCACGGTTATTCAGGAGCTGCGATGGGATGGACTGGACGTAAGGAGGATAAAAAACCGTGATATACTCGTATACTATGGTGATTGGTATCGGAAAAACGGGACCACCTTGGTAGGTCAGTTGGTAAGCATAGCCTACATAACACCACGTCTGGCAGTGGATCTAGGCTTATGGACTTAGCGACGGGGGGAAATATCACTATAGCAAGCACACGGTTTCCTCATCTCAATATATACAAGGATACATGGCGGTCTTCGGATCATGAAATCAAATTGGTCACATTGCGGGAGACGGAAGACATGCCTCCAGTATTCTGGACATCTGAACGTTCCGGGTAAACAACATTGACTCGGCTCACCACCTTTTTGCAGCCAAGACGCGAATGCGGATTTCTCAAGCCCAGTAATACGATATAACGTAGAAGTACCGAACACAAGTTGCAACGTGCTATATCAGAGACGCCGCAACTCATATGCTGAATTTCAAGAAACTGCCGCAAAGAAATCCCTTCCTGGTTTGATGAAGAATACCGACAAGCACATGCAGCTAAATATGAAGTATAGAAAGCAGCGCTGCAAAGAATAACGAGTGCTGCTCGTGGGCTCGAAGATATTGAGAGTTTGTATTCCAGGAGAAACGTACGGAAATTTTACCAATAAGTAAAAAATAGGTCTCAATAAATCGTTTCTACTACACATAAATCAGAAGGTACCACTGTGGCTTCTGGCTCTCCAGAACTACATATTCGATAACTCAAGCAGCCGTTGATAGCATTCATCGTCTTGAGTTCTACAGGCGATACGGAATTGCCAACCCTGTCACTAGTAATCTAGCTATGTCGTATGATCCTAGAGAAGACAGACAGTTTGGAAGCAATTCCTCTGGACTATTCCAAACGTGTACTGGATTTCGGCAAAGAAATGCGGTGTCTGTCATGTGACTTCTTTAATCTAGTGCTAGAACAAATAGTTTGGAAGGTAAATGACTATCTTCAACAAATTTATCCAGTTGCTGGCATACGAAGGCGAAACCCACGTTATAAAGGCTTTTACAATACATCAATCGAAAGGAATTGATTTCTGAGTAAAAGTCGAGAAAACCAAGGGCATGTTGTCGAAGAAGTATCCGTTCACTGTCAAGAATTAAGCGTCAGTGTTGATAGGTAGTATGGAAGCTTATCCACTTCGGAATGAACATAAATCCCACTATTAGACGAAGGCTTACTCCAACAAACCGGCAGTTTGCAAAACAAACAAGTTCAAAGATCCTCACCCAAAAGGCGCAATGCGTGCTCAACAAAACACTAACTCTGCAAGTTATGCTTTACGGTGCTGAGAGCTGGATGTTAAGCAGGGAAACTGGACAAACATTGAACACTGATTAGGGAAGCTAATGTAACCCCGTGCTCTATGAGCTGTGGATGCTGTCCAAAGAGCCACTTCACAACTTATCTTTCATTTCCAGATCCCAGATTCCGTTTCAAAAATGAAAAATCATCAAACCCTGCAGTCTGAATTGGAGTACTTTAACGGTGTACTTATCATTGTGAACAGTCAAAAGATACTCCAGGGTGATAGTGGCGTGGCGAACACCTTCAAACACTTTCCTTTGAGTAATTTGTAATTTATTTCGCTTAATGCAAGCTTAAACTAACTTAAAAACTAGGACTTAAAAACTAACAACAGTTAGGGGTTAGCAAATGAGGGAATGATGGAGGAGATCAAGTTTAAGACGAGAAGTGCTGAGGTTAAAATCAAAAAGGGTGAGGTTTGAGTTGACCTTACGGATCATGCGGGAGATTGGTTCGTTAGAGCCATAAGAGGTGCGGTGGGTTGGGATATAGAAGAGACGAGGACAGCGTAAATTACGAGGGTTAGTGTTGAAGGAAATGGAATTATAAAGGGAAGCGCAGTCCACAGAACCAGATGAATGAAGAGAATATCAGCTACGTCTCTGCGTTTTTCGAGGGTATTCAGGTTAAGAAGTTTGAGGCGGTCACGATAGGGAGGTAAGATAAATGGGTCACTCCAGGGTAGTCCACGAAGAGCAAACCGAAGAAAACAACGTTGAATGTTCTCGATTCGGGATATATAAATTAGCTGAAAGGGGAACCATACTTGGCTGGCATATTCAAGTAGGGGCCGGACAAGGGTAATGTAAAGTGACCTTGTCACATAAGGGTTGCAAAATTATTTAGACCAACGTTTGATAAAACCGAGCGATGAGTTGGCTTTTAGGATTATCTCATCAATATGCGAACGGAAGTTTAACTCTCTATCGTATAAAATTCCAAGGTCGCGAAGGGATTGAACCTGGGGTACAGGTTGGTCATGCAGAAAATAAGGTCGAGAGGGGGATTGATTGGACTTACGAGACAAAGTCATAGATTGGCATTTGGGGACATTAAGCTCAAAGCAATTTTTTAGACACCAAGTAGAAAACCTATCGAGGTCTTCTTGAAGGAGAACAGAGTCTTGGGGTGAAAAAATAGTTTTGGAGAAATTAGTGTCATCGGCGTAAATAGATACGGAGCAGTGTTTGATAATCTTCTCAAGATCGTTTATAGTTAAAATAAAAAAGAGGGGACCTAGATGGCTGCCTTGTGGGACACCAGAAGTGGCTAAAAACGGGGTTGAGAAGGCTTACCTAAAGCGAACGCTATAGTAACGGTTCTCCAGATAAGAAGATGTCAATTTTAATAATACGGGGTCAAAACCGAGGGAAGACAATTTGAAAACTTTCAGTTGATTGATATTTTATCGAAGGCCTTCGCGATATCTGTAGCAATAACGTCAATTTCGTTGCCATTTTCTAGGGCTGAAAGCGCAAAGGATACGAATTCACTTAAGTTTGTAGTGATTGATCTACCTTTTAGAAATCCATGCTGACTGCGTGATATAAGTGGCTTGCACTGAAAGCTAACAACTTCATATAACAAACTTTCGAACATTTGGGACGGTATTTGGTTACTTCATTCTTTGATCCCTTTTTATGAACCGGGGTTATGAAACAGGTCTTCCAAACTTGGGAGAATTCCCTTTGTGTGAGGGACAGATGAAATAGGGAGGAAAGTGGTTGCGAAAGAATGGAGGCACACTTTTTAAGAAATACTGCTGGGAGCCCATCTGGCCCGGGGAAAAATCCATCATTGAGATTTTGTAACTTTTCTTCAATACGGGTCGGATCAAAATGTTGTGGGAGAGAAATTGGGTAGGTACTTGAAATATATGGGGTCGGTACGAAGAAGTTGTCTGCAAATGACTGTTTAAAAAAGTTTGTAAGTTAGTTGGCAATAATATGTGGGTCGGTCGATGATATATTATCGAACAAGAGGGATAAGTTAGCCGTCTGATTTTCTTTTGTATTTGACGAATAATTGATAAAATTTCTTTGGGTCGTCGATAAGGTTGGTCTGCGCTGTTTCGAGAAAGCGCTGATAGAGGCTGTTATAGAGCTGGGTGAAATGGAGGAAGGTTCCAAGATAGTTAGAGTAGTCATGATAAGAATTGGCGCAAAGAAAAACTTCTTCTGTTTCGTAAAGAGCGAAGTCTTCTGTTGTACTATGGAAGGAAAATAGATGATGTTTTGTGCCGTGAAAAGGGGACGTAAAGAGAAATGGAATTAAATATTTCACTGTAGAAAATGGAGACAGAATCAGATAAGGATAGTTTGGTAAAATCAAAAGAAGATTTGCTAAGCTAAATTAACTTTATGGAAGATGTAAGAACAGATGGTAGTTGAAGAAGTGGGCTGGGGTGGATAGTTATAGATAAAAGAGAGTCGAAGCCACCCAGAATATCATCAGCAACGCAAATAAAATCAGCTTTATGTACAACTTACGGATAACTCTTGCTTTCGATGGAGCTATGCAACCCAAAAACAAATGATGGCTACTGGGTCATGTATATGCGTGCTTAAACCGTAATGAGGACACATAGGTTGCTCTGTTTGTATCAACAAAGCTTCAAAGCAAATACATATATGTTGGTCGGATTTTTAACATTTCGGAGCTGATGGATCTTGAAGAAATCTGAGTTTATTCCAGCCTTTATAGGACATTCACTCAATCCTTTTAAATGTATTTAAAACAGCCACTGGCTTTGAAAATCATGTCCAGTACGAATGAATGAAGAAATCGGTACGCTCATGGTCAATCGGTTTTATTGTCACAAAACCGTCCAATTTCAGAAACATTCAGAGGAAATCCATTCCACCTGCAATACTCGAAATTGAAATTGAAATTACAAACCAAACCTCAAAAACCACAGAGCACATGCCTGCTCCTGGCAAAGAAATGCATTCCTTGAAAACCACTTAAAAAAAAAACACATTTACAACTGTAATTTTACTCATACCAACATATATCGTACTAACAGCTTACGGGCATAGACAAAATGCAATTACATTACCCAAGATGAACAGCGCTGCTTGCATATGGAACTCTGAAGGATACGTTGGTTGTCCAAGGCAAACAAAACAAAGACCAAAACAACGTTACAAAATGCTCTGAGAACAAAACTGCCCCTAGCAGGAGCTGTAGCCAATGTGTAAAGTCTGCTCCACCACCACAACCAGCAACACACAATAACAACGATTCGAATGCCTCTAGTATTATTTCTTATTTTTTCGTTTTTTTATACTCCTTAAAGGATATATGCGCGCAGAATCGTCAATTCGATTTCCAATCCTTCAAAATTTTAACAATTTGTGGATTTGTTTTTTCTTCTTTTTGTTTTTTTTTATTCCTGTGGTAGCTTCCTTTGTTTAAGGACTTTTTGCCACCATTTGCTGGCGTATTTTCAGTCAAACGAGTCCTTAATAACACTGAAATGGAGGCATTCAACACTTCACCACACTAGACACACACTCAACCGATTTCGTTGCAAGGTAACGCTTAGAAGACTCGATCCGAGACCCGAACTCGGAGACGACTAAATTCAGAGAATCCTTTAATTGGACTGTACAGCCACTGAGTGCAAGGATAATGTCGGTTCTCAATTTCATAGGCAAAGCTTCAGGTGAGAAGCTTGCACCACAAATGTACTTTCAATTTAAAAGTATGTTCGACCGTCTATTTCTCGACAGATGTAGAGCGCCGTACCTGTACCAGGAAATCACAGAATTGCGACTGAATCTCGGAGAGAAGCTCCAGTCCAGAAGAGCCCCATCGGAGTTTCTCCGTGTACAGGTCCTCTCTAGTGTCAATACATGCAAACACCAGACCACATGGTGATGATATCCAAGGGATGCGGTGGCGGCATCCTACCTCAACAAAATTACTTAGCACATGTGCCACCTGTAGACATCTCGTTGGTTGACATTTGGTGTACTCGTATCTAACATAGATGTGTTTGTGTGGAGGGGAAATATTTTCCCAAATTTTGCGCGCAAATTCGTCAGTTAAATCGCGAGCGATTTACTGAGAGAAATGAGAACGAGCTTCTTGGTGAAAACGTGATGTGCAACATGTAGCTCTGAAACTTTAAGGTGAATGCAAACACCAGGAAGTACAAATTGGCCGAATCAGCCTTCTCACTATGTTTCAACAAAAATACGGCCAGACCTCGAACTTAGGAAATCAAAGGAAAATGGTTTCCTTAACTAGATTTGGAGCAAATAAGTTTATCATTTGTGAAACGTCCACGGATTACGAGCAGTCTGAAGAGGAAAATCATCTGAGACGATTTTCAAATGCAACGACTACACAAAGCATGGCACTACCACGAGCATTGTAATTGACGTGCACTATTTACAAGCTGACATGAACGTTTGCCATTATGTCATTCATTAATCTGTCACTTTATAGTTTGGTTCATGCAAAAGAAACTTCCCTAATTGAATTAAAAGTGTAACTGCTGTTCGTTATTGGAATATTAGCCAAAGCAATGTTGCACTTTGTGTTTAAATTTATTTGGCGTTTGATTTAGAAATTATTTGCTTAACATTTGGACTTTTACAAATAAGTCGCCTCAACAGATATTCTGCGAACATCTTGCCACAACGACGGGAGCTTTTAAACTGAAATCGCCTTGACAGTTGATCACCATCTTAAGAGTATGACAGCTCACAATGTACGAGTATTACTTCTATTAGAACTAATTATCATCTCTGATGAAAGAAGTATTTGGAGCACAACTGAAGCACTAGATTTAGATCCAGCAAGAGAGTGAATACCTGCGACATACTCGTATAATATGGTGACTGCTATTGGGAAAAGATACAGCGTTTTTTTGGATGCGAATTTGCCATATGCGGCAGGCTTAGGTACGAAGTCTTGAGCTTCCAGCATTCGCTAATATAAGCCAAATATGCTACCATGCACCTACGAAAGACAAAGACGACGGCACCAAAGAATATTTCTACGATCTCCTCGACAAGACATACATATGAGTAATGTCCGAAGTATGACGTTCAAACCGTGTTAGGCGATTATAATAATGCTGTGTTAAGAAAGGGGGACATCTTTGCTAGCCAACACGACACCACGTCTAGCAACCGACTTAGGCTTATTGACTTTGCGGCGAGATCAAATATCACTATAGCAAGCACACGGTTTCCTAATCACAATATACACAAGGGAACATGACGATCTCCGGATCATGAAACACGCTAAAATGCCATGCCTCTGGTATTCTGGACGTTTGAACGTTCCAGGAAACCAAAATTGACTCGAGTCAGCACCTTATTCCAGCCGAGATGCAAATGCGGATTTACAAGCGCCACAACAAAGCAGAACTATTGTGAGAAGATATAACGTAGGAAAGCTGCAATCACAAGAGACCACAAGAATCTTTGCTGAACGTATATCCTGATATCTCTTAACAACTCCCATGCCGACAGCATCAAGTAACGAAGCCAGTGGCAACCCTGTGAACGTGCCATCAGAGTCACTGGTAGCTGACCACCACCAAGCCAATAAATTTCTGGTTTGACGAAGAATGCAGGCAAACACATGCAGCTAAACAGGAAGCGTACAAAGCGCCACTGCCAAGAAGGACGAGAGTTCTACGAGACGGGCAGAACATCGGCTTCTCCAGAAGAAGAAACAAGAGCATGTGAAGCGCGCGATCGAAGATATTGAGAGGTTTTACTCCAGGAATGACGTTCGGTAAAAAGTATGTGTCAAGGCAAGACCCGTACAATAAGCCAGTAGGGATGAAGAAGAAAACCTTCTAGAAGAGTCACAGTCGCTGCTGGGAATATGGAGAAACTTCTTCTGCCACGGCATACGCAGATGACGTGGTCACAATAGTGCAGGGAAAATATTAAGCGAAAGCAAGTGAAGAAAATTTTAAGCGAAATTATAGAGGTGGCCTGAAGACGATCAGCACTTGGGCAAATAGGTGTGGTCTCAATGCTAACCCTTCCAAAACGGAACCGGTTCTTTTTACCAGAAAATACAAGATACCGCAATTCAAACTCAATTCATCCAAAGCTCAACAGAGTGGAACTGTCCCCTTCGGACAGCGCGAAGTATCAGAATGAATCAAAAAAGCATACAATGCTCTTTTTATCTGCAAAAGAACATTAGGAAAAATTTGGGGCTTAAACCTGCTATGGTTTATTGGATGTATACGGTGGTGTTAAGACCCATATTTACATACGGTGCACTAGTATGGTGGAAAGCAACAAACAAGAAAACAATTTACGGAAAATTAACGGCGGTTCAAAGCACGGCTTCCATAGTCATTACAGGCGCGCTCCGTACCACCTCTAAGGCAGCAGTGGACACCTTTTTGCACCTAACACCGCGATACGACTCACTAATTTGGATTACTTCAAGAGCAGCAGTTTCGGAGATGGCACGGTCCTAACAGAACCACTGCCAGGCAATCTAATTCTAACGGAAGAAATGCCTTGCTTCGACATCCCATATGATATAATATATCCAAATAGGGAGGACTGGGGAAGACCCGTCCTTAAGGCACTACGCAGTCAGAACCGGGTAAGACTGTAAGACTGTACTGGGTTCCAGGACACTGCGGTATTAAAGGAAATGAACAAGAGGACGAGCTAGCAAGAAAAGGAGGGCTACTCGACAATAGTGAGGTTGCCAATATCAAACCACCTCTTTGCATAGTAAGGGGCACAATCGAGGAAAAAATTACAAAGACTGCCAACCTTATGTGGTCAATTCTTGAAGGACGTAGGGTATCCAAGGTTTTTTGGCGGCTTTTTGACGGCAAAAGATCTAGGAAGCTAATGAAACTAAACAGGAATAAGCTTAGGATAGAAATAGAAATCCCGACAGGACACTGTCTCCTCTGCGGTAACACGCAGAGAGACTCAAATTGTCAGATACAGATATCTGCAGATTCTTTGGTGATCTGCAAGCTGTTGAGGACATAACACGCATACTGTGTGAATGCGAGAGAAATACTTTTTCGAAAACTTAGAGGAAATAAACGGCACGAACTTCAAAGGCTTTCTTGGCTTTTGCAAGAAAATTGGTTGTTTCACCAGGGCGATTGTTTAGGTTTTTGCCATTTGAACACAAAATCAACTAGTTCCACTGGGACCGCGATAGTCCCGTTTTGGTGCCTAGTGTCTGTGTAATGGCATATCCATCACACCCCTGTTTAACCTAACCTCTGCTGCAGACATCATCCTGTCTTCAGACAGAATATACAATTCAACTTAGACTTACATCCAGCTGACCAAAACAAGTATAGCAATATCTAAGCTTAAAATCAACAAAGCAACTGAACCTAATGGATTACCAGCTGCTCGAAATGACTTTATAAATGGCATACTCCAACTCATTTCTCAGATCTGGTTAGAAGAGCGTATTGCCCGATCCACGAAAAACGAGATCGCTTATACTACTCCAACTATAGAGACATAAGTCTCCTCGATATCACAAACAAGATCTTATCTGTCATATTGTGTGAACGTCTGAAACCTCCCTTCAACATTCTAAGTGGGTCCTATTAGTGCGGTTTCAGACCAGGAAAGTCCACAATCGATCAAATCTTCATATTCGGGAAGATCCTGGAAAAAACTCTAGAAGTCCAAATCGATACCCACCATCTGTGAATCGATTTTAAGACCGCAGATGGCAGCTGCTCCGTCAATGTCGGTAGCGACTTAACCGAGGCCTTTGATGTCAAAAAAGATTTTTGGCAGGGTAACGCACTGTCATGTGACTTCTTCAACATCACACTTGAAAGAATTGTGCGGAACTCACAGGTGAATTTAAGAGGCACAATCTTTCAAAAGTCTGTGCAACTACTAGCGTACGCCGGTGATATTGACATAATTGGCAGAACTTACCGCGCTGACACCGGTGAGTTTAGTAGTATTGGAACAGAAGCTGCCAAAATGCGCTTAGCGGTAAATGAATGCAAAACAAAGTCCATGCTGTCAACAAGAAGAGGCACACAACATGAAATTAAGGGACTTTGTCTACCTCGGCTCTGCTATAAATTCTGCCAACAACACTTCGGCGGAAATAAAACGAAGTTTCACTCTTGCCAATCGCTGTTTCTTTAGACTAAGGAGGCAATTGAGTATGAAGGCCCTTTCACGAAAAACTAAGGAGACTTGACCACCCCAGTCTTTCTTTATGGCGCTGCAGCATGAACTTTATCGAAATCAGATGAATATATCCTCAGTCGTCTCGAGAGAAAAATCAACGTCGAACTATACGAGCTATACAGCAACATCGACCTGGTCAGAAAACTGCGCATCAGTCACCTCAGATGGCTAGGGCATGTAGAGCGAAGAACCCAGAAAAACCGCGTTGTTCCTAAAGTAAGACTTCACCTTGGCTGGCGCACACAAGTAAAAGGGACCACAATTCGCAGCTAGCTAAAGATCGAGACACTTGTTGGTTGAGGCCCAGGTCAACCCCGAACTATAACGTAAGTTTGATCGGTGGATGGAAACCCTCAAAGTCTTGGAATCTAACTCGAAGGGAGGGACAATGCAGTAGAGCAAGACCTCACCTTAGGTGGCGCGCACAAGTTGAAGGCCACCCTAACCGACTTAAAGTTCGCAACTGGAGGCAGTTAGCTAAAGACCGGATTAACTGAAGAAGCTTGTTGGTTGAGGTCCAGGTTCACGTTCACCCAGAACTGTAGCAGCACTTAAGTAAGTAAGCTACAGCAACCCTTTATTTTTATTTCGCCCGATTCTGTGGTTGAAAATTACTGACGTCAAAAACTTTTTGCACTGCTATGTTCCATAAAGATCAAATGTCAGATAGAAGTGAACATGAAATGGGTGCGTTCAGTGCTTCATCTACAAGGAATGCGTTCAGTTACGAGTATGTACCAGTGTTTATAACTACAATTAAAAGAAAAGCGTCCGATGTTGCATCACTTTTAATGACACAACCACCTGCAGCTGCGCACGTAAAATTGTTGACGGTTTAAAGTTTCTTTCCAAATCCGCAATGAGCCCCTAATGGGGCATGAAATATGATAATGAAACGATTAAGAGTGAAATAAAAATGAAAAACAAATAAAATAGAAAAAATCAAAACACTACACTTAAGTTGCAGATTATAAGCATTTGATTGTTTACCATGTTTGTTAGGAAATTGTGATAATATTAAAATTAAAGACAAGTCAGTGGTTCTTTCCCAATCAGTTTTATTATCGTCATAGATCTTTTACGTGACCTGAATCAATTAATTATTATTAATCTATGATATATCTGCACATGATTCTGCATACGGGTATATAATAGTATTATATAAATAGTAACGAAGTTGACTAGGACAAAAGTGGCAAAAAGGATATTGTTCTAAGCCCGCACGGGTGTCGTTTTGTCGTTTTGTGAACAGGGAGACAGCTCAAAATTCCATTTTTAGCGCACTTTTTGTTGTCAATGACTTAGAAGACACTCTACAGCTGACAATCCCTTCGCAGCACCGCACGGGACAGTGTTTTGAAATGCATATTCGAGGCTTTGACCGGTCGAACAGAACGTCTCTTGTGCTTAACGTAAGTACCTGCCATGTGGGCTTAAAGCTACGGGATGCCCATACATCCATGGGAGCAAAGATACGCCTTGCCATCGCTCACCGTCAATCCACTGATACCAATTTGGAACTGGGTTGCCGGCACAAGTTCCATCCTTGGTAAGAGTCGAGGCCGACCTAAAACCTCTTACTGCTCTTAGGGTCGCAGCACCCACTACTTATTGCAACTCCACATTGGGCCGAAGCACTTCCCGCGATTTTGGGTTTAAACCACAGCCACCACAAGGGGGCATACCTCTAACAAGTCAGGCCCGGACCAAGATCCGGGGGGCTCCTGACTCCCATGGTACCGTGATTTAAGTCCTGGTAGGGACTACCGGTGGTCCAGCTGCCAACAAGACCTATGTCCGGCAACTTGTGACTGATCGAATCGATCGATTCGGTAGCGTCATCTGAAGATGTTTACGAGAAGACCAGTACTTTGCTCTGCCCACGTTCATTATTAGACAACGTCATTAAAGGGCGAAGCCTTGATAATTAAGCGGGCGCCCTGACCAGTCGGACTTATAAATGACTGCCGACGCAAACTGCAGGAAGCCTAAAATTGTTAGCCTTTTGTAACCAACGAAATTGGCTCACGAAATGACTTAGCCGTATGGGATTGGTTATTTAAAATTAGTCCTTGGTAAACCTCACAAAATAAAAAGGTTTTTGGACGGCCGAAATATGTACATGTTCACTGTATGATACTTCGATAGACATGACATAAGATATACTCGTACAATTTGGCCATAGATAAGATAAGGCCATAGAAATTCAAGTCGAGTTGTTAAGTGGAATTGTTTTTAGGTCTTCTTAGATACATTGCCTTGGGTGGAGTAGTAAACATATATAGCTACTTGACTTTGACCGAAACTGGAACAGGAACATTGGAAATAGTGAAATCGATGCCGTACACAGAAATTTTTTGTGTTTAAATCTCCGATATGCTACAGATAATGGGTTACATAATTGAGTAGCGTGGACAAAGAAAATACGCTCAGTTTGCAAAATGTTGAATCCAGGTTGTATCAGAGTCTGCAGCTCTCTGCGAGTTCTCATATCATATATGATTCGCATATCGCATATGGTCGTCGAGTTTGCATATCATACAATGTAGCTGGATTTGTGTCCTGAATTTGATTGATTTGATATTCGAAAGAGACACCCATTGTTGTAGAAAATGTAGATATGAATATTGCAAAAGTATTCGTATCTTTTATTAAAAATGTATCTTGCAAAGATATCGTATATGACATTTAATTTTCTCCTTGTAAAGGTGTCTACGCTGCAGAAAACTGCACAGTTATTCAGCAGGATCGGCAGAAGAAGTGCTTTGATCAGCAACAGGGCACAGTATAATTTAACGGTCAGTTATGGCAGCTGAATCACTCCAACATGATTTTTTATTGAAGGTTAATCCCAATTTCCAGACCGAATTTACATAGTTGATAGTTGACTGTGATTAGCTATAAGCTCTGTGTATCTAGACTACGTTTGTAGATGCATACTGTATTTGACTTTCCAGGATTCAACGACCAGTTATGTTTTAGCGCCCGCTGTTGAATCGTATCGAGATCTTCAGCTGGCCAATAGTATTTTTTATATTTGTTTTTTTTTTATTAAGTAGCGCGTTCTTAAAGAGTTAATGTACACTTAAAATGTTTGCACACAGTGAGGGCGAAGGAAAATTAGATAGTAAAGAAAGATAGGTACCAATGTACGTTGGTTTTAAATGTTTGAACGATATAATGACTAGAAAATAGAGAGCTCGGCAGGGCATTCCATAGGCGAGTTTTTCGGCTTAGGTACGAATCACGATATTTTAGAGTACACGTCCGAAAGTGGGCTTGGGGGTATATTGGCGAGCATTCATAGCGAGAAGGGTTTTACGGTTGAAGGTGTGAAGGGACGGAATGCGGCTGGCGATTTCTATGGACCACTGACAGTGGAAATAGCGATAAAACAAAGTCAGACAGGAGACATTACGTCGGTGTTTGAGGGTGTCCATTGACTGTCTGATATTAGTATCACTTATGAATTTTATCGCACAGATTGGAATCCTGTCTAGCAGGTGCAATGATGTTTTAAGCGCACCTGAGCAGATGTATGTATTGTACTCAAATTTTTGGCGGATGAATATATTGTGGCCTGAACAGTGGGAGTGAAGTATTTCCAACATCATTTGAGCAAACTCAGACATTTCGTTGTGTTTTTGGCAACTTCAAATATGTGATCATTCCAACGTAAGTTCTCACTGACACACATACTGAGAATGGAAAGTTCTTCGGTTTCCACGATGCAAGTGCCATTTGTGGATAATGGCAGGGTGTTTGAATTTCGCTTTGACGACAGCAGACAACATTGTGTTTAGGAAGCATTATCGTCTACTCTGTTTGTCGTATTGTATTCTACAGCCGAAGAGCAGGGACGTGAGTCCGGAAACGAATATGAAAAACAGAGAGTACTGTCATCAGCAAAGGTATATAGTGTATTGGGTATATATTGGATTAGCAGGGGCAGACAAGAGATCATTGATCAAATTAAACAGAGTGTCGGAGGCAGAACGGAGCCCTGGGGTACACCACCATTTATTTTGTGAATATCAAACTTGAAACAATCCAAGACAACTTGAATTGAATGTTCGGAAAGGAAGTTTCTAGTCCATTGAAGAAGAGAGTCATCGATCCCAAATTCACTAATTTTCGACTAAAGAGCCTGACGCCAAACTTTCTCAAATGCCTTAGAAACATCAAGTGCAACTATTTTGCTTTCACCAGATTAATGTACGCTTTGGTTTCACTTTTCGGTGAGACATGCCATCAAATCACCAATGGACCTGTTGCCACTAAACCCTACTGTCGGTCATTGAGAAGTTTTCATGTTTCCAAATATTTCATGAGCTAACGGTTATTCAGAGTTTCCATGACCTTGGAAAGAAGGGATGTAAGTACAATGGGTGTGTAGAAAAAGAAAGAAGAAGATTCGTGATTTTTAGGGACGGGCTGGACAAATACTGTTTTCCATCTGCTCGAAAAGAGTCTTACAGAGTAGGATTGATGGAAAAGCGTACGCACTGGTTTTGACAGCGTGGAAGAACACCGCTTCAGAAGAAGGTGAGGCATACAATCTGGACCAGCGGATTTGTGTATGTTAAGATCTTTAAGTACTCTTGCTGCTACACGAGTGCGAAAGTGGATTCGTCCCAGTGAAGATTCGACGCACTCAAGTGTGGGCGGAGACAAAGCACAATCTGGAAGTGTTGAGCTGACCGCAGAGTGTGCATCAAGCAGATTTGTCTTGTCTAAGGAGCTCACAGAAGGAATGTCATTGTAAACGAGAGTTTGGATAGAGGACGAGTCAGAATTTCTTACGTTTTTTGCAAAAGGCCAGGACATTTTAGTATTTTTTGCCTCAACTTTTGGTCGTATTGAAATTTCACTCGCGTAAGCAAGGCGTTGCAGTCATTCTTGGCTCGTTTAAACTTTTTCGATTTTCCTCGGTTGGATTGGTCTTGAAGGACCGAAAAAACAGTTCTCTAACCCTGGTAACTACTTTGCAGCTCGAGTCGGACTATGCATTTTCTTTTGGTTTGATACTCTTCATCCGATGAGGGTCAAAGGATCTCATTCCAAAGAAAATAGTGTCTGTAATCATATCAGCAGGGGTATCCACGTCGTTATCAGGGAAATATAACGACTAGTTAAAATTCCTGAAGACTTTGTTAAATCTGCTCCAATTGGCTTCCTCCTATTTCCATACGTTTCGGTTAGGAATCATTTCTCTTACGCTAACTCGTAGGTCAGCTGGGGAACTTAAATATAGTGAATTTCGTAAAATTTGATAAGTGAAGAACGGTCGTTCACGTACAGTGAAAACAATGGCGGGCTAAGAACTGAACTCTGGGGTACATCTGGAGAACTTATTAAATTTGAACCCAAGAGCCTGACTCCGGAAAGAGAAAATTCAAAGTAAAACCACAGATTTTTCATCAGTGCTGAGTGGTCAGTGTCGAATGCATTTAAAAAAGCAAGCACTGCTAAAAAAAAAAAACCCTGTAGCGTCCAAGGTATATGCGATAAGTAAAATAGCGGTTTTGCAGGTTCTATTCTTTTGGCTCGGTAACATGACTGAGCAGAACTTAGGAGGCAGTTACTTATAAAATATACTTGCGTTTAAGAAAGCACTTTTCAAACACCTTTGACAAAAAGGGCAAGATGGCAATGGGGCTCTGTATTCGTAATTTTCAAATTTAGGTGATGGAATAATTTTAACACTTTCCTATGAACTCGGATGCTCACAAGTCGTTAATATAGAATTAACAATAAAGTTATAAATTTACGAATTTGAACAACCAACTCCGGATGAACTCTAGATACATGTGAAAAATGTTTTCGCGTCCGGTGCACAGAGGTTTATCGGTAAAGGGCAAAGAAGCCATAGTACATGGTTATCAGCTGTCTCCTGAAGACAGATCGAAGAGCGTATTTCACGCAAAGTTCAGATTGCATTAACCCCAGCAGAAGAAAAATCTGAACTTGAAGCCTGTAGTGTAAGACGTGATAAGTGCAACCACATCAAGGATCATTTAGACTGTTACCAAACAGGATCCTGTATAAAATGTGAACGGTTCCCTCCTTACACCGAATGGGAAACAGCTCAGAAGAGAGATGGAACACTACACGATGGTACTAACCCATATACATAACAACGCGTACTAAACTCCCGAATTCGCATTGTCCCCTATAGTAATATAGAGATTGCAACCGCGATAAAGTCCCTCAAGAAGAACAAAGCGGTAGGCATTGATGATGAAAATGGCATCTTACCTGAAACATCTTGATGATATCTGCTTCCTTGAGCAAAGTGTTTTGGATCTATACCAGATGAGTTAGAATCTGGAAGCTGAACCCAGCAGAGTGGGGCTTAAAATAAATCCAGTTAAAACCAAAGTCCTTGGTCTTTCAAGCTCGTTCTCCCAACTTAACATTGCTGGACAGGAGATAGAGATAATGCATAGGTTTCCTTATCTGGGAAACACCATCCCGACGACGGCGGCACTAAACTTGATGTTAGTAGCAGAATCGGGAAGGCAAAAGCTGCTTTCGGAATGTTGTTTAAGGTGTGGAAAAGCAATGTTTACAGCACTAAGACCAAGCTGCCACTGTTTCGCTCTAATGTCGGGTCAGTACTGCTGGAAGGTGGTACAATACTGAACAAGATGACGCGCAGGCGCTATTGAAGCCCTTTGCGCCTCGAGGGTTCAGTGGCACCGACGCATTCGATTTGACTGTCAGCACGGCATCGACTATGTCTTCATCTGTGACGCGAGTAAAATTGAAATAACTAAACACGACATTCTGTGTTACTTTTTTCACTTTTAGGATGAGAGCCGGCGGATCCAAAATTCGAACTAAATGTCAGTGGAACTGATACGGATATTGCATTTTTCGTGCTCTAGTGTATTCTCTGTAAGAGCGAAAAGTCTATGTATTTGTTCGGCATATAAATCACTCCGAGAAGCATTCTTTCCAGACAACATGCAATCTTAAAAGACAAATAATCTCTATGAACACCGACATTCGGCACACTGACGCGTTCGGAACGACTTCTCTTTTGGTTGATTTATTAACTGAATAAAGGAGCATACAAATCACTTGTCTTTGGACCGAATAGAGATCTCTCTAAGTAGAAGGACACGTCGTCCCATAATCCAAGAAATTTAAATACTTAGGTTCTGTCCGCTGTACTTTGTGACAGAAAATTGTGCCTAAACTTGAAGGATTGTTATATACGACATCCGTTCATTCAGCTTTGACATTTGTATCACAATACAAGATGATGTCCGAGAAGGTAGCCACGATCAAATAAGAAGTACGAGCGTTCACAGAAGTCTCCACTTTAAAAAACTGATAGTGGACACAGTTCAGGTTGGGCAAATCAGGTGGTTTTTACATGTTGAACCAAGGTCGTCGCAAAATCCTGATCGCTATTATGGCATATATATTGTAAATCCTTCTTACATCTGAATCAATTGCGCCAATAGTAAATCCTAATATGCACATTTTGTAAGAATTAAGTTAAAAAGTAGTGACTGGGCCCACAATCCTCTAACCGCCACCTATTTGCTCCTGTAGAAGAACACATTGGCAACGAGCCCACTTTTGTAATCAAAAACCGACAAGAAGTGCCAGATATCACTCTTGACTCCGACACCATCACTCAAATTATAATGAACTGAATGGTATCGTCTGAACACAGAATACATCAGAACACAGACACATCCAATTCAGTCTGAATGATGCCCCTCTCCACCAATTAGCATTACATATGTATGTTATCAGAAAACTAGTTAGCCAAAATACAGAGAAACACTCTTAGATCCAGGTTCTTTTGAACTCTTAAGTCCAACAAGTATTATATAATACCACCAATGAGCTTTACATGAAAATCAAGGATTTTGCCTTGGCTCTCAATCACGCAATGGCTGCTTCCTGCCTTCTTATTCATCCTAGAGGCAAGAAAACGAATCTAAGGAATCTCTCAAAATATATAAAAACTGAGGAAGGCAAAGCGACAATCCTGGAGGTCATTCTGTGACAAAATAACAGAAACTTATGAGACATCGCGGCTAAGAAAAATCTTCACAACAAATTCTATGATTTCTAGCTGTTTCAGAAAAACCGATGGTTCTTGGACGACCTCAAGTGCTGAATCACTCAACCTACTACTGGACACCAATTTCCCAGGTCGCTCCCTATTCAGGGCTAGTAACAACCCTAGTGGGACTACTGCTGTCGCGATTAAAACTCTCGGTCTGATTACAAGAGGGCGCTGCATAGCTTCAAACCATACAAGCCAGAAAATCCGGCCGGTATAATACCTGCAGAGCTACAAAAATCCTCAGATATTATCCTGTGAATGCTAGAGAATATAATGAGGAGCTGCGTAGAAATGAACCACATTCCACTATTATGGAGAGCAGTCAATGTAGTTTTCACTCTGAAAGCCGGAAAATGTTATTTCAAAGGACATCAGACTTCTAAGTATATCATCTTTCCTTCTGAAACTTGTAGAACGACCGATTGATATCCATATCCAGAATGGATCCACCGCTTTCATCTACTGCTCAACACACCTACTTTAAAGGAAAGCTGCTTGAATCCGCTATACATACACTGGCTAGCTACATCGAACAATCCCTACATTACAGAGAGTATACAATGGTCGCATTTCTGTACATACATATATATAAAGTGCCTTTAACAACGTCACCACATCCGCAACCACAACTGTGCTCTCAACTCTGAAGGTAGATGACTCACTTGGGGAGTTGATCATTCTTATGTTAAATACGGGTAGCAGGATTATAAACTCCAAACTGGGTGGGGCTTTTGCTAAAAGATGTGTCAGCAGTGGTATGCCACAAGGCGGTGTCCTTTCATCACTTTTTTGGAACTAAGTGTCAATGAACTGCTGATATACCTGGAAGCGGGTAGTAACCGGGTGGTTGCCTATGCGGATGACGTCCCAGAGAAGTTCCTCATCAGATTAACCCCTAGAGTGTATCGCTGTAGATTGGGAGTAAGCCCACTTTTCCTTAACAGTATTATTTTTGACAGGAAACTAAACTCGAAACCTAATATTCAAGACAGACTAAAGAACGCTACAGTAGCTTTATTCTCTTCCAAAAAAGCCAATGGGAGCAAAGGGGACTTAACCCTTGTATTACCCACTGGTTATACATCTTGGTTATAAGGTCGGTATTCACCTACGGGTGGTTGCCTGCTGGACAGCCTTATACAAAGCAGTGAATTACAGCAAATTGAACAAAGTAGAAAGGGCAGCGTGTCTGCATAAGCAGAGCCTTACGTATTACTGTCGCCGCGGTACTGGATATTCTGTTTCACCTGACAGCCCTCGATATTTTCCGCAAGCAAGTGGCTGCTAATGCAGCTATTCGTTATAAAGCGACTACACAGTGGGCAAATAAACTATTTGGCTACGCTAATATTTTTAACACACTAGGAATCTTTCCAGGAAACTTCGACTACTCTTTCAAATAGAGAGGATATCTTTCTTTCCTATTTTCTTAGATAATCGTAACTTAAGCCTTTCCTTCCGCCTACTAAATTACTGTAGCATATTTCAGGCCGAAATTTTGGCGATTAAAGAAACTCTGTTCTGGCTGAAGAAAAACGTGATATCTGCAAAGGTTATCCGCATCTTTTCGGACTCAGTCTCATAAAATTCTAAAACCGCCGTTGATTGACGATCATCTCTCAGGGAGATGACAGAGCAGTTCAATATCGATCTATGTTGTGTGCCGAACCACAAGAATATTCCAGGGAATTTTAGGGCCGATGAATTCGCCAATATTAGAAACACTCTCCTACCCGAAAAGGGTATCATCCCAATAAAAATCTACGTGCAAACTAAAACTACAGCTGGATGCGAATAATAGAACAAACTTTAGGTGTACTGTGGGGTCAACATGTTTAGTGACCAATCAAATCTAGGCAAAACTGAATCATTGGACACTGTCTTACAGGCAGGAATACAAAAAGGCTTGGATGACTTTTGCAAATGTATTGTGGTATCCGTTTAAAATGTAAACAGCGCCATCTATATGTGAAAAAAGGGAAGACTCATCCATTGGAAGAATAGATAAAAGTGTCTGACAACTGATGGCGAATGTTTTGCCAAATTAGAAAGAAGTATGACAGCTGACTGGTAGAGTATGGCAGATGACAGAAATGGAGTTGAGTTCTAAAGTGGTTTAAGCAAAATATGAAGAAAAGTAAAAGTTTTTGATAAAAGGGATTGAATTGTAGCTAGCCTTTTCAACACGAGAACCGAAATAGTTACAATTTTTAACAATCACTGTTCCTTTAGGTTAAGAAAGGCATTTACCATCTTAAACTTTTGAAGAAACCTGAACTTGATCGTTTCCATCAGTCTTAAATCCCAAACTTGTTGAGCTGGGATTTACATAGTTGGACACTTTATACACACTCCTTTAATAAAAAACGAAGGAAACAAAGTTTTCTGATTTTGGAATATCTTCATGACTGTGTGTCATTTTTTATGAATTTTCTACGAAACCCCGGAAGATTTATTTTTTAGTCGAGCCCCTAGATATATTCGTAAATATTATCTTACGCTAAATACTGTTTGACAATATATTCATTCCCGTGATTTGTTTGTGAATTCGAAGTTAAGTAGACTTATCAAATAAACGCAATTGTTTTGTGTTACCCCTTTTCCACAAATACTCGTAGTTGTTTACTTAAAATTTAGCACAACCTTTTCAATAGATAAACCGATTCGACTTGGAATAAGGCGTCAAGTTTGTCTAGAATCAAACATCGCCTCTCATTTGCTATGAGAATGCTAATTAAGCCCAGAAAATATTGAAAATATATTTAATTTAAATAATGAATCAACTACATGCCCAGATGTCATCTACGAGTACATGTTATTTGCGTGATCAAAAATTAACAACTCCACAAATAACAATAAAGAGTAGATTGTTTGGCATACCAAGTACGAGTACGTGCAGATATGCATGCAGCTGTCTTAACTTAAGATCAAAATCAAATAGTGGATGGACCGTCTGTTGGTTTCCTCTAAATTACTAATAAGGCTCTTCCGGTGCACTATTCTTCAGTGGTATTCAAAGGCTTCCACCATCGTCCTCTTTACTTGGGTCATTGTTTTCTTTTTGGTAAACATTCTATGTTACTTTAGAAGACTTCCCTGATACCGATTTGATATTTTGGAGACATGAGGAAGACATCCCATTGACAAATTCAAATGTAAATTCTAGAAAACAATGCTTTTTCACAGTTCTGAAGGATCATGCTATGGATTAAGAAGAATTCATGGACAAACATGGACAAAGGTTGTATTGTTGGCCAAAAACACGAGGAGTTACACGTTAGTTTGGTTAGCTTCTATTTCCTATTTATTTTGACCTTAGTGCATTGCTTATAATTTGTAATCTATCTAAGTAATGCCTTAGCAAATGAAGGAGTACATAGTCCCCAGTTTCTAACCGTCGACCATATAAAGACGACAACGTGTATTGACAAAGAGAAAAGAACAAGACTATAACGTGCTGCGATAAATGGCAGAGCTTCTGAAGTAGGATGTACGGTGAAGGCATCACGTGACATATACCAGCTACTTCAACATATTTGAAACTGAAATCAAATAAGATTTTTCAGGGATACATCCCCAATATGTCAAAATCAACTACCAAATCACCTAAGCAGATTACTGTCTTTGGAATATCCTGCACGTTATGGCCAAGAAAATCTACTGTTGCAAAATATTAGACAAAAATGGATCAGCTGTTGGCGACTCTGCGAAACATAAAAGGTACAACGAGAAATGAGCGATTGAGGAAATGGAGAGGTTCTTCTCCAGAACGTTTAGGAATTTTACCAAAAGTTGACTCAACACGTCAAACCAAAACGAGTTAAACAGAAACTAGCGGGGATGACCCAAACTCTGCAGGACGAAACCGGTCTTGGTAGAGAGCATACATCAATTTATTTCAACGATAGAACCTCCTTATCGTTTGCCCGACCGAGTACAAGGTCGTCCTCGCCGTATTGTTTGAATGACTGAAACCATTTGTCAACCATCTGATTGGAATTGCACGCCCTACCAGTTCACAATTGAGCAAATATTTATAATACAACAGATTCCAGTGAAAACTAAAGGAGTCCACATCAATACTCACATGTCTTCACCAATTCTAAGACCGCAGCTGTTGAACCAAGCTATGCAGAGGAATCTATACTCGATACTCTGTTTCACCTGACAATCCTCGATATTTTAAGCAGGCAAGGGGCTGTTAATGCAGCTATTCGTCATAAAGCGACTACTCTTGGTCACGCTAATATTTTTAACACACTAGGAATCTTTCCAGAGAACTTCGACTACATGATGCTCCAACATTGGTTTGGCAAAAACTTTCATGTAAGGGATGCTCTAGATCCTTCTGTGAGAAAGATGATTTCTTGGACGACACGTTAACCCATTTCTAAACAGATGGATCCAAGACAGATAACAGAGAGTTGATTGTGGTGTTTTCTCAAATAATCGTAACCTAAGCCTCTCCTTTCGCCTACCAAATTACTGTAGCGTATTCCAGGCGATTAAAGAAGACCTGTCCTGGCTGAAGAAAGACGTGATGTCTGCAAATTTTATCCGCATCTTTTCGGACTCAGTCTCACAAAATTGTAGGTTGGCAATAGAGACCCTTCATTGCTACGCAAAGGTCAGACACATTTTCGACTGCAAAGAAGGGCTTAGATAAGCAGATGCACTGTAAAATGACTTCTTTCACACCCTGGTAACTGATTTAATCTACCTCTGATTACTAATTACTCATCAGAGTTCATCGGGATTCAAATGAAGCGCCTGCCCTCCCGGTTTCTTTCTAAGATGGCAATTGAGTAATGAGGTCTTACTAAGAAACATCAAGGAGACTACTCACCCCAGTCCTGCTTTTGGGGCATAGACGTTAGCAAAGGTGGATGAAGATATCGTTAGTCGTTTTGAAAGCAAGATTCTTCGGTTATTTTTGGTTCAGTGACCGACTTTACTTCGAGCCGTCAACATCGATTTCGATTGTGTTTTTTCTGCTCTCTCAAAGTTGGTAGCTTACTTCTCTCCAGCGTTGTTGCTCTTGCATTCGGTTCGCTTCGTTTCCCTCTCCATCGTACAAGCGAGTGACAAACTAACCTATAGTGTGAGTAAGTGATTCAATATGGCGCAAAAGTGCTCTCGGGGAATCGGTTCGCTGATTTAGATCAGCCTACCGTCCCGCCTAATAAAAGACAAAAAAAGAATATTGACCTTCCAGTGACATTTAATTTTGACATTCCATCGCAATCAAATTCCACAAACCCTTAATTTATAATTATATCACCAACTGACCCCAAACAACCTTCCGTCAGTGTTTTCCTCTTAAAAAAAAAAGCCATCGATGCCATTAGCACATCTTCTGAAAGTATTTCGCAGCTTCGCGATGACAACCTGCTTATTCTCGTAAAATCCCAACAAGTTGCTAACCTTTTCCTTTCGAAAAAAAACCCTATCCCAACTTTGCCCGGTTTCAATATCGCTTCATAGTCAACTTAACTCCTCCAAAGGTACCGTTTATGCACCAGTTCTAAATAATCTACCCAAAAAAGAAATGATTGAGGAGTTGAGAGACCAAGGTGTCGCAGACGTTTTTAAATTTAAAAAAATTATAAAAAGTGATGTCGCAGGCGTACAAAAAGACGTAGAAGTTCCCTCAGGTCTTGTACTATTCACCTTTGATCTCTTCCGCCCTCCTACATCTATAAATGTAGGTTGGTACAAGCTCAAGGTGGAAGAATATTTCCCAAATCCTATGCGCTGCAAAAAATGCCAACTTCTCGGACATACAATAAAAAGGTGTACTCGTAGCGAAACATGTGTTACATGCAATCTTCCCCCCACCCCTCTACAATCTGTACATGCACTTTATGTGCTAACCGTGCTGACAACAATCCAGCATCTTCGAAACAAATGCAACGGTACATCCAAGCCAAAGAAATTCTTAAAATACAACCGATAAGAAAGTGTAGCATGGTCGACGCCAAAAACCTTTACAGCGAACAGAATAATTTAATCCCTCCACCATCCTTATCCTACTCTGCGTCTTCACAAAGCTCTTCAAACCTCTCGTCGACCACCCCTTCAACAATTTCTTCTAATACAACACGCTCTACCCAAGATAAAACAAATAAGTCCTCTCCTAAATCAATAAATAATACACTAAAACCAAGCAGCACCCATCGTACACATCTCCCAATCTCAACCATTTCAAATCAAAACACTCCAAGTCTACCATCCTCTGCTTCGTTGGCTGCAACATCATCGAACTCATTATCAACAGACATCTCTCGATCAGGCTCATGCACACAAAGCTCTTCCAAAACGACCGAAACATTCTCCTCAAACTCAAACTCTCACTCATACACATATAATTCTTCAAATTTCCCTAAAACAAGTAATGTAGCATCAAACCAAACAATTACCACTCCACACTTTATTATCTCGAATAATATTTTCTTTTTGAAAATCAGAGTTGAAACTATCGAAAACAACTTAATTAGACTATTTGAAGGGTAATCACTTATCCACTAAGGAACGATAAATCGAGTCCTAATGCATTTTCGACAGTAGAACCTAGTGTCAAACTCCATCAAATGCATTTGAAATATTAATTAACCCTCGCGACGAATGATCGGGAAACTGCTGACTGTCCTATAACTTTGATTGGGCCAACAGAGAAACAATCAAGTTCGTAGGTACTTACCTCCCAGTATTGGTTTGCGTTAACTGCATGAGCAAACACTTAAACGGTCTACGCCCCCATAGAGGTCAGAACCCCATACGGAAGAGACTAAAAAGATGTGACGAAACATCTAATGACCTCGGATAAAAACGGATTCACTGCTGACCACCTTTACAAACCTTTAAGGGACAACGACCTTCGGCCAAGTGGCAGCCGAGCAATTAGCAGGGGTCCGCTACGAAGGGCAGTCGGATGGGCCAGACATAAAGAAGATGAAGACATATACTATCGTATCGCAAGAAGTATTGAGCTTCCGACAAGTACACGAGAACAAGGACGACTCCACCAAAGAATGTTTCTACGAGCTCCTCGACAAGACATATGAGCAATGTCCGAAGTATGACATTAAAATCACTTAATACTACTAACGCCAGGGTAGGAAGGGTGGATATCTTTGATTGGTAAGCATAGCCTACATGACACCACGTCTGGCAATACAATACACCAGACGTATTGACTTTATGGCTGAATGAAATATTATGGTTTCCTCATCTCTATATTCACAAGGGGACATGGCGGTCTCTGGATCTTGAAATGCTAAATCAAATTGATCACATTGCGATAGACGTAAGGACGTCCGTAAGTTGCGGATAGCCAACACTGACTCGGATCACCACCTTGTTGCAGCCAAAGTAGGAATACGGATATCCCAAGCACCACAACAAAGAACAACTACTGTGAGTAGATATAAAGTAGAAAAGCGTATCCCGAAATCTCTCAACAACACCTATGCCGACAGCATCAAGTACTGAAGACCAGTGGCAATGTTTAAAACGTGACGTCAGACACGCCGCAACTGAGGTGCCATCACCAAGAAATTCCTGGTTTTATGAAGAATGCCGGCAGCCAGCTTCGCCCTGCTAGTGAGCTCTAAGATCAGAAGAGATGAGAAGAACATTGGCTTCCCCAGAAGAAAAAAGCGGAGAAAGAGAAGCGCGAACGAAGATATTGAGAAGTTGTTCTCCAGGAGTAACTTACGGAAATTTTACCAACAGGTAAATCGAACGTGTCAAGGCAAGAAAACCCATAAAGAAACTTGTAGAGGAAATCTTGTGCTAGAGTCAAAGTCGATTTTGGGAATCTGCTAAGACTGTCAGGCAGAATAGACTATTCCACTTTGACGATGATAGCCAAAACGAAGTAAGGACAGACATATCTAAGCTTAAATCATGCAAAGCTGATGGACCCGATCGGTTATCGGCCGAGGTATTCAAAGCTGTTCGAAATGACTTTATTTCTGAGATCTGGTTAGAAGAGTCATAGCTGATGAATGAAATTTCAGTACCGTCTGCCCGATCCACAAAAAAAGGAGACACATACACCTGCGCCATCTCACATCGGATACTACATTTTATCTGACATATTGTGAGAAAGTCTGAAGCCCTGAGTCAACAATTTGATTCATCCTTATCAGTGCGGTTTCCGACCAGAAAAGTCCACAATTGACCAATTCTTCACATTTCAGTAGATCCTCGGAAAAACTCAAGAATTCCAAGTCGATACCCACCATCTTGTAATCGATTTTAAAGCCGCGAGACGAGCTATATATGGCCGTGCCTGATTTTGGCATCAGTGCTAAACTCGTCCATTTGTGTAGAATGACGATAGAAAACGCTCGCTGCTCCGTCACGGTCGGTAACAACTTATCCGAGACCCTTGATGTCAAAGCAGTTTCCAGACGAGGTGACGCGCTGTCATGTGACTTCTCCTACTACAACTACTACAAAGAATTATACGGAACTCACAAGCTAGTTCTGGGAACACAATCTTTTAAAAGTCTGTGCAACTACTAGTGTACATCGATGATATCGATATAATTGCGAGAAGTCACTGGCCTGCTACCGCTGCAACGGGAGCTCCTAAAATGGGTTTAGCTTTAAATGGGATCCAAACCAAGTATTTGCCGTCAACAAGAAGGGACACACAAGAAAGGCGAATTGGAAAAAACATCACAGCCGATAGCTATAATTTCGAGATAGTAAAGGGCTTTGTCTACCAAGGTTGTGCTATAAATTCGGCCAACAACACCTCAGCAGAAGTAAAACGAAGGATCCCTCATGCCAATTGCTGTTGCTTTGGGCTTAGAAGGTAACTGAGTAGTAAGGCTCTTTCCCGAAAAATTAAGGAGACTCTATTTAAGACCCTGATCATCGCAGTCCTACTTTATGGAGCTGAAGCGTGGACTCTATCGAAAACGACGGCTTTGGACGAGAAGATTCAACGACGAACTATACGAGCTGTACAGAGACAACGACCTGGTCAGAAAACTGCGCAACAATAGCCTGAGATGGCTAGGAAATGTAGAGCGAATGGAGACCAATTCTGCGGCCCGCGGAGTCTTCGAATCTAACCCGGAGCAATAAACTCATCTTATGTGGCGCGCATAAGTAGAATAGACGCTCAATCGACTTAGAGGGCACAAATGGAGGCAGTTACATAAAGACCGGTTACTGGAGAAACTTTTTATTTGAAGGTCAGGTTCAATCCGAACTGTAGCGCTACCTAATAAGTAAATACGTCTTTCCTAAGATTGCACTGTCCTTGAGGTAATCCCCTTCGCAATCAATCGGTAACTCAATAGTTTAGACTCAAAAGCGGTCAAGAAATTGAGCTACATTTCGATCATATAATACGATACCCACTCTCTGAGTCAGTTAGAAGAATAAGTCGCCAGTCGAGTCGTGAAATAATCAGAAACGGATTATCTTTCAGGATTCTAGTTCCTTTAGAAGAGCGAGGCAACTGACATTGCATGCATGCATTCTCATATGTTCTCCAGGGCTCATATGACAACATTTCCACAGCCTCAGCACTCTGTTGAAGCTCAAACACCACTGAAAGTTCATGAACGCAATTAATTATTTTGGAGGTACGTGTACTTTGTACTCTTGGTTTCGAACACAAAACTGTATTTTGGATAGCAAGATCAATTGATGATTGATTAACGGCTTTGAGTAAAGCATCACACGATCACCTGATAAAAAGCACCACAGCAGCTCAAAAGATTTGCTTAAGACGTGGGAAACCTTAACTGTTGTCAAAATAACTCTTACAGTTCCCTTATCTATTGCACAATGAAGTGCCATTAAATTTTAGCTCTCACTGAACCGTTACACACAAAAAATTCTCCACGATTAGCCGCAAAATATCGCGCCCGGCAGATCAAACAATTTTTATTATCAAAACAACAATTTACCCGTCTCAACAACAAACTGAAAAACAAAATTTAAAACAAAAAAAATAACAACTCAACTCACATTGTATTAGAATAAGATAACCAAAGGTATCTTATCACAAGTATTTGGAAATTAACTGGAAATAGATTCTCTGTGCCAGAGGTGTTCTGCCGATACGACTGGGTTCACGTTTAAGTACACACTGTGAGGCGAGTATCTTCGCATTGATTATTTAACAAGAACCGCCTCCTACTGCCCCAATACGCAGTCGAAAATCGCCCGATAACAACGACTACAACAACAATGCTAGCAAACTAACAGTTTCGACTCAATGAAATAATCTAACCGTAATCTTGTTCTCTCTTGCTCCATAGATAGCAACTGTCGTCTATAGTCGTCTTTGGAGCTCTGGAGCTCTCGGGCTCTGGACTATGGCTAAGCTGTCTCTCTGGACAGAAGAGGTAACCAACAGACAGCTACGCCGACGTCTTAATTTCAGACAATTTGTCACTTTATTGCAACAATCAAATTCAAGATATTAGTGGGGAGCATGCACTGCTATATATCCTACTTGGAAACAGTTGTCGATTGATAGATAACCGGACATGCTATCACATGGGGTGGTATTGGCTCAAGGGGCTTGCTTTGTGCTTACTCCTTACGATGATGAGTCTATATCGATTCATCATCAAAAGTTGTTTCTTTTTTTTTTAACAATTTTCTTGGACAGAAGTTTTGTTTATTAAAATTCTTTTATCATCACGGGACTGGAGCACATTTTGTTGGAACGAAAATTTGTTGGAACGAAAATGTGCTTCATTTGTCGATTTGCAAGTACGGAGTGACTTTGAATGCTTTTTTCTCACTCGCAACATAGAAATAGTTTGTTGGAGGGCAATTACTCTAGGTCGTCCAAAGTTGCTCTTTCTGCTTTTTGGCAATTAATTGTTTTTTATTGTAGTTCGGCGATATTCATGGACACAAATGAGAATCAAATTTGTTTGATTGTTTCACTAATTAACTTGAAAATAATTAGCGCTGTTGGTTTTGTGTTTTCTTTTTCAAGTGGGAACTTGAAGAATGATGTCATTTTGAGAGCTCGTAATGCGTTCCAGTTGGGGGTGTTGACAGTTGGATAGTTGGAGGTTTTGTGGGTCGTGACTATCATGAAAACTCTTCAGGAACGGCTAAATTAAAAAATAAAATCCAATGTGATGGAAGCAAGATGTTATTTCTGCTGTCTGGTGTTTGAATTGCTTTTCCGTAGTACTCGCATGTACTTGATTCAGGGATGTTATAGGCAATTTTTTCTTGAAAGGCGAAAGTTTTTGTGTCGTTGATTACTTTGAAATTGTTTACAAGCAACAGATATAGAAATATGGGGTGATAGATGGACAATTGGCATCGGAATATGAATGAAATGGAGAGTTCACTGACAGGCTGTAACATATGTTGAATATAGCAATACAGCAGCCGATTGTATGTTTATTTTGACAGTCGAGTGAGTTATCTCGTCACTAGTGTGCCTCCTCAAGCTTCAGAGGATTCCATCTGTTACGATTAGGAGAAATTTTTTGCGGACATGCACGATTTGATGTAAGAGTCATGCTATGTATCGCTGAACTAAGACAGGTATACGAGTAGATCACTAAAGTCAAGTTTAGTCCAAACTCAAGTCATGCTTACTCTTAAAATGATGAACGGCTTACTTGGGTATTACAACAGAATATTAGAGCACGCACTGATTGGCATCAACCCTTCGTTGACCAGCGCCGTTGACATAACTACGGCTATGACTTTGAGCTTTCTTATTGGACTTAGTTACTTAGGTAGCGCAGGGTGAACCTGGGCGTCAAAAAACAACCCTCTCCAGTTACCCCAGTCTTTAACTAACTAATTCCAGTTGCACACTCCAAGTCGATTGAGGTCCCCTTCCGCTTATACGCGATATGTAAAGTGAGGTTGTCCCACAAGTTTAGATTCGAATACTCTGCGGGCCAGAGGATTGGTCTCTATTCGCTCTATATGTCCTACCCATCTTAGGGTCAAATTAAGTAGGACGGAAGATTTTGTCTCTCGAAACGACCGAGGATATCTTCAACCAATTTCGATAGAGTTCATGCTTCAGTGCCATAAAGTAGCAATGGGAAGATCAAGTCTAATATGGAGTCAACATAGTTCTTCAGGATAGGGCCTTGCTACTCAATTGCCTTCTTACCCAAAAGAAACAGCGACTTGGAAGAATGATTCTTCGTTTTATTTCTGCTGAGGTGTGTTGGCAGAGTTTATAACATAGCCAATGTAGACAAAGTTCCTTACTACCTAGAGATTATAGCTGTCAACTGTGACATTCTGTCCAATTCGTTGATGTTGTGTGTCCCAGCAAATACTTGGTTTGGACCTCATTTATCGCTAAGCCCATTTTGCAGCTCCCGTTTCAACACTAGCAAATGTGCCTATAACAGCCCGCTGAGTTCCCTCAATTATGTCGATATCATCGGCGTACGCTAGTATAGGGTTTCCAACAAGGACTCGACAACTTTTTTTTTTAAATAAAACGCAAACCATTTGAGACATTTCAAAAACTTTACTATCGGCTTGAAGTACATTTGCAGCGGTCAATTCGTTGGACCCAATTTTCAACGACTCGGCTATTTCACATTCAATGTTGGCTCTGAACTCTTCCAACGTCGTCGACGTGTTGGCATAAACCAATGGCTTAACGTAGCCCCAAAGAAAATAGTCAAGCGGCATTAAATCGCACGAACGAGGCGGCCAATCGACTGGCCCATTTCTTGCGATAACACGCTCACCATACTTACTCTCCAATAAATCGATTGTAGCATGTGCTGTGTGACTTGTGGCACCATCCTGTTGAAACCACATGTCGTCCAAGTCCATATCTTCCAACTCGGGCCAAAAATAATCGGTGATCATGGCACGATAACGCTGACCATTCACAGTAACGTGACGATCGTTATCGTCGACGAAAAAATATGGCCCAATAACGCCGCCGGCATGCAAACCGCACCAAACAGTTATTTTTTGTGGATAAAGTGGTGATTCATGAAGCACATGTGGATTTTCACCCGACCAATAACGCATATTTTGCTTATTGACGAATCCATTGAGCCAAAAATGAGCTTCGCCACTGAAGATGATTTTGCGATGAAATTCATCATCTTGGCGCATCTTCCCCAGAAATCAATTGGAGAGGGTACGTCGCTTCAAATGCTCCATCGGCTTCAATTCTTGAGTCAGCTTGATCTTGTATGGGTGTAAACCAAGTTCCTTACGCGAAATACGCCATAATGTGGTCTGAGCGATGCCAAATTCTTGAGAACGCCGTGGAATTGACTGATTTGGATCGTTTGCTACGTACGCCTTAACGGCAGCGATATTTTCGACACTTCGACCAACCCGTTATCTCACTGACAGGGCAACATCACATAACGAATATGTAGACTCAAATTTGTCCACTACACTTGTTATTGCATGTTTACCAGGGCGAGAATTACGACCGAAAATTGGAGTTAACGTTGCAGTCACCGACTCCGAATTTCGGTAGAAAATTTTTATAATTTGCAGACGTTGCTCGTTCGTGTACTTTACCACGATGAAAATGTTGAGTTTACTGAATAAATTGACAGTGACAGTTTGATGATTAGTGAAGGAGTGCGTTCAAAAATTAAATTCAAAGCTGTCAAGTCCCTATTGGAAAACTCTTTAGTTGCACAGGCTTTTGAAAGATTGTGCCTCCAGTGCTCACCTCTCAGTTCCCCACAATTCTTTCAAGTATGATGTTGAAGAAGTCACGTGACGGCGCATCACCCTGCCTAAAACCGTTTTTGACATAAAAAGTCTCGGTTAAGTTGTTACCGACCTTTTAGAAGAAGAACAATTGTTATTGTTCATAAAGAGATATGGCCCTATATACATCGTTTCGCTACCTTAAAATCGATGAAAAGACCACACTTCTTGAGGATTTTCAGTAATCTACAAAAATGTGAAGATTTGGTTGATTGTGGACTTTCCTTCTCGGAAACCGCACTGATAGGGAAACAGCAGATTGTTGACGAAGGTTTTCAGACATTCACAAAATATGGCAGATAAGATCTTGCATGTGATGTTGAGAAGACTTATTTGTCTATATGTAGTTGGCGCAGTTGAGGGGGTATCCTTCTTTGTGGATGGTGTAAACGTTACTGATATTCCATTCATCAGCCATACACTCTTCTGACCGGATCTAAGATATAGATTTGTCTATGCTCTCCACAAAGCCGGCAGGACCAGTAACATAGTTTTGTTGGATTTCATCTTAGATATTGCTATCCTAACTTCGTTTTGGTCAGATGGACGGAAGTTCTGGCAATCATCGTCAAAATTGAATGGTCCATTCTGAATGACAATCTCCATATTCTCAGCATCGACTGTGACTCTAGTGCAAGGATTCCTCTACAGGTTTCTTTACTGGTTTTCCTGCATTGACACGTTCTATTTACCTGTTAGTAAGACTTCCATGTATTATTCCTGAAGTACAAACCCTCAATATCTTCAATCGCTCTCTTTTCGTATTCTTTTTCATTTTTCTGCAGAAGTCGATATCTTCTCTGTCCCGTAGATTGCACGAGTTGTTTTCACTTCTTGTTTATCTGCATGTGCTTGCCGGCGGTCCTCATCAAACCAGGGATTTCTTGGTGGTCGTGGTATGAACCTAGGACATCAGAAGCGACGTCTCTGATAACAAGTTCGCAGCATTGCCACTGATCTTTGGTACTTGATGCTGGCGGTATAGGAGTTGTCGAGAGATTTTGGGATAAGATAAGCAAATGTAACGTGAGAAACAATTTTCTCTTGGATGTCAGACAATTATTTGTTCCAGTTGTCAACAATGTTGGCTCCTAGACAACATTTGTTACGAAAATAACTACTCAACAGGATATTACCGGCAGGAAAGTACAATCGGAGAATATGTGAGGTCTTGGCGTTGTTGAAAAGCAGGAATCCGCTAAAACTAACTTGACATGCTTTAAGAAGGAGCTCGACAAGTCGGTCAATGCTCCTCCTTAACTCAGAACGAAAGTATAGGAAGGTGTTCAAGGCGAAGGAAATTCTTCAGATCTCCTAATTCATGATGCGGCGACTATGTTATGAAACCCGATGGCTTTTTAACAAGTCGGTCACGACTAATTTTGAGGAAGACTGGAATTTGTACACATCGAACGAAAAGGAATTGAAGTATCTAATTCAGATTGCGAAGAGTGCCTTTGGCTTAAAGTCGAAACACTCGGTCAAACTAGCGTGCTGATAAACGTCATCAGAAGGAGCAAATCATCCAGATGTTAAGCACTCAGAAGATCGGATATCACCTGCACTAAATCGAGGGTATAGACTATATGTCGCATGCAGACTCACTTCCCAGGTTACCTGATCAGAACCGGCTCATGATCAGAAAATGCGCCGTAGCTGACGCTTGAGGCTATAAAATGCGCTATAGTTTCCTTTGATGGGTTGATTTGAAACCATTGCATTCACTACAAAAAGGTATTAACCATTTATTTGCCGACAACTGTAAAGGGAATCTTCACTGCTGCCTGCACTGGCATTACATACCGATCTCCTGGAGACTAGTAAAAATACACGCTAGTCAAGAATTCCAGACCATTCAATCTGATATCTTTTAAGTTGAAGACCATGTTGAGAATGGTAGAGCAAAAATGTTGTCTAGTGGAACAACTTGTCACGAAGATATGTCACTGCTGCTTTTACCCAACTCCAAAGAACGGTTTGTCTCGACTGTAAGTGCCAATTAGTTGACAGCACCAAAGTATTCCCCTGATTAAGAAAGATCAGCAACCATGCCTGGTTTTTGGTAGGCTGAAATGATCTAATGTGAATTCTGCTTGCCATCAACGATGAAGAGTCCACAGAATAGCACACCAGATTTGTCGTCCAAGAAGCCATTCGCGGACAAGTTCTTATATCCATGGCCAAATTCGGAATCGATGAACACAGCCGGAATAAGCAAGAATATTTGTTATGCAGACGAAGACCCATCAAAAAAAAAAAAACCTTGACGTGTAGTCCTTCAGGGTTATTTTCTTTAAGTTGTTCCGCAAATGTAAGGAACCACTTTCAGCAATTAAGGTGTCCTGGCTAGCTGCTCTTAAGAATTTCAAATTTTCGGACGCCACTAAGCGCCACACAAAATCTGCGGACTTTAGTAAATATTTAGCGGAGATGTGCGACTGTGTACCCTTATCTCAGCTGCTAGGTTAGGCCAATTGTGATGCCTCAAGATACACGATCAAGGTAAAGGCCGTGGTTTCCTCGCACACCACGACCTGAAGGCAACTTAATTGTGAAGAATGCTATGCAATTGGATGATTTTATCCTGAATTCTTCACGGCAAACATTTGAGAATAAACCGTGGACAGTTTGGCTTACGTGAGGAGAGCTGAAAACATAGCCCGCAACCTTTGTTGGCGACATTCCATATCCTCTACGAAAGACCTCAAGAATTGAGTGCCTAAAGAAGTAATTCCTCAAACACGCATACATCCGCTTCCAAATGTTTAACAGCTTGGCCCCTAACTCTGCACCGAAAGTACACACCTGAAAAGAACTTCAACAATTTGTTTTGGTCAGACATACACTTCAATAGGTGCCAAAGCTAAAGTTAGAAGAAAAAAAAAGAAAAACAAATTCGGCAAAACTATAAATGCTTACGTAATTAAAATATCCATCACGTAGCACACGCTAACTTGGCATACAGCCGTAAACGCACTGTTTACCAATTCGCATTTATTTCGAATACGAGTATTCCGACCAGCTGCCACTTCCAAAGATAGATGCGCCCCACAGATACTCGTAAATATTTGCTTATTGTAATTCTCGAAGAAATACTTCCATTTCGTCTTTCCTAGTCACAGAAGAGCTAGACCAAAACACTTTGTCATAATTTTGTTCTCTATTTTTGGCCTGCTATAACGATGTTCCTGATCCGAATAGCATCTCGAGTACAAGTATCTATCGTGTGAAATTAAATGTCATTTCAGCGAAATTGGAAAATAATTAGCAGTATCCCCACGTGAGGATTGAAAATCAATTCAAAATGAATTCCTGACACGAAAGGAACTCATTAAATTACCCTCACCAGCCGTTAATTTATTATCGGCCCTGGAATCATCTTACCGGACGATGGGCATACACATTAGTTCAACCGATAGCTAGAGTAAAGGTTAAGATACACAATTAACAAAAAGCTGAACTGTTTCTAAATATTTAACCAGAAATTGTATCTGTCGTGATGAAATCGAAACTTAAGGGCGAAGTTTTTATTTGGAATCGGTAGCATATGCTAATTGGCCCCAACGTGAACGGATATAGTCAATGACGTATGGACATGGCTTTGCGAACTAAGAAGACAGACTTCGAAAACTATGTGCAAGTCTATAGTTCGTTTGGACTAAGTGGGTATCTAACAATTATCAGCTAAATATAAGAATACATAGGGCGGCCTTCAGTTCAATAATGTGAAATATTTCCGTGAGACTTGATAACAATATGAATGAGCCAGAGAGCTAAACATTTTGATTAGCACAAAAAGAATGGAACGCAGTGGTGTTTGTTGATGACCACACCTAGAACTGGTTGGATGAAATTCTAAATTGGCTTGGTAATCGAAACTTATCATTTCTCACAAATATTGCGAAAATACCTCGGTGCTTGTAGTCCAATCTAATTTACGACTCCATATGGTTAAGATACCCTCTTCTATTAATTTTGTGGCATCATGACAGATGGATATGGCACGATTAAGCTAGGCACTGCCTAACCCTGTGATACAACTATGCCTACACATCAATTGTGCTTATTTTTCCTCTTCATGGTCCATGAAGGCCATGATGGCCTTGTCCAGGGGGGCGATACCCAGTACTGTTACCTCCAAGCGGTAATCATCGGATACTAGTCGATGTCCATCCGAGCTCGTCTTGCCAAACTTATAAGCGTGAGTGCTAACCAGCAGACAAAAATAGCTCCATTATAAACGGGACAGCGGATGAGTTCACCAGATGGAATCAACGGTGAAGTAAAATCCCGAAAAAAGGCAAATAAGACCTTATCCAGGCTACTCCGGCATATTTGAAGCTCAGGCTGGTAAGAATTTCCAATAGACCAAAGGAAGCGCTCATATCTCCGGATTATTGGCTTTGGTGTAATCGAGCCCTCGTCATAGTTGTATTTATAATGGAACTGGCCTTCCAGATTGGGGGTTGCAAATGAAACAAGGAAAACGAACAGCGGATCTGCTCGTGGAATGTTAGGTCTCATAATACGCCCCGTGTAGCCGAACAACTAGCGGAGGCTCTCGACTGCTGCGAAGCAGATACTACCGCTATCCAAGAAATGCGATGGGATAGACCGGACAAAAAGAGGATGAAAAACTGGGACATCTACTAAGGCGAATGTTATCGACGGCAAAAGCAGCGCCTATTTGGAAACAAAGATAGGAAGAGGGGGCATCTATGGTAGAACTGTCGAAAGGTATATCCTGCACGACTCCACTTCCGATAATGGATTCAGGCTAATCGACTATACGGCGATACATTGTGCGATACATCGAACGTTCCTAGGGATCAACAAAAGTTAAGGTTGTGGATATCACGAACATAGCAAAGGCAAGCTAATACTTTGACAAAGTTTGAAGTCGGACGGCTACAATCGCGAAAGTTCGCCAAATCCTTTTTTGATCGAGTCGCCCTCAATCTCTTAAGAGGTCCTATGCCGCCAGGATCATGTATCGAAGAGCAGTGGCAGCGTTGCCAAAAAGCTGTCAGAGATGCCGCCACTGAAGTGCTCAGTTTCACTCGCCCACCACAACGAAACACCTGGTTTGACGACGAGTGCCGACAAGCAAATGCAACTAAACGAGAGGCATACTAAACGGCGTCTTCTCAGGACTAAAAAAGGGAGCATGAAAAAGGGGCGGTCGAGGAAAGTGAGAGATGCAACTCCAAGAATGAGATTCCGAAATTATACCAAAAGTTTTTTTTTTACCCTACCACCGACACAAATCCCGAAAGGAAGCCCGTAGAGACGAACAATGGAACATCATAGTAGAGTCGCATTTGATGCTGAAAATTTGGGAAGAGCATTTGTGTAGACTGTGTAACGGCGCTGGTGAACCAAATACCGCTGTCAGGAAGAATAAGCCTTTCAGCTGCTGGAGCTGACAGCCTGCCTGCCGAGTTCTTCAAGGCAGGCGATGACTTGGTAAAAAGCATACGCCAACTCATCTGTAAAATATGATCAGACGAACGTATGCCCGATGAATAGGAACTCCGCATTGTTTTTCCGATTCTTAAAGTAAGAGGCTCTCTGAACTGCGCCAACTACACAGGCATCAGTCTTCCTAACGTTGCGTACAAGATCCTATCTGCCGTATTGTTAGAACGCCGTTCGTCAACAAACTGATTGATCCATATCAGTGTGGCTTCAGGCCAGATAAGTCCATCATCGACCAAATATTCACACTACGGCAGATCTTGGAACAATCCCATGATCTTCAAATCGGCACACCCTACCTATTCATCGATTTTAAGGCCGCATAAGACAGCAGTTATTGAGCCGAGCCGTGTTTAGTTTCGGTATCCCGGCCAAGCTCGTCCGCCTACGCAGAATGACGATGGAGACCGCACGGTCGGTAAAAAACTCACCAAAATCTTTGTCGTCAAAAACAAAGGTTTTAGACAAGGCGATGCACTGAAAGAATGGTGCAAAACTCACGAGCCAATACAAGAGGCACAATCTTTCAAAATTCCGTCCAATTATTTACTTACACTGATGGTATTGATCGGAAAAAAGCAGTAGCGCTTTCGCGAGTAATGAGATGGAAGCAACAAAGATGGGTTTAACGGTCAATGAGGGCAAGACCAAGTGTATGTTGTCAACCAAAAAGGATAACCAACACCTCCGTCTCGGACAAAACATAACTTTCGACAGGTATAACTTTGAGGTAATTAAGGACTTTGTCTACCTAGGCTCCGCTATTAATTCAGACAACAACACCAGTGCTGAGATCAAACGAAGAATAATTCTTGCCAGTCGCTGTTTCTTTGGGCTAAGAAGAAAGCGAAGCGCTCTCTCGAACAACAAAAGTCGCACTATACGAGTATAAGACCTTTATAGTCCCAGTCCTGTTCTATGTCGCAGAGGCATGGACTTTATCAAAAATGGATGAGAGTACTCTTGGCTGCTTTGAGAGGAAAATTCTTCGGGTGATTTTCGGTCCCATCTTCAAAGACGGTGAATGAAAAAGGAGATACATCGACGAAAGCTACGGGCTATGCAGCTACATCGACTTAGCCAGAAAAGTGAAGGTCCAACGACTGAGATGACTCGTCATGTAGAGCGGATGGTCACTAATGCTACGGTCCGAAAGGTCTTCAAATCCCGCCCCCTATAGACAGCGCAGTAGAGGAAGACCACGACTCAGGGGGCGTGCGAAACTGGAGGCAGTCAGCTAAAGATCAAGCTGGTTTGAGGTGCTTGTTGGTTGAGGCCCAGGTTCATTCCGCACCGTAACGCCACCTTAAGTAAGTAGAGTCCACCAAGGAGTTTTCGAGTACTTGAAATACAATAGATTAGAAATCATGTCATCCTGTAACGTTCCCATCAACTAAACCATCTTAGGCTTGTCATTAAAGATTCGTATTTCTATTTTCCGCTTCAGTTTATTTTCTTAGAACTAAAATTAAACTACAGTTAACCTAGAACTTACAGTTTTCACTTGAAAAATCAAAAATATTTTTTTTTTTAAATCAAATCTGTCAAAATTCAGATAATTCTTTGGATTGCAGTTCTTGGCGATGTGCTCATCTCGGTTGACTCGGATCCTGCAGAGTCTGAGGAGGCAACCGAACGTTCAAACAAACTGGGACTACTCACACAGAACTCCAAGTCGAGAGGGTCTATTACTTCTTCGGGACTATTAGTCCTTTCGTCCACTCGATAGTCCTTTAGCTGACGCGGCAGACTGTTGTGGCAAAGATTGCGGGAGCTTGTTGTTTGTGCTTCCCCCTGAAGTTGTTCCTGTACCTGCTGGCCCCACAGTGCTATTGCTCGGTCGCGGTTGAGGGCGGCTTTCCGTTGTCGGGCGACTGCCAGTGACCGGGGTGATTCCTGAACTGGTGCTGGCCGGTAATGGCGGACTTGACTTTGGTAACTCTGACTGCTCGATTTCTGGTGACTTTTTGATGTCTGTGGTCGACTCGTACTGGGACTGGTACGGCTGGTCGTATTCCTGGGCTCCGTAATCCCCGTACTGATTGGTATCGTACTGTTGCTGTCCTCCGTCGTATTGATTGAGAGGGGTTCCCTCATATGCCTGACCTCCATCGTACTGTGTGTCATAGTTTTGGTCGTAGGAAGTTCCGGTGTAGGGCTGCTGGTCATAGTTCTCATAAGCGGAGTAGTCGGTTGTGTAGTCGGTTTCGGGGTTTGATGACTCAGTGGTGGTGTAGGGTTGACTTGGTTGTTCACCGATTTGGTAGTCATCTTTTTCATATTTGGAACTGGAGTTTGTGTCGAGAGGTTTAGTGGATTGATCCCCAAGGGGAGATTTGTTGATGTAGTCATTTGTTGATAAATCGTCTGTTCCACTGCGATGTTTCTCTCCTTCGCCGAGACTGTCCTTTCGGTTCTCGTCGTCACCGTAGTCATAGGTACCAAGGGTAGACTCATAGTTCGATGTTGTTGTTGGTTCGATGTAGGAATTCTTTGACTCATTGGTAATGAGGTCCTCCGTGGCTTTTCCGAGATTAAGGGAACTTTCATAACTGAAGGGTGAGGGCTTCTGTGTGGTTGGAGATGATTTGATTCCGGAGTCCAGAGGGGCTCGGCTGTCTGTGCTGTATGAAGGTTTGTACTCAAGTGATGCTATAAAGAAAAAACAGAAACACACAAAATATCAAAGTTTACTTCTTTCTTATAAAGGACACAGCAAAATTTGAATGGATGTGTTAGTGCTGTAAAGTGTAAAGGAAAGCAGAAATATAAAAAGATTTAGAGTTAGCATTAGAGACGCTTAGGTTAAGGCTTAGGAAGTCATCATTAGCATAAATGTGGAAGCATTTAACTTGGAACTTTTAATTCAGTTTAAACGTTTAATTTCAGTCCGAAGATATTTAACAATTATCTAGCAACGTATAGCTAAGCGGGTGCTATGAAAAGGTAACGTCTTTTTACTTCCCTAATTCCTGTGTTGTTCATCTTGCTATTTTGTGCACAGAATAAGGGGCTATGTCAATTTCTCAACTTTAGAGGACAAGAGAAAGCCTTTATATAGGCGAAAGTTTTCATCTTCATGTAAGGTTTGCCGATGCCTGTCAGACGGCTGACGATGTCAGAAATTAGTTTTTTTCTATTTTTCGCTACTTCACCTGTCAACCCAACGCATATCCTCTGAGAAAGTAGTCGACGAACACCGCTGCACTACGTCGAACTTCGTTTTCCTCAGTTATCAGTGAAATTATGGAGACGGCTCGAACTAATGTAGGATTTGGATCGAAAATTGTGGAGTCAGCGTTAATCAGTTAACTGACGTTTCTGCCTCTAAGAAGAGAACACCGACTTTCAATATCAATATCAACCAACGCATTATGATCGTAACAAGAAGCAACTGTATTGAGAATCTATGAAATGAATCAAAATACGTGAACCTCACATCATCGTAGTGATGACACGAATAAACATCCCGGAGGGTAAAACAGAGAGGAGCTGTTGTAGGGAAGCTTGACAGCTAAGAGCTGCCATATGGAAATGCCTTAGGTTGTTCTGTATTATGTGTTCAGTTTGCATGTACTGAGCAGAAGGAACTGGCCCGACGGAGGGCCTTTAAAGTCAACTGTACTAAGGTTATAGAAAGGACTCAAGTAAGACATTGTTTTCTCCTAAAAGGTATTCGGCAGACACACGGTGCAAAGTGACTGCAGTACAACATCTGAAACGATCAATCCCCGACGGAGCTTGGATAAACAGCTCGATGGAAGTTACACCAACTGGAATCGAGTAACCTCTTGAAGCTGAAGTCATCTTCTTTTTTTCTACATCGCTTGCATTGCTCTAGGGCACACTGTGTACTGGAAGTTGTCTTAATAAACGTGATTGAGGGAAGGAAATCATCTGTAAGCCTGTATTGAGACAACAATCCGAACGAAACGGCGTTGAATATTCTCGATTCGGGATATTCGTATATGAACTCTCTGAAAGGGGGACCACACTTGGCTGGCAGATTCGAGAAGGGGCCGGGCAAAGCTAAAGATCGCGAAGGAACTGAACCTGAGGTATAGGTTGGTCGTGCAGAAGATAAAGTCGAGGAGGAGATTGATTGCACTTACGTGACAAAGCCATAGATTTACATTTGAAGACATTAAGCTTTAAGCAATTTTTTAGACACCAAGTGGAAAACCTACCAAGGTCTTCTGGAAGGAGAATAGAGTAATGGTGCGAAGAAATAGTTTTCGAGAACTTAACGTCGTCATCGTAAATGGATAGAAAGCAGTGTTTAATATTTCTCTCAAGTTCGTTAAGAGTGAAAAGAAGATGAAAAGAAGGGGACCAAGATGGCTGCCTTGTGGGATACCAGAAGTGGCGAAAAACTGGATTGAGATAACTGCCCTAAAGCGAACGCTATAATAACGGTTTTCCAGATAAGAAGATATCCATTAAGGGTTAAGGTGCCCTTAAAATGTTTGCACACAGTGCGGGCGAAGGAATTTTAGGTAGGAAAGAAAGATAGGTACCGATGTACGTTGGTTTTAAATGTCTGAATATTATAATGCTTAGGAAATAAGGAGCTCTGCAGGGCATTCCATAAGTGAGTTGTTCGGCTTAGGAACGAATCACGATATTTTAGAGTACATCCGAAAGTGGGCTTGGGGGTATAGCGAGAAGGGTGTTACGGTTGAAGGTGTGAAGGGTCGGAATGCTGCTGGCGATTTCTATGGACCACTGACAGTGGAAATAGCGATAAAACAAAGTTAGACAGGAGACATTGCGTCGGTGTTTGAGGGTGTCCATTGACTGTCTAATATTAGTATCACTTATGAATTTTATCGCACAGATTGGAATCCTGTCTAGCAGGTGCAAGGATGTTTTAAGCGCACCTGACCAGATGTATGTATTGTACTCAAATTTTGGGCGGATGAATATATTGTGGCCTGATCAGTGGGGGTGAAGTATTTCCAACATCATTTGAGCAAACTCAGACATTTCGCAGTGTTTTTGGCAACTTCAAATATGTGGGCATTCCAACGTAAGTTCTCACTGACACACATACCGAGAATGGAAAGTTCTTCGGTTTCGACGATGCCATTCATGGATAATGGCAGGGTGTTTGAATTTCGGTTTGACGACAGCAGGCAACATTGTGTTTAGGAAGGATTATCGTCTACTCTGTTTGTCGTATTGTGTTCTACAGCCGAAGAGCAGGGAAGTGAGTCCGGAAACGAATATGAAAAACAGAGAGTACTGTCGTCAGCAAAGGTATATAGTATATTCTGTATATATTGGATTAGCAGGGGCAGACAAGAAATCATTGATCAAATTAAACAGAGTGTCGGAGGCATAACGGAGCCCTGGGGCACACCACCATTTATTTTGTGAATATCAAACTTGAAACAATCCAAGACAACTTGAATTGAACGTTCGGAAAGGAAGTTTCTAATCCATTGAAGAAGAGAGTCATCGATCCCAAATTCACGAATTTTCGCCTAAACTTTGTCAAGTGCCTTAGAGACATCAAGTGCAACTATTTTGCTTTCACCAGATTGATGCACGCTTTGGTTTCACTTTTCGGTGAGACATGCCAATCACCAATGGACCTGTTGCCACTAAACCCTACTGTCGGTCATTGAGAAGTTTTCATGTTTCCAAATATTTCATGAGCTAACGGTTATTCAGAGTTTCCTTGACCTTGTAAAGAAGGGATGTAAGTACAATGGGTCTGTAGAAAAAGAAAGAAGAAGATTCGTCATTTTTAGGGACGGGCTGGACAAATACTGTTTTCCATCGGAAAGAGTCTTAAAGAGTGAGATTGATGAAATAGCTTACGCAGTGGTTTTGACCGCTTCAGAAGAAGGGGAGGCATACAATCTGGACCAGCGGATTTGTGTATGTTAAGATCTTTAAGTACTACGTGCTACTACACGAGTGCAAAAGTGGATTCGTCCCAGTGCAGATTCGACGCACTCAAGTGTAGGCGGAGACAAAGCACAATCTGGAAGTGTTAAGCTGACCGCAAAGTGTGCATCAAGCAAATTTGTCTTGTCTAAGGAGCTGACAGCAGGAATGTCATTGTAAACGAGAGTTTGGATAGAGGACGAGTCAGAATTTCTTACGTTTTTTACAATAGGCCAGAAAGGTTTACTACCTTTGAGACATTGTAGTATTTTTATTATTTTTTGCCTCAACTCTTGGTCGTATTGAAATTTCACTCGCGTAAGCAAGGCGTTGCAGTTATTCTTGGCTCGTTTAACCTTTTTTCGATTTTCCTCGGTTGGATTGGCCTTGAAGGACCGAAAAAACATTTCTCTAACCCTGGCAACCTGTTTGCAGCTCGAGTCGTACCATGCCTTTTCTTTTCGTTTGATACTCTTCACCCGATGAGCGATAAAGGATCTCATTCCAAAGAGAATAGTGTCTGTGATTATATCAGCAGCAGCATTTACGTCGTTATGGACGAAACATAACGACAAGGTTAAAAATCCTAAAAAAGCTGTTAAGTCCGCTCCAATTGGCTTCCTCGTATTACCATACAGTTCTTTTAGGAATCTGTTTTGCAACTCTGTGGTCAGTATATGGGAAATTAGCTGATATACTCGTAACATAGAAGAGCACATTTACGGTGTACTTATCACGGTGAGAAGTTAAAAACAAGTCCATGGTGTTGGCGGTATGACTATCAACGGCTAGTATTCGTGTAGGCTCGTTTACAAGCTGTCTCAAGTTATTGTCCGCAGCAAAGATCTCAATACACCGTCGTTTGGGTGTAGACTGTCCAGAATGTCGAAGCCAACCAGAATTGTGTTTATTGAAATCGTCCGTAGTCACGATTTCAGTATGAGGATGCAGGGATAAGTACAATTCTTTGTATGAAGTCAGACAGCGCATCAAACTCGTTAAAGGTCGAATTGCTATACAATTTAGGGTTTTCGCCAGGCAGCGTCTCATAACCTCTCTTCGATTGTGCAGAACAACAGAATGTGAGTTCATAAAACATAATCCCAACACGGTCCTTTACTATTGACTAAATAGCATAAATAACCTGCTTTTTGGGTCTTATTACCGCGTGAAAACACACTTCGACCCGGCTTTATTCCGCCGGTTAGGGTAGAGTAGGGAAGGTATCTCGGTAATACATCACCGCGACGACGGTGCGAAGGAAAAGCAGCTCATCTATGACGGATACGACGTCAATCCTCAGCTGCTCTTTTATTACAATTAAGTTGGACTAAGTGGTTTAGATGCGTTACAAGAGTAATGACTTCGACGAGCAACCTGATCTCCGCTGCTCACTACCTTGTTTATATGTACCACGGGACTGTGCGCTTCAACATTTTTATTCTCCCAACAGCATTCCTTTGCCTGAATAGAAGAACTACAACAGAGATGACATACATGGTCATGTGAAGCTTCTCTAGTTCCGTAGACCAGTAGGGAGAGACCTTACTCTGCTTCACCGTGCGTTTTGGTGGCTTGAGGAACATCTTCTCATTCGGAGTAGCCCTATTAGGGGGCAAAGTCGTTATATTAAATTGTTAAACCACAGAAGTTACGGTAACGATAATTGAGCCCCTTCTAATCACTTAAAGTCGATTTTGTGCTCTAAAATCACATTTAGATAGCAGTACCTAGTGAGTCTGGTGCCTAAACAAAAACAAAATCAAAAATCGTAAATATTGTACAAGAAGAAGCAACTAATTACTAGTAAATTGATGCTCTAGGTATTTCCGCACGAAATTCCGGATTGATCGTTCCACAATGTTTCGAAATGTTCTCTTATGTTCTATAGGCCTGTGTTGTGTTCTGTAATGTCTGTTAGTGTTCTGTAATATTTGGAAGTGTTTTGCAATTTTCGGTGATGTTTTTCAACATCCTTGTGTGGTCTGTTTGGAGTATTCAATAGGTCTTTCCATTTTTGATGAAATTTTTAAAATTTACCTGAAGTTGCAGGGGGTAAACTGTTGTAAGCAGTAGTTGGTGTGGTGTCAATTTTACCAATACGGTCGTTATTTATCACTCTATTTGTTAAGTATTCTACATTTGATTGTAAAGCGGATATCTCCGTCCTATGATAGCATAGAAAATCAAACAAGAACCAAAAACAGAACACAGGGAAAAGAAGAAGAAAAAAAAGAAAAAGAGAAGAAATTAGTCAAGTCAATCATCCCATACTGTACCTGTTCAATTTGAGATTTTGTAAATTGCTTCTCTCGACAAGATTCATCACTTAAATCACTCGATCGTCGTACACTGCCGTTCATTTCCTTATAACTTGCCCAGATCTGTTTTAGCCGGTCCATTAGCATCTCATTGGTTTGACGTAAGTGCGCTTTCTCGTCGCTACAAAAATGAAAATTCTTAAAATCTTGTCGAGAAGAGCAATCAAAAAGAAAACAACTAAAATCTACAATAGATTCGGAATTTTGTAAAAAATAAAAAAAAAATTGTGTAACCACCCAATCAAATCAAATTGCGGCTACTGCTCTCCTTCATCGGTCGCAGGTTTTTTAGTTTTTGATTTATTCCGCGGCACTAGTCGGACACTAACGTCAACTTTAAACGGCGGTCGGGTACGGTTTGCTTTCGTCACCTTTTCTTCAGATTCAATTCCAGTTTTGACGAGTTTCTCCACCGATGAAATGGCACCCTCAAAGGAACTGTCCATTTCGGTCGATTTTGTCGCTGTTGCTATCGTGGTTGGCAGCTTCGGCGTCTCATTTGTCGGCTGACTCTTTGGCTTGTGCTCATGCATTACTGGTACTGATGGGGTGAAAAAATGCGAAGCATAGTCACATTCACTACAGCCGTCTCCTCTGTCTAGAACAAAGCTCTGTTGCACGTAGGGCAACAGGCCAGTACCGATGCAATTAGCACAGGAGGGCTCCATGCAGTGAAAATCATTGAACAAATCCGCTCGTGTTGTGGTTGTCGTTTCTAACGTTGTTTTACATGCAGGTTTCATGCGTTTTCTATTAATGTGCTTTTCTAATAGTGGCGTAGATGAGAATGAATTATGTTTGCTTGTGGTTGTGGTTGTTGTGATGGCAGTTGGGGGTGGTTGTGGTAGCTGTTGTATTGTTAAATAAGACGTTAAGCTACCTCTTTGGCAATTACAATCCACGATAGGGTGGTGGTCAGCCCGATTCCGAGAAACGTACTCTCTTGCGACTTCGGGCGGATTCAGAAGTCCTGTTTTGAATGCGTGTTCAGGTTGGTTTGTTTGTATTGGAGTTGGCCGTAGTTGGGAGAGGAGGAAAACCAGAAAATCAAGGTGTTAATCCATCATCGGAAGCAGACATGTGTTTTTTTTGGTTTTTTTTTTTTTTTTTTGTAAGGGAAGTCAGCTTGAGATAATTTTTGTTTTGGGAAAAAATAATTTTTTTTTTTGGTGTAGTTTTGCCAACGCACACACACAACACACATTTTGGCGTTTTAAAATGACTTTTTTGGTTTAAAAAAAAACATAGAAAACATAGAAAAAACATAGAAAACTTAAAAAATATTTACTTATGCTTTAGGGTGGTGTCCTCTAGCTTTTTGGTCAACGATTTACACTCGGTAGTCAGTTTATCCATGAGTTGCTTCTGGCTTTGTATCATTTCTTCGAGTTCGACAACAGTGTCGGCTAAAATAAATACACACAGACACACGTACATTTTCGTTTAATGTGAGTGGGTTTGTATTTGCTTGTGTTATGCAACAAGAGAAGGATATTGCACTCGTTAGGAGTCTTCTTATTTTTTTCTATATTTTTCAAACCAACAACAAAACAAAGCTTTACCGCTCATGGATAAACTATTGACTGCTAAATGTTTTTTTTTTTTTCTCTGAATGGAAATGTCCATTCTTTTGTAAAGAGTTTCTTTATCTTTTTTGAAAGTTTAGAGCCCGGGACCAATTAAGCATTATAATGAACATCAATAGCTTACCCCGAGGGTACAAACACAAATTTTATTAAACCAAACGATCTATAAAAGCCATGAAAGATGTAATGTGCAAAGTGAACTAAAAGTGGTGGAAAGATGCAAAACTAATATGAAAAATATCGAATCTAGCAGTGCAAATAGACTGTTGATTTGCTTTTTAATTACATCAATTCTGATAACAAAGCCGTTCAACTATTATATGTTTGCAACCCGATCTCAAGTGCAGTTCAACGATATGAATAATTCTGACCTAACTACACTGGGTTGCATATACCTCATCATACTGCAGTCCTCAAAAAAAAACAAGGCGTCCGAGTATGCTGCTCGATCGATGCCCCAGACCACTATTCAAGAAACAACAACAAGAAGCAACGAACTGCTTTCATCGTCGATGACAGAACAAAAACAAGAAGACTAGCGCAAGCCTGCAGAGAAGTGAACTTTCACCGACCCTTAAATAGTCGGTTTTAGTGGAAGCAGATGAAGCTTTCAAGGGGTTTGAGTACCCTTAAGGTGATTGTACACAGCGCGGGCAAAGGAAATTTAGGGAGGAAGAAAAGAGAGGTACCGATGTACATTGTTTTTAAATGTTTGCAAGTTACAACGTCCATGAAACACAGAGATCGGCAGGGCATTCCATAAGCGAGTTGTACGGCTCAGGAACCAATCACGATATTTTAGAGTACGTCCGAAAATGGGATTGATCGTATACTGATGAGCATTCATAGCGAGACGGGTGTTACGGTTGAAAGTTTGAAAGGGCGGAATGCTACTGGCGATTTCAGTGGAGCACTGGTGGTGGAAATAGCAATAGAACAAAGTGAGACACGAGACATTTCGTCGGTGTTCGAGGGTGTCCATTGATTGACTGATATTAGTATCGTCAATAAGTTTTATCGCACGGTTTTGAATCCTATCTAGCAGGGGCAGAGATGTTTTAGTAGCACCTGACCAGATGTGGGAGTTGTACTCCAATTTTGGGCGGATGAATGCCTTATATATTGAGGATAGATCAGAGGGGGTAAAATATTTCTTACATCGCTTGAGGAAACCTAGACATTTCGCAGCATTTTTGGCGACATCAAATATGTGGTCATTCCAACGTAAGTTGTCATTGACACACATACCGAGAATGGAAAGCTTTTCGGTTTCGACGATGCAAGTGCCATTCATAGATAATGGCTGGGTGTTTAAAGTTCGCTTTAAAGACAGCAGACAGCATTGTGTTTTGGAAGCATTAAATTCCATTCTATTGATAGTTCCCCAATTGGTTATGCTGTTGATATCGGAATTTAATGAGCTTAGCATACGCTGCCGTTCTCGTACTACAGCCGAAGAGCAGGGCTGTGAGTCCGGGAACGAATATGAAAAGCAGAGAGTACTGTCATCAGCAAAGGAATATATTGGATTAGAAGTAGCAGACAAGAGATCGTTAATGAAAATTAAAAAGAGTGTCGGTGACAGAACAGAGCCCTGGGGCACACCAGCATTTATTTTGTGAATATCAGACTTGAAACCGTCCAAGACAACTTGAATTGAACGTTCCGAAAGGTAATTTCTAATCCATTGAAGAAGAGAGTCGTCGAACCCGAATGCACGCATTTTCGACAAAAGAGCCTGATGCCAAACTCTGTCAAATGCCTTAGAAATATCAAGTGCAACTATCTTGCTTTCGCCATATTGATGTACGCTTTGGTTCCACTTTTCGGTGAGACATGTCATCAAATCACCAGTGGATCTGTTGCTACGAAAACCGTACTGCCGGTCATTGAGAAGTTTTCATGTTTCGAGATATTTCATGAGCTGAAGATTTATCAGTGTTTCCATGACCTTGAAAAGAAGGGATGTAAGTGCAACGGGACTGTAGGAGGAGAGAGAAGATGATTCGCCTTTTTTAGGGACGGGCTGGACAAATGCTGTTTTCCATCTGCTCAGGAAGAGTCCTAAAGTGTAGGATTGATGAAAAAGCTTACGCAGTGGTTTTGCCAGCGAGGAAGAACGCCTCTCCAGAAGAAGGGGAGATATACCATCTGGACCAGCGGATTTATGTATGTTGAGATCTTTAAGTACTCTTGCTACTACACGAGTGCGAAAGTAGATTCGTCCCATTGAAGATTCGACGCACTCAAGTGTAGGCGGAGACAAAGCACAATCTGGGAGTGTTGAGCTGGCCGCAAAGTGTGCAGCAAGCAGATTGGCCTTATCCAAAGAGCTGACAGCTGGAATGTCATTGTAAATGAGCGTTGGGATGGAGGATGAGGCGGAATTTCTAATGTTTTTATTATTGGCCCGGGTCTACCCCGGACAACTTTATTAAGCTTATTAACAAGCCAAACTTAAATCTAGACTTAAAAACTAACAAAGATATACTTAACCTAATGGGGCGAGGAGAAATGGTGGACGGGGGAGATGTTAAGGGAGTGGCATATTGAGCAGCGCTGTTTTTATTTCTTGTTTGCTGCTATTTAGGTCAAAGACTTCGGCGTAGTTGTTCGTTATACGCAACATTCTGGATATGGGTTCAAAGTGACCGTAGTTGGTGCGGTGAGTTCGGATCAGGAAGAGTGGGACAGATCTTAGATTACGGGGATTGGGAGTGAATGCAAGATTTTGCGTTATTGTCGAGCAGTCGATATTTCCAGTCAGTAACTGGTGGATAAAAAGTACATCAGCGACTTCACGACGTTTGTTTAGGGTATGCATGCTAATTAGTTTTAGCCTATTTTCATAGGGGGGTAATCCATATGGATCGACCCAAGGTAGACCACGAAGTGCAAAATGGATAAACCTGCGTTGGACTGCTTCTATTCTTTGAATGTGGGTTAGTTTATAGGGTGACCAAACTTGACTGCAATATTCGAGAAGAAGCCTTACAAAAGTAATGTACAGGGACTTTGTAACGTAAGGGTTGGAAAATTCTTTTGACCAGCGTTTGATAAAGCCGAGTGAAGAGTTAGCTTTATTTATAATGCTGTCAATATGTGAGTCGAAATTCAATTCTCTATCACAAATTATACCTAGATCCCGTACTTGGGTAGTGGAAGGAATAGGCTCATCACAGATGAAGTAGTTTCTTGGAGGGCGAGGTAGACGTTTACGGGAATAGGTTATCGCTTGGCATTTGCTGACATTAAGCTCCAAAAAGTTTTACTTGCACCATACCGAAAACTTATTCAAGTCATCTTGCAGGCAATGGGAGTCAGAAGGCAATGAGATAACTTTGGAAATTCTCATGTCATCAGCGAAAATAGAAAGATTAGAGTTCGTTAAAATGAAATTTATATCATTAATTGTGAGGATAAAGATGATTGGACCAAGGTGACTACCCTGAGGGACTCCAGATGTTGCTTTAATGGGTTCGGATATTGAAGATCTGAAGATGACCCTGTATTCTCGGTCTTCTAAATAGGATTTGGTCCATGCCACAAAATGAGGGGAAAAGCCAAGTTTTTTTAGTTTAAAGATGATAAGTTGGTGAGAAATTTTATCGAATGCCTTGCTGAAATCTGTGGAAATTGAATCGACTTCGTCACCGTCTTCTAAAGCATGAACAGTCTTAGAGACGAACTCTGTTAGGTTAGTGGTCGTTGATTTACCTTTCATGAAGCCGTGCTGATTTGTGCAGATAGTTGGCCTACAGTACGGAAGCAGTTGTTGATAGACTATGCTTTCAAAAAGTTTGGGTATGCAAGAGAGTTTTGCTATGGGCCTATAATTATCGACTTCGGCCTTACTTCCTTTTTTATGAATAGGGATAATGTAAGATTCCTTCCATAGGAAAGGGAAAGTACCTGTCGAGACAGACAAGTTAAATAGAGCAGCAAGAGGAGGACCGAGATGGGTAACCCATTCTTTTATTACAATAGCCGGAATTCCATCAGGGCCGGACGAGAAATCATCTTTAAGTTTGGTAATGTTTTCAGATACCAAAGTTGTTGTTATATTTAGTAAAATGGCTGACGTCTCAGGATAGTTTCTCATATAGCTAAAGTAGGTAGGATCGGGTTCAGCTGTTTTCTTAGAAAAGGATTTGTTAAAATGAGAGGCAAAGAAATTTGCAATGGTTTTTGGGTCGGCAGAAGATTTACTAAGAAATTTAAGAGTAGATGGGTAGCCGTCTGACGTTCTTTTGGTATTAATAAACTGGTAGAAGCGTTTAGGGTCCGAGACTAAGCTAAATTGGATGCGGTAGAGGTGCTCAAGGCAAAGAGACTCACAAAGTTCAGAAAAACGATTATATACCGATCGATAATTACTGTAGTCGGAATCAGATCGAGTTCTTAAGAATTTGTGCCACAACTTGTTTCTGTTATTACGGAGAGAGCGCAACTCATTGTTGTACCAGGGAGGAGCAGATATGCAGTCCTTTCGGAAGGTATACGGAACCGATTGGGCAAAGCAGGAGAAAATTAACGAATAGAACGTTGATAGGGCAAGATCAATGTTAGTTGTCTCACCAATAAAGTCAAAGATAATGTTGCTGATGAGGTTTTTAAATTTTGTTAAAGTCGGTTCTACGGAAGTCAAATGAGAATGAATTTTCCGAATCGACACATGTGTTGCCATTTTCATATGAATATATAATTGACAAGGGGGGATGAAGGCGGTCTAGTTTAGAAAGAAGATGAGCACTCCTATAAACGACACAGTTATCTGAATCGGATGTGAAGACAAGGTCGAGTTGTCTGTTCATTGTGTTAGGTATTCCACTAATCTGATGCAGACTTGAGTTGGTTAGGCAGTCCACCATCAATATTTCTATTTCAGATGTCGAATTACGAGAGACAAAATGAGACGAATCATCGGAAGGCTCCCATATAAGGCGAGGGAGGTTGAAATCTCCTACTAGAACAATGCAATCTTCAGGTTGTGCATCCTCAGTCAAAAAATCAACTGCGTGAACTACAGGTTGATAAGACTCAATGGGTTGAGATGGGTGAATGTAGCAACAAAGTACGTAAAGACACCGTTTGGGGAACTTAATGTTGGCACATACTAACTCAAAGTTGTCAGTGTGGGGAATATCGACAGGAGTTGCGTGAAAGCAGTTCCGGATTGGTAGTAAATCCGAACGACCAACAATTTTTACTGCCGTATTTATTGCAGTATTTTTTGCCTCAGTTTATGGTCTTATAGGAATTTCACACGCTTAAGAAAGGCGTTGCAGTCATTTCTGGCTCGTTTGAAGTTTTTTCGGTTTTCCTCTGTCGGTTGGACCGAAAAAACATTTCTCTAACCCTGACGGCCTCTTTACAGCTCGAGTCGTAACATGCCTTTTCTTTTGGTTTGATACTCTTCATCCGATGAGGAAGAAAGGATCTCATTCCAAAGAGAATGGTGTCGGTAATCATATCAGCAGCGGCATCCACGTCGTTATCGAGAAGCATAACGACCAGTTAAAATTCCTAAAGAAGCAGTTAAGACCGCTCCAGTTGGCTTTCTCGTATTGCCATACGGTTCTTTTAGGAATTTTTTCTCTAACTATGTGGTCGGTGTACGAGAAATTAGCTGTAATACATCAACAAGTAATACATCAACAAGTGAAGTGCGAATTGCTGCTACAGCTGCATGCAAAAATCGCTCCAATGCTCATTTTTGGCTATAGAATATTTGTTCACATACGAGTACTCGTATCTTGGAAGAAAGTAGCAAACGCGTGTAGACAAAATGCCGAAGACACATTAGGTTTTTCAAAGTACCCCAGAAACCATGTATAAAGGACGTAACGTGAGGAGAGGATAGCATTGAATATCGTACTATTAAACGCAAACATAAGAAGACATGCAGGACTTTAAACCTATACAACCAACCAGGCGTATACGATCTGATAGATTTTACCATCAAAACTTTTGGTTTAGCTTAAATTGGTACCTACCCACGGGAATATCAGGGAAGTCTATACTGTTGTCAAAAGACTATGAAAAAGTTAAACAATACCCCCTTTAGAATTCTATATTGAATTGATTCTGAGTCTGACCAGCTTCACAGGTGAAAGCAGTCCTTTTAAAATGACCCCACGGCTCTAGGCTATCCTACAGTGCGGCGCAATACTAGAATGTAAATATCTTTAGTACCACCCAACACTAATATGTCCTAAGACAGCAAGTCGCTAATTGAGAACTTATTTACAGGCTTTTTAAGCGCACATCTAAAACTTTTGTGCCGACTCCCATGCCACAGATGCGAATTACGTGTTTGCATTGCTCAGTTCCAAAAGTTGGGATGAAGATGTTATCGTAGGAAGTTTACGCTCATTCTATTTGATCAAGTATTGTTCACGATTGAATCCTTGTTGCGCCAAAAACAGGTCAGGTTTACACCGAAATGTTTGTGTTTTGGCCACATCAGCATTCGCAAATTATTACCTCGCATTTTATAGAATTAAATGGAATTAACAATCTTCTTGGCGTTGGCTTCGAAAGGGCAGTGACATGATCTACAATAAAGCTTTCTGAAGTACGTACCATTTACTATCGAAAGAGAAATAAAACAAGTCTTTGAACTTTTGGATAGTTTGATGTCATAAATTTATTCCACCTCACCCTACAGCGACCTAATCCATGTCTCTATGATCTCGACTATGCTGATGTTATCGTTCTGATCGGACACATTAGTATGCAGATTCATCGTGGGAGATCGACTTGAGCTAATAAGTCATCACTTGGCTATGATCCGCATCAAGGCATCATTATAAAACATCAAGAAAGAGTTCTATGACCTCCTGGACGGAGCCTACAGAGCCTGTCCGGAGTATGATGTCAAAATTGAAATGCCAAAATTGGTAATGAAAACCTCTGCGGTAGATGAGTGTTAAAACACAGCCTCCACGATACGACAACATACAATGGCTTCCGGGTAATCGATTTTGCAGCAGGTCGTAATACCGTGATAAGTAACACTAAGCTTCAAAGACTACAAATCCACACAGCAACCTGGCGATGGCCGAACCGTCAACCAAATCGATCATGTGCTACTAGATGCGAGGCACACATTAGACATTGTGAATACGCAAATATTCAGAGGAGCAAAGGTCGATTCTGACCACTTTCTTGTTGCAGCCAGATTCAGAACTCGACTATCCCACGAGAAGAAACTGCAAACTGCCCAGAAAAAGAAATTCAACATTGGGAACCTTAGCACGACTGGAGTAGCCAGAGCCTACAGAGAGCGTCTGAGAGAGAACCGTAGGCTACCATCCACCACCAAAAAAGAGCACTTGGTATGATGATGAGTACGAAAAAAGGTGAGAGAAACGTTGCAGCCCAAAATAAGGGCAGCGAAATAAGAGTATCGAGCCAGAATAAGAAAAAAAAGAACTTGAGTAAAAAGAAAAGAGATTACGCAGTCTCCCAGCTAGAGCATTAGGAGAAGTCGCGCGATAGAAACAACATCCGGATTTCTTTCACGAAACCTAAGCGACTGGCAACTGGCTTCAAGCCCGGTACACAGACTGTTCGAAACAGTAAAGGAAACCTAAGAAACCTATTCACCTAAGCGCAGGGAATGTAAATGTACATTAGGTAGAAAAACTGATATGGCAGCAGAGAATCCGAATCCTATTCATAAAGATGTCATCCACCTCCAACCCAGTATAGAAGAGATTGACTTAGTTATCAAAAAGCTGAAGAACAACAAGATCGCCTGTTCTAATGGTCTACCCGCGGAGCTCTTCATACATGGAGGTTATGTTTTTGTTAAGTGCATGCACCAAATTATCAACCGAGTATGGGTGGATGAAGCAATTCCCGAGGACTATCAGCTCCATATGCCCCATCTTCAAGAAAGGCGATCCTATATTTTGAAAGAACTATCGAGGCATATCCCTGCTAAATTTAGCATAAAAGATCCTGTCCAAGGTACTGTGTGAACGTCGCAAGCTTTTCTGCGACACACTAATCGGCACGTACCAGTGTGGTCGGCCCGGCAGATCGATATTCGACCAAATTTTCACTCTAAGGCAAATCCTGGCAAAGACCAACGAATTTCAAGCCGAGACAGACAATTTTTTCAACGACTTCAGAGCCGCATATGATAGCATTCATCGTCTTGAGCTCTACACGGCAATGTTTGAATTCGGGGTCCCAGTAAAACTGATCCAGCGATGTCACGTGACGCTGAAAAACACGCGTATGAATTGGAAGCAGTTCCTCCGAACTATTCCAAGCCTATTCCGGATATTGGTAAGGGGATGTACTGTCATGAGTTTTCTTCAATTTAGCGCTCAATTTAACACAACATGTTAGTGGACAGGGCAGGTGGTAACACGGAAAGCACTATCTTCAAGAAATCGGTCGCTCCCACTGCGCCGTCATGAAGTTTACCTACCACGAATGAAACCCTAAGGGAGATTCGGCGAAGACTTACCCTAAAAAACACCTGCTACTTCGGTTTGGCGAAACAAGTGGGTTCGAAACTCCTAACGCGGCAGACGATATGCATGCTTTACAAAACATTGATCCTGCTGGTTCTAATCTATGGAGCCGAGTGCTAGTCGATGAGCATCAAAGTAGAGCAGTTGTTGAACACTTGGTCCGGCACACGAAGAGGGCGAAGGGAGGAGAAGATACAACTGTGAACTCTATGAGCTGTATCAAGATATGAATATAATCCAAAAAGCTAAAACACGTCGACTACAGAGGCCGCATCAAGTGAATGGACAATAATGCTCTAGCAGTATCACAGCCCCCATGTTCGATTCGACAAGGAAGACCTAACCTCCGTTGTAAGGACCAAGCCACCGCAGATACCAGAGCGCCTGGTCTAGACAACTGTGTCTCAGGCAGAGACTCTTCATGGGTCGGGACCCCGTTAAGTAAGTAAGTAAGTAAGTTTTGTAGTAGACTCACTGGAGTGGAAGATATACAAAACTAAATTTCTTCTTTGACATGAAGGATCTCGAGTCGTTTCGTATGAATACCAACTGCGCAGTGCTCAGTGATAAACCCAGATGTAGTTTTGTAAAGTCAGTTCTTTCTTATTACTGACCACTTCCTTCTCCATTCAGCTGACTTCCTCTCCTTGACTTATTTTATTTTGAAAATGAAAGCATGGATGGCAATAATGTTTAAATATTATTGTAATTAACCACAAATCAATTGGCTATCAAACGAGCTCAGCGTGGTTACTCTAGGTTCTTTCTATAACATGAACAAATGGATCAGATCCTAAAATATCTGCATCCCAAACCGGGCCACCTTATATGAACTGTAACCTTCATGAAGGATATTTTGGAATGCTATACACGCAATGAAGAGCAAGCGGTTAATAATAATTTGTAAAAGGTTTTACTGTCAAAGGATAAATAACGCAATGACAGAACGAATAAGTTTTTGGATATTTTTGATTCTTGCGAGCTAAGAATATTAAATGGGACGAGCGACAGTAATCGGAATGGAGAGTTCACATTTGTTGGAAAACCAGGCGTGCTCGTTATCGATTACTGTTTAATAAGTGATGAATGGAACCATTATCTACGTAAAAGATATGGAAGTGAAGTAAATGCAATTTTCCGATCATTTCCCGATTGTTACTATTTTTAGGTACAAAGATGATGCGAAAGACATGTGCTTTTTACCCAAGGCGGTATGGAATACTGCCAAGGAGTCATTGTATACAACTTTATTGAATAAGCAAATACATGATGGAAATCCTGACAACAATGAATAAAATAAAAACTCTGATTTGAAGCTACCTGGCTGCGAACTAGTACCATTATTCTTTTCTTACCGCGCCATCTCGCCATTTACGTGCGTAGTGATGTTGCTTACCAAACTCCACCACAATGTGATCCATGTTACAATCCGGAATTCAATTTCATGTTATCCACTATTGGTTTATTTACAGAAGCGCCAACTGGACAGTAATTCGACCTTTAACGAGTTTGATGCGCTGTCTGACTCCATACAAAGAATTGTATCTCTGTATCTTCATAGTGAAATCGTTATTATGGGCAATTTCAATATACACAATTCTGGGTGCAAATGTGAATGAGCCCACACGAGTGCCAGACGTTGATAGTCATACCGCCAACACCCTGAACTTGTTTTTAACTTCTCACCCTGGCAAATACAAGGTCAATGTGCTATTCCCTCTAGGCTCGTCGTTATATCAGCTGATCTATGAGTTAGAGCTAGAGAAATGGAAATACGAGAAAGCCAATTGGAACGGACTTAACAGCTTTTTTAGGAATTTTATCTGGTCGTTATGTTTCGTCCATAACGACGTAGATGGTGCTGCTGATATAATCACAAACACTATTCTCTTTGGAATGAGATCCTTTATCACTCATCGGGTGAAGAAGATCAAAAGAAAAGAAAAGGCATGGTACAACTCGAGCTGAAAAGAGGCTGCCAGGGTTAGAGAAATGTTTTTTCAGTCATTCAAGACCAACCCGACAGAGGAAAACCGAAAAAAGTTCAAACGAGCCAGGACTAACTGCAACGCCATGTCTTTGGACAAGGCCAATCTGCATCCTGCACACAAGTTCAACAATTCCAAATTAAGCTTTGTAGAATGTAGCAGCAAGATCTTAATATACACAAATCCGATGGTCCAGATGGTATTTCTCCGATTCTTCTGAATCTCCCATCAATCTCATTCTTTAAGACTCTTTCCGATGGAAAACAGCATTTGTCCAGGACATTCCTAAAAAAGGCGAATCTTCTTCTTTCTTTTTCTACAGACCCATTGTACTTACGAGTATGTCCCTTCTTTCTAAGGTCATGGAAACGCTGATAAACCATCAGCTCATGAAATATCTCGAAACACGAAAACTCCTCAATGACGGTTTTCGTCGCAACAGGTCCGCTGGTGATTTTATGGCATGTCTCACCGATACGCGGAACCCAAGCATATATCAATCTGCCGAAAGCAAGATGGTTGCAGTTGATATTTCTAAGACATTTGACAGCGTTTGGTATCAGGCTATTTAGTCGAAAATTCGTGCATTTGGGATCGATTAAGCTCTTCTTCAATGGATTAGAAAATACCTTTCGGTACGTTCAGTTCAAGTCTGATATTCACAAGATAAATGCTGGTGTGCCGCAGGGCTCCGTAATGCCTTCGACACTCTTTTTAATTTTCATTAATAATCTCTTGTTTGCTACTTCTAATCCAATATATTCCTTTATTGACGACAGTACTCTCTGCTTCTCATATTCATTCCCGAACTCATGTCCCTGCTCTTGGGCTGTAGAACGGGAACGGCAGCGAATGCTAAGCTCATTACATTGTTAATAGCATAACCTATTGGGGAACTCTCAACAGAGTTGAGTTTAAGGTTGTCAAAACACAATGCTGACTGCTGTCGTCAAAGCGAAATTTAAATACCCAGCCATTGTCAATGAATGGCATTTGCATCATCGCAATCGATAATCTTTCCTTTCTTGGTATGTGTGTCAGTGACAACTTACGTTGGAATGACCACATATTTGCTGTTGTAAAAAAATGCAACGAAATATCTAGGTTTCCTCAAACGATGTAAGAAATACTTTTCCCTCCCTGATCTGGCCTCAATATATTAGGCATTCATCCGGCCAAATGCCCACATTTGGTCAGGTGCGCCTAAAACATATCTGCACCTGCTCAGTTCTGTTCGGAGCTTTAATCGAGAAAGTTTTCTCTCTTCAAGTGTACGTACACTACAAAAATTCCCAAACGTGATCGGTCACCTAATATTGAAGACTGTACGTCTTCAAGCATAAAGTCACTTAAAATGGATTCTAGAAATAACAATTCTAGAACCAATTATTTCGAACCTTTATCACGAACCTTTATATTTCCTTGTCGTTATAACTTACAAAGGGCTGCCAGTGCACCCGGAAAAATCCACTGTTTGGTGCGGTTTTTGGTCCGGCGGAATCATTGGTCCGTATTTTTTCAAAGATGACCGTGAGAACAACGTTATCGATCAATCATTTCGAACTTTCTTTTGCCCAAAATGCACGATCTGAACCTGGTCGACATGTGGTTCCAGCAAGACGGCGCTACATGCCACATAGCACGTGAATCGAAGGACCAATTGAGAAATGAGTTCGGTGAGCAATATATCCCTCGTTTTGGACATTTTTTTATGGGGATACGCCAAATCACTCGTCTATGCCGATAAACCAGCATCAATTGCAGCCTTGGAAGACAGCATTACACGTGTTATTAGCGAGATACCAGCCAATATACTCGAAAAAGTAATTCAAAATTGAACTCTCCGTATGGACCACTTAAAACGTAGTGGTGGTAAACATTTAGGCACATGAAATAATTTTTGAAACTGATTTATCAACTCAAATCAACATATTATACACTTTTGGAATTTTCCTGTATTTTTTTTTTTTTGACATTACAAGGGAAATCTATACTTATGCCAAAAATCTATAAAAACATTTAAACACTACTCCCGTTAGAAGTCTAGAACGAATTGATTCCAAATCTGAGCACCTGCAGCGGTGGAAGCAGTCCTTTCAAACTAATCCTCGGATCTAGAACATCCCCCAGCGACTACTTGACAGGTGCGCCGGAATCCTGGGAGGTAAATATCTGTCATATAATACCACCCAATACTAAGAGATCCTGAGACAACAAAACCCTCTCTAAGAGCTTAGTTGTAGAATTTTTTTAAACGCCCATCTCATACTTTGGTGCCACTGATCCGAACTACGTAGTTGCATTGCTCAGTGCAAATTGCGCAAAAGTCCAAAAGGGATTGTGTATGATTTATCTAGGCTTCCAACATCTACAGCGTATGTTGCTCTACTTCTACAATACGAACTCACTACCAAGCAAACGTTTTTGGTGCATAACAAAATTTAAGAGTGTGTGAGTATTATTCAAACACGTACAGTAGCAGTGCTGAAATGAAGCCTTGACAAAATAAAACCACCGACTCACCATGTTTATCTTGAATCTCCGAAATCCGTTTATCCAGATCCTTTTTAGTCGGACGAATCTCGTTTTTCATTTCTCCATAAGCCAGCTGGTAAAGAATTTTTCTCATAAGAAACCTTCCCACAACATCAGTCTTCAAATAACTCACCTCCTTTTCCAAACTGGCTATCTCATCATTCAGCCGTAGTACTTCCCTTTTCGAATGCAGCAAATCTGCATCGTCTCGATCCAAACGTTGCCGCAAAGAAGTTATTTCTGCCGTCAATCGATTCGCCTCCACCTTACCTTGCCGTTCCGATCGGTCCAATTGTAATCTCAATGATGTTATCTCCTGCTCCAGTGACTGTTTCTCCGCACTCACTTGAGCTATGTCCGCTAAGAAAGTACTCCGATTTGACTTGAGTTCCATTTTCAATTCATCAATTTGCGCATTCCTTTGAGAGAGATCTCGCTTCATGTCCGATTCCAGTCGTTTTTGTCGTTCCAAGTCCAATTGTAGCCGAGTCACTTGATCCCACTGAGTTGACAAATCTCCACCCAATTGATCCACCTGATTGTTGTATCGTCGTTCAGCATTTGCCCGTTCGTCAGCTAACCGTCGCGCCATCTCGTGTTGAAGTTCCCGAACTCGTTCATGCTGTCGATCGAGTTCGTCCCGTAGGTGCTTGACCTCCAACTCCGATTGGGAGCGTTCCATTTGAACCAAGTCATTGACGTAGCGTTTCGAAGGGCCATAGAGGTTAGATGACTTGACTTCGTCAATAGTTTTCTGAAGTTGACGGATTGTTTCCTCTAGAGCAACCTTATCCATTTGGAGGTTTTCGATTTGCTTTCGATGTGCATCACAGTTTAAGGAACTCACGCCGGTGATGCCCGACCCAAGAGCCATTTTTCGCTTTAGCTCATCATTTTCCGATCGAAGTTTCCGGTTGTCGATGTTTGCTTGAGTAAGCTCTGCCTCCAGTTCGGAGATCTTTGACTCGTAGACAATAGATGGTCCACCCGAGTACCTGGGTGAAGGTTTCTCTCTCTTTTTCGGAGACTTGAGATACCGGACGTTGTCTTCACTTTCTGATGATCCACTCAACTTCTCGCCCATGGCAGCTAACTCCGATCTAGCATTGTCCGTCAAGGCCTCGTTCTCACTGATCACATCCTTAACTTTTCCGAGGAGATTCGACAGTTCGTTCTAAAAATTTAAACTATGACATAACACGTGACATCCCATAGGATTTCACTTCGCACACTTACTCTGCAAAATTTCGATTCCTTCTCCAACTGCTCGATGTAGTCTTCCTGCTTCTCAATGAAGTTGAAGATCTCGGCGGGAGCTTGTACTATTTCCGTAGTAGGCTGGGGCGCCGATGACACCATGTAGTCCTGAATGGGAGTCGGAGTATAGTGCGTTGTGCTTGGTAAATTCTCCTTTGGCGTTGAGGACGGCTGAAAGCTCTTGTACTTGCGATAGGAAGACCTCGGAGTCTTGTAACTCGGCGATAGATACTTCGAAATCTCTGACATGACCGGACGTTCCGTCACCTGTAAGGGACACATTTTTAAGAATCACTGACATATTTCACGACACACTTACCGAAAGGTTGTCGGAAAAGTTATCCGAGTCATCGTTGGTGTTTCTAAGGTATGAGGAGGTCTTTGATGGGGCATAGGAGTCAGCCAGCATCAGTTTTAAACGTCCTACGGCTTCATTGTAGGCGTAGTTTGTGTAATCCATAGTTTTCGTCTTCTTCGACATCATTTTTGAAGCCTTCATTGGAATGATTCTGCTGAGGAAAGACAAATTTGTTGGATTAGACAGAGTCAAGATACCATTGTGCGATTCAATATTCCACGTTTCCGAAAAAAAATTTGTTTGTTGTGTCCACAGCAGACACAAGTCGTGACTGAATGGAAACCCTTCTGAAAAATGTCAGAAAGGAGACGTGGAATACAACAAAAATCTATAGGGTTGTTCGGGGTAACATGGACATTGTAAACACTAGCCGGTTCCGGTTGGTTAACCAAGAATTTTTCGTCTACACACGCATACGAGGGTGGGTTTTTGGTGGAAGGGAGTTTTTTACGGTCGTGTTATTCCATATACAATACATAATGATGCATTAAATGTGTCACTAATACATCCTTTATGTGTGAATATTAGAGGAGCAATACAGTTTTTAGAGAGGGAGGGAGAAAGGAAGGATTAGAAGCAACATTTGATGAACTCTAACGAGCAATTGCGAGCATCTACTTTTGCTAAAATGATTGTTGACTTTAGCGTTGTGCTGATGTCAAAGGGTGACTCGAGTATCTGTTACTTACACAACTCACACTAAAACAGGCATTAAGTGAATATTCATTATTGCCATTCGCTGCTTCTGTGGGCTGAAAAGGCTTTAAGCAACCAAAGTCCTATGTATATATGATGAGCCGATCATAAGTTCCTGCTGATTGGTGCCGAAGTTAAGAAGGCATGTGTAAAAGGTGTCATGTACAGTACTTGCTCCGATTTCTATCAGTGGACTCTGAAGAAAGAGATTCAGGGATGAATTGTGTACATTCACATCCAACAGTTTAGGAGTGCATGGGAACCAGCATGCTAGACCGACAATAGAATGGAATGTCAGGTAACCTTCGAATTAGTAATTTAACATAAACAAAACTGCAAAGGTCACCTGAAATACCTAAAAACGGAGAGTAACGAAGGCCCAATACAGGTCTTGGCGTAGTTTCTACGAAAGGATCGCATAATCGATAGAATCCTTGATTCTTGTTCAAAGCTATGCGAGTCTCGAGTGTGTGTTGAGGATGATACCTGAGTAAAACTTGAGAAAGATGTCGGGATAGGCCTCGAAATAACAAGAAAAATCCTTCGCCTATTTATTTAGGTACATTAGAGAAATTCCATTCTTCATGTAAGAAAAATATATCGGACCGATTCAGAAGAGCACCTTGCTCTGCTTAACGAGAAGGAGTGCGAAGAGCTCTCTTTCGCATGGGTCAAGCAATTCAATACGGTGGCGAGAGCAGAAGAGGAAAAGTGGAAATTATCGCAACAAACTGAGTGGTATAAAGGGTATTAAGGCTATACACTGGGAAAAATGAAATGGGATCGATAAGGAACGCAGCGTCGAATTGCGAAATTCAACCTTGTAGAAGAATCATAAGCACAAAGAATGCGTTCAAGTAGGGATAGAACAAAATCCAGCTTCTGTGGGCCTTTGTAAGAACACGGGATACACACAGCAAACTGACGGAGTTGTCATTTCGTTGTTTTTCATCTGCAATGAAAAATGGACATCCACTTAGTCAAACACAAGCCGTACCACTTGCACAAGAAGCCTTATCTGGCATGCTAGCTATTTTGCCTTCTATCCTAGAGAGGTGCCGATGTACATTGTTCTTAAATGTTTGCAAGTTATAACGAAATATTTACAGAACTCGGCAGGGCATTCCATAAACGAGTTGTACGGCTTAGGAACGAATCACGATATTTTAGAGTACACGTCCGAAAGTGGTTTTTCAGGGTATACTGTTGAGCATTCATAGCTAGACGAGTTTTACGGTTGAAGATTTGAAGGGCGGAATGCTACTGGCGATTTCTATGGAGCACTGGTGGTGGAAATAGCTATAAAAGAAAATGAGACATCAAACATTAAGTCGTTGTTCGACGGTGTCAATTGACTGTCTGATAAAACTCAGCTATGAGTTTTATCGCACGGTTTTGAATCCTATCTATTGTAGCAGTTGCAGAGATGTTTTAGGAGCACTTTACCAGATGTGGACATTGTACTCAAATTTCGGGCAGATGAATGCCTTATATAGTGTTTTCAAATAAAGACTTGACAACTTCTTTTAAAAAAACCCCGAAACCATTTGAGATATTCCAAAAACTTTATTATCGGCTTGAAGTACATTTGCAGCGGTCGATTCGTGGGACCCAATTTTCAACGACTCTGCCACACATTTCGGCCGAAACGGCCGATATTTCGCTTTCAATGTTGGCTCTGAGCTCTTCCAACGTCGTCGGCGTGTTGGCATAAACCAATGACTTAACGTAGCCCCATAGAAAATAGTCAAGCGGCGTTAAATCGCACGACCGAGGCGGCCAATCGACTGGCCCATTTCTTGAGATAACACGCTCACCATACTCACTCTTCAATAAATCGATTGTACCGTGTGCTGTGTGGCTTGTGGCATCATCCTGTTGAAACCACATGTCGTCCAAGTCCATATCTTCCAATTCGAGCCAAAAATAATCAGTGATCAGGGCTATAACACTGACCATTCACAGTAATGTGACGATCGTTTTCGTCGACGAAAAAATATGGCCCAATAAAGCCGCCGGCATGCAAACCGCACCAAACAGTTATTTTCTGTGGATGAAGTGGTGATTCATGAAGCACATGTGGATTTTCACACGACCAATAACGCATATTTTGGTTATTGACGAACCCATTGAGCCAAAAATGAGCTCTGTCACTGAAGATGATTTTGCGATGAAATTCATCATCTTGGCGCATCTTCTCCAGAACCCAATCGGAGAACGTACGTCGCTTCAAATGGTCCATCGGCTTCAATTCTAGAGTCAGCTTGATCTTGTACGCAAAATACGCCATAATGTGGTCTGAGCGATGCCCAATTCTTGAGAACGCCGTGGAATTAACTAATTTGGATCATTTGCTACGGACGCCTGAACGGCAGCGATATTTTCGACACTTCGACCAACCCGTTGTCTCACTGGCACGGCAACATCACACAACGAATATGTAGACTCAAATTTTTGCACTAAACTTGTTATTGCCTGTCTACTAGGGCGAGAATTACGACCGAAAATTGGAGTTAACGCTCTTAAAATTGCAGTCACCGACTCCGAATTTCGGTAGAAAATTTTTATAATTTGCAGACGTTGCTCGTTCGTGTACTTTGCCATGATGAAAATGTTGAGTTTACTGAATAAATTGACAGTGACAGTTTGATGATTAGTGAAAGAGTGCGTTCACAAACACACAAAACACATTTATTTTGTAACTAAAGTGGCGGCTGTAGTATTGTAGTATACCTTGGAGTGGCTTTGGGTGATGTTAGGAAATTTACTTCTTTTGAGTGCTTCAATTTCAGTCTTTAAGAAATCCATGAGTTTGTGCAACCGATGGAAACTAATTCGAAGTTCAGATGGCAAGCATCGCAGCAAAATAGATTTCAGAATTACGTCGTACTGGTGCGATGGAATGTTTAAAGCTGTTAACGACCGTCTGCAAGTGGTGATGTTGTTGTACAAATTTCGAAGACCTTGGACATCCGAGTGTGAGTGAACGGGACGGAGTGAAACGAGTTGTTGGATTTGGCTGTCAATCAGGCGCTGTAAATCACCGTATTGTTCTTGAAGTAGTGAGACGGGAACATCATAGCATGTTTCTGATGCTGTAAATCCCGCTACAACCGTTCTGGCAGTATTCTCGTGAATGGCTAGCCGGAACTGTTCCCAGAATGGAAGCCAGTCTTTTATACTACCGTCAAATCTTTTTAAGGACAATTTATGGAGACTTACTAGGCTTTTTGGTGGATTGGGTGGCATTACTGATCCAGTAGTGACAGGTAGAGATGGGGGATGCACCTTTTCGTTAAGTCTTTTAAGACGAGAATTTAAGCGTGCGAGAGTTGTAATGGCAAAATCCTCGTACTCGGCTACTTTTATTAACTCGCGTTCGATATCCACATTGACAAGTTTCTTTTCGGCGATTTCACGATTCACTGTATTAAGACTGTCGTTTACAGCTCCTAATCTTTGGACGAACGTGCTGAGTTCCTCTTCTATCGCACCAAGATCCGCGTCTTCGTTTATTCGCGACTCGTCGGAATTCAGGTAATCGGACACCGCCTTTACAATTTTCGTTAATTGGCCTCGGTAGGCCGCACGTGTTGCGAGTTCCATCACTTTAAATTGAGCTGTATTTTTAATCTTTATTAAAATCGATTTGAACTACCGATGAGCCTTCCCGGGTTTCGGCAACAAATGTTGAAAAACGTTCAATAAAAGGCTCCTTTGAGTTATATTTATTTATTTCACTTTATCATAAAAAAAAATACAGTATACTTTATGCTTTAATTTTTGCGACCATCAGCGGCGGATTTGAAGGAAGAACTGAATTTGAGTTTAACACAATTGTTAATTGTTGTTGTTGTTTTATTTCAAACATATTTGTAAATGAAGTATTTTTTCTTGAACTTTGTATAAAAAATTCTTAGAGCGATTATGTTTAAAACAAGCATGTTTATTGTGAATGAGGGAGGCATTGTTGAAGTTCTGGTATTCAGTCCCTGTGGATTCCGGCGAAAGATACTCTGGAAGTGAAACAGAGGCACAACTGGTCAGGAGAAAGTACGGCCGAGGATTCGAAGTTGGATTGTAAAACCGTCTAGTAGCTTGTTGAGACCTAACAATAAAAAGTTGAAGAATTATAACGTTTTTTAAGAAACAGTAGTTTTTTTTTCTTAATCGAAACCATCAGACAAATCGGGAAGACATTTTTTATAGTCGAAAGGTCGCAAAAACTATTGCGATTAAACAGTTTGGTGCCGAAACCCGGGAAATCTTTAGATTTCCCCCAACATAATAGCTTTGAATTATATTTTCGCACTTGCATAAGCGGTTGAAGATAATCTTGTTCGCGATAGTGTAAAAAATAAAAACCAATTTCCTCCACTCAATTTTTTGAAGTGTACCAATTTAAATTGGCCGGAAAAAGCTGTCAGATGAGACACATTGAAATCTGTGGAACATCGCATCATCATCTACAATTGGTAAAGGCCCAGTAAAAAACCAAATTAAAGCTTTTTTTTGTCACAGGCAAAACTACGTCATCAACGAGAGGAAACTGTGAATGCGTAGCGGGATTCTATAGACGAGCGGAAAAAAGAGCATTCAAATTACTTAGCTTGCTGGTGTTGATGGTATTCCTCAAGTAAAGAGGAAAGGTGAAAAGCTTTGTGCAAGTAAGTCCTAAGATCAATTTGGGAAAAATTGTCGCTGAACAAATTGTGTTGCAAAGGTTTGTGAAGATTGTTGCTGTGTGGATTGTGGGTTAGCGTGTTGCTGAGAACTTAGTTGCTGCGCGTACTTTAATTACTTTTGCATAGTTGTTGTATTGGGAGGTTAGGAGAAATCGTCGTTTGTAAGCATAGGGATTTGATATATTGATCATTGTTGATAAAATTCCGCTTACATAGTCTCTCGCCCTTTCATTCATTGCAAAAGGCAGAATTAGCAAATCGTTAAAATTCGCCAATTCAAACCTCAATATGGAGCAGGAATCAGATATTCTAGTGGGTGAATCATTTGCAAAGAGGGAGAAAAATTTGTCGGAGCTAAAAGCTTTGAGAGCCTCAACAAAGGGAAGTTTAACGCGCATAAAAAACTTTATTGCCGCCAAAGGTGAATCGTTATCCGCAATAGAATTAGATTGTCGCTTGGAGATTTTTGAGTCGTATTTTAAGCAAGCAGGAATTGTCCAAAGATCTATAGAGAGACTTGGTATAAAGGAGGAGGAAATGGCAAATGATGCTTTTAGAGGGGAAATAGAAGAGATGTACTTTTTCACAAAGGCTAAGATTCTCGAACGGAAGGCAGAAGTAAAGGGAAGTTCCTCAGCCGTTGATAGTCTGGATGCCACATTTCTTCATCACCAGCCAGCTTCTTATTCAAGATTAGAGCAGATTAAGCTTCCAAATTTCTCGGGCAAATTCTCAGAGTATCCTAATTTCATTGGGTTGTTCAAAAGCCTAGTCGACAATAATGATTCACTGGATAATTTGCAAAAATTTAATTATTTAAAACGATATTTGTCTGGGGCAGCGTTAGGAGCGGTGAAAGAATTTGAGCTTAGAGGTACAAACTATCGTAAGGCATTAGAAAGATTAGAGAAGAGGTTTGATAACAAGTGCTTAATCTTCCAAGAACATATTAACTTGTTACTTGAGGTTCCGAAAGTTTCCAAGGCCACTGCTTTCTCTCTAAGAAACCTGCAGGATAGTTTTAACACACATCTTACAGCTATGTTGTCGATAGGTAGCTATCAGGACATTACCAATGCCATACTCATATCTCTTGCGTTAGATAGAGTGGATCCAGAAACGCAAGCCAAATGGCAAGATAGGGTTAATTATAATGAACTGCCGTCATGGGATGAATTCACGAAGGTTCTGGATCACCGGTGTAGAATAATGGAAGCGAAAGAAGCCAAAACACTGCATTCGGAGAATGCATTACCAACTTCAAGTGCTCGAAACGATCGTCGTGTACGTGGGCGCGGGGGTAATGAAGGTCATAGTCGACAAATTAGATCCACTGCGTTAGCTGTGCATCTGGTTCAATGTCCATATTGCAAATCAAATGGTCACAAAGCTGATAGTTGTAGAGAATTTCAAAGCCTACCAGTTTCTAGGCGATTTCAAGAAACCAAAAGATTGATGCTCTGCATAAATTGCTTAGAAGTAGGGCATTCGGTGAGGCGTTGCTCTCAAATGAAATGCAGTATTTGTTCTCTACCCCACCACCACCTACTACATAGGTTTGCTCCCATTACGGAGCCGAACATTGCACTTACTTCTGGGCCAAACGGTGAGCAAAATACATCGCCTTTATCCGTATTACTGGGAAGTACAGGAAATCAAGTGATATTAGCGACGGCAGTAGTTGAGGTTAGAGATAATTTAGGAAGTTATCACCCGTACGTGCCATCTTGGATTCTGCATCGCAGTTAAATTTTGTAACTGAACATATGGCTCAAAGGTTAAGACTTGTAAAAAGCAAAACGGAGATGCAAATAAGTGGAATAGGGAATGAGCTATCAAAAATCAGATATGTTACACATGCGACTTGCAAGTCGAGGATTTCCGAGTTCAAAACAGATCTGGAATTACTTGTCATCAAGAACATTACCGATCTACAGCCAACTCGATCATTCGCTATTGATAGTTGGGATATTCCAAAAAATATAGTTCTAGCCGATCCCAATTTCAACAAAGCTTCTAGAATAGATATGCTGATCGGAGCTGAATGCTTTTTCGAGTTGTTGTCTATTGGGCAGATTAAGTTAGATGGCCGACCCACTCTGCAGAAAACTTTGTTTGGTTGGGTAGTATCTGGGAGATACGACCTTTCGTTGGTACCGAACGCAAGTGTATGTTTGGTAAGTGGTCACGGGCAAACGGAAGATGCCAATTTAAATAAATTGGTAGAAAACTTTTGGAAAATAGAAAGAGTGGAGTCAATGAAAAATTTCCTTACACCTGATGAAGAACGCTGTGAACAACACTTTTTAAACACAGTAGAGCGAGGAGAGAACGGTAGATTTGTGGTTAAACTGCCATTTAAGGATAATCCGGAAGTGTTAGGAGAATCGCTCGGCATTGCAAAGAAAAGATTCTTTTCATTAGAAAAAAGGTTGGATAAAAATCCAGAAATTAAGGCAAAATTTTGCGAATTCATGGAAGAGTATGAAAAGTTAGGTCACATGGATAAAATTTCTCAACATCAATTAGACCAAATGAAGTATTTTTGCCCACATCAATGTGTACTTAGGCCAGAATCGTCGTCGACGAAACTTAGAGTAGTGTTTGATTGTAGTTGCCCCACATCATCAAATATTTCGTTGAATGAGGTGTTGCTAAAGGGTCCAGTCATCCAAGATTCGTTGTTCTCCATAATTCTACGCTTTCGATTATACAAGTACGCCATAACAGCAGATATTGCTAAGATGTATCGGCAAATACGAGTTGAGGAAGGCGATAGGAAGTACCAGTGCATAGTTTTTAGGAATAAAGCCACGGATGACCTACAGGGATATCAGTTGAAGACGGTTACGTATGGAACAACGTCTGCGCCTTTTCAAGCAACGCGCTGTTTAAAGATGCTAGCAGATAGCAACAAATTGAAGTTTCCCTTGGGGGCAAAGGTATTGAGGGATGATTTTTATATGGATGACCTCATAAGTGGAGGAGATTCTGCAGAAGAAATCTTAAACATATACACAGAAGTCAGTACCATTTTTCAAGAAGCGGGATTTGAGTTGCGGAAGTGGTGGACAAACGAGAAACTACAACTCGGACGCATACCAGAAAACCAGAGGGAAATTCCACTACGAATCAATGACGCTGACATCATAAAGACGTTAGGAATCAAGTGGAACCCCCAGAGTGATCAGCTGCAGTATATGGTTCCAGCAATACAATTCGCGAAGAATATTACTAAGCGTGTCATTCTAGCGGAGTTGTCCACGCTTTTCGATCCGTTGGGTTTAATTAACCCCGTAATTGTAAAGGGTAAGATTATCGTACAGAATCTGTGGGTAAAAAAGGTTAAGTGGGATGAATCGGTCCAAGCTAGAGTCTTTAGCGAGTGGGAATTGTTTCGAAGTCGGCTTAAAGAACTAAAGGGTATTAGGATTCCACGATATGTACTAACTCCACAACCCAGGTCAGTACAAATCCACGGATTCGCGGATGCATCATTGCGCGCCTACGGATGTTGTATCTACATACGAACAGTAGATGAATTGGACCAAGTGCACTGTCAATTATTGAGTGCAAAGTCTCGAGTTGCTCCAATTAAAACCGAAAGCATTCCGAGGTTAGAATTGTGCGCTGCGGAGCTGTTGGTGGCGCTTCTTGTTAACATTATGCCAAACTTAGTCCATATAGTTGAGGAAATTTTTCTGTGGACAGATTCAGAAATAGTGCTATGTTGGTTGTCTGCACATCCGTCTACAAAAACTTTGTAGCTAATCGAGTATCTAAAATACAAAGCGAGCTGCCGGCAGCAGTTTGGAAACATGTTGGCTCTAAACAGAATCCAGCTGACATCATATCCAGAGGAGCATTTGCGAGCGAGTTGTTGGAAAGTCGGTGGTTTTGTGGTCCAGAATTTCTATATCTGCCGAAAACGAAATGGCCGGAGAAGGATTGTTCCAAAATCAGTACGAGTATTCCTGGCAAAAGAAAGGGAGAGACTGCGCTATTAGCTGCTAGAGTATCTTCCGAATTCAGCGAAAACAACCTGAAATATACTGACTTTCAAAAGGTATTACGGGTCTTTGGGTACGTGAGTCGATGGATAGCTAACCAGAATAAAACTGTAGAGCGATTATCAAACGTATCAGAGAAAGGGAAGGTTAATATATTCGACACAAGCTGCACCCCCTTACTCTCAGCGAATATACTGAATGACGCGTTGACTAGGATACTTTGGCACGTCCAACAGAAAGCCTTTAAAGAAGAAATTGAGCAGTTGGAAAATGAGAAGTCGATTAGCCCAAAGAGTTGTATCAAAAATCTTAACCCCTTCCTAGATACAAATTCTGTAAAACTACTCCGAGTTGGTGGGCGTTTGCAGAATGCGAACATTCCTTACCTTGTGAAATGTCCCATCCTACTCCCGAAATCTAACCTATTTGTCAAAAATCTTGTTGTTTATTTGCACAGGAAAAATTACCATGCTGGGCCCCAGGCACTAGTTGCAATCATCAGACAGCGCTTCTGGGTTCTGGATGTGCGCAGATTGGTGAAGAAGGTGGTAGACAACTGTCTACATTGTTTCAGGTATCGACCGAAGTTATCAAGGCAAATAATGGGAAACCTTCCCGTTGACAGAGTGCAGCTGTCTCGACCGTTCCACAAAACAGGTGTCGACTTTTGCGGCCCGTTCCATTTAACATTGAGGCGTCGAGGGCAGCGAACTTACAAGGCGTATGTTGCGATGTTCGTGTGTTTTGCCGTCAAGGCAGTACATCTGGAGGTGGTATCCGATCTGTCCACACAAGGTTTCATAGCAGCCCTCAAGAGGTTTGTCGCGCGACGGGGACTATGTAGTGATATCTTCTGCGACAATGGGACGAACTTCGTTGGAGCCCGAAATGAGCTGGCAGAATTCCGACGGCAGTTTTTGAAGCAGCAGACCCAAAAGGAGATTGCAACATGGTGTGCAGCGGAGCAGATACATTTTCACCATATCCCGCCTAGAGCACCTCATTTTGGGGGTCTGTGGGAGGCAGCCGTAAAGTCTGTCAAAACTCATCTCTTTCGTACAGTTGGGCTAGCTTATTTGACGTTCAAAGAGCTGTCCACGGTCGTGGCGGATATCGAGGCAATTCTAAACTCTCGACCCCTCTGCGCTATGTCGACCGATCCAAGTGATGAAGAAGTGCTGACTCCAGGGCATTTTTTGATCGGTGCTCCTCTAAATGCGATAGTAGAACCATGCATAGAATCTGAAGGAGTTAGCGATCTTAGAAGATGGCGACGTTTATCCCAGATTAAGAAACATTTCTGGGCTCGTTGGTCTAAAGAGTATTTGCTAGAACTTCAAAAACGAACGAAGTGGAAGGCGTCGGAAGCGAATGTCAAATTGGGTACTCTGGTCTTGATCGCAGATGACAATATACCAGCTCAACAGTGGTTGATGGGAAAAATCATCAAAGTTATTGCCTCACAGGATGGGAAAATTCGAGTGGTCGACATAAAAACAAAGAATGGTATCCTGCGGAGGGCTATTCATCGTCTAGCGCCCTTGCCGATAGAAGGTTAAAGTCTCTGTAGCAGCTGAGACTTCAAGGCGGGCAGAATGTTAATTGTTGTTGTTGTTTTATTTCAAACATATTTGTAAATTAAGTATTTTTTCTTGAACTTTGTATAAAAAATTCTTAGAGCGATTATGTTTAAAACAAGCATGTTTATTGTGAATGAGGGAGGCATTGTTGAAGTTCTGGTATTCAGTCCCTGTAGATTCCGGCGAAAGATACTCTGGAAGTGAAACAGAGGCACAACTGGTCAGGAGAAAGTACGGCCGAGGATTCGAAGTCGGATTGTAAAACCGTCTAGTCGCTTGTTGAGACCTAACAATAAAAAGTTGAAGAGTTATAACGTTTTTTGAGAAACAGTAGTTTTTTTTTCTTAATCGAAACCATCGGACAAATCGGGAAGACATTTTTTATAGTCGAAAGGTCGCAAAAACTATTGCGATTAAACAACAATAATGGCATGATTTTAAAGACAGAGACAAATAATCAAAAAATAATTCAGTTAGATGGCGTGATTAAGACGAAGAAAGAGAATTAATTTTTATCAAAAATAAGAGACTATAAATATGTGTATGTTTGTACCCTTACATTAAATTTTTAACAGTTTTACAGTGCTGTGTGTTTGTTTTCGTCTTTTGTGTTCGTATGCAAAGTTCATTTAATTAATATTATATAAAATAATATTGTTTATTTTTGCACACTTTTTTATTATTTTCGGTTTGGGTTTGGAAGGCGATTCGTATCAGTGTGTGTTTGCACGGCTACATATTTTCAATTTATGGTGCACTAAAAAGGGTAGCAGCGCGGAAAAAACTCAAGATGTGATTACTGATATACAACATAATATTGAGAATAACGGCTACATAGTTGAACTAACCGAACTTGAAAAATCTATTAGCTACATATGTACAAAAATCTTTGTTTTCTGGACGCGTTACGATCGCAAAAAAACTTCAGTTCTGCAATATCAACGTGAGTGGCTGAATGAAAAGCAATCAATTGTATTAAAATGTAATATATTTCAGCAAATGGTGCAAAATGCTCATAGTGGGAGCCCTAAGCTTGATTTTGTGGTATCTTCAGCAAGAATAAAGCTTAGGCGTATAGCTAAGCTGACCGAGATTTACGAGTCTGCTGTTTTGCTGCTTTACGCAATGACCATCAAATGCAAAATGTATTGCAGGCAGATCCCATTGAAGTAATTTCACTTATAATGGAGACCGGCATGTCTAAAAACCAATATTTGCTGATAAGAAACTTTGTGAATAGCAAAATATCTTTTGATTTATTTCCAAGCTATCAAAGTATACTAAGCTCAAAAAAAGAGAGATTCCCGGACAATATATCTGTAGACGAATCTCACGCTGAAGTCGAGCTACAAAGTTTATTAGATAATACAGCGTCGAGCTTATTAGAGCTTCAAGCTAATGTGGTCGAAACAGTCCCTGATAATTATGTTACAAATTTAGTATTAATCGGAAAATGGGGATTTGATGGAAGTACGGGTCATAGTGAGTACAAGCAAAAGTTTTCTAATAATAATTTGGCAGACAAGAGCTTATTTGTTACATCCTACGTGCCTCTCCAACTACTTTCTAAAATTGATCATAAAATAATATGGAAAAATCCTCGGCCGTCGTCAACCATATTGCAGGCCAGTTCGATTTCAGTTCAAAAAAGAGACAACCGAACTTTCAAGAAGAAAATAAATAAACTGGGGCCGACAGAACGTTTGATTTGCAAAAGAAAGATCAGCGTTGAGCACAGCTTACAGCTCACTATGGTAGACGTAAAAGTATGTAACGCCTTAAGTGAGTCATCCTCTGCCAAATGTTATATATGTGGTGCAAATACCACAGATATGAATAATTTGGCAAAATGTTTAAGCAAAGACGTAAAAGCGAAATATTTTGAATTTGGTCTATCTCCACATCAGGCGAAAATACGCTTCTTTGAATACTTTTTACATCTTTCCTATAAGTCCGTTGTCAAAATGTGGCAGGTTTGAGGTCCTGGAAATAAATTACAAGTATTGGAAAGAAAGCAACCAATTCAAAAGGAATTTCGTGAAAAAATTGGCTTAATAGTAGACAAGCCCAGAGATGGGGGCAAAGGATCGTCCAACGATGGGAATGTTGCAAGAAAATTTTTTTCTAACCCAAGATCACAGGAGTTAATGAAAGTCTGATTCATCGCTGTGCTACTTTACTTCAAACGTTGGCATCGGGATATAAAATCAATGTGCACAAATTTAATGAATATACCCTCGATACTGCCAAAGACCTGATCAATTAGTATCCGTGGTACTATTTGCCAGCTACAGTCCATAAATTTTTGATTTTGATTTTGTGACCCGGGCCTATCCCGGACAGATTTATTAAGCTTATTGCAAGCAACCATATACTTAAAACTAACATTTTCACTTAAAAACTAAAGGGTGGGAGCGGTTAAAGAAAGTTAGGACGTGGAAATAAGTATATTCTTGAGGTAGAGTTTGCTGAGATGGTAGTCGGAGAGAGGCACAATATCGTTAACTTCGCGAAGCATCCTAGACATTGGCTCCAGGTGTCCGTAATTCGTTCTGTGAAGATTGAGCCGGAAAAGTGGCACAGACCTAAGATTGCGGGGATTGGTGTTGAAAGAAATAATTTGAAGTAAGGAAGGACAATCGATATTACCTACTAAAATTTGATGAATAAAGAGAATGTCGGCAACTTTTCGGCGTATAGAAAGGGGTTGTAAATTTATAAGTTTCAGCCGGTCAGTGTAAGGTGGTAAGTTTTGGCTATCATCCCAGGGAAGCCCGCGTAAAGCAAACCGTAAAACCTGCGTTGAACAGCTTCTATCCGGAGGATGTGAGTTCTGTAGTAGGGTGACCAAACTTGTCTGGCATATTCAAGAAGAGGCCTAACAAAGGTTATGTAAAGAGATTTGGTAACATAAGGATTGGAAAACTCCTTAGACCAGCGTTTGATAAAACCAAGGACAGAGTTGGCTTTTTTTATTATACTATCAATGTGAGAACGGAAATTGAGTTCTTTATCGCAGATAACACCTAAATCACGCAACTCATTCACTAATGGAGGCGTTTACGGGTATAAGTTATAGCCTGACACTTATTGACGTTAAGCTCAAGAAAATTCTTCTGACACCAAGTACAAAATCTGTCTAGATCTTGCTGCAGTAGTACGCTGTCTGAGGAAGATGATATATATCTAAATGTTTTCATATCATCTGCGTAAACAGATATGCATGAACTTTTAATGATACAAGCAACATCATTAATGGTCAGAATAAATAATAAGGGGCCAAGGTGGCTGCCTTGAGGGACACCAGAGGAGGCTTTAATTGGGTGAGAAACCATGGACTTAAATAGAACATAGTAAAGTCGTTCATTTAAATAGGATTGAACCCAAGTTATAAAGTTTATGTTTAATTCTAGAAGGATTATATCATGAGAAATTCTATCAATGGCTTTGCTGAAATCGGTGTCAATCACATCAACTTCATTTCCAGATTCCAGTGCACATAAAGTGTTTGATACGAATTCCGTTAAGTTGGTGGTCGTAGATCTGCCCTTGAAAAATCCGTGCTGGTTTAGGGAAACAATAGATTTACAATGGAAAAGCATAATGTCATAGATAGGAAAAGGATTGGTCGATAGTTGGAAATATCCGTGGGTGATAGAAAGCTGAAAGAGAGCTGTAAGAGGTTGGGCTAGATGCATTTGACATTTCTTTAAAAATATAGGGGGAACATCATCAGGGCCAGCAGAATAATCATCTTTGAGTTTTTATTTTATCTCTAACTTGCTCTAAAGTTATAGACACTGATTCCAAAGTTGTTTGTGGGCAGCTGTTTAAGTAGGAAAAGTAAAAGTGGTCTGGCTCTTGGTAATGGATGGCGAACGCTTGGCCAAAAATTGCGAAGAGATTTGCAATAATTTGGGGAAAGAATCGTTTGGGGTCGGAAAGGAGTGTGTTGTCCATTCGGTTTAAATAGTTGTCATAGAGAGTTTGGCAAAGTACAGAGAAATTTATTTTGGGCAGACTGGTGTAGAAGAAATCGGTGTCGGAACGCGATTTTAAATAAGAATACCAGAGCTTATTTCTCTTTTTATGAAGAGATCGCAGCTCTTTATTATACCAAGGTGGTGACGATGAGGGATTTCTTTTGGGTAAAAAAGGCACAGATTGGGAGAGACATTTTAAAATTTCGGTATAAAAGGATGCAAGAGCATCGTTTACCGTAAGGTTAGGGTTATTGTAGAGAAAGTTAAAATTGACCATACTGAGGAGGTTGTTCAGTTTGGCGTAGTTAGCCCTATGAAAATTAAAACTGTAAGAATATTCATAGGAAACGGGATTAAAACTATTTTCATATGTCAGCGCTAGAGAAAGGGGAGGGTGGTAACTATCCAACTTAAAAAGCAGATGTTTACTTTCTAAAACGACGCTGTTATCTGTATCAGTGGCGAAGACTAGGTCGAGTTGTTTGCCGATGTTATTGGTGACACCACTTAATTGATATAGACCAGAGCCAGTTAGGCAGTCGATGAAAAGATTTTCTTTATCAGAGGTTATATTTGTTGCATTATAGTAACTTACTGGTCAGTCTGAGCCCATAGAAGCTTAGGTAGATTAAAATCACCTAAAAAAATAACAACGTCATCAGGATCAGCAGCATTAAAAATGCAGTTGATTGCATCAACAGCTAGCTGGTAACCTTGATTTGGTTGAGAGGGGGCGAATATAGCAGCAACAAATATATAGGTTGCGTTTGCAAATAGGAATTCTAGCGCAAACGAATTCGAAGAATGCAGTGGACGATTTTTAAAGGGTCTAGACTCGAGATGAGAGTGTATAGCTAGAAGTACACCACGGCCATATAAATTCTCCTCTTTATCTAGACCATCCTCACGATGTAAAGCGAAGTCTTGGGAAAATAACTCATTATTCTTAATATCAGGGCTGAGATTGGTTTCTGTGAGGGCAAAGATGTCGTAGGGCAGAATCTGCGAATTAAGATACGAGTATATAGCAGAAATCTTAGTTCGTAATCCTCTTACGTTTTGATAATTCAGGGACAGATATTTGGGAGGCTTTGGCAAAGAATTGAGTGGTGGGTTAAGAGCGATGGTAGTTTTTGAAACTAGACCGTGTTCTCTGGAGGTGTAGTATGCGTTTGCAGCTACCATGAGACGCAAAAGAAGAGAGATCATTAGCCACGTCATCAGGAGTCATATCTAATGGCTCATGAAAACGTATAAAAAGTAGCCGCAGATCATTATGATTAGTGGGGAGGCCTTCTTGCAGAATGGAGACCATTTCATTGGTTTTCGTTATACCGTCGATACAGACAGAGTTAGGCTTGTCATGTAGGTAGACGAGTTATAAGCGGACATTATCATATAATCTGCGGTCTCTTAAACGAGAGAGAACATATCGGCCATCTTCCCCAGTATCGATAAGGTGCTTGGTTAACTTGCCTTTAGAGGAAGAATGGGGTCTGAAAAAGAAGGTGGTGTGGTATTAGGGTGGGAGTCTAGCTTAGAACATGGGGAGGGATTTAAAATATGAGAGCGAATAAAGGGTATGCCGTTTTTCTATGAGTGGACTGAGGAGATGTTGGGTTTTGTAAATGACTGGGAGGAGGATCTAGATTGAAAGATACGCGCTTAGGAATTGAGTTAGACGCGGTGGTAGAACGTTTTGTATATACGCGATTGGCAGTATGAATTGAAGGAGGAGTGAAGACAGGAAATGTCCCAACTTTAAAACTCCAATTTGCATCAGGAGTTTGTTTGTTAGGAGTTGGGTTTTTTTTGGAAGAGTTAGGCTTCGGTATAGGGTTAGACTTAAAACTAACATTATTCTGTTTTTTTAGATTTAGTGGATTTTGAGGTAAAGGTTTGTTGTTTCCTGTATTCGGTTTAATTCTTTCCATAGTTAATCCACCCAGATTGATGACGTCGGAAGCAGGGTTGATAAACATCCATTCATATTTTGACGGGATGCTTACCTTGAAGGTGTTGGTGGAGATCTTACGGCAGTTGCTGACATCTATTTTAAATTTAGATTTGAGGAGACTAGTTAGCCTGTTTCGATCGAGGAGTGTTCCTCTTATTAAAAAGGCAACTGACTCAGATTTGTTGAAATTGTTCAACTTTTTTATTCTCGTGTTCCACTCCGAAAGTGTCCATAAGATTCCGAATCTTGAGATTGTGGGTTCAGGAGTTGGTGTAGTAGCATCGTTTACCGAAGAGGGTTGTGGTGGAGGAGAAGATGATCCAGGAGTTACTGATGGTTCCATAATTGCAGATTCAAGCATCTCAGTAAGAAGCGAGGTGTTGTATGATGCAGTTGGTGGGGGCTGGGATTGCACCGGTATATCTTCGATTTTACTGGAAGTTATCCGGATGTGATCAGCAATTTCGATTAACAGCGAGCGTGATTCGGTTATCTCGTTGTTTAAATCGCTTATTTGGCACATGGTGTTCATGAGCAACTGATCATTATTTGGCGGAGAGGTAACGCTGCTTCTGGATGTACTTTGAAGATGAAAATCGAGGCAAGATCGTAGAGAACTTAAAGAGTCTGTTATTTTGAGGATGTAAGATGTTATTATTGATTTAACACTTTGGGATAGAAAATTTTTTAAATCTCCACTAAAGTCATGTCTGCCATTTCGTTTTATTAAATCACTGTTTTGAGCCAACTGCATGGATAAGTTTCTAAATTGACTCTTGTTATAGATTGCAGATTCTTCAACTGATTTCAGAATGTCATCATATTTGGTAAATTGGTTTTGCATTGATTTCAAGGCATGATTGTTTTCTGCCGCAAAGTTACTGACCGAATCACTGAGACACTTAATAGCGAGTATTATGAGGGACGGAGTGATGTCCTCGCACTCATCACAATAAAACAAAAAGTTGTTTTTAAAATCTTTTAGGTACGCAATGGATCTTTTACTCAAGCCAATGCAAAGGGCATGGAATGACTTGCTACAAAGACCACTGCAGATCACCATAACAGCATTTAGGTCACTTGTTAGGGAGCAATTCACACTTCCACATAATTCAGACATGATGACGATGATTGAGTTAGGGTAGGTCAGTTGAGAAATTTTAAAACACAAAAGGCGGTGAATGAGATTTGGGTTAGTTGTTAATTTCACTTTAATAAACAAATCGAGTCAGCAGAACACAACAAAAAGCGATGACCGAGAAATAGGTTGTGCGAATTATTGCAATCAGGCAGGAAAAAAAATTAAATGGAAATAAATTAGCAGAGCGAAATTTAAACACGTCTGAACTTAATGAATGAACAACAGCGATTGTGAAGTATTAATGCATGGATCTGCTGTGATAGAGAATGCAATAGTATCAATTGGAGAGCTCTCAGAGGAAGCTGCAGAGTCAAACAATAAAGAATTTAAAAAATGTAAACTACAGCATAGCCGAAAAATGTCACGCATGTTGACAAACGTCGACATTATGAACACTCTACTTTTACGTTCAGATCCATTTATAACAGGGCAAAGAGAACTTGGAAAGAGCGATAAATCAAAGTTATTGGAATCTGTTTATGACCTTCTACATGACACAATATAATCTTTGTCAATTACATGTACATTTTTTTTTATTAACTTCTTCCGACTTATTGTTATTTTTTATGGCTTATTAAACATTAAGATATATATGGTTTTAATTATTTGATGCACATAATTACAAAAATGTATTTTAAAAATTATACTTTCTCTTATTTATTTAATTATTTCATTTGTAATGCTTTTTTGACAAATGCAGTGTCCAGGTAATTACACGTCACCGTTTTGCTATCCACCTTACAAGTCGCCGATTGCTCTAATTTTTTTAGACTATGTTCACAACATTATTTAAGAATTTTGATGAAAATTTCGCTACGATATCTCAACGGGAAGTATTTATGGCCGCTGTCCCATTCAAGCGGAACCAGTCTGCATTGTGATGCAATTCTTAAAATGCCAAAACCTCAAAATAAAGGGGATGTTATGAGACTTCTTGGTCTTTTCAAATATTTAGCTAGGTTCATACCCAACTTATCAAAAATGACGGCTAATCTTCGGGAGTTAACAAAAACTGAAACCGTTTTTAATTGGAATCAAAATCACAATAGGGTATTGTCCACATTAAATAAAATTATTTCATCTGAACCAGTCTTGAAAACTTTTGATCCAAAAGGAGCAATATTAATACAAACTGATGCGTCTAAAGATGGTTTAGGTTGTGTATTGTTACAAGACGGGCATCCAGTGGCTTATGCATCACGTACGCTAAGTCCAAATGAACAAAAATAGGCACAGATAGAAAAAGAGCTCTTAGGTATTGTGTTTGCGTGTACTCATTTCCATTTCTTTTTATACGGCCGTGATTTCATCGTGCATAGTGATCACAAACCTCTAGAAAGTCTTATTACGAGGGATATTGATGATGTGACTCGCAGACTTCAAAGAATATTCATGTTTCTATTAAAATATCCTTTGAAAATTATTTACAAGCCCGGTAAAGAACTGTTAATGGCTGATTGCCTTTCCCGTGCACAGCTTTCACAACAAGAAGAAGTAGTTAATCTAACTGGTATTATTCACACAGTCTCCAGAAATGTTTGTTTTTCTAAAGAAAATATTTTAATTTGTAGAGTAAAACTATTAATGAAGACAGCGAGCTTAAGAAAATTTTCTCTTACGTATAAAAGGAATGGCCACTGTATAAACAATTAAGTGAATTGGAAAAACAATTTCACAAATATAAATCGGAGTTGCACTTTGAAAATGGACTACTTTTCAAGAATCACAAGCTTACCATTACTATGGACTTGCAAGAAGTTATAACCAATTGGTTACATGCACCCCACCTAGGTATTGAAAAAACGCTAGTGAGAGCACGAATGCTATATTTTTGGCCAAAAATGACAGAACAAATTAAGGCTGTAATTGAAAATTGCGCTACATGTGAAAAATTTAAAAAAAAATAATTGTAAAAAAAAACCTTAAAGCCGGATGAGTCTCCCACTTATGCGTTTCAAAAAATTGCTATGGACACTTTTGAATATGCCGGAAAATATTTCCTTTCTATAATTAACTCTTATTCCAACCGTTCACATATTCTCGGTATCGGGGTGAAGCTGTGGTTGTATATATAAATTGACTTATTTATCAAGTAATACTATTATTTTAGTGCATTCATGTAAAATTTCATATAAATGTGATTATTAATTCGCGTTTTATCTCTAGTTAAACAGAATCATAATGGCAACTGAGACGATGATGGTGAAAATTGAGCATCGCGCTGTAATTAAATTTCTCACTAAGCAAGGAAAAAGTCAGAAAACTATTCATGAAGAGATGGTGGCTGTTTACCAGGGTTCCGCACCTTCATTATCAACTGTGCAAAAGTGGTCAAGTGAGTTCAAGAGAGGCAGAGAGAGCATTGAAGACGACCCTCGCTCCGGCGCCCCTGCTACTGCTTGTACGGGAGAAAGCATCAAAGAAGTCGAAAAACTTGTTCTTGAGGATGCCCGAATAAAGGTGAAAATGATAGCAGAGATCACCAAGCTTTCAATTGGTACCATTCACACCATTCTTCATGACCATCTTAACCTTTCAAAGGTCAGTGCAAGATGGGTGCCACGAATGCTCACAGCGCCTCAGAAAAAAGTGAGAATCGCATGCTTTAGAGAGCTTTTGGAGATGTGTAGTGAGAACGCGGACGGTTTTATGGATCGAATTATTACTGGGGACGAAACATGGGTCCACCAGTATGACCCTGAAAGCAAACAAGAGTCCATGCAGTGGCATAAAAAAGGAACAGACCCCCCGAAGAAGTTCAAATTCACTCCGTCTGCCGGGAAGCTCATGGCCACAGTTTTTTGGGACTCAAAGGGAATCTTGCTCATTGAGTACAAAAAAAAAAGGTGAAACCATCAACGTCACATCCTACGCTTCCACTTTGCATAATTTGCGGGAGGAAATTAAAAAGAAAAGACGGGGTAAACTCGCAGCGGGTGTGTTGCTTCTTCATGACAACGCTCCTGTTCACACGGCGCGAGTTTCCAAGGCTGCTGCGCGAGATTGTGGTTTCGAAGAAATCCAACACCCACCCTATAGTCCAGACCTTGCCCCTAGTGATTATTTCCTGTTTCCGGATTTGAAAAAATGTCTTCGTGGAAAAAGATTTTCGGATGATGAAGAACTCAAGTCGGCAATAAATGGGTATTTTGCAGAGAAAGAGGAAATTTATTTTTTTTGAGGGTTTAAAAAAGCTTATCTCAAGATGTAACAAATGCATTGATGTTAGGGGAGATTATATTGAAAAATAAAAACAATTTAAATTGAATTCGCATTTTCCTTCATATCGATACCGAGAATATATTGAACGCCCCTCGTAATGTTGTTCCCGTTCCTGAAACTCTATCAAAAATACAGTCGATGAAAAGGAAACCTGAAGATTAACTCAGACGTACGCCTAGAAGGCCTAAGTTGTTGCAGACGGGCAGGCAGACAGGACTACATGTTTTACTACGGCAAAATATACAGAGAATGAGTCCCATCTTCATTCGATGGATGCAATTCTGAGCTTGAGAATGAAGTCTTCGCTGGTGTGGCAGAAATCAGTACGAAGGATGCCTTGATGAGTGATGCTTGTGAAGAGTGGAAGTACATAATGGAGGCGGAAGTGATGAGTCTAATTAAAAACAAAACTTGGCAGATTGCTAAGAAGCATAGCTCTGATGACAAGTAGAAAGACGCAAAGCCCAGTTAGTAGCAAAAGAGTATAGTCAAAAATTTGGCGTCAATTACCATCAGAATCTTGCAGACGTTGCGTTTGTTTTTAGCTCTTTCAATTCAGTTTAGATTAAAGGTTTGGCAATTTGATGTGGTGGCGGCATATTTAAACGGGACGTTGGATGAAGAAGTTTTCATGAGAATTCCCGTGATATGGAATGAGATGCCGGAGAGGATAATTTCTAAGCAGGGTAAAAACTCGAATTTTGGATATCGATTAGAGCAAATGCGGAAGGATATACGTGGTGGTGGCAATACATGCAAGTTGCAGAAGGCTCTATATGGACTACGTCAATCTGGACGTCAGTGATACGTAAAACTCAGTGACAAACTCCTAAGTTGGGGATTAAAACCAACAAAGGATGAGCCGTGTCTATTTTATAAATATTGTGGAGATAATTTGCTGCTTGTTCTTGATGAATGACATACTAGTTGCATCAACTGAGAAAAACCACAAAATGAATCTGCGTAACAGTCTGCTAGTTGGAGGAGTTCGAAATAAAAGATCATGGGCTTCCTTAGTATTGTCTTGGACTCGAAACAAATCAAGGTGAAGGAAAAATCGAGCTTTCGCAGTCTGGATATGTACTGGGACTACTCAAACACTACTGGATGGACAAGTGTAATCCGGTGTCGACAGCTTCCGAAGTTAACATGCATATTGACAACGATAGTAACTGTGGATTGCAGGAAAACTGTCCATACCGTGAGCTAATTGATGCCCTTATGTATTTATCAGTGGCAACACGCCCGGACATTGCGAATATCGTTTCGAGGTTGGCACAATTTACTAATAAACTAAATAAGTTACACTGGCTATCTGCAAAACGTGTTTTGAGGTATCTTGCTGGAAGTGGAGACATTGGATTGCTGTACAGGAAAACATATGAACCCATTATTGGATACACAAATGCTGACTGGGGTGGCTGTGCTGTTGACCGTCGTTCTTACACAGGATACGTATCCTTACCTACTGGTGCTGCTGTAACATGAAAGTCACAAAAGCAGCGGACTGTTGCGCTGTCGTCAACAGAGGCAGAATATGTAAGTTTAGTGGTGGAGGTGGCGAAGGAGGCTATTTATTTGCGTAGGATACTATGTGAGCTCGAGTTACGTGAGTGGGCTTATATAACTATTTTTGTTGACACTCGAGGAGCTCAATGTTTGGCGAATGATCCAACATCATCCTGTCCATGAGTAGATTATTTCTAAGATGTCCAACGGAACAAATGAGTTTCTTCCCCGGGTGCTTGGATTGGTCTTAAAACATGCGAGGATTTTTTTGTTGATTGATTTGAGGTTTGAGAGGGCGTTTTGAAGATCAATGTCCATCTAATTGGGTTGCCAACAAAAAACACGTCGTTTTTTGGTTTCTACACAAAAGGTTGGCAATGCTATACTAATGACAAGCTTCTGTCACTTTGACATACAAAAATTAATGTCCTCTTCCAGTGAGTAAATAAATAGAATATTTTGTATATTATTGTAAATCATACTGCGTTTCGCTCTTCCTTTATTAATAGTCAGCTTGGTCGATCTGTAAGGGAATTTTATCTTTTTTGAAGGCAATACGGATATACGTCAGACATTACAAACTCAATATGCTTTCAAACACAAGCAGGTTTGTGGTTAGTACGTCTCACCATTTTAAGATGATTAGATTAACGCCAGAACAACGCGTGCATATTGTGCAAACTTGATATGAAAACCATGGTTCAGTTCGCCAGACTTATCGTGCGCCACGTCCATTTTACGGTCGACATACGAGTAATCGTCTATCTGAGCAAGTTATTCGGAACACGATGAATCGTTTTTGCACCACGGACACTCTAGTAAATAATACGCATCCCCAAGGACGACAAACAGTGCGAACAGAAGAAGTTATAGCCGTTGTAGAGCGCAGTGTTGGGGAGAATCCGAATGAGTCGATTCGCCATCGTGCACAGCAATTGGAGCTTTGCCCATCCACTTTATGGAAGATTTTAGGGAACGATCTTGGCTTAAAAGCTTATAGGATCCAGCTTGTGCAAGAGCTGAAACCGCGTGACCATTATACGCGTCGTAGGTTCGGGAATGGGCCGAAAACATGATTCAGCTTGATCCACATTTTCAACGCAAAATTTTGCTCTCCGATGAGGCCCATTTTTTGTTAAATGGATTTGTTAACATGCAAAATTGCCAAATTTGGAGTGGAGAAAACCCAAAAGCCTTTGTCGAGATGCCCTTAACCATTAAAACTACTGTTTGGTGTGCTTTATGGGCTGGTGGTATCATCGGTCCATATTTCTTTAAGGACGATGCCGGCCAGAATGTTACCGTTCCCCAGTTGAATGGCATTGACGTGACAGAGCCTTGGTTTCAACAAGATGGCGCAACTTGCCACACGGCGCGCGACACCATCAAATTATTGCGGGAAACATTTGCTGAGCGCATAATTTCGCGTAATGGACCTGTGAACAGGCTTCCACGATCCTGTGATCTCACACCTTTACTTTCTTTGGGGGTTGTTGGAGCAGATAGAGTTCGTTTTTAGCTATCGCTCGTTTTGCTCGTTGTCACGGTTGCGGATTGCACAATTTTCAATTTCAATAACCGCATAGTTTAAAATAACCCGAATAAAACGTATTCCATATACGGGGAAGAAGAAGATATTCGAGGTTGACGATCAGAAAGTCGGTATGATCGCTCATTTTGGCGCCCAACGTGGGGCTCGATAAGATAAAAAATAACTTCGGAAGCTCTCAGGCAACAACCTTTTTTTGGACGGATTCGGCAATCGTTCTGCATTGGATTGCAACTCATACGTCGAAGCTCAGCACGTTTGTAGGGAATAGAGTGGCAGAAATACAGGAGGAATCGCGAGATATAATCTGGAGACACGTTCCCACTCTCGAAAATCCAGCAGACATCGTGTCTAGAGGCTGTACAGTAGAGGAATTAAGAAGCTCCATATGGTTTCAGGGTCCTAGATACTTACGTCAACAGGAAGAAAATTGGCCGTCGATTGTTCAACTGAATCTCTCTCCAGAAGATCTTACGCTAGAGAAGAGAAAATCAGTTCTCATCTGCACACAGCCAAAGCAAAATTTTTTGTTGGAATTAGTAGAGCGTTGTAGTTCATATACAAAACTTCTTCGAATTGTTGCATATGTTGTTCGATTTTGCAGTCGTTTGAGGAACAAAACAAGTCACATCAACAGCATGTTAACTCCTTCGGATTTGAACGAAGCACTTTTATTTGTAGTCTCGGCAGTACAAACTACTTGTTTCGCTGAAGAAATAGTATCCATCGAGAAGAATGGAAACCTGAAGGGCAGTGTAAAGTGGCTTAATCCGTTCGTTGAGAAGGTCAACAATTTGCGTTTGCTAAGGGTAGGTGGACGACTCAAACATGCGGACATTTCTGAGGATTGTAAATACCCTCTTTTGCTCCCACGAAATAACGAATTCAGCAAACTTCTCGTTAGGTATCTGCATCGGTCAAATTATCATGCGGGGGCGAAGTCGCTTGTGGCACTGATAAGGCAGCGATTTTGGATAGTAAATGCAAGGGAACTCTCTAGGCAGGTCGTCCGGCAATGCATACATTGTGTAAAGTATAGGCCAAAATTATTGGAGCAAATGATGGGAAATATACCTCGGGAGAGGTTGACAGCTTCACGTCCCTTTTTGGTTTGCGAAGTCGACTTCTGTGGTCCAATCAACACTTACTTAAAGATTAGAGGCAAGGTAACTTACAAATCATACGTGGCCGTGTTTGTATGTTTTTTTTCTAAAGCGGTTCTTTTGGAGGCAGTAACGGATCTTTCGGCAGATGCGTTTATTGCGGCCTTAAAAAGGATGATAGGTCGTAGAGGACTTCCGAGTGACATTTATTGCGATAACGCGACAAATTTCGTAGGGGCCCATTCAAAACTTCTCGAATTGCGCAATATATTGATGAAGAAATCCTCACAAGAAATTATATCTAATTTTTGCACTAATAGAAATATAAATTTCAATTTTATACCCCCCAGGCCACCGCACTTTGGAGGCATTTGGGAGGCGGCCGTCAAGGTCGCCAAGGGCCACTTGTATAGCAGTTTGGCCGGAGCCAAACTAACGTTCGAGGAGTTGTCAACAGCACTAGTCGAAATCGAGGCGGTCATGAACTCGAGGACAATTACGCAGATGACGTCAGACCCAAACGACTTCGAAGCACTCACGCCAGGTCACCTTCTCATCGGGTCTTCCCTAAAGGCCATTCCCGACCTACCAACAGAGGTCTTGGACATCAGCTACATCCAGCGATGGCGAAGGATAAATGCCGTGAAGACACACTTTTGGAAACGATGGTCGGCGGAATATGTCAACGAGCTGCAGTGTTGGTCCAAATGGTTCACACCAAGTCCAAACATAGAGCCTGGTACTCTAGTCATCATTCATGACGAAAATATGCCTCCTCAAAGGTGGCAGATGGGGAGGATCAGCAACGTCATCGAAGGCCAGGATGGGAGAGTCCGAGTGGTAGATATAACGACATCCAGAGGTACCATGCGTCGCCCAGTATGCAAACTAGCAGCCTTGCCAATTTGAAAGGCAGTGCTTTCAAAGGGGCCGGAATGTTGGAGCAGATAGAGTTGGTATAACTTTTGAATTTCCCGCGAAAATTATACCAATCGCCATATTTTTTTTGTATTATAAAATTGTTGACTAAATAAAGCTCATAAAAACTGTTGTTCAAACAAGCCTATAAAAACCTGTAAGAAATAAAAAGTTTTCTCTTTTTTGTAAAACCACACTGGTGGAAGCCTCGTTTTTTGTTACTCTCGCTCGTAAAACCACATTGGTGGAAACCTCGATTTTTCGTTTTTAGCTATCGCTCGTTTTGCTCGTTGTCACGGTTGCGGATTGCACAATTTTCAATTTCAATAACCGCATAGTTTAAAATAACCCGAATAAAACGTATTCCATATACGGGGAAGAAGATATTCGAGGTTGACGATCAGAAAGTCGGTATGATCGCTCAGGGGTATGTGAAGTCAGTAGTCTATGCCGATAAACTAGAGACGTTGGACGATTTGAAAGTCAACATTAGCCTTGTTATTGCTGATACGAGTATGTTATTGCAGTTGCTTGATAAAGTTGTCGAAAATTGGACTTTATGATTGCGCTTCATTCGAGCCAGCCGTGGCGCGCATATGCCCGATATCATACTTAAACACTAATGGCAGACAATTATCTATTAAATGAAGCCATAATTATAGACATTAACAATAGCTTCGGGTGTTTTATTTGATATTCAATTTGTATAACTCTAAAAAAAACACCCTTATAACAGACACTTCTATCTTATTTTCTTATTTTTGAACGTGAAAAGGTTGCTTTCTTTTTTTCCATATTTTTGAATTTTCTTAAATAGAAGAAGAACAGCTACTTTTATACATTCCTTCACACTCGTAATTTTTTTTTCTCGGATTTCTTGTGAAAGTTACAAAAAGAAAAGAGCAATCCATTAGATATTGTTGCGTCAGCCTTGGGATAGTCTACAAAACTGAAAACATCTTTTAAAAAATCGTCACAATCACTTGTCGACTTTTAGGCTATTTTTTTTAAAGAAAACTAATCGAACAAATTCGAAATTGACCAATCGGCAGTTAATTTTTAAATCAGTCCCAATCACAGTTAACATATTTTGAAACACTTAATCCTTGCCTTGATCGGGTGCGTTTTCCTCTTGTACTACTAGCAACACTGTCACGATCCGAGTATCCGTCAGCGCAATTGTCTGTTGATTGTTTATTGAATGCACTTAGATGTTTCCTTTGTTCACTATTGTTAAGTGTATTCAACGAACCATTGAATAGACTTCCACTTTTCATTTTACAATCACAAACTGGGGAAGGAGATGAAACTCAAAACACTCTTAACACTTAAAACACAACAAAACAGAATAGAATAACAAGGAAAGTCCTTTAGAAAACCACCAATTCGGGGGGGATACGTTCGCGGGTGTTTAGTAACAGACAATCTTCTTCCCCGGATACAATGAAGACGACGATTGTCAGTGGTATAAATGACGACATGGCACTGTGGTGGCTTATATAGACTCGGTTTTTAAGAAATGAGGGCAGGCGAAATCCGTTTTTTTTAATGACTTTCGTACCATGAAGTGCCGAATTCCACGGCATAATTTAACCATTCAATGGAATTTATTTTTGTCTCCTTTGAAGGGACCACAGTGGCGGCGCACTTTCAATTTTCTTCCAATGAAATAGTGGAGTAAATACGAGTATTTATGTGAAGTAATGGAGAATTAGCTATGGTGTTAATTAAAATATTTTTTTTGAGATTAGTTTTTAATTTTTTACATTTTTATATCATGGAAAGATGGAAAACATATTTAGTTACAAAATCTGATTGGTTTGACCTATGGCCGTGTTCCAGATTGACAGTATTATTAGCATACGATAAGACATTAATTAATAATTGATCACAATGCTTCGATAATTGCTTTTCTGTAACACAATGCGTTTAATGTGTAATTGTAAACTACATCTCAGCCTTGCTCTCCGTTCAGGATGCTGATTGCTTCATTTACTTCTAATTCGTACGAATCAAAATATTGTTTGCGGAGTTCTTTAAGAAGTGGTCAAACCGCGATAAAGTGTATTATATCCTCTCTCTCTCCCTGAGATAACAAGTATCGTACGTATAGGTCTGTGGTATAAAATTCAGGTTGACTCATTCCGCTTGCATTTTAAATATACCAAAAGTTCCTCGATCAAAAGTTCCCGGAATTTGTTCAGAAAATTAAAAATACAAGTTTATTCATCTAAATATGTATTCTCCCCTTCTAAGTAATCCCCATCGATTGCAACAAACTTATGCCAGCGCTTGATCTCGGTGCTGAAACGCGTTCCCCGTAGTGGTTTTTTAACTCGATTGAACAGAAAGAAGTCACAGGGAGCCAAATCAGGTGAATGCGGTGGCTGGTGGATGGTATTTCTTGCATTTTTCGTCAAAAAATTACGAATAATGATGGCACTATGCGACGGTACGTTATTATGGTGCAAAATCCACGAGTTTTTTGCCCACAATTCTGGTCTCTTTCGGCGAATTGCTTCACGAAAACGTCTCATAACGCCCAAATAATACTCTTTGTTTACTGTCTGGCCTTCTGGCAAAAATTCATGATGCACTACACCGTTGTAATCCTTCTTTTTTGACTGAATACGACGTGATTTTTTTGGTCTCGGCTCATTTGGTGAACGTCATTCACTTGCCTGATGTCTGGATTGCATGTCGTTCTCATAAACACCCGTCTCGTCTCCATTAATGATCCTTTTGATGAATGTGGGATCACCTCCTTTGCGACGTCAACACGGTCTCTTTTTTGCATGAAATTGAGGTCTTTTGGCACCAACTTTGCTGCTACACGACGGAAACCCAAATCATTATCCAAAATGTCTTTGACAGATCCATAGGCAATGTTCAAGTCCTCCGCTATCTCTCTGATTGTTAATTTGCGGTTACTGACCAACATTTCTTCAACATGGTTTCGTCGGTTTTCGATGTCGTGGCAGACCACTGCATTCGTCATCTTCGACTGACTCACGACCACTTTTGAACCGCTCGTGCCACTGGTAAGCGACCGTTTTCTCTAGAGAATCGTTGCCGAAGCACTTTTCCAACATTTACAACGTTCGTTGTTGCAAATTTAAATCCATTTCGAAAATTGTAAAAAATCGCCAACGCAGCCACAGATAGATTTTTTTTTTATTTTTTTTTTTTTATAATGAGCGCGCGCTCAAGGGGTTTCAGTACCCTTAAGGTGATTGTACACAGCGCGGGCAAAGGAAATTTAGGGAGGAAGAAAAGAGAGGTACCGATGTACATTGTTTTTAAATGTTTGCAAGTTATAACGACCAGGAAATACAGAGATCGGCAGGGCATTCCATAAGCGAGTTGTACGGCTTAGGAACGAAACACGATATTTTAGAGTACGTCCGAAAATGGGCTTGAGGGTATACTGATGAGCATTCATAGCGAAACGGGTGTTACGGTTGAAAGTTTGAATGGGCGGAATGCTACTGGCGATTTCAGTGGAGCACTGGTGGTGGAAGTAGCGATAAAACAAAGTGAGACACGAGACATTTCGTAGGTGTTCGAGGGTGTCCATTGATTGACTGATATTAGTATCGTCAATAAGTTTTATCGCACGGTTTTGAATCCTATCTAGCAGGTGCAGAGATGTTTTAGGAGCACCTGACCAGATGTGGGAGTTGTACTCCAATTTTGGGCGGATGAATGCCTTATATATTGAGGCCAGATCAGAGGGGGTAAAATATTTCTTACATGGCTTGAGGAAACCTAGACATTTCGCAGCATTTTTGGCGACATCAAATATGTGGTCATTCCAACGTAAGTTGTCATTGACACACATACCGAGAATGGAAAGTTTTTCGGTTTCGACGATGCAAGTGCCATTCATAGATAATGGCTGGGTGTTTAAATTTCGCTTTAAAGACAGCAGACAGCATTGTGTTTTGCAAGCATTATATTCCACTCTATTGATAGTTCCCCAATTGGTTATGCTGTTGATATCGGAATTTAATGAGCTTAGCATACTCTGCCGTTCTCGTACTACAGCCGAAGAGCAGGGCCGTGAGTCCGGGAACGAATATGAAAAGCAGAGAGTACTGTCATCAGCAAAGGAATATATTGGATTAGAAGTAGCAGACAAGAGATCGTTAATGAAAATTAAAAAGAGTGTCGGTGACAGAACAGAGCCCTGGGGCACACCAGTATTTATTTTGTGAATATCAGAATTGAAACCGCCCAAGACAACTTGAATTGAACGTTCCGAAAGGTAATTTCTAATCCATTGAAGAAGAGAGTCGTCGATCCCAAATGCACGCATTTTCGACAAAAGAGCCTGATGCCAAACTCTGTCAAATGCCTTAGAAATATCAAGTGCAACTATCTTGCTTTCGCCAGATTGATGTACGCTTTGGTTCCACTTTTCGGTGAGACATGCCATCAAATCACCAGTGGATCTGTTGCTACGAAAACCGTACTGCCGGTCATTGAGAAGTTTTCGTGTTTCGAGATATTTCATGAGCTGACGATTTATCAGTGTTTCCATGAACTTGGAAAGAAGGGACGTAAGTGCAATGGGTCTGTAGGAGGAGAGAGAAGATGATTCGCCTTTTTTAGGGACGGGCTGGACAAATGCTGTTTTCCATCGGAAAGAGTCTTAAAGAGTGAGATTGATGAAACAGCTTACGCAGTGGTTTTGCCAGCGAGGAAGAACACCTCTTCAGAAGAAGGGGAGATATACCATCTGGACCAGCGGATTTATGTATGTTGAGATCTTTAAGTACTCTTGCTACTACACGAGTGCGAAAGTAGATTCGTCCCATTGAAGATTCGACGCACTCAAGTGTAGGCGGAGACAAAGCATAATCTGGGAGTGTTGAGCTGGCCGCAAAGTGTGCAGCAAGCAGATTGGCCTTATCCAAAGAGCTGACAGCTGGAATGTCATTGTAAATGAGCGTTGGGATGGAGAATGAGGCGGAATTTCTAATGTTTTTGACGAACGAACAAAAATTTTTACTGCCTTTGGGACATTGCAGTATTTTTTGCCTCAGTTTTTGGTCGTATAGGAATTTCACACGCTTAAGAAAGGCGTTGCAGTCATTTCTGGCTCGTTTCGGTTCTCCTCTGTCGGGTTGGTCTTGTAGGACAGAAAAAACATTTCTCTAACCCTGACAGCCTTTTTACAGCTCGAGTCGTACCATGCCTTTTCTTTTGGTTTGATACTCGTCATCCGATGAGGAATAAAGGATCTCATTCCAAAGAGAATGGTGTCTGTAATCATATCAGCAGCGGCATCCACGTCGTTATCGAGGAAGCATAACGACCAGTTAAAATTCCTAAAGAAGCTGTTAAGACCGCTCCAGTTGGCTTTCTCGTATTGCCATACGGTTCTTTTAGGAATTTTTTCTCTAACTGTGTGGTCGGTGTACGAGAAATTAGCTGATATGACACAATGGTCCGACGAGCCTAGAGGGGAGAGCACATCAATGGTGTACTTATCAGGGTGAGAAGTTAAAAACAAGTCCAGGGTGTTGGCGGTATGACTATCAACGTCTGGTATTCGCGTGGGCTCATTTACAAGCTGCGTTAAGTTGTTTTCCGCAGCGAAGATCTCAACACACCGTCCTTCGGGTGTTGTCTGTCCAGAATGTCGAAGCCACCCAGAATTGTGTATATTGAAGTCGCCCGTAATAACGATTTCAGTATGAGGATACAGGGATACAATTCTTTGAATGGAGTCAGACAGCGCATCAAACTCGTTAAAGGTTGAATTGCTGTCCAGTTTGGGGCTTCTATAAATAAAGCAGTCTACAATGTGCTTGCGGAGATGGAATTTTAACCACATGAAGTTGAATTCCGGATTGGAACATGGATCACATTGTGTTGGAGTTTGGTCACTACGCACAGTTTACATCAGTAAACATCACTACGCACATAAATGGCGAGACCGCGGTGAGAGAAGAATAATGGCACTAGTTCGTAGCCAGGTAGCTTCAGATCAGAATGATCTGAGAGGTGTGGGCGGGGATCTACCTGTGTTTCACTAAGTGCCAAAACAGCTGGTCTGTACTTACAGACGTGGACGTACGCAGAAAAGTGATTACTTTTTAGCCCGCGTATATTGGCTACGTCTACCCTGAATTCCACAGTCATAATCACAGACAAACACAGAAAACACAAACACCGACGATACTAAGCAAGGCTGCGAAGTGGAAATTCTGATGTTGGTTTACCGAATCAAATTGTTGTAGATGTTATGCCCTTACAACAGTATGAAACAGTGCACCAACAAAATTTTCACTCACAACCCCGCTATCCATCAGTTGTACATACACTCAGCCACTGCCCGTACCGTATGGTAATTACAGTAACGGCAGTGACTGAGTGCAAGCAACAGTACTTCGACTAGGAGCGGGTGAGGTGGGATACCCGCACTGTGTAATATTTTGCTTATCACTTTTTTTGTTTTTGTATATTTTTTTTTTTGCACTCGCGCGTTTTTTTTTTTTTTGCTCCACAGCACACAACAATATTGCGAGTGCACTGGTGGAGCTGTGCACTCGACGGTGGTCGACTCGGTACTCTTGGCTACGTAACTTTTGCAAATGTCAAGCTATGACGCTAAGATTTAGAGGGAATGTCAACAACAGATTTACCAACTTAACAAAAAAAAAAACAGAACTCAAATCGGAACAATGGGATCGGAACACGGTGGTTATTCCTGGAACTTTTTGATAAAGGTGGTAGTGCTAATCATATCAGTTGAGTTGTGAGTTGAGAAGTATGTATGTGTCCTCTCCAAGATTGTGATTCAGTCTACTGTTGTGCATTCTACATATAGTGCAATAGCTGCGCGTAGCATTTAAATTTTTCAAACGTGGTGCGCCTTGTTCCTTCCAGTAATAAGTTGAACTTCTTTCTTAATGATATCGGATCCTCATCAGATGCAAATGACAAGTTTAGGCCGCTGTTTGACACTAGTTTCTCCCATTCCTGGACAAGGCTCCTTCTAGACTATAGAGCATGCAGATATACTAGTTTTGACAGTCTTTCTACTTCCAATGTCGTAACCTTTACTTTGTAGTCAAAGTGAAGCTTTAGAGTATCCCAGTATAGAGGAGGACATCCTGTCTCCAGATAGAGCATATAATTGAGGGTACCACACGGTAATTGAAAGATCCCTTTGAGGAAATAACGGAGGACTTTTTCAACAACATGGAAGTGACAGTAGCCCCAAACAAGAGCTCCATAGAAGAGTATGAATGTGGCAACAGTCCCTAATATTTTTGGTTTCTTTAATTTTAAATATAACGACCCGAGATTGTTGAAAGAGCACGTTTTGCCTCAGACTATTTGGTCGTAAGGTGTTTGCCCATATTCAAATTAGATGAAATCAGAACTCCTAGATATTTGTGCACTCTTACTACTTAAATATGATCGCCTTGGAAAGTCCACTTTTCATTTCGGTAAAATCTTCCACCTCCGCTCCTGAATATGACTATCTTTGACTTCTACAAGTTGACAGACAAGTTCCACATCCTGCAGTACTCCTCCAGTCTATTGATCATCAACTGCATTCCATTTTGTGCAATTGTTTCGGCCAGAAAGAACGCATTAATATTCTTAAGGTAGAATTCAATTCCCCCACCTACTACATCTGTGATGTCGTTGATGAATACTATGAATAATAGTACACATAGGACGCATCCTAACATTGCTGCTTCAGATACAGAATCTCCATCCCAAACATTTGCCACGTTTTTATCAGACATTGCACTCAGTATGTTAATAGTTTTACTAGAAACTCCCATCGTATACAATTTATGGAAAAGCGCTTCACGAACAATGGAGTCGAATGCTGCTCGGAAGTATAGACTCTGCTATAATAATTACTGTAAATACCTAGGCCATCGTAGAATGATTATCTAAATCCAGCCTGGTATTCTTGCAACACATTATTATTTCTGACACATTGTGCTAGCCTTTTTTTTTCTTATAATTTACGCGCGCCTAAGAGGTTAGATACCCTTTTACTGTTGCCCGGGCGCGGGCGGAAAAGTAGAAGGAAGAGAAAGGAAAATTGTTTTGTAGTGGTTTGAAACTTAGGTGCGTTTGGTTTCGATATTCGCTCTCCAGGTTTAGTTATAATTCACAGTATTTTTTTCTGTGCTTGAAACCCTACAACAGCCAAATCTACGTGTCAGTGTTATGCCTTCACACGCAGAATTGTTCTGTCTGAGTTCCAATTACACAAATGAAAAACTGACTTGCCATGGGCAGGATTAGAACCTGGACCCTCCGAGTGAGAAGCGATTGCTAGTACCACTACACCACGTCCACCCCGCCTGTTGTAAATTAAAGCACCAAATAGTTTAGCCGAAGTATTCAAAAAGTATATAGGTACCTCTGTAGTTCTAAGGGTCACGGTAATCTCCTTTTTTGTACAGTGGAAAGAGTATTGCCCTTTTGAGTCTTTCCGGAACATCTGCGTTATTAAATATTCGAACCTGTAGCTTTTCTAGTCTTTGCATTTTTGATGACATTTTGCACTTCGTATAGAGAAAACGGCGAATCCATCTAATCATCGCAAAATAACCAGTGCTGCATACTGGAAGCAAGGGGAGATTTGTATTTGATTCAGTAGTGTTTTAAAATGATGGTTAAGTGATGCAGCTTCTAGAGTAGAGGCAATCACGATTCTCTGCTGCTTTCCAAAACTCTGTTGATGATCTCGAAGGTTAACCACTTCGATGGCATAAAAGCCACCTTCTTTGCATGACAAATCCGTTTAAAGTCCATTTTTGCTACTGCATAGTGTGTGTTGCAAATGTCGGTGTTATACAACCTAAAAAGTCTTATCTCCATCATTCGAGCACTCTCTATCGAAGCACTTCTGTTCGTACATTCTACTGCTACAAACTGGTGGTGGGGTATGCCTTTTTAATGATTTCTGTAAGTTTTAGGATGTTTGGCAGGGTGTTTTCTGTAAACAGTCTTTGAAGTTCCACATGTAAATTATTTTGTTATAAGTTTCGATTGCTGTCATTTCAACTTCGGAAGAAGACATAGTGGCTTTGTGTTCGATATTTTACATTTAATTTCGATTGGCATGTCATCTGAGAAGATTTCTGCACATATCTGACAGTATTTTAACTCGCGGTTCCAATATCCAGAGATAAGGCAGATCGGCGGATAAAAGTATACTGTCCGCAAAATCCGCCTTCGAAACTTCCATTTAAAATACAACATTCGAATGCATCCACCACTTCAACAATTTAAACTCCCTTGCTATCACAAAGGTTTAACCCTACGAGTATGTATGTTCTTCGTCTGCTAACACATGCGTTTCGAATAGAACACATATTAATTAATTTTTTAGACCAGCTACGTTATAAAGGTGCGATCAGACTGTCATCCAAACTTGTCATCCGAATGACATTCTGACATCACCATGACGTAGAATTTGTCCTAAAGTGGTCATCCCCTGTGATCGCCTGTCATCCGGCATGTCATTGAACGTGTCAACTGGATGATATACCAGATGACACGATGTCATCCGAAAGACAAAGCCCCATGGATAACATTACTTAATTTTCCACATTCTCATCTAACATCGGATGACAAGTTTGCACTGTTGAAAAAGTTAAAAATTAATTTTCGTTTTGTTTCTGTGTTATAAAATGAGTGACAACGACGGTGAAGCCGATATTGGCGCTAAAAATTAAACACTCACGGTTTCAGGAAGAAAAGGAGCAGAAAAATATTATTTTCCTGGGACCGTCAAACAGAGTCTGCTTTAATTGCAGCTGTTCAGGTATATCCTGTTCTTTGGGATAGTGGGCGGAAGGATAATAAAACTCCGAACTCCAAAATTGAATCCCGGAAACAGGTGGCTGGTCAATTTAAATATTTTAAAGCCCATTCGGGCAAATTTCGAGCCAGAAAATCAGGCCAAGGGACAGGTGAAATTGTGAAAGCATCGTTTCCTCATCTAAGTGAAATTATGTTTTTGGTGTCTTCCGAAGTGACACAATCGTGTCCATCGACGCCCACATTAGAAGTGGTAGACACTCGTACTTCAATTGATCAGCTTTCATGTATGTATACCATCACATTACTCGTTTGTTGTTTTTCAGGAGGATGTGTACGATGATTACTCAATTTTAAATGAGTTGACGCAGTTGTCAAACGCTGAACCGTCTGTCGAAGCTGCCCAACCAACACTAGTGCCGAAAAAGAGGCAAAAAACACTTTTTCTGTTGTTTTATTTTTACTTTACTGACGTTTTCGTTTTTCGCAAACAACTAATTAGAAATTGTCATCCGTGCCATTAATGTCATCTCGTGTGATCGCCTGTCATCCATTTTGGGACAAAATGACACTCGGATGACCGAACGGATGACACTGTGTGATCGAGTGTTATCTAGCGGATGATATGCAGATGGCAACCGAATTATTTACAAAAGTTCTCTGATGTCAGCATGTCATCCGGATGACAACATTGGATGACTCATTGTCGTAGATCGTGTGTGCGTGCGCTTGTGTGTACAGCCAAGCGCTTTACAGCGGTTGCTTTCTTGTTTGCAGCCGATGTAAATGCGGGTAGTTAATTGCAGAACCGCAAACATCGGTTGACATGAAGTTTCCATCGCATTGTTTACAAACAAAGGATCTCGACGTAAGCATTCAAGGGTTGGAATCTCTCTAAAAATTGTCATGAGAATAATTAGATCGATTTTCCCACCACATATCAACCCCTCTGAAGAATCCCGACATACAGTCTGTCATCCCTTAACGTAATTTTCACCATCGAGTTGATTCCACGAAGCCCTTTTATAATTGGGAGAAGGTTGGCTCTAGCGCATGTTGTGTGGGATATACTTATGGCGATGGATGTTTGTGCCATACAGCCGTCTCGCTGTACGTGAATTTCGACCTCGACCTTTCGGCGTGTAAGACGATGTTGCATTCTATATTTATTTACATGAGTTTGTCTATCTGAGACTCGAGAAGTTTATTTCGTTTTTTTCCAATTAGAAAACTTTAACAGAAATTGCCTCATGTTTTAGCTTAATTCATCCAGTTCAGAACACAACAGCTGAAAGTCGGCTTTTGTTGCCAGTTCTTTAACGAGTTCGTTATTCTTCTCATTTAGAATTTCCTTGAGTTTCTGGATACTAATTCCTGTAATATAGTACGTTTCACATTCGTTAGGACTTGAGCTGGCTGTAGGACGTCATAGGCATATCTTACTCATTTATTGAGATTAGTTTAGTGGGTGAATGTGTGAAACAGTATGAGTATCTAGTAGTTATAACGACACCTTTGATTCTAGTTCGGTGCATAAGTTACGTCAATGAAGCCGTTTTATCTAAGATTTTCGGGTCATCTACTCACAAATCCCATATGTATATAATTGCATCTTTATGTCGATTCCCCCCAAAGAGATGTAATAGAGTTTTTGACGTGGTAACATATAAATTAGGAAGGCCCTATCAAACCTAAATAGATAGACATCCAGTAAAAAGGTAATATATTGTAACAAGCAGCTCCGGAAACTACTGTTCCCGAAGAAATCCAAGTTAGTTAGCCTTAACCAGCGTCGGATCGTGATTCATTTGGATTTCCATAACTACTACCAGTCTTTGTAAAATTAGTGAATTTGCTGACCAAAAAGGGACTCTGCAGTGAAACACATTGCAGCTGTCCTCGTACGTACCCTTACCGAACATTTTTCAGAGACTGTAAAGTAAAGAGGACGGATGGTAGGCCTGGCTCCATGGCTCGCAAAACCGGATAAGTGTCACTTGGGATCGATTATTCCGAAATGCAATAAATTCTCTCGAATACAATGGCTGTTAGTGACCTTTACCTATCATATATGGACAACGATCAGAGCTTAAAACACGAATACCGTCCTGGAGCCATGAAGAAAACGGTATTGCTAAACAAGGTTCCTCAATATAACTAAAAGAAGTTCTTGCGGTACAAAATCCATATCTTAGTGTTGAGTGAAATAGGATTGTGAACTACGCTTTATGCTTCTTTGAAAAATCAGCTGGAAGTGTGCTTTAGAGAAGTGTATACATGGTGAAACCATGGCATAACCGAATACCGGGGAGAAAATTAACGAGCTAATTAGAAAGATCATCTTTGGGCCTTCTTCAACTGAAGAGTGGACTGAGAGTAAGAGCACCGAACTCAAACACTTGGTGGATAGAACCCTCTTCGAGACCGAATTGGCAATAGTCCGCAGTTCGTCGATTTCTGCAATGCCAATCGCCTACTAATGCTAATTATCTTATTCAAGAAGAGCTAAAATTGATTTGAAAAGCATCGATCATCTAACCACGTGTGCCAGTCAAGTTTCATTAACGATAGCTCTAGTTAGTTTTCGACCAGCATCCGATAGTAGCAGCTTCGTCAACTTTCTTACTACACACAGATCTCACAGTATGCCAACAATTCAGTCACCATCTCAGCTTACAGGATATCTGAATACACAACTGTTGGCCCCCACTGAAAACCTTCGGAAAATTCGCAAGGAGTGGTCAAAGGTGTGGAAACCATCCACATGCTCATTTTACTAGAAGCCCTGTACTTTAGCAAAGAAGTAAAGGGTGAGCCAACAGCTAGTGTAGAAGTCTTTATTAAATTATACACACATTCATTGTGAATCAATGTAGAATTTTATTGATTAATAAAGTTTGGTCTATAGCAATTATGAATGGAACACAGCATCGTTCATGTGCCTACCACGGCTTCTGTTGCAAGCGACCATCCGAAATTCAAAATTATCGATGACTTTTTGAAGAGTAAGTGGGCCAATGGCCCCAATTTTAGTTTGGATTTTATTTTTGAGATCTTAAGTTGTCGCTGAGTAATTGGCATAGACCTTACTCTTCAAATAACCGCACAGAAAGAAGTCTAAGAGTGCCAAATCGCGTAACTTTGGAGACCAATAAACTTCTCCTCTAACCGAAATAATGCGATCTTCAAGTTTCGTACGCAATAAATTGATTGATTGATGGCTTATGTGGCCGGTAACACCGTCCGGTTGGAACCAGAGATCGTCCAGACCCAATTCATTAAATATTGGAAAAAAAAATAACCGGTCAACATGCTGCGGTAACATTCTCCATTCACGGTAATTTCCTCTCCAGCGACGTGTAATTTGGATTTTATGGGCTTGCAAATGAAGATCAACTTTTTAAATTCGCCGTTAAGTGCTATAAGTGAGGCCCAATTGTTAACTTTGGAGACGAAGTTTGACCGGATATCGAACCAGTTTCTTCAAAACGCTTCACCATTGCACGAATTCTACGAAATGTTACTATGACTAAAATTGGTAAAAATTTTATGACAGCTGTCAAAAAATAACAGTGATTGACAGCCAACATCCACACCATCTGTTGGCTCAACCTTTGTAACAGTGTATAAGACATTACTACTCATTCATGCTATCAAAAAGAAATTTGACGAAACTGAAAATAAGAGAAAAACTAGGCAGTTCCTTGGTGATGTAAGACGAGGATCGGGTCAGAAAAATCACAGATGTTACTTCATGTGATCGGCATGATACATCGACAAAATACATCGACAGAGGAAACGCTTGGGAAAGTTAAAGTTACGCGTATGAGTGGAAGAAATCAGCAATCAATAAGGACTTCAAGCCGGGGAATCGCAATCTGATGGACTATGGAATGGAAGTGATCGGGCTACATGTATTCCTCGGGCTCCTGCTAAATTGTGGTAGATGAGAAGTCTGGATAGGGTCAAAGCGGACTTGTGCTCTGCATCTTCCTGCAAATGCCACTTAAATACTTTGCAGACTAGAATAGATATATAAAATGTGTACTCCAAGGTTTCAAGCCGCTTGAATCGCTTCATATGGACAATCTTGCACAGAAAAGGAGTTTCTGTCGAAATTATATTTATATTTATATTTATATTTATATTTATATTTATATTTATGTGTAGTACAGAGGCACCTACTGTAAATGTGAAAACAAAGAAGAATAAGCTCTGTCTACTTCAGTTCAACACTGAGTAAGTACGGCTATATGACTCGAGTGCTCGAAAGGTAACCACCGCATTCACCATCGCATAAAAGTCTCCGCACTCATATGATAAACGAACAGGTTCACATGAAAACAAGTCAGCAATGATAGACAATATTAAATCGGGAAGGATGCGGCAGCATACTTGTTTTCTTGTTTTTATAATAAGCGCGCGCTCAAGGGATGTTTAGTATACTTAAAATGATTAGATACGAGTACCTCGCAGGCGAAGGAAAATTTGGCAGGAAAAACTTTGGTCTTAAATGTTTGGAAGTTATAATGGCTAGGGAATAGAGAGCTCGGAAGAGCATTCCATAAGTGAGTTGTACGGCTTAGGAAAAGTGGGTTTGAGAGTATATTGATGAGCATTCATAGCGAGACGGGTGTTACAGTTGAAGGTTTGACGGGGTGCAATGCTACTGGCAATTTTAATGGAGCACTGGTAATGAAAATAGAAATAGAACAAAGTGAGCTAACAGACGTTACGTCGGTGCTGAATTATATCAATTGACTGTGCAATATTGGCGTCACCTATGAGTTTTATCGCACGGTTTTGAATGCTATCTAGCAGGTGCAGAGGTATAATAGGATTACATGACCAGATATGGGCATTATACTCCAGTTTTGGGCGAATGAATGTCTCATGTATTGAGGTCAGATCATAGGGGTGAAATATACCACTTTGTTCCCGGAATAACCGCCGTGTGGCGCTCCCATTGTTCCGATTTGAGTTCTGTTTTTTTGTTAACATTGTCTCTAAGCCTTAGCGGTATATCTTGACATTTACAAAACGCTTCCATGACTCGGGAAAAAAGGAACGTAACTGCAATAGGTCTGTAGGATGAAAAAGAGGAATATTCGCTAGTGCTATTTTCCATCGGAAAGGATTTCTTTAGAGTCATAGAAAGTGAGATTAGTGAAAAAGCTTACGCAGTGATTTTACCAGCATGGAAGAACACCTCTTCAGAAGAAGGGAGATACACCATCCGGACCAGCGTTTTTGTGAATGTTAAGATTTTTAAGTACTCTTGATACTACACGTGCGGAAGTGGATTCATGCCACTGAAAATTCGACGCACTCAAGTTTAGGCACAGTCTGGAGGTTTTGAGTTGGACGTAAAGTGTACAGGAAGCAGATTGACCTTGTCCAAAGAACCGACAGCTGGAATGCCATTGTAAATGACAACAATGTATTATAAAATATATCGGAATTTGTTTTCCTTTCCCTGTTTTATCCAAGCAAAAATGAGGCGTTGCGTCGTGTACAAAACGTACCACGAAAGCCAACGTTGAACGGAAGAAGTACCTGCGTAAAATTGACTGTAACGTCAAGAAAATTCGTATCAACAGCGCAAAAGAAAAAATCTAAAATCCAAAGGTAAGTTCCATAAACACGTTCAGTTCAAAGTCACGATATAAGAACCATCAAAGCCCAAAGTACGGCCTATGCAAAGGAGTACATCTTTTGAAGCTTCCTGTTTGAGATCACAATGTTTTGGAAAACAGAACATTGTCTGAGTAAATGATGAGAATGAACCGAGCTCTTTAATCCAAATCTAGCCTACCAGCTGAAACTTTATACTCAACAATACCAGCTTCTCAGTAATGATGAAGGCATCCTTGTTCTCTTTTCTGCTGGATTCTTACTGCGCCTTAAGTTGATAAGACCTTGTACTTTCGAATGACTAACTGTCTAGTCCACCTAAGCGGAGGTACGTCAAATAACGTACCTTACCCCTTGGTCTGGTTTAGGCCACAATTTCTAGTTAAAATCCTGCATTTCCATCAGGAGCTTACGAGGTCAATTTCTCCATCTGGATTTACATTTTAAAGCCTCTTGCATATCTACTGCTTAATTTAACCCCAAAGCTATTTTTCTCTCCAACTTAAACGCCGTCACTGTCCTTCAATCGTATTGTATCGAAAGGATACAATTTTGCGCCAAACCATTTGTCGAGTTTTGTTTAATCGATATGGAAGCGAAATAATCTGATCCATCCTTCGAATGGTGTTCGTTAAGGTGCGTGAGACAAATGTTCCACAGATTTGTATGGCTCTTCCGTTCGATGTTATTCCCAATATCTGTCCGTGTAATTCGAGTCATTTTGCTATGTCCTGCCTCCGACTTCATGTAACTTGGCTCTGGATCTGGGTGTGTACGAGTATAAAGGTGTTCCACGAGGCCAACAATTTACCAGAGATGTCTGATAATAATAATAATAATAATATTGTAATACGAGTACATTCCACAAGGATATGACTTTGTCTAGGAATTTGATAAATGCAAAGCAATTAATGGAATAGTTTGCAGAGTGACTTGAGGAGTTGTGCATTTGGAAAATTGCTTTACCGCAATATCATGGCAAATGGAGTGTCTTCCCTCCGGTTACTCGTAAGCTTCCGAACATGACATGATTAATTAGTTTCTGAGGATGTCTATTGCATATTCATAAGGAATGCACTTATTTCAGGGAGACTTAAGGAGATTACCTGGTAAGCAAACATTCAATTGTGAATCCTCTGACGCAATGGAACTATTCTTGTGGTTGAGTTTGAAATTTAGTGCACTGCCAATGGGGAGAGTTAAATGGAAAATACACTCTAGCATACCGTTGCGATGTGAAGATTGGGTAACTGACTTTATCCTTAAGAAATAGAAGATGAATAAGAAAGGTGTCATAAGTTATGGTAGCATCAAAGAACACTCAGGCACAAAGAGCTATCACATGGAAGGTAGAAAATCAATTTGGAAGAAATTGGAATTAACCGTGCTTCGGATGATAGGCAGACAATTAGTTCACAAATCTTAGAGTCCTAGACAGCTGAATGATTGAACAATCTTCGTCTCAAAAGCTTAACTGGTTTCATATCCGCCTCTGCGAATTCGACTACATATCATTCTCAGCTCAAACCCTGTAAGACGTGGAATTTAACACAGTGAATGCGGACATCACATTTCTGCATCAGCTGGATCTCCGCAGTCATCAGGCCGCGATGTTTGGCTTTCTAGCCATCTAAGGCGACTGATTTTCTGATGTTGATGCCCTGTACACCTCATTGGGTTCGCTTTAAAGTTTTTCCTCAAAAGTACGTCCATCGAGGAACCAAAAAATACTTAGCTTTGCCTTAACTCACAGCTATTACTTGCAAAGACACCAGTAATAGCCCTACCAATTTCATAACCAAATGCAAGTAATCAGTTGCACAGATTTTTGAAAATTACGGCCACTGATGTGTCTGACGAATTTGGCAGGAATGCCAAAACTAAGCATAGGCCTGTATGGCTATTCTATGTACATATATGCTGCAATACATAGCCCTAAAGAACATTAAAAAGTGGTGAGCATCAAGCTGGACTTCTTGGTATGAATATTAAGTCCTTATCAAGCCCAAGACCTCACTGTTTGGGGCCATTTAGATTTTTGACAAATGTTTTTGGCATTCACACAATACGGCAGCAAAGATCTTACAAATCTGTGTTAAAGAGACTGATCCCTCTATAGTTCACGCGGTCTACTTTCTTTTCCATCGGATACTCGGTAATGAAATTCTATTCATCAAGCATACTTTGCTCCAAACTAATCTTAAAAATGAGTTAGTGCATGCCTCTATACACGCCTCTTCCGCTGCCTTTACCAGCTCCGCAAATGGCCCTCTAGGTCAACAGCCTTGTTGCACTTAAACCAAGATATCTGTTATTCTGATCGGGCGGTTGGTTTGATATGCTCGGGCTACGCAACGGTCCGAGTCTATATTAGCCGCTCGGAATGTTTAGTTATGGAGCTCGTGGAAGCAGTCTTAGGTATGAGTATTATCATCCATTTTCTTTGTGGAAACAATACCAGGCTGGCGTTGCCACATTTAGCCTTTACACAAATTATTGCAAAACTTTTTGTCTAAGTCTCCTACCTACAGTAAGTCCGCACCCAAATAGTGGTTGTGGTTGTTCGACCTGCATGGCTATTGGGAAACTGCTGACTGTACTATAACTTGGATTGGGCCAGCAATGCTAAAATCAAGCTCGTAGCGAACTGCTTGCCTTACCTCCCAGCAGTGGTCCTCGGCTAAAATGGCAAAGCCATAATCGGCCGTTAGCATAATACTGGCCCACGCAATCATAGGGCCACAATACTATCTGCTATCACGCAAATACCACCGCCATTCAGGAATAGCGATGGGATGGGCCGAACATAAGGAAGATGAACAGCTGTGATATATACGAATACTGTGGTCATTGCTATAGGAAGAGAAATAGCGCTTATTCGGATGAGGATTTGTCATTAGAGTAAGACTTAGGCAAAAAGCCTTGAGGTTCCGCCTCGTGGGCGAAAGTTTATCACAATCCGCTAACATAAGGCTAATATTCACCCATGCCAGTATGGAAGACAAGGACGACGCCACCAAAAAAACGTTTCTTCGGGCTCCTCGACAAAACATATGAGCAATGAGCGAAAAATTACGTTAAAATCGTAGAATAGGAAAGGAGGACATCTTTGATAGGACAATTGGTACACTACGTCTGGTAACGAATTTAGACTTATTGACTCTGCGGCGGGACAAAATACCACTATAGCAAGTACACGGTTTCCTCATGGGAAACATAATGATCACATTAGGATAGATGTAAGGCATGCCACCAGTACGAATGCGAATGTCCAGAGCAAAACAGCAAAGAAAAACTACTGTGAGAAGAAGTTATAGCGTAGAAAAGCTGCAATAGCAAGAGACCGCTGGAATCTTTGCCGAACGCGTATCCCGGAATCTCTCAAGAAGTAGTATTCCACCAGCATCAAGTACCGACGCAACGCTGCCAACCCATCAGAGACACCCCAACTGATGTACTGGATTTCACCCGATCACCACTAAGAAATCGCTGGTTTGATGGAGCCAACAAGCACATGCAGCTAAACAAGGAGTGTACAAAAGCTGCGCTTAACGGAGGACGAGAGCCGCTCGTGAACAGTACGAAGAGAGACGTGAGAAACATCAGATTCCCCAGAAAAAGAAAAACAAGCAGGAGAAACACGCGATCCAAGATATTGAGAGGTTGTACTTCAGCAATATAGTACGAAAGTTTCACACACAGGTAAAAGATAGGTATCAAGACAAGAAGACCCGTACAGAAGCCTATTAAGATGAAGAAGGAAACCTTGCAGTAGAGTCGATGCTGAAAGTACAAAAAAGCTTTGTCTGCAGACTGTATATTGGCGAAAAGCTAAAGTCGTCCTCCTGACCAAAATGAAGTAAGCAAAACAATATCTAAACTGAAATCTAACAAAGCAGCTGAACCTGACGGCTTACCGGCCGAAGTATTGGGAGTGACTTTTTGGAGAACATACTCCAACTCATTTGCATGATGAATGGAATCTTAGAACCGTGTTCCCGATCCACAAAAAATTAGACCCAACTGCGCCAACTACAAAGGTAAAGGGTTTTCCAATAGCGACTTGACAACTTTGAATTTAATTTGTGAACGCACTCTTTCACTAATCATCAAACTGTCACTGTCAATTTATTCAGCAAACTCAACATTTTGATCGTGGTGAAGTACACGAACGAGCAACGTCTGAAAATTATAAAAATTTTCTACCGAAATTCGGAGTCAGTGACTGCAACTTTAAGAGCGTTAACTCCAATTTTCGGTCGTAATTCTCGCCCTAGTAGACAGGCAAGAACAAGTTTAGTGCAAAAATTTGAGCCCACGTTGTGTGATGTTGCCGTGTCAGTAAGACAGCGGGCTGTACGAAGTGTCGAAAATGTCGCTGCCGTTCAGGGATCCGTAGCAAACGATCCAAATCAGTCAATTCCACGGCGTTCTCAAGAATTGGGCATCGCTCAGACCACATTATGGTGTATTTTGCGTAAGGATCGTGGTTATACAAGATCAAGCTGACTCAAGAATTGAAACCGATGGGCCATTTGAAGGGACGTACGTTCTCCGATTGGGTTCTGGAGAAGATGCGCCAAAATGATGAATTTCATCGCAAAATCATCTTCAGTGACGAAGCTCATTTTTGGCTCAATGGGTTCATCAATAAGCAAAATATGCATTATTGGTCGGGTGAAAATCCACATGTACTTCATGAGTCACCATTTCATCCACAAAAAATAACTGTTTGGTGCGGTTCGCATGCCGGCGGCGTTATTGGGCCATATTTTTTCGTCGACGATAACGATCGTCACGTTACTGTGAATGGTCAGCGTTATCGCGCCATGATCACCGATTATTTTTGGCTCGAATTGGAAGATATGAACTTGGACGACATGTGGTTTTAACAGGATGATGCCACAAGCCACACAGCACACGCTACAATCGATTTATTGAAGAGTAAGTATGGTGAGCGTGTTATCTCAAGACATGGGCCAGTCGATTGGCCGCCTCGTTCGTGCGATTTAACGCCGCTTGACTATTTTCTGTGAGGCTACATTAAGTCATTGGTTTATGGCAACACGCCGACGACGTTGGAAGAGCTCAGAGCCAACATTGAACTCGAAATAGCAGCCGTTTCGGCCGAAATGTGTGGCCGAGTCGTTGAAAATTGGGTCCAACGAATCGACCGCTGCAAACGTGCCCGCGGTGGCCGTATGAACGAAGTCGAATTCCATTCAGAAATGTTTTGATTGTACTTCAAGCCGATAATAAAATTTTTGAAATATCTCAAATGGTTTGCGTTTTATTTTAAAAAAAAAGTTGTCAAGTCCTTATTGGAAAACCCTATATATGTCTCGTCAACATCGGATGCAAGACCTTATCTGCTTTATTGTCTGAAACCCTTCGCCAACAACCTGATTGGTCTCTATCAGTGCGGTTTCAGAAAAGAAAAGCCCACAATCGACCAAATCGATCAAACTCTAGAAATCCAAATCGATATCCATCATCTTTTAAGGCCGCATATGACAGCAGCAATAGAGACGAGCTATGTGGTTTTGGCATCTCTACCAAGCTTGTCCGACTATGCAGAATGACGATGTAGCGACTTAATCGAGACTTTTGATGTCAAAAAAGTGTTTAAGACCTTTTGACATCTTAAACAATTTGATGCGCTGTATGTTTAATGTCACACTTGAAAGAATTGTGTGGAACTCACATGGGAGCACCGGAAGCACAATCTTTTCAGGTTGTGCAACTACTAGTGTACGGCGATGATATCGAAATAATTAGAGGAATAGCGGGCTGTCGCCTGTCCCCAGAAACGGAAACAGCCAATATAGTTTTAGCGGTAAATCAGGGCAAAACTTCAGCAGAAATAAAACGAGACTCTACATAACACCATGATCATTGCAGTCCTACTTTGAGGGCACTAAAACGTGCACTCTATCGAAAGCGGATGAAAATATGCTCAGTCATTTCGATTGAAAAATCCTTTGAAAAATATTCCTTCCGGTTTGCTTTGATAGGCTTTTGAGGAGACGATTCAACGACGAAGTATACGAGCTATACAGAAACAACGACATAATTAGTGCGGGCACCAATGCTCCGCAGAGTCTTCGATTCTTGGAGTGCGCAACTGGAGAAGCTTGTTATTTGAGGCCCAGGTTGACCCCGAGCTGTAGCGCGACCAGATTAAGTAGGTAAATAAGTGTTGATAAGGCTTTTGTTGGGCCCATTCCACTCCATCCTCTATATGGCTGTCATATGTCTTCTATGGCTGTTTTATATATACGTACAATTGGTATGTCATACCATTCCGGAGCAATCTAGTCATCGCCAAACTGACTCTGGTCAGTGTGGTATCGTTATCGTATTTTACCCAGCCAATCGGCTTATTTGGAAGTCCATAAATACTATTTATACAGCCTAGTTGCAGGTGTGAGACTATTTCCGTTCTTTGGTTGTCTTGTCGTGGTGGTAACTCTCTTGAGTCAAAGATGAACTCAGGTGAGACGTGGAACTATGCACTAAAGCCGTCAAAACTAGACGTTAAATAGTTGAACAGTATGGAGATGACCCCAAGGGATTGTAAGCCCAGTTGTGGCTTTCTCGGCCGTAACCGGGGCATGAATTTCAGAGGCCCAAATCCAAACATATTAAAACAACCCATCTCCGAATTAGACTCTGACCCAAGTTTGGTTAGTTCTTTCGACTTCTACGGCTCTTTCTAAGCTACGGCACATTTGGTATATTTGGCTGGAACCATGGCGAAAGTACCGGAGATGTTCAAGCTGCTACGGCTAAAATGCACCAAAATAGACATGCGATTGGAAAGAGTGATCTTTTAGACGGCTTGTCCGGGAAAGTTGAAAATGTCCACCGGGCTTTAAAGAGGCACACTCTGAAAGGCTACCGTCCAAGATACAGTTCAAGAAGAGAATAAAACTTAAGGCAAAGTCACGGCGCAAAGATACGGCAGGTGTTGTCGAAGGCCTCAAGCAGCAACAGAAAAGAGAAAATCCTCCATCAAATGGGAACAACGATTTTTAAGAGTTTTCAAGCCACCGAAATTGACGCTTATCGTCATACGTCGAACCCTAAATTCAACAGGGAAAAGTGGTACCACCACTATGTTACGAGCGATTAGAATTCACTCTCGCCATCTAAACTTGAGCAATTTTGCAACTAAGATCAAGTTGCTGGAGACATGAGCTACGAAACGAACGGACAATAGTACAAAGCATATTTTTCCTATGAATCGATACTACCTCCACAACCAGGATGATGGGATTTATCATATGCTGCAATGCTAATGCTTAAAATATCTTTTTTGGCAAATGCAACACGAGAGGCAATCATCTACCGGACCTCATTTGATCGTCTCATCTGATTGTGAAGAATATTGGCTAAAAAATGCTATCGGAGAATTCCATGTCAGGCCGTAGAAACATAAAACTTGGAATCGGATGCATAACCTCGTAATCTCTAGGGAGGAATCCACAGAAAAATAGCTGGATACGCTTTAGGGAGACAATCAGCAAGTCGTTAAAGCTCCTCCTAAACTCAGAACAAAACAAAAGATAGAAGGCTTTGTTCAGAACGTATGCCTGTTTCGAGCGGCCATGTTCATATAGGAAACAATCCCTTAGATCCCACTTTCCATTTTGAAAAGCAGATTTGCAGCGACTAAAACAAATTTCTAAACAAATTACTGAAGATACAAAGAGTATAAGAAGCTGATTCGGATTTTGGTTAGTCAAAATCCAGACTTGAATCACTCAGAAAACCGCTACACTTGGTCCAAAGCAGAGATTCTCTGTCTCATGCCTGAGCCTTACTTCCCGAGGAAACCAAATCAAAACCAGAACCAACTACTATCAACGAAACTGCAAGTAAGGCGGATAACACAACACGCCGCACCGTAGATTATCTGTTATCGGCCCTCAAGTAGCTTGGCATCGTTGACATATATCCAGTTTTGATACGAAAAGCTGCTGGGAAGTCTTAAGAGAATCTTCACTCTAATCCTGGGACTAGCATATACCGAGCAGTTGGAGTAGCCTTTATACCGAAAATCGGAAAAGATGTTTTGTCATCTTTCGCCAAGAACTTCAAATCTGCCAGTAAGACCTCCTTCATGTTGAAGATATTGCATTGGAAAGTCGAGCTTTATGTACGCAAAACTGTTTTGCGCATGCATTCTCTGTCCAAAATGCAACATGCCTGAAGATTCTCCAGAATCTGACAGACACGGCGAGTTCGTCCTTTGATTTTCATCAACATTGAGGGTACTATCGACAGCGCAACTTTTGACGGCATGTACATGTGGTATATTGTAGCTTGGGCAGACAACATGTCGTAGATGAATCACTGGTTTTGAACTTGCCTCATAACTGTCTGCTCTAAAGCTCGGACAGCACACCTGACTCTGCTCTAGACGCACCTATGAATCACCCGTTCTTTGAAATTCATATCATGCGCCGTGGCGAGCCGATGGTAAAAAGCGGTCTTTGATGATCTGTCATTTGACTCTGGTCTTACATACTGCTCTCTGATGCAATGACACCACAACTCCTGTTGCTGCAAAAATACATAAAATTATTTTAACTTATGCCGAGAGAAGATTTCAACCAGAACCTCATCCCAGAAATGTACTCGTATAATAGTCCGGTCTTCACGGATGTTTCCAAAACCCGATTTGGGATGCGACGTTGTTGTCTTTGTGGAGGATGACAACGTTAAATTTAGCTCCGCGTTACTAAACCTTACGCCAGTGTTCCATATCCAATCCTGATGGCAATGAGCTATTGTACATTGTGAAGAATTGGTGGAGAAGTGAATTAAAGCATCTGCATTTGTAGTGACAACGACAACGAAAACGCTGTATAACGCCATCGTTAGGATAATGCAGTGACAGTACGAAGGTAAGCAGTCCAAGAGATGGCCTTGACTTATGTCTTTCTCCTGGTCTTGTCTTTAACTTTTCCGTCTTCTGCATTTAACGTCGCTGCTACCTTTGGAACCCAAGCTGAATTCCAGTAGCATGTATGTTGATGTTTTTATTGATTCCTTTTCGTTGTCATTTATTACTTATGCTGATGTAGATTTGTATATCTTTTATCTTATGCGTCACTGCCCCAGACACAATTTATTGATAGGCATCGGAAGAATCGGTCCATTCACGTCAAGAAGTACAAATTGGAAATGTATTGGGTTCCTCCTCCAAATTCCAATAACTTTTGAAAAATTAACCGAAAATCTTTCAGGCACTATAATGATTCACCAAAACATCGTCCAAAAGTGTCCATAAACTCACCACTTTCGAACAAAACATAGACCTGGCAATTCCACAATGAAGACTCGTCTCAGGTGAACCACAGGTAAATCCACCTCCACGATCGCATCTAACTGTCAGTTTTAGCTTACCTGTTGTTCTGGGCTGTTGTACCAGACACCGGTCTCTATCGTTGCGCCGTCGTCGGATCTCGTGTTATTCGAATTCGAACTACCAAATCTCGTTCTTCGTCGCAGTAGTGGTAGTTTCTTGTGAACATACTCTACAGATACATTTCAGTTTCACTCCCGTGTGTATGTTTTTCTGTTTTTCTCGTTTTTTTCGATTTTTTTTTTTTGCTTCTCCCACTTTACCGTGGTATTCCTCTGCTAAGCCAGGTAACCACTTTCATAAGTGTGCGTGTTTATGTTGTACGACTGTAGCCTGCTATAACGCATAGTTACCACCAACACCAGTGAAACAACAATCTTAAGGAATTTCATGATATCTCCCTTACCCGCTTCTTCGTCGCACGATCATCTGAGCGAGAACACCAACAAGAAGAGAAAACAAGTAAAAATAGAAAGAAAGAAGAAACAAAAAAAAAACAACAATTTCCACTTTTGTTGTTGCTATTCCGTGTTGTCATTGTTGAGAGTCTGCGATCTCTTGGGGTCTCTTTTATTGTTATTGATCCGTCCGATTGTAGAGGGAAATCCTAGCGGTTTCGCACGATTAAATATCACACCTCGTCGTTCCTTTTCTACCTAGTATACGAGTACAACAACAACAACAAATACACCCACCCACCTACAGTTTATACGGTTTCGAAATAGTCGTAAATTTTTCGGAGAAAATTCAGTGGAAAGTTTTTTTTTTTCCCCTCCCTTCGTGTGTTGTTTTTGCGAAATTTTCGGTTGGATTACCATAGGATTGCCATTTTGGGCCTGCACTTTTAAGTGAAAATGTGTTTTCCCTTCATTTGAGTGATTTGTAAGTGTCTCTTCGAGTGAAAAGGGATACATTTTGTTGGGGAAAAAAAAAATAAAAAAAATATTTAAATGATCAGAAAGCCATTAAAAGTTTATGATAAGTGTGAATAGAAATACGAAGAAGAAGAAGGAAAGAAGAAAAGAAACAGTGATTGTGCGCGTCTGTATTGGTTGTTGAAATACCATTGCATAGGAGTGGATAAAATACCAAAGAATGTTGCTGCTGCTGCGGCTGGCTATTAGTTGTGGCTGGTAATGAGAGTGTAAAATCGTGTAAAATGATGTTCGGAATGGTATGTGTGTGATTTGAAGAGGAAGAAGCAGATCAGAGCAGAACGAAAGAAGCGATAAACGGTTTTACAGTGCGAGAGCTGTTGCCAGTACCACAATATACCAGAAACCCCCCCCCCCACTCCACACACATACACATACACACACTGACACGTATGTTAAGTGGAATTGTGAATTACTGTGGTGGTGGTAAGGGAAAAGTGTGCTGTGCTGTGTTCATTGTGCGGTGTTGTGTTTGTTTTTTTGTTTTTTTTTTCTCTTTCTCATGTTGCAATAGTGTTGCCGCATTCCATAATGCAATTATTATTGGAAATAAAAGAAAAGAAGGGAAAATAACATAAAGGAATGCATGTACTTATGCTTCTTTTATGACTGGCAAAACTTAACGATTAATCGCGCGACATATCTCCTAGGTTAGCACCGACCCGGGAGCCCTCTACAAGGAAGGGAATTTTTTCTACAATTTTTTGTTTTTTTTTTCCGTATTATTTTGTTGTAAAGAGTGTGCTTAGTAGTAACAAGGATTTAATTACTTTGCACGAAAGTTGGTATTGGTTTGGTAGACGTACAAGAGGTTATTGTAGGGAGAGCACGGAACCGGACCGGTCAACCGCAACCAACTTAACAGGCTCCTTTATGAATTGTTGTGTGCGGAATATTAGTTTTGTGGATTTCAAAGTCTACTACTGCAACAGAACTGTTGCAACATTGTGCAGCAATACCACATACTATAACAGGGGGGATATTTTCTGTAACGGGGCAAACGACAACGAAAACAGCAAAAGCAACAGAGACAGAGCCGGAGTCAAAGCCAGCTTCAGAAACAGAAACAGCAACATCAGCATCAGCATCAAGAGCAAAGGAGGCGACACGGTGCAAGTGGCAACTTATGAGAGCCGATCGCGGATTACAACGAGAACTGGAAAACGATGTAATACAAGGTAAGATACATATTTTTGTTCAGTTTTTTTTTTCTCCTTTTTATTATTATTTATTTTTTTTTGCTTGAAATTTTCATACCTCGACTGAACTCTTGTGTTTGTATTGGATCCACTTGGAGACTGTTTTGTTGAGTTAGACTGCAGAGACTGTATCTACAACAGTAGGCAGCAACTATTGCGCCACTGGCAGTAGCAATGTTTTTATTTGAAATAGTTTTGTGCTCTATAGATACACTCTGGACCTGGGTGTGACATTAGAAGTTGCTGCAAATTGCTGCCTTATTCTTGGTCGGATAGATAGGTTTAGATTTATGAGGGCGGCTTTTATAGGGAATATTTGTCTCTAAAAGGGTTTTCATCTATTTCTCCTGTCATTCCAATGCGAACCTTTATAAGAATCGACTGGGTCATGTTAGAGAAAAACTCGTAATATGATTTATGATGGCTGGACTTTCTAAAATGTGGATAAAAAAAACAAAATCGAAAAAATACCAATAGGCCATAGTTACGAGTATTGTGGAATGTGTGTCATGAAAATTTATTAGAAAAATATTTAAATATTTTAATGAAGTTGGGCGTTTGCTATCAATGGCTAGTCGATGTAGTTTACGAGTATAAATCATTGAATTGAGCGCATTCGATCATTGAATTGAGTGTAAAATGTGTTCTCGAAATTGCTCGAAATTTTTTACACCCAGCAGGGGGTTTTTGGAGCCTTTTATGACTTCATTTGTAAGAGTAAAAAGTTGGGCAGCGTATTGAGTCAAAAAGGCATGCAATTTTCCGTAAATATTTTGGCGATTTCTCGACTTACTTGTGGAATACTTGAAAATGTTTTCAACTCTTTCACCTCTTGACTTCATATTGAGACATTCAAGTGACCTAAAGACCAGAAAAGATACAGGGCACGCAATCGTGGACCGTTTTTTATTGATAGATCAAGGATAACTTCGTCAACCCCTATGATAGATATAGATTGACTTACTGAGAAGGTTGTTTTCATTCGTTCTTTTCTGGGATCAAGCGAAGTACGTCGACGTTGAAATCACTTTCAGATAATTGAAGATCGATGGATTAGGAGATGCCGCGTGAGTAGACTTAGATGCCCTACACTTAGCTCTTTCCATTGTTAAATGTCTCTCAGCCTAACGACAGAGTTAGTTGCAACCTGCATACCCAAGAAGTGTATAAGTTGTGAGGAGCCGCGTTTTAGAGCAACTCGTTGCTTGGTTTCTTAGAAGTTGATCCGTCTTTCCAGTGTAGACCGCCACACGGATTTGCCACAAGTGAAAATTGGTCTCAAGACCGTGGTTTACACCCAGTTCATGATTTTTAGTTGTAGACCCATCTTGAGCCTACAGCCAAGCCCGGCCCCCCTTGTAATTTTTCCAGTCACAGAAGATAGTTTGGCACAGCTACGATTCTTCCTAATCTAGCAGCGCAATTCTTGGAGATCCATTCTATACCACTGTATGCTCTCTCCTCCTAACTATAGAACAAGATAAGGCAATGGCAAGACTTGAGAAGAAGAACCTCTAACTAGAAAAGCTTTTATAAATGTGAATTCTGTAAGAACTGGCAATAGCGGCTTCCTGCCTTCTTATTCATCCTACAGGTAGTAGAGCAGAGACCGATCAGAAAAGGAACCTTTTTCAACCAAGTAAAAATCGCAAAAATGGCGACAAACTGAGACTCATATAAGGAAGGCAAAGCGACAATGTTGAAGGTAATTCTTTAACAAACCTCTGAGGTATCGCAGCTAAGAAAAATTCTCACTACAAATTCTACGATGTCAAGTTGTTTGAGAAAAACCGACGGCTCTTGGACGACCTCAAGTGCTGAACGACCCCAAGTGCTGAATCATTCAACCTACTACTGGACACCAATTTTCCAGCTCCCTATACACGGTCAGTAGCAACCAAAGTAGGACTACTGCTGCTGCGACTAAAACTCACGGTCTGATTACAAGAAAGAAGCTGCTCTGGGCGCTGTATAGATTCAAACCACACAAGCCTGCATGGCCGGCCGGTATAATACCTGTCAAGCTACAGAGGTCCTCAGATATTATCCTGTCAATGCAATGATCCACATTCCACTATCATGGAGAGCAGTTAATGTAGTTTTCATCAGACTTCTAAGTCTATCATCTTTCCTTCTGAAAACTGTAAGACGACTAATTGATATCCATATACGATCCAGGATTTATCCACCGCTTTCGTCTACTGCTCAACACACCTACTGCAAATTAAATCTGCTTGAATCGGCTATACATACGAGTACACTGGCTAGCTACATCGAACAATCTGTCAACTCTGAAAGTAGATGACTCACTTGGAGACCAGTCGTATACTAAATAGCAGGATTATCAACTCCTAACTGGGTGGGACTTCTGTTGAAAGATGTGTCAGCTGTGGTATGCCACAAGCCGGCATCCTTTCACTCCTTCTCTGGAACTAAGTGGTCAATGAACTGCTGATATATATGTAAACGAGTGGTTGCCTATGCAGATGACGTCTCAGGAAAGCATCTCAACACCATTATAGAACTCTTACAGCAAAATATTAACGGAGTAACCCGTGGGCGGATCCCTGTAGACTAGTAGTAAACCTCCATAAAACTGATCTTCCAGGAATATAAAATTCCAACAACAGACCCTCCCTCAATCAAATAAGTCTTTGCCAATACAGCGAAATAGCAGGGCCTTATTTTTGACAGGAAACTAAACTGGAAACATAACATTCAAGAAAGAGTAAAGAACGGGACAGGGGCTTTATTCTCTTGCAAAAAAGCCAATGGGGACTTAACCATCGCAATAATCCACTGGCTACTATTCTGTTTCACCTGACAGCACTCGATATTTGCAGCTATTTGCCATAAAGCGACTACACAGTGGGCAAGTATTCCATTTAGAATATTAGGATATAAGGAATACTCCCAGAGAACATCGACTACGTTATGCCCTAACATTGGTTTGACATTTCTACACAGATGAAATCAAGACTGAATAATCTTAACCTAAGCCTCTCCTTCCGCCTACCAAATTACTGTAGTGTGCTCCAGGCGAACATTTTGGGGATTAAAGAATCTCTGATCTGGCTGAAGAAAAACGTGATATCTGCAAAGGTTATCCGCATCATTTTGGACTCAGTCTCATAAAATTCTAAAACCGCCCTTGATTGACGACCATCCCTCAGGGAGATGGCAGAGCAGTTCAATATTCACCTATGTTGATTGCCGGCCCACAGAGATATTCCAGGGAATTGCAGGTCTGACGAACTCGCCAAAATTGGAACTACTCTACCCATCCTACCTGAAAAAGCTATCGTCGGTATATCAATCGCTGCGGGCAAACTAATACCAAATCCGGATCCTAATTGAAGAACAAAACTTAGATGGTCAACATGTCTAGGAATCAAACAAATCTGATCAAAACTGAATCGCGCTAAGAGTTTGATCTTTCAAAATAGGAAACCTCTCAGCGCTATCGTAGGTTTCATCACTGGACACTGTCTTATATGCAAGCGTGGAAGAAGGCTTGGCGTTTTTACAAATGATTGCAGAAGCTGCATGAGGAGGAGGAGGAGACTATTCTCAACCTACTCTGTACAAGCCCAACTCTCTCTCTCTCTCAAAGAAGAAAGCTTCACTTAGGAGGTTTCCATTGCACTTACGAGTAAGCTATCTAAACGATATAGTCTCCTACGCTTCGTCAGAAGCTCAGGTTGGTTCCAAGCGTATGAGGATCACAGATCTACGTGTCATCACAATGGGCAAATAGGCCTAAGTGGGATGGTTTTCCCTACAGCCACTCTAACCTAACCTAACCTACCGTCAATGCTTATTGCCATTTTTGAGGTCCTTAACTCCGGTAGTAAGGTATGTATTCGGTAATTGCTGATTGAAAACGATTATTCATATTCTAGACACTCTTGGTTCCGTCTAAATGATTAACATCATCGCGAACTGCTCACTAAATTTTCCTGAACTGAAACTCATCCGATATCAGTCAGGAAACGTATTTCATCTGTTGATACGTCTCTCGGGGTGCTCCCCTTAAATAGCTTATTCAGTACCACTATCGCCCTGTGCAACTATAGCGTTAATATATATGACCTGCCTCGTTAAGTCTTAGACTCTGCTTCCTATCTTTTGAACCAACACTGGGTTTCAAGTTAAGATTTTTCTACTACATAATAGGGTGCTTGGACTTGAACTCTGAGTAAAATGCACTCCTCGATTTATTGGGATGTGCCTTCTCCTTCATATGTACGAGTACATGTGATCGCTGCTTGTGAAAACATTTTTTACCGTCTTCAGTGGACTTTCACAATTGTGTCACCAGATCTTTTGAGTGTTTCCACTTCTAAGCTCCGATAATTTCCAAATTGTTGGTCAACCATGAGACTGAGTCTATCGTTATTGCACCTTGATATTTTAAGCATGTTACAGTGTACTTAACCTAGTTTGAGCATCAAATTCCGACATCGACATCCCACACATTTTGTCTGTTAGAAAGGCAATTGTTGGCCAATCGGAATTTGTCCATGTCCTTTGTCCTTTTCATGTAAAACCCAGCTTATTTCGTGTCCGGTGCTTTCGAAGAAAAGGAGAATCTGACAAACTACTCGCTGCTTCATTTCGCTCCCTGCAACCATTCACATGAATGTGTGCATGGAATTCAAATTTTTTGATGTCACGGTTAAGTAGATAGAAGCACTTTACATCCTCAGTCGGGGCTTCCGTCTAAAATGTATATTTTCTTACTTCACTCTGGAATCTTGCCGTCACTGACTCAGGTCACTGCACTTTCGCTTAGCCTTGCTCACAATATAAAGGAATGTGCCCCAAAGAGAGTCTTCACGTATGAGGAACCTAACAATGTGCGCATACATCAAAGGTCGTCTAGAAATGATGAATCCTTATCCGAGGTGTTTTTTTGCACTCTTCCACAATCACAACTTCACTTCTCACATTTTTTAACGCAAGACGCTTCCCATTCGTCCCCTTCACTTCGCAGTTACTGAAGAAATTTCTAGACGGATCTGAAAGAAGGAGTGAAGTAGGCCTTATACGCAAAGTTTTATGATATTTAGCTGCATAGACTCTTCCTTGTTATCGCCTATCGGGAGATACTGGTTCTAGGAAACTCCAAATTTATCTTTTCCATCTTTCCTTTTCACTTTTTGCGGCTGCATTTTAACTTCAGAGATCAGAAAATATTCCAAAAGTTGAACGCAACAATTTTTAATTTACACTGATTCTTGGAACCAACCCAATTACGTGACTTGGCAACAACTAAGATATCGAATTGAGCACGTAGAATCGCCAATCCGTTTCGGGCGTTCAAACGACTGTTTTATCGACTTTGTTGTCACCCAATTGACTTTGAGACAGAGTTGGTGTTCAAACATGGAAAAGACAGTTGGTGTTGGAAAAATTCATTTTTGACATTCGTGACTCTTGATGACAGCTTCGAGCACACCCTCTGTTTGCCTTCATGTCCTCTTTGTTTTGCATTCACATGCGCCACATAGCGAATTTGAAAAGTACATTTTTCACTATCAGGATAGAGGTGGTACTAACAAAAATATTGTATAATCGTGATGCTGTTAAAATATGTGTTGTAGCATTTGTATTTAATGGCCAATGACCGCGACATTGTCAGAAATAAATTATAAATGTATGCAAAGCGATTTTATCGGGCCTTAAGGCAAAGGTTCAGAAAGTGAAAACCAAGGGCTTAGCACACAAAAGACCTCGAGTTATGAGGAACCAATAAAACTTTTAGAAGATAGTGATCTTTGGATGCACATGCGGGCTCGAATAGACGATTCTATGTCTGATATTTGTTGACCACGCCAAATGTATAAGACTGATCTTGTACAAGCAACTCATTTCTATACACAAGATATTCAAACACCAACCACTGTTAGTGCTCGAATTAACGATCATTGTCGAACTTATTCTCCTAGACTCCACTGTGACATCCGATAAAGTCCTCTTAGTACAATCTATAGAGCATCTTTTGAAGGCAGCCTTGGTGCATGCTATTCTAGAGTATTAACATCTGCTAATGAAGGCGGAAGCCAGACAGTCACAACGGAAATTCTTCAGATTGTCTCCCTCGGGACAATAGTCACAGGATGTGGAATCAAAGTATAAGTACTTCGCAACTTGGGGCATCAATAACCAGTCTGCAGTTCTTCCCGCGATGGACATGAATTTGCCATTTGACCTGCCAAATAGAATTCGCTTGGTCTGCCTACAAAAAAAGTTATACTATCAAAAGCTGAGCGAGCAGACCAATCAACTTCTTTACTTTTTTGCAGAGAGTAAGTTGGTTTTCAAGAAGTTTGCCTTACACCCCTAAACTTAACAAAGCTACCTACAGTAGGATATGACAATGTAGGCAATAGACACTCATATCCAAGATTTGATTACTTCATGAGTACAAACCTGGCATCATTTGTCCGACCCACAAGAAAGGAGACCATCTAAATTGCAACTGCTATACTCGTAAATACACCAGTCGGTAAGTATATCCTATGCGACATTACGACTGGTAAGGGACATAGGCTTGATTACTTTGCGGTGGGACGAAATATTACTATAGCAACCACATGGAGACATGGCGGTCTCCGGATCATGGACCGCCATATCAAATTGATCACACTGCGATAGACGTAAAGTATGCCTCAAGTATTCTGGAGGTCCGAACGTTCCGGGTGGCCAATATTGACTCGAATCATCACCTTGTTATGGCCAAGGTGCTAATACGAATTTTCCGAGCGCTACAACAGAGAAGAATAACTCTGAGAAGATATAAAATCTAAATCTAATAAAATCGAAATCTTTCCACAACCCCTATGCATGCCACCAGTACTATCAAGTACCCAAAACCGTGGCAATGCTGCCAACGTACGGTCAGAGACGCTGCAATTAGTGGATGGCTTTCACCCGACCACCATCAAGTAATCCCTGATTTGATGGAGAATGCCGGCAAGTACTCGTACATGCAACTAAATAACTTATCTTTCTTTCCTCCCTAAATTTCCTTCGCCTGCGCTGTGTGCAAATATTTTAAGGGTATCTTAACCCCTTGAGTGCGCTAAACAAGAAGCGTACAAACCGGCTCTGTAACGTACGACGATAGCCGCTCGTGAGCTCTATGAGCAGAAGAGACGGGAAGAGCTACAGAAGAAGAAAACAGAGCACGAGAACCGCACGATCGAAAATATTGAGAGGTTTTGCTCTAGGAATAACGTACGGAAGTTTTACCCGCAGGTAAAAAGAACGAGTCAAGGCAAGAAGACTCCTTGAGAAGCCTCAAGAGATGAAAAAGAAAACCTTGTAGTGGAGTCACATGGCGAAGAAGGCCAACATCCCGCGGTCAGGCAGAATATACCATTCAACTTAGACGTTGATAGCTATAACAATATTTAAGCTAAAATCCAACAAAGAAGTTGGACTTGCTAGGAATGACTTTGTGGAGAGCATATACAAACTCACTTCTGAACTCTGGTCAGAAGAGTGTATTTATTTGCCCGATGCGAAGACCCCCTCTGCTGCATCAACTATAAACGTTTTAATGTCCTCAAACTCGCTTACAAGATCGTGTCTGTCATATTATGTGAACATCTAAAACTCTTCCCGGTTGGCCCATATTAGTGCGTCTTCAGACCAGCACACAATCAACCAATTCTTCACAATCCCGCAGATCCACTTAATAGCGACTTAACCGAGATCTTTGACGTCAAGAATGGTTTTAGACAAAGGGACGCGCTGCCATGTGGCTTCTTCAACATCACACTTGAAAGAATTGTGCGGAACTCGCAAGCGGACGCTGGTGGAACAATCTTTCAAAAGTTTGTGCAACTACTTACGTACGAGAATACAACGGGCTGTCGCCTGTGCGTTCATTAGCATTGTAACGAAAGCTGCCAAAATGGGTTTAGCGGTAAATGAGGGCAAAACCAAGTATCATATGTGCTGTCGCCTGGAAAGGAGACCCAACATCGACAAATTGGATAGAACGTCGCAGTTGACAGCCATAATTTCGAGGCAATAAGAGACTTGGTCTATCTTGGTTCTCCTATCAATTCAACACCTCCGCAAAAATAAAACGAAGAATCACTCTCGGGAGACTGAAAGACGGACTCTACGAAAGCTGATGAAGACATACTCAACTGTTTCTAGCAAAACATCCTTCGAAAAATAGTTGATCCCATTAGTCTTGATGGGAAGATTCAACGACTAGATCGATCTAGTCAAAAAACTGCGCATCAGCTAAAGATGACTAGGATGTGTAGAGCGAATGGATACCAATGCTCCGGCCTGCAGAGTCTTCGAATCTAGCCCGGAGGAGACCTCATCATAGGTAGCCACTTTGTCTCCCATAATTAAGTTCATAATTAATAAAATATTCGTACTACGGTAGATCTTAGAGAAATCCCAATCCGCATATTGAACGCTTGAGGCACACTCTTCCAACAGAATGTGTAGTTTGTTGCACACTCTGATGTTATTGATATCATTGACGATCTGTGCTAGTAAGTATTGAAACAGAAGCTGCAAAAATGCTTTTGATAGTAAGTTAGACCACAACAAAGTAGTATGCTTTCAACAAGAAGGGACATACTAACACAGCGTCACAACAGACAGCAATAGGATTGTCAGATGCCACGTTACAACACGCTGTTCCACACATCAGATCTTGGCTAAATACTAAAGCTTTGCTAAGGATTGCAGACCCATGAGTCTCTCCTTGTTTCTGTTAAAAACACTGGAGAGAGAAAAACACAACCGACACACTTGTCTTAAAGGAAATTCAGTAGATGCGGCTCTAACGAGGTTGTAGCTACCATAGAAAAGACTACGCACTACAAAGAGTACACCATAGCCGCCCTCCTAGACAAATGCAGGAGCATTTAACAATGTAAACTTCAGATCTATAAGGATGGCCGTAGACAGGCTCCATGTACAAACAATGATAGCGCAATGGATTGAGAACATGCTAAAGTGGAGATTATCAATTCCAAATTTGGGGGAAACACAAAAACGGTTGTAGGAGGAAGTCCACAAGGAGGAGTGATCTCTTCCCTTCTGTGGCTTCTTGTTATAGCGGTAACATAGACGACATAGTCATTCTGGTCGAAGGAAAACATCTTCCAACGGTCAGCAAACTAATGGAGTTGGCCTTGAACACACTCGCTAAATGCACAAATGGTTTAGAGATAAATCCATAAAGAAATTTGAAACTTCCTAGAATCAACGGCATTAGGATACAGCTTTTCTCCGAGGCTAAACATCTGGGAATCATCCTAGACTGCAAGCTCATTTGGAAGCGTAACATCGAAGAAAGAACCAAAAGAGCAATAGTAGCATTCTGCACCAAAGGCATGTGGTAAGCCTCGGGGCTGGATGCGCATGGCCATAGTTAGACCCATTCTTACCTATGGTGCGTTGGTATGGTGGAAAGTCGCAAAAGAGACTAATTATCTGAAAACACTGATACAAGTTCAAGGACTAGCATGTGTCGCAGTACCAGGAGCGTTATTCACTCCTCAGCCTGCACTTAAGATAATGCTCAACATCCTTCTTTTAGACGAATTCCTTAAATGCTCGATTAGACTAAAAGAATTAGGCTTATGTACGCACGGCAATTTAGGACACGCATCTACAATACAGGAGTGCAAACTATCAAAACTGACGAAGTGTAGTATCTATATCGTGCGAAGCGTGAACTTTGATAGGAGTTTCTCCACATCATTTCCTAGCAGACATGACTGGTTAACTAACACGGTCGGCAACAACGGAAAATTCCACCGCTACACAGACGGCTCCAAAATGGAGAAAGGTTCTGTCTACATGTCTACTGTGAAATACTACAGACCTAGGACTCCTTCAAGATTTCAGATGAATGTAGCATTTTTCAGGCAAAGATGTATGCCATTCGTAAGGCTATAGAGGCGGTGCTACTCATGGAACTTGATCCCTCAGAGATCTCTATCTTTGTGTACAGTCAAGGAGCAATACGAGCGAAAGCTCTGGAAAGTAAAACCACCAAGTCCATACACGTACAAAAATGAGGTCAAACCCTAAATGGATTCTGCGAATCTCACCGAATGGGTGGATGCTGGGTACTTGGACTGAATTGGTCTGAATCTCAAAATGGAACTAATAGCCATAGTACGATCCAACAAGCCATGGATCTGCAAGAGTGATTGCATCATCTCACGCCCCCTTTAGCCCAAATTTTGACAACGGGAGGGAGGAGACGTACCCTACTCGGACTCAATAAAGAAGTATCACCACAGGTGTGCTAACTAGACACTGCTTCATTGGCAGAATGGCCTGCAGAATAGGAGCCTCTTCTCAAGGATATTGGAGAAGCTGTAGGAATGAAGAGGAAATTGAGACTACCCCATACTTGCTGTACAACTGCGCTAACCGCCAAATACGCCGTGCCAAACACCTAGCGTACAGACTTATTGTAGAACTTAAGGATGTCAGCAAAGCAAAACTGATAGATCTCATTGGATTTGCTAAAAGTTCTGGCTGATTTTCAGCCAACACAAACTAAGTAGGACCCACCGTAATAATAATAATTTTCCCACACAAACAATACCAGCGTGGGAAAAGCGACTTCATAGGAAAATTGAACACCTTCGGAAAGAAATGAGTGAACTTCAATGAGGCTTATCCACATTGTTAACAAAATTATAAAACCTCTAGCATAACGAACTGACTGTGAACCAGTTAACAGAAATCAAGGGTAAGAAAAGGCAACAGCTGGCAGCATTTAGTGAGAGATCGGCAAGGTACAAGAAAAGCCGAACTGGGAAACAAGAAAAGAAAGCTCTACCGGAAATTGAAAGAAAACCCGACACAACAAACCACAACCATGCCAATTGAACTGGCTTCAACTTATTGGTCGGGTATATGGTCCGAACTCAGAAACTTCCGAGAAATTAGCTAGCGGAAGAGCAGACAGAAGCAAGCGATGTTGCACAAATGATTAAGGAAGCTGTACGCCAAACAGAGAACTGGAAGGCACCAGAACCAGATAAAATACACAACTTCTGGATAAAAAATCGTTCAGTTCTCCATGCTCACATCGCGAATTGTTTCTCAGATTTATTTCCTCAACCAAAGACTATACCTAGCTACCTGGCAGCAGCACATTTTACCTAAAGGTGGAGATGGAGGAGATATGCTTGAACACAATATACAAGCTGTTAACAAAGGTAAAAGCAAACAGAGTGTATAACAACTGCAGCAGGAACAACATCATAACCCAGGAGCAGAAAGGCTGCAGCCAAAATTCAAAGGGATGTAAAAATCAGCTAATAATGGATTCGGTCATAGCACAACAAGCTGCAAAAAAGAAGAAAAACTTGAGTATGCGTTCAACTCTCTGCCTCAAGCGTACCTGATACAAATATTACACCTTTATGGAATAAGTAATAACATCATAGCCAAATTGAAACACCTGATGTCCATATGGCATGTTCAATTACATTTAGGGGGTTGAAGACTGATCTGAACGCTGGAAACAAATTCTAAAGTACTCTTTTGGAGTGCTTAAGTGGTCTGACAATGATCTTGATCAGATTGGCGTGTCGGTCAGACCGCATATGTCGAGAGCGCAGTTACACCACCCAAAGAGTGCTATAGAACGAATGACTTTACCTCGAACACAAGGCGAGAGAGCGATAGTCGACATTATTGCATTACACCACCAGCAAAAGACTAGTCAAAGGAACTACGAGTATTTCATGTCGCTAACATCCGAGGAACTAATAAGAGTTGTCATCGAGGCAGCCAACAGTTTTACACTGCTGAACCTAGGCTCAAACAAGCTTCCACTGCTAGATAATGTAAAAACAACCATGGAACTAATAGAACCGTGGAAATCAAAAGATTCACACAGAATCTACACGAAATATCTAGCTAAGAACTACATAGATGTCGAAGACTCAAACAAGTGGCTGAAAAAAGGGGTGCTTTATGCAGAAACTGAGGGATTTGTTATTGCCATTCAAGATAAAGTTATATCAGAGAAAGCATATCTAGTGATAGCTGTAGGAGATGCGGTTCAGTGAGAGAGACTATCGATCACGTTATAGATACATAGGTGTACCACACTTTCTAGGCAACTGCATCGAAATATGTGTCCCATAATATCCAAACAACAATCAGCACAAAGATAATAAAGTATAGGGTTTTCCAATAAGGACTTGACAAATTTCTTTTTAAGTAAAACGCAAACCATTTGAGATATTTCAAAAACTTTATTATCGGCTTGAAGTACAATCAAAACATTTATGAATTGAATTCGACTTCACTCATATGGCCACCGCGAGCACGTTTGCAGCGGTCGATTCGTTGTACCCAATTTTCAACGACCTGGCCACACATTTCGGCCGAAACGGCCGCTATTTCGCGTTCAACGTTGGCTCTGACCTCTTCCAACGTCGTCGGCGTGTTGGCATAAACCAATGACTTAACGTAGCCCAACAGAAAATAGTCAAGTGGCGTTAAATCGCACGAACGAGGCGGCCAATCAACTGGCCCATTTCTTGAGATAACACGCTCACTACACTTATTCTTCAATAAATCGATTGTAGCGTGTGCTGTTTGGCTTGTGGCACCATCCTGTTGAAACCACATGTCGTCCAAGTCCACATCTTCCAATTCGGGCCAAAAATAATCGGTGACCATGGCGCAATAACGCTGACCATTCAGAGTAACGTGACGATCGTTATCGTCGACGAAAAAATATGGCCTAATAACGCCGCCGGCATGCAAACTGCACCAAACAGTTATTTTTTGTGGATGAAGTGGTGATTCATGAAGCACATGTGGATTTTCACCCGACCAACAACGAATATTGAGCCAAAATGGAGCTTTGTCACTGAAGATGATTTTGCGATGAAATTCATCATCTTGGCGCATCTTCTCCAGAACCCAATCGGAGAACATATGTCGCTTCAAATCGTCCATCGGCTTCAATTCTTGAGTCAACTTGATACGCCATAATGTGGTCTGAGCGATGCCCAATTCTTGAGAACGCCGTGGAATTGACTGGATTTGATTTGGATTGTTTGCTACGGACGCCTGAACGGCAGCGATATTTTCGACACTTCGACCAACCCGTTGTCTCACTGACACGGCAACATCACACAGCGAATATGTAGACTCAAATTTCTGCACTAATCTTGTTATTGCCTGTCTACTGTCTGTCTAGGGCGAGAATTACGACCGAAAATTGGAGTTAACGCTCTTAAAGTTGCAGTCACCGACTCCGAATTTCGGTAGAAAATTTTTATAATTTACAGACATTGCTCGTTCATGTACTTTACCATGATGAAAATGTTCAGTTTACTGACAGTGACATTGACAGTGACAGTTTGATGATTAGTGAAAGAGTGCGTTCCCAAATTAAATTCAAAGTTGTCAAGTCCCTATTGGAAAACCCTTTAAATGGACGTTGCAAATAAGCTCCAAAACATGTATACAACCGAGAGCGTAAAAATCAATCCAATCGTCATCTCTGCCACAGGATTGATTCCAAAAACCATAACAGGGGATGAGATTATAGAAGTACTCGATAGGAAAGCTCAGAAACAATCTGCACTAGCCAAACGCCTTAAACGTTACGAAAAATGTAACAACCAAAAGTCAGAAAATGCATAATTTTTCAGAGAAAAAGCCTTCCTCAGCAATTCCATATCAACACCAGGAATAGGAATAGACGACGTTTACCCACCCTTCAGCGCTTCTGAGTAGTTTTGGTGTAACATCTGGAGTATACCAAATCTACAAAACGAGTACACCCAGTAGATCGATAATTTCTATGCCTTACCAGCCGATAAGGACAGAAGAGGTTAACAAAGCCATCTCGGAAACCAGCAATTGGAAGTTTCCTAGTATTGACAAGCTGCATGATATTTGGCTAAAGAAGCTTACCGCATCTCATGAATAACTTTCCAATCTTTTACAAATCTCCTGCAACTAAAAACCATGCCACCAACCTTTCTCACTAGTGCATTGACATTTTTAATTGTATGCCTGTACATTCCTCTGTACAACATACGAGTAGAAACTTATCACAAAGATGTGGAATCTTTCAAAGCAACGCTCTTAGCCCCCTGTGGTTCTGCTAAAATTCGGCTTTGTTATCTAAACGGAAACCTATGACTTTCCCTTAACTATTTAATATACCCGGACGGTGTCCAGATCTACGCCAGAAATAGAGAAAACTCAATCGAATGATTGAAGTAGTGAAAAGCTTTAGCACAGGCATTCAGACGGAATTTGGCATGGAAAAATGCGAAATGGTTCACCTGGTGAGAGGATGAGTTGATGCCTATGAAGAAGCTTTCCCAGTCGACCAAGATTAAGACGTTGAAGATTTTACAGCATGAGGAATCGCACAAATATCTTGGATTGCCCAAATCAGATGAATAAATCAAGTCTAGCCTTACCGCGCAAGTTAAAATGCGGATGAACACCATTTTGAAATCGAACCTAACCGAGGGAAACAAATTCAGCGGCATAAACACCTGGGCTATTCCCTTCAACCAACCCTTGATATGATACAACAGCCAACACCCGAGAAGCGCTATTGAAAGGATGTCTCTGTCTCGAAAAATAGGTGGAAGAGAGATCGCGAACATTGCGAACACACGGCAGTACCTCACTAGTAGCTCATCACAGCTTAAAATTACCATTTGCCTGGTTGATGAAAACTTTACGCCCCTTAACCTCAGCTTGACAAAATTTCTTCTCCCTGACAAAGCAAAATATGAACTAATTCTGTCTCGGAAAGCAAAGCCTCTACATGAAAGCCATCCCAATGAACTCAGCCAAGACCATATAAACCAAGTGGCGCCCAACTTATGGCTTATACAAGGGAATCTTTTCTCTGAAACTGATCCAAGGCAGAGTTATCGCAATACGCAATTACAGGAAGTTCATCCTCAGGGAAGCTGTAGATGACAAATGTGGGAAGTGCAGTAAAAAAGAAGAAACGATCGAGCATATAATTTCAGGATGCAGCGCCCTAGCTTCACAAGACTACACGTACAGATACAGCAATATTGTCAAGTTAATACATCAACAATTAGCATTAAATAATGGCCTGACCCAACATCATACACCATATTACAAGTACTAGCCTCTCCCTGTACTATAAAGCTACGATTTTAAGCTCTACTAGGACAGGACATAGATAGATATCTTTGATGTAGATATCACACTAAATCTAACCTACAAACCACGTACTCCACAAATATATCCAAATACACTGCCTTAGCCATTGAATTGCGGGCCATGCACAGTATGGAACGGGTAGATGTAACCACAATAATTGCTGCAGCAACGGATCTTGTCTCGAAAAATCTGAAGCAACACAATATTGAATGGCTATTATCGGTACTGTTGGACATTTGCAACATTGTCAGAAAATTCCTGCAACTTTGTCCATACATAGGCATTGTACAGAAATATGTCCAAAATTGAGACTGTACTTACACTCCGAAGGCATTCTCTGACATAATTTGGCTTGATAACCCTTCAATAGCTAAGAAATCTGAATTCTTCTTGGCTCCAGTGCCTGTAGTTGATTGATTTCATTGTTTCCTGCTGAGTTCATCGTGTCTGTGACGTCAACTTTGAAGGCGGCACGGTACTCGTGTATGTTTTAGCAGAGTGCTTCGGAACAAAACCTGCTACGGTACTGTCTTTCCTTGATCGGTCAGGATAAACAAATTTACAATTTGGATCATACTGCGGCATATAAGTAAGGCCGAGTCAAAGTTGAGTGAGTGAATATGGTCTTTCCCCAGAAATCGCTAAGCTAACTTCACAAAAACACTATTTAAAACCCAACCAGGTAGTATAACACAGGAGCTTACCTTGTTTGATTTGGAACTCTGCTACTCGAGTTATAAGCGGACAAACAAACAGAGAGACAGTGGGTCTTATTAGGAGAAAAAGAAGGATTCTTTAAGTAGGTAAAAGGGACTAAAGTCATCCACCTTAAAAGTGTTACTAGAACCTCTCAAGGCCTCTCAATTACCTATTCTTCGTCCTTCACTATATATTTTTTTTTTATGAAAAATCGGTGCTTCGACAAGTACTTCGGCAAGTTTTTCGCAACTTTTGACATTTACCTTCCGTCAGCGATTGTTGTTGACACAACTAATAAGAATTTACGACGTCGAAAGACCTTCCTTTGGCCAAATTTTCCCGTTGTTAACCACACAGAAAAAATGTTTTCTTTTCGTTTGCTGCTCTGTTTTTTTTTCCTTTTTTTGCGCACACTCGAGTTAGGAAAAAAAAACAGCAACAACAACAAAAAAATAGGAGAAGGAGCAAAAAAATAGACAAAACAAAAAACCTAAAAAAAAGCGTAAAATTCAACAAAAAGCAGAAACACTGAATAACTGGTTTAGTTTTGTTTTGTATAGGACAGCCGGTCGGTTAGACGGTTGGTTGGTAGGACGGTAGGACGGACGAACGGATGGTGTCTAACTTTCTACATCGCTAGACACATTCGTGTAGTTCTACATACCCGTATCCGTATCTCGTCGTAGTCGTCGTCGTAGTCGTCGTAGCCATAGTCATCGTAGTCGTAGTCGTAATCGTCGTTGTGTCGTTGCCAACAACATGTTGCGATAGTGTGTAACGTGCTGCTGTTGTTTGACTTTTTAGCTAAAAACGAAAAAAAAAAAACCAGCAAAAATGATTCCTCTTGTTCCTCCCTGTACGGCATGTTTGTGGAACTTATGTCGCTTTGCGTGTAAACGGGCCATAAGAGTGTTAGCCAGCAACACACATCACACACAGAGCACAGAGCATAGAGAATGTGTGCCTCCTTGGTATGCATAGCGAAACAAAGGCTATTGAGCGTTTTGCAGTTTTATTTTCAAAATTTTTTTTTTGCTTTTCAATTTCCAAGATGATGGATTTTATCTAGATACCTATGTTAGGTACGCGAACGCGACTACCAATCGAGAGCGTGGAACTTTGCATTCGAATGCTGATGGTGCGTTCGTTTGCATTGCGAATGTGAAATATCGAATTTGCATTTGCAAATGCTCGTACGAGTGAGTACGAGCCTATGCGATCGTTCGATGTTTAGGGTCTGATTGGTAACGGAGTACTCTGTCATAAGGTCCTGTTCTGCGACGCAACGAAGTAAGTAGGGTCCAACTTGAAATGTATAAATATGCCGTGAACAGATTGAGCTCTATGATTTGATGGAGGGGCAACAGAATAAAGCACTTGGTGCTCTGTTTAGTAAAATTTTGATTGCAAATTTTGTGACTTTATCAAGTCCGCCAATCGGACGACCATCTAGAAGGTGCCCATCAAATTGGTGCGTCGCAGATGATTGGAGGATTTGCATATGTGTCTCTTCAATGTTGCTTTGTTGAGACTTGAGTAATTGAAGTAGTGGAAGAAGCTGGTGAAGATAGGTTTTTTTTTTTGATCGCCATTGCTTTATCAAACATGAAAACCGTTTAATTGGAAGTGATGCCTCAATTTTTGACAACCAAATGTACAACAACATAACTTGACAGTTGATTCACCCAGCTTCTGTCAATTTTCCTGTGGCCTCTTTTCAACTTAAGAAGGGTCCAAGTTCAGTGAAATAGGCTTTCAGTTTATCGCTATGGGACGCTCGCACACACGTTGTTGGATAGCCGTAGATAATTTCTACCAAAACTTTTAGTCTGTTCGATCAAATGAAGAGATGAGATCGGATATCTTACCAGAGGAGAAAGAACTTTTTTCTACTATATAAAGGCAGAGGCGAAACGAGAAAGTGTAACAATTTGGGATCGATGAAACTAACGTCACATGCAATGATAGTATGGACAGTGGGTAAGACAATTAACTCGGCAATTTGACTCGGATAATGATGTAGAAGTATCGCGATGTTGCGAAAAGCATGCACTTCGAAAGAATTCGAAGGGGTCTTACACGATGCTGAGCTTTCAACCATTATTAGATACGTTTATAGGATTGATATGCGATATGTAGGAGAAAGATACGTGTATAGGCCAAAGTGAGGGAAGGTCTTTCAGGGATAACTTACAAGCCGTGGTTTCATTTTTGACAGTTCAGAATTGATCAATTCCTCATGAGTAGACTGGTATTAGAAAAACACCTTCGCATCATTCAAACTAGTTTTTGAAAATCGGTCTTCAGTTCGCGAAAATTATGGAAGATTAGATGATTTTATTGGTCCTTATAAGCGACCAACTGAGCTCACTGTTCGTCATATTGTGGATTAATTTCGTAACACCTATACTCCGCATGACACGCAACCAACAACGCGTCAGCGTAATTTATGTGCAGAGTACAGAAAAAACTGCAGCCACGTAAGTAGAGGTGCGGCGGATTTTCCGGAATTGTCAATTCGGCGCAACAATGCGACCTTTGTCGATCTACGTTGTGCAACAGTTTCTGGAAACATCTCGGGGCAAACTGGTATGAGGTTCTGCCGATGAAGAAGCTTAAAGACCAGGACTTGTGGCGGCAGTTCACGGATTGGACTTTTAAGTAACTTATTGACTTATTGACGAGGCAAATTTTTGATTTGGAAACAAGTGAAATTGCCATTTACTGATTGAGGTGAATCCCACACTCAATTACACAAACAATAGTGCTAGCGCCAATGAAACCATTGGCTTACTGAAGGCTGATCGAATGAAAACGTTATATTGCGGAATGAGCCAGTGAATTGTGCACCGAGATTCTACGACTTGAGAACACTTGATTAGTTTTTGTAGCACTTTGTAGGGCGCCGGTGCATTCCGATAAACTGCACCACAACCTATTCAGACCTTGGAAGTCTCAGCATTCCACAACTCCAGCTCCAGATAAGAGAAGAAGTAATGGAACCAAAATATGGTGAATTCGGGTGCTATTGTTCAGTTTATGCCCAAAAACTGGCAACTTTACTTCAAGATTTTGTCCAGTATATTGTATATTGTATCTAGCTACGTCAGAATGAAGAGAAATTATGTCACAGGTATGATGAAAATGTTACAGATGAAACTTTTGCTACTTTTATCAGACTCCAAAGAACGGTTTGTCTCAGATGCATGGGGGCTTTCCTTGGTACTAGCTGTCTCCTCCTCTTGATATTCATATCATGGGCTGCACTCTCAAAGCCATCTTCCGTTTAAAAAGAAGTGGTCTTTGGTACAACACGTACTGGAACTTTTATGACCTTGCGCGCCGGCTGTCTTATGACTTTGGTTTTATGGACATGCCGTCCGATGCAATGACACTAGAACTCCAGGAATGGTTTCTGGGCCAGGGAAGGATTGTAGTCCGGTCTTCACGGATGGCTTCAATACCGGTTCAGGATACGGGGCTGGTGTCATTATGGAGGACGACAACTTTAGATTTCACTTCACGTTAGGTAAGCTCGCATCTGTCTTCCAAGCGGAGATTTACACAACCCTAATGGCAACAAACTATAATTTGAAGAATTGGGGAAGGTGGCGAAGCATCTGTAGCGACAGCAAATGCACAGAGTCTTGCTGAACTCTCTGACGACTTCCAATCTAGTTCGAGAATGTAACACTTAGTCTTAAGGCTAAGTTCACTAAGCCTTATCTAAGTCACAGTGGGATCACGGGAAATGAAATCGCCGATGAACTTGCTAGGCGAGGCTCAGCAACGTTAGGCGTGGGTCCTCGGTTAAGGCTTCCATTGACAGTTGAATTTCATATCAGCTCGACTGCAGATGGCATGACTCTCCAGGTTGCAGGCAGACCAAACAAATGCCTGCCGACGTCTATAACAGGTCAGCGACCTTCCTGTTGTCCCTCAGCAGGAAATACTTACTGGTGTCGTAATGGGGTGTTAAACTTTTGATAAGCGCTCTGCCGCGTATATATATACAACATGCCGCGATGCTTGCTGTAAATGCCATCAGGCTGCAGGTACCCGTCATGGACGTGGTGGCTGCTGGTGCTGTAGGTACTTTGCATATCTCAGATGCACTTAATCATATTTCTTCGAAAAACTGAAAGATTTCTTTAAAAGGAACTTACAAGGAGTACAATGGACTAGTTCTTTGTCTGAGTGCTCTGTTCCGACAGAAAAAGCTTCCGAAAAAGCATTCCATCTGCTCCAATAGCTTTATTAGACATTAACTTCGATATTGCTATCTTAACTTCGTCTAGGTCGGGGGCCTTCTCCCTGTCCTGGGTGAATCGTTAATTCTTCTTGATAGCGGTATTTTAACTATAACTATCCAGCACCAACTCTGACTCTAGTACTAGTTGTCCATGCTTATCTTTGCTGGTTTCTATCCCGGCCTTGTAGTCCTGATATGTTCGTTTTGCTCTCTGATAATACTTTAGAGCGTCATTTCTGCAGTAAAATTTCCGTAGCACACTGTTCCTGCTCTTTCCTTTTTTTTCCAAGAAGCCTATGATCCTTCCCTCTTTTCTGTTCATAAAGCTCATGGGCTCTCACCGATTCTCGTCCTACGATTCAAGGCAGCTTCTTGTTTGTCCGCATGTATCTGCCTATATTCATCGTCAAACCAGAGGTTTCTTTGTGGTGGCGCTCTGAAATATCAGAAGTATCTTCTCTAATGACTCGTTGAGAAAATTCCAATTACTGTTCTGCGGCTCGTGTATAGAGGCTAGAGTTAAGCTTGAGGGAAACGCTACCGTCAAAGTTTCAGGCGATTTCAGCGACTGCAGCTTTTTGGCGTCGAACTTTGAGGGCCTTACCTGAATCCATTGTACCTGCAATAACCGCATTCGTGCCAAGGTAATGATCCAAGTCGCTGTTGGCTCCTTGAAAAGTTCGGGCATCCAGAATTTCAACGCTTATCTGGCGCCGATCGTAGTATGATCAATCTCGTTGGCTGTTGTTTGATCAGTGGATAGCCAAGTCCAAGTAAAGATTCGTTACAAATTCTACGAACCTAATTCCATTGTACGATTAGGACGTGGTGTTATGCAGACCATATTTTCCCTGTGATTACAAACCTTAGCACAATTTTGGTATCATTGCTGGGGCAATAGTCTAAGCAATTCGTCAATGTGCGGAATTAAATTTTATTTATTTAGTTTACAAAGCTTCAGACAAGCGTGTCTACGGTGAAGCCGCCAAAATTGATCTGTCTGCCAGAGATATTACCATCAGTTATTTCAATGAAATTTGACGATACTAACTTAACGATAAACTCCGCCACCACTCAGTTGTCAGTTCTGTTCGTTTGGTGTTGTCTGAAGGCGCGATCACATTGCTGCCACATTATTCCCCCGCCAGTTGATACCAAGCACTCAACGATACCTTTCCGGATGGACAATTGTGCGCCCGGCTCTGGAGGTTCTAACCGGGGACCCTTAGTTTATTGCTCTAGTTGCCTGCTTGGTGACGGTCACGCGGTGGAGTCGTTTTCGCCTCTGTAAACTGACCTTAAACCTAACAACACCTGAGGCAATGACTTGGTCCACTGATCGTTGTTATAACACATTGTAACGGAACTTCTAAAGCTACCTTTAGAAAGTAGCTTGAAATTTCAAGACCTCAAATTGAGTTCGCCTATATTTGAGCTCTCACGATCACAGATGTGTATAGGTTCCTCTATAAAGAAAACCTCATCCCACTAACACTACCCTAAGACCTACGGCCACAAGACTCCGTAAGCCTGTCCTGGCAGCTGCGACATGAGGATGTCCGAGACCTTCGCAGCTGAGGCATGCTAGTGTCCGCTCGTCCTAGCTCGTCGGATTCGGGGGGTACTTGCCACTTCAAAAAAAAATCAGATCCCGCACAAAATGAAATCACATGACTCTCTTCCAAAGCCTTATGATGTGACAAATTGTTTCTTAAGTGGTTTTGCTTTGGATTCGCAAGGGAAAACAAATTTGCATACACCCCTATCTTGTCTCCCCCCGCTGTAACACAATCCTAGTTTTGTCTTATCGATAAGGTATCACCGATGAGCAGATAAACTACCTTATCACCGACTACTACTATTCGCCCAGAGATATCGCCACGGAATTCCGTTCTAAAAAAATTTTAAAATGCGGTTTGATCTGTTGGATACAATTAAATTTTTCGCACGTCGTTCCCCACAACATGAGTGCAGCTTTTAAAGTACAATGCCACTTCTCTATAAACCCGTTAGCCTTTCAATTGTACGCCGCCGGCGTGCGGTTACGTTCTACGCCTAATTTGCCACAAAGCTCGCGAAATAGGTGTGACTCGAACTGTGGGCTCTGATCTGTTACCACTGTACCCACTCCGTAGCTGGCGAACCACTCCCTAAATAGAGCATCCGCTACTATTTCTGCCTTGATGTCGCGTAATGGTATAGTCTCGGGCCACTGCGTAAATCTATCTATTGTATTATTGTTGGAAGGTAGCGAAAGTTTTTGGACTGTGGGAGGGAGATGTACGAGTATTTCGTCAAAACGCTTCGACACTTGAGAGAATGTTCTGAGCAAACTTCTGACGTGTCTGGAAATTTTTAACTTTAGACAAGCTGAGCAGATGCGTGTCCATTTGCGACAATCTTGGTTCTTCGCGATCATCCTAACAGAGGCGCGGACCCCTGTTTGGGTCAATCCGTGTACCCTATCAAAAACGTTCGTCCATAAACTCTTAGGTACCTACAGCCGGGCACTCCTGTCGATACACAATGTCACAAATGATTGACGTCTCTGTACATTGGATTATCATTTTCCTAAGCCGTAGAGAAGCGTGTCAACGGTGAAGCCGCCAAAATTGATCTGTCTTCCAGAGATATTACCATCAGTTATTTCAATGAAATTTGACGATACTAACTTAACGATAAACTCCGCCACCATTCAGTTGTCAGTTCTGTTCGTTTGGTGTTGTTTGAAGGCGCGATCACATTCTTGCCACAAATGCAAATCAGTCTTATATTTCTGAATTTGGCCTTGATGCAGATTGTTATGAGGCGTTCGCTAACATGCGAAAAACATAACACGTTTTACCCGAGTAGTTATCGAATAGCAAATCCACATCCAAGTGAACGTCATCTTCCATCCTTGCAGCAGTGGCTATAACCTTGCGGGTATATCTGTTTTAATAAAGTCTGGCGCCTCCTAAAATTTGGTGTCCGTATCCGAGGTTGTCTCTGTTGAGCTCTAAAGGGAGCTTTAGACCCGGGCTCCGAATACTTGCTTTGAGGTAATGTACACCAAAAAGCTCGAATTGACTAGGGTCATGGATGCCACCGTTGATGCGTATATGGGATCCCTCCGCCGACGTCCCGCAGAGAATCCTCAGTCAGAAAACTCCACTGCGTAGAGGTGGTAGTAGGAGGTGATGTGCAGAGGCTTATGTGTTGACGCTTGTGTCTTCATGAAACGTTTAGTGCCTTAAAGTCCTTTCAGATATCAGTGTCCTCGGCCTTCTTCGTCGACTGCAGGAGGGGTTTCATTCTATTTCTTAGTATATCTAGCTAAGTCGTAACACAGGAAATAACTATCTCCGATCCATTTTGTATTCGCATCTCTTCAAATGTAGTTTGCGGATTTGATAGCCCCATGTCTGTGAAAATCAAAGCATTACCCAATGTCTGTGGGAAGCCTGAAGATATAAGAACTTTAGCGTGGTAAAGGGATTTGGAAGGCCTATTATTTACAGTTGATGCACGCATAGTGGGCATTTGGTGGAGGGTGTCATCTGTCCATGGAACGTTACACAGTGAGATAAAAACTCCAAATCGTTGAATTCACGGTCAATTACGTCAACGATATAAAAAATTCATGCCAAGCTTAGTACAAGATGTAAAGTCGCCAAAACGTGTTCGCCCCGGACGTTCAATGGAAAATATCGCCGCAGTAAAGGAAAGTGTCGAAAACGACCCAAACACCTACATTTGTTACCGTTCTCAGGAGCTTGATCTCTCCACAGCCACGCTGCACCGAATTTTAATGAAACATTTGGCTCTCCATGCGTAGCAGGTCCAATTAACAGAAGAACTGAAGCCAACTAACCGTCAGCATCGTCGGATGTTCTCGGAATGAGTCCTGGAAAACATGTATGCTGACATTGATTTTTGCAAGAAAGCCCATTCTCACATTGGCGGTTACATTATTGCGCAAAATTGCAGCATATGGGGCACTGAACAGTGATTCAGGAGATGCCAATGCACTCAGAACAAGTAACTGATTGGTGTGGTTTATGGACTGAAGATGTCGTAATTCGAAAATGATCCCGGAGCGCGCTACCGAGACATGATGAACAATTTTTTGTGGCCACAGCTCTCTCGAGCTGGATGGATACGGACGACATCTACTTTCAACTGGATGATTCTATTTGCCATACATCGCGAAATAAGCGTGTTATTACGCACGAAGTTTATTGGCCGCATAATTTCCCACTTTGGAGATACCCATTGGTCATTAAAATCGTGCGAATTAACACCGTTTGGCTTCTTTCTGTGGGACTAGGTCAAAAACAAGGACAACGCCAACCATTTGCAAACAATTCCAACTCTGATGCGAATATTGAAGCCGTCATCGCCGAGATAGATTCCCAATTATGTGAAAGAGTGATTGAAAATTTTGAGAAAAAGATGAGGGTCTGCAAGCATAGCCGAAGCGGTCAGCTAGAAGATTTTGTGTTCCATAGAAAACGTAAAGGTTTCAGAGATGTCTCCACGATTATTCGTTTTATTCAAAAAAAACAAATACTACACCTGTTGTTGAAGCGTGCCTGTGTTCAACATCATAGGTGCATTCATATGAACTACCACCGTCTGGGAAGGAAACCTCTGTCTTTTACTAGCAAATGCAAGCACTTTCCAATGTCTATCGTCCATAATATATTAGTATTTCAACTCAAGGGATATCTAACAAAGTCCTAAGCCTAACCATTACCGTATGTCACAAAATGTAAACTTGTCATTATTTCAAGACAAAATGTCACTTAGTCAAACAATGAATGTCACTTTCCACAGTATGTGCCGTAGAACAAACCCCACATTCAACACCCTAACCCACATTGAAAATAAAACCAGAAAACACCTCTAATTCAAATAGTCATTGCAGTCGAAGTGGCTGGCAACCACCATATCCACTACAGCCGATAAATTGGCTTAAATGGCAAAGCACCCAATTCCCCATTCTGCTCCTCAGAAGTAGTGCATTCCGATCTCAATCCATGTGCCGGTTATTTACGTAAGTGTCAGTTCTGGCAAAAAAATAAAATGTCCTGCACAAGAGTGAAAGTTTCTTTTTCGATTTGGTCGTCGTATTTGCAATGGCCTGTTGGTATGGAGTCAAAGCCATGTGTGCTCCATTTGTTTGGGTATCCAAACACCCGCTTTCCGAAAAGTCTCAAAAAAAACCAAGTGAGCTCTAGCGGAGCAGGAGCACTCACCATCGAGCACTTAGTTGATTATTGCCATTGTTCGTCATCGTTCCCCTCAAAAAGAGACCAAAGCTAAGAAATAGCACCAACCTCGGTAGTCGTATCTTTTGGATATGCACTCTCAGTATATTTGAATTGAATTTGCACCCAACAATAACAGGAGGAATTAGGTACTTGGAGCCACGTTAGTCATAAACTTCCGAAGGGACTTTCTGTCAGATTAGCTGCTCTCCTGGCGGCGTTGGCTTGGCTGCCCCCTTATGAATTTGATTGTCCCAACTGCTGTCGTGGATTGATACCAAGATTGGTAATGTTACTCGGAATGTAGCCAACTGTTTCGTTGTTTTTTGCTTTTTTCTTAATAAAAGTAAAACCAAAACGACAACAACAACAAAAATGACGACGACAACGACAACGACAACGACAACATGGCCTCGGCTTACTTGTTTTTTACGGGGCAAATTTTGAACTCACTTATGTTATGTTGGCAGTGCTACGATTGTGGCTGCTGCTGCCTGAAAATGTACATATCTGCTAGCTCGTGGAGTGTCTGACTTGAGCTGACTGAGTAGGAGATACAAAGTAAAGATACAGATGCTTGGATAAATATGAAATCTGTTTGTGGCTGTTCAGTATTTTTCTTCTTTTTTGTAAATTTTTAGCCATGCTTTGGGGGATTAACTAGTGCTGTAGATGGTTGTAGTCGTTGGTACTCGTATTCGTAGATACTCGTACTCGTTTGCTGGATAATTCAATTGCTGGAGAGCTTGCGGTGGAATTTTTGTCTGATACTCTTGTTGAATTTCAATCGACCGGCATATGGTTTTTGGTTTTTGGCATTTTTCAAAGATATTCAGACCGTATATGGGGAGAAACTGAGTTTACATATACATATGGTATGAGTGCATATGGTGGAAGGATTTGTTAGACTTTACAAGCACTGAAAGCACAAAAGTCGAAGAAGGCTATTGAGAGGTTCATTGGGTCAGCTTAAAGGGTGAGAATGGGAAACAAATGTCATTATTTCAGAAAAAAAGAACAACGTACACGTAGAAGTAGTTGGGTTCTTTCTTACTTACTTAGATGGGTCTACAACCTGCGCCTCAGCATGCTTGTGGTGTTTTACAGCTGCTTCCAATTTCACACGACAAGTTGTCTAGAGCTCCTTCCATTTGCGTGCGTCGCATCTTGTGGCATCTTCGCCAAATTTGAAGACTTTTCGAGTTGTTCCTCTGTTGTCCATCAGCTCTGCATATCCCAGCTATCTAAGCTGATCAATTCTAACACTTTAAGCTAAGTGCATGTCGGTGTACAGCTCTTGGTCAAATCTCTGAGGGCAAGTTCGATTTAAAGAGCACTATTTTGGTTTCCTGAGAGAGCACTTTGCTAATTAATTGCCTTTTAAGACAAAATAAACAGCGATTGGCAACAGTTACTCCTCGTATGATCTCTAAAGTCATGTCATTGTTTATATTAACTGCGGACTCTGGTGATGTTTTGCCCGAGCAATCGATGTTGTGTGTTCTTTCCTGATGGTAACATGTTCTTTGTTTTTGCTTCTTATATCGAGAGATCCATCTTCGCCGGTTCTGCCGATAATGTCCATGTCACCCACATAGGCAAGTTGTTGTACAGACTTTTGAAACATTGTGTTCCTGGTGTTTGGCTGTGTGGTTTCACACAAGACTCGCCAGCACAAGGTGGAAAAAGTCACACGGCAATAAATTGCTCGATTAGTAGCCTTTTCTTCGGTAAAGAAGTGAAATTGGCTTCCAACAAAATCGATGGAATACCCGACCAAATTCAATATCAAGTTGGTTCGATGTACAATAGCTCAATTCATAATGAGTTAGTAGACACTGAGTCTCTCATGCCATCATTTTCAACTACTCAAACGCATGGTCCCCCTCCGAATGGAAAAGCAGACTCGAAATGCTGAAAAAGGGAAACCATTCAGCATTCTACGTTGAAGTTCTTGAGTGCGGAATTTCTTTCACCGAAATTATGCTATCACCATTAGCGAGTGCTACATGATTTCCCCTGCTGACTCCAACAGTCCGTTCAGCTTCAAAATCTACATCCCAACCAATTATTCGTGGTTGTTCTCTACTTCTCTGGTAAGGCTACTAAACTTGGGAAGATACTCATCACCAAGTTTCACCCAAGCCCCCGAGCCGACGCGTCTTTTTAAACTTAGCTCCAATCACCTATATTTTCCGTTCTCAATCTACTTCGCCACCATAATTTTATTAACTCCCATACCCTAAACGCCACATCTCATCTCTCCACATCCAACCATTTATCTACATCCTCCTCATCCATGATTCCATTTTCCCCCACAGTTAAACTAACACAGCAAACCAATGATACTACAGAAAGTCGTTATGTACTCTCTAGGCTTAGAAAAAGAAAGATATATGAAAACATTCGCCTCTCTCTTGCTTATCTACATGACAAATCGGACTCGGTTTGTTACGAAGGGAAGACTAAATCCAGCGTCATGCTTTCCATCCAGCAGGAAGGCCTCCCTACCGACGCTATCAGTATCAGGAACCTTTATGTCAGGTACCACGAGATTTTTAGCATGCCCCCTCAGAAAGTAGCAGACCACCATGCTGCATGCTGCATTCGGCCACTACGTTCACTCTAAGTGAGTCTCACACCTACAGCTAAGTCGAGCCGACCACGATAAATTTTCTCGTCCGCCTCACACCTCCATCCCCCAACATCCCTCTTACATTTTACTACCAGAATGTAAGAGGTCTTCGCCCTAAAACCAATGCTGTTCTATGTCAATCGCATGCTCTTCCCTTTGATATTTACGGCCTGACTGAAACCAATCTAATTCCCGACATAAAGAACCAGACATTTTCCCCCCCTACTTTTAATGTCTTTCGCGATGACGATGCTACCCGCCCAAATGATGATTCCCCCTGTCAAGGAGTCCTACTGGCGCTCCACAACAGCTTTAACTCTACTCCCATTATCATTTCTTCATCATATTTGCTACTTTTTTTTTTAAACAATCCTTCACCAACGACTCCTTTGTACCGGATCCATCCTATTATGATTCCCTATTGAACTTCTCCAATGGCCCACTTCTCTCTCACACCTTGGACCCGCCTTATATCGAATATAAGTTACACCAACTTAATGACGAATTCACACCCGGCCCAGATGGTCTCCCTGTCATATTTCTAAAAAAAATATTCTTCCTCTCTTTCCTTTGCCCTTTCTAAACTCTTTCGTCTATCCCTTTCACAAGGAGAATTTCCTCAGGCTTGTAAAACCTCCTTCATAACCCCGATCCAACTATCGTCTCATCGCTAACCTCCCCCATATACCCAAACTCTTCGAAAGTATTTTGTATGAAGCTCTAAGCTTCCAATGCAAATCACTTATTTCCCCTAGACAACATGGCTTCCTGAAGGGTAGGTCAACCACCTTAAATCTCGTTGAATTCATATCCTTTGCTCTCTCTGCCCTAGAGAATGGTAACGAGGTCGATGTAATTGCAACCGATTTTAACAAGGCCTTCGATAAAATCTCTCATCGATTAATGCTCTTCAACTTGTCCGCCTTCGGCTTTGAACCCATACAGTCAAAATGGATATCCTCTTACCTAGAAAACCGTTTTTACAGAGTTCGTTTTAGGTCAGCCCAGTCGGCTCAATTTTTGGCTCTGATTTTAGAAAACAAACCCCAGCACCGAGACTGACGTTTGTGATGAGAGAGAAGCTGTGCAAAACTGAACATCGGATTTTACCTGCTTAAGATGTCACCAAAAATACCACACAATGTTGCACGACAGCATCCTGGCTCAAGAGCCCAACGTCATCACAAACCATATGCGGGCAAGCAACAACTCTGACCGCCGTCAGCCTCGTAATTCACTTGTAAAGCTAGAACCGGGTCAGCTCAAATTGATCTGCTACTGGATATCTTTTGGACAGCGGTTCCCAAGCTGCGTTTATTAGTGAGTATGCGGTTCAACAACTTCATCTTTGGCGAACACGGCTCCTTGTGCCGGTGACTAGGGTAGGAAGGTCAAGCATTGGTAAATCAACAGGTCTGGTCGATACCTCTGTGAACTCTCTCAGTGAACCTGATTTTAAAATTAACTGCAAAGCACTAATTTTACCACGTTTGGGTCATCTCAAAACCACTCTGCGATCTGGCTGATCCAAACTTTCATAAGCCCGGTTCTATCGACGTCATTTTGGGAGCTGATCTCCATGGCTCTCATGGTGAAATAATTCAATCATCTACTGGTGCTCCTGTACCCATTTAGGATGGGTCATCTACAGAAGCTTACCCGAATCATTAACTCGAGTCTTGTCTACAAGTACATTTTCTCAGACTGAACTCGCTAACTTAGTTCAGTGTATGAACAAATTCAACGAGCACGATGACGTAGAAACTGCTTCCAAAATGACGGAGGATGAACTCTGCTGCAAAGAATTCTTCAAGAAAACGGTACAACGGACCTGATCTGGACGGTACATTGTCAAGTACCCATTAACGGATTCCATCGATCTAACAAAACTCGGGGATTCAAGAGGAGTCGTCTTCAAATTTTCCCATCACTAACTACATCGCCTAGACAACAATCCAACAATGAAGACACAAAACACATTTTTCCAAGTTCCAGACATAGACAGACCGTACTTTGAAGTCTGGGAAAAGCAGCCGTGACATATTTTCCGTAGCACCAGACAGGCGGTGTAAAGGATGTACTCGGTGCTGTCACAGGCGTGTAGATTTAAAGCAACCCAAACCAGTCAGCACCATGCTCCTTGTAAAGAGAACAACCTCAATTTTGAGAGGATTGACTAAAAGCCCATTTCGAAATGCACCAATCGTCGATCACGTCTAGACCTACGTGTGCTATAGAGCATACAGTCGCAAAGCATGACCCAACAGACAGTAAAGCTACATAATCTGTATATGCTTGCGCATAAAGGTCAGAACTATTGAGGGTGCTAAGTAGTGAGTCGAACAACATGCACCGTAGCAGTAGACACAGTGGAGACAACCCCTGGAAATAACTAGTAGCTCCAGCCCAGAGGATCATAGAATCCCAGCCGCCATGTTGGAGACGACAGGGAAGAACGAACGACGAGAGGGCGCTCTAGAGAACTGAAAACCGCGCAGCTGGTTATCAAAAACAGCACTAGATCGGATATACATAGTTGTCTCTCAGGCAGAGACTCTACTCGAGTCAAGAGCTTATAAACTTCTAGTCCAGCATCTAAAATTATAAAACAAAATCTCATCATCTTATGACTTCATGAGATTCGTCTTTGAAAAGTTAAATTTCCATAAAATCACCGATACGGGTATATACGGATCCGTCTACTTAAAACTTTATAGTCCCTCGTGCGTCATGTTCTATTTCTTCACTTATCGTCAGTCGGTGGTAATCAATCACTTCACGCAAAAGCGCTCTGTCCGTGAACGCGTGTCCAAAGCTCCATCACGGATTCTGACACTTTTTTACAACCGCCAGATCAAAAAAAAAAAAGCCAATGAATGTCATTTATTCTTTACCATCTTTGTCGTCTTGGCTTAATTTAATTACTCGCCTATGAAAATTCGAATTTGAATTCAATCTACAATACGATTTTGTTTTATGTGCATCTTGCGTCTCGAGAATCAATCTCAATTATTTATTTAATGGCCACGATCGTCGAACGACCTTTTTTTGTTGACGTGGCCGTGCCTATAATCCATGGCTGAAGCAGACATTTTTGAATTGCAAAAAACTACCGCCTGTCACCAGCTGAGGTTTTATGGCGAACTACGTTAATCAGAATGTCGTCGGAGGCTTAACAGCCAGGGTAGGGCTAGGCTATCCCGCCATGTATTGAATTGAGTGGGCTGGAGACTTGATTTTTGTTTTTTGTTTTTGTTTTGAGATTTTCAGATATTTTTACTATTCAATTGTGGGATTGATGGTTTCATTTCGTTTTTATTTGTTTCCCTAATTAAGAGACTTAGGAAAATGAAACTTTGTATGCCGCAGAGTTCGAGATACATGTGAATATGTGAGAATTTATCTCCGTGTATCTCCAAAGATCTGATATGTAAATTTGTAATAAAATTAAGGAATTGAATATGGAGAACTATTATGGCGAATTATGTCAACACAAATGTGGACTGAAGAAGGAAACGAAACGCTACCATGAAACAGACCGTAAAGGTGGGCTGATCTTTTGGATGTAAAGCCATTTCATTTAATAGACCATTTTTACGAGAACCGCCAGGCATGTAAATTAACGAAAATTCGCTGATCGTCAGATCAAGAAACTCATAATCAAAGGCTATTGTGGGAGTTATTAGAACTTAGAGCATTGCAAAGATCGACCCTGAGTTTATGGAAATCGGAGAGATGTGGACTGATTCTAATCTCAGGAGAGAGACAGGAGTGTTTTTGTTTCCATGCGTATCACTTGTTACCTACGCAAATGGCACTCGAGTCCTTGGCGAGAGCGTATGTAGTGTCAACAGTCTTTCCATTGAGGGAGACCGCTGACATTTAAGGAACGTCGCGAATAATAATTCATTTGGTCTGCTATAGTTGTGCACATAAAGGACTCAACTCACACCCTTAACACAGTGAAAGAGGCCATCCTCACCATCAACAATGATCTCATTCTCCACGATCATATAATGACCTACGTTCCAGGTAAGACTCTGTGAAATAAGACTTCCAACCGCCTCAAGCATATCTTGACTTGCGAGTGTCAATGATTTCTGGATTTCTTCAGTTTTCTCTGGGATCTGTCGTAGTGTAAATATTTAGTCTATAAGGCCCAGCGCATTATCCAAAGATGATTTCAGCTGCTTTTAAAATGCAGCAGGCAAAATCTTGTACGCGGTGCTAAAGAGACTGATGCATCTACAGCTGGTGCAGCTTAAAGTGTCTACTTTCTTGTGAATTGAGCAAATCACGCTGATATGACTCTCTCTACTTATTTTTTGTATTTGTGGAAGGAAGTCTTGGCTTTCATTATGCAGGTTCAGTGCTTTATTCTCTCCGACATCAAAATTGGGGTCGTCTTTGTCGATTAGCAGTATACAGAGCTGTTTGTTCCATATTCTTAGTACCGACTTTGATTCTGTAACATAGTTTCCTTCGTCATGATGACGTGTAAGTTCATCCTTTTAGGTTTCTATTCGAATGCTGTCTAGATGCATTTTTTTCGATAGCGAGCTCTTATTTTTGCCCATGTTCTTATTTATTCTTTTGTTCGTGGAGCTCACAAGCCGTTCTCGTTCCTTTATACAACTTCTTTAAATGGTTGTTTTGCTACATGTCTTTGTCCATACTTTTCATCAAACCAGAAGTTTCGTGTCATGCTTAGTCGATTGAAACCAGGCAGATCAATTGCATCGTTTCCAATGCTTTCTGGTCTTCGATGCCCCTAAAACATGTTTAAAGTTTGCGGATAAGCGATTGACACCGTTCAACGTTAAAGCTCCCTGTTTGTTAAGTAGTAGTCCGAGTCTATATTGTCTGCTTCGAATATTCGGACATCTGCTATAATACCGGAAGAATGGAATTCATCGCAAATTGATCAATTTGATAAGACTCGAGATATTAAGAGACTGTCAGGATGATACATGTTTTTCCCATCCTACAATACCAACCCGATAGAGGAAAACCGAAAAAAGTTCAGACGAGCCAGGAATGAATACAACGCCTTTAAGTGTGTGAAACTCCAATACCAAAAACTGCGGCAAAAACTACTACAATGTCCCAAAGGTAGTAAAAATTATTTGTCGTTCGTCAAAAATATTAGAAATTCTGCCTCAACATCTGCTCTTTGAAAAGGAAAATCTTAATACTTTGCGGCCATCTCAATACTTCCAGATTGTGCTTTGTCCCCGCCTACACTTGAGTGAGTCGAATGTTCAAAGGGACGAATACACTTTCGCACTCGTGTAGTAGCAAGAGTACTTAAAGATCTTAGAATTCACAAATCGGCTGGTCCTCTCCTTCTTCCGACGAGGTGTTCTTCACATGTTGGCAAAACCACTGCGTAAGCTTTTTCACCAACCTTAATCTTTGGGACTCTTTCCGATTTGTCCAGCCCGTTTCTAAAAAAGGCGACTCTTCCTCGCTTTCCTCCTATAGACCTATTATACCTACTTCTGTTCTTTCCCAGGTCATGGAAGCGCTGATAAACAATCAGCTCATGAAATAAATGATGGTGTACCCCAGGGCTCCGTTCTATCTCCAACATTCTTTTTAATTTTTATCTCTTGTCTGCCCCTTCTAATCCAATATACCCATTTGCTGATGACAGTACTTTCCGCTTTTCACATTCGTTCCCAGACTCACGCCCCTGCAGCGTATGTTACGCTCATTAAATTCTGATATTGACAACATAATCAATTGGAGAACTATCAACAGAGTGGAATTTAATACTTCCAAAACTCAATGCGAAATTTAAACACTCAGCCATAATCCATGAATGGCACTTACTCGTACATCGTCGAAACCAAAAAACTTTCGATTCTCGGTATATGTGTCAGTGACAACTTGCGTTGGAATGACCACGTATTCGATGTCGTCAAAAATGCTGCGAAATGTCTAGGTTTCCTCAAGCGATGTAAAAAATATTTCGCCCCCTCTTATCTAGCCTCAATGTATAGGGTTATCCAATATTTTTTTTAAAATAAAACGCAAACCATTTGAGATATTTCAAAAACTTTATTATCGGCTTGAAGTACAATCAAAACATTTATGGAACTCGACTTCGTTCATTTGGCCACCGCGAGCACGTTTGCAGCGGTCGATTCGTTGGACCCAATTTTCAACGACTCATCCACACATTTCAGCCGCTATTTCGCGTTCAATATTGGCTCTGAGCTCTTCCAACGGGTTCGGCGTGTTGACATAAACCAATGACTTAACCCCACAGAAAACAGTCAAGCGGCGTTAAATCGCACGAACAAGGCGTCCAATCGACTGGCCCATGTCTTGAGATAACACGCTCACCCTACTTACTCTTCAATAAATCGATTGTAGCGTGTGCTGTGTGACTTGTGGCACCATCTTGTTGAAACCACATGTCGTCCAAGTCCATATCTTCCAATTCGGGCCAAAAATAATCGGTGATCAGGGCGCGATAACTCTGACCATTCACAGTAAAGTGACGATCGTTATCGTCAACGAAAAAATATGGCCCAATAACGCCGCCGGCAATCAAACCGTACCAAACAGTTATTTTTTGTGGATGAAGTGGTGATTCATGAAGCACATATGGATTTTCACGCGATTAATAACGCATATTTTGCTTATTGACGAATCCATTGAGCCAAAAATGAGCTTCGTCACTGAAGATGATTTTACGATGAAATTCATCATCTTGGCGCATCTTGTCCAGAACCCAATCGGAGAAGGTACGTCGCTTCAAATGGTCCATCGGCTTCAATTCTTGAGTCAGTTTGATCTTGTATTGGTGTAAACCAAGATCCTTACGCAAAATACGCCATAACGTGGTCTGAGCGATGCCCAATTCTTGAGAACGCCGTGGAATTGACTGATTTGGATCGTTTGCTAGGGACGCCTGAACGGCAGCGATGTTTTTGACCAACCCGTTGCCTCACTGACTTACCGTGTCAATATGTAGACGAATATGTAGACTCAAGTTTTTGCACTAAAGTTGTTATTGCCTGTCTACTAGGGCGAGAATTACGACCGAAAATTGGAGTTAACGCTCTTAAAGTTGTAGTCACCGACTCCGAATTTCGGTAGAAAATTTTTATAATTTGCTGACGTTGCTCGTTCGTGTACTTTACCATGATGAAAATGTGGGGTTTACTGAATAAATTGACAGTGACATTTGATGATTAATGAAAGAGTGCGTTCACAAATTAAATTCAAAGTTGTCAAGTCCCTATTGGAAAACCCTTTATAAGGCATACAGCCGCCCAATATTGGAGTATAATGCCCATATATGGTCAAGAGCTCCTGACCTCCTAGATAGGATTGAAAACCGTGCGATAAAACTCATAGGTGATACTAATATCAGACAGTCAATTGAAACCCTCGAACACCGACGTAATGTCTCCTGTCTCACTTTGTATTATCGCTATTTCTACCACCACTATTTCCTGGTCGTTATAGCTTGCAAACATTTAAGAACAATGTACGTCGGTACCTCTCTTTCTTGCCTCCCTGACTTTTATGGAACAGCGAGTGTTCACCATCGTCATCTCTCAAGGATGGCAAAACTTGACATGGCTGTATGAAGTTCGACACTGTAAAAGCTGTAATATGCAACCTTGCAATCAATAAATAAGAGGATGACATTAGAACATATTGACATAAGATTTGAAGCATGCATTCACGTTTCTTGCCCTTGTAAGGGGCTGAGCGCATGTCAGGCTTATGTTAACGGACTAATCCTAGATTGGGATTGTAATCAGTCGTTCCTTAAGCTGCCTAAAGCATAAGACTATTTAAGAAATTCTCTAATGATAGAAGCACATGTAATTAGGTGATGCTTCTCTTCTTCTACTCGTATATAGCAATCACTATATCACTTTTCAATCCTTTTGTTCGGCTAATCCCGTCGTATTTCTTGGATGGATACCACTACTTTTTAAGGTTTTTAAGACATCAGCTAATTGTTCGGCTGCATCTAGACGAGTAACACACAGACATAGCATATACTGGATCGTAAACAGTAACCATCCGAGACTGCTTGTTGCTTTACAACATATATAGGGCCTCAACCTAGGAGGCCATATTCTTCAGAGCGGGTTTGCTTGAGACACCTAGCTATATGTCGAAATTTTCTCATCTGACCTGAGCTCCAGATTTGTCGAAGAAGCTCAGATAAGGTCATCGCTGAGTCTGACGTCTCTGTTAAATTCATCTTGGAATTTTCTCTGTCTAAACATCCGTATTGTGCTTTACGTAGAACATGAGTGTCATTAAAATTCAACCAGATACACTTGGTCAGGTCCGAGTGGTGAGTAACATTTGCGCAGGAAAACTTAGTGCTTACTTTCTTACTTAGGTGAACCTAGGACTCAAATAACAAGCCTCTCCAGTTAGCCTGATCTTCAGCTTACTGCTTCCAGTTGCACACTTCATTTAGGTTGGGGTTCCTTTCCACATAAGCACGGAGCATTAAATGAGGTCTCCCTCTACTATGCTGCCTGTACCATCGATGTCCATTCGCTTTACATGTCCTAGCCATCGCAACAAACTCAACACTAGGTCGATGTCTTGTTGATACTTCTCCTCCAAAGCCCGTCAATGCAAACTGGACCGAATATTTTTCGAAGGATTTTTGTCTCGAAACGACTGAGCATATCGTCATACGTTTTCGATAGAGTTCATGCTTCTGCGCTATAAAGTAGGACTGGGATGATCAAGGTCGTATGTAGTGTTTACTCAATTGCCTTCTTAGCTCAAAGAAACAGTGATTGGCAAGAGTGATTCTTCATTTTATTTCTATTGAGATGTTGTCGGCAGAATTCATGGTAGACAAAGTCCTTAACTACCTCGAAATTATAGCTGTCGACTGTTAAATTCTGTCCAATTAGTCGATGTTGTGTGTCCTTTCCTGTTGACAGCATATGTGATACTTGGTTTTGCCTTCATTTATCGTAAACTCGTTTTGGCACACTCCATTTCAATACTAATAAACGCACCGGTGACAGCACGCTGTATTCTCGTACGTAGTAGTTGCACAGACTTTTAAAAGATTGTGCTGCCAGTGGTCGCTTGTGAGTTCCGCACAATTCTTGCAAGCATGATATTAAAGAAGTCACATGAGAGCGCCTCACCTTGTCTAAAAGCTTTTTCATCAGCACAGGTCTCGGTTAAGTCGTTACCGACATTAACGGAGTAGCGAGCATTCTCAATCGTCATTCTGCACAAATAGACGAGCTTGGCAGGGATGCCGAAACAAGGTATGGCCATGTACAGCTCGTCTCTATACTCGTAAAAGCTGTCATATGCAGCCTTAAAATCGATGAAAAGATTGTGGGTATCGATCTAGACTTCTCAAATTTTTTTAATGATCTGTCAGAGTATGAAGATTTGGTCGATTGTGGACATTCCTGGTCTTTTTTTTATATATATATATATATAATTTACGCGCGCCTAAGGGGTTAGATACCCTTTTACTGTTGCCATGGCGAGGGCGGAAAGGTAGAAGGAGGAGAAAAGAAAATTGTTTTGTAGTGGTTTGAAACTCAGGTGTGTTTGGTTTCGATATTCGCTCTCCAGGGGTGGGAGTCCGAATAGGACGGAGAGTTTTTTTCTTCACTCAGAGTGATTCGAGGTATAATTCACTGTATTTTTTTCTGTGCTTGAAACTCTATAACAGCCAAATCTATGTGTCAGTGTTATGCCTTCACACGCAGAATTTTTCTGTCTGAGTTCCAATTACACAAATGGAAAACTGACTTGCCATGGGCAGGATTCGAACCTGGACCCTCCGAGTGAGAAGCGATTGCTAGCACCATTACACCACACACAGTGATCGGACCCAATCAAGTTGTTGATGAAAAGTTTCAGACGTTCAGACAATATGGCAGATAAGATCTGGTATGCGATGTTAAGGTGACTTACACCTCTATAGTCGGCGCAATTGAGGGGGACTCCTTTTTGTGGATCGGGCATGCGCTTTTGAGATTCCATTCATCAGACATACTTTCTTCTCATCAGATCTGAGAAAAGAGTTGGTGTATGCTCTCGACAAAGTCACTTCCAGCAACTTTGAACACCTCTGCCAGTCCAGTCGGGTCCAGTTGCTTTCATGATTTTCAGTCTAGATATTGCTCTACAAGTTTTTTCTTCATGCTTTGACACGTTCGATTTACCTGTTGGTAGAACTTCCGTACGTTATTCCTGGAGTACAACCTGTCAATGTCTTCGATCGCATTCTTCTCGTGCTCTTTCTTCTTATTCTGGAGAAGTCGATGTTCTACGCATCTCTTCTGCTCGTAGAGCTCACGAGCAGCTCTCCTCCTTCGTTGTAGCGCCGTTTTGTAGGCTTCTTGTTTAGCTGGCATTCTTCATCAAATCAGGGACTTTTTGGTGGTGGTCGGGTGAAACCCAGCACATCAGTTGTGGCGTACCTGACAGCAACTTGGCAGTGTTGCCACTGGTCTTCGGTACTAGATGCTGGTGGCATAGGAGTTGTTAATAAAATTCTGGCGGTTGCAGCTTTCTACGTGATATCTTCTCACAGTACTTTTTCTTTGTTGTGGCGCTCGGGATATCTGCATTCGCATCTTGGCTGGAACAAAGGGGTTTTCTAAGTTAATTTTGGCTGGCCGGAACGTTCGGATGTCCAGAACAGTAGAGGAATGCCTTACGTCTATCACAATATGACCTACTGTCGTATTAGAGCCTTCCTTCTTTCATGTCATGTCGTCATGCTCGTAGAAACATTCTTTGGTGGCATCGTCTTTGCCTTCCGTGATGGCATGGTCGCATATTAGGCATATGTTAGCGAATTTAGCCTTGATGCGGATTGTCATAAGACGCTCGGTAACGTATCGGAAGCTCAAGACTTCATGCCTAAGTCTGCCGCATATGGCAAATCGGCTGTTTCTTTTCCCTATAGCTATCACCATTATATACGAGTATGTCACAGTTCTTCATTCTCTTATGTCTGGCCCATTCCATCTCTATCATCACCATCTATCCCGGATATCAGTGGTATCAGCGTCATAGCGGTCAAGGGCCTCTGCTAGTTGTTCGGCTACACGTGGCCTGTTAAGGGTCCGCACATTTCACATACAGATTCGAAGGTCGTGGTCCTTTAAGTGTTTGCAAGCATTATGAACAATGAATCCGTTTTTATCCAAGGCCATTAGTTGGTTAGTCACATCTTTTTAATCTTATCCTTGAGCCCTACGACGACGGCGTAGACTACTGGCCGAATATGCCCTTGCCATTTTAGCCTGAATAAGTAGGGGTTTACTTCCCTGTTGCTGACCCACTGTAAAGTATAGGACACTCAGCTGTTATCCGATAAATCACCATGCAGGTCCCCACTTTCAGCGCTTCTCTACTCCTTTCCCCATCTGGGTTTGTAATCGTGTATTCCCGAGTTTGAAGTGAGATAAAACTGAAATGTGGACTGATTTTGTTAATTGACACAATTCAACGCCGATGCAATATCTCTCATTTCACCTCGTTCGACCGCTATCTTCACCAGCAGTATTCCAATTACCAACAGCATTCTGCATCATAACACGCCTCTTGATATCGCTTATTAGGTTGTCCTAAAGCCTGTCTTCGAACGTACTCTGAAAACTTGTGTTGTTTTCCTAAGTCGTAAAGCTCTCTAAGCAAATGCTCCCTTCATTATTCATTATAATGCTTAAACGCTCATGCAATGTGGGCAGATACCTCCTTTCTTGTTTTCCCTTCCTTTAGTGCAGCATAAAAGTGTATATGAAATTATGAGAATCAACAAGAAGGCACATTTTGTTTTCGCTCATGGAAATGGTTTCATACATTTTTGTTGTTTCCCAAGCCATTCTTATGTCATTTAATATTTTATTTTTCAAATTGAAAATTGGAAAACTTTTCACATAACTGTCTAATGAATCGATGCCCAAAGCCACAAGAATTACTTGTTAACCGAATGGAATCGTATGATTCTGATGTAGTAAGAGATGATAGCAATAGATTTTGTTGTTATTTAATTAATTATGTATACGCGTTTTGACTTTTTTACTAAATATTTCTCCTCTGTTTCTTTGTAGGTAAGCACACAGACTGATGGATTGCTACATGTAATTCGAAGTAAGTTGCGCTTTTAGCTTTGAAAGTATTTAAAATCAATTTAGCTCAGTCAAATTTGATGTATTAGGCTTAGTTCTATGTTGGCTCTGCCAAGATGCTACCAAGCATGCAATATTATCTGAAGTAGCTGTTTGAAAAGAAAGTCTGTGTTATTTTATTTTATATTAATTCTAACCAAATTTTATTTTATTTTATATTCAAAAAGTTGCAATGATGACTGTTCGGGGCGAGTTAGTTAATCCAAGTGCCCAGTTCAAAACAAAAATGACATGACAAGTGGTGGGAGTCAATTGACAATCTCTCAAGCATTGTTCCATACGAGAAATCACAGGATGACGTCACGCTGATCCAAAATGGAATCCTTCAAACTCAAACATCCTGCCCGGTTGGACCATCAGGTTCAATAGCTTCCACAAGCCTGCATAACCTTTGTACCGCACGCTTACACACTCCATTTGATGTCCGCACAGTAGCATTGCGAATCAGTCCATCACTGCCCGGATGAACTTCCGAGATCCGTCCCAAACGCCAATGGGTTGGTGGCAGATTTTCTTGGCGAATTATAACGATATCCCCAACGCAGACGTTGTCTACTCGCCGCTGCCACTTGTCCCTTGTTTGTAAAGTCGACAGGTATTCCTCACTCCAACGTTGCCAAAAGTGTTGTTGTAGTTTGCGCAGCCATTGCCATTGCTTAACACGATTTATGGGCAGTTCCGTAAGGCTGGGCTCTGGAACAGCAAGCAGGGGGCAGCCAATAAGAAAATCTCCCGGTGTTAGGGCAAATTTGTCCTTTGGATCGTCGTGCAGCGGTACGAGTGGACGGGAGTTTACGCATGCCTCGATGCGAACGGCCAACGTTTGTAGCTGGCTATACCACAAATGTTGTCCTCCAACTAAGCGAAGCAGATGTCGCTTTGCTGACTTAACCGCGGCTTCCCATAAGCCACCTTGATGGGGTGCACGGGGGGCTATAAAATGCCATCTAGTTCCTTGATTTGCTAGTGTCTGTTGATTTAGTTCACTGGACCACGCACTTAAATCTTCTTGCAAAGCTCGGTTGGCACCTACAAACGCTGTGCCGTTATCACTATAGAGGTCCAGGCAGGGCCCACGACGACCGGTGAAGCGCGTGAAGGCATCCAAAAACGCTTGAGAAGATAAATCGTCCACCACCTCAATATGGACAGCCTTAGTTACCATACATTTAAAAATCGCCATATAAGCCTTAACAGTCACTCTAAATCGTTTAGTTCCACATCGAAGAGCAAATGGACCGCAATAGTCAACACCAGAAGCCGAAAATGGTCGAGAAGGCACAACCCGTTGTCTAGGTAGCGCAGCCATTTGTTGCGCAAGTGTAGCTCCACGATGACGTCGACATATGACACAATTATGGATATAACTCCTCACTGCCTGTCTGCCTTGCAGAATCCAAAACCGACTGCGAAGTGTCTGGAGCATGAGCTGCGTGCCTCCATGAAGGGTACGCTTGTGTGCGTCCTTAATAAAAAGCCAAGTTAAGGCACCAGCCTTTGGTAAAATAATTGGGTGTCGACGATCGTTCGGAATCAATGCTTCGCTTAAACGACCACCAACTCTCAAAATTCCATCTTCATCCAAGTACGGGCTTAGCGGAAGCAAACGACTAGCACTGGACAAGCTTGAACCATTACGAAGTTGACGGATGTCAGATAAGAAAGATTTGCCTTGCTCAATTCGGAGAATAATCTTCATTGCGTTTGCTAATTCATTAGCACTGATGATGTTTTTTTCGCAAATGTCGACGTCTTGGACACCAACGTAAAACATAACCCAACGTGTGAAGTAGACGCTGAATGCAACTGAAACGCTCATTGATGGAAATCCTTACACCATCTAGCCTTCTGGTGGTAAGCTCGAGTGTTTCCGTAACAATCAAAACTTGAACTGGTGTCTTCTCTTCGTTTTGTACAGCTAGCTGCTCCTCTTCGCTGGGTTTACTGTCATCCCCCAAAAGAATCACCTTATCCATAAGCCAATCTGGTCCGTAAATCCAAAAGCGATTTCTTAAAAGTTCCTCTGCTGAAATGCCACGGCTGGCACAGTCAGCAGGATTTTGGGCTGAGCGAACATGGTGCCATCGTTCGGGTGCTGAAAGCTCTTGGATCTGACGAACTCTATTAGCAACGTAGGGCTTGAGCATTGATGGATGTTTACGGAGCCAACAGAGCACAATGTTCGAATCCGACCACAAATAGTACGGCGCCTGTTGAACCGCTAATGCAACACGAACATTCTCTAGAGTTAATACCAAAAGATGCGCTGCGCACAACTCCAGACGAGGGATAGTAGCGCCTTTAAGTGGGGCAACCCTTGTGCGAGCAGTCAGTAACATAACTTGCGGCGATCCATTTGATGAAATTGTTCTTGTGTAGATAACAGCTGCGTAAGCACGGCTGCTGGCATCACAGAATCCATGGAGAGAAGTAATTTTACCGTCGGACATGCCTAGCCATCAAGGTACCCGGAATTCATTGAGTGCTGGAAGTCCATTGCGAAACGTAAGCCACTGTTGAAGTAGTTCTGAAGGAAGAGGCGCATCCCAAGTTATACCCGCTGACCAAAGTGATTGTATAAAAATCTTCCCCGTAATGACAACTGGTGCCAAAACACCAGTCGGGTCATATAGTCGCGCAACCTCACTGACGACGCGTCTCTTTGTAGGAATTTTGTCTGGTTGTTCCAGTTTCACACAGAAAAAGAGATCGTCACTCGATGGATTCCATCTTAGTCCAAGCACTGAAGATGAGGAAGTGTCGAGGTTATGCTCAAAAATAGTAGGTGCCTTTCCTGTTATATCCGATAATACCTGAAGACTATTCGAATTCCATTTTCGAAGTTTAAAGTGTCCAGCCGAAAGAATTTTGTCAACATTCAGCCAACACCACAGCATCTTTAACTGAATTGCAGCTTGTCAAAAAATCGTCCACATAGAAAGAAGATAATATCGTATCTCGTGCTGCTAAAGCCTGCTCCCCATCAACGATTTCTCCACAATTATCAAATGCGCATTGGTGTAGCGTGCGCACCGCATTGAATGGGCTACAAGCCATCCCATACGTAACCGTGGTCAGCTGATAAACCTTAATATTATCTTCTAGAGACTCCCGCCACAAAATGCGTTGAAACTTACGATGGTCAGAATCCAAAAGTATTTGCCGAAACATTTTCTCAATATCGGCAGTTAGGGCAATGGCAAAGCGGCGAAATCGAAAAATTATATTTAGCAAAGAGTGCTGAATAGTGGGTCCGACTAACTGCGTATCATTCAGCGAAACTCCGGTGCTGGTGCGAGCTGATGCATTAAATACGATGCGAAACTTATGTGTAACTGCATGGTGGGGGAGATAGCAACCACCAGGATGGTCACCAGGTTGACCAACACATTCCAAATGTCCTAGGTCAGCATACTCACGCATGAACGCGACGTATTTCTCACGCAAATCGTTGTTGCTAGCCAGTCGCCGTTCAAGGCAGTGAAACTGACGCAGTGCACCTTGATACGAATCTCCAAGTTTCTCTGGATCACTGCGAAATGGTATGCGAACGATGTATCTTCCATCACAAGTGCGTGAGTGAGTTGTTGAGAAAATGCGTTCACATTCGTCCTCCTTAGGGTCATTTTCAGGCACTTCTTCGAGCTTCCAAAAGTTGCGAATAAGATTCTCTAAGTTCTGCTCTTCCTCGGACACTTGGGCAAAAAGAGTTCGAAGGCTTGGCTATAATTTTTGTCCTGTTGAAGCTGGGCCGAAGACAACCCATCCAAATCGGGTGCGTTTCGCATGTGGTTCGTCTTCTGCACCGCTGACAATATCGCCTCTATAAGTGCATCGATCTCACCAGGTGTTCCAAAATTCGGATCGGCCAGTTGAAGACCTGCCAAATGCTGCCATTGACCGACGTCTACGTGCACCGCGGGGGTTATAGACGTAATTGATGGGATGATATAAGCGTTAATGTCTAACGAGTATTCCGAGTAGGTCGACTTGAGTCGAAGCGAAGCGCTGCTGGTAGTTATTGTATTAGAAAGTGCACCAATGCCTTCCACAGCCATCTCACACTTGGTTCTGTGAATCTGTAATTGATTAGCTAAGAGATTTGTAATAAAGCTTACCTGCGATCCAGGATCGCAGAATATGCGAATTAGGCGTTCTTGTAAAGGTGATCCGCTGGCATATGCACGTGCTGTAGCAAGTAATATCGTTCGATCACCTCTAGCTATACATGTTATAGATGATGGTAGTCATAAATTGGATGTTGGGCCCGATAAACTCGGAACTGCTTGGGTTGATGTTGAATTCCCTGATGCCTGCATCCCTAAATGCTGAATCTCTGACGTTTGACTTGTACGACGACAGAACAGAGTGTGATGTCTACGTCCACATTGTCGACATCCACCGGAAGCGCACTGCTTTGATGTGTGTCCGTTTTTAAGACAGTTGAAACAAAGACCAAAGTTCTTCAATGCTTCAAAGCGTTGTTCTGGGTTCAAAGTCATCAAGCTTTGGCATCTTGAAATTTTATGCTGTCCCTTACAGTAACCACACTTTCCACTATCTGTGACCGCAATACAAGACCGGACGTGGGTTTGACTACGATGCTGTTGTCGAGTTGATGATGTGGAATCCGTGCGGGAAGAGTTGCGAAGAATTTCTGTGGAGAGACTGTGTGCTCTCTTTTCCAAAAAGGCTAGAAGCACGTCCAAAGAAGGAATTTCGGTGGAGTCACAACTCATTACCCATTCTCGTCGAGTAAGGGTAGGTAACTTCGACACAACTAAAGGCACTGCTAATGCATCCCACTGTTCGACCGGAAGCTTCATCACCTTTAACGCGCGAAGAGATTCTTGGACTGTATCCACGATTGTCAGTAAAGCCTTTGCAGTTTCATCCGTAGCGTTTTTGATGTTGATGAACCTCGAGACATGGATCTCAGCCAGCAGCTTTTTATTGTCAAAACGACTCTTCAAGGCTTTCCATACTTCTTCGTATCCACCTGAGTACAGTCCACCAACCAATGGCACTACACTAGCACTGACTGCTTGGCGAAGTTTGGTTAACTTGTACGCTTCTGGAAAGTTCGCATTGTGAACTAAGGTTTCGAACAAATCCTTGAATGCAAGCCAGTTTGCGTAGGATCCATCAAATTTAGGTATCGAAACCGGATTCAATTTTATGTCCAAATTAGATGCCAATGATGTTGTCGCGTTCGATGAATTTGAAGGGCCATGTGGTAAGGGTGGGACTGAAGAGGACTTGCACTTCGACAGCTTTCGATTGATCAGCACACATGTGTTATTGTATGTAGCCTCCACCTGTTCCCACAACTTGTCGTGAACAAAAAGCTCCTCGGAAGTTGCAGCACCAACTAAAACATCATGGTTCTGCACAAAACGTTGAGAATGCACTGTAACAGATTTGAGCTCCTGCTCCAATTGAGCAGAATCACATGTCGACAAGTCCGCTTCCTTAACTCGATCACTTATTCTGTTTAGAGCTGTAATCGCCGCCTTCCTTAAGTTCAACTCTGCCATTATTCAAAAGAATTAAAATAGTTTAAGCGCATCTACAAAATATACCACCCAATGGCGAGTGGAAAACCACGTTTTTTCACTCCAAAAATCCTTGGTATGTTGTAGTTTAAATCCAGCCGCAAATGCGAGATCCTCGAGCATAAGCGTCAATCCTCACAGGAGGCACCAAAATATGTTTGAAAAGAAACTCTGTGTTATTTTATTTTATATTAATTCCAACCAAATTTTATTTTATTTTATATTCAAAAAGTTGCAATGATGACTGTTCGGGGCGAGTTAGTTAATCCAAGTGCCCAGTTCAAAACAAAAATGACATGACAAGTGATGGGAGTCAATTGACAATCTCTCAAGCATTGTTCCATATGAGAAATCACAGGATGACGTCACGCTGATCCAAAATGGAATCCTTCAAACTCAAACAGTAGCCATATTTCGTGTCACAGGAAGCAATCGTAGCAATCGGTTTTTTTGTTATCAATTTTACATAACTCATATTGCCCAATACCCATTTAGGAGTTATAGATAAAAGATGCCTTGCCTTACCATGCCTGGGCTCCAATCAATATAAATACTATTTAGGCCCCACCTAGCAAAGATAAATGCAAATGCAAGAGACAATGGCATCCACAAGATGTGGCAACCGAAAGAGCATTCTTCTTGTGAATTAACTTCAAATTGTCTTGAGATTCTAAGAAATACAGCATCCGGTAGACGTCTCTTAGGCGCGTTATGATGAAATGATGTCAACTTGCTTCCATACAGACATGTGCCCAATTCAGCGTAACATAAAACAAGGTGCAGCATTGACTGAAATTGTTTAACAAGCGACAGCATCTTGTATTCGCTTGTCACATTTATATAAATACGAGTACTCGTACGTAGATATACATACGTACGTGCCGAGACAAACTAAAAGATTTTGCTGCTTAAGTAAATGTTTCAGGTACTTTCGGTGATTAAAACACCAAAGACTTGTCAAGGTGTAGTTGCTTAAGAATATGAGTTTGCTAGATTTGTTCAAACTACATACTCGTAAATGGATTTTTTCTTTCCTATAGATGGAATGGGAGCAGTTGCAGCAATCGTGTACTGAAACGTGACAACCAACTAACATTTGTATTCGAAGGATAGGATTTGCGATTAATTTTCAACAGAAATATCTGCCAAATGACGGACCCATTAGAGCCAAAAATTCTTTCAATGATTTTTCATCCTTAATAAATGTGATTCAAACTACCAATCTTAGTGATGCATTCCTTCACTTTATAATAGGTGAGCATTCACCTAAGTTTTCCTGAACTGCTCCGAAAGCCTTGATGAATATTACTTTTCCTACAATAGACCTAGTCCTCCGTCTCCATAAATGTTCATCAAATTAGCTAAAACAACCTTCAACATGAGCGTGCAAGCTTAGTTAGAGCCTATATTTCCCTTGTTCTTTCTTCAACAGCGATTCTAAGAATTTCCGACCATAAGCCAACTTTCATTTCCTAACCATGTTCGAGGGATTAATCCTGATTTCGAATTTTTTTTTATGAGGTTAACGTCGCTGCGTAGCTCATCAGTTTTAGCCTGTACAATTCGTTTTTATATCTTCTACTTAAAATTTTGCTAATGTAGCTATGTAAGGGAATTTTCTCCAGCTTTTGAGTAAGTATACACTGCCGTGCTGTGCCGACCTGGAGACTTTATAGACATTTTTGTCGAAACACATTAGATTGTCTGGGTATTTTTATTGACATTTAAAATATATTACTATCCCTACTTCGTACATTAGATACTGAAGACACTTGACTACTACCCATTACAGTGTAGTAGTCATATGCTAAGTAGACGGCACAGCTGTATCTAACAAAAGTACAGGTCTGGGTAAAAAATCAACGACCTACTCGTATCTCCATGACCAAAAGATTACAAACTAGCGGGAGAACTTTTTCATATGTTCTTCTGTTCTAGAGGGTGACTCACACAACGGTGTGATATATAAAATTTATTTTGGCCATTATATGCGGAAGAGCACTTCATTCAAATGTTCGCCTCAGCTTCTCTAGCAGTGCTTCAAACTGGCGGTCCAATTTCTGATGATTGGGTCTAATATGTGCGGCGTTATTCCGGCAATAGCGTGTCGAATGTTGGCCTCGAGCTCGTCCAAAGTAGTTGTTAGAATTAGACTAAGGACTTACAGTAACCACAAAGAAAATAGGCGAGTGGTGTCAAATTTCATGATCGCGGCGGCCAATTGGTGAACGCTCGCCGTAAGATGATCAGTGGCCAAATTTCTCCTTCATAAATTCGAGCGTTGCGTCGCTTGTATGGCATGTAGCGCCATCTTATTGGAACCACAGCTCGAATATATCGATGTTGTCGAGCTCTGACCACTGAAAGTGGGTTAGGTTAGGTTAGATTAGGTAAGAGTGGCTGTTGGAAATACCAACCCACTTAGGCCTATTGGCCCATTGTGATGCCACGTGGATCTATGATCCTCTTACTAATGGAACCAGTTTAAGCTTATAATAAAGCGTAGGGGACTGTTAACGTCTATGTTTTCTAGATTGTTTAGGTGCTTTCTTCTCTGGGAGAGAGCTGGACATGTATAGAGTAGGTGGAGGATTGTCTCCTCCTCTTCCTCGTCCATGCAGCTTCTACAGAAATCGTTTGTAAAAGCGACAAACGTGCGTGCTTGCCTATGAGGCAGTGTCCAGTGATGACACCTATGGCGCTGAGATGTTTCCTATTTAGAAGGATCAGACACTTAGAGCGATTCAGATTCAGCTGTGGCCAGATCTGTAGAATAGGTAGAGTGGTTCCAATTTTGGCAAGTTCATTGGCTCTGCAGTTCCCTAGAATATAATGAGACCGAGTCCAGCTGCAGTCGCAGCTACTTGCCTGCTAAAAATGTCGAGGGGTGTCAAGTGAAACAGAACGTCTAATGCCGCAGAGGGGGTAGACCGCAAGGCTCCGCTTGTGCATAGACATGCTGTTCTTTGGACTCTGCTTAGTTTAATGCTGTTGACTGCATTTTCCAAGGCCGTCTACCGGACAAATACCCCGTAAGTAAGTATCGGTCTTATGACCGAGATGTATAGCCAGGTTGAAGGCCCCATTTGTTCCCAATGGCTTTTTTGCAAGAAAATAAAGCTATTGTAGCTTTCTTGACTCTTTCCTGAATGTTAGGCTTCCAGTTTAGTTTCCTGTCAAAAATGAGATCCATTAAATTGGTACCATTTACTGAAGGAGGGTCTATAATTGGAATTTTGTATTTCCTGGAAAGGAGGACACGATCAGTTTTATGGAGGTTTATTCCCAATCCACAGCGATCTGTCCAGCGGGTTAATCTATTGAGATTTACTTGAAGGAGTGCTTTAATGGTATTGAGATGCTTTCCTTAGACGGCTATGGCAACGTCATCCGAATAGGCAATCACTCTGCAACCACCGCTTCCAGGTATATCAGCAGTTTGTTAACTACTAAGTTCCAGCGGCGTACCTCTGCTGACACATCTTTTAGCAGAAGTCTCACCCAGTTAGACCGCATTAGACCGATCAACTCCCCAAGTGAGTTGTCTACCAGCAGAGTTGACAGCACAGTCGTAATCTAGATACGAGTTCGAGGTCTGCTAGGAATGTCTTCCTGAGACACGACCTCGAGTTCTGCACCTGGCCAAATCTCTCCTAAACCACCTATGGCCTTAGTGAAGAGATCAACAGATCTCTGGTTGGAACACTCGATGAGCTTGACATGGCCTTGGTGCCAGCCAGCGTCGCTTGTGATAGAAGGTGGTCCGGGGCTTTCCCGCATGATGGCCAAGAAGTTGCTCGAAAGCTTCAGCTTGACCTGCTGCCACGGTTCAAGTGTAATGGAACCGTCGATATCGTTCCTATCGACCACCACGATGAGCAATGCGTCCTTTAGGACTTCATTGAAAGACCTCAGAGATGTGCTATTGGATGGTCCTGGGGTTTTGGTACTATGCGTTTTGAGCCTCTTGGAAACCGGCACGGTTTCCTCCAACGATCTCTGGCGCTTGGAGGAGGCTTTTAAAATTTTGGGAGCAGTAGAAGCAGTGGGTAATCCGTCTTTTAGGATGTTTTTAGCCCACTCAATCTTGCTCTTTATGTCCGCACTTCTTTCAACCTCCGGTATGGATCCGAAGGTTTTGATAACGCGTGAAGCATTTCGGTGTCTTAGTTAGAGCACCTTAGATGGAGCTTGCCGATGCGGCTGAGCTTCAGATTCCTCCTTGAGGAAGGAATTTTGGTAGCAGCAACAAGTCCGTGGCCTGCCACAAACTTGTTACTGCTAGGGGTGGAGGAAGTGATAGGACCATGGCTTGCCACAGTCTTAACACTCCCTGAATCTTTATTTTTAGGCTCGTTGCGTTTGCCTTTAGAGGATGGTGCACCATGGCCTGCCACAGTTTTACCTCCTTTCGACAATGCAGGAGCCTTGCCGATAGTCGGTGCAGTCACCGCTCTACCACCCGGTATTAAACGAGTACCGGCCTCGTATTTTGTTTTAAAGGTTTTGACCATAATATGGTCCCACGAGTAGTGGAGAGAGGGGTGTCCATCTGTACAGAGATGCGCCGTATACAGATAAGGCTAGCTAATCCGGAGGTCGTCAGGTATCCGGATACTCCGTTCGCGTCTGAACTATTTTTTTGAGATGCTGGGCCCTCAGCCAGGTTGATCTTCAGCACGGGTCGTATGACACCTTGATCCAGCCCAGTGAAGAAGGGAGTGGTTTGGTCGTTGTTGAGGGGGGAGGGGAGCGTCCATTGGTTTCAGGACTCTGGTCTGGAGAAATTCTTCTCGAGATTCATTGACACTACTCAGCCTCTACAACTTGTATTCTCCATTTAAACTTTTCCTACGCCAATCATATAATCCACGTTAGTCAAGGCTTATAATCCACCTCTGCTTTTCTTTACACAAAACTCTCAGACAAAGAAGGACAAAAGATGGACTATCCTTAATGATCCTTTTCATACAATTTTGTGGTTTTTTTTTTTAAAGAAAGATGAGTGATCGTTTCTGTTAGCACTGTATAAAGTACATCAGTCCCTAGTAGCTGCAGTTTAATGCGAGCGCAGTCTTTCGTTTATCAACAGACAATTAGATCATAAACAGAAATCTAGTGCCCCATTAAGATTCCAGTAAACAGTATCAAGTTTGCGTAAAGAATTAGTAAATCTCAGGTTGTCAGCTTTCACAAAAACGACAGCGTCAGATCCTAGACTTATACTGAAGTCTTCACCGAAGATCCGGCAATGTTCTTTTCGCACGTTCGACTTCGTTCTTCGTCAACAGCGGAAATTCTGACATCATTACGACAAACGGCATGTCCAAACGATCGGATATGATAATGTCGGCGCGCGAAGTTAAGTAAGTTCCAAGATTCATTAGTTTCGTCCGGAGCCCATCCAGGCGTATTGAAAAAAGCTACCAAGCAGCCGACACAAATCTTTCTATGCAGCCTGGTAAAAGTGGCAATGGCTTATTTGCGTGGAAGTTTAATCTTCTGAAAGCTTCCGCCGCAACGTGTTTATTCCAAATGCGTTTGTTATCCAAGATAACCCTTTGATGACGACAGCATCAGATAGACCTTCCTCCTACCCATGCAGATACCAACTTCAGTTTTGAGAGGATTGACTGAAAGATCATTTCTGGTGCGCTAATCGTCGACTGCGTCAAGGTCTGCCAGCTGTCAGAACTGAAGAAAACAGACGCCAAAGATGATTCGACAGACAGCATATCCACAATTACACAAACCTGTAGACGTTAGAATTGTTGAAAGCGGTAAGTAAAGTCCCAACTAACACATAGCATAATAGCAAAGACAGGGCCGTACCCTCCGGGCAACCCCTGTTTATCTATGCCATCACATATTGATTGAACTCAGACCCGCAACCAAGTTTATGTTCACTAGTATTGCTTAAATCTTGTAAATATTTACCCCGTGTTGCCTGTCCAAGCCGCAAGTACCCCGAAGACTACCGTGGTCTCTTATCTGTGGGCTTCTGATCAAACCTACCATAGCGACTCTTTGTTCTGGTATTTCACAATGCTGGCAACCCGGATGAGTCAAAGACACGTAGGCGCCCACGGTCTTCCATGCGTCCCCGCAACTGAACATCGCGAAAACGATATTTTTGGGCGTGATTATCATGCGCAGTCTGTCCAAAAACAAATTTAGGTGCTGATGCCACCTTGCGCAAACGAAAAAGGTATGCTTGGCGGTATCCTCCACCACAGGGCAATAGTCGCATCTAGATTATGCCTTTACTAGCAGGCGGTGTAAATATGCCCGTGTGGAGAGAGAAGCTGGATAAGATAGTTAATTCAATTCACGATGAATTCACTCCAGTCACGGACGCAACATCGGTATGAGTCGGTGTCTCCACCTACCCATCACCTTGTCATCCCATTCCTGCTGCCTTCACGCCAATGTTCTGTTTTTCCTATCACTATCTTCTTCGGATTCCGGTGACAAAAATTTACCTCTGCGCTTCCGAACCAGTAACACGACGGGCACTGTTCTCGCGATCACAATAACGGCTGCTGCGGAAACCGTGGAGCACTCCGTACCATAGTACTCGATCCTGGAGATACGGGTAGCTATTTAGTATCTTTCTAAGGCAGTCGGGTACATTTTGCGGCCTCAAGACCCCTCGTATGTCGGCCCATATTGCCGAATTAAATGCGTTCTTGACGTCGAGCGTGACCAATATGACGGCACTCCTCCTCTTGTGGGTTTGCCAAGCCTATCCCTAAAACATACATACTGGTTATTGGATACATTGCAGCACTCTCTTATCCTCGCTCGTAACATTTTCTCCAAGGTTTTCCCGGCGTTATCCAGCATACACAGCGGTCGGAATGACGACCGAGTCATTGGGGGTATTTTGCAATTATCCAGAAGAACTAGGTGTTGGAATTTGCAGCACTCATTGATTAGTCCGGCATGTAAACACGCATTGAACATGTTCAGGAGCAGATGTGGTTTCTACGCAGCCACGATCTTGAGGATTTTGCTTGGTACCCCGTCGGGGTCAGGAGTTTTACAACCTGGCAGGCACGTTTTCACCCTTCTTAGTTCTTCGAGTGAGAAAGGACGGACCTCGTCCGTGATGCGGGAACAGGATGGAGACCAAGCCGGAGCTGCGGGGCTTACAGAGCGCCATTCGATACCTTTTTCCCCATGTGTCCGTACCCATCTCGAAAATGAGTTCGTAAAGTTTTTCTTCGCTTCCCTGACTTCTGTGCATCTAGTAGACTCGGCGAAGGAGTTGATATTCACTGTCCAGGATTGCGATTTCCTGGGTCAACCAATAGTTTGGCTCTCGCCTGAACCTAGGTTGGCCTACAGGGTATACACGCGTTGCACCATTCCTTGACACGACGTATGGTGCGATTCACTAAGTACCGCTGCGTCCCATCAAGTGGCGAGCATGTACATTGATCCTGATCCTGGACTGCGCTCGTTCCCTACCACGAAGATACTCGACTGGTGCCAGTCCATGGGTAACTGTAAATATGCTCTTCAAAGTTGTCAGCAGCTGATTAAAAACTTTTTGTAGCAGAACTGGATGTATGGCATCAGTGCCAGGGAAATTAAAGTATCCAAAGATGAAACAGCTTATCCAATGTGCGTTTTCTTCATAACAATTGATGGCAGCTACAAGCTACGCCGGGCTATTTTACACAGCTCATTTGCAGTTCTAGCGATTAGAAGATGTTTGCGATGATGAGACTGTGGACCCTTTGTGGACTTTGACCATTCAGCTGATTTCATTAAAAGTCTTCGAAGAGAGGAGTCTTCGAAATCCGAATGACCATCTCATATACTTTTGATTTCGATCTGTAAAGATTTCAGGCTTTCTGGTCTGCTTCAGATCGACACTCCGCCACTGAGCAGATGATCAGCAGGATCACAATAGTTCAACAAATCTGGTATGTACATCGTTCATTTTTTGAACAGCTTCCTGTACTCTGTGCTCGGACTGAGTTTAGAACGTTTTGACGAGTTCCCTAAGTTCCTCGGTAAAGTGTGTTCAGTTGGATTTCTCCGACTCCAAATCTTCAGCAAGGTTGTGACTTTGCATTCAATGATTTGGTAAATGAAGCAAATATGTTCGAATTGCTCTTACAAACTTTGCGTACAATTTTGGTTTCAAATACCCTCGACCTGGAGACGAGTTCGAGTCGTTTTCATCTCTAAAATCAGCAAAAGGAGCCATGAGTCAGCCAAGGAGTTTATGCCCATTAATCTTACATCTTTCATGGCCTCCCTCAAAAGATCTCCTCTTTCAACAGCGACTACCCTGCAATTTCTCACCAAGCTTGGAACAGAAGAATTTCATCAGCAACTGGATCATATCCATGCTAAAAACCAGTATCATTCAGTCACAATTGGGGAATAGCTTCATAAACAAATCCGGGGACAGAGGTGCTCCGCAATGGTAATTATTTCGCCTCTTCAATGGCTCCTGGTCATCAACAATATCTTGACGGAGTTCGGTAACACTGGAATCAAGGCAGTCGCGTACGCCGACCATGTGGGCAGACAGGGAGGGCTCTGAGTAAGCTAAGCGCTTGGGTCACAAGTTTTCATTTTAATTTTAATAAACAAACACTTACTCTATCCTCCAGTGCAAGGTACCTTGGCGTCATCCTTGACCCCATGGTCCATTGGAAACTAAACATAGAACACAGGGTAAAGAAAACGTGCGTCGCTTTCTACGCCTGCAACAAGATCTTTGGCAAATGGTGGAGACTTTGTTCTAAAATGGTCCTCTGGACGTAAACTGTCGTAGTTCGTCCCATTCTTTCATATTCATCGCTTGTGTGGTGTCTCGCCTTAAGCAAAGCCTATAACATCACAATACTTAGCAGAGTCCAACAAACAGCTGTTATTATCACGCAGATAAGCGTGCGGTTTAATATCACTCTACTCTGGGTTCCCGCCCACAGTAACATAGAAACGAATGAGAGAGCCGACGCGCTAGTCAGATGTGGCTCTACCTTCGAAGTCTTTCTCGCGGAGTCAGCTTACTCCCGGTAGGACTCATCAAGGGAACAATTCTCCAACACATTCTCTCTATTCCCAACTCTAGGTGGAAAAATCTAGAAACCTGTATCATATCCAGACAGATACGACCCGCATACAATAAAAACAGGACGAATGACCTAATCAACGGAACTCGCACAGCAACCGAGCAAGAATCACATCAATTAGTACGGGTCACTGGTCAATTAGCTTACACCCTGCTTAGTTAGACATTCATTTTAACCCCCGTAGCTGCAACAACTCACACGAAAAGGAAACTCTATTCCACTTTCTCTGTGACTGGCCGGCACTAGCTGGAACCAGGCATCGCACACTTGGCAAGCCCTTTTTCAAGGAATTATCAGATGTTTCTGGAATAAAATTCTGCAACATTATTAATTTTCTGAACTCCACAGGATGGATATGAAAACTGCGCTCCTAGCATCACCCTTCAACATCCAGGTCACGTGAGTTATGCATGTACTTCTGGTAGGACCCTACCAGACAACCACTTCTACCTACCTACCTTGTATTCAATATGGAATTCAATGTGCCAACGATCAGGTATGCAGACCTCCGAAAGTACTTTCCAGATGGTAGGCTCACTTTAGCGTAGTTGGTGTCTTCATTTTGTTAGTAGCAGGATCAGAAACCCAGAAGGTGATTGCATGTCACACTGCATTAGTTCTAAAATCGCGTAAAAGTGTTCGAGTCATTAGCCTCTCAAGATATGATGACATCGATCTTCCCAGCATCACAATATTCAATGAATACCTTTGGTGGTGGTGATAGCACCGATTAACAGGAGAAATAAGCTGACTTAACGATGAATTTGTGCGCTTCTCTGTGCCTGCATTGACATCCACGCGATGCCTTTCTAGGGTTGATAAGCACTGTGGACTTTGTAATTCAAAAGACTGGTGGTTCAAATGCATACATTTACCACCAGTCGAGTACTCAGTAAATTAATAACCAGAGCCTCAAAAACAAAAAACAAAGAGTGGAGGGCATTTGACACTTCAGATTTATATACTCTGCAAACTAAAGTGGCCCGTTCCTCGCTTCAATGTCCCTTGGAATGTCTTACTTTCAGGACACTCCTCTCCCACTTACTGATTCCAGTCTATCGGCAAATATCTCCATTCATCAATGATCGCCATACCTGCAATTGGTTTTGCAACTTTCAGTTTGTACTGATCATATCCCCCCTACCTAGCCAGTGCGTCTATCCGGTTTTACCTGAGGTACGACTACTGAACTGATGAGCGCATGTTGCTAGAAAGCGTAAAAACGAGATATCACCTAGAGAACTAGGTAGCCCAAGAGGTGTTAGGTATCCACTCCACACAAATCCACATTCAACACCTACCTCAATTCCATCTGCAAATAGAAATATGTATCCGCCTGATTGGCTTTGTGCAACCATGATCTAATCAACTCACTTCGATTGATTTCGCTTTTGTTTCTTTGGCAAATCAATGACCAACCAATGGGTTGCCCCATTCCGAATCACGATTCAATCAAAATCGATAGAATGCCACAGATCACCATCACCGACAGTACGACCGACGTAGTTCCATTGACAACATGTCAATCACTTGAACTTCTCGAGAATTGAAGAATTGGGTTAGTTTGGCTTTTTACGTAATTTACGGCGCACACTGTGGAACTGTGGTTTACCATACAACATGGGGCATGGCTCATTTAACAGTTCAATTGAGAGAGGTTGCCAGCTGTCAGCTGGTACTCGTACGTTGGACGGAACCAACCCAAACCACTTACAAAGTTCAATATCAGTATGTGTTGTCTGGCAATGGAAGCAATCAATTCTGGGTGAAATGTGGGTCGGATTCGGATTGGAGTGTGGCTCACATAGGTACACATGATTTCTATGACTTGCAGTGTCAGAGGTTAGGGAGGAATTTCTAATATGATGTGAATGCACGCTTGATTTGCATTCCAAAATAGAAATAGGCATGCCAACCTATAAAACTTGCGGCGGTTTCTATGCAGTTGATAGGACGTTCTACCAAACAATTCCATCAGTGTGAGGGTAGGGGGAAAGCAAATCTAAATTCAGAATTCAGTATTCGATGACAATGGGATTTACAATACTATTTCGAGAAGGATTTTCGAGTATTGCTTCCCTCAAAGTGGGCTATGAAATTGATCTATGTCGATGAAGGAATCGATTCGTGGAAAATACGAGAACTGCGAAAAGTGTGCGGCTTCCCAATCATAGGATTTCATGTTTGCCAAGCCCATACTCTTTGCTCTCATGTTATATTTAGCAACCAATAGAATCCACTGATACTTGGCCTGTTAAATTTCAGCCCGTCAAGCATTTTTATTGCCCCTGTATTAGATGACCTATAAACGTTTAAATTAAGTCTAGGAAGGTATGAGGGATATCCAAGCTCCAGGCCGACTTGGTACCTTACCTTTAAGCGCAATGCCTGCAAGAAGGTAATCGTTGCAGCATATCTGGAGGATATCATACTGTTGAGGTTACAAGGTAATGTGTTCATTTAACGAATTTTAGTGGATCGTCTATGTTGATTTGGCACTGGTCGAATTGACCCCTTTATATTATTTTCTTTTTAATTCTCTTGGACCAGCAGGAAAACTTTGGGCTCACAAGGGATACTCAATAAATTGATTCTAAACATCTTTGTTGGGGACACATTTTTCTTCCTGCCTGAGTAAGCTGAGTAAGCATAGCCTATTCGCAGCGGTCTTATCTTGGCGCCTTAATGTGTGACCAATTTACTGGCACTTCCTTTGCAATATTATGTTGTCTATAGACCCTTGACCTGTTTTTATGTAGAACTGTTCCTATGGGTTTGGACAGAAATACCCCAGGATGATAAAAGCATCAATCGAAGCCGCCATCAGTCGAAAGGATATATCCTAGATAAGGAAGACCCGGAACGCTCTTGACATTTTGAGGAGTAGTATTAAGTTAAATGAAAAGTTTGAAAGTTTGAGGGCATTGTCTTTGGACCAAGTTAATTTACTCTGCTTGCCTCGGGTTCTAAGCAGCTCTGAATCGTCTAATGAAAGTCCATCAGCTTATGCGAAACTAGGAAGATGTCATCGGCATGGACCGATTAGATTTGTGTACCCGTGTAACTCCCATGCTCCTCTTTGACAATTGTGCGCTAATATCTTTTATTTTCGCTAGAAAAAGAGGAAGCAGTTAAATAATACACTACCGCATACGTTTCTGACTTCAAAGGCATGTGATAGCTTTTCACTCTTTAAAACATGACATAGTGCACTTCTTTGAACCTGCCCAGAACAACTCGTATCTTCCCTACTATTTTGATCACAGCTGGAAAAACATTCAGTTTTACACCGTCTAAAGTGCCCTTCTTTGGCATCCCTTCATTCCATCCCTACAAAAATGCTGATATGATTATGATTTTGACGAGTTTGCCTTCGCCGTATATCTTTACTTTTCAAATGGTAGTGGGCATCAGATCTGGTTACAGCTGAAGCTGCTTCAATTTGAACTTTGAGAGAAATATGCTACTCAATACGTCTCACGCGTCGTCTGCTGATAGCCATGTGCTGTAGTGTTGCAAAAACATTTTTCACAGATTTCGCGCTAGGTTAGGTTAGGTTAGGTTAGGTTAGAGTGGCTGTTGGAAATACCAACCCACTTAGGCCTATTGACCCATTGTGATGCCACGTGGATCTATGATCCTCATACTAATGGAACCAGTTTGAGCTTATAATAAAGCGTAGGAGACTGTTTACGTCTATATTTTTTTAGATAGTTTAGGTCGTTGTAGAAGAAAGCTCCTAGATGAAGCTTTCTTCTTTGGGAAAGCTGGGCATGTGCAGAGTAGGTGGAGGATTGTCTCCTCCTCTTCCTCGTCCATGCAGCTTCTACAGAAGTCATTAGTAAAAACGCCAAGCCTTCTTGCGTGCTTGCCTGTGAGGCGGTGTCCAGTGATGACACCTATTATGGCGCTGAGATGTTTCCTATTTAGAAGGATCAGACACTTAGAGCGATTCCGATTCAGCTGTGGCCAGATCAGTTTGATCGCTAGACATGTTTGTCCAAAAGTCCACCTAAGGTCTGTTCTTTTATTGGCATCCAGCTTTAGTAGCTTTAGTGTTAGTTTGCACGTAGCGATTGGTATACCTATGCTACCCTTTTCCATGGAATAGGAAGAGTGGTTCCAATTTTGGCGAGATCATCGGCTCTGCAGTTCCCTGGAATGTCTCTGTGGCCCGGCACCCAACAAAGGTGAATGTTGAACTGCTCTGCCATCTCCATGAGAGATGAACGGCATTCAAGGGCGGATTTAGAATATAATGAGACCGAGCCTAAGGACCTGATAGCGGCCTGACTATCCGAAAAGATGCGGATATCCTTTGCAGATATCACGTTTTTCTTCAGCCAGGACAGAGCTTCTTTAATGGTCAAAATTTCCGCCTGGAACACGCTACAGTGATTTGGAAGGCGGAAAGAGAGGCTTAGATTTAGCTTATCTGAGAAAACACCGCCACCAACTCCGTTATCGGTTTTAGATGCATCTGTGTAGAGATGGATTGACTTGTCCTCCATAAAAGCATCTTCCTCCCATCCCATCCTCCCAGAATGATCTAGAGGGGAAGCTTACATGGAAGTTTTTGTCAAACCAAAGTTCAGGTATGGTGTAATCGGTGTTCTCTGTGAGGATTCCTAATGTATTAAGAATATTGGCGTGGCCAGATGAATTATTTGTCCACTGTTTGGTCGCTTTAAGGCGAATAGCAGCAGTCACAGCTACTTGCCTGCTAAAAATGTCGAGGGGTGTCAAGTGAAACAGAATATCTAATGCCGCAGAGGGGGTAGACCGCAAGGCTCCTCTTGTGCATACACATGCTGTTCTTTGGACTCTGCTTAGTTTAATGCGGTTGACTGCATTTTCCAAGGCCGTCCACCAGACAAGTAAGTATCGGTCTTACTTGAATGTTAGGTTTCCAGTTTAGTTTCCTATCAAAAATGAGACCCAGATATTTTGCTGTATCGGAGAAAACTAAACTGGTACCATTTATTGAAGGAAGGTCTATATTGGAATTTTGTATTTCCTGAAAAAGAGGACAAGACCAGTTTTGTGGGGAGTTATCCACAGCGATCTGACCAGTGGGTTAATCTATTGATATTTACTTGCAGGAGTTCTTTAATGGTATTGAGATGCTTTCCTTAGATGGCTATGGCAACGTCATCCGAATAGCCAATCACCCTGCTCGCTTCCAGGTATATCAGTAGTTCGTTAACTACTAAATTCCAGAGAAGGGGAGAGAGGACACCGCCTTGTGGTGTACCTCTGTTGGCACATCTTTTAGCAGAAGTCTCACCCAGTTTGGAGCTGATTATCCTGCTTTTTAGAATTAGACCGATCGTGATTGCGGATGTGTTGACGTTGTTAAAGGCGCCCTCTATGTCTAGGAAAGCAACCATTGTCTACTCCTTATATTGTAGGGATCGTTCGATGTGACTAGTCAGAGAGTGCAAAGCCGTTTCGACTGACTTTCCTGTACAGTAGGCATGTTGAGCAGTTGACAGAAGTCTTGAATCAACTTTAGCTCGAATATGGATATCAATCAGTCGTGCTAGAGATCTCAGAAGGAAAGATGATAGACTTATAGGTCTGAGGTCCTTTGGGACAACATGAGAACATTTTCCGGCTTTGGGAATGAATACTACATTGACTTCTCTCCATAACAGTGGAATGTGGATAAGCTCTACACAGCTCCTCATAATATTTTCTAAGACAGGCAGAATAATATCTGAGGACCTCTGTAGCTCGGCAGGTATTATACCGTCCGGACCAGCAGACTTGTATGGTTTGAAGCTATGCAGCGCCCGGAGCAGTTTGTCTCTCGTAATCATACCATGAATTTTGGTCCCGGTTGCAGTAGGCCTGTTTGGGCTGCTACTGGCCGCGAGTTGGGAGCTACCTGGAAAGTAGGTGTCCAGAAGTAGGTCTTCTTTTTTGTATAATTTGAGGGATTCTTTGTATGAGTCCCAGTCAGTCACTTTTCTTGTGCTTTTTGCTACGTTGAAAAGTTTTCTACAAGAGTTTCTGAGCAGTCCCAGTGCTGATGCCCACCAATGTGCTTTTTCTTGCCTCTATGTTGAATAAGAGGGCAGGCATTGGCCATAGCCTGATTGAGAGCCAGAGTTAATTCCTTGACTTTCATGTCAAGCTCATTGGTCGGGGCACTTGATCGTTCAGAGTTTAGCGTATCTGACAGTATTCCTTTGGCCAATCAGTTTTCCGGTAGTTCAGGAAAGCTGGTTGGCTGGGGGGAGCATCACTCAGGTTGAATTGGATGGTCTGAAAAGGAGTGTTCAGACGATACCATCCAGTCCGTTAGCCTTTGAGTGATGCTGTCGGAGGCAAGAGTGATATCTAGCACATCCTGTCGACTTATAGTTATAAAAGTTGCCAATATTGCAAATAAAGAGGTTAGTACTTAAAATATAGTCAAAAAGTGACTCACCTCTATCAGTTTTTTGCCTTCCAGCTTCCAGTACCACCCTTTCTAGGTTATCACCAGGGAGAGGGCCCACTTGGTCGTGGCCAAGGTAAGCCGATGCCAGCTAGTAGGAGCCTTTGGCAGTCTCTAGTCTGGCAACGGTTAAGTCGGGGTCACTGAGGTTGGGAAGTAGAAATACATTAAGGCTACGTTTCACTAATATACAAGTTCTAATCTTACCTTTGTCTCTTGTATAGAGCGGAGCGTATGTGGGTGTCCTAAGTCCACGAACCACGCCTTCTACAATCCATGGTTCCTGGATTAGGATTATGTCTTCTGCGTTTTTAGACGGCCACGTCTTTCTAAAAACGCAGTGCGGCCGAAGCCTTTTTTGAGTGGTGGAGATTAATCTGGAAAAACCGTATCATTGCTACGGTTTTCCAGATTTGCCTCCACCACGGTGTTGTAGACGTCCTCCGATTCTGAAGATGTGCCCAAAACATCATCTTCTACCTCTGATCGTGTAGGACCTCTCTTTGCTTCGTCATCGGTTTCCATTTCCGACAGGGCGTCAGAAGAGGAGACTGACGGCATAATAGTCACCTCGGATAGATTGGAGTCGTCGCAATCCTTTTCTGGAAAGGATAGATCACAAGGGCATGATCTAAAGTCGCATGAATCCCTCATTTGATAAATTGTACAGGGAAGCACATAACAACAGCGGCGCTGCATACAAGAACAAGAGAGGCTGGTGTACATAACAAGCAAAGAGAGAGAGCGAAGAGCACCAGCTTATCTGGAGGAAAGAACAAAGGAGCACGAAGCATCCGCGTTAAAGGAATTGGAACGTGTTGTTAATAAAAAAAGGCCGTAACAGTAACCTATAGAGATGAGAAAGTTAAAGTCTTGATATAGAGCACTTATTCAACTCATTTTCAAGATTGAAACCATTTGTCAATAATCTGATTGGGTTCCTATCTGTGGTGTTAGTCCGGAGAAGTCCATAAAATATTCACACTACGATAGATCGTAGAGAAAATTTCAGAGGTCCAAATCACTACTTACCACTTCTTTGTCCATTTTTAAGAATGACCGTATCGACAGCCACGAGCTATATAGAGCCATGCCTAGTTCTGGCATCTCTGTCAAACTATTCAGATTGTGCAGTATGACAATGGAGGTAATGGAGATCGCTCGCTGCTCTGTATCAGTCTCCTACTCCATCAAGACGTGCAAGCGTTTATTCTTAAGTGATGCGTTTAAAACTCGCAAGCTAACCCCTCAGCAAAATTTTTCAAAAGTATCCGCCCGACGATTGGTGGGCAAACTGCTGGCTGTACTGCAATTTGGACAGCAGCGCAATAATCAAGTTCATAGTGTGGTGCTTGTCCTACCCCTTACTGGTGGTCCCCGGTAATAGCATGACTAAATCCATACTCATGCTAAAATGGTAAATGCATGCAGGACCAGAAATGGAGAAATGGAGGTAAGTACTGGCCTACGCCATCATGGGGCTCACAACCTAATACGGATAGTTAAAAAAATGTGGTGAACCACCTAATAACCTCAGATAGTAAGGGATCCACTGTAGATGACCCTGGCAAACGATTAAAGGACAACGACATTAGGATCTGTACGTGGACTGCCGAACAATTCACAGAGGCCTTTGACTGCTGTCATGCATCATGTACTTGGCGATTTAAACACCAGAATTGGTACGGAGGACGTCTTTAGTTGGACGTTGGTAAGCATGACCTACACTACACCTCGACGATTCTAGGCAACCGACATTTCAGCAGAGAAGACATAACGTAGAAAATTTGTAATCTCAAGACGCCGCCAGAATTTTTACGAAACGTGTATCCCGAAATCTCTCAACAATTCCCATGCCGCCATCATCAAGTACCGACGATCAGTAGCAACGCTGCCAACGTGGCATCAGAGACGCCACAACTGATGTACTAGGTTTCACCCAACCACCACCAAGAAATCTCTGGCTTGATGAAGAATGCTGGGAAGTATATGCAGCTAACAAGAAGCGTTCAAAGTGGCACTGCAACGTGACGAGAACTATGGTGAGTTGTAGAAATAGGCGAGACGGAAAAATCAGTGACTTCTATAGAAGAAGATATTGAGATGTTCTACTCCAGGAATAAGGCACGGAAGTTTTACCAACAAATCAGAAGAACGTATCAAGGCAAGAAAACCCGTATAGGAGCCTGCTGAGATGAATAAGGAGACCTTGTAGTAGAGTCGCAATGGATCCTGAGAGCATGTAAAAGCTTTCTATGCAGACTGTATGACGGCGACGAAGCACAACAACCCGTATTCAGGTACAATAGACCATTCAAATAAGACGAAAATAGCCAAAACTGAGCAGAACGAAGTAGGGACAGCAATATCTAAGCTGAAATCCAAGAAAGCAGCTGGACCTGACGGCTTACCGGTCGAATTATTCGAAGCTGTTGGATATCACCTTGTGGAGAGCATACAACCACTCATTACTCAGAAGACTGTCTGCCTGATGATTGGAATCTCAGTATTGTTTGGCCGATCTATAGAAAAGGAGACCCCCTCAATTGCGCCAGTTATAGAGCCATAAGTTTCCCAACTTTGTAAAGAAGATCTTATCTGCCATATTGTGTAAACGTCTGAAATTCTTCGTCAACAACCTGATTGGTCCCTATCAGTGCAATTTCAGACCAGGAAAGACCACAGTCGACCAAAACTCACACTCTAGCAGATTCTGAAAAAAACTGAAGAATTCCGGATCGATACCCACAATCTTTTCATCGATTTTAAGGCCGCATATGACAGCAGTTATAGAGTCGAGCTATGTAGAACCATGTCTAGTTTGGGTATACCTGCCAAACTCGTACGTTCGTGCAGAATGACGATGAAGATCTTTAATGTTTTTAGACAAAGACACGCGGTATCATGTGCCTTCTTCAATGTCATACTTGAGAGAATTGTGCGGAACTCACAAGCGAACGCTTTAGGTACAGTCTATCGAAAGTCAGTGCAACTACTAGCGTACTCCGTACTCTAACATAATCGGCAGAGCTGACCGGAATGTCACTGGTGCATCCACTGTATTTAAACGGAAGCTGCCAAAATGGGTTATCAACACACAACATTGGCTGTAACTTCTAAGTAGTACGTATTTGCTATCATTAGGCTAAGAAGGCAATTAAGTAGTAAGGTCCTATCCCAAAAACCTTCAGGCCTTGACCATCCCAGTTCGACTTAATGGCGCTAAAGCGTGAACTCTAGCGAAAGCGGATGAAGATGTCCTTAGTGGTTTGAAGAGAAACGAACGAGGAGAAGATTCAACGACGAACTATACGAGTTGTACAACGCCATTGATCTAGTCAGAAAACTGCGCATCAGCCGCCTGAGAGAGCTAGAGCATATGAGCGAATGGTCACCAATGCTCCGGCCCGCAGAATCTTCGCATCTAACCAGGAGGGACAGATGTCTCATGTTTTTTAACGTAAGTACCTGCCGTGTGGGCTTAAACTTACGGGATGCCCATACATCCATGGGAGCAAGGATACGCCTTGCCATCGCTCACAATGATATTCATTTTTGATACCAAATCGGAACTGTGTTGCCGGCACAAGTTCCACCCTTGGTATGAGTCGAGGCCGACCTAAAACCTCTTACTGTTCTTAGGGTCACAGCACCCAGCACTTATTGCAACTCCACATTGAGTCAACCAAAGGAAAACCAAGGAAAACCAAAAGGAAAACCAAGGAAAACCATAGGAAGACTCTTACCCGCGATTTTGGGTTTAAACCACAGCCACCATGACGCTCCCACAAGGGGGCCTACCTCTAACAAGTCAGGCCCGGACCGAGATCCGGGGGCTCCTGACTCCCATGGTACCGTGATTTAAGTCCTGGTAGGGACTACCGGTGGTCCAGCCGCCAACAAGACCTATGACCGGCAGCTTGTGACTGATCAAATCGTAGCAACCTTCGGTAGCGTCATCTGAAGATGTTTACGATAAGACCAGTACTTTGCTCTGCCCCCGTTCATTATTAGACAACGTCATTAAAGGGCGAAGCCTTGATAATTGGGCGGGGGCCCAACCAGGAGGGACAACTCAGTAGAAGAAGACCTCACCTTTCGATCGGACTAACAGGAGAGGTTTATTAATTGAGTCCCAGGTGCACCCCCAACTGTAGCGCCATCTAAGTAAGTACGTGCAACTATTTAGTTGCATACGCTGATGAATTGGATGTCATTGCCAGAACGATGCGTGTTCTCTCTGATGCGTTTGCCGCTACTGAAACCGAGACGGCAAAAATGGTTTTAGCTGTGTAAGTATATGTCGTCAATACGAAGCGATGCACAAAATCGAGAAAAAGTCGAGACTGACAGCTATAACTTTGTGCTAGTTGCGGATTTCGTCCACTGCTATTCGCTCTGATAATTACACCTCATTAGAAATGATCAAAGAAAGAGTGGTAGTCGTTGCTTCTTAGGCCTAAGAAGGCAACTAACTATCAAGGCCTTGGCATGAAACATAACGGAGGCTCTATTTAAAATCGCAGTTATCACAGTCATGCTCTATGGTGCAAAAGCAAAGCCAAGATATTCTTGGTCGTTTTAAGGAACTCTACGAACTGTACAGCGATATTGACCTTCTCAGAAAAGTGCTCGTTGGTCGCCTGACATGGCTAGGACATGTATAGCGAATGAGTCTTAACACTCAGGTCCGAAGGGACTTCGGAACGATGCAATAAGAAAAACCTAGCCTAAAGTTTCGCACACATTTGGAAGGACGCCCGAACCAACTCAGTGTGCCTTCTTCTTCTTCTTTTCCTTTTACTAGTCCTTTCCTCGCTGCACGAACTTATGCATAACGAGTTTCCCATTTTTACTGCATCGCTACTGCTCCGCTTATGGGGTTGGCTAATGTTGCAGATCGCAGAACGCGTCTGCATACTGCTCGGTCCTGTATCGCTTCGGCGGTTAACCCCAGGCGTTGTTGTGCATTTGCCATCTGAGCAATCCAGGAATTCTTTTTCCTACCTAGTTTTCTTTTAGTAGGCGCGACCG